>CM024539.1:2500000-3750000 GCA_014182365.1 Eucalyptus tenuipes
GACGTGTTCATATCATAGAAGGCATTACACAGGGGCTTCTTTATCTCCAAGAATACTCGAATTTCACAATAATTCATCGAGACTTGAAAGCCAGTAACGTTCTGCTGGATGATCAAATGAACCCCAAGATATCAGATTTTGGTTTGGCGAGAATATTCAGGAAGGATGACCTTGAGGCAAATACCAGCCGAATTGTTGGGACTTAGTAAGCGAGCTAACTAGGCCCTCCTAGGTTATTCCTCACAGGTATTCTCCAGCTAAAAGTCTGCTGCTTAAACCAATTTCTGTTCTTGTCTGCAGTGGGTACGTTCCTCCAGAATACGTGAGGAAAGGCATATACTCAATGAAGTATGATGTCTACAGCTTCGGGGTACTGCTGTTGCAAATCATCAGTGGTAGAAGGACCTCATGTTACTACGGCCTGAATGAAAATCTGAATCTTCTCGAATATGTAAGTAGAGATTATTCGCGACTCAAAATTTTTCAGGCTCAAATTTAGGAACATGAATTTTGACTTTTAACCAACTGGCTTTCTCAATTTCAGGCATATGAGCAGTGGAAAGACGATAAATGCATGGAGTTCATTGAACCGTCTCTGGATGACTCTTCATCATCCTGTAAGCTCTTGAGATGCATGCAAGTGGCTCTTCTATGCGTGCAAGAGAAGCCTGGGGACAGACCCTCCATGTTGGAAGTCTCTTCAATGCTCAAGAATGAATCTTCAGCTGTGAACTTCCCCAAGAAGCCTGCATTTTCAATTACCGAGGATGAAGATGAGGATGGCAAGTGCTTGCTCAAGGAAGCTATTCATTCAGTCAATGACGCATCAATTTCTGAATTGTTTCCTCGCTGATTGTACATTGCATAAATCCAATGCTGTGAATACTAATACCATAGAGAGAATCTTTTGTCAACTTATTGGGTTGCCTATTCCTTCGTTTGTTCCAGTGGCATTTTTTTCCCAATTAATTGTAATATTTTTTGACAATTGTATATGTTTTTACCATTTAGAGGCAGTTCAAGTTAGGAGTGATTGATTTCCACTTCATTTCAATCCCACCTAGGAACCGAGAACCAGATTAGAGGGAATGATTTTCAGTTTCTAGAATCGATTCAGTTCCCGAGTGGTCCAATGGAGCTAATCGCTTGCTCCATTTATTCCCAGCCTTTGCCCGATCACACCACGAACTCAAGGCGTCGTTCTCACAATCGGCTTGAGATGACTGAGTCACGGGAAAATCAGACCCCAAACCGCACGCATCCGGCAATATTCTTTCTTCTATCTTAATATAGGTTAAAGTGATTGGACGATTCAGAGACTTTTGCCTTCACAGAACACAACTAGACCTAGAATCAAGCAAAAGTCTCGTAAAAATGAACCGCGAGACACAGAAAACGCGACACAAAAGAGGGCAAAATACAGATCATTACCTTGATGAGGATCGAGATGCAAGAAACAGAGCAAGAGAGGGGGCGAGAGTCGAGACGATACCGCCAGAGGGAGGCGTGAAGCTCGAGCGAAAGGGATGTGACTTAGGCCAGAGAAGGTGGCGCCGCGCTGCCATTTGAGAGTAGAACGAGAGGGACGAGAGGGAAAGAGACGTGGCGTGAGAAGGGAGATAGAGATAGAGAGAGAGAGAGAGAGGGGCGGAGGCAGCTAGGCACGACTGTGACCTAGTCTGTGAAGAATGACTGAAGAACGAGCCATCTCGGGAGCTGCGCGAGCTAAGACGAGATTATTGATTAGGGTTTGAGTTTACACCTTCAACTTCGCGGTGCTACTCTTTAAGAAATTGACAAACATATATATATATATATATATATATATATATATATAAATTGATCCAATTCAGGCGGGTTGGTCCTTGTCCTAGAAACGAGAACTGGAGCAGCGCTCCCTAGAACTGTCCACACTCCGCTAGTTTGGTCTGATTCGAGCGGTCCTAGTTCGGTCATCCATCTTCCTCACTGCTAGTTCAAGTTCCTTCTTTTGTCTAGTAAACTATTAAGGGAAAATACTAAAAAAAGTACTAAACATAATACGTTGATACCAATTCAGTCATAAACTTTTCAATGTGATCAATTTAGCTTTAAATATTTTCACATTAGTACTAATTTAGTCCATTTGGCTAACGTAAGTTGGAAATTGCTGACGTGGATATCATCCGTTCTACATAATATGATTAGTGCTGAGGTGAATATTTTTAAATAATATTTTAACAAAATTTTGAATATTTTTTATAATTTTTGTTTTTCTTTTCTTTTTCTATTAATTTTTTTCCTTTCATTTTGGCTGGCATTGAATGACTTAAATTGATTGGAAATTGTTAACGTAGAGGCTGACCATTTTACGTAGCATAACAGACGTAACATGAATTTTTATTTTTTAATTTAGTCGAGAATGACTTGGTGACTCGCGCGTGATCTGATCGTTGAGATGGAGCGAGTTCATGCTCCAATGAAAAGAGTTTTCGAAAGATAAAGTCAACAAACGATTTTAGAGAATAGGACATGTACCCCAAGCAAGTATTTTACGTGGCTAGTACATATATTACTTAAAATTGAATCGGGATTGTCAGGTTTGGAGAACCCACATGGGAGCCACCCTTTTCAATGGTCCAAACTGAATTTAGAATATGAACACCCCCGTAAACTAATTTCTACTTTCAGCCCATGTGTGTATATTTATATAAAGGTTCGAATCGCTTACATCTATCGTGAAAGAGAGTGCGGGAAAGAATTTGCCGTCTTAATTGACTCGGTCATTCGAGCACGAGCAAAGGCCTTATTCGCATGAAAGTTCTTAGTCACGATCATTATCCACATTTCGCTAAACCTAATGTTCTAAACTAGAGTTGGGTAAGGTCAAAACTCCAGAATTAATATGAAACTTAAGCTACAACATGCGCATGTGGTCCAATAAATCCTATTTAAAACCAACTAAAAAATGTATAGTCTCATCCTAGAAGCTTGTTAGGAGCTGCTCCTTATTCGAGCATTCGGGTCATAGCAAACACTCTCCACCCTTGTCAGACCGAATTGTTACAGGCTCATAAGCTTCCGCATGGTTCGTCTCCTAACCACACACCTATTAGAGGAGGTCTTGCTTTGACATTATAATTGTGACATCCTAAATTTAATTTACTTTAGATATTGTTGTTGGTTTATGCATGTTGTTATAATTTTAACCAAATGGATGTGAAAAATGTCTTTCCAATTGGTTATATTAAAGAGAAAGTGTTCGTACAGCAGCCATAATGATTTGAAGAACCTGATAAGACCAGTTGTGTTTATCAACTCGAGAAAGCTCTTAATGGACTCAAGCAAGTTCCAAGAGCTTGGCATGGAAGGTCATATACTTTTCTTGTTGAAAATTATTTTGAAAAAGAAAAAGTTGACACAACTTCATTATGCAAAAGAAATATCACATTCAGCTTTTAGATATATATTGATGATATCATCTTAGGATCTATTAATGAGTTATTTGCAAAGAATTTGCTAATATCATGCAAAACAAGTTTGAAATAAGGACGATGGGGAAACTAAACTTCTTTCTTGAACTACAAGTCAAACAAACCAAAGTTGGCACTTTCACATTTCAAGAAGAATTAGTGAAGAATTTTGGGATGGAAACATGAGAATTGATACACCAATGCCTTCAACCAAATTTGACAAGGATGATAAATGTAAGTTTGTCAATCCTAAGCTATAGAAGAGAATGATAGGATCATTATTGTACTTGATAGCATCTAGAACTGATATTTTGTTTTGCTTATGTATGTGTGCTCGTTTCTAATCTAAAGGAATTGCATTTGACTGTTGTGAAACAAATCATCACAGGTTATCTTAACAACTCATATTTCATGTTATTGGGACATTGAGATGCTGACTTCATAGTTTACAAAACTGACAAAAAGAGCACCTCTGGCAATTCTCAAATAATGAATTGCATGATCGTTTCGTGATTTTCAAAGAAGTGAAATTCAATTACCCTTGCAATTGCTGAAGCTAAGTATGTGGCTCTAGATAGCTGCTGTAACTTTTGTGAATGAAGCAGCGACTAAGGAATTTTGGTGAGGAACAATCGAATATATGCATTATGTGTGATAGCACCAACGCGATTAATTTGACCGAGAATCCAATCATGCATTTGAGGGCTAAGAATATTTCAATCCGTCAATGTATATAGCTTTTATTTCTATTTACACTATTGACATCTACAGATTATGTATGCTATAGCTCCTCAATCCATTCGAATTTCTCAGTCACGCTCGTCGATCCGAAATACATCGAACCATCAGAGCTTCAAGTCTGTGTAAGAATATGAACAAAGGGAATCCGACAGAAGAGATTCAAGATTGCATATCCAATGCCGTCCAATTCCTCGAAAGCGTACAAATGACAGATGAATCATGGTACATATGCTCGTCTTCTCTTGTGGTTAATCAGCATGGATAATTCAAGACAAGCAGGCAAGATGACCCGAGCATACGTGCAGGTATGAACAACGGGAAGTTTGTTTTACACATTCCACGAGGTTTGCGCTCGCGGCACTTGCAGCCGCCGGCAAAATGTTACGAGGATCGTGCTGCTACTCGCAAAGGCGAAGCTTTTCTCCTTTGGACACAACCAGAGGATGGTGATGGGGGGAGAGCTACCTTTCTGTCGGCACAAGTTTGTAGGTCTCGATCAATCATTTTGAGTTACGTTGCTAACAAGAACCGAGATACCCTTTTTAGCAAAATTGCTCCTTCGACTCCTGGCACAGTCTCCGTAGAGAAACGACACGTGTCCCGTATCATGGATACTTGCCATTATTTGCTCAACCAACAGGATAATCTAACGGATGATGATGCGCCGTCAGCACCGGCGTTGACCAAGAAAATCGAACGAACTCTTCACGAAACAACGTGCGAAACTTGCATGTTACATCAACAACACATGGGATCGTGTTGATCGAATCTTACGCGTGAGCGGACCGAATGGAGTAGCGACTGGTTTTTTGCAATCATTAACGTTGACTTCCACTTCGGCGAGTTCTGTCTAACCATTTCGCTATTTACCTTGTGGGCTGATTATCAAAAAGATCTTAAACCTATTGCAATTGTGTTAATTTAGTCATAAATTTATTTTTTTGACCAATTGAGTCTTAAACCTTTTACAATTATTTCCGATCAGTCCATCCGATTAAAAATGGCCGGCCGGCGTTGACGTGGCGATTGGCCGGCGCCGGCGACATTTTTAATAATATTTTATTTTTTGAATTATTTTATTAATTTTATTTATCTTTTTTTCTTTTATCTTTCTTTTTTTTTTTTTCCTTCTCCCTCTCCCTCCTTCCTCCTCCCTCCTTCTTCCCTTGGCTCCGGTTATCGGCTTGAGGGGAGGGCTGGCTGGTCACCAGACTGAGGCGGTCGGACTAGCTCGCCTCGCCATTGTTGGGCGAGGGCGAGCTCGCCCGGCCCTTGGCGGGCGAGCCCTCTCCCGCATTGGGCGAGGGGGCCTTGCCGTCGTCAAGTTTGGCTAGGCGAGCCCCGCTTGATCGGCAAGGGCTCGCCTCACCGGTCGGCGAGCTCGCACCTAGCGACGGCGGGGCGAGCCCTCACCGGATCTGGCAAGGGCTCGCCTCGCGGGTTGCGGGAGAGGCAAGCCCTCACCAGATCCGACGAGGGTCGCCCGCCGTCGCCGGGCATGAGTTCGTCGATTGGCGAGGTGAGCCCTCGCTAGATCAAGCGGGGCTCGCCTCGCCAAACTCCGGAGACGGCAAGGTCCCCCTTGCCGGATCTGGCAAGGGCTTACCTCGCTAGTGGCTGGGCAAGCTCACCCTCGCCCAGCAACGGTGAGCTAGCTCGGCTGCCTCAGTCCGGTGACCGGCCAGCCCTCCCCTCTGGCCGGTCGCCGGAGCCAAAGGAAGAAGGAGGGAGGAGGAAGGAGGGAGAGGGAGAAGGGAAAAAAAAAAGAAGATAAAAAACTAATAAAATATTTCAAAAAATAAAATAAAAAATGTCGCCGATATCGGCCGGTTGCCACGTCGGCGTCGGCTGGGCATTTTTGACCGGATGGACTGATCATGAATAATTATAAAAGGTTTATGACTTAATTGGTAAAAAAAATAAGTTTAGGACTAAATTGACACAATTGCAATAGATTTAGAACTTTTTTTGGTAATTTTCCCCTTTAATTATCATCGCATTTCCACGCGTGAAGGACGGTTGACCAATGAAAAATTGACTAATATAACTTAGTTCCACATGCATCATAGACAACAAATTTGACTACCATTTTTGGATCGCTTCATTTTGACCACCTAATTTTGTGAATTTCTTGTGAGACTTGCATGATATGATGGTCAGGATGGTCAGCTTCATTAGCATCATAGTTGACAAATTTCACTGCCATTTTTAGACCCTTTCATCTCACTCACTTAATCATGTGAATTTTGTGTGGACTTGCATGATCTGATGGTTGGGATGGAATAAGTTCACATGCATTTGGTGCATGCAATGCTCCCTCCATTAGAAAGAGTCTTGGAAAGTCAAAATCAACATACAAGTCTGCCCCATGATGTAATATTAGATATTGGATTGGACAGTTTGAACCATCAAATCTAAAGAATACCACATGTAGCCAAGCAAGTATTTTATAGGCTAGTACATACATTAATTATAATTGAACTGGGATAGTCAAATTTGGAGGAGCCTTATGGGACTTACCATTTTCAATCGTCCAAAGTCAATATAGAATATGAACTAACACTCATACAATAATTTCACTTTGCGGCCCATGTGTGTATATATATAATGGTTCAAATCTATCGTGAAAGGTAGTGAGAGAAAGGAATTCCTCCTTCTTCCTTGACTGGGTCATTCGAGCACAAGAAAAGGCCTTATTTGCATAAAATTCTTAGTCACGACCATTATCCACATTCCACTAAGCCTGATGTTCTAGACTAGAGTTAGGAAATAGTCAGAACTCTAGAATTAGCACGAAACTTAAGCCACAGCATGTGCATAGAGTCCAACAAATCCTCTATAAAACCAGCTCAAACATGTACAACCTCCTCCACATTACTCATCAAAAATGGCTTCCAGCAACAATCATATCCTTCTCTTTCTCTTCTTCTCCTTTCTGTCTCTCCTCCAAATTAACTCATGCATGGCCCAAAACATCAAAGGAGGCTATTGGTTCCCGTACAGCGGCATCACAGCCTCCAACATCGATTCGACCCTCTTCACTCATCTCTTCTGCGCGTTCGCTGACCTCGATGCATCGACAAACCAGGTAGTCATATCGTCGACGAACGCCCAGTCTTTCGCGGCCTTCACTAGTGACGTCCAGCAGAAGAACCTATCGGTCAAAACCCTCCTGTCCATTGGCGGTGGCAGCTCGAATGCGACTGCCTTTGCGGCCATGGCGAGCCAGTCTAGCTCCCGAAAGAGTTTCATCGATTCCTCCATAGCCCTAGCTCGGTCCAACGGCTTTCATGGCCTTGATCTTGATTGGGAATACCCGGACACTGATGAGAAGATGACCAACTTGGGGTTGCTCCTCCAGGAGTGGCGGACCGCGGTGGCTGCTGAGGCGGCCAGCTTGGGCAAGGATGCTTTGCTCTTGTCGGCGGCAGTCTATTACTCGCCGCACTACTGGTCGCCTGCGGATTATCCTGTGGCCGCCATGGCGGCGAGCTTGGATTGGATCAATGCAATGGCCTATGATTTCTTTGGACCCGGTTGGTCCTCCACCACAGGACCACTTGCTGCTCTCTATGATCCAGGTAGGGTGGCAACTTTGGCTTGTTTTTTTGGGTAATAAATTCTGAGGCACAACGGAGTTTTCTTAATTTTTTGTATCGTGACTTTGAATTTCGTTACCTCAATGTCAAAAGAATCACAGCATGGTCTCCCATTCAAAGCATACTGTGTCATTCCACGAGTAATTAACATGAACATTTTTTTTTTCATTTAATATCCTTCACTTGTGCTTATCAAACTCACAATTTTCTCGATATATGCTGCATCTGAAATCATCGGTCCTTTTTAATTTCAGGGAACGGCATAAGTGGAGACATCGGGGTGAGAGCATGGATTCAGGCCGGCATGCCGGCGGGGCAAATCGTGCTCGGCTTCCCCTTCTATGGGCACGCATTCGTCCTCTCAAATGCCAACGATCACAGCTACTTCGCACCCTTCACTGGGCCGGCAATATCCTCCGATGGGACAATCGTGTACAATAATATCACGAAATACATATCCCAAAACAGCGCGACCGCGGTATACAACTCCACGGTTGTGTCCGCCTACTGCTATTCCGGGACAACATGGATCAGCTACGATGATACACAAACCATCTCTACCAAGGTCGTGTACGCCGAGGGAAAAAGGACTTAAAGGTTACTTTGCATGGCATGTTGCTGGTGATGACGACTGGGTTCTCTCTCAAACAGGTGAATTTACGAGATTCGTGTTATACACCATATGCAAAGTCTAGCCCTAATCACAGTTACATAGAGTATAATCAACCGAACCATCATCTTCTAAGCGAAAATCTAATAATGTTCTTGTCTATTTAGATCAAACTTGTATTACATACTTTGTCATTTAGGGAAAAATATTTTCTTTGTTTTCTTTAATGAAGTACAAGAGCGCGAAGGAAAAAGCAATATCTACCTAACCTCTCTATGAACAAGGGATAGTAATGGATATAGATGTTAAGCCCTAAAAGTAAGTGCATGCTTCAGACCGACGCCATTTTATTTTAGTTATATTGGTCACGTGGCTTAGATCATTTTCTACGAAGAGATGGTTGTATTGGTGAAGCAAAAGTCTATTACGTCAATACATGGTCAACTTAATATTTGTTTTCAAAACTTTCCAAGATTTGGTTCTACTTCGTCGTATCCATTCATTATTTACTCTCTTCATGCTGTCGTTAGAGATGAAGTCAAACTTTTTAGATTAGTTGATCAATTTATTTATCACAGCCTAATTCTAATTCCTTCCAATTTTCAACTTCTTGTTGCAGCTTCAAATGCGTGGTGACTTAGACGACGTCAGAGGAGACATTTTCTACAGATACTGATTGAAGTTCAGACCAAAAATGTAATGGAATTATAGTCTCCATCTCACAATGTCATGTATTCCTTAGTGGCCAATAAAGCAAAGATGCTTTTCTTTTTCCCCCCTCATTTTGTTTTTCTCATCTTATAAGACGAAACGATGTGGTAACTTGAGAGGATCGATCAAATGTCAAATATGTTCTTAAAAATTGTGTAAGAAAAAGTAGTAGTAAAGATACGCTTTACAAAATACAGGTTTTATTCCTTAGAAAAGGAGACGAGAACGGAGATTACCACTGGAATAGAGATTAACATTCCTCCTGGAATGCTCAGTTTGTACGAATGCTGATTTCAAAAGGTGTACTGATTGGAATGAGAAAGAGGCGGATCTATTGTCTCCTACTTTAATCTCATCTATAATCTCCGCGGACGAAACGAAACGGCGATGTGTAGACGTTTCATTTTGTATTTAGCCGGCCACCTCTCCTCTCTCTTCCATCCTCTACCCAGACCCACACCCCATCTGCCGCAGCCTCCATCCTGCCGTTGCCATCGTCGACAATCACTATCATATTGCCATCGCTATGCTCAATGACAGAGTTTCCTCCCTTTGTTTTCGTCTCCATGACCGTCCTCTCTCTCTCTCTCTCTCTCTCCCACCCTCTCTCTCTCTCACTTTATGCGTAAGCTTAACACCGCCATCAAGCTAATGGCCGATTGGTAGAGCTTAATTTGGCGTCAAGCTCGCCCTAGATCGTAATTGTAACTCTAAAAGGAGCTTTAGACTTGATCATGGTTTTGACTGTTAGTAGAAAAAATGTGTTGAAAATGGAAAGGAAAATAATGTATCAAAATAATCAGCACAGAAAACAGAAAATGATTTGAGAAGAATGATTATTTAGAGTGTGTTTGGTTATATTTTTATTTTTGAAAATAATTTATGTTGAGAAATAACTTTTTTTTTTTATTTCCTGGACAAATTTCTAAATAGAATAATATTTTTGTTACAATTCTCAAATTTTTTAAAGACATGCAATTTTTTTTATATTTTAATAATTTCCTAAGATTATACTAATGTTTTTGAATTTTTTTCTTTTCTTTTTTTCCTCCCTTCTTCCTCCTCTAGCCGATGGTCGAGCCTCGGCTGTGACATCCACAATTTTGACCTATGAGAAATGGCCATGGAATTAGTGCGCCGATAGTGGGGATCGGCCATGGACCAATCTAAGGATTGATCATGAACCGATCGACCTAATCGGGAGGACTACTAAAGGATCAGCCATGGCCTGATTGAAGGATTGACCATGGGCCGATTAAGGGATCGGCAATGCGTTGATCCACTAATCACGCGAGTTGACTCGAGCTATTTGGTTGTGGATCAATCGCTCAATCATAAGGGTTGGTCGTGGATTGTAACAACCCTAACTCCATCTCCGGAGTTTTGAGCAGTTGACCTTATTTTTGTGAGGTCCTAGACTTGTTGCCATCCTAATTCTTTTTATCTCGTAAATAAACACATGCGGAAACGTGAACAAACAAACTTCCCAAACAAATAATAGCTGGAAGACTAGGACATATATCACACAGGATACATTACTTTATATTACAACAGTACATTTACAAGCTCTTCCTTCCTTTTTATATCACCCTATAAGTTTTCACATATGACGGGGGAATTCCTATCTCCTCTAGCTTGACTGTAGTTCTCAAAACTGACATAAGCCTAAAAGATAGTAGAGTGAGTCGGGGAACTTAATAAGTAAAATTCATAATTCTCTACTAGAAAAACATCATATTATTGAAGTCTAGTAAGTACAACACTTGCAAACACTGTTGAGGACGGATCAATAGTGGCATGCCTTGACTAAATACATGATGTCCATATAAAACTACCATCAACTTAAAAATGAGCACATCAACACATTATACTCATGCATATACCAGCATGCATAAAATGATTCTTTTACCATCATCCTGGCTCGACCAGGTCCTCCCGATTCGATTAAGCCTTCTCAGGGCTAAATTTTCGAGACTTCTTGGTTCAAGATCCAGGCATCTTGACTCAACTAGGGTGTCCCGTTTAATGAATGAGGTATTGTTGTTAATGCTATCTGGTGACAGACGTTTTTTCCTTTTCAAGTGCACACATAAGTGTGTCACACATGCCGATTATTATCTTTTCTTTTTAGCCAACTTATACATGATCCGAAGGCGTGTTCACTCATTCGTGTCTGCCATAAATCCTTGTATTGCACTATATAACATGTTGGGAACGATCCTTAATATGTGACTTGAATCGATCACTTAGCGTTGATCACTGCCTCAGATAAGGCTTGGAAATCACATTCCTCAATGCTAATTAAGACCTTGAGACTTTGGTATACCTTACTTCATGAAGATCCTACGTTCGATAGATCTTGGCTTCGACCCAATATGAATGTACTTCATGCTGTGAATGACTCTTGGTTTGTAACTTGATTCAAACGTCAAGCACAAAGTCTTCACATCAGTCAAGACATAGAATTGGCACGCTTTAATACCTTATCAAGACCTTGTGACTTAGGTGATCCCCGTACCGATTAAGACTTAGAACTAGCCGCTTCAATGTCGATCCAAGATCGTGCGGCCTTTGGCGATCCTATTATCGAACGAGACTTGGAACTAGTATGCTTTGACACCAATCCAAGGCCTCGTGGCCTTGGGTGATCTTGCCTCTCATTGAACCTAACCCAAGTGAACCTCGACCTTATTCCAAGCGTGAACAATTCAAACACACGTTCAAGCACCAACATGAGAAAACCAACCTAAGGATCTTACATCTACCCATGGCTTGAATGGGTGAGCACCTAACCAAACTTAATAATAGAGTCTACTGCCCTAGAGGAGAATTAGGGATCTTACTTACCTAGATGGACCTAAAAAACAAGCGTGAGCGACTTAATGAGGGGCGATGGTGCAAGGCCAAGAGCAAGGGAAAGAATGGTGTGTAAAGAGCAAGAGGGCTTAAATAGTGAAAATAAATGAGGAGCTCATCTTATTTATAGATATCGTCCTCATCATTACTTGTCCAAATGACTCAATCACCTTTCTTAGAGTGGCACGACTGCAAAATTGAGGTGGCGCACTAATTTGCAAGGTGGCACACTTAAGTTTATGAAGTGTCAATCTAGTGACCTAATGGAATGATTGTTGGCTTACTTGTTTCTCTCCCATTGGACCACTTATACCATGCCATCATAACTTAACCTACTTATTCTCCAAAGAGAATCCTATGGTAATGATGATCATATTTTCCATGGACATTTAAGTCAATGACTCACCATTCTCATTAAATGCCTGAATTTGATTAATCATGAGGCTTGGATATTTAGCACATGCCTAAATTAAATGCCTTTCAAGTTTTGGTCTTTTAGAATATTCTACCAAGTTCTCTTCCAATTAGTTCACTTAGGTAATTGACCCATTCTTAAAGTATAAGTCACTTTGAATATGTGGCACCCTAAAGAGAGTTATGTGGCACCTAGGCCTTAGAATAGTAATAATTAGCCATTATGTCTCTTTTCTATTAGTACATTTGTTCAAGAGTCCCTTACTTAACCCCTAAGGTAAATCTTAGGTAATGATTATTAAATCCTCAAGTGGAGACCTAAGATGATGAATCACCACCTTCATTAAATGACCAAAGGGGTTTTAGAATATTCTATATTTTCCATTTCTAAAGAATAGGCAAGCATGGGACATAGACCATTAAAAGTGCAATTGGGACAGTGTAAGAGCTTTTTGTGCACATCTCTTATCGATCATTTCGACACATCCAAGGTTTGTTACAAAGCCACCCTTGGTGTGGTTGTCATAGGTAAAATTTGCCTTCTTGACTAGGTTAGTGGCCTAGGGTGTGGGCTCAATGGCTGGCCCTTAGACTGGGTCTAACCGAGTGGATAAGCTTCTAGACCGACTCTACGCCCGATCCAGACCGACTCCCAATCGTCATGTGGTTGTTCAAGATCGGTCAATCCACAATTGACACGTGATCATACCGGGTCGACTCATGGTCATTCCCAGTTGGTACATGACCATGTGGAATTACTTGAGATCGGAACACAATTGTTTGGGATTGTTTCATGATCGCCCATCGATCCGTGATGATACGTGAACATCCCTCGATCCACTGTTATGGTGGGGCAGTCATTCATTAACCAAACGACTCAAATCCACTTGCATGGTCGTTAGATTGGTCCATGGTCGATCCCTTGATCAATCCATGACTGATTCTTTAATCGGTATATGGTTAATCTCTCGAATTGATCCACGGTCGATTCTCGCCACTAGCATATTAGAGTCATAACTATTTCTCATAGGTCAAAAATCACGGATGTTAGATGATAATGCACCACCATGGATCGATAGATGATCATGGATCGATCTCGTGCAGTCATGCATCAGTCACAGATGATTTCGCTCAGTCATGTACTGATCCCATGACCATGAATCGATCCTGTGCAATCGTGTGTCGGTCGTGGATTGATCAACTCCACGCAACCATATAAAAATTGAGAGTCGACCATAAATTGACTATGCCCGGTCATGGACTAGTGATGAATCGGTCATGGATCACTTGCGATAGATCACAGATCGGTCAAAAATCATTCATAAATCAATTCAGTGACCTTACCACCTGGCCATGCACTAGGAGACAAGCCCAATCATGTGCTGGTTAGTCCTAGTCATGTGCCAAGCCATGAGCCCGGTCTTGTGCCAAGTCATAAGCTGGCCTTAAGCTCAATCAACTTGGCTCTGTGCCCAGCTAGTCCAATCCATGTGCTAGGCCAAGATAGGCCACCGACTTAGCCACGCCGATCAAGCTTGGCTACGTCCAGTCTCGTAGGGATGATCAAGTCTAGGATGGGTAGTTTCCAGACCTGGACCCTATACCCTACTCTATCATAATTAGTTTCCTTTTTTTGGACCATGTACCCTCCCTTGTTTGCATTGGAATTTTTTTTAGAACCTACCTATTTGTCTGATCCGACTCCATGGTCTATCCTGTTCGCATTGGAACCTGTTTTGCAACTGCCTGATATCTTATATGGCTTCAAACTTTACATATACTTGAGAAAACAACAACGTAATTCCCCTAATTTGTATTGAAACATTAAACATGTGTAATCAATAAGTACGACAATGTAATCCTCCTAATTTCCTGACTTCTAACAACTTCTTGGGCCTAAACACTAGTGCGGCGATACTCGCAATGATGATGAGCTCGGGCACATCGAGATCGAATAAGGCATTACAAGTCAAACCCCTCTTCGCTCTCTAATTTCGCCTCCTGCCCAAACCAAAAACCAGTGAATTGCTATTGTGACAACACAAATTAGCGCTCTTGATGCTTCTAGTAAGAGAAGAAGGGTTGAAGAGGAAGGCGAGGGAGGAAGAAGAGAGTGGGAGTGAGGTGGGAGGTAGTCTTAGGAGGGAAGAAGGAGAAGAAGCTTCACACGAGCTTTCATCCACCCAATTCTCAGCATAGGACATCATCAAATCCACAAATCAAAAAACCAAAATGCATGACGAGCACAAGAAAGAACAACCCACGACGTTCAACTGAAACTCTAAAAGAGAGCGAAACAACATCAGAGCAAGGCACTAAACAAGGAAATTTAGATAATGTAAAACACATATAGGGCTTACAGATAAGGTCTTCTTTGTTGATAAGATGAAATAAAACGAGAGGGAGCCAAGGATGGACGGTGCGACTGTAAGCCGACGAGGGAAGGAAGCGAGCAAAGAAGAGGAACGATGAAGGAGAAGTGCTGTACGAAAGGAAAAACACAGTTCTAAGATTAGAAATCAAGGGAAAAAATATAAGGTTTTGGAATTTTGGGCTTACAATAGTGGTTCCAAAATAAGTTCTAAAATATCCTGTCGGTCCGATTCTCTAGTGGGTATTCACTCGAAACTAGGACTGGATCGATTCAAACCAATTTCGAATTTTGTGAATCGATTTTAATAGGAATCAATCTCGGACTTATTTTCGGGTTAGGCTGGTCCCATTCCCAAGTAGAACTGGTTCGGTTGCACACCGTACAACCTCGCCCGATCATGAATTGGCCACAAACATTGGTCTAAATGATATAGTTGACTATGAATGAACTTGATAAGCTCTCGCCCGATAATATTAGTGCTTACATTGGTTTCCATCTCATGTTTGTAAAATGTTCTTTAGATGTTAATCCATAAATGAAGAGCATGACTCATCAACTTAGGTGGTAAGGAATTTAGGTGGCAAGGAGGAGGACTTGATTATTATTACATGTGATAACTTACGTAACTTGCAAGCTACTTGAGTAACAAGAAAAATGTGACCAAATCCAAAAGCCATGATGACCAAATCTTAGACATTTAATGAGGGAATGAATCATCAATTTACTTGGCAAGCTATCCAAGACCAATGATTACCAAGTATTGGCATTAAAGGAAAGGGTATGGCTCACCTACTTATGTGGCAAGTGGAGATTTGGTACTACTTATAAGAGGATTTAGCTTGGAGAACCAAAAAGACAAGTCATGATTAAGGGAGGATTCACCAGCTTAAGCAGACCAATAAAGAGATTACACAAAAGTTATTAATCATCTCCTTAGAACCCTAGAGTGCCACATCATCGAATTAGGGTGCTATATCATCAAACTAGTCTTGCCACTAAAGGAAAGTTTATTAGGCCACTTGTGAGGGTCATTTAATGAGAAAAGGTTTATAAATAAAAGACCCTCTCCCATTTTCACCACCATTGGCTCGCTTCTTCCTCTTATTCCCTCTCTTGCACTCTCCCTCTCTCTTAGCTCACATTCGCTCACTCGCCTTCGCCGCTTATCCATTCTTGGCTAACCGCTACCGCTTCGTTGGTTGTAAGTAGAATCCCTAACCCTTAGCTAGGACAATAATCTACGTTGTTGGATTTGGATGTGTACTCACCATGCTTAGTTATGTGCATAATGAGGAATGTTTTGTATGGTGTGTTCATGTCCTTAGATGCATCATGCCCAAGATCATAGACAAGTCTCGCTCGGCCTTGGACATGCATTGAGAGGTGTCAGTGTGAGCCGTGAGTAGCTTGGTCGTGTTCTCCTTCGGGTTTAGTTGTGTACATGTTGATGAGTGTTTGCATGATTATTCATGTTTTTGCATGCATAAGTATGATCATGCCCCAGGTCACAGACTAGTCTCACTCGATTTTAGGATTGATGTTAAAGCGTGATGGATTCGAGCCTTACTTGGTCTTAGATTGGTATCGAGGTGTGTCGATTTGAGTCTCACTTGGCTTTGGATTGATATTAAACGTGTCGGTTCAAACCATGAGTTCTGTGCCGCGCTCGGCATATTAGTATAGTTATGATGTTATAGGTCATGGCATACAAACACTTGCATGAGCATGCCCTCGGGCCTTGTTTGCATCAATTAAAATGAAAGATAAAAACAAGCTCGTGTAATGCATGATGTGTGGTCACAAAAATGAAAAATAAAAGCCATTGATGCTTCTTGGTAGTAGTTTTCGCTATGCCAAGGACAAATCTTTGACTGGGATGGTCTAGGCGCAATCCCTAAAGAGAATAATATCGGTTTAGGATGAGGGATGGTCCAAGAGCACGACTCGAAGAGAAGAATATCGGTTTGGGATGAGGGATGGTCCAAGAGCACGCCTCGAAGAGAAGAATATCGGTTTGGGATGAGGGATGGTCCAAGAGCACGCCTTTACCCCAAATGACGTGTGACGTTGCCTCGTTCATTAGAATATGATGCCCTAGAGAAAGTTTCGGGATGCCGCCAGGAGTGGGCGATGTCTCTAAGAGAAACGGAAGGTCTGGTGAGGAAGGGTTGTATGATAGTGATTGTCGAGCCGTTTCTTTTTATCTTGTTATTATGAGCATGCGGAATGTGTACAACAACTATCTCCTAAACAATACAACAATTAAGTACTTAGGAAAACACAACATGAAACACACTATTTTTATTCAGCGTTAGTATTTTTATAAAGTCTTTTCTACGGACACGTTCTTATTTATATTAATCTTCTATCAACTATAGGTCAGGAGATTCCTATCTCCTTTAGTGTGCCTCGGCTCCAAAGAGTGAGACTTCCATACCTATAAATTTGAGGAAAACAACGAGGAGTTGAAAACTTAGTAAGTAAAGTCACTAATCATCACATAGGAGGATGTCTCGTCATTGAACATAGCATACATACATCATTCATGCTAATGCATTGATGGTAGATCGATAGCAAATTTATTGCTATATCTCGACTGTATGCATGTGATCAATTCTGACTTACAATAAAAAAATATGCCTTACCTTCGGCTTGTCAACAAGCATAACAAACAACTACTTGCAATGGCCAGTAAGCCATTCTCTTACAGTGGCGAGCAAGCCTCCAACGGCTTGCCGGCCATTGGGTGAGGGCCGCGAAGCCCTTGTCGACCGGCAGTGAGGGTCGTGGCCCTTGCCCACCGCGAGTGAGGCCCTCACAGCCCTCGCTTGGCCTTGCTCAGGGCTGTGAGCGAGGCCAACCTCGCCATGGCTTAGCTGTGGGCGAAGGCGACCTCACTAGTGGCTGGCGAGGCCCCAGCGACATTTGCACGGCATTTGTGTGGCGAGGGTGTGGCCCTCGCCAAATGGCCGGTGAGCCGTTAGAGGAGAAGAAGGCCTATAGGAAGAAGGGGAAAATGAACAAAATTAATAAAAAATCAAAAAATAAAAAATTATTTAAAAATTGCCATATCATCATTTGTCGGCCAGCCGGTTGGTGTCCATAATAGTGCCAGCTGACTAAAATTGGCCAGAAAAACTGAATTGATAGCAATACGAAAAAGTTTTGGTCTAATTGAAATATTTTTGACTGAATTGGTACAAATGCCATAGATTTAGGACTTTTTTTTAATACTTTTCTCATTTTTAGCTCTTGTAGACATAATTTTGATGGAGAATAAATATATCACACATATATACTTTTGAGATTTTTGGTGTTGGAAAAAAAAATTGTGATGATATAGTTTAGAATTTTTTATAACTTGTCAAAATGAAAAGTCCACAGCCACGACTAGGACGTAAGGCAACGGTAGACTAGTCAGCGTAGCGATCGCATCCTATTAAAAATGAGTCGTCGCTCGATGGCCCCACATTGCAAGACCTTCGATGAGGAAAGCAAACCTTGAACAACTGTGGAGGAACCAACCGTCGGACACTGATTTGACTAAAGAAGCGACGACTCTCTAGTTCTTGTTTCCTTCGCAATGTCTGAGAAAGACCAATGTCTGAAGAAGCAATGACACTTGAGTTCTGGTTTTCTATGTATACCCGATTGAAGGCCCCAGCAAAGCGGTTTTCTTCCTCCTCCCGTAAATCTCAAACTGCCCACTTCCGCTTTCACATTCTCTTCCTAGCTGTCTCTCATGGCGGGCGAAGGTAAAATCACCTATTTCTTCATCTTTTCCTCTATCTCCTATTTTAATTTGAATCTGGACAACCAAACGTAGTAATAAGAAGATTTGCAATCCCATCTCATCTTAATCAGCTCAACGATAAGGGCGACCTACTGCATGCCCTGTTAGTTACGGCGTCAACAAGAAACTCGAATGAGCTCCTCACGAAACAACGCGGGAAACCTACGAAGTAACATCAACAGACTAGCAAGACAACGATAGATATGATTGGCATCAGAGGGCTTGTTTGGATCTATTCGTGGATGGACTGGTTTTTCAGACATTAGCATTGATTCCCACTTCCACAATCCACAAAAGATAGTGAATGCTGCATCTTGCGGTCCCTTCAATCACCGTCGGAGTTCCATGCACAAAGCGTGGTCAATTGATAAGAAAACGAATAGCTCGTTCCCCACGCATCATAGTTGACGGACTCAACCGTTGTCCTTGAGATCCACTACATCTTGATTATTGAATTGTGTGGATCTTACATGGAACTCCCATGATCTAATGATTGGATATAGTGGATTCACATGCATCGGGTGCATGCAATGCATACTCCCTGAATAGGGCCTTTGAAAAATGAAGTCATCAAATGAGTTTGCTCGATTATGTAACATTATATTATGGATCGGACGATTTGAGTCATCAGATCTAAAGAATACCAAATGCAGCCCAAGCAAGCATTTCATGAACCTAGTGCATATATTTTATTAAAATTGAATGGGGATCATCAAATTTGAAGGATCCATATGGGCTACATTCACCGCAAGTGCCAAAATTTGGCACAAATGGACACTTAAATGTCAAAAGTTCCAAAAAGTTGCCATTTTTTTTTTAAAAAAAATTGGGACACTTAAGTGCCAATTCCGATGAGGTGCAACTGGAAATCTGACATGTCATTATTTTAAGAATAAATTAGTTTACGTGGCTCGCTGGAGTTGCCTACTCAGCAATAAATATGCAAACGACGTCGTTTTGCCCCCAAAATTGATTTTCAATATAAATATTAATTAAAATAAAATAAAATAAAAATAATTTTAAAAAAGGAGCGGTAGCAAATCGGTGAGGACCTTTGCGGCCCTCGCTGTTGCTGCCGCCCCACCATTGCTAGAAAGGGCCGGTGAGGTGGGGCGAGGGTCAGTCGAGGTTGCTAGCATGGCCAACGACCTTGGCCAACCACTGGGAAGGGCCTATAGGCCCTCGCTTAGATCTAGGGCGAGGGCTCGCGGTCCTCCTCTAGATTCAACGAGGATCTCGCCCTAGCTAGTGGCAACCCTTGGCTCGATTGGGCGAGGCCCAACGACTTTGGCCGACCCTTGCCCCATCGTTGCCGACCCTTTTTGGTGATATTGGGGGGGGTAGCAATAGTGAGGGCCGTAGAGGCCCTCGCTAATTTGCTGTCGCTCATTTTTTATTTTTTATTTAGTCTTTTATTTTATTTTAATTAATATTTATATTAAAAATCAATTTTTGGAGATTAAATGACATCATTTTGGGACAATCTGGTTATATCAATGTCACGTGGATAATTTTTTTTTTATAAATAATTGCCACCTCAGCAAAAAAAAAAAAAGTCTTTGGAAAATGCCATGTTAGCATTTTGGCTGGAATTTCTCGCCGCTAACATGTAAGTGTCTATTTCTTCTCCGATTGTGACACTCAAGTATACATTTTGGAAGTTTTGACACTTAGATATCCGTCCATGTCAAGTTTTGACATTATTGGGTGTTTGGAACTCAATCCATTTGTGATCCATCATAGCTCAAACTCATTTTAGAACATGAACAATCACTCCTATAAAATTTCTCCTTGTAGCGCAGACTTGTGAGTAATCTATCATGAAAAAGAGTGCATAAAAGAACTTCCCCTTCTTAATCGATCAGGTCAGAGCCCAGGAAAGAGCCTTGTTCACATGGAAATTTCTTAGTCACGAGAATTATGATGTATTTTCTTAATCGATCGGGTCAGAGCACTGGAAAGAGAATTATGAATTTTCTTTTGTTGATGATGTATGTTCTATTTATCATAATAGAAGATGTGTTGATTCTAGTTTATTAACCAATAATCTTTATAACATTACAATGTTCGGTAATGCGATTACCGATGTCAATAAGCAAAATAGAATTGATATAACTGCCATAACTAATAAACGCCCTAGAGATAGTCCAAATAAAAAGTATGTTTGGCATATCTGATTAGGTCATATTGGAGAAGACAGAATTAACAAGTTGAGTAATGATGGGTACATTGATTCATCAAATTTTGAGTCATACTCGACTTGTGAGGCATGTCTTCTAGAAAAAATGACCAAAGCGCATTTTGTGGGACATAGTGCGCGAGCTGCTGACATATTAGGATTAATATATACAGATGTATGTTGACCAATTAATGAAACTGCTAGAAGTGGTTATAATTACTTCATTACCTTCACCGATGATTAGTCACGGTATGGTTATTTATACCTTATGAAGTATAAATCTGAATCCTTTGAAAAGTTCAAGGAATTCAAGGCCGAAGTTGAGAAACAAACAGGAAAACGTATTAAGGCTCTTCGATCAGATCAAGAAGGTGAATATTCCTAGACTATCTTAAAGAGAATGACATTTTATCACAATAGACACCTCTTGGAACTCTAGAACATAATGGTGTATCTGAACGAAAAAATCGTACTTTATTATATATGGTGCGATCTATGATGAGTTACACCGATTTGCCAATATCCCTTTGGGGATATGCCCTTGAGACAGATGTATATATACTGAACAGAGTGCCGTCCAAATCTATTCCAAATATGCCCTATGAGATATGGCATAGTAGGAAACCTAGTCTTAATCATATTAAGATTTGGGGTTTTCCAGCTTTCGTGAAAAAGCTGAAAATGGAAAGTTTGGAGGCAAGATCTGAACAAGGTCACTTCATTGGATATCCAAAGGAAACTCTTGGATATTATTTCTATTTTCATTTAGACCAAAGAATTTTGGTAAGCAAGCATGCTTCTTTTATGGAGAATCAATTCGACTAAGAAGTGCTGGGCGGAAAATAGTCTTACAAGAAGAAAATAATGAAGTACCAAACAACCGAGTTCAGATACCAATCTCTGATTCAGTGGGAGCTTCTGATACACAATCTCTTAGGAGAAGTGCGAGAACGTCTCGCCCACCTGCTCGTTATAAACACTTGGTTGATCATATTGAACCATTATTCATTGTGAATGATAGTGATCAACCTGGTGATCCTAAAACCTATGAGGAGGCAATGTCGGACATCGATTTTGGTAAATGGCTAAAAGCCATGAAACCCGAAATGGATTCACTGTATTCCAATGAAGTTTGGACTTTAATTGACCTGCCTGATGGTATTATACCAATTGCCTGTAAATGGATCTTCAAGAGGAAGATGAATGCTTAAGGTCAAATTGGAACTTACAAAGCACGGCTGGTGGCAAAAGAATATCGTCATAAAGAATGAATTGATTATGATGAAACTTTCTCACCTGTGGCCATGCTGAAATCCATTCGGATTATGTTGGTTATAGCTGCACACTTAGATTATGAGATATTCCAGATGAATGTCAAAACGGCTTTTCTAAATGGTTTTCTCGAGGAGGACATCTATATGGAACAACCATGGGGTTTTGAATCTAATAGTGAAAAACGGAAGGTGTGTCAGCTTAAGAGATCCATTTATGGACTCAAACAAGCCTCCAGAAGTTGGAATATCCGTTTTGATGACGTAGTCAAATCATTTGGTTTCATAAAAAATTCGGATGAACCTTGTGTATACAAGAAGATCAGTGGGAGCGCAATTGCATTTCTAGTTTTGTATGTCGATGATATACTTTTGATTGAAAATGATGTATGATGATATCATCGATAAAACTATTCTTGTCACAAAAATTCTCCATGAAAGATTTAGGAGAGGCAACCTACATTTTAGGTATTAAGATCTATAGAGATAGATCAATACGATTGATTGACCTCTCACAGTCTACGTACATAGACAAAGTGTTAACACGTTTTAACATGCAATGTTCCAAAAGACGATTACTGCATTTTAGGCAAGGGATCTGTCTTTCTAAGGAGATGTGTCCCAACAATCTTGAAGAAAGAGGCGAATATATCATATGCATCCGCTTTTGGAAGCATAATGTATGCTATGCTATGTACTAGATCAGATATTGCACATGCTGTAAGTATTACTAGCAGATATCAGTCTGATCCAGGAGAAGATCACTGGATAGCAATCAAGAATATTCTTAAGTAGTTGCGAATGACTAAGGATTTATTCTTGATATATGGAGAAGGAGAATTTAAAGTTATAGCTTATACAGATTCCGATTTTCAATCGGATCCTAATGATTATAAGTCTACGTCTAGGTTTGTCTTTACATTCAATGGTGGCGTAGTTAGTTGGAAAAGTTCCAAACAAAGCAGAATTGCCAATTCCACCACTTAGGCAGAGTATGTAGCCGCTTCTGAAGCAGCAAAGGAAGCCGCTTGGATGAAGAAGTTTATTTATGAACTTGGAGTCGTTCCTTCAATTGAGCAACCGATTACATTGTTTTGTGACAACAATGGGGCGATTGCTCAAGCTAAGTAACCAAGGTCTCACCAAAAGTCCAAGCATATTGAGAGACGCTTCCATCTCATCAGAAAAATTGTTGGGAGATGTGATATTGCCTTGTAGAAAATTGCCTCAGTAGAAAACGTGGCAGATCCCTTCACTGAGGCCTTACCCCAGTCTTCTTTTGAAAGACATATTTACAAAATGGGTTTGAGGTCCCAGACAAGTTGGCTTTAGTGCAAGTGGGAGATTGTTGGATGTATGCCCTAAAGCTACTATGTAATAGTTACATATTAGGGATTTTAGTTGTACCATCATTATTATTATTTAATTAATGGCAATGACGTATTCATTCATTTGTCCAATTATTTTATATTTATGAATAATTTCATAAGATCAGTTGCAACTGAACCTATTCTTGATATGTCATATATGTGACGGGTTCATAGTTAGGTTAAATCTTTAAACCATTCCTAGTCAATGGATTATTGAGTGGATATTTATAATCCTGTTGAGATCGGTGTGTTCTTAACTTTTACTTAAGGGAATGATGAGTCACATGTCATTGGGTATTATGATGCCTGAGTTAGAATACGAGTGTTTGTATTAGACAAGTTCACTAAACGTGACGCATATGGAACGATTAGCGACATGGAAGCTTTTAGTGTGGTCAACGTCTAATTGTTCATGCTTTGGTCTTGTGTAAATAATCCTTAGACCTGAGGTACAGTGTTAACTTATGTGTCGAACAACTATGGTTTATGGGTGCACGTAATGCTAGGTCATTGATCCATCTTTATACCTGATGGTCATAGTTTGTTCATATACAAAGTTGCACGTGTGCGCAATATGGAATCTGTCTCCTTGTTAAATGCAAGGTATAATAATGATGTCTTATGTGATCTAATTATGACATTGCATTGAAATTCTCGGTCGGGGTTGTAACCGAGAATAAATTGTTTATGTCTTGAATAAAATGTATGTCAATTAGATTTGTGCATATGATCGAATTAGTGACTTGACAAATATTCCATGGTCTTTGTTTAATCGGGACATAGTAAGACAGAAGGATTGAATTACACTGTAGCCAAAACTGACAGGTTCATTATGTTCTTAAAGCATTCACACTATTTGGAGTAGCTATGACATATTGCTAGATGTCAATCATGACTTGTAGGATTCAAAGATTAATCGGGAGAATTAATTCTTTTGGGAGTACTAATGTGTTAGTACAAATCTTATTACCAGCTTAGTGATGAACCTAGATATGTCACACACCATAAACAATTAGGATAATGTGAAACAAGAGAGAAATATTGTTGCAAATGTGTTTGCAATTATTACAACCGAATTGAGTTGATATGAAATTAAATTAAATGAGATTTAATTTAATTTAATTTGTATTATAGTCACGAGCCTACTTGCATATGATGCACACGCATGCCCAAAGTGGATGTTAATGTACCTTAAATGCATACACAAAGATTATGTTCCTTTTATTTTTGTTTTATGAATTGATTAATTAATTATTTAATTAAATGAATTATGTACACGGTCAGCAATTGTTGCTGACCATGTGCAAGGCACATCATGTGCATTTCCTATTTATACTAACCACTAAAAAAAAAAAATTAAGTGTGCAACATGCACGAAGCATGGATGGTTAGCAAACCGCCGACCATTCATGCATGCGGTCAGCAAACCGTTGCTGACCGCATGCACGATCGTGCATGGACGATCAGCAACCGTTGCTGATCATTCATTTTTTTTTTTTTTTAAATTCTGCTTAACGAGGGACATAACAAAAGGGCTGCTGAAAATAGAGAGAAAGTGGGTGTTTGTTTTTGGGTCTTAGATACGCGAAAAGAAAGGGAATTCTCTCTAGTTCGGGCCGTGACTAAAACGTTAATGATACAATGGATTGTCTCACGATCATCACTATGATCGTGCTAGCAATCTCGTGGAGACAATCCGAAAGTTGTCTCTTCCATTCAACGTCCGTTATTGGTGTGTCTAAACTAGAGGTCCGATGTTTGTGGGACTCGAACTGTAAAACATCTAAACCAATTCGTCTAAAACACGCTTCGAGAGGTAATTCGTTTAAACTCTCTTTTTATATTCAAATTTTTTATTAAAATGCATGAGCAATGCCTTCAGAGAATTATGTATAAAATATATCATCTTGTTTCCGCTGCGTTCTTTTTGTTAATTTTACCTATACATGATTCACGAAACCCCAACAATACAAACCATTTGTACCAAGGCGGCGTACACTAAGGGAAGAGGACTTAAAGGTTACTTTGCATGGCATGTTGCTGGTGATGACGACTAGGTTCCCTCTCAAGCAGGTGAGTTTATACGATATCCGTTATCCATCCTCGGCAGTTTCCTCTCTTCATGCTCTTATTAAAGAAAGAGTCAAAACTTTTCCAGATTAGTTAATCAATTTTCGACGGTCTAGTTCTAATTCCTTCAATTTCAACCTGTTGTTGCAGCTTCAGCTTCAGCTGATATTGCGAGCAAGGGAAATAACTCACCCCCATATATTTTTCTTACTTCTTGTGATCGAGTATATGTGGTCCTTCTCGTTTATAGTCTGATTTATAATTGAGAAGGTGAAGGTAATGGGAACTATACGACCAAGAAAATTAATGGTAATGTGAACTTGCTACCCTTACCACGAGAGAGCAAATATTCCATTCGTTGAAGCAGAAAGAATCGGCATCACAACACAACCCAACAAGCTTGAGATATTTAGAGATGCAGCGTTGGTCTTCTTAATGATGTATGAGAGCTTGTAAGTTTCATCTTAGGAGGTTGGCGTCACACCCCAATTCCACAAGGATAGGAGCATGACATGACTGTCCTTTCTCCAATTTCAACCTGGTATTACAACTTCAAGTTCGTGGTTGTTAGAGAAAACTTCCCGATTTATTTTGAAGTTGACAAAACATTTTCATCAGTCTAGTCTGAAGACTTGAAGACTCTATTGACAAAGTCTGAAGATCTCCAGACTCAAGATTCAACGTCTGCCCTCATTGACAGTTTCCAGACCGACGATGAAAATGCTATCTTTAAGGATTTGATTTGTATGGTTAAGGAAGATCTCTTAGCTGGAGATAGCATTTCAAGATTTTTATTCGTATTGATTAATTCGAGTAACTTAGATTTAATTGATCCGCGAAACACACTTGGAAGGTTCTACTTATAGAAACCTAGATCATGATTGTATGGGCGAGCAGGATTGGTGGGCTATCGTCATTTTCCTTGAATAGCTCGAGATCTCCCTAATTGATTCTATCCAACGGGTTGATTGGAAGAACTCCTTTGGAAGGTGCCAACGGTAATGAAGGCATGAAGGATTATATAAGGAAGACGTTCAAGTTGTTCAAGTGTGCCCGATAGAAAAATTCCAAAGTCTAAATCTCTTTATTCTTTGCAATCTTATTCGTTAAGCTATACTTGTACTCAAAAGAGAGACTGAATATCTGTGAGACATTGAGGAAGTGTAGTAGAGGCTCTACACTGTGGAATCAAGGACGTGAGACTGTAAATTCTCTTTTGATTCTTAGTGAAATCTAGCTAGTAGGCTATCAGTGCGAGAGAGTGGACGTAGGCTTGGTCTAAGCTGAACCACTATAAACTCAGAGTCTTGATTCTCTATCCCTTATCTTCTTACTTTACATTTCAGCTTCATACGTCTGTTTATTGTCTTCACTCTTTTAGTCTATTAATCGTTGAAGGCTAATCTGTCTTGTTACGTTTTGCAAAAACTTCTTTGATCACCTATTCACCCCACTCTAGGTGCTCGTACTAATCCTATCAGTGGTGACCTCGATGACGTCGGAGGAGACATTATTTACTAATGTTAATCGAAAGTTTGGTCCAATAATGTGATGGATTTATAGTATTACATCTAACTGTAAAATCTATTCTTATGCCATGTTTGGTAACCATCTTATTTTCCTATTTTTTGTTCTTTTGTTCCCTAGAACACCAAAGCAAAATAAGAATAGAAATTCATTTGATAATGTCAACTAATTTTTCCATTACCCAAAACAGATTAGTAGCTAGGGAATAGATTTGGAACAAAACTAGAATTATAAAAAAAATTAGAAACAAGATTTTGAGTAGTTTTACTAGATTATAGTGTTAATTCTAGTTTAGAATTAGTTTAACATAAAAAAATGTGAATCATTTGATGAAAAATGGATTCAAAATTAAATAAGCTTTTAGGGCTTTACTATATGGATTTTTCAATACCGTTTTCTTTTAGAGACAATACTAGGTCATGAAAGTTTGGTGACTCCGGTATTCTTCTTTCAAGATTCTATTGGAGACATCCTTTAAGATCATCTACAATTTTGTTTTAATAGAAAATTATATGGCTTTGAACAAGTGTTTTGCATTACAATTTGTCTTGTGTTATAGCAATCAAATAGTCTATGGTCCATGAATTTTTGATGTCATTTGCTTGAAGATTTGATGAGTTTGTGCAAATAAGCACATCAAAGATCACTTCCATCCTCAATTGTTCCGCCATTGTCCATTTTATCAAGCAACATTGGCTCTTCTTCTTATAGTTAAAAAAGTTTAAAAGGTCTATGCACTTCTTTATTATAATGCCCAAAGATTTACTACCAACATCCTCACATTATGAATTATAAACAAGCGGGACTCTTTGTTGTCATTTCCAACCATTCATTTTTGACTCACTATTATGTTAGATTGTCTGAGAGCACTTTAGAATATTTTGGTCAATTAAATTCTTACAAAAGTCTAGTTTTATTTAAACCTGAATTTTTAGGTCTCCACGAACATTTTTATAATTAAATGAAAAAAAATTGAGAATATAAATTTTTAGGGTTGTACCAAACACATTTATGTTTATTTTCTATTCTGAGAAAAAAAAATTGTTCAGTTACCAAAAGCATTCTTATGTTAAGAAACTCATTCAGATAATAAAAATAGAAAAAATTATTTTTAAATAGAAATTTTTTCCAAAAACAAAAATGTTATCAAATGCACCCTTATCGAATGAGCTAAAGCAAGATCCAATGGATTTATACAATCTAACATTAACATGGGTTTGATAGTCAGCACATAAACACATTAAGAATGCAAAGGAAAAGAACGGATTTCAATAACCAATAGAGTAAAAGGATTTGAAAGGAATGAGTTAAAATATAAACGGGGGAAAAGCAATGAAAAGAACGCGTATAGAGATGAATTTCTTTATACATGAAAAACTTTAATAATCCCTTCCGATCCATTCTCTAAATTTTGACGAGATTGTGATTTTAGAATAATTTCTTTCCCTCTGAATCCATCCAATTGAACTATATGTTTGACAAAATACTTCAAATCAGGAAGCCGAACCGTCTGTCCAATTGGTGCCCCATTGAAATTTTTTCCTAAGGATGGGATTGCATAACAAGATAGGCCTGATCATTGGTTGGATGCGGTGATACATGACCCGTATATTTGGTCAATCACATTCATTCCCAAAAGGGAAAAAGCCATAATTTTTTTTTAAAATTATACTCAACATGACATATTTATTCCGAACCTTTTTTTTTTGTAACATAAAAAACCCTAAACTGTTTTAACTGAGACATAATCATTTGTCAATATTTTGTTAAATGAATTTTCAGCCAAAATAACGTGATTTTAATTTTACTTGAGTCATGTGGACTAGGAGCGAGCATGGTTTCAAGGTAAAACCCGAAACCTAAGAATTAGACTAGTGGGTCCAGGTTTCAGGATATAAAATATGCAGGGTAGGTTTCAAGTTGTAAAAATTAAATATCTCATTTTGACAGGTAGGTTCCAAGTTCTCGATTAGCGAAACTTGAAACCTGGAACCTGTAACCTAAAACTTGGAACAATTTTTTGTGTTTCTCTTGATTTATGTCTTTGTGCGATTCTGCAATATCCTATAATGTTCGATGATAAGTGTATACTTTGGAACTACTAAATGAGTTTTCATTTTATGACTGAGACTTTTATTTTTTTTAATACTTGACTTTTTTTTAGTGTCTAAATATAAGTTATTGTCAGTGAATTGTAGTAGCAAATAATGATTATTAAAGATACTATAATAGTTTAATTGATAATATAGGTGGAATCTGAGTAGACCTTAGAATTGATTTTAACTTGTAATAGGATAGGTTCCAAATTTCCGGGTATGTAGAGTATGTTCTAAATTCTCAAAAATACACAACCGGTATGTTTTAGGTTTCAGGTGGAATTTGTACAAAATTTAGAACCGCTCACCCTTAACATGGGCACCATTAATATTTACTTTTTGACGTCTATATAGGTAGTTTTTAATTGTTTTATTGACAGAATTTTGGAATAAGGTAGATGTATCACAAGTTTACGATTTGAGATTTTTGGTGTCATTGAAAAAAATTTAAACTAAATATGTCTGCATATAATTTAAGATTATTATTGTTTTTTTAGCTTTTGACCTTTCCCAAAATGAAAAGTCCACGGCCACGACCACGACCCGGGCGAAAGGCACCAGTAGACTCAAGACAGCGTAGCGATGGCATCCCGCAAAAAATGAGTCGCTCTCCATGCGCCACGTTACAACTGAAAGTGAACCTTGACCAAACAACGGTCGAGGAATCAACCGTCGTCGTACACTGATCTGGCTGTAGAAGCAACGACACTCGAGTTCTGGTTTCCTACGTAAACCCGATTAAAGGCCCCAGAAGAGCGGTCTTCTTCCTCCTCTCGTGATCTCAAGCCACCCACTTCCGCTATCACATTCTGTTCCGAGCCGGCTCTCATGGCGGGCGAAGGCAAAATCGCCTGTCTCTTCATCTTTTTCCTCTGTCTCCGCCCATCTTCGGAGGCACAAATGTGGGTCAAGTCCGGTTACTTCTACGCCGGCAACGAAATCCCGGTCTCAGACATCGATTCCTCTTTGTTCTCTCACCTCATATGCGCTTTTGCTTACATCGACTCTTCGACCTATCAGCTCTCCGTCAACTCCTCCGCTGAGCAATTCTTCTCCACCTTCACGAGCACCGTGAAACGCAAGAACCCTTCGATCACCACGCTGCTATCAGTGTGGGCAGGCCGAGAGGATCCTTCAGCTTTCGTTTCGATGCTCGGTGAGTCTTCTTCAAGAAGGTCCTTTATCGAATCTACCATAGAAAAGGCAAGGCTTTATGGGTTCAGTGGGGTTGATCTCTGTGGGGTCTTGCCCAGTAGGAGCATTAACATGACCAATTTGAGTGCCCTTTTGCGGGAGTGGAGAGATGCTGTAGATGACGAATCAAGAAAATCTGGGAAACCTCCGTTGCTGCTAGTAATGGCTGTGTATTGTCAACCCATTTTTAACTCCGTGAGTTACCCACTTGACTCAATTCAGAGAAATTTGGACTGGGTTCACCTAAGTGCGTATGATTACCATCTCCCCACCAAGGAAAGATTTGCGCTCCCTCACGCAGCTTTATTTGACCCAGCAAGCCAGAACAACACAGACTTCTGCATAACTTGGTTGCTGACTAGAGGATTTCCTGCAAGAAAGCTGGTTCTGGGCTTGCCCTACCATGGCTATGCTTGGCAACTTGAGGATTCGAGCTCCGATGCCATTGGCCATCCAGCAGTGGGGCCTGCTGTGACGGCGGATGGGTCATTTGGATACAAGGCTATAGAATCTTATGTCCGAGATTCTGGTTATGGAGCCAGTCCTGTTTATGATGGTACATATGTGGTGAATCTTTTCAGAAAGGGATCGGTATGGATCAATTTCGATGGTGTGGAGGCCATCCGAGCCAAAGTAACTTATGCCACGGAAAAGGGGCTCCTTGGTTACAGTGTGTTTCAGGTCGGCAATGATCAGAACTGGGTCCTTTCTCGGACAGGTTAGGATTAAGTACCTCACAGGAATTTCTGAAGGTTTTAAAAAATTATTGCATTGAAAATGTAGAACTAAATGTAATATAAGGACTGAATTGCCTTGTCAGCTCAAGAGGCCAGTGAAGATCAGCAACACAGGCGATGGTTCTGGCTTGTTATGCTTATTTCGATTGCTGTAATTGTTCTCCTTATATTTGGTCTGATATGCTACTTACAGAGGAGAACATTGAAATCAAAAGGTACGTTTCCTAAACTTTACTGGAGGATTACTGTAATTTTGTGGGAATCAGGAACATTGACTTCGGAAGAATTAAAGTTCTAGACACATTTTCTTGATGTTGGTTCGCAGGTATTTTGGGTGTAATAAAAGGATTTAGTAGCCGATTAAAGACAATGGTGTGTAAAGGTGAAAGTCTTGAGAGTGGTACTCGTAGTCTGCGAACATTTGGTTATGCTACCCTCAAAGCAGCAACTGATGACTTCTCAAGTGAAAATAAGCTTGGAGAGGGTGGATTTGGACCTGTTTACAAGGTAAAATATATGAGGCCATTCTTAAGCTAAAGATTATTATTTTCTGTTTCATTGCAAATCCCATGAAGTACGTGTTGGGAGAACGAACCACGATTGAGGGCCAGATTTGGTCCTTTTGCTCTATAACATGCGTTCCTTGTTGCATAATGCAAGCATGGAAAATAACTCACCCTCAAATGTTTTTCTTATTTTTTACGCTCAAGAATATGTGGTCCTTCTCATTTATAGTCTGATTTATAATTGAGAAAGTGAAGGTAATGGGAACTTTCGACCAAAAAAAATGGTAATGGGAACTTCCTACCCTTACTATGAGAGAGCAAATCTTTTCGCATGTTAAACATAGGTATGCCGGCTTTCTCTGTAGCAGCTGCCAGTTGGTTGGTTTATACTTGCGATTTCAATCATTTAGTTGGAATGAGTCGGTGAGTATTTCTCATTGAAGCTACATGCCTCTAAAAGAAAAAAGAATCGGCATCGCAACACAACACAATAAGCTTGAGATATTTAGAGATGCAGCGTAGGTCTTCTTAATGATGGATGCAAGCTTGTAAGTTTCATTATAGGTGGTTGGACTTGGATGCCTTCTGCTCAAGTTTTGTTCTTCATTAATGTTCCTTGGGGTTATGTGACTTATGTCATAGACAAAAGACTGTCTTCCAGCATAAACAGTGAAAAATTTTGTTAGTCTACCATGTTCGAGTGGAAGTTAGTTGCCCTGTTCTGACCATCAGCGTACCTGTTGCTCAGGGCAAGTTGCCCAAAGGACAGTACATTGCAGTGAAGAGACTTTCGAAAACTTCAAACCAAGGGCTCGAGGAGTTCAAGAACGAAGTTATGCTCACCGCCAGCCTGCAACATGTCAACCTCGTTCGCCTTATTGGATTTTGTACCAACAGGGAAGAAAAGATGCTGATCTATGAGTACATGCCAAATAAGAGCTTGGACTTCTACCTATTTGGTTCGACATCTTCCTTGCTTCTTAATATTCATTGAGCAAAACCTGGGTGTTTTTAAGTGACATCTAGTGTGATACTCCAAGAGGCTTAGATGGGTCCCCAGTTCCGCTACAATGGCTAGGGCAGCTAGACCCTTTTTAGCATTTGGGGTACACAATGGTATGCAATGCTCTAATTTTGCTTCTGGTTCTGATAGTCTTTAGGTTTTGATGATGCAGATCCAATAAGGAAATATTCGCTGGATTGGGTGAGACGTGTTCATATCATAGAAGGCATTACACATGGGCTTCTTTATCTCTAAGAATACTCGAATTTCACAATAATTCATCGAGACTTGAAAGCCAGTAACGTTCTGCTGGATGATCAAATGAACCCCAAAATATCAGATTTTGGTTTGGCAAGAATATTCAGGAAGGATGACCTTGAGGCAAATACCAGCCGAATTGTTGGGACTTAGTAAGCGAGCTAATTAGGCCCTCCTAGGTTAATCCTCACAGGTATTCTCCTGCTAAAAGTCTGCTGCTTAATCCAATTTCTGTTCTTGTATGCAGTGGGTACGTTCCTCCAGAATACGTGAGGAAAGGCATATACTCAATGAAGTACGATGTCTACAGCTTTGGGGTACTGCTGTTGCAAATCATCAGTGGTAGAAGGACCTCATGTTACTATGGCTTGAATGAAAATCTGAATCTTCTCGAATATGTAAGTAGAGATTATTCGTGATTCAAAATTTTTCAGGCTCAAATTTAGGAACATGAATTTTGACTTTTAACCAACTGGCGTTCTCAATTTCAGGCATATGAGCAGTGGAAAGACGATAAATGCATGGAGTTCATTGAACCGTCTCTGGATGACTCTTCATCATCCTGTAAGCGCTTAAGATGCATGCAAGTGGCTCTTCTATGCGTGCAAGAGAAGCCTGGGGACAGACCCTCCATGTTGGAAGTCTCTTCAATGCTCAAGAATGAATCTTCAGCTGTGAACTTCCCCAAGAAGCCTGCATTTTCAATTACCGAGGATGAAGATGAGGATGGCAAGTGCTTGCTCAAGGAAGCTATTCATTCAGTCAATGATGCATCAATTTCTGAATTGTTTCCTCGCTGATTGTACATTGCATAAATCCAATGCTGTGAATACTAATACCATAGCGAGAATCTTTTGTCAACTTCTTGGGTTGCCTAGTACTTCGTTTGTCCCAGTGGCATTTTTTTTCCCAATTAATTGTAATATTTTGACAATTGTATATGTTTTTACCATTTAGAGGCAATTCAAGCTAGAGGTGATTGATTTCCGATTCAGTTCAATCCAACCTAGGAACCAAGAACCAGATCAGAGGGATTGGTTTTCAGTTTCTAGGATCGATTCAGTTCCCTAGCGGTCCGATGGAACTGATAGCTTGCTCCATTTATTCCCAGCCTTTGTCCGATCACACCACGAACTCAAGGCGTCGTTCTCACAATCGGCTTGAGATGACTGAGTCACGGGCAAATCAGATCCCAAACCGCACGCATCTGGCAATATTCTTTCTTCTCTCTTAATTTGGGCTGAAGTGATTGGACGATTCAGAGACTTTTGCCTTCACAGAACACAACTAGACCGAGAATCAAGCAAAAGTCTCGTGAAAATGAACCGCGAGACACGGAACGGGCGACACAAAAGGGCAAAATACAGATCAGTACCTTGACGAGGATCGAGATGCAAGAAACAGAGCAAGAGAGGAGGCGAGAGTCGAGACGATACCACGAGAGGGAGGCGTGAAGCTCGAGCGAAAGGGATGTGACTTAGGCAAGAGAAGGTGGCGCGGCGCTGCCATTTGAGAGTAGAACGAGAGGGACGAGAGGGAAAGAGACGAGGCGTGAGAAGCGAGAGAGAGAGAGAGAGGGGCGGAGGCAGCTAGGCACGACTGTGACTCATTCGGTCTGTGAAGAATGACTGAAGAACGAGGCATCTCGGGAGCTGCGCGAGCTAAGACGAGATTATTGATTAGGGGTTGAGTTGACACCTTTAACTTCACGGTGCTACTCTTTAAGAAATTGACAAACACATATATAAATTGATCCAATTCAGGCGGTTTGGTTCTCATCCTAGAACCGAGAACTGGAGCAACGCTCCCTAGAACTGTCCACAATCTGCTAGTTTGGTCTGATTCGGGTGGTCCTAGTTCGGTCATCCATCTTCCTCACTGCTAGTTCAAGTTCCTTCTTTTGTCTAGTAAACTATTAAGGGAAAAATACTAAAAAAAAGTACTAAACATAATACATTGGTACTAATTCAATCATAAACTTTTCAATGTGATCAATTTAGTCTTAAATATTTTCACATTAATACTAATTTAGTCCATTTGGCTAACGTAAGTTGGAAATCGCGGACGTGGATATCAGCCGTTCTACATAGTATGATTAGAGCTGAGGTGAATATTTTTAAATAATATTTTAACAAAATTTTGAATATTTTTTATAATTTTTGTTTTTGTTTTGTTTTTCTATTAATTTTTTTCTCCTTTTATTTTGGCTGGCATTGAATGACTTAAATTGATTGGAAATTGTTGACGTAGACTCGACCATTTTATGTAGCATAACAGACGTAACATGAATTTTTATTTTTTAATTTAGTCGAATGACTTGGTGACTCGCGTGATCCGATCATTGAGATGGAGTGGGTTCATGCTCCAGTGAAAAGAGTTTTCAAAAGATAAAGTCAACATACGATTTTAGAGAATAGCACATGTCCCCCAAGCAAAGTATTTTATGTGGCTAGTACATTTATTACTTAAAATTGAATCGGGATTGTCAGGTTTGGAGAACCGACATGGGATCCACCCTTTTCAATGGTCCAAACTGAATTTAGAATATGAACACCCCCGCAAACTAATTTCTCCTTGCAGCCCATGTGTGTATATTTATATAAAGGTTCGAATCACTTAGATCTATCGTGAAAGAGAGTGCGGGAAAGAATTTGCCTTCTTAATTGACTCGGTCATTCGAGCACAAGAAAAGGCCTTATTCGCAAGAAAGTTCTTAGTCACGATCATTATCCACATTTCCCTAAGCCTGATGTTCTAAACTAGAGTTAGGTAAGGTCAGAACTCTAGAATTAATACGAAACTTAAGCTACAACATGCGCATGTGGTCCCATACATCCTATTTAAAACCAACTAAAAAATGTATACCTCATTCTAGAAACTTGTAAGAAGCTACTCCTTATTCGAGCATTCCGGTCATAGCAAACACTCTCCACCTTTATCAGACCAAATTGTTACAAGCTCATAAGCTTCCGCATGGTTTGTGACATTATAATTGTGACACCCTAAATTTAACTCACTTGAGATATTGTTGTTGGTTAATGCATGTTGTTATAATTTTAACCAAATGGATGTGAAAAATGTCTTTCCAATTGGTTATATTAAAGAGAAAGTGTTCGTACAGCAGCCACAATGATCTGAATCAACTCGAGAAAGCTCTTTATGGACTCAAGCAAGTTCCAAGAGCTTGGCATGAAAGGATTGTATACTTTTCTTGTTGAAAAATAGTTTGAAAAAGAAAAAGTTGATACAACTTCATTATGCAAAAGAAAGATCATATTCAGCTTTTAGATATATATTGATAATATCATCTTTGGATCTATTAATGAGTTATTTGCAAAGAATTTGCTAATATCATGCGGAACAAGTTTGAAATAAGGACGATGGGAAAACTAAACCTTTCTTGAACTACAACTCAAACAAACCAAAGTTTTTTTTTTTTTTTTGGTAAAGGCAAACAAACCAAAGTTGGCACTTTCACATTCCAAGAAAAGAAACGCTTGAAAATTAGTGATACACCAATGCCTTCATCAACCAAATTTGACAAGGGTGATAAATGTAAGTTTGCCAATCCTAAGCTATATAAGAGAATGATAGGATCATTATTGTACTTGATATCATTTAGAACTGATATTTTGTTTTGCTTATGTATGTGCGCTCGTTTCTAATCTAATCTTAAGGAATTGCATTTGACTGTTGTGAAACAAATCATCACAGGGTATCTTAACAACTCATATTTCATGTTATTGGGACATTGAGACGCTGACTTCATAGTTTACAAAATTGACAAAAAGAGCAGCTCTGGCAATTCTCAAATAAGGAATTGCATGCTCGTTTCGTGATTTTCAAAGAAATGAAATTCAATTACCCTTGCAATTGCTGAAGCTGAGTATGTGGCTCTAGATAGCTGCTGTAACTTTTACGATGAAGCAACAACTAAGGAATTTTGGTGAGGAACAATCGAACATATGCATTATGTGTGATAGCACCAACGCGATTAATTTGACTGAGAATCCAATCATGCATTTGAGGGCTAAGCATATTTCAATCCGTCAATGTATATAGCTTTTATTTCTATTTACACTACTGACATCTACATATTACGTATGTTGTAGCTCCTCAATCCACTCGAATTTTTCAGTCACACTATCGTCGATCCGAAATACGTCTAATGTCATCAGCCATCAGAGCTTCAAATCTGTGTAAGAATATGAACAAAGGGAATCCGACAGAAGAGATTCAAGATTGCATATCCAATGCCGTCCAATTCCTCGAAAGCGTACAAATGATAGATGAATCTTGGTACATATGCTCATCTTCTCTTGTGGTTAATCAGCATGGATAATTCATGACAACCAGGCAAGATGACCCGAGCATACGTGCAGGTATGAACAACGGGAAGTTTGTTTTACACATTCCACGAGGTTTGCGCTCGCGGCACTTGTAGCCGCCGGCATAAAGCTACGAGAATCGTGCTGCTACTCGCAAAGGCGAAGCTTTTTTCCTTTGGACACAACCAGAGGATGGTGATGGGGGGAGAGCTACCTTTCTGTCGGCACAAGTTTGTAGGTCTCGATCAATCATTTTGAGTTACGTTGCTAACAAGAACCGAGATACCATTTTTAGCAAAGTTGCTCCTTCGACTCCTGGCACAGTCTCCATAGAGAAACGATATGTGTCCCGTATCATAGACACTTGCCATTATTTGCTCAACCAACAGGATAATCTAACGGATGATGATGCGCCGTCAGCTCCGGCGTTGACCAAGAAAATCGAACGAACTCTTCACGATACAACGTGCGAAACTTGCATGTTACATCAACAACACATGGGATCGTGTTGATCGAATCTTACACGTAAGCGGACCGAATGGAGTAGCGAACTGGTTTTTTGCAATCATTAACGTTGACTTCCACTTCGGCGAGTTCTGTCTGACCATTTCCTTACTTACCTTATGGGATGCTGCATCTTGCGGTTCCTTTAATTATCATCGCATTTCCGCGCGTGAAGGACGGTTGACCATTGAAAAATGGGCTAATATAACTCAGTTCCACACGCATCATAGACGACAAATTTGACTACCATTTTCGGATCGCTTCATTTCGGCCACCTAATTTTGTGATTTTCTTGTGAGACTCACGTGATATGATGGTTAGGATGGTCAGATCCATTAGCATCATAGTTGGCAAATTTGACTGCCATTTTTAGACCCTTCATCTCGCTCACTTAATAATGTGAATTTCGTGTGGACTTGCATGATCTGATGGTTGGGATGGAGTGAGTTCACATGCATTTGGTGCATGCAATGCTCCCTCCATTAGAAAGAGTCTTGGAAAGACAAAATCAACATACGAGTCTGCCCCATTATGTAATATTAGATATTGGATTGGACGGTTTGAACCATCAGATCTAAAGGAAAAGTACCAAAAAAGTCTTAAAACTATTGCATTTGTACCAATTCAGTTCTAAACTTTTCAATTTGACCAATTTAGTTATAAACCTTTTTACATTGGTACCAATTTAGTCATCCGGCCAATTTTGGCCAACCGACGCCGACGTGGACATCGGCCGGTGACCGGACGCCGACGTGGCAATTTTAAAATATTTTATTATTATTATTTTGATTTTTTTCCTTTTTATTTTCTTTTTCCTTTTCTTTTCTCCCTTCTTCCTCCTTGGAGTGTTCTGGCGGTGGTCGGCGAGGGCCACGAAGCCCTCGCTTGCCGCCGGCAAGAGTCACGGCCCTCGCCCATCCTCTCCCGGGGCCGCCGGCAAGGCGGCTTCCCCGAACGGGCGAGGCTAGCCTCGCCTTGGCCTTGTCATGGGCGAAGGTGGCCATCGCCCATGGTTGGCGAGGCCATGGCGGCCATTGCTTGGGCGGAGGCGAGGGCTTCCCAGCAGGAGGCTCTGCGGCCACTAAGCGAGGGCCACGAAGCCCTCGTCAACTGCTAGCAAGGATCGCGGCCCTCGCTCGGCCTCACCTAGGGCCGGGGGCGAGGTTGCCTCGCCTGGATCTAGGCGAGCCACGGACAAAGGCAGTCTCGCCCACGGCCGGCGAGGCCAACGCAACCCTCGCCAGGCCTTGCTGCGGGCGAAGGCGGCCATCCTTGGAGGAAGAAGGGAGAAAACAAAAGGAAAAGGAAAAGAAAAAGGAAACAATTCAAAAAAAAAATATTAACAAAATATTAAAAAATTGCCACTTCAGTGTCCGATCACTGGCCGATGTCCACGTCAACGCCGGCCGGCCAAAATTGGCTAGATGGATTGAATTGGTACCAATATAAAAAGGTTTAGGACTGAATTGGTCCAATTAAAAAGTTTATGACTGAATTGGTACGAACGCAATAGGTTTATGACTTTTTTGGTACTTTTCCCTCAAATCTAAAGAATACCACATGTAGCCAAGCAATTATTTTATAGGCTAGAACATACATTAATTATAATTGAACTGGGATAGTCAAATTTGGAGGAGCCTTATGGGACTTACCATTTTCAATCGTCCAAAGTCAATATAGAATATGAACTAACGCTCATACAATAATTTCACTTTGCAGCCCATGTGTGTATATATATAATGGTTCAAATCTGTCGTGAAAGGTAGTGAGAGAAAGAAATTCCTCCTTCTTACTTGACTGGATCATTCGAGCACAAGAAAAGGCCTTATTTGCATAAAATTCTTAGTCACGACCATTATCCACAATTTACTAAGCCTGATGTTCTAGACTAGAGTTAGGAAAAAGTCAGAACTCTAGAATTAACACGAAACTTAAACCACAGCATGTGCATCGAGTCCAACAAATCCTCTATAAAACCAGCTCAAACATGTACAACCTCCTCCACATTACTCATCAAAAATGGCTTCCAGCAACAATCATATCCCTCTCTTTCTCTTCTTCTCCTTTCTGTCTCTCCTCCAAATCAACTCATGCATGGCCCAAAACGTCAAAGGAGGCTATTGGTTCCCGGACAGCGGCATCACAGCCTCCAACATCGATTCGACCGTCTTCACTCATCTCTTCTGCGCGTTCGCTGACCTCGATGCATCGACAAACCAGGTAGTCATATCGTCGACGAACGCCCAGTCTTTCGCGGCCTTCACTAGTGACGTCCAGCAGAAGAACCCATCGGTCAAAACCCTCCTGTCCATCGGCGGTGGCAGCTCGAGTGCGACTGACTTTGCGGCCATGGCGAGCCAGTCTAGCTCCCGAAAGAGTTTCATCGATTCCTCCATAGCCCTAGCTCGGTCCAACGGCTTTCATGGCCTTGATCTTGATTGGGAATACCCGGACACTGATGAGAAGATGACCAACTTGGGGTTGCTCCTCCAGGAGTGGCGGACCGCGGTGGCTGCTGAGGCGGCCAGCTCGGGTGAGGATGCTCTGCTTTTGTCGGCGGCAGTCTATTACTCGCCACACTACTGGTCACCCGCGGATTATCCTGTGGCCGCCATGGCGGCGAGCTTGGATTGGATCAATGCAATGGCCTATGATTTCTTTGGACCAGGTTGGTCCTCCACCACAGGACCACTTGCTGCTCTCTATGATCCAGGTAGGGCGGCAACTTTGACTTGTTTTTTTGGGTAATAAACTTTAACTATTCTGAGGCACAACGGAGTTTTCTTAATTTTTTGTATCGTGACTTTGAATTTTGTTACCTCAATGTCAAAAAAATCACAGCATGGTCTCCCATTCAAAGCATACTGTGTCATTCCACGAGTAATTAACATGAACATTTTTGTTCATTTAAAATCCTTCACTTGTGCTTATCAAACTCGCAATTTTCTTGATATATTCTGCATCTGAAATCATCGGTCCTTTTTAATTTCAGGGAACGGCATAAGTGGAGACATCGGGGTGAGAGCATGGATTCAGGCCGGCATGCCGGCGGGGCAAATTGTGCTCGGCTTCCCCTTCTATGGGCGCGCATTCGCCCTCTCAAATGCCAACGATCACAGCTACTTCGCACCCTTCACCGGGCCGGCAATATCCTCCGATGGGTCAATCGTGTACAGTGATATCACGAAATACATATCCCAAAACAGCGCGACCACGGTATACAACTCCACGGTTGTGTCCGCCTACTGCTATTCCGGGACAACGTGGATCAGCTACGATGATACACAAACCATCTCTACCAAGGTCGTGTACACCAAGGGAAAAGGACTTAAAGGTTACTTTGCATGGCATGTTGCTGGTGATGACAACTGGGTTCTCTCTCAAACAGGTGAATTTACGAGATTCGTGTTATACACCATATGCAGAGTCTAGCCCTAATCACAGTTACATAGAGTATAATCAACCGAACCATCATCTTCTAAGCGAAAATCTAATAATGTTCTTGTCTGTTTAGATCAAACTTGTATTACATACTTTGTCATTTAGGGAAAAATATTTTCTTTGTTTTCTTTAATGAAGTACAAGAGCGCGAAGGAAAAAGCAATATCTACCTAACCTCTCTATGAACAAGGGATAGTAATGGATATAGATGTTAAGCTCTAAAAATAAGTGCATGCTTCAGACCGACGCCATTTTATTTAATTTATATTGGTCACGTGGCTTAGATCATTTTGCACGAAGAGATGGTTGCATTGGCGAAGCAGAAGTCTATTACGTCAATACATGGTCAACTTAATATTTGTTTTCAAAACTTTCCAAGATTTGGTTCTTCGTCGTATCCATTCGTTATTTACTCTCTTCATGCTGTCGTTAGAGATGAAGTCAAACTTTCTAGATTAGTTGACCAATTTATATATCACAGCCTAATTCTAATTCCTTCCAATTTTCAACTTCTTGGTGCAGCTTCAAATGCGTGGTGACTTAGACGACGTCAGAGGAGACATTATCTACAGATACTGATTGAAGTTCAGACCAAAAATGTAATGACATAATAGTCTCCATCTCACGATGTCATGTATTCCTTAGAGGCCAATAAAGCAAAGATGCTTTTCTTTTTCCCCCCTTCTTTTGTTCTTCTCATCTTATAAGACGAAACGATGTGGTAACTTGAGAGGATCGATCAAATGTCAAATATATTCTTAAAAATTGTGCAAGAAAAAGTAGTAGTAAGGATACGCTTTACAAAATACGGGTTTTATTCCTTAGAAAAGGAGACGAGAACAGAGATTACCACTGGAGTAGAGATAAACATTCCTCCTGGAATGCTAAGTTTTTACGAATGCTGATTTCAAAAGGTGTACTGATTGGAATGAGAAAGAGGCGGATCTATTGTCTCCTACTTTAATCTCATCTATAATCTCCGCGGACGAAACGAAACGGCGATTTGTAGACGTTTCATTTTGTATTTACCCGGCCACCTCTCCTCTTTCTTCCATCCTCTGTCCAGACCCACACCCCATCTGCCGCAGCCTCCATCCTGCCGTTGCCATCGTTGACAATCACTATCATATTGCCATCGCTATGCTCAATGACAGAGTTTCCTCCCTTCGTTTTCGTCTCCATGACCGTCCCTCTCCCTCTCTCTCTCTCTCACACACACACACACACACACACTTTGTTACGATTCTCAAATTTTTTTAAAGACATGCAATTTTTTTATATTTTAATAATTTTCTAAGATTATACTAATGTTTTTGAATTTTTTCTTTTATTTTTTTCCTCCCTTCTTCTTCCTCTAGCCGATTGTCAGGCCTCAGCTATGACATCCACAATTCTGACCTATGAGAAATGGCCATGGAATCGGTGCGCCGATAATGGGGATCGGCCATGGACCAATCTAAGGATTAATCATGAACCGATTGACCTAATCAGGAGGACTACTAAGGGATCAGCCACGGCCTCATTGAAGGATTGACCATGGGCCGATCAAGGGATTGGCAATGCGCCGATCCACTAATCACGCAAGTTGACCCGAGCTATTTGGCTGTGGATCGATCGCTCAACCATAAGGGTTGGTCGTGGATTGTAACAACCCTAACTCCATCTCCAGAGTTTTGAGCAGTTGGGATTATTTTTGTGACGTCCTATACTTGTCACCGTCCCAATTCTTTTTATCTCGTAAATATACACATGCGGAAACGTGAACAAACAAACTCTCCAAACATTAACAACTAGAAGATTATGACATATATCACACAAAATACATTACTTTATATTACAACTGTACATTTACAAGCTCTTTTTTCCTTTTTATATCACCCTATAAGTTTTCACGTATGACAAGGGAATTCCTATCTCTTCTAACTTGACTGTAGTTTCCAAAACTGACATAAGCCTAAAAGATAGTAGAGTGAGTTGGGGAACTTAATAAGTAAAATTCTTAATTCTTTACTAGAAAAACATCTCATTATCGGAGTCTAGTAAGTACAATACTTGCAAATAGTGTTGATGACAATCAATAACAAATTATTTGGCATGCGTTGACTAAATACATGATGTCCATATAAAACTACCATCAACTTAAAAATGAGCACATGAACACATTATACTCATGCATATACCGACATGCATAAAATGATTCTTTTACCATCATCCTGGCTCGACCAGGCCCTCCCGATTCGATTGAGGCTTCTTGGGGCTAACTTTTCAAGACTTCTAGGTTCAAGATCCAGGCATCCTGACTCAACTAGGGCGTCCTGTTTAATGAAGGAGGTATCGTTGTCAATGCTACCGGGCAACAGACGCTTTTTCCTCTTCAAGTGCACACATAAGTGCGTTACACAAGCCGATTCTTATCTTTTCTTTTTGTAAGTGCTAGTATGAATACCTAGAGGGGGGTGAATAGGTGTGAAGACAATTTTCGCAAAGAGTGATAAAAATATTTTGCTTTTCAACAGATTTTGAGCGAGTTTAGACTTTAGCAGTTAAATAGGACTACGAACAAAGTAAAGGAGTTTAGGGAAGAAAATAAGAACACCGAATTTATAGTGGTTCGGCTTAGATCAAGCCTACGTCCACTCTCCCGCGCCGACAGCCTTCTGGTTGGTTTCCACTAAGAATCAAAAGAGAATTTACAATCTTATGATCTCGACTTCACAATGAAGAGTCTCTACTACTCTCTCACGAAGTCACACTATAAGTCTCTCTCTTTTGAGTACAACTTTGAGCTCAGTGTAAGAAGTAACAAGAGAATGGGAAGCTTCAGACTTTGGAATTTCTCTTTCACGCACTCTATCGAACAACTGGAGAGTCCTCCTTAAATACTCCTTCATGCTTTCTCGACCGTTGGCACTTTCCAAAGGAATTCTTCCAGTCAACCCGTTGGACAGAACCAATTAAAGAGATCTCGAGACGTTTGAAGATTGTGATGAAAGCCCATCAATCATGTTCGCCCATACAATCAGGATCTTGGTTTCCATAAGTAGATTCTTTCCAAATTTACTTGCCTTCCGAAAAGATTTGATGTATCTAAATTGATTCCAATAAAGATAATCAATCTCGTATGTGATATTTCCAACCAGAAGACCATATATAATCCATACGAATCAAACCCTTGAAGAAAGAAAGATAATCACGCGTCGTAGTCTTCATTCTTCACTTGTGTTCAGTCTGGAATTCGTCAGAGTGAGCAGACTTCTGATGTAAAACAGACTTTGACACAAAAGTCCGGGAGTCTTCAGACTTTGACATAAAAGTCTGGAAATCTTCAGAACAGAATGTAGTGTAAGTTTTGTTAGCTTCAAATCATCAAAGACAATTTCTCCAACACTTTTTAGCCAACTTATACATGATCCAAAGGCATGCTCACTCATTCACGTGTTCCATAAATCCTCGTATTGCACTATATAACATGTTGGGAACAATCCTTAATCCGTGACTTGAATCGATCACTTAGCGCTAATCGCTGCATCGAACAAGGCATGGAAACGACATGCCTCAATGTTGATCTAAGACCTTGAGACTTTGGTATACCTTACTTCGTGAAGATCCTAAGTTCGACAGATCTTGGCTTCGACCCGGTATGAATATACTTCATGCTGTGAATGACTCTTGGTTTGTGGCTTGATTCAAACGTCAAGCACAAAGTCCTCACCTCAATCAAGACATAGAATCGGCATGCTTTAATACCTTATCAAGACCTTGTGACTTAGGCGATCCTCATACCGATTAAGACTTAGAACTAGCCGCTTCAATGATGATCCAAGATCGTGCGGCCTTCGGCGATCCTCACATCGAACGAGACTTGGAACTGGCGTGCTTTGATGCTAATCCAAGGCCTCGTGACCCTAGGTGATCTTGCCTCTTGTTGAACCTAACCCAAGCGAACCTCGACCTTATTCCAAGCGCGAACAATTCAAACACACGTTCAAGCACAAACATGAGAAAACCAAACTAAGGATCTTACATCTACCAATGGCTTGAACGGGTGAGCACCTAACTTAACTCAATAATAGAGTCCACTGCCCTAGAGGAGAATTAGGGATCTTACTTACTTGGATGGACCTAAAAAACGAGCATGAGCGACTTAATGGGGGGCGATGGTGCAAGGTCGAGAGCAAGGGAAATAATGGCGTGTAAAGAGCAAAAGGGCTCAAATGGTGAAAATGAATGAGGACCTCATCTTATTTATAGATATCGTCCTCATCATTACTTGTCCAAATGACTCAATCACCTTTCTTGGAGTGGCACGACTGCAAAATTGAGGTGGCGCACTAATTTGCAAGGTGGCACACTTAGGCCCTGTTTGGTTCAACATTTGGAAGGGGCTTTGGGGCTCTTAAGGGGTTTGGCCAAATGCATGAGGGCTTTGGGAAGATGCAATTGCATCTCCAAGGGGCTTCAAAGACCTTTAAGGGAATGGAGGGATAGAGGTGCATTTGAGAAGTAGCATTTTCGGAATGCTACTTCCTTTGTTTAATGAAAATATGTCAGTTGTATATTTTGTCCTCATTTATTAACCAAAATCCGTTTTTTCCCTTTAATAAATAGAAAACCCTAAAAGCCTCCTCTTCCTTATGTTTCTGTAGCCTCACGCTTTCTGTAGCCTTACGCCTCCTATGCACTTTTATACTCCCACACCTCCTCTACTCTTTTTACACTCTCACGCCTCTCTTTACCTCACGATTGTTCGTGTCCAACCCCCACGTTCACTGCCCTTCACCTCTCTTCCTCACACTATGATCTTCACGGCCACTGCCCTCGAACGCTTGTCGCCCTCGCACTCGCCTCTCTCTAGGTAAGATTTCTTCGGTTTTGTTCGAATGTAGAATTTCCCTCGCCTTTCTCGTACCTTGACGACTCCCCTTTCATGCTTGAAGCGGCGTTCCCTCACGGTTGGCAAAGGTTTGAGTTCTCTTCCTCGCGTCACTCCTTCATGCTCGCTGCCCTCAAGCTCTCCTATCATGCTGCACTAACGCTCGCGCTCACTTCTGTCCAGGTCAGATTTTCTCAATTCATGTTGCAATTTTTGTGGAAATTTGTGTGGATAATTGCATATCTTATGGCTAGAGTGGCATGTTCTGATTTGGCGAGAGATCATAGCATTTGGGAGAATAATTGTTTGTCCATCTCTCATTTCTCCTCTCTTTGTCCTCTCTGTTCACTGATTTTGCTTCCCTCTTTCTTTGCTAACTTCAATTTCTATACAAGTTTGTCGTGATGATTTTTCCTCTATGAAAAAAAAATGGGTTGTGGATTTCGTTAGAGAAATTGTACTTTCCAGAATGGGGTCTTTAGGAATGAGGAAAACTCATATTGAAGATGCATATGCTATCAAACATTGTTGTTGTTTTGAGCTTCCCATCAAAAACCTAACCTTTTAAGCTTATTCTATCCCAACTTTGAATAGGCAATATTTACAAAAAAATGAGGAATAGAATGACAAAAGTATGGGACTAGTGGCAAAAGTAAATTGTGGAACGAATGAATTGAGCCTTGTCCTGAGCACTGGAACTACACAGTGACTCCATTTCTGGTTGAGGTGCAGTTGGAATTCTTTTCAAGAGTGATCATAAATTTGATCACACCTAAGTTAAATAACTATATGCAGATGTATATTGGTCGCATGTGAAAAATTTTAAGACCAAAATTTTGGCTATCTCAACTCGATGTTCTACTCTCTCTCCATGCCATCGTCATGGTCACGAGGAAGCCAAGACACTGAGAAATGTGTCGAGTCCTTTTAGCATAGTTCAAGGACCAAGGTTCAAATTCTACAGCTTCAAGCAAATGGGTAGAATGTCATGCATCTCTTGATCGTGTCTAGATACGTTGCTTTGATAAAACCACGACATGATTCACTAATTATTTTTTTTTTTGGCAATTAGAAGCAAATTGAATAGTTTTCCAGATATTAGGCATGTGTCCTAATTGGAAATATAATAAACAGTACAAACGATAAAGAGAGGCTTATGTGAGCTTTCTTTGCTTTCCAAAATGGGTTTTCTATTGTCACTTATTGACGTTAGAAGAAAGTTAATGGTTAAAGTCAGTCACGAACGCAAAATCGATTGAATTTAAATTTCATTAATAAAAGTTAGGATGAATATATAAAAGTCATCGACGCATATGCTGCCAAACTTTATGAAGCAGTTTGCCACCAAGAAATTCCAATTAGTTATTTTAGTAACAATAACTTTAAAAAAAAATTGCTATCGATTTGGGTAGATCATTATTTTACTAGTCATAGAATCTAGAGAACTTGCGACCACCGAAGGGAAATTGTACCCTCTAAAAAAAGGCTTTGAAATGACATTTTATGAACTACTATGAGAGCGAGGACATGTACCTACGACAAAGAAAAGTCACGGAACATTAGGTAATTCCTTAATTAACAAAAAAAAAAATAGATGAACTACTACTACAAGTAAGAAAAGTTTTCAAGGTGCAATTGATCATATGTTGTTGGTTTTTTTTCTTGTTTTTTGGGCCGATACCTAATACAATATCGCTTCGATTTGTGCTTTACTAGTTCACCTTAATTTGGCTTTAATTCAATTGCTGAATTTTTTTCTTTATTATATGTCTATCAAATCTGTTCATGCTCATATTATTGGAAGATGGCGAGTTCAATAAAGGAAAAGGCATATTGGACCACCGAAGATGTGGAAACATTTTGTAAGTTGTGTGTTGAACAAATCGATAAGGGTAATCGTCCTGCAACCAACAAGAGAGATGGATGGACTATCATAATTAATAAGTTCGAGGAGTTGAGGGGCAAAAAGTACGATAAAACTTAAATGAACAGTAAGTGGGATAATCTTAAGGAAGAATGGAAAAGATGGAGGACATTGGTTTATAGTGAAATAGGACTAGGATGGGATCTAAGGAAGAAAACCATCGATGCGAATGATGAATGGTGGGAGAGTAAAATTCAAGTGTTTATCATTTGTTATTTTACTTTTTGATTAAGTTCTCATTTTCAATTATATACAACTTACTCAAATGTTTTTTATAACAGGCCAATCCTAAGGTTAAGGTTTTTAGGACGAAAGGCATACATCATGATCTTGAAGTGTTGCTATATAGAATGTTCAGGGATACGGTTGCTACTGGAGGAATCACTTGGAATCCTGCATAAGGTTTATGTGTTGATGAGAATGTTGATGCCACACAACCCGATATTGATGATGGCGTAGGATTTACTAATGATAATTTGGAATGTCATGTGGGTTAAAATATTGATGAACCAATTCAAACTCGGGCTCATAAAATAGTAGCGCAGACTTCAACGAGGCAAACTCGAGGAAAGAAAGACAAGAATTTGAGCCCAGCACAATTGCTTGGAAGCCAAATTAACAGGCTTTGTTTTGCTGTTGAAAGTAGAAGTGCTGATGCTGTTGTATCTCGAGCATATGAGGGATTCGGTCTTTACAAGAATCTCATATCTATGTTGGATGCCATACCGGAGATTGTGCAAGATGAAAAGTTGTACTTTTTTACAATCAAACATTTTAAGGAAATGATAAACAATATGCAGGTCTTCATGAGCTTGAATACTGATGCCCTGAGGGTGAAGTATCTCAAGCTTGAGATGGAAGAACTTAATCATGACTAAGATGTTGTCATAGCATCTTATTTGAATTCTTTAATATGCTATTTTTATATGCGAACTCTATTTAAATTATGTATAGACCTAATTTATATTAATATTTTTAATGTGAGAATTGTTTCCAATCGGGGTTCTCTTTATATGGTTGACTTTGCATATATATGTTGATTGATACTATTGTTTTTCTTAATGGATTGTCAAGATTATTCATTGTTTTTTCTTATTCTAACTCTATATTTTGTTACATTAGGCAATTATGGATGATTCTCAAGAAAAGGAAAATCGTGAACATGAGGAAGATGAATTCCTGGATTTTTTTTCAATTGCTAATGCTTCAATTGCTTATCAAGTAACGTACCTTTACAAATAACCTTCTATGACCTTATCATATACAGATCATGCATGGATAAGAGAGTTGATGACCAAAGATACTAATCCAATAAGATGTTATAATATGTTTAGAATGTGTAGGGATTTATTTAATAATTTAGCATGTGACTTAGTAACATGCTATGGCCTTAAAGGATCTAGGAATACTAATGTTGCAGAAATTGTTGGAATGTTTCTTTATATGTTAGGACATGGTATAGGTAACAGGGTAGTACAAGAGCGCTTTCAACACTCTGTGTGACAGTCTGATTTTCTACTTCTGTTTTCAATTGAATAAATCGAGCTTCTCATTCTTACCTTTTACCAAAAAAAAAAAAATCGGGCTTTTCATCGATGTGCCTACAGTGCTATTCTTTGAGCTGATCACTCATGAGATAACTAGACTAGTTGGGGGAGCCATTAAGAGATTTTAATGCAACAAGCTTGAGAATTCGACCAGGAATCGACTGCTCGGCCGTGTTAATCTGCAAGGGTTATTGCGACACGGTCGAAAATCTATCAGAGACCGGAAATAGGTTGATTCAATAGAGATATATAATTAGGCATGGGTGATTCCATCTAATTACAAAATTCTCATCGATCGGCACGAAACCGATTTTTGTGTCGTTTTGGTACCCTATGCTCGTAATTGAAACCTAGAGATTTTCACGACAGCCGAGAGTCGCCAATGAGTCGAAGATGTACATTGTGGCTCGGAAATAATCGGCCATAGGCCAATTGCATCGAAAATTCCCAACAAAACTACCCAATAGTTTAGGTCGCGCTGAACTCACGTTTGACTGAAATTAACTGCGAAAATTATTCCGATTTCAGAAATTGAGAACTCTCAATTGTCACGACTAATTCTAGGAATGTCGTTGTATTTTTTTTTCAAGAATTATGGACAAACAAGAATTGTGGTGGATAATGCAAAATCCAGCAAATTAAAGAAAGGTGAGGAAAGCCATATCTCGAAGTGAATTTTTGTTCTTGGTATGGAACAATTTGAGATGGATATAATAAGGTTTAGGGAAAATTCCAAATAAGGGCCCGAAGTTGACCAAATTTCTCAAAAAAGGACCCAAAATGAACTTTGTGTCAGATAAACACCTAAAGTTGACCAATTGTCTCAAATAAGGACCCGAAGTAGTTGAATCAATTCCAAATAAGAACTTGAGCTTGCTGGTCAGCCAAATATTCGCCGTCTATCAAGCATGTGACATTTCCGACGGTCGGAGTTTAGGCAATTTTGTCCAAAAAAGAAGAAGGGAAAATTAACAAATCCTAAAACAGAAACAAAAAAACCCTAGGTTTTCTACGGTCTCCCCATTCCTTGTACCCATCCTCTGCAAAGTCAAAGACCGAAGTTCTCCCCATTTCTTGTACCCATCCTCCACAAAGTCGAAGACCCAAATTCTTCGCCGGTCGAGCAAGGCGAGGAGCAACGATGATTAGGCAGTGATTTGGTCGAGGAGCAGTGTGGGAGAAGAAAGAAGAAAACATAAACATCTAAATGAATAACCTAAACTTAATTAATTTAGAATTTTTCCTTTTTTTCCAATCACAAATTTCTAACAAAATTGTCCCTATTTTAATCGCTGAACTAAGGTTCTCAATAGAGATTAACTTGATCACTTTTGGTCCTTATTATACACAAAATTCACTTCGGATTCTTAATTGAAACAATGGGTCCACTTCGGGTCCTTATTTGACATAAAGTTCACTTTGGGTCCTTATTTGAGAAAATAGATTCACTTCGGGTCCTTATTTGGAATTTTCCCTAAGGTTTAAGTGGACTTAATCCTTGTTGGCTAAGGTTATAAATAGATAAAATGAAGAGAGGGAAAAGTTGATGAAATGGCTGCAAAATTCGGATGGGTGCCCATCGAGAGGGATTTTACCAACGTTTGCATTTCATTTAAGCAAGATAAGGTTGTGTAAGATTGGTGGGCCACTTGAAAGTGATATGGTTTAAACTTCCATGGAAAAAGTACCAAGCTCTTGTGGAAAATGAAAAGAGGTTGTGGAATTTTGGAAGGGGGGACCACCATGGTCCTTTTTCCTCCACCTCTTTTTCCCCTCCGTGCAACTCTTCTCTCCCTTGGTACCATGCGACAACCTCATTTTCTTTCTCCTTATCTCTTTCTTTCCCTTTTTCTTTCTTTTTTCTCTCAGTCAAAAGTCTTTGTCTTTTCTTTTCCTCTTTCCCCACTTTTGTGCGTACACCTTCCCCCTTCTGCGGTGCGTTTGTCTCTATCTCTTTCTTCCTTTTCTTTCTTCTCTTTTTTTTTTTTTCTTTCCTTGTTCCATCCGTGAAAGCCTTGTCTTTTTCTTCTTTAAACTAGTTTATTCAGCCTTCTTGCTCCCTCTTAAACGGCAAACCAGCAGCCAAGAAAAAACAGACGTGTTGACGCCTAAATTTCAATTAAGGTTTTTAAATTAGGTCTTAGTTTCTATATTTATGTATTTTTTCCTCTTTTTTTGGATAATAAATAATAAATAATAAAAACAACAAAAAAAAAATAGTAAAAACAAAGAAAATAAAACAAAAAAAAGCGGCCCATTTTTCTCTCCCTCTCTTCCCCCTCCGCGTGGGCCCCTACGGCCCATTTTCCTCCTCCTCCAGCCCGGCCCTCTTCGGTCATCTTCTTCCTCCGTTCGCTCTGCAGCACACACGCAGAGGGTGCGATGCCGGATGAACGGACGGACGGCGACGCACGTGGGGGGCAGCTGGCGGACAGGTGGCGGATGGGACTCCGGTTCGATCGGCAGAGGCCGTTCAGCATGCGGGGACCGGCGGTCGAAGCTCCGTCGACCGGTCGCCCCCTCGCCTATAAATAGGCCCTCCACCTTCGTCGAAAGGACACACGAGGAGAGAGAGGAAGCCGGCAAGCTTAGAGGGGTTCCCGAGAGACTTCGGGGAGCTCAAAGAGCAAGCAAGGCGAGAGTCGGGTCGCGAGCTCAAGTGACCTCCCTCCGAGAGACTTCGGGGGAGGCCGTCGGCGAGCGAGCCCGAGGGGGAGAGATCCGAGCGGGTGGAGGTTGAGAGAGAGAGGAAGTCGCAAAGCTCGGAGATCCCCGAGAGACTTCGGGGAACTCGAGAGCAGAGAGAGGAGAGAGATCGAAGCCGCGAGCATTCAAGCTTCCCCCGAGAGACTTCAGGGGAGGCTCGACGCTCGCAAGCCCAGATCGAAGGGAGAGAGGAGATTTCGAGCACCCTCCGTCGTCGTCGCCGTCGCTGCCGTTCGCCGTGCAAGCCGCCGTTCGGGACGGAGTAACGTACCGCCGCCGTCGCCATCGCCATCGCAACCCCCCGTCGTCCAGTCCTCGTTGCGTTGCTGCCGCCGCCGCGACGCCTCAGCAGCCCTCCCCTCCTCGGCGCCGCGAATCGGGAACCCTAGGCTTCCTGATTTTTCGGGTCGCGGCCTTGGGTCGTCGGGTCGGACCCGGGCCGCGGCCGAGTAGGGTTCCACGAGTCGAGTCGCGGCTGTGAACCGAGTCAGAGAGCGGGTTGGGCGTGGGTTTGAACCGGGTAGGGTTTCCGCCCGAGACAGCTGTGCGCGTGGGCCGAGTAGCCTTTGGGCTAAGGTTTTTATAAAAATGGGCCAAAATGGGTTTGGGCTTTTACATTTAAAAAGAGAAACAATCAAAAAATCCGAGTCGGGCCCGCAACGGGTCGCAGTTCGATGACTCGGGTCGGCCCCAACCCGGGAATCCGACCCAGGTTGTTTTTTATATTATTTTAATATAAAATAATATTTTAATAAAAAAATAAATAATATTTTATTTTAAAAAAAAATATCTCATATTTTCCCAAAAAAGCAAAAAAAGTCAAAAAGACTTATAATTTCCAGAAAAGACCAAAAATTTAAAAAAAAATCCTTTTTACGTTCCAAAAAATGAGAAAATGATCCAAAAATGCTTTTCCTCCACAAATGCATGGAAAACCCCTAAAAATCCAAAAGCCTTAGGGTTTAAACAAGATTAGGTATCGAAAGGGCATTAGTGATTAACTAGTGTAATCAAGTCCCCGATCCTAATTTCTCTGGTTGCGCAGGAGCGAGTATTTCTCCCGATACTTCGCTTGGGTTTCTAATCGACCCACCCCAAACCGATTAGTGGCGACTCCGTTTTTAAATTAACTTACGGGTTAAAAACTTGAACCATTAAGTCGTGAATTGGTGGACTTGGGAGAGTCCGGGCTAAGCCTAATAGACTTAGCCAAACCATTAGCCTCCGCAAGGCGCCCGCCTCGATCGAGCGTCGAAAGAAAAAAAAGAGGTCGCGACAGCTTGGCAACTCCACTGGGGACTTGAAGACTTAGGCCTTTTTTATCTTGTTTAAATGCTTTGCTAATTTGGTTTTTTTTTTTTTCTGTGCAGGTTAGTAGCTTTTATTTTATTTTGGTTAAAATAAAATGTTTTGTGATTATAAACTGTTGTGCATGCTTTACTGTTTTAACACTACACATGGCACACACAACCCGGCCGCCGGACTTGGGCTGCCATAGGATATCTAGGATGGTGTTAAAAAAGATACGGCCTCGAACGCAAGACTGCGATGTAGAGGTTGCCTTTCTTTTCCTCGAATTTCTCTAGCCGAGGTTAAGAGGATACGCTGCCAACGCGAGACTGCGACCGGCGGATATCCTTTTAATTTCAACAAGCCTTCATAGTTAGAAATCGAGCCGCACGTTCCATGTGCATGTCTCTGTGCTTACCATTTTCTTTAAAAGCAAAGTAATTTCTTTACTTTTACTCAGTTTCTTTTTATTGGCCCATGGCAATTTAGGTAGGTTTTTAGAGTCCTAGTTTATATGCGATGGGAGAAGATGATATCCAGTTTATTCCCACTCCCAAAGTAGAGCTCTTCAGATGGTGGGGTCAATTGGACCAGTATGCCCAAGAGCGTGTGAAAGCCAAAGTCGGTCATCTTCTATCGTTGATCCAAATCCGTGTTCATCCCGAAGTCATACAGGCCATGGCACATTTCTGGTGCCCGAAGACGACTACTTTATGTTTGGTGGGTTTGAACTAACCCCAACTCTGGAAGAATACAGCATCATCACTGGAATACCTCTCGAGAATAAGCTTGTTGGGCCATCAACGGGCATTATCCAGCTTGCGTGGGTTAGCACGACTCTTAAGAATCGAAGTCCATGTTATGAGGCAAATTCTTGAAAACAACCATAATACCCCCCTAGCATTTTTAACTGCCTTTTTTGAAAATCAACCCATGACCCGAAAAAGTGAGATTTTCCTCTTGGCCTTTTTCGGGTTCATCATTTTCCCCCATCAAAGAAATGTCATAAGTCCAAAGATGGCATGGATAGTTGATCAGATCTCAAGGGGGCAAAATTATGTCAACATGATTTTAACCGAAACATTCTTGTCCCTCAATTGTTTTAAAGAAAACAAGGAAAAAATCATGCGGGTCTCCCCGGAAATTTTACAAGTCTGGTTCTTTTCTCACCTAAGTGAATTTCGATGCTTTATGCGAGCATCCGAAACAAATAATTTCGAAAATCCATTACAGAAATTCATGGTTCTAGGACCATACATTCCCAATCAAAGCTGTTTAAATTGGGTGAACTTCCTAAGAGACCCGACTCCTGAAGTATTCCAATGGTGTGCTGGTTGGTTCCATGAAAAGAGAGCTCGTTTTGCTTACAAACGCTGCCATCCAATTCCGTTGCTCGGTCTCACCGGCGCCATTTCCTATTTTCCATATCGAGTGGCACGACAATATGGAGCCCTCCAGGAGATCCCACCGCCTTTCAAGAGGAAGGCCCCTCCACTCCTTTTCAACACAAGCCGTGACTACATAGTCGAAATTTCTATCCATGAGGAAACATGGAACAAGTGCCATCGCAAAAGGATCGTGGTACCTGAAGGGCTTGAGGGAGAGGAAAAGGCCCACCATGCCTTTGAGTCCTACATTCGCAACCATCGTATCCCGACAAAATTGAAGCCATCGGTGCCTCACCCAATCAGCGAGATCAGCCAACACGAGCAAGCAGAACTTATGCAAAGGGATTTGGGAATGGGCTGGATACACGTCTCAGAGTCGGTCCAAGAAAAGCAAGCATCTTTGCAAGAGCAAGGCTCCCCGTCGCATATAAAATAGCAATCATGTGCCCCTTAGTGTTAATATTGTGAAAGTTTTGTCCCATTGTTTAGGGACTTTTGTTTAATATCTAGTATTTCATTCTGTCATTTTGATTTCAAGTTTTAGATATCAGAAGTCCGCAGTCTATGAAATCCTATTTTGATAAATAAAAAGCAGTTAGACCATTGCCATGGGTCAATCTTTGTTTACTTTCATGCTCATTCAAGGTTTTTACGATACCAGGTAATTATGAATCGTCAACTATCAGCCACTAGCGATTGGCCTCACGTGATAGGGCCCGATCAGAATGATGTACAAAATCGCCTCGCCAACATTGAAGACAGCGTAGGACAGATGTCCATTATCCTTCGACAACTCTCGAGGCAAATGGAATCCACTCAAGCCAAACCCAACTCTATAGCTGCTTTAAGCGCACTCCTGGCACCTGCGAATTTGCCAGAGGATGACCAACAGGATAGACAGCTTGAAAAGATCATGAAAAAACTAAGCCACTGCAGGAGCAGGATCCCATGGACTTGTCTAATTACACCGGCATTAAGATCCCTGAAGAGCTCAAAGCACTTGAATGCGAAAGGTATGCTGATACCTCTCGCCCAGAGACCTACTTGCAGGCTTACCTGGTCCGAAGGATGATTCAATTATACCAATCAAACCTGACTGGCCCCACCTTGCGGTGGTACATTGTAAGGAAGATTAATCTTCTTAAAACCAGGGGGGGAACTAATCGATGTTTTTCGTCAAGAGTATAATGTTGACATCAGCCCCAACATCGCCCTGCCCTACGAAGAACCGATGGTCGTGGAGCACGAGGAGCCGATAGTCGCAGAGACCGGAGAAGAAGATGTCAATGAAGCCTTGCACGATAAATGGACGACCGAGCAGCATCCTATTATTGAGAAGCTTCCCTCTAGGAAAGGCAAAGAGCCCGCAGATGAAGTCAACACTACTTAGAGCCGGAGCATGATGGGACAGCTTCTCAAGCTTACCGCAAGAGCTAGGATCCGAAGAATGCCGACCCCCATCAATCTAGGGAGTGAAGCTCCACCATCTCCCACTCCTCTTGATAAAGTCCAACTAGCAAAACAAAGAGCCTTACTCAAAAGGTCCGGACCAGGAGTCAAGAAAAGAAAGCCTCAGCAAGTCGAGTCAATGTCTGCCACTGAACGTGGGCAAAACCTAACAATCAATGAGTCGCCACACCAAGACTTTGAACATCCCCTAGGGTACAATCCTGAAAGCTACCGTCATCTAGAGTACAACCCTGAAGACTACCAGTCCTTAGGATACAATCCCAAGGACTACCAGTGTTATATAGATGAAATCGGTCATTCATCGTATAACTACTTCCTACCCACACACAGGATTGAAAGCCTGTCAGAAGAGGGAACATTCGTCCTTATTCGCTATGATCCTAATGAACTACTAAGCTTGTCACCTGACCATGAGGATAGCTTAAATGCCTCATCCTCATTTTGACCCGGAAGAAAGCAGTGGGATGATCTCGGTAGAATCTAGCTTTCCTGAAGCAGCAGAATTCACCACCGCAATGAATATGCAATGGGAAAATCGGTGGCCTAACCGGGATACAAAGCAGTCCGTCTTGCACTCATAGGATCATGACCTCCGGAGAAATGTGGATACCTAATCTCCGCAAGTACAACGGCACGACTTGCCCCATGGCTCATTTGCAATACCTCCACGCTGAAATGAGTCAAGACTACGGCTCGTTGTCATTCACAACTCGGGCCTTCCAAGAAAGTCTTACAGTGGTGCATTGCAATGGTTCGTCACGGCGAGATATCAACCTTATGAGAGATTGGAATGAGCTGTCTTCCGCATTCCCGCATCGGTATCAAAGCCGATTGGAACCGAATTGCCTTGCGAGAACTTGGTTCACTTTAGAAGAAGACCAATGGAGGATTTCCGAGCATATGCAAGGAGGTGGAAGGCTTTTATGATGCAAACCTACCCTCAACTGGCTGAAGAAGAAATGATGAAGCTGTTCATAGGAGCTTTACCTCGCAAGCATTGTTGTTGGTTACATGGTTTGCACTTCCGTAGCTTCAATGAAGTGGTCCTCTCATGTGAATACTTCGAGTCTACTAGAGGCGAGGAACTCTCAGACGCTTGATTTCAGAACCAACACTATCAAAGTGCTCCTTTTTCATAGGAGTTTTCATGGGTTTTACTTGTTTTTATAATTTCATGTTTCTTATCCTATCTAGTGTGCTACTGTTGCCTTTTCCATTTCAGTAATCTAATGTGCAGTTCTAATATTTAGTTTTGAGAGCATGAGGCGGTATTCCAAACCGGCCCGGTGATGCTATCCAACCATGAAAAGAAAATATCATCCAAGGAGAATACTGAGGGCTGGGCTTCCTCATGCTTTCTTCCCCTCCAAAGATATATACTTTTGAAAACAAAAAAACATTTCGTTATCAAAAGCTTTTGTCAAAACAATCATGTTATTTTCTGACTCATCCATTTCGTGTCTCAGAATATCATCCCCCTTTGACTTAGCATGACAGGGGCATTTGAAGCTGGCACATCATGTGAACTCGCCAAGTTCAAAGACACTCTTTCAAGAAAGCAGGGGCAAACAAAAAGGATCATCCTGTTTCAAAGAGGGTAAGTCTTATTCCTTAAACATAATTTCGGAAATAATGTCTTCTCTATTCTATGTACAGAAAAAAAAAAAAAAGATAGGACGTAATAGGCATAGGCATACGGTTAAATTCGACGCATGCACACCATGGTGGTTCAAGGCAAGATAGCCTCCTCTATGTTGCCTTCAGCCTTCACCCTTTCTTCGACGAGCCAAGAAGCACAAGGAAGAAATCTCTTCTCTTCCTTTGAATTGATTACTGTCAACAGGCAGAAAATCCAGACAGTCAAGGCGATCTATAGCCCCCCACTCCCGACAACGACCTTAGAATCTGGAAGCTTCACTCCGTGTTCCACACGCATATTCTTCCAAGAAATAATTGCCATCAGAAGACTGGAGAGTTTGATTGTCCATCTCTGGTTTCATGAAAGCTTGAAGTACATGACATTGCCCAATGCTGCTATGGTCAAAGACAGAAGGAGAAATTCCACAGAAGGAAGACGTTGAAGATGAATCAACGACCAGCAATCATGCATACATGGCCACAAATGAGAAAGGCCAATCGAAACGTTGAACTGTGTCGAGACAAAGAGGCCGTCATCGACATTCAAATATCCCTAGGAGCCAGCACATACAAACTCTGGGAAGAGCAATTTGGTGTCGTTTCAATACTCCCAGTATCTGAACTCACTTTTGACATATTTTCTCCTATTGACAGAAAGCACAGGATTCAAGAAACAAGCTTAATGGTTAATTTGGGCAAATCAAGTGACCCATATCGATTTACCTAACTTGGTATTAAAGGACGTATCATCCAAGAGCCGAGTCGATTAAATGAAAAAAGAAGCGCCCTTCAGACACCATCGGCGCCTCTAGCCGAGTGGTACCCGGGAAGAAGCAAAACGGTCCGAAGTCGGGGGTTCGAATCCTCGACGCGGCAGTTAGCCGCTTGGTAGAAAAAATAATAAAAAAGTTTTTGCTTCTCTTGCGCCTGCATATTACGAGAGAGCAAGTAACCTAACGAAGCAAAAGACATAGGACTTCGTGTCCCACTCGCACTTCAGGTCCATCCAATCATCTACAAACCAGTGAAGGGTAATGTTGTATTGCTTCCAGTTGTTTAAACTCCTGAGAAAAATCGTGACTGACACGTTCTTTCCTATCTTTTGTAGGATCATCTGACTGTCAAAAACAAGGATAACAAATCAAGAAAAGATATGTCAAACTCTGATAAGCTCTCCTAAGCGAAATGGCGTCCTGAGTAATCACCGAAGTAAATGACAGAAAATCTTCAGGCCTCAACTCACATTTGATTTTGGCCCGACTAATTGATCTACTTGTACATCTTCTCTTCTGCAGGGGCAAAAGCAGAAATGCCCGATCAGATTCCCAACCCCTGCTGATCATTCTTGTGCCATCTCCCTATTCAATAGGGATGATCCATTGACACCCCTTTTGTGAATAACTCTTTTGATGTTCAAAATTCAACACATTTGTAAATACAATTCTACTAAGTAAAGACCCTTAAAGTTGTCAATAGGGTTTCTTGAGTAAAAACCATTCATTTTTTTTAGAGTACAAACTCTCTCATACTTAAAAATGATGCATGCCTTCTCCAAATGGATTTTTGCATGATGATTTTGTTTGTCTAAATCACTGATTCCATTGAGGATTATTAGAATAGACAGCTAAGTGAAGAATACAAGATTGATTGAGCATGCTGGATGAGGCACGTCAGAATGATGACAGGCAAGCCATATCTTACACACAGTCCCCCATCTATACACTTGTGAGATGAGTGCAGAAGATTCCATGACTGCAGGGTAAAGAGTTCTCTCGCGAATGGTATGATAACCAAAATAGTGAGAGGCATTCCATCGCTCACTCCTTTGAGCCCCATACACTGGTGAAATTTCTGTCCTACCCCCGTCAAAGAACCACCCCCACACTGCGGCAAGTTGGAGCCAAATCAGCATCACGAGGTGAGAAAAGGGATAGAAATTTTGCTGCTCGCACTTGCATCAATCTTCGGGTGTCTTTATTGCATATGAACACTCGCGTTAATTTAAGTGCCCTAGAATGACGAAGAGCAATTCTTTCTTTACGCACTTGTATTCATTGTACAACCCAATTGAGTCTGTAATTTCATCCTCGCATGGAGGCAAAATAGAAGTTACTGCCATTCGAGCAGTATGATCAGGAGCGCCAGCAAAAGATGAAGACTCAACAGTCTAACAACGGCGTTTGCTTGAACTTGCCTAAATTAGTTCCTCAAGCAACAAAGAACAAAAAACTAGGGGCATAAAAAGCAGTGTACCTGGTAAAAGTAAGGTGAATGCCCATGAATGAAAAATTGGTATAAAAGCTAGGGGCATGAAAAAGCAAGGTGTGTTCGGTAAAAGCAAGGCCGATGCCCCAAACAAAAAATACAGTCATTTGTATTCCCAAGAGAAGTTGCTGTTATGGTTCGATTAATGGAGCCTCCATCTGACAGAGAGAAGAAAGACTGGTGGCCATGCCAAGGCAATCACCAACTCTCACCCTTCTACACATAAGTCAAGTCTACGTTACATTCCCATTGTAAAAGTCTTTTCAGACTAGGGCACTTCAATTAACGTAGGATTTCATATGTACATAAGTATCGCTCGAAGAAGTACGAGCAAGACTATTCTATCTCTTTTCGCAGGGTTCCTGACTTGTAAACCCGGAGATGATCGTGCAGCGTTCCATTCATAAGCCTTGACCTCGACGGTCCCATTTGATGAGCCGTTGACCAAGTCTTCATCACAATTTCAACAAAGACCTCTCACATTGGTAAAGTCGCACCACTTGCGAGAATACTCGGACCCCTGTTGACATGATGATAGTGAGAAGTGTGGTCCTTATAAATCCTGCATCAATGGTCAGGATAGCCTTTTCCATGGGAGTGAGCGGAAAGCCCTTTCAGACTGAAAGTCCCTCATCTGGCATGCTCAAGACATCTACATTCTAAATGAAGGCTGTCTTTCAAAATCTTCCCCAGTGGAATTCGGATGATACAAAACTGACAAAATTGTCATGCTGAATCACATTTAAACTCATGAATTTACAGCATATACAATCATGTGTGCATACTGTGTAAATAGCAGACATACTTTCAAAGAGCAGAGATATCGCTAGGTATCCCCCTGTTTTTGAGTGCCTGCCGCTATTCAGGTGCTCCCTCTATTGACACTCGACCTGTTCGAGTTGTCTTTAAAGTTTGGATGCTTGTGACTGTCCAAGAATCCCATTGTCTTTAAGTACCGGCCACCGTTCGGATACTCCCTTTTCTTGACACTCGACCTGTTCGGGTTGTCCCCATAGTATGGATACTCGTGATGTTTAAGTATCCCATTGTTTTCAAATACCTACCACCGTCCAGGTTTTCCAGCCCTTCTAAGCGCCTGTGGCCATCTAGGTAAGCCTTGTGCTACATTCAAAATTATGTTTACCAGGAGGTGAGAGACCTTCATGAATAGCCGAGGTGCATCCTCGATATCCCCAAATTACCAGGAGGTAAGAGACCTTCACGAATATCTTAGGTACGTCCTCGATATTCCATCTATCAGGTACTCTTTCAATGCTTGCGAACATCCAGGCAACTTCCAGAATTCGTACTTATGATCATCCAAGTACCCCTTTTGACGCCTGCAAAGGCCCAAATATCCTTCAGGTTAGTACTTGTGAATATCCAGGTATTCTTTTAATGCTTGTGAATGTCCAGGTATCTTCCAGAACCGATGCCTTGAGAAAGGTCAGCGCATCTCCCGAGAAAGGTCGGGTACCAACCGATGTCCTTGACAGAGGTCAGGCATCCCATAAATAGATGCCCTGAGAAAGGTCAGCGCATCCCCCGAGAAAGGTCGGGTACCAACCGGTGTCCTTGACAGAGGTCAGGCACCCCACAAACTGATGCCCTGAGAAAGGTCGGTGCATCTCCCGAGAATGGTCGGGTACAAACTGGTGTCCTTGACAAAGGTCAGGCACCCTAACAAATCGATGCCCTGAGAAAGATTGGCGCATCTCCCGAGAATGGTCGGGTACAAACTGGTGTCCTTGACAGAGGTCAGGCACCCCAACAAATTGATGCCCTGAGAAAGGTCGGCGCATCTCCCGAGAATGGTCGGGTACCAACCAGTGTCCTTAACTGAGGTCAGGCACCCCAACAAATTGATGCCCTGAGAAAGGTCGGCGCATCTCCCGAGAATGGTCGGGTACCAACCGGTGTCCTTGATTGAGGTCAGGCACCCACAAACAGATGCCCTGAGAAAGGTCGGCGCATCTCCTGTCAAGGCGACCGAAGAAAGGTTCGGGTCCTAGACAAACTACTTATTGCTCTAACAGGCGACCGAAGAAAGGTTCGAGTCCTAAAAAGGCAATTTCCCATCAAGGCGACCGAAGAAAGGTTCAGGTCTTGGAGGAGCAACCTCTTCACGTCACCAGGTAAGATGATGCCCTAACACTTGCCAAACTCGAGATTTGCACCCTTATCTCGCTCGTGCCCGGTAAGTAATTACAGGTTTCTTCTTATCTGTCTTACTACATATAATATTATATTGCTCTTTTCTGCATAGGACAATAGGTCCCAAATAAAATATAATCTGCTGCACATGCATGGATAAAATTTAGGCATCAGTTTATCTTTGAATGCAACCTCTGCGAGCTCACCTTCAAAGAGGGGCAGCTGTTGACGCCTAAATTTTAATTAAGGTTTTTAAATTAGGTCTTAGTTTCTATATTTATGTATTTTTTCCTCTTTTTTTGGATAATAAATAATAAATAATAAAAAAAACAAAAAAAATAGTAAAAACAAAGAAAATAAAACAAAAAAAGCAGCCCATTTTTCTCTCCCTCTCTTCCCCCTCCACGTGGGCCCCTACGGCCCATTTTCCTCCTTCTCCAACCCGGCCCTCTTCGGTCATCTTCTTCCTCCGTCCGCTCTGCAGCACATGCGCAGAGGGTGCGACGCCGGATGAACGGACGGACGGCGACGCACGTGGGGGCAGGGGCGAACATGTGGTGGCGGATGGGACGCCGATTCGATCGGCGGAGGCCGCGGCGCGCGGGGACCGGCGGTCAAAGCTCCGTCGACCGGTCGCCCCCTCGCCTATAAATAGGCCCTCCACCTTCGTTGGAAAGGACACACAGAGGAGAGAGAGGAAGCCAGCAAGCTTAGAGGGGTTCTCGAGAGACTTCGGGGAGCTCAAAGAGCAAGCAAGGCGAGAGTCGGGTCGTGAGCTCAAGCGACCTCCCTCCGAGAGACTTCGGGGGAGGCCGGCGGCGAGCGAGCCCGAGGGGGAGAGATCCGAGTAGGTGGAGGGCCGAGAGAGAAGAAGTCGCAAAGCTCGGAGATCCCCGAGAGACTTCGGGAACTCGAGAGCGAGAGAGGAGAGAGATCGAAGCCGCGAGCATTCAAGCTTCCCCGAGAGACTTCAGGGGAGGCTCGACGCTCGCAAGCCCAGATCGAAGGGAGAGAGGAGAGTTCGAGCACCCTCCGCCGTCGTCGCCGTTGCTGCCGTTCGCCGTTCAAGCTGCCGTTCGCGGACAGGTAACGTACCGCCATCGTCGCCGTCGCCGTCGCCATCGCAACCCCCGTCGTCCGGTCCTCGTTCGCTGTCGCCGCCGCGACGCCTCAGCAGCCCTCCCCTCCTCGGCGCGCGAATCGGGAACCCTAGGGTTCCCTGATTTTTCAAGTCGCGCCCCGGGTCGTCGGGTCGGACTCGGGCCGCGGCCGGGTAGGGTTCCACGAGTCGGGTCGCGGCGTGAACCGGGTCGAGAGCGAGTCGGGCGTGGGTTTGAACCGGGTAGGGTTTCCGCCCGAGACGGGCTTGTGCGCGTGGGCCGAGTAGCCTTTGGGGTAAGGTTTTTATAAAAATGGGCCAAAATGGGTTTGGGCTTTTACATTTAAAAAGAAAAACAATCAAAAAATCCGAGTCGAGCCCGCGTTGCGGGCCCGTCCGGGTCGCAGTTCGATGACTCGGGTCGGCCCCAACCCGGGAATCCGACCCAGGTTGTTTTATATATTATTTTAATATAAAATAATATTTTATTTAAAAAAATCAAAAATATCTCATATTTTCCCAAAAAAGCAAAAAAAGTCAAAAAGACTTATAATTTCCAGAAAAAGACCAAAAAATAAAAAAAATCCTTTTTACGTTCCAAAAACTGAGAAAATGATCCAAAAATGCTTTTCCTCCACAAATGCATGGAAAACCCCTCAAAAATCCAAAAGCCTTAGGGTTTAAACAAGATTAGGTACCGAAAGGGCATTAGTGATTAACTAGTGTAATCAAGTCCCCGATCCTAATTTCTCTGGTTGCACAGGAGCGAGTATTTCTCCCGATACTTCGCTTGGGTTTCTAATCGACCCACCCCAAACCGATTAGTGGCGACTCCGTTTTAAATTAACTTACAGGTTAAAAACTTGAACCATTAAGTCGTGAATTGGTGGATTTGGGAGAGTCCGGGCTAAGCCTAATAGACTTAGCCAAACCATTAGCCTCCGCAAGGCGCTCGCCTCGATCGGGCGCCGAAAGAAAAAAAAAAAAAGAGGTCGCAACAAGAGGAAAGCTCTGTTTTGACGTTAACAAGTTACTGGACCCACAGAAACTTTGACCCACCTACCTCCATGTTTCGTTTCTCTTTATTATGGCCTTTATTTGCCGAACAACCATCTCCACCAGCAAGCCCACGACCCTCTAAAATCAGCACCGCCATTTCCTCTGTTCGCAGGAAACTCCTCAGTTCAGTTCACAGCTTTTGCGGTTGCTGCTCTTGCACTACTCGGCTTCCACCGGCCGAGAGCAAGACTTCTTAGCCTTGTTCTGGGCAAACTAGAGCCACTCCGGCGTCCCCAGAGGTTACGGCTTGACTATTGTTGCTCAGCCAAGACCAGTAGCTTTGGAATTCTAGTTAGGTGAGTTGTTTTCCTAAACCTTAATTAGGGGCTGTGTACCTCTATTTAGGAATTTAGATAACTTAAGAAAGATTTACATGATGTTAAATATAGTTTAGTGTTAGTTTAGAAAGGTTAGATTAGTCATAGAAAGGTTTAGTTTTTGTTTAAACAACAAGATCAGAACCATATAGGACCGTTCGACCAAAGGAAGGGACTGTTCTCCAGAACTGCTTTCTAGACACATGCGGTTTGCTATTTTTGTAGACTGAGATATGTTGCAATTTTGAAGTGATTTCCTCTGAAGAAATGTTTTAGACATCTTCACTTATAACATATATTTTTCTCAGAAGTTTTGGGAATTTAAAAGAAGACGATTTTAACTCTGTCATCTTTAAACAGAAAGTCGGACTATACTGGAAATCCTGACCTGTTGGGATTCTAAGGGTTGTTACTGACCCTTAGGGTTCGAATTTCCATATGATTTCTTCACAAAAGTTGCTTGTTATGTCTTCTAGTTTAACATACTCGAATTTTATACCAAACGGATTTGTTTCGGAACCTGAGCTAAGCTGATTTCGGAAAAACAGACCATCTGGAGACGGACCCGGTTTGGTACTGGATTGAATGAATTACTGGGCCGAATCCAGAAGGATATGGGTCTTGGTGTCTTCATAAAAAATGTTTATTCAAGTGTCCTTTACAGCATACTCAAGTTTGAGAATTTTTCGAACTCATTCGACTTGGTTTCTGGTTTTAAACTCAGAAGTGCGCAAATGGACAGTTTCTGCAAATTTCGGTCAGTAGTAAGTTGTAACTGTTCTCAAGGTGTTTCTTGCTGGAAATTTACTTAATAGATGTTGTAAATGAAATATGCAATTGATCATTGAATTGTGGTATTGAGTGAATGCATACATGACATAAGAATCCGTCATGAGCCTTTGGGGCCGGACGATGCTCCTTCAGGAATGCCCCAAGTCAACGGATGCCGGTCGCAGTGGATGCTGGACCGATGCTCCTAATCGGAATGCCATCTAAATGTAGACGTTGCCGTGCTCAGTGGTGTGAGACGATGCCCGGCCATGCCGGATGACTGTTATCTGTTGGGTTGACCACATTCAATGAATTGAAATTTGTCGTAACGCATGAATGATCGAACTTGAGGGACCTAATTAGGAGACGGAATTGTGTGGTGCGGTATGGGACATACCATAACAATTTAGTCTGGTAATTGGGAGCCCGTACTATTGTTTTAATAATTACAATCTTGCATATACATATGTGGAAATATTAATATGATATATAATCTTGTTACTGCTATGTATGATGTGATTGATACTAATGTGCAGGGAAATGTTAAGGTTAAAAGAGTTGTGAGAAATGTGATTCGGTTGCATGTAGAGTGTACCATTCTCCTAATCAAGATTTAGGGATTGAACTCGCTGAGATGTGATCTCACCCCGTTGTGGGATAAATTTTTCAGGTCCCTAGATGGAGGCTTTTCAAGAGAAGTGTAGGAGTTTGCAGGAGGTGAAAGCTAGGTCCGTGTACAGTTGCTGTCAGAAGTTGATGGATCTTCCATCTAGTTTGGACAGTGGGTGACAGTTCACCCTTTTGTTATCGAAAAGTCTGACGGGATCGCCAGGGACCCTGTTCCCATGGACAAGGAGCTCGAAGCGTAGATAGCTTAGAAGCTCTTCTTTTTTAAATAGATCCATGTCATGTTAGGCTTTTATGGATATAAGTACTCATGTAAAAATATGTGTGTTTAATGTAAACATAATCCTATGTTTGCTATCTCATCTCTATGTTGTCTGGAGGTTATTATTATTATGTTTCTGCTTGCGCAATAAAATGTATGGGTCGGCATCCATTCCTGGGAAGTTGCAAAATTTTATTAATCGACCACTGAGGGATGTGCATGCGCTCGAGGTTCGGGTCGTGATACTCTGGGAAGTAGACACTTTAGTTTAGTTTAAAATAAAGTATGCAATATGGAAAAGATTTGATCCAACCAATTGATCAACAATTTTGGGAAGTTCCAAAGAAGATTAAGAAAGATCGACGATTTTATCCATTTTTTAAGGTAAGTTACAATTGTACAAAAAAAACCAAAAACTAAATCAAAATCATGTAATATTTGCATTATTTGTTTTAGGATTGCATTGGAGCTATGGATACTACACATATCCCAGCAGTGGTACGACGTATGATCAAATTCACTTTATTGGTCGAAAAAGAAAGCCTACTCAAAATGTGTTGGTCGTATATAATTTTAATATGGAATTTATTCATGTTTGTGCTGGTTGGGAGGGACAAGCTCATGATACTTGTGTCTTCTATAATGCCACTAGAAGACGTGGTGCACAATTTCCCCATCCACCTCCAGGTTGGTTAATTAATGGTTTATGTACATATATATATATATATATATATATATGTTTATGTGGCATATGTTAATTAAATTTTTATTATATTTGTGTAGGCAAATATTATTTAGTAGATGCTGGATATTCAAATCTCACGGGTTATTTAGGGCCATATAAAGAAGTTAGATATCATTTGCCAGAATTTCGACAAGGTCCTACACCTACGGGTCATCGAGAAGTGTTCAACCATGCACATTCCTCACTTCGCTAAAAAATTGAACGAGCCTTTGGCGTATTAAAAATGAAGTGGAAGATTTTAAGTACTATGCCAAGTTATCCTTATGAAACAAGTGCAAATTGTCATAGCTACAATGGTTTTGCACAATTTTATAAGCAAAAATACTCTAACTGATACGGATTTTGAAACAACATATTTGGATCCTGAGTATGGATATTCAGTTGACCATGATGTTGTAAATAAGGGGACAAGTGCTTCAAATGATAATGCATTCTCTGACATGGCACGTTTACGTGATGAAATAGCTATGAACTTGATAAATAGTTAAGGACGTTTGTAATATTTAAAGATAACTTATTTCTTTATTTCGGACATATGTTGTCATGTTTATTGTAATGAAATTTCTCTATTTTTAATTGATTTTGATGTGAATTTTTTATTTAAAATTTTATTATATGTCTCTTATACATTACTCTCAACTTTAAAAAAATATATAAAAGTTAAGGTCATTGATTTTTGTTTTTGATCTTTAACAAATTAAAGTTGCAAAATTTTAAAATTGGCACATGAAAGGACTTTGCAAATGTTTGTGTTTACCAAACAGCATTTTCCCCAAGTTGCATCTCAATGCATCTTTTCAATTTTAGTTTACCAAATAGTATTTGTATTTCGTTAAACCCCTTTAGACTAAATGCCTTTGCATTTCCCCAAGGACATTCCCCCAAAGCCAAACCAAACAGGGCCTTATTTGAAAAGGCGGCACATTTAAGTTTATGAAGTGTCAATCTAATGACCTAATCTAATGATTGTTGGCTTACTTGTTTCTCTCGCATTGGACCACTTATACCATGCCATCATGACTTAACCTACTTATTCTCCAAAGAGAATCCTATGGTAATGATGATCATATTTTCCATGGACATTTAAGCCAATGACTCACCATTCTCATTAAATGCTTGGATTTGATTAATCATGACGCTTGGATATTTAGCACATGCCTAAATTAAAGAATTTGCTTTTCAAGTTTGACCTTTTAGAATATTCTACCAAGTTCTCTTCCAATTAGTTCACTTAGGTAATTGACCCATTCTTAAAGAATAAGTCACTTTGAATATGTGGCACCCTAAAGAGGGTTATGTGGCACCTAGGCCTTAGAATAGTAATAATTAGCCATCATGTCTCTTTTTTATTAGTACATTTGTTCAAGAGTACCTTACTTAACCCCTAAGGTAAATCTTGAGTAATGATTATTAAATCCTCAAGTGGAGACCTAAGATGATGAATCACCACCTTCATTAAATGACCAAAGGGGTTTTAGAATATTCTATTTTTTTCCCTTTCTAAAGAATAGGCAAGCATGGGACATAGACCATTAAAAGTGCAATAGGGATAGTGTAAGAGCTTTTTGTGCACATCTCCTATCAATCATTTCGATACATCCAAGGTTCGTTACAAAGCCACCCTTGGTGTGGTTGTCATAGGTAAAATTTGCCTTCTTCACTAGGTTAGTGGCCCAAGGTGTGGGCTCAACGGCTGGCCCTTGGACTGGCTCTAGTTGAGCGGATCAACTTCTAGACCGACTCTAGGCCTAATCCAGACCAACTCCCAATCGTCATGTGGTTGTTCAAGATCGGTCAATTCACAACTGACACGTGATCATATTGGGTCGACTCATGGTTACTCGCAGTTGGTACATGACCATGTGGAATTACTTGAGATCGGAACCGTTTGGGATTGTTTCATGATCGCCCATCGATCTGTGATGATACGTGACCATCCCTTGATCAACTGTTATGGTTGAGCGGTCATTCATTAACCGAGCGACTCAAATCCACTTGCACGGTCGTTAGATTGGTCCATGGTCGATCCCTTGATCAATCCATGGCTGATTCTTTGATCGGTATATGGTTAATCTCTCGAATTGATCCATGGTCGATTCTTGCCACTAGCATACTAGAATCATAGCTATTTCTCATAGGTCAAAAATCACGGATGTTAGATGATTATGCACCACCATGGATCGATAAATGATCATGGATTGATCTCGTGCAGTCATGCATCAGTCACGGGTGATTTTGCTCAGTCATGTACTGATCCCATGACCATGAATCGATCCCGTGTGATCGTGTGCTCGGTCATGGATCACTTGCAATAAATCACAGATCAGTCAAAAATCAGTCATAAATCGGTTCAGCAACCTTACCACCCGGCCATGCACTAGGCGACAAGCCCAATCATGTGCTGGTTAGTCCTAGTCATGCGCCAAGCCATGAGCTAGCCCTAAGCTCGATCAACTTGGCTCTATGCCCAGCTAGTCCTACCCTTGTGCTAGGCTAGGATAGGCCACCGACTTAGCCACATCGATTAAGCTTGGCTACGTCCAGTTTTGTAGGGATGATCAGGTCTAGGGTGGGTAGTTTCCAGACCCTATTCTATTATAATTAGTTTCCTTTTTTGGACCATGTACCCTACCTTGTTTGCAATGGAATTTATTTTAGAACCTACCTACTTTTTCGTTCCGGCTCCATGGTCTATCCCGTTTGCATTGGAACCTATTTTGTAATCGCTTGATATCCTATATGACTTCAAACTTTACATATACTTGAGAAAATAACAACGTAATCCTTCTAATTTGTATTGAAACATTAAACACATGTAATCAATAAGTACAACAATGTAATCCTCCTAAGGCATTACTTCTAACAACTACTTGGGCCCAAACACTAGCTTAGCGATACCCGTAATGACGATGCGCTTGGGCACACCGAGATCGGATAAGGCATTGCAAGTGAAACCCCTCTTTGCCCTCTGATTTTACTTCCTGCCCAAACCAAAAACCAGTGAATTGCTACCGTGACAACACAAATTAGCACTCTTGGTGCTTCTGGTAAGAGAAGAAGGGTTGAAGAGAAAGGCGGAGGAGGAAGAAGAGAGCAGGAGTGAGGTGGGAGGCGGTCTTGGGAAGGAAGAAGGAGAAGAAGCTTCACACGAGCTTTCATCCACCCAATTCTCAGCATAAGACATCATCAAATCCACAAATGAAAAAACCAAAATGCATGACGAGCACAAGAAAGAACAACCCACGATGTTCGATTGAAACTCTAAAAGAGAGCGAAACAACATCTGTGACAGCCCGGGCCTTTCGTCAACACGCCTATAGCTCTATACTCTGAGTTGATCACTCATGAGATAACTAGACTATCTAAGGAAGTCATTAAGGGATTTTAACATAATAGATTTGAGAATTCGACCAGGAAGCGACTGCTCGACCGTGTCGATCTGCAAGGGTCATTACGGCACCGTCAAAAAATCGATCAGAGACCGGAGATAGGTCGATTCGATAGAGATATGTGATTAGTGTGTGGGTGATTCTACCTAATTGCAAAATTTCTGTCGAACGGCACTAGACCGATTTTTCTATCATTTTTGTACCCGGTGTCCGTATTTGAAACCTCGAGATTTTCACGATAACCGAGAGTCACGAATGTGTCGAAGATGTACATTATGACTCGAGATAAATTGATCACGAGTCAATTGCACTAAAAATTCCTAAAAGCTACCCGGTAGATTAGATCACGCTAAAGTCGCGTCATATTGAAATTGACCGTGAATTTGAACCCGATTTCAGAAATTGAAAGTTCTGTCATGTCACGATCTATTTTAGGAATGTCGACTCATCCTCTGAAGAATTTTTGGAGATTTCAAGATTTTACGGAAAATCGATTCGGACGTTGTGGAAAATTAATGGAAATTCGGATGGGCTAAGTCGAAAGAAATTTGGACTTTCAAGCCAAGCCTTTGGGTGTCGAGGGCTTGCAAAAAATTGTACGGGATTTTTCTTCAGCGAAATCGGACCTCAATTTGGATAATCGAAGAGGAAATTGAAGTTAATTTGGTGAAATTCAGAGCTTGGTTTTGAGGCAACAATTTTGGGCTTCAATTGGATAATGTGTGGATTTTATTACAAGAAAGTATTAGGGGGAACATTAGGATATTTATGCTAGCCTTGGGGGGGACCAAGCTTTCAATTTATTGGATAAGCTTGTGACTTTTTTTCAATCTTCTTGAGCAAGATTTACCAGCTGCTCATTCCGTCTCTATCCCCCTTCGTGCGACGCCTTTTGCTTATACCTCACTTTCATTTCTTCTCGCCGCCTCCATCAGCTTCTGCTTCACCCTCATTTTCCTTCATTTCATCCTTCACTTCCACTTTACTGCTCCATCAAAACCCCACCCACGTGCGTGGCTTCAAGCTACCACCGAAGACCAGCAAAATTCTTGCAGCTGCCCATGTTGTCCGCTCGCGAAGCCAGTCAACACCAGCCGGTTATTTGACTCCAATCCACACGGCCATCTCCACGGTTCTTCGTTGTCAGCTACCACTCCACCGAAATTTGCTGCCGTTTTCCTTTCTATCTTTCCGCTGCAGCTGCCACGTTGAAGCCCATCTTCCTCCAAGTCCTTACGAGCTTCACCCCACGCCCGAAGATCTCTCTCTCCCTTCGTCCTCAGCTTCCCCGCCAACGAAGCCCGTCCCACCGATTTCTTTAGCGGTCAATTGACCGCAAGTGGCCAACACCAGCTCCACGTGCACTGCCCATCTTTGGCCAAATCATTTCGCCAACGCCTCCACAAGTCTGCCGTCCACCGAATTCTTCACCGAGTAGCACTCTAGCAAATTTCCTTCGGGCCCAACAAAGCCTATCTTCACGCAATTTCAGCCCAAGAGCCCATTAATTTAGCTCTTCAGCCCGCGAGTCCAGCCCAAGCTTCAGCCCAATAGCTTCTCCAAAGTTTAGCCCATAGATTTAGAAGCCAGGCCCACGAAGCAAGCCCAGACCAACTCAATAACAAATCTCAATTTGGGCTGAGATTTGTTGGGCCAATTCTAGGCCCGGTCCAAGACTGTCGACGCCGCCGCAATTCAAGTTTTGACTGCCATCGTGCCGCCGTCACGGTGAACCGGTCTTCGCTTTAAACCGGTGAGTTTATGCACTAAACTCTTCTTATTAGGCTAATGACTTTTAAGGGGTGTTTAGTTTAATTTAATTTGGAATTAGGTGGTTAGTTAGATTAAATTAAAGATTTAATTAGTTAATTATGCATGTTAGGTGGTTAGAACGGCTTAGTTAGGGACTAGATAAGTGGTATTATTTATCTAGATTGGTTCGGTAATTTTCTGGGCCCGTCTCAGTATTTAATTAGGCATTTCTAGCCTAAGTCAGTATTTTTAGAATTTAAATTGATTAATTTAATTAATTTTTGTAATTGTTTAATTATTATTTATTTTCCGGAAATTAGACCGGGATAGCGGGTGACCGGAATTTTGTGTTGATTGCAATGGTGTGGTTACTTTATGCAATTGAGTGTTAAATTATGCAAATTGAGTGCTAATTGGATTTTTGGTTATTTATTCCAAAAATTTGTGAATTTCAATATTTATTCAGAAAATCCCGGGTGTTGAATTTTAACACCGAAAATGGTTTTGTATACTATATAAAACAATGGGATTTCAAATTGGAAGATATCAATTTTTCTTGTTCGAGTTGACCGTGTACCCACACACGAATATATTTACCATGTATTTCTAATACGAAGAAAAAGGCTAGGTTCACCATTTTAACTGAGGCATTTGAGTGCAATCCACGGTGTCCTAGGCCATAAGTGAGTGATCATGTGTTGGTTAAGAGAACCCGTCCTGGGCTGTTAAGCTGGACGGTAACCCCTATATGGGACGCCCCTAGACAACGCGAAGCCTGTCGCAGTAGATTCTGGACACGTGCTCCTTCGGGAAAGTCGTCTAGGAAAGACGTAGCCTGGCAATGCCAGAAGACCGCCGAACAAAGAGTAGGCTGTGCTATATGCCGAGATCAAAACTAGGAACGCATGATTAATGAGTTGCGGCGGTTTGTGATCATAAATTTGGCCCTATAATCTTGACCCTTGTACTTATTTGAGATTGAGTATTGCGTTCCAATTAATTGAGCTTGTTTGTGATATAAATTGTACTGACCTACAGGGAGGATTTGAGACGAGGTAAGTCTCCTTGATTGTGTGATTGTGTGGTTAGGACGCTTCTTAGCGTATTTCCCTCCTAATCGAGGTTTAGAGCGTGAACTCGCTGAGATTTATATCTCACCCCATCGTGGGCTAAATTTTTCAGGGTCGTCGAGTGGAGGGCCTAGAGCAGAGAGAAGGTGATCTGAAGTGTAGGTCAGTTAGGACCGCTTCTTTTTGAAGAGTCAGTTTTTTAAAGTCTTTTGACCATAGACTTTGTACATGACTCAATATATATATATATATATATATATATATATATATATATATATTATATGGAGGTGTGTTTTGTTTATGAATCTGTTGTCCTGCTTTTCTATCCCGAGCTATTGATGTCAGGGGTTTATTATTCGCTTCCGCATGTGTAATAAAATGAAAGGGTGGGCGACTTGTCCTGGGAAGTCGCAAATTTTATCGACTGGAGAGGGATGAGAATGCACCCGAGGGTCGGGGCGTGACAACATCAGAGCAAGGCACCAAAAAAGGAAACCTAAATAATGTAAAGCACAGATAGGGCTTACAGATGAGGTCTTCTTTGTTGATGAGACGAAATAAAATGAGAGGGAGCTAGCACTAGACAGTGCGACCATAAGCCGACGAGGGAAGGAAGTGAGCGAAGAAGAAGAACGATGAAGGAGAAGTGTCGTGCGAGAGGAAAAACGCAGTTCTAAGATTAGAAATCAAGAGAAAAAATATAAGGTTTTGGACTTTTGGGCTTATAATACCAGTTCCAAAATCGATTCTAAAACATCATGTCGGTCCGATTCTCTAGTGGGTATTCACTTGAAACTAGGACCGGATCGATTCAAACCAGTTTCGAATTTTGGGAATTGATTTTAATAGGAATTAGTCTCGGACTTATTTTTCAGATAGGCTGATCCGATTCCCAAGTAGAACTGGTCCGGTTGCACACCCCTACAACCTCGCCCGATCATGAATTGGCCACAAACCTTAATCTAAATGATATAGTTGACTATGAATGAACATGAAAAGCTCTCGCCTAATAATATTAGCGCTTACATTGGATTCCGTCTCATGTTCGTAAAATGTTCTTTGGATGTTAATCCATAAATGAAGAGCATGACTCATCAACTTGGGTGGTAAGGAATTTAGGTGGCAAGGAGGAGGATTTGGTTATTATTACATGTGATAACTTAAGTAACTTGCAAGCTACTTGAGTAACAAGAAACATGTGACCAAATCCAAAAGCCATGATGATTAAATCTTAGACATTTAATGAGGGAATAAATCATCAATTTACTTGGTAAGCTATCCAAGACCAATGATTACCAAGTCTTGGCATTAAATGAAATGGTATGACTCACCTACTTATGTGGCAAGGGGAGATTTGGTACTGATTATAAGATGATTTGGCTTGGAGAACAAAAAAGACAAGTCATGATTAAGGGAGGATTCACTAGCTTAAGCAGACCAATAAAGAGATTACACAAAATTTATTAATCATCTATCTCCTTAGAACCCTAAGGTGCCACATCATCAAATTAGGGTGCTATACCATCAAATTAGTCTTGCTACTAAAGGAAAGTTTATTGGGCCACTTGTGAGGGTCATTTAATGAGGAAAGGTTTATGAATAAAAGACCATTTCCCATTTTCACCACCATTGGCTCGCTTCTTCCTCTTATTCCCTCTCTCGAACTCTCCCTCTCTCTTGGCTCACATTCGCTCGCTCACCCTCACCGCTTAGCCATTCTTGGCTAACCGCCACCGATTCATCGGTTGTAAGTAGAATCCCTAACCCTCAACTAGGGTGATGATCTACATTGTTGGATTTGGATGTGTACTCACCATGCTTAGTTATGTGCATAATGAGGAATGTTTTGTATGGTGTGTTCATGTCCTTAGATGCATCATGCCCCAGATCATAGACAAGTCTCACTCGGCCTTGGACAGGCATTGAGAGGTGTCAGATTGAGTCGTGAGTAGTTTGGTCGTGTTCTCCTTCGGGCTTACTTGTGTACATGTTGATGAGTGTTTGCTTGATTTATTCATGTTTTTGTATGCATAAGTATGATCACACCCTGGGTCACAGACTAATCTTACATGGTTTTAGGATCGACGTTAAAGCGTGATGGATCCAAGCCTTGCTTGGTCTTAGATTGGTATCGAGGCGTGTCGATTTGAGTCTCACTTGGCTTCGGATTGATATTAAACGTGTCGGTTCAAGCCACGAGTTCCGTGTTGCACTTGGTATATTAGTATAGTTATGATGTTATAGGTCATGGCATACAAACACTTGCATAAGCACGCCCTTGGGCCTTATTTGCATCAATTAATATGAAAGATCAAAATAGGCTTATGTAATGCATGATGTGTGGTCACAAAAATGAAAAATATAAGCCATTGATGCTTCTTGGTAGTAGTTTTCGCTATGCCAAGAACAAATCCTTGACTAGGATGGTCCAGGAGCAATCCCTGAAGAGAATAATATCGGTTTAGGATGATGGATGGTCCAAGAGCACGCCTCGAAGAGAACAATATCAGTTTGGGATGAGGGATGGTCCAAGACCATGCCTTTACGCCAAATGACGTGTGATGTTGCCTCGTTCATGAGAACAGGATGCCCCAAAGAAAGTTTCAAGGTGCCGCCAAGAGTGGGTGATGTCTCTAAGAGAAACAGAAGGTCCCCTGAGGAAGGGTTGTTAATCGGGATGCTACTCGGTGGTGATGTCAAGCTTGAGGTTGGATGCCCTAGTTGATATCAAGAAGCTCTTGAAAATATGGGAAGAGCCGTTTGAGACAGTTAATGAATCTTTTGTGCATGTTGATATGCGTTGTTTGTTATGCTTGTTGACAAGCCGAAGGTAAGGCATATTTTGATTGTAAGTTAGAATTGATCACATGCATACAGTTGAGGTATAGCAATAAATTTGCTATTGATCTACCATTGATGCACTAGCATGAATGATGTTCGTATACTATGTTCAACGACGAAACGTCCTCCTATGTGAGGATTAGTGATTTTACTTACTAAATTTTTGACTTCCTGTTGTTTTCCTCGAGTTTATAGGTATGGAAATCTTACTCTTTGGAGCCGAGGCACGCTAGAGGAGATAGGAATCTCCTGACTTACAGTTGATAAAAGATTAATGTAAATAAGAATGTGTCCATAGAAAAGACTTTATAAAAATACTGACGTTGAATAAAAATAGTGTTTCATGTTGTGTTTTCCTAACTACTTAATTGTTGTATTGTCTAGGAGATAGTTATTGCACACATTCCGCATGCTCATAATAACAAGATAAAATGAAACAGGTCAACAATCGCTATCATATTGCCATTGCTTCGCCCAATGACAAAGTTAACTCCCTTAATTTTCATCTCTATGACCCTCTTATCTCCCTCTCTCCATGCGCACGCATGCATGAGCTCAACACCACCGCCAAGCTCGTGGCTGATTGGTAGAGCAGCCACGAGCTTGATATAGTGTCACGTTCGCCCCATATCGTAATTGTAACCATAGAAAGAGTTTTTGACTTGATCATGGGTTTCACTGTCAGCAAGAAAAAATGTATTGAAAATACAAAGGAAGATGGTGTATTTTAATAATCATAAAGAAAAGAGAAAATGATTTGAGATGTATAGATGCCATCGAGAATAAAGCAACGAAATGAACGCACATGTCGAAAATAGATTTATAATAATGCTAAGTGAGAAAGAAGAAATTATTTGTTTATATTTGGACGACATACTTGGAGGGATTTCGAAAAACTTCACCAGTCCCCCGCAATCCTTTCCCTCAATTTCGACAAGATAGTGTTTTTAGAATCGTCTCTCTTCCTGTTCATCCGCTCCATCCTTTGGCCGCCATAGATACATATTTGTCTGTTACGGACAAGATTGTAACAAGTCAGGTCCGAGGAACGGGCTGGATACGACAAGATAAAAACCCTAAACAAAATATCCGCGGCCACGACCAGGACTGAAGAAGAAGAAGACGCCTGAAGGCTCAAAAGTCACTGTCGCAGCCAATTAAAGCGAACTGTCCTCTATGCAAACGTGGAAAGATTTCCCTGGAAGTGAACGTACAACAACGATTAAACGAACGACCGCCATGCACTGACTGCCTGAACCTACGGACAACCGATTATAGGACGCAGCAAAGGTGTCGTCTTCCTCGTCTTCCTCCTCCCATCGTCTCAAACCCGACACTTTCTGCTTTCACGTTGTCTTCCGAGCTCTCTTTCATGGCGGGAAAAGGCCAACTCGCCTCTTTCTTTGTCTTTTTGCTCTGCCTCTATCCATCTTTGGAGGAGCAAACGTGGGTCAAGTCCGGTTACTTCTACGCCGGCAGCGAAATCCCGGTCTCGGACATCGATTCCTCCTTGTTCTCTCACCTCATATGCGCTTTTGCTTCCATCGACTCTTCGACCCATCCGCTCTCCTTCAACTCCTCCTTTGAGCAAATCAGCTCCACCTTCACGAGCACCGTGAAACGCAAGAACCCTTCGATCACCACGCTGCTGTCAGTGTGGGCAGGCGGAGAGAATCCTTCAGCTTTCGCTTCGATGCTGGGCGATTCTTCTTCAAGAAGGTCTTTTATCGAATCCACGATAGAAAAGGCAAGGCTTTATGCTTTCAGTGGGATTGATCTCTTTGGGGTCTGGCTCGGTAGGAGCGTTAACATTACCAATTTGAGTGTTCTTTTGGGAGAGTGGAGAGATGGAGTAGATGCCGAATCGAGGAAATCCGGGAATTCTCGGTTGCTGCTAGTGATGGGTGTATATTGTCAGTCCATTGTTGACTCTCTGAGTTTCCGACTTGATTCAATTCAGAGATATTTGGACTGGGTTCACCTAATTGCTTACGATTACCATCTCCCCACCAGGGAAAAGTTTGCCCTCCCTCATGCTGCTTTATTTGACCCCGCAAGCCATAACAACACAGACTTCTGCATAACCTGGTTGCTGACTGGAGGATTTCCTGCAAGAAAGCTGGTTCTCGGCTTGCCCTACCATGGCTATGCTTGGCAGCTCGAGGATTCGAGCGGCGATGCCATTGGCCATCCAGCGGTGGGTCCTGCTGTCACGGCGGATGGGTCATTTGGATACAAGGCCATAAAATCATTTATCCGAGATTTTGGTTACGGAGCCAGTTCTGTTTATAATGGTACATATGTGGTGAACTTTTACAGCAAGGGGTTGGTATGGATCAATTTCGATGATGTAGAGGCCATTCGAGCCAAAGTAACTTATGCCAAGGAAAAGGGGCTTCTTGGTTACAGTGTGTTTCAGATTAACAATGATCAGAACTGGGTTCTTTCCAGGACAGGTTGGGATAACTACCTCAAAGGAATTCTTGATGACTGTTTTAAAATATTATTGTATTGAAAATGTAGAACTAAATGCAATTCATGGACTTAACTGCCTTGTCAGCTCAAGAATCTGGTGAAGATCAGCAAAATAGGCGATGGTTCTGGCTACTTATGCTTATTTCGATTGCTATAGTTGTCCTCCTTATATTTGGCCTGATATGCTACTTACAGAGGAGAAAATTGAAATCAGAAGGTACATTTTCTAAAGTTCACTGGAGGATTGTTATATCTCTGTGGTAGTTGGGAACATTGATTTAGGATTCAGCAAACAAAGGATTAGAGTTCTAGATTCATTTTCTTTGTGTTTATTCTCAGGTATTTCGGGTGTAATAGAAGGATTTAGTAGGCAATTCAAGACTATGGTGTGTAAAGGTGAAAGTCTTGAGAGCAGTGCTTCTAATCTGCAAACATTTGGTTATGCCACCCTCAGAGCAGCAACTGATAACTTCTCGAGTGAAAATAAGCTTGGAGAGGGTGGATTTGGACCTGTTTACAAGGTAGGCCTTACTACAGCTAATGATTTTCTTTTTGTTTCATTTGCAAATCATATGAAGCATGATTAAGTGCAAGATACGGTCCTTTTGCTCAATAATATGTGTTTGTAGTGTTCAAATGTGAGCAAGGAAAATAACTCACCCCCTTTTTCATACTCCTTTTGCTCAAGCATATGTGGTCTTTGTTGTGTATGGACTTGACTTAATACTGAGAAGGTAAAAGTAATGGGACCTTGCTACCATTGCTACGAGAGAAAGCAAATATTTCCGTATGTTGATTGAAGGAATGCCAGCTTTATCTCCAGCAGCTACCAGCTGGTTAGTTTATACCCACAATTTCAATCACTTAGTTGGAATCAACCAGAGAGTACATCCCATTAAGGTACATGTCCCCTCTAATTAAGCAGAAAGATTTGGCATCACAACCCAACATGATAAGCTTGATGTATTTAGAGATGCAGCATAGGTTTCTTTATGATATGTGTGAGCTTGTAAGTTTCATTAAGGAGGTTGGACTTGGATGCATTCTGCTCAAATTCTGTTTTTCATTTATAATCCTTGGGTTATGTTACTTGTGTCATAGACAAAAAACTGTCTTCCAGCATAAACAGTGAAGTTTAGTTCCGAGTCTAGCGTGTTCAAGTGGAAGTCAGTTGTGCTGTACTGACCGTCGGCATCCCTGTTGCTCAGGGCAAGTTGCCTAAAGGACGGGACATTGCAATTAAAAGACTTTCCAAAACTTCGAACCAAGGGCTTGAGGAGTTCGAGAACGAAGTCATGCTTGCTGTCAGCTTGCATCACGTCAACCTCATTCGCCTTCTTGGATTTTGCACTGACAGGGAAGAAAAGATGCTGGTCTATGAGTACATGCCAAATAAGAGCTTGGACTTCTACCTATTTGGTTAGACGTCTTTCATGCTTCTTACAATAGTCATTAAGCAAAACTCCAGTGTTTTCAAGTAAAATCTAGTGTGATACTCCAAAAGGCTTAAATGGGTCCCCAGTTCTGCTACAATGGCTAGAGGAGGCAGACCCTTATAAGCATTTGGAGTACACAAAGGTATGCACTGCTCTAATTTCACTTCTGGTTCTAATAATCTTCAGGTTTTAATGATGCAGATCCAATAAGGAAATATTTGCTGGATTGGGTGAAACGTGTTCATATCATAGAAGGCATTACACAGGGGCTTCTTTATCTCCACGAATACTCAAATTTCACAATAATTCATCGAGACTTGAAAGCCAGCAATGTTCTGCTGGATGATGAAATGAACCCCAGGATATCAGATTTTGGTATGGCGAGAATATTTAGGAAGGATGACGCCGAGGCAAGTACCAGCCGAATCGTTGGGACTTAGTAAGCGAGCTAACTAGGCCCTCCTTGTTTTACCTCACAGATATTCACTCCTGCTTAAAACCTAATTTTGTTTTTGTATACAGTGGGTACGTTCCGCCAGAATATGTGAGGAAAGGCGTATACTCGATGAAGTACGACGTCTATAGCTTCGGGGTGCTGCTGTTGCAAATCATCAGTGGTAGAAGGACCTCATGTTACCACGGCATTTCTGAAAATCTGAATCTTCTTGAATATGTAAGTAGAGATTATTCGTGATTCAAAATTTTCCAGGCTCAAATTTAGGAACATGAATTTTGACTTTTAACCAACTAGCATTCTTTATTTCAGGCATATGAGCAGTGGAAAGACGATAAATGCATGGAGTTCATTGACCCGTCTCTGGATGACTCTTCATCATCGTGTAAGCTCTTGAGATGCATGCAAGTGGCTCTTCTATGCGTGCAAGAGAAGCCTGGGGAAAGGCCCTCCATGTTGGAAGTCTATTCAATGCTCAAGAATGAATCTTCAGCTGTGAACTCCCCCAAGAAGCCTGCATTTTCAATTAACAAAGATGAAGATAAAGATGAGGACGACAAGTGCTTGCTCAAGGAGGCAATTCATTCAGTCAATGATGCATCAATTTCTGAATTGTTTCCTCGCTGATTATACATCGCAGGTGTCCAACGCTGTGAATACTAATACCATAAGAGAGAATCTTTATTTAATTATTTGGTTGCCCATTTGGGCCGGGAAAGGCCTTCCAAAACAGAGCCGGGAAAGGCCTTCCAAAACAGAGATAAGTTCTGGCACCAATTTTAATGGTAAACATTTCTTTATTTCTGTATGCATTTTCATCATCTTCCACCATTAAAGGATCTTACTATACTTCCTGGACACCGGACTTCACCCCATCAGACATAGACACAACTTTGTTCACTCACATCTTCTATGCTTTCCTCTCCCCAAGCAACATCACCTTCAAGTTCGAGCTCTCGGAGCCGACGGCAGTGGCTCTCTCGAACTTCACGAGCACCCTCCTTTTTGCGAGCCCACCGGTCAAGACCCTCCTCTCCATTGGCGGTTATGGAGAAGTTCCAGCCGCTCTCTTGGCCGAGATAGCTTCATGCCCTTTGATGTAGCCCGCATTGAAGACTAGCTTTCTCGACCAAGAAGATCGGCCCGCATTCAAGCTCGACGAAACCGAGAAGCTGTATCGATATCTTGAGTCCATCCTGGAAGTTTGAAAGACACCTTGGGAGCCATGAAGACGCTTTTACTAGTTTCTAGTTTCTATGCTCTTTACTATTTTCCTAGTTTCAATGCTCTGTCTTTATTTCTTTGACGATATAAGCCATCTCATTCCTTGTATGAGATAGATGACTTTTGATGAATGAAAACTTTGCTTTGAAGCAAATATCGTGAACCTTGCAGAGTTCATACCCTTAAAAACCTAGAAGAGTTTTCACTCCGTCCTTGAAGAGTCAGAGCTTTCAAAATCTGCATCCTTGAAGAGTTGCAGTCATCGATCTAGAAGAATCGATGCCCTCTCAACTTCCTTGGAGGCCTAGAAGAGCAACCAACGAAGTTTCTATCTTTTCCTGTTCTGTTCGTTATTTTCACCCACTTCCAACCCAAATTCGACTATCCTACAGTGCTTATTTCAGAAAACCCAAAACAGAGAAATTGTAGATCCAGAAGTCTTTGTTCATTTGGCTTTGGAATCAAGTCTCCGATCTATATTGACAAAGATACGACTGTTCTCCTAAGCTTGTGCAGTGCTGAAATTTTTGTTCGTCTTGTTTTCCCGTGTGCGAGTCACTCTCCCGATCCTACTGTATGAGAAAGCCTAACCTTGGCTTGCATCATCCTTCCTGAAGAAAAGCTGTCATCAATTCTTCAATGGAGGTTGCAAGGAAGTTTGGGTTTGATGGGCTTGACCTTGACTGGGAATGGCCTAAAAACCCAAAGGAGATGGATGATTTGGCCCACTTGTTGAGGGAATGGAGGCTTGAGATCATCGAAGAGGCCCGAGCCACCGAGCAACCCCTGCTGTTGTTAACTACCATGGTGTACTTCCCCTCTGACTTCTTCCTCGATGCAATGTACCGCATGTACCGGGTGGTGGCCATTAGGAAGAATTTGGACTGGATCAACGCCATGTGTTATGATTATCACGGGTGTGGGACCCCTCTACCACGGGAGCCCAAGCCTCATTCTTCAGCCCAAAGAGCAATCTGAGCTTGATCCACGGGCTCAGCAACGCTGCGCGACGCCACTCCACCCACCGCCTCTACTCGACCCAGCACGCACACCCGTCCGTTGCACTAGAGCCAGTCACCGCACCTACACTCACGCGCCTCCACCTATGCTCCGACGACCTGACGCTGCTCCTGCCCTGTTCGTTGGCTGTCCCGTCGCTGAGCCGCCGCATGCCTCCGCCTTTGGTCTGACGCCCGATGGCCCCCTCTCCGAGCTACGACCCATCACAGCTACAACCCGAGCGACTCCTAGCAACGCCTTTGACACCCACTGTTCCACCCTCTGCCGCTGCTGGTCCGTTGGCTACCACCCTTCGCCAGAGCTCCAACGACTGGGCCCATCACCCTCACCGGAGACCTACGGTGACCCACCACAATAGCAGCCCCTTGTCGAACCAAGCCAAGCCACGTCGAGCCACCGTTGATTAACCCGGATTTAGGAAAAATCCCAATTAGGTTGTTTATTGTATTTTATTTTATTTATTATTTCTTTACTTGAAATATCCCTAAATGTAAGATTGAGATTCCCGACATGAAGTAGCCTCTTAAATTAGGGATTGACAATCCGATTTTCACGCCCGAAATCCGACTCGCAATCGCTTGGAAAATCGTCGATCCGATCTCACGCTCGAGATTCGATTCGCGGTTTATTTAAAATTGACCAATCCGATCCCATGCGCGGGATATGATACGTCAATTTTTGGATATCAATCTTATCTTGCTCTGAAATGCCGTCGTGTGGTTTGAATCAATTTTGTTTTCGTCAAAGAAAATCCAAAAAATGTGAGTTAGATTAGGTTTTTTCCTCGTCTTAAGGTTATTTTGCATATCTAGAATAGGAGATTTATTTATTTCGAGTCTTTGAAAAAATGAAAATCCAAAAAAAAAATGCATTCATTTAGGACGTTAGTTTTTTTAAATTGCACGTTTAATTATGTGTCAATTTTAATTTCGAATTTCAAAAAAAATAAAAAGAAAAATTAGAATTAAGGCATTCTTTGCACGTCATTGCATGTTTAATTTTTATTTTAATTAAGTTTAGATTTTTTTTCCTAGATAGATTGCATTTTAGGATAGGGATAACATCCTAGTTTAAATTAAGATTTGGCTCAACCTAATTCTTGATAAGTTGGATGATACCTCAATCTAAATAGATAATTTTCGCATTTTTCTAATTTCAAATTTCATGGAAAATATATAAAAAAAAAATTGTCTTTGAATAAATTAATCTCATTCTTTATGATAGACTGCATGCTTATATTTTATTTATGTCATATAATTTAGGTCATATTGCCATGTCATATCATTTCGTGTTAGATTAGTAGCATTCGTTGCATAAAGCTACTTGTCGATGTGATTACATGTTAATTAGAAATCATATCTAGGACTGTCGATGTGAATTCTGATTCAACATTGCATGTGCTTTCGTTACTATAAGGTAAGTCTTGCAATTTATTCACTGCCTTATCTGGGTGTTAAATTGGTGGTTTGTGCACCCGCATAGTCACCTCACATGTTAGGGAAGTAAAATCAATTCAAATTGCCTGCAAAACATTTTTCTAAAAAAAAAAAAAAGAGAAATGTACCGAAATGGCGTTAGAGAAATCTAGCATTACCAAGTCCCCGAACTCACAATCTCTGGTTTGTAGGAGTAAAGTAAATCTCCCGTTACTTTACTTGGGTTTCTAATCGACTCACCGAAAATAGATTAGTGGCGAATCCTAATTGAAAAATCATTGGCATGTTAAGAACTTGAACCTAAGTCGCGAATTAGTATGGGCTTAGGAGAGCCCGAGATAAGTTTAGGCTTAGTAATCCATTAGCCAAATCCTAGGTGGTTCACCCAAAATTTTGGTCACGATAGCTTGGCGACTCCACTGGGGACTAGAGTTAAAACTCTTAGTGGACTTAGGCCAATTTTTCTTTTCTTTTGAAAACTGTTTTTGTTTGGCAGCGAAGATTCCAGGTATGCCCCTAACATTTAAGGTGTTAAATGTTCTTACAGGATATGAGATATAAAAGGAAGTGTTTGCTAACCTCTGTTTTGTAGGGAGGTGAAGGAATGTATGGTCTATTTTTTATGTTGAAATGTTACTTGATATAAACTATTGTGCATGCCTTGCATTTACACTACACTATTGCATACACAACCTGCCGGCGAACCTGGGTCGCATAGGATTATCTAGGATGGTATCGAGATGGATACCACTATAACCGCATGCCCGCGATTCGAGTCACCTATCTCAATCCCGAAATTTCTTTTTTGGTGTCTAGAGTACCCACCTCGGTCCGCATGCCCGCGACCTGGGCCAGCTCTTTGACCAAGCCAGAGTCATGAGGACCCGACGTAGTCCGCACACCCGTGGCTAATCTAATCATCCTTGTGGCTCCACTTTGTTAAGTCTTATAGACTAGAAATCGAGCCACTTAACATGCGCCTGTCTCTGTGATTGTCCATTATTTATTGGTAAAGTAAGTTTTCTAAATTCGCACCCTTGCAATCTACTTACTTTATTATATCATGTTGTCGATCCATGGCATTAGGATTGTCCTGAGTCTTGATCAATATACAATGGAAATACCGGACATTCGAATTATTCTCCCTCTGAAGGAAGAGCTTAGCACATGGTGGAACAAGTTAGATCAAGCCGGCCGTCAATTGGTAGAGTCGCACATTGGTCGACTACTTCCACTGCTGCATATCAACATCCATGGCGGCCTCATCCAAGCACTTGCCCATTGTTGTTGCCCCGAGACTTGTACTTTTATCTTCGGCGGTAAGCATGAGCTCACTCCCACCTTGGAAGAGTATAGCATTGCCGTAGGAAAGTCGTTGAAAGCTGAAATAATTAGTCCGCCTATCGGAATAGATCCTGTTGTGGCCTTATCTAATTTTTTTAGAATTAAGGAGGACAATATAAGAAAGTTTCTAAAGGCTCACCGCAATACATGTCCTTTATCTTTTCTAAAAGAATGTTTTGAAAATGACACTTCATTTCAAATGCGTAGGATTTTCCTTTTAGCTTTCTTTGGGTTTATAGTTTTTCCTTACTATAAGAATGCTATTAACTCTTTGATTGCTCAATTAGTTAAACAAGTGTTGGAAGGAAAAAATTTTGTAAACACTATACTGACTGAAACTTTTCTTTCTCTCACTCGATTTAAAGGAGGTGGTGATAAGACTTTCCACTCCTCGCCTAAGCTTTTGCAAATTTGGTTTCTTTCTCATATAAAAGAGTTTGGTGGTTTAATGACTATACATGATGTTAATAACTCTAATCACCCTATTATGAGATTTGAGAACAAGCAAAAACATGCACCGGATTACCATTATTCTAGGTGGTTAGCTTTCATGAAAAAACCAACTTCCAAGGGTTTCCTATGGCATGTTAAACGGTTCCAAGTTTGTGTGGCGAGACTCTCGTGTGGAGGTGTTGGCCCAATTCCTTTACTGGGATTCACTGGAGGAATGGCATACTATCCGACTAGAGTGACCCGTTAGTATCAAGTTGTGCAAGAGCTTCCTCCGACATTGCAAGCAGATCTGCTCCGAGTAAGCTTCGTTGAGGGAGACCGAGACCATGAGGATTCCATTCTCACGATCAAATCAATGTGGGACATGTGTCATCCACGAAAGTTCAAATGGCCTGAGGAGAGCTGAAGGGTAAAGAAAGGAAATACTATGCCTCAACTAAATACATTCAACAACACAAAATTCCAGAGGAGTTACTTCCAAAGATACCAGAGGTGTTGTTGAAGATCACCAATCGCGTTGAGAATAGACGCCTCAAAAGGGTTGCCGAAAAAACTCAAAAGGAGAATAAGTGATTGCACCGAGTGGTGTCCCAAGTATATATTGATCAAGCTAGATGAAGTGCTTGAATCAATTTCGTTATTTTCATTTCTAGATTAATGTTTAGGAAGTTGAGTTATTTACTTTTCTAATTTATTTGTTTAGGGCATTTCGAGTTTTTATTTTATTAGGCTGTGTCAAAAACTCCATCAATGAATAAAATATTTTAGACCGTTGCCATGGACAGGCGTGTTCTACATGAGATGCTTATTTTGTTCATTTCTTCAAATTAGGTGATAACGGATCCTCCATATTCGCCCATTATTACACGATCAAGAGCTAAAATGGCCGACCAAACTGAAATGCGTGATCGCAATCTCCGCTATGGAATACCAACTCCAACATTTGCTCACCTCTATGCAACTTATGACAGCTCAAATCCAATCCCTCCGAGTGCATTCAACTCCTGCACTCGCTCTCCCTGAGATAGTAGTCCTGAAGCAAACAAACAAGGCCCAAATGGGTGATAATGACATGTCCGAGTTGGAAGATGACCCACTGTTGGTAACTGCTGAAAATGTTAAACTTGACAACGTCCCTAAGACAGAGCAAGATGAACGCTTCGCAAAGCTTGAAGAGAAACTGAAGCAATTGCAAGAGTTGCCGAGTTCACTCCCGTTCGACTTGTCAGTTTATGAGAATGTCAAAATGCCGAAAAGGTTTAAGATGCCGGAGTTCAAGAAATACGATGGTACTTCCTACACAAAAACTCATTTTCAGATGTACCACGTACGCATTGCCCAATATATCAAGAATGAGCCCCTCATGATCCAATCATTTCATTCGAGTTTGATTGGGCCCGCACTGAACTGTATGTGATGAAGAATGTGAACCTTCTCGACACATGGAATGAAGTGGCTGATCCGAGAAGATCTTGAAAGGATGGAGAAAAAGAGGAGCGAGTCATTCAATGAGTATACCATGAGATGACGAAATTTGGTAGCTCAAATCACTCCTGAGCCTACTAACAAGGAGTTGATGAAGTTGTTCGTCAAGACTCTCCCATCTTAGTTCCTTAACCGAATGGCCAGCACGTACGTCGAGAGTTTCAATCAACTTATTCCTGTGGGAGAGCAAATCGAGATAAGTATATGGGAAAGAAGGTTTACTAAGCCATCAAGTAAAAGGTTTTCTGCCAAAAAAGAGAAGGAAGCCGCTATAGATGTGAATGTGGCCTACAGCTAAGAAAATGCCAATCCCAATCCGGCTATCCAAATGAATGCAAGGCAATAATAAACTGCTGGCCGTCAATCATTTGCCCAAGCAAATAACAAAAGGCAGCTCTCTCCTCTCCCTAGATCTCCATCCCAATGTTAGCAATCCTCCGGAAGAAAAGCTTGCTTACTAGCGAGCCGAAGCGCCCTAACCGTGAAAATATTCGTGGTTATGATTCGACAAAGAAGTGTAACTATCATAGCGGTGAATTAGGACATTCAACTGATGAATGTTTCACCCTCAAGCACCGGATCCAAAACCTCTTGGACACGAAAGCATTTTCATTTCAAAATGCTCGGCCGTATGTCTAGAAAAATCCGATACCGAAGCATGAGAGTAGGGTGAATGCTATCCTGAAATCTGAAGTCGGTCGAATCAAGAACTCGAAGGTGCACATGACGGATGCCTACAATGGACTGGTGAGAGCTAGATATTATCCAAATCATGAGGATATTCCCCTATCGTTGATGAAAGAACAAGTTACCAAAATGGTGGATGATAGCATTATCGTGTATGCTGACCCATAACTGCATAGTTTCCACTATTTCCCATATCATTATCGATTGGGAGGAAGAGTGGGCTGCGCTCGATGCTAATAAGGAAGAAATAGATCCTTCACTCATGGACATGCCTCCATTAAAAGATGCATCCGACGAAGAGATAGTGATTGAGATGCCTCAGCCGTATGAGTATGTCGACAACAAAGCGGTGCCTTGGTCCTATGACCTAGATGTTGACCTCATTGTAAGGTCTGGTCGAACTTATGCTCAAGCTAGTGCTCAACCTACAAAGCCTATTACTGATGAAGAGGCTAAGGAATTTCTTGCTGTGATTAAGGCAGGTGAGTATAACGTGGTCGACCAGTTACGAAAGATGCCCACTCAAATCTATTTGCTCAAACTCCTGTTAACATCCCACGTACATCAAAAGTCATTGATAAAGGTGCTGAGTGAAATTCGTGTACTAGAAACGATCGAGGCGGACAAGTTGGAAGAATTTGTGGGATCGGTCCTTCTCAAGGATTTAATTGCTTTTTATGATGAGGAATTCCCTCTTGAGGATATGGGGCATAACAAAGCACTCTGCATATCTGTCAAGCACAAGACTTCTCATGTGTCCTGAGTGCTCATTGATAATGGGTCCGCCATAAACATATGTCTGTTGGCCACTCTTCACCGCCTCAAGATAGACCCATTTAAGATACATGCTACGAAGACTTCTGTGTGAGCTTTTGATGGCACAAAGAATGAGGTGATCGGGGAAATCCATCTCGATGTGCAAATAGGGTAGGTTGTTTTCAATATCCCCTTTCAAGTTATGGATATCCCTATTGCATTTAATTTTCTGATGGGTCGTCCCTGGATACATACTGCTGGAGCAGTGCTTTCAAGTCTACATCAAAGCGTGAAGTTCGTGATCAAAGGAAAGCTGGTCATTGTCTATGGTGAAGAAGATCACCGAATTTATCATGAAACGGCTATCCCCTATGTGGAGCCAAACTTTGAATTTGAATCGAGTTATCACTCATTTGAATTGGTGTCCACTATACACGCTTCCCGAGATTCGTCACCACCCACTCTTGAGGTTTCAAATGCTGCCCTTATGGTAGGAAGGGTGATGGTTGGGAATGGCTTTATTCTTGGCCGCGGTCTTGGAAAAAGGGGTCAAGGTGTAACGCCCTGGGTCTTCACTGTACACATATTGTCCACTTTGGACACTAAGTCCTCACGATTATGTTCTTCTCGGGGCAGCCCATACTACCCCAAGAAAACGCGTATTGCAGGGGTAGAGAGCCATCCCGCGGGCCTTCCCTCTCCCAAGCCAATATATTGTCCTCTTTAGGTCACCCGCCCTGGCGCGGACGCACCGCCATCCGAGCCACAGTCTTTTCCCTCAAGGTTTTGTTCTCAGCACAGCAGAAGCATGTGTGAAACGTGTGTGCACAATTAGAGGGCCCATTACCTTATAAGGTAGCCCAGAACTCCCTCCCTAGGCGATGTGGGACAGGGACCCCTTCCTTGCGCACGTCCAGGGACCGAGGCGCGGACACACCGCCATTCCTCCTCCCTGCGCATCGCCACTCGGGTCGTCACACTCTCCCCCCTTGGGAGCACAGCGTCCTCGCTATGGCCCCACACGCGGTCGGGAGTAGGCTCTGATGCCACTTGTAACGCCCTAGGTCTCCACTGTACACATATTTTTCCGCTTTGGATACTAAGTCCTCACAGTTTTGTTCTTCTCGGAGCAGCCCATACTACCCCAAGAAAACGCGTATTGCAGGGGCAGAGGGCCATCCCACGGGCCTTCCCTCTCCCAAGCCAATATATTGTCCTCTTTAGGTCACCCGCCCTGGCGCGGACGCACCGCCATCCCAGCCACGGTCTTTTCCCTCAAGGTTTTGTTCTCAGCACAGCGGAAGCATGTGTGAAACGCATATGTATAGTTAGAGGGCCCATTGCCTTATAAGGTAGCCCAGAACTCCCTCCCTAGGCAATGTAGGATGGGACCCCTTTCTTGCGCACGTCCGGGGACCGAGGCACGGACACACCGCCATCCCTCTTCCCTGCGCACCGCCGCTCGGGTTGTCACACGTATCAGAGCGGTGTGACGGCCCGAGCGGCGGTGCGGGGAGGAGGGATGGCAAAGCGCGCGTCCACGCCTCGGTCCCCGTGACGTGCGCAAGAAAAGGGTCCCTCTCTCTCTTGTCCCACATCGCTTGGGGGGGAGTCCTGGGCCAGTTTATAATGACTTGGGTCCTTTAATCTGTGTGACACGTTTTAAAGAGGTGAGAACTCAGTGTTTAAAGCGAACAATATCACACAATGGGGCCCGGATCATTACAAATGGTATCAGAGCCGACTCCCGACCGTGTGTGGGGCCACAGCGAGGGCACTGTGCTCCCAAGGGGGGAGAGTGTGATGGCCCGAGCGGCGATGCGCAGGGAGGAGGGATGGCGGTGCGTCCGCGCCTCAGTCCCCGAACGTGCGCAAGAAAGGGGTCCCTCTCTCTCTCTCTTGTCCCACATTGCTTAGGGGGGAGTCCTGGGCCAGTTTATAATGGCTTGGGCCTTTTAATCTGTGTGACGCGTTTTAAAGCCGTGAGGACTCAGTATCCAAAGCGGACAATATCACACAGTGGGGCCCGAGTCGTTACACAAGGTATTCAAAACCCCATTAAAGCCACTTAGAGGACCCGTTCTACTGGATTAGGATACTATGGAAGAGGTGCAAAAAGTTATGGAAGGCAAAGATAGGGAAGGCAGAACTCGCCACCTGAGCAAAGGCGAGGGAGGCAAAGTTTACTACCTCCAAACATTCACGAGACGTTCCCTGGCCCTCCGAGGATGATGCAAGATGAAACAGAAGGGATGGATACTCTAGGACAGCCAAGTGGTAAATTTGACTATTTGGTGAAGTATTCAGCTCCTCCCAGCATGTACGTTGACCCCCGCAATGTAGTCCCAAATGGATGGGATGGCATGGACGATCAGACGCCTCCAAACACAAAGCACTCTGATGACACCCTAGAAGGAATCACAAGTCTATTTGATGACCTCTTCATAGGAGCCATTGATTAAGGACCTCTATAAGAAATGGGCCCTGGCCCACAAGAGTAACCTATTTATCGCTTTTGAATATTCCCCGCGTGGGAATTTTACTGCTTTCTAGGAATTGTTTTCGATTTCTTTTTAGGGCTTAGGAATCTCATTTTCCATTCAATAAATTGTAATTGATTGATGAATTTCAATAAAATTACAAGCTTTATTTTGAGGGCATGATGAGGTACACCAAACCAGCCCAGTGATTATATCCAGCCGATAAAACAAAAAAAAAAATCCAAGAAGAATTCTGAGGCCTGGGCTTCATTATACTTTCTTGTGTCAAAATGTTTCAAAAAATGCTTTTGCAAAAGAATTTCAAAAAAAAAGATTTTAAAAAAATATGTTTTATCCTGTTTGTATTTTTTATCCTTCTACTTCTTGTTTCAGGGACGATCATATAGCATACAAAGGTGTGGGAATGGTCCGATCTAATGCAACAAGTGCTGATAATGATGCTCCCAAAGACTTGATCGAAGATTCCATTGAAGTGCAGCATAGCTGGGAGCAACATGAAAAAGCCAAGGCTCTTGCATCCGAACAAACCATCACTATTAATTTATGTGACACTGAATAAGCCAAGGAGGTGAAAATTGGGGTAAATCTCCCCAAAGACGAGGCCGAGCGCCTAATCCAGCTACTGAAGGAATATCAGGATGTCTTTGCATTGTCCTATGCTGAGATGCCTGGTTTAGACTTGTCCATCGTGGAGCACTATTTGCCTACTAATCCGGACGTGCCACCTAAGAAGTAGAGGCTGCAGAGGACTAAACTCGAGCTCTCAAAGAAGATAGAGGAAGAAGCGATGAAGCTTCTGAAAGTGAGATTCATTGAAGTCTCACAATACCCTGAATGGGTGGGTAAACTTGATTGATGAGAAAATACTGAAAGCTCTTTGCCATGGCCAAACTTATCAGCAGAGAGTGGCCAGATCCTTCAATCGGAAGGTACAATCGAGACATTTTGAGGTAAATGATCTAATCTTAAGAAAGCTGTTGCCAATTTTTCCAGATCCTGGTGGCAAGTTTGCTCCAAATTACAGTGGCCCATATATAGTGAAGAAGGTGCTTCTTGGAGGTGCCTTGATCCTGACAGAAATGGATGGTCGTGAGTTTTCCACTCCAGTTAATTCTGATGCTATCAAGAAGTATTATCCATGATAGAATTTGCCATGTCATGTTTTGAACTACAATTATTTCTATGATGAATAAATTGCTTCAATGAATTGAATTGTTCAAATTGGTTGCAAATCTTGCATTTTTCTTCCTTGATGAATTGTGTGAGATAAATTGAATGTGTTAAATGGGATACTTTGGAATGATGAAAGGCAAGTCTTATTCCATACACTATTTCATACACTAATCCCAAGTGAGTTGTGTGGAAAAATTCCATGCCCGCAAGGAAAAGGGTGATCTTGCAAAGGGTAAGTCAACCGAGGTGATGAGAGACAGTTTCTTCTTCTACCCAAAACACTACAAGTATACCCATTGTTTAGCCCTTTGAGTCCACACACATGAAGAGCTTTTTAAATTATCCCTGTCAAAGATCATCCCACATTGCGACAAATTTGAAATGAATGATAGGAATCTTCTTACTTATACTTGCATCGATCTTCGAGAATTGCTTTTGCATAGTAACTTATACAGTAATTGAAGTGCCTTAAGATGATAAAGAGTAGTTCTTTCTTTATCATATACACTTTTATCCATTGCATAGCCCATTTAAGCCTATGAATTCATTTCACATTAAACCTAGTTGGTGATCATTCCCCACACTGGGGCAAGGAAAAAATTCAAATGGCATGGTCTAGAATGATAAAAGATGGAGGCTGTGCAAGTCCAAAGAAAGTAAGTGCAAAAAAATAAGGGGCATGAAAAAGCAGTGTGCTTGGTAAAAGTAAGGCCAATGCCCAAAGAGAAGAATCAAACACTTGATGTAGTGAGTCGTATCCCCAACAAGGCGGCACTAAAAAAAGCTCAAGTGTTGTTGCAATCAATGGAGTTGTGATGTGAAGAAAATCTTCGACGGTAGAGAAGATAAATTGGTGGAAATGTCAAGATGATCACCAACTTTGACCCCTTAACACTTTTTGAGCCTAATGATCCTTTCGTTTCTCAACCCATGAACCAAGCCTGTATTACGTCCCTTGCAAAGTCTCTTCAGATTATGACACTTGAATTAACGTAAAAGTTCATATGTTTGAGAGCATCGCTCGAAGAAGTGCGAGTAAGATCATTTATGCCTCATTTCTTATGCTTCTTGACTTGTAAACCCCAAAACAATTGCGAAATGTCATTTTTCAATAACCTCTACTCAAAGAGTCTCCTTTGTTAAGCCATTGACCAAGCCCACATTATGGTCCCGACTAAAGACTCTCAGATTGGTAAGGTTGTACCAATTACGAGATTGCTCAGACCCTTGTTAGGCACGATAATGGAAAGATTAAGTGATTGTCAAGATCATGCATCAAAGGTCAGGATGAAATAGCCCTTTTAATAAGGATGAGTGAAAAGTCCTTTCAGAATGAAAGATCCCTCACTGGACACATCCGTAACACTCATGTGTTCATATTGCAATATTCTTTTGAAATCCCTTCCCAATGGAAATTAGGTGATGCAAGATTGATAGAAATCATCACGCATGAATCTCATTTGAATTAATGCATGTCTGTGATTATAAATGCATGTTGCCTCTCCTACGACCATGTTTTACAAGAGACATATCCACGAGGATCAGAGATGCTACCAGGTAAATATATCTCTATCCATACCTTCAATACTTGTCATTGCACAGGTATTCCTCCTCAAGTGCACCGACACTCGACTCGGTCGAGCTGTCCCCTAAAGATTTTTCTCCAAGATTCAGTCTGATTCAGGCGATCGAAGAAAGGTTCAGTCCCGGTCAGATGATCTATGCTACGATGCTAGGCGATCGAAGAAAGGTTCGGGTCCTAGCCAAGCAAAACCTTAGTCTAGGCAACTGTAGAAAGATACGGGTCTTAGACAACATTTATTGCTCTAACAGGCGACCGTAGAAAGGTATGGGTCCTAGGAAGGCAGTCTCCTTACAAAGCCTCGTTACTATTCTAGGCGACCATAGAAAGGTAAGAGTCCTAGACATATAACACCAACTATGTTGAATTACTCTACCCTCCTTGAAGGTAAGTTATTCCAGATAGGTTCCTTTATCATTTGCATTAGCATTTCCATGCATCATAAAAATAGCATTTTAAAATGGAATTCATTTTCCAAAAAAAAAATCAAATCAATCAAAAGTCATTCATTGCATCTGCATGATCAAAATTTAGGTCTCAATTTGTTTTTGAAGGCAATCTCTACGAGCTCACCTTCAAAGAGGGGCATCTGTCGACACCTAAATTTTGGATAACTCATTTAGTCATTTATAGCACAAAAATTAGGGATTAATTTTTAACCCCTAAAAAAATAAATTGCATAGCATATAATTTTAGGTGCATTTATTTTTAATTTTCATTTACATTGGACCGGTGACGGATGGGTTCGACTTGGTGGTTCTAAACTTTAATTTGGCAAGCCCACGAAGAGAGCAAATTGGCTCAAGCCCGTATCCTCGAGGAGATTTTATGGACTCATATTTGCAAGATTTCAAATTTGAAGAAATCCTATTGCAATTTTGAAAATCAATGGAGAATATTCATTTTTGCAAAGGAATATTACGTTCAAAGGGTTATAAATGATCTTCGTGCATATTGAAAAGAGATGAAATATTCCATAAAGATTACATTTGTTTTGCCTATAAAAGGGTTGTGTACAAAGGTCGATGGGGGCTTTTCTCTCGATGGTTCGGTCAAAAAAATCCAAGCCAAAAAGAGAAAAATTTATCTTCATTTTTTAGGGTTTTGTGGGAGTAAAAAAAGGTCTTGCTTTTGCTGAAGAAAGGAAAAAGGCAGCAAAAAGTCTTTTGCTGACAACAAGAACAGGGAAATAGCAGAGTGAGGGAGACGTGAGGAGAGAGGGAGAGAAAAAAATAAAAAATAAAAAAGAAGAAGAAAACAGAGCTTCTATTCATCGACTCCTCTGCTGCTGCCGCTCGTCGTTCCGCCGGCGACCGCTGCTTACCTGCGAGCCCCCCAGCACCAACGCCCAAGCCGCTCCTACTCTGCTCCGTCTCGCCGGAAGCTGCCACTGCCACGCGACCCGACGTCAGCAATGCCACGCAACGCCGCTCCACCCACCGCCTCTGCTCGACCCAGCACGCACACCGGTCCGCTGCACTAGAGCCAGTCACCACGCTTACACTCGCGCGCCTCCGCCTCTGCTCCGACGACCAGACACTACTCTTGCCCTGTTTGTTGGTTGTCCCTATCGTTGAGCCACTGCACGCCTCCGCCTCTAGTTCGACGCCCAACAGCCCCCTCTCTGAGCTACGACCCATCATAACTGCAACCCGAGCGACTCCTGCAACAGCCCGCCGACCCAGCAATGCCTTTAACATCCACTGTTCCGCCCTCTGCCGCTGCTGGTCCGTTGGCTGCTGCCCTTTGCCAGAGCTCCGACGACTATGCCCATCACCCTCACCGGAGACCTACGGTGACCCACCACCATAGCGGCCCCTTGTCGAACCAAGCCGAGCCATGTCGAGCCACCGTTGATTAACCCGAATTTAGGAAAAATCCCAATTAGGTAGTTTTTTATTTTTTTATTTTATTTTTTATTTCTTCACTTAAAATATCCCTAGATGCAAGGTAGAAATTCCCGACATGAAGTAGCCTTTTAAATTAGGGATTGACAATCCGATTTTCGCACCCGAAATCCGACTCGCAATCGCTTGGAAAATCGTCAATCCGATCTCACGCTCGAGATTCAATTCGCGGTTTATTTAAGATTGACCAATCCGATCCCATGTGTGGGATATGATACGTCAATTTTTGGATATCAATCTTATCTTACTCTGAATTGTCGTCATGTGGTTTGAATCAATTTTGTTTTCGTAAAAGAAAATCCAAATAATGTGAGTTAGATTAGGTTTATTCCTCGTCTTAAGGTTATTTTGCATATCTAGAATAGGAGATTTATTTATTTCGAGTCTTTGAAAACATGAAAATCCAAAAAAAAAAAATGCATTCATTTAGGACGTTAGTTTTTTTAAATTGCACGTTTAGTTATGTGTCAATTTTAATTTCGAATTTCAAAAGAAGAAAAAGAAAAATTAGAATTAGGGCATTCTTTGCACATCATTGCATATTAGGATAAGATTGCTTGTTTAATTTTATTTTAATTAAGTTTAGATTTTTTTTTAGGAAAAAACCATGAAAAACCCTAAACTTTACCCAAATTGACATATTTACGCCAAACTTTTTTTTGTGACATAAAAAACCCTGAACTTTGCCAACCGTGACATATTTACCCCAACTTTTTTTTGTGACACAAAAAACCTTGAACTTCTGTCGTGTGACACATTTACTCTAATGTAAAAGGCATTTTGATCTTTTTACTTTTAAAAATTTTACTTTTTTTTTTTTTTTTTCTTCTTCCTCCCTCCGCCGACGTGCGGCCCTTGCGGCGTCTGACGAGGGTCCCCCGCCCGGGCTGGCTAGGGCCGCCCTCGCTGGCGTCGGGCGAGGGCCTCCCTTGCCAAGCCCTCGTCAGCGTCGGGCGAGCCCAGCCGACGGGTGCCCTCGCCCGACACCAGCGAGGGCGGCCCTAGCCAGCCCAAGCGAGGGCGACCCTTGCCGGATGCCGGCTTCCCTCCACCGGCTCCGCCATGGCCGGTGGAGGGAAGAAGAAGAAAAAAAGAGAAAGGAAAAACATAAAAAATAATAATAATAAAGACAAAAATGCCCCTGATGAGGTAAATGTATCACAGTTTGAAAAGTTTGGGGTTTTTCACGTCACAAAAAAAAAGTTTTGGGTAAATTTGTCACTTTAGACAAAGTTTGAGATTTTTGGTGGTCTTTTCCCTTTTTTTTTTCCCTAGATAGATTGCATTTTAGGATATGGATAACATCCTAGTTTAAAATAAGATTTGGCTCAATCTAATTCTTGATAAGTTGAATGATACCTCGATTTGAATAGATAATTTTCGCATTTTTCTAATTTCGAATTTTATGGAAAATATCAAAAAATTGTCTTTGAATAAATTAATTTCATTCTTTAGGATAGACTACATGCTTATATTTTATTTATGTCATATAGTTTAGGTCATATTACCATGTCATATCATTTCATGTTAGATTAGTAGCATGCATTGCATAAAGCTGCTTGTCAATGTGATTGCGTGTTAATTAGAAATCATATCTAGGATTATCGATGTGAATTCTTATTTAACATTGCAGATACTTTCGTTGTTATAAGATGAGTCTTGCAATTTATTCACTGCCTTATCTGGGTGTTAAATTAGTGGTTTGCACACCTGCATAGTCACCTCACATGTTAGGAAAGTAAAAAATTGAAATTGCCTGCAAAACATTTTTTGAAAAATAAAAGAGAAAGGTACCGAAAGGGCTTTAGAGAAATCAAGCGTTACCAAGTCCTTGAACTCACAATTTTTGGTTCGTAGGAGTAAAGTAAATCTCCCGTTACTTTACTTGGGTTTCTAATCGACCCACCGAAAATAGATATGTGACGACTCCTAATTGAAAAATCATTGGCATGTTAAGAACTTAAACCTAAGTCGGGAATTGGTATGGGCTTGGGAGAGACCGAGCTATGTGACATCCTGATTTTCGAGTCTAATTTCGATGAGATGAAATGAGCTTTTCATCGACGCGCTTATGGCCTTATTCTCTGAGAGGGCCCCTCACAAGATAACTAGTCTATCTGGGGAAGCAATTAAGGAATCTAAATGCAATGGACTTGAGAATTCGATCAGGAATCGACTACTCGACCGTGTCGATCTGCAAGGGTCATTACAGCATTGTCAAAATAGATCAGAGATCAGAGATAGGTCGACTCGACTGAGATATGTGATCAAGTGTGGGATTACAAAATTCTCATCGATCGGCACTAAATTGATTTTCTGTCGTTTTGGGTACCCTATGTCTGTAATTGAAATCTTGAGATTTTCACGACCACCGAGAGTCGTCAATGTGTCGAAGATGCACTATGTGACTCGAGATAAATCGATCACGGGTCAATTGCACCATAAAATTCCTAAAAACTACCCGATAGATTAGGTCACGCTAAAATCGCATCGGATTGAAAATAACCGCGAATTTGAACCCGATTTCAAAAATTGAAAGTTCTGTGGTGTCACGATCTATTTTAAGAACATCGACTCATCCTCTAAGAAATTTTCGGAGATTCCGAGATTTTTACGGAAAATCGGTTTGGACGTCGTGGAAAATTAGCGGAAATTCAAATGGGCTAAGTTGATGAAAATTTGGACTTCCAAGCCAAGTCTTTGAGTGTCAGGGACTTACAGAAATTGTATGGGATTTTTCTCCATCAAAATTTGACTTCAATTTTGGGATTTTGTTGAAGAAATTGAAGATCAAAAGTGGTGAAATTCGGATCTAGGCCTATTTTTGGGTGCACCACCTAAAATTAGGTTAATGGACTGCTAAGTTTTTAAACTTAATTCGGGCTCTCCCAAGCTCATACCAAATCGCGACTTAAGTCTACATTTTTAAACATGCAAAAGATTATTAACTAGGAGTCGCCACTAATCGATTCACGGTAGGTCGATTAGACACCCAAGTAAAATAAATGGAGATTTATTTTACCCTACGAACTGCAGACTAAGGCCCAAGACGGTGACTGATTATACTAGAATTTTCTAACGCCCTTTCGGTACTACTCTTTTTATTTTCAAAAATGTTTTTTGCAAGTAGCTTGGATTTATTTTGACCTAAACTTCTACCATGTCAAAAGGTGATCATAAGGGTTCTCAACCATTATTAAACATTCAATAAATAAAATAAATTGCATCACACAAAACAAACAATTTTTTTTTGGGTTTTCTTAAGAGTTAGAATTCTTTTATAAAAAATGCATTTTAAAACTAAATGTCCTAATTTTACTAATATGCAAATTCTAATAAAATAGGCCTATTATGCAAACTAATTAATATGCACCTAATATTTTTATATTTTTTTTAAATTTGGAATTAATAAAAACCCTAATTAAACTACCTAAAAGGAATAATTTTCTAATTCATTTTTGGGATTAATTTGACTTAAACCCTATTCTGTCTTAGAAAACTATTTTTTATTTTTTTTTTCAAAATATGCCAATTTTATCTGAGACTCTATTTAAGAAAAATGTTATTTAGGTCTGATCCTAACCTAAAAAAAAATCTAAAAATGCAATCTTAAAAATATAATCCTAAAAAATTAATTTACTAAACCTACGTGTCTAATTTATTAAACCTACACGTCCTATATGCTCATGCAAGATTTTGATTTTTTTGATTTTTGATTTTTAGTTTTTTTAAGATGAATAATTATTAAATAAATATTAAATCTAAACAATCAACATAGTCAACCAATAAAGGATTAAAATAATCGAAAAAATAACCTGTTGTCTTACAGGTCAAATTCACAATTATTCTAACCCTAATTATCACAACAAAGAGATCAAAATAATTAAAAATCTGATCCAAAGTCTTACGGACCAAATTAAATAATTATGGTGATTGAACAATTGAAATTCTATTAAAAGCCCGAAAATTAACATAATCAAAAAAATGATCCGATGTCTCTTGGATCAAATTAATAATTACAATAACTCCGGACAAAATCCCTAAGGATAATGCCTACAAAATTTACAAACATAAACATTCAATATTACAATTTAAATAACTAAACCTAAAAAAAATGCTATCGAATGAAAGAAACAGAAAAATAACTTAAAAGTAAAAAAAAAAAAGGGAAAATAAACTAAACTGTAAAGAAAGTAAAAAGTAAAAGTAAAAGGTCAAAAAAAAAAAAAAACTACCTAAGGGGTAAACGACAGGGACAGAGGGGCGACGCCGGGCGGAGGGTGGTCGGCGGTCGGCGTCGGGGCTCCGGCGAGGGCTGGGCGGCGACAGGGGTGCTGGCGCGGATCTGGGTCACGGAGTGCAGGGGGCGGCGACGGCGTCGAGCGCAGGTTCGGCGTCGAGCGCAGGTTCAGCGTCACGGACGGCACGGAACGGCGACGGCGTCGGGCGCGGATCTGGGGTCGCGGAGGGCACGAAGGCGCGGGCGTTGGCGGCTGGAGAGATGACGTCGACCGGCGCGATCGGGATCAAGCGCTGGATTTCGGCCTTCTGTCGTCGGGGCAGAGGGAGGTTGCGGCCGTATGGCCGGATCTGGGTCGACGGTGGATCGTCAAAGAACGGCGAGGGACTCCGAGCGGCGAGCGATTCGTGGGTCGCTGAGCTGGTTTGCGGCGGCGCTGGACGGCGGCGTCGGCTGCGGTGCGGGGCTTGGCCGTGGGATCTCGAGCGGCGGACGTCGAGGAGCGGAGCGGCGAGGGCTGCCGGACTAGTCGTGGGCCGACGCGGGGTCGGCGATCGAGTGGATCTCGGAGTCGAGGGTCACCGACGCGGTGAGATCTGATGCGGCGGTGGCGACCGGAGGCTTGAGACCTGCAGGTGCGTCGATCAGGCGTGAGGCGGAGGGGCGGTGACTGGGCGCGAATGGGCAGGCGGAGGCGGCGGTCTTTAGGGCTCCGGCGATCTTTGGGGCTCCGGCGTCGCTGGGCGGCAGCAGGTCGCAATGGCCGGCGCAGGTCCTCGGGCGGCTAGCGCTAGGCGGTGTCGGTAGGGCGGCGGCTTCGCTGCTCAAGCGGGGAGGCGGACGCGCGGGTCACCGGCGAGGCAGGCGTGGGTCGCCGGCGGGACAGGCGCTGGTCGCCGGCGGGATGGGCGTTGGTCGCCAGCCGTGCGGGCTACCGAGCGAGGCAGACAAACTGACGCCCTTTTTTTTTTGACTTTTGACTTTTGACTTTTTTTTTTCGTACGGAAAAGGGGAGGCTTCTCTCTCTTTTTACTTTTTCTCTTCTTGCACCAATTCTTTTCTCTCTCTCTTTTTTTCAGAAAATCCCCCCTTTGTTACAAGAAATGACTCTCTTTTTATAGTGATTTCAAACGGCAGCTTTATATGGCATTTCCCGAGTTTCCATCTCTTGTCACATTAAATCAAATCTGTAAATTAGAGTATGATTTCGCAATCAGCTCAATCTTACTCGGATTTCTTTTAATTTGCAAAAATTATTGCCCCTTATTCACTTGATTTTTAAATTGCTTCTGCATTTAACAAAATTCGAATACTCATCAAAATTTCAAATTTCCATTCATAATCAATCAAATCAATTTCCCCCATTTTCTTTCATTTTTTCCTTTTATTTGTTCAAAATGCAATTTTTGTTTTCCTTATTTCCCTAGATTTACTAAAATTAGGTGTCAACACGAAGCAACCCTCATCCACTCACCCTCTCCCTCCGTTCATTTCCCCATGATCGAAGCTCACATCATCATCATCATCATCATCAACCATTGTCCCACGCCTGGTCAACAGCAAACGTCCGCAGAAGCCCGTGTTGACTCCATCGACGGGACTTCTTCAAGCCCGCAGCTCGTGCTTCTCCACCGAAATCTCCATCGTTTCCCCTCCATCGAACATTCATCTGCTGCCACGTCCGTGAAGAACCAACCCCACCGAGTCAAAGCTCCTCTTTCGCTGCCAGTGGTCTTCGACACCATCAACGACGCCAGCTGCTTCGATCTTGCCGCGTCGTCTCCCATCTTTGCTCGTGGATCAGCCCGCATCAACGGCCCAAGCAAATTCAGGTCCAGTTCAGTGATGCCTGCAGCATTTCGGCCCAAAGAGTCAGCCCATTTCAGCCCATTAAGTTATTCCAGCAAACTCAGCCCAGTTGAAGTCTTCAAGCCCAGCTATTTGAGGTCCAGCAATTTCGGCCCTTGAAGCCCAGCCTCAGTAAGCCCAGTTCAGCGAAGCCCGTTTAGCTCGGCCCAACCTGCAGCGAGCCCGGTCCGACGCAATAACAAATCTCAGTTTGGGCTGAGATTTGTTGGGCCCGTTTTAGGCCGGCCCGAGTGTCCGCCGACGTTGCCGAAAATGTGAATTTCGGCCGCCGTCGCGTCGTCGTCGCGGTGAACCGGTTTTCGCGATACATCGGTGAGTTTATTTACTAAACTCTTCTTAGTAGGCTAATGACGTCTAAGGGGTGTTTAGATTTATTTAAGTGTAATTAGTTTAATTATTATTTTAGTTAGTTAAATTAGGATAGTTAGATTAAGAAATTAGGTGGTTAGAGACTTATATTTAATTAGATTAGTGTACTGTTATTTAGTTAGAATGGTTAGGATAATTTATTTAGCTCAATAGGTGGTTAGATTAAATTTATTTAGCCTAAATTAGCATTTTTAGTATTTAATTTATTTATTTAATTAATTTCAGTAATTATTTAATTATTAATTATTTTTCCGGAAATTAGGCCGAGATAGCCGGTGACCGGAATTTCATGCTGATTGCAATGGTGTGGTTAAATTTTGCAATTGAGTGTTAAATTATGCAGATTGAGTGCTGATTGGATTTTTGGACATTTATTCCAAAAGTTTATAAAATTCAATATTTATTCAGAAAATCTCGGGTGTCGGGTTTAAACACCGAAAATGGTTTTATATACTATATAAACCAGTGGGATTTTGAAAAGAATGTTATGAATTTTCCGGGTCCAATCTAACCCTGTACCCACGCACGACTATTTTTACCGAGTGTTTTTAATACGAAGAAAATAGGCTAGGATCACTATTTCAATTGAGGCATTTGAGTGCAATGCACAGTGTCCTGGGCCGATATTGATTGGTCGTGTGTTTATTAACTGAACATGTCCTAGCGTTTATGCCGGACGTTACTAAATCCCACTTTCGGGTTACCCATGCAATAGGGTAGCAGGTCGCAATAGATTCTGGACCTATGCTCCTTAGGGAAAGTCGTCTGAGAGACGTAACTGTGCTCAATGGGGTGAGACGATGCCTAGCTACGCCAGTAGACCGCCGAACTTCGAGTAGGTCGTACCCTCGAGTGGGCGAAGTTATCAATTGGAACGCATGTTAAGTAAAATAGATGCGCCGGATTATGGGACAAAATTGTGTGACATGGTATGGGACGTGTCATAACAATTTGGCCTTATAATCAGGACCCCTGTGCTTATTTGAGAATTGAGTATTGCGTTCTAATTGATTGAGCTTGAGTGCTGCTCTGGTTTGAGATATGAACTGTGCTAACCTGTAGGGTGGATCTAAGGCGAGGTAAGTCCTCTGTGCCAATTGTATGATTGTGTGGCTAGGGCGCCTCTGTGCGTATTTCCCTCCTAATCGGGGTTTAGTGGGTGAACTTACTGAGACATTGTCTCATTGGTTATTGAATAACCATTTTCAGGGTCATCGAGTGGAGGACCTGGAGCAGAGAGGAGGTGATCGGAAGTGTGGGTCGGCTAGAACCGCTTCTTTTTGGAAGGCTAGACTTTTGTAGTCTTTTGGCCATAGACTTGTACATGAATCTATGTGAATATAAAAGCATGTTTGTTTTGAATCTGTTGTCCCGCTTTTCTATCCTGAGATGATTACTGTCAGGGGATTATATTTCTGCTTCCGCATGTGCAATGAAACAAAAAAAGGGTCGGTGACTCGTCCTGGGAAGTCGCAAGATATTATCGACCAGAGAGGGATGGGCACGTGCTCGGGGTTCGGGGCGTGACAAGCTAAGTTTAGTCTTAGTAATCCATTAGCCAAATTCTAGGTGATTCACCCAAAATTTTGGTCGCGACAACATTTATGTCCACTCAAAATTTTGTGCTTTGGTAATATTAAAGTACCATTTTGAAGGTTTTGACGGAAAAAAAATTGTTTTAGAGTTCTAATCTTTATTGGAATTTTTATTTTGAATTTGTCTTATGCAGCATCCAGAGCGTGGATTCTTGATGATTGAAGATTCAACCTTTGTAACTCTTGCATATCTCCAGCGACTTCAAGTTTACTAGAAGCTCTTCAAGACTTTAATTCATATACATTTCTCATTATTCATCCACCTATGTAATCTCGGGCAGCACCGAAGCCAAATTAAGATTTTTTTGATAACAACCGTGCATGACGGATTTAATGCTGATTTCTCTTACTTTGATTTGATTCTGTAATCTAACTTGTTTGAGTTGTTTTTAGATGTTGTCTGTTGAAAGAATCCCGACACTGTTGTTTCTCTTGTATTTATAATATATGAACTTCTTCGAATGGAATGGTATTAATTCAAAATTCACTGCATTTTCCGGAATGATCATGAACAATTGATGATTTAATTGTGTAAGCAAATGTTAATGTCGAAGACCCAACAAATCTTCTGTGCAATCCCAATGCAATTTTCTTTCGGGTGACATTTATATCGATCCAAAGAAGTATATTTGAATCGATAAGAGCAACAACCTGGCAATCACCAAATGATGGTCTCAGCAGGAGCATGTGTTTGCCCTGCTAATTTTTAAAGCCTTACATTTCTCATGGGACAGGACCATTCTCGAGAAGCGGATTGGATTAGATGAAATGTTTCTTGGTCATTTCACGCTAAAATGGATACTTGATGAGCTAATGATCCAAAATTTAGTTGTTTTATATTGATCAATGCCCTCGTAGCCGTCCGAAAATATAAAGGTATGTAGTCCCATTGCATGCATAATAGCAAATTGGTTTCCAAACAAATTTAATATTACCTTTATCTATTAGACCGAAGGTATTTTTCTTTTTAGGTTTTGTTTGCTTCATGGAAAATGAATGATTTGGAAAATATTTTTCTCAAAATAATTGATTATGTCACTTGCAACAATGAATGAGTGAAAAATATTTTCATCTTGCACGAAAATGTTTAGACATAAATTGTCTTTGATAATCAAAATAGTTTTCATTAACTAATTATTTTAAGCAATATAAACGGTTTTTTTGGAAAATATTTTTTAAAATTATTTATTTTCCATGAAATAAAAGGAGTTTTGTATTTACATTTGTTGAAGTTAGAATTGAGAATCACGAGCTTGATTTTCTACCTCGCTTGGTAATCCATCTGCGCATAAGAATGGGGTCAGGGCATCCGAGTTTTGTACATGGATTGACCCTTTGATACTTAAGTTAGCATTGGAAGTGAGGGAAATTTAGAAGAGAGTGTTTATGATTTTACTGAGAATGGTGTATTTTCAGGAAGGAGTATGGGAAGAAACAACTCTAAATGAATCTCATAATAAGATTTATATGTTACTATTGATGGGTCTTCGAGTTATGTTACACAAGTGATAACCTTTATATGACAAGTGGTGAAAGGACATGACACGTGATGATCACACCATTGTAAGAACCAATGCATATCTAGCCTTTCAAATAATGATAGAACATTTGTTTGCTCAATGACATTACAATAGAAGTGATGTATTATCGATATTAGTCTGCCAGGCAACCAATTAACCCGTCTGATGGAATACCTGTGAACTATTTCTCTATGTTATTTGTTCCCATCAGCATAGTGATGATATGTGTCGAGGGATGATCAATTGGTCAAAATTACCCTTACCACTTGCTCGCTCTCGATCCCCTCAGGTGGAATTATCAGGTCGAGAGTAGACAAATTGTGTGAACCTATCCCTTTTGCTCTAAGTAATGACCCGGGCATATAAGGAAGTTAAGAAAAGGAAAAAAAAAATTACCATGAGTCGATAAAGCAAAAATGAAAAGAAAAGGAGAGACAACCCCATAATTTGGAAAGTGCATGAGGATGCTTGCACAGGCCAATTTACAGACAATTTCTTCGTCATTTGTTTTTGTTTTTTTTTTTTACTCAGAATACTCTAAAAATAATGAAGCACAGGCATTATACCCATCCATCAAATGGCCGGGGACCTTGGGAAGCCACAAAGAACAAACAGACTCCAACTCCAACTCCATTCACCAAGGAGGGAAAAAACTAGTGATCTGAGATCGTTCTGCTACAAAGTTAGTCGTTTCCATACTCTGTGTATTTAAATTGGTTCGACATTTAGATTTGTAATGCGCATTCCTGTGGATGATCTAAGAGCATGCCTTTACCCCCCAGCGATGCATGACGTTGCCTTGTTCATGAGAACAGGTGCCCGGAGAAAGTTTCGAAATGTGCCAGGAGTGGATGATGTCTCCAAGAGAAACAGGAGGTCCCCTAATGAAGGGTTGTTAATCAGGATGCTACTCGGTGGTGATGTCAGGCTTGAGGTCGGATGCCCTAATTGATGTTAGGAAGCCTTCGAAAATATGGGAAGAACCGTTTGAGACGGCTAATGAATCTTTTGTGCATGTTGATATGTGTTGTTTGTTATGCTCGTTGACAAGTTGAAGGTAAGACATATTTTGATTGTAAGTCGGAATTGATCACATGCATATAGTCGAGGTGTAGCGATAGATTTGCTATTGATCTACCATTGATGCACTAGCATGAATGACGATCGTATGCTATGTTCGACGACGAGACGTCCTCCTCTCTAAGAATTAGTGATTTTACTTACTAAGCCCATTGTTCTTCTCAAATTTATAGGTATGGAAGTCTCACTCTTTGGAGCCGAGGCTATGCTAGAGGAGATAGGAATCTCCTGACCTACAATTGATAGAAGATTAATATTAATAAGAACGTGTCCGTAGAAAAGAATTTGTAAAAATATTCAAGCTGAATAAAATTAGTGTGTTTCTTGTTGTGTTTTTCTTGACTACTTAATTATTGTATTGTCTAGGAGATAGTTGTTGTACACATTCCGTATGCTTATAATAACAAGATAAAAAAAAAATACGGCTCGGCAATCACTATCTTACTGCCATTGCTTCGCCCAATGACAAAGTTAACTCAATTTTCATCTCTATGACCCTTTTATCTTTCTCTCTCCATGCGCACGCATGCATGAGCTCAACACCACCGCCAAGCTTGTGGCTGATTGGTAGAGCTTGATATAGTGTCACGCTCGCCCCATATCGTAATTGTAACCATAGAAAGAGTTTTTGACTCGAAAATACAAAGGAAGATGGTGTACTGTAATAATCATAAAGAAAATAGAAAAATGATTTGAGATGTATAGATGCCATCGAGAGAAAAGCAACGAAATGAACGCACATGTCGAAAATAGATTTATAATAATGCTAAGTGAGAAAGAAGAAATTATTTGTTTATAGTTGGACGACAGACTTGGAGGGATTTCGAAAAATAGATTTATAATAATGCTAAGTGAGAAAGAAGAAATTATTTGTTTATATTTGGACGACAGATTTGGAGGGATTTCGAAAAACTTCACTAATACCCCGGAATCCTTTCCCTCGATTCCGACAAGATTGTGTTTTCTGGAATCGTCTCTCTTCCTGTTCATCCGGTCCATCCCTTGGCCGCCATAGATACATGTTTGTCTGTTACGGTAGGGACAAGATTGTAACAAGTCAGGTCCGATGAACGGGTTGGATGCGGCAAGACAGAGACCCAAAACGAAATATCCGCAGCCGCGACCACGACCGAAGGAGAAGAAGACCCCTGAAGGCTGAAAAGTCAGCGTCGCACCCAATGATAGTGAACTATCTTCGATGCGAACGTGGGAAGATTTCCCTGAAAGCGAACGTACGGACAAACGAGTATAGAACACAGGAAAGGTGTCGTCTTCCTCCTCCCATCGTCTCAAAGCCGCCACTTTCTGCTTTCACGTTGTCTTCCGAGCTCTCTTTCATGGCGGGAAAAGGCGAACTCGCGTCTTTCTTTGTCTTTTTCCTTTGCCTCTACCCATCTTTGGAGGAACAAACGTGGGTCAAGTCCGGTTACTTCTACGCCGGCAGCGAAATCCCGGTCTCGGACATCGATTCCTCCTTGTTCTCTCACCTCATATGCGCTTTTGCTTCCATCGACTCTCCGGCCCATCCGTTCTCCTTCAACTCCTCCTTTGAGCAAATCTTCTCCACCTTCACGAGCACCGTGAAACGCAAGAACCCTTCGATCACTACGCTGCTGTCAGTGTGGGCAGGCGGAGAGGATCCTTCAGCTTTCGCTTCGATGCTCGGCGAGTCTTCTTCAAGAAGGTCCTTTATCGAATCCACGATAGAAAAGGCAAGGCTTTATGCGTTCAGTGGGATTGATCTCTTTGGGGTCTGGCTCGGTAGGAGCATTAACATTACCAATTTGAGTGTTCTTTTGGGAGAGTGGAAAGATGGAGTAGATGCCGAATCGAGGAAATCCGGGAAATCTCGGTTGCTGCTAGTGATGGGTGTATATTGTCAATCCATTGTTGACTCTCTGAGTTTCCCACTTGATTCAATTCAGAGATATTTGGACTGGGTTCACCTAATTGCCTACGATTACCATCTCCCTACCAGGGAAAAGTTTGCCCTCCCTCATGCTGCTTTATTTGACCCCACGAGCCATAACAACACAGACTTCTGCATAACTTGGTTGCTGACTAGAGGATTTCCTGCAAGAAAGCTGGTGCTGGGCTTGCCGTACCATGGCTATGCTTGGCAGCTCGAGGATTCGAGCGGCGATGCCATTGGCCATCCAGCGGTGGGGCCTGCTGAGACGGCGGATGGGGCATTTGCATACAAGGCCATCAAATCATTTATCCGAGATTTTGGTTATGGAGCCAGTTCTGTTTATAATGGTACATATGTTGTGAACTTTTACAGCAAGGGGTTGGTATGGATCAATTTCGATGATGTGGAGGCCATTCGAGCCAAAGTAACTTATGCCAAGGAAAAGGGGCTTCTTGGTTACAGTGTGTTTCAGATTAACAGTGATCTGAACTGGGTTCTTTCCAAGACAGGTTAGGATAACTACCTCAAAAGAATTCTTGATGACGGTTTTAAAATATTATTGTATTGAAAATGTAGAACTAAATGCTATTCATGGACTTAACTGCCTTGTCAGCTCAAGAAGCTGGTGAAGATCAGCAAGAAAGGCGATGGTTCTGGCTAGTTATGCTTATTTCGATTGCTATAGTTGTTCTCCTTATATTTGGCCTGATATGCTACTTACAGAGGAGAACATTGAAATCAGAAGGTACATTTTCTAAAGTTCATTGGAGGATTGCTATATCTCTGTGGTAATTGGGAACATTGACTTAGGATTCAGCAAACAACGGATTAGACTTCTAGATTTATTTTCTTTGTGTTGATTCTCAGGTATTTCAGGTGTAATAAAAGGATTTAGTAGGCAATTAAAGACTATGGTGTGTAAAGGTGAAAATCTTGAGAGCAGTGCTCCAAATCTGCAAAAATTTGGTTATGCCACCCTCAGAGCAGCAACTGATAACTTCTCGAGTGAAAAAAAGATTGGAGAGGGTGGATTTGGACCTGTTTACAAGGTAGGCCTTACTAAAGCTAATGATTTTCTTTTTGTTTCATTTGCAAATCATATGAAGCATGATTAAGTGCCAGATACGGTCCTTTTGCTCAATAACATGTGTTTGTAGTGTTCAAATGTGAGCAAGGAAAATAACTCACCCCCTTTTTCATACTCCTTTTGCTCAAGAATATGTGGTCTTTTTCGTGTACGGACTTGACTTAATACTGAGAATGTAAAAGTAATGGGACCTTGCTACCATTGCTACGAGAGAAAGCAAAAATTTCCATATGTTGATTGAAGGTATGTCAGCTTTATCCCCAGCGGCTACCAGCTGGTTAGTTTATACTCACAATTTCAATCACGTAGTTGGAATCAACCAGAGAGTACATCCCATTAAGGTACATGTCCCCTCTTATTAAGCAGAAAGATTTGGCATCACAACCCAACACAATAAGCTTGATATATTTAGAGATGCAGCATAGGTTTCTTTATGATGTGTGTGAGCTTGTAAGTTTCATTATAGGAGGTTGGACTTGGATGCATTCTGCTCAAGTTCTGTTTTTCCTTTATAATCCTTGGGTTATGTTACTTGTATCATAGACAAAAAACTGTCTTCCAGCATAAACAGTGAAGTTTAGTTCCGAGTCTAGCATGTTCAAGTGGAAGTCAGTTGCCCTGTACTGACCGTCGGCATCTCTGTTCTGCAGGGCAAGTTGCCTAAAGGACGGGAAATTGCAATAAAGAGACTTTCGAAAACTTCGAAACAAGGGCTCGAGGAGTTCAAGAACGAAGTTATGCTTGCTGTCAGCCTGCAACACGTCAACCTCGTTCGCCTTCTTGGATTTTGCACTGACAGGGAAGAAAAGATGCTGGTCTATGAGTACATGCCAAATAAGAGCTTGGACTTCTACCTATTTGGTCAGACGTCTTTCATGCTTCTTACAATAATCATTAAGCAAAACTCCGATGTTTTCAAGTAACATCTAGTGTGATACTCCAATAGGCTTAAATGGGTCCCCATTTCTGCTGCAATGGCTAGAGGAGGCACCCTTTTAAGCATTTGGAGTACACAAAGGTATGCAATGGTCTAATTTTGCTTCTGGTTCTAATAATCTTCAGGTTTTAATGATGCAGATCCTATCAGGAAATATATGCTGGATTGGGTGAAACGTGTTCATATCATAGAAGGCATTACACAGGGGCTTCTTTATCTCCACGAATACTCGAATTTCACAATAATTCATCGAGACTTGAAAGCCAGCAATGTTCTGCTGGATGATGAAATGAACCCCAAGATATCAGATTTTGGTATGGCGAGAATATTTAAGAAGGATGACGTCGAGGCCAATACCAGCCGAATTGTAGGGACATAGTAAGCGAGCTAACGAGGCCCTCCTTGTTTTACCTCACAGATTCTCCTGCTTGTAACCAATTTTTGTTCTTGTGTACAGTGGGTACGTTCCGCCAGAATACGTGAGGAAAGGCATATACTCAATGAAGTATGACGTCTACAGCTTTGGGGTACTGCTGTTGCAAATCATCAGTGGTAAAAGGACCTCATGTTACTACGGCCTGAATGAAAATCTGAATCTTCTCGAATATGTAAGTAGAGATTATTTGTGATTCGAAATTTTTCAGGCTCCAATTTAGGAAAATGAATTTTGACTTTTAACCAACTAGCATTCTTAATTGTAGGCATATGAGCAGTGGAAAGACGTTAAATGCACGGAGTTCATTGACCCGTATCTTGATGACTCTTCATCATCCTGTAAGCTCTTGAGATGCATGCAAGTGGCTCTTCTATGCGTGCAAGAGAAGCCTGGGGACAGGCCCTCCATGTTGGAAGTCTCTTCAATGCTCAAGAATGAATTTTCAGCTGTGAACTTCCCCAAGAAGCCTGCATTTTCAATTAACAAGGATGAAGATGAAGATGAGGATGACAAGTGCTTGCTCCAGGAGGCAATGCATTCAGTCAATGATGCATCAATTTCGGAATTGTTTCCTCGCTGATTATACATCACCGGTGTCCAACGCTGTGAATACTAATACAATAAGAGAGAATCTTTATTTAATTATTTGGTTGCCCATTTAGACCGGGAAAGGCCTTCCAAAACAGAGATAAGTTCTGGCATTACTTACCGATTTTAATGGTAAACATTTCTTTATTTCTGTATGCCTTGGAGGCAATTCAGTGTTCATTCTTTTGTGTTGTAGCCTATTAAAAAATGAATACTCCTCCGGCACATAGCCTACGGGGTCTTGAAGCGACAATTGTCACTTGGATCTTGATCTCTTTTCTTTTCATTCCGTTTCTTTTTCTACTTTGTCCTGTTCCTGTTCTTGATGGATGAGTGACGAACAAAATCAAATAGACTAAGCCGTAGAATACGGTCAAGGCCGCCTTCTTTTTACCTCCCAGAAAACCAATCTTTTTCGAATTCACAAATCTCATAAATAGATAAGTCCCGGATCAAAATTCAAACAAGATTATTTACGCTCAATGACACTGATCTAACATATATCGTGCAATCACATATCCGTCCGTTCTTCAACACCAAGCTGGTCAAGTCGTCTCCATGATTCCAAAACGACAAAAACCCAAGATATCAGCAACTTCCGAAACTTGTAAAGCAGTTCGGCTCTAAGAAAAGCGGTTCACATCCATTTGACCGCCTCAAACTCAGTTACCTACCATTCCAAACGAGTAAATATTCTAACACAGCTTTGTTTTTCAAGTATGGATCCTACAACAGCTCTTCTCCAGCTGCCATTTGTCCTTCTTTTAGGCGACTAAGCGCACCTGCAGGCATGTATGCAAGACAAACGTTAAAAGACATCTCCAAGATGTCACAAGCAAATCCATTAATAATTGTCAGTATTGTACTCCATTGACTTATTGTTTCTGCCTTTCTGTTTCCGCGTTTGTCTCGTTAGGAATTGTTCATATGCTAAAGTGGGTAATCGAAAGGTCAGTTTATTCGTAAAGTAAAACCTTTTGGCCTCACCTTGTAACTCGAGAAACGTGACTGTAATCAGTCACGTTACATCTCCTTAGCTATTATCGAATTTGACCTATGCTTGTATAAAATAAGGGAGGGAGGGGGGAACTTTTTTGGATTGTCTATTACTCTCGTACTTATCACACAAATATGATTCAAAATTAGCACAAGAAATTCTTGTTTCAAGACTAGACCCTTGAAATATCTGCCTAGCAAATAGGATTTCTCTAGACATTTTTATATTGTTAGGTAATTTGAGTGATACCATGAATATATATGTATGTATGTATGTATGTATTTATTGTGATTTTGCCACAACATTTTCATATAAGATCATGTCCAAATTTCTTTGGAATGGTCTTATTAATAATGGTTTGTTTATTCGGTTTTTAACCGACGACAAGTCTAGACAAGAATTTGGTAATATCACCCAAGAAACAACTCCTTTGGGATAGTCTTATTAATAATGGTTTGTCTATACAGTTCTTGACCATGTAACAAGCCTGGACGAGAACTTGGTAATATCGCCCAAGAAACCTTTGTTTAGCTTCTTAGAATCTATGGGAGACACATCAGGACAAAACACAATCGTCCAAAACTAAACCTTAAGCTAACCATTATCTCCCTATAAATATGCACTTTCCAATCAAACACCAATGATCTAAATGCATTTGATCATATAGCCTCTTGAAAAAGAAATGGCAAAGTCCACGCTTTTGCCTTTCCTTTGCGTAGTCTTCTTCTTGCTCATGACCATGCCTTCCATTGATGCAACAGCTTCATCATCATCATCATCAACTTCCACCATTAAAGGATCTTATTACACTTCCTGGACACCGGACTTCACCCCATCAGACATAGACACAACTTTGTTCACTCACATCTTCTATGCTTTCCTCTCCCCAAGCAACATCACCTTCAAGTTCGAGCTCTCAGAGCCAACGGCAGTGGCTCTCTCGAACTTCACGAGCACCCTCCGTTTTGCGAGCCCACCAGTCAAGACCCTCCTCTCCATTGGCGGTTCTGGAGACGATCCAACCGCTCTCTTGGCCGAGATAGCTTCATGCCATTCCTCGAGAAAAGTCTTCATCAATTCTTCAATGGAGGTTGCAAGGAAGTTTGCGTTTGATGGGCTTGACCTTGATTGGGAATGGCCTAAAAACACAACGGAAATGGATGATTTGGCCCACTTGTTGAGGGAATGGAGGCTTGAGATCATCAAAGAGGCCCGAGCCACCAAGCAGCCCCCGCTGTTGTTAACCGCCGCGGTGTACTTCGCCTCCGACTTCTTCCTCGATCCGGTGTACCGCATGTACCCGGTGGCGGCCATTAGGAAGAATTTGGACTGGATCAACGCCATGTGCTACGATTATCACGGGGCATGGGACCCCTCTGCCACGGGAGCCCAAGCCGCATTCTTCGACCCAAAGAGCAATCTGAGCTCAATCCACGGGCTCAAGTCTTGGCTACAGGCAGGGCTGCCCGCAAAGCAGGTGGTCATGGGCTTGCCCCTTTACGGAAGGACGTGGGAGCTTAAGGACCCAAATGTCACCGAGATCGGCGCCCCGGCGGTGATGGCCGGCCCTGGGGGAGGCGTGCTTCCTTACTCTGACGTGCAAGTGTTCAATAGGAATTATAGCGCCACCGTGGTATACGACGCGGAGACGGTGTCGACCTACTCCTTCGCCGGGACATCTTGGGTCAGTTACGATGATGTCGCCTCGGCGATGGTGAAGATCGGATTGGCACAAGCCCTTGGGCTTCGGGGATATTTCTTCTGGCAACTCGGTTATGAAACTAAATGGGAAATATCATCCCAAGGTATGACATACATGTCCACTCAAATATTTGTGCTTCGGTAATATTAAAGTACCATTTTGAAGGTTTTGACCGGAAAAAACAAAGTATTTTAGAGTTCTAATCTTTAATTGAAATTTTTATTTTGGATTTGTCTAATGCAGCATCCAGAGCGTGGATTCTTGATGATTGAAGATTCAACCTTTGTAACTCTTGCATATCTCCAGCGACTTCAGTTTACTAGAAGCTCTTCAAGACTTCAAGTTATATACATTTCTAATTATTCATCCACCTATGTAACCTCGGGCAGCACCGAAGCCAAATTAAGATTTTTTCAATAATAACCACGCATGACGGATTTAATGCTGAGTTGTTTTTACTTTGATTTGATTCTGTAATCTAACTTGTTTGAGTTGTTTTTAGATGTTGTCTGTTGAAAGAATGCCGACACTGTTTTTTCTCTTGTATTCATAATATATGAACTTCTTCGAATGGAATGGTAGTAATTCAAAATTCACTGCATTTTCCGGAATGATCATGAACAATTGATGATTTAATTGTGTAAGCAAATGTTAATGTCGATGACCCAACAAATCTTCTGTGCAATCCCAATGCAATTTTCTTTCGATTGACATTTATATCGGTCCAAAGAAGTATATTTGAATCGACAAGAACAACAACCTGGCAATCACCAAATGATGGTCTCAGCAGGAGCATGTGTTTACCCTGCTAATTTTAAAGCCTTACATTTCTCATGGGACAGGACCCTACTCGAGAAGCGGATTGGATTAGATTTAAAAGTTTCTCATACATCTCACGCTAAAATGGATACTTGATGAGCTAATGATCCAAAATTTAGTCGTTTTTTATTGATCAATGCCCTCGTCGCCGTCCGAAAATACAAAGGAATGTAGTCCCATTGCATGCATAATAGCAAATTAGTTTCCAAACAAATTTAATATTACCTTTATCCATTAGACCGAAGGTATTTTTCTTCTTAGATTTCGTTTATTTCACGGAAAATGAATGATTTGGAAAATATTTTTCTCAAAATAATTGATTATGTCGCTTACAACAATAAATTAATGAAAAATATTTTCATTCTATACGAAAATGTTTAAACATAAATTGTCTTTGATAATCAAAATAGTTTTCATTAACTAACTATTTTAAGTGGTATAAATTGTTTTTTTTTTTTTTGGAAAATATTTTTTAAAATTATTTATTTTCTGTGAAATAAACGGAGTTTTGTATTTACATTTGTTGAAGTTAGAATTGAGAACCACGAGCTTGATTTTCTACCTCGCTTGGTAATCCATCTGCAGCATAAGAATGGGGTCAAGGCATCCGGGTTTTGTACATGGATTGACCCTTTGATACTTAAGTTAGCATTGGAAGTGAGGGAAATTTAGAAGAGAGAGTGTTTGTGATTTTACTGAGAATGGTGTATTTTCAGGAAGAAGTATGGGAAGAAACAACTCTAAATGAATCTCATGATACGATTTATGAGTTATTATTGATGGGTCATCGGGTTATGTTACACAAGTGATAGCCTTTATATGACAAGTGGTGAAAGGACATGACACATGATAATCACGCCATTGTAAGAACTAATGCATATCTAGCCTTTCAAATAATGGTAGAACATTTGTTTGCTCAATGAAATTACAATAAAAGTGATGTATTATCAATATTAGCCTGCCAGGCAATCAATTAACCCATCTGATAGAATACCAGGGAACCATCTCTCTATGTTAATTGTTCCCATCAGCATAGTGATGATATGTGTCAAGGATGATCAATTGGTCAAAATCACCCTTACCACTTGCTCGTTCTCGATCCCCTTAGGTGGAATTATCAGGTCGAGAGTAGATAAATTGTGGGAACCTATCCCTTTTGCTCTTAGTAATGACCCGGGCATATAAGGAAGTTAAGAAGAGGAAATAAAATTTTTACCATTAGTCGATAAAGCAAAAATGAAAAGAAAAGAAAAGGAGAGACAACCCCATAATCTTGAAAGTGCATGGGGATGCTTGCACAGGCCAATTTACAGACAATTTCTTCGTCATTTGTTTTGTTTTTTCTTTTTCTTTTTACCCACAATACTCTAAAAATAATGAAGCAGAGGCATTATACCCATCCATCAAATGCCCGGGGACCTTGGGAAGCCACAAAGAACAAACAGACTCCAACTCCAACTCCATTCACCAAGGAGGGAAAAAACTAGTGATCTGGGATCGCTTCTCTCCCCGAACCTTTTGCGCTCTCTCTTTTCTCTGGTTTCATATAAAGAGAGAGCTGATGTTCCAGCCAGAGGCTTTCTGATCCTCCATTCCCCTCCGTTTCTGCAGTCCCTCTCTAGGCCTTATGGAGGACAACAAGGAGGCCTAGAGCAGAGACTTTTTTGCCCACTCTTTGGTTGAATAAAAGGGGGAGCCAATATAAGATCACAAAGGGTGTGTGTTTGATTGTCTCAACCATGGCCACCACTGACATCACCTTGGAGGAGCTCAAGAACGAGAATGTCGACCTTGTGAGTCGTAGTGATTCGTGTCTTTTTATACGTTGTTGGCTTTGGAGATGATCTTCTTCTTTCTTTTTTCCTCTCGGACATCACATTTTTGTTGATCCCGCCAGCGTGTTTTGGTATTTGCTTTCTGGCACCGAAATCTATCAAACTGTTGCTGATGCGATGATCCTCTAAAACTTCTTATATCGTGTTGCTCCCTATAAGAAGTTTGGATGTTGCATGCTGAAACATATCTTTATTATCACTAGTAAATTACACGAGGATGCTCGATCCATCCTCTATTTTGATTGACTTTGTTTACTCTTCTAGTTTGCTGCCTTGAAAAATTATGTTTTGCCATGGGAAATTTAGCAGTCAGACTATGCTACATCCTTCTCTTGCCCCCCATATTTTTATTTTAGAGATTTTATTTTCTTTTTCTTTTTACCCTCAAAATCATCTGTTTGCTTGGTAGGATAACTTTATGCCCTCCAGTTTTAAAGTTTTTAAGCTAGAATATGCAAAAATAATGACCATGGCATTACATCCGGTGTATAGGAGCGCATTCCCGTCGACGAAGTCTTTGAGCAGCTGAAGTGCACCAAAGATGGCTTGTCAAGTGAAGAAGGGGTGAAGAGGCTCCAGATTTTCGGTCCCAACAAGCTTGAAGAGAAAAAGGTAAATTTCCGAAATACAATATCAATCGTAATTCTTTATTGCAACAGCGAAAGTTCGAATCGTTTGATTGATATGGTGAAATTTGTGCAGGAGAGTAAACTTCTCAAGTTTCTGGGTTTTATGTGGAATCCTTTGTCATGGGTCATGGAGTCAGCTGCTATTATGGCCATTGCTCTAGCCAACGGAGGGGTAAAAACATATAACTAAATCCCAAGAACCAATTTTCTTCGATAATTGCCATTGTTCAGATAACAAGAGAATTTTATAAATGCAGGGGAAGCCGCCGGATTGGCAAGACTTTGTTGGTATTGTCGTGTTGCTCATTATCAACTCAACCATTAGCTTCATTGAAGAGAATAATGCAGGCAATGCCGCGGCTGCTTTGATGGCCGGTCTTGCCCCAAAAACCAAGGTGATTTTTGAGTATTTCATGTCTACACAGTGAATTTGTTTGAAACATTAGAACGTGAACTGATTGAAAGCTTATGTATATGTGAAAATGAATAGGTGTTGAGAGATGGCAAGTATAGCGAGCAAGAGGCGGAAATCCTTGTGCCGGGTGATGTTATTAGCATCAAGCTGGGTGACATTGTTCCAGCGGATGCCCGCCTCTTGGAAGGAGATCCCCTCAAGATTGATCAGGCCGCTCTCACAGGCGAGTCGCTGCCGGTGACGAAGAACCCCGGTGACGAGGTGTTCTCTGGCTCCACTTGCAAGCAAGGTGAAATCGAGGCCGTTGTCATCGCCACTGGCGTCCACACCTTCTTTGGCAAGGCTGCCCATCTTGTCGATAGCACCAACCAAGTCGGTCACTTCCAGAAGGTATCTACATTATTTAACTCTCTATTTCCTCATCCAGTTTGATTTTTCATGCATATGTTCAAATCACTTGTTCATGATCATGAAACTTTCTGCGAATAGATAAGATTGCTTGTTCATTAGTGTGTATTATGTCTATGATTAATTCTCAGAACGATTTCTTTTTTGGATAATATGATCAGGTGTTGACAGCAATCGGTAACTTCTGCATCTGCTCAATCGCAGTTGGAATGGTGGTTGAGATCGTGGTCATGTACGCGATCCAGCACAGGAAGTACAGAGAGGGCATTGACAACCTCCTTGTGCTTCTCATCGGAGGTATTCCAATTGCCATGCCCACTGTGCTGTCCGTGACCATGGCCATTGGATCTCACCGCTTGTCCGAACAAGGCGCCATCACCAAAAGGATGACTGCGATCGAAGAGATGGCCGGGATGGACGTGCTCTGCAGTGACAAGACTGGGACTCTTACCCTTAACAAGCTCACCGTCGATAGGAACTTGATTGAGGTTTGCATTTTAAGCACTCAATTTAAATATCACAGGCCAGTGTCATTACGATCTTGAAAGTTCTTGATGAGCAACAATATTCGTTTTCGTGAATGTCCTTTTATGCCAGGTCTTCACAAATGACGTGGACAAGGATGGTCTGCTGCTATTGGCTGCTAGGGCATCCAGGGTTGAGAATCAAGATGCTATTGATGCTTGCATAGTTGGCATGTTGGGTGACCCTAGAGAGGTTTCTAGCCTTTTATCTCCTTTAATAAGTCTTATAGGTGCCTACAATGACCAGTGTTCAAGGAGGTTAAAAGGCTTCAATTATTATTTATGCAGGCAAGGGCAGGCATCACAGAAGTGCATTTCCTACCCTTCAATCCCGTTGACAAGCGTACTGCAATTACTTACATCGATGAGAAAGGCAACTGGCACCGTAGTAGCAAGGGAGCACCAGAGCAAGTAAGTTGGTTTTGGAGTTCAATCAGTTCAAGTGATTCAACTGTAGGTTTTTGAGCATTTCCAAATTTGGTATATGCATTGACTTTTTTGTCATTATGTACTAGATAATTGATCTTTGTGGCCTCAAGGGCGAGCCAAGGAAAAGGGCCCATGCCATCATCGACAATTTTGCTGAGCGTGGCCTTCGTTCATTGGCGGTTTCTCGACAAGTGAGTACTACATACTAAAATAGCGCACATCACTATTTTGTCCGTGCTGAGGAACATATGCTAACTCCAATCACCTCTTTGTTACAGATGGTTCCTGAGAAGACAAAGGAGAGTGAGGGCACACCATGGGAGTTTGTGGGTCTCTTGCCACTTTTCGACCCTCCAAGACATGACAGTGCAGAAACAATCCGGCGAGCCCTCGAGTTGGGTGTCAATGTCAAGATGATCACTGGTGACCAACTTGCTATTGGCAAAGAGACCGGTCGCAGACTCGGCATGGGCACCAACATGTATCCATCTTCATCCCTTTTGGGTGAGGGCAAGGATGAGGCTATTGCTTCGATTCCTGTTGACGAGCTCATTGAGAAGGCTGATGGATTTGCTGGAGTTTTCCCTGGTAAATAGAAGCACCAACAATTTTCTGACATTAAGCTGTTGATGTCAATTCTACTGATGCTGTATATGTGGATGTGCAGAGCATAAATATGAGATTGTCAAGAAATTGCAGGAGAGAAATCACATTTGTGGAATGACTGGCGATGGTGTCAATGACGCCCCGGCTCTAAAGAAGGCAGATATAGGTATTGCAGTTGCTGATGCAACCGACGCAGCCAGAAGTGCGTCAGACATTGTCTTGACCGAGCCAGGACTGAGCGTGATCGTCAGTGCCGTCTTGACAAGCAGGGCAATCTTCCAGAGGATGAAGAACTACACCATCTATGCGGTTTCCATCACGATCCGTATCGTGTTGGGCTTCCTCCTTGTTGCTCTCATATGGAAGTTTGATTTCTCACCCTTCATGGTTCTCATCATCGCCATATTGAACGACGGGACTATCATGACCATCTCCAAGGACAGAGTCAAGCCATCTCCCGTCCCAGACTCATGGAAGCTCAAGGAAATCTTTGCCACGGGTGTTGTCCTCGGAGCATACATGGCCATCATGACCGTGGTCTTCTTTTGGCTTGTGCATGATACTGACTTTTTCACGGTAAGTTAAAGAAAATCTGTTCCGATAACGACATACTGAGACAGTGGAGTCCTTGGTGAGAAAGGCTAAAAGTGAGATTCTTGCAGAAATCTTTCGGTGTGAGGCCTATCAAAAATAATGTGGATGAGCTCACTGCGGCTCTCTACCTGCAAGTGAGCATCATAAGCCAAGCTCTTATATTTGTGACCCGCTCACGAAGCTGGTCATTCGTTGAACGGCCAGGACTCTTACTTGGAATCGCCTTCATTGCAGCCCAGCTGGTAAGTATGCTTAACTGGTCCACTTACCACCATATCACCTGCACTGTTTCTTCTAAAGGCCTGATTGATATATCTCTTGATTCTTGTATAACTTATGTATAATTGAAAGGTTGCCACGGTTATTTCTGTTTACGCGAGCTGGGACTTCGCTAGGATCCAAGGCATTGGATGGGGATGGGCTGGGGTGATCTGGATCTATAGCATCGTGACTTACTTCCCTCTTGACATCCTCAAGTTCATCATCCGCTACGGCTTGAGTGGCAAGGCCTGGGACAACATGTTGCAGAACAAGGTTTTCAGTCTCTTTCATAGAATTCATACTTGTCACCTGCATATATTTTAACCCTTTTGATTTTAATTTTTTTCATTTTCTATTATCGGTTGATTACACAGACCGCTTTTACTACCAAGAAGGATTACGGCAAGGGCGAGAGGGAGGCGCAATGGGCGATAGCTCAACGTACTCTTCACGGTCTCGATCCTCCGGAGACTCTCTTCCATGACAATAGCACGGAGGAGTTGTCTGAGATTGCTGAACAAGCCAAGAGACGTGCCGAAGTCGCAAGGTAATTAGCCTCATTCTCATTGAAAGATATGTCAATCGTATGAGGTCAAAATTATGGCTCACTCCACACTTTAAAATTAGTTGGCCTAGCAAAATACTTTATAGTCAAGAACTGAAGAAGGATTCTCATGCTTTTTTCATTTCTTGGTCTCCAATGCCTCAAATAAATTGCTGGAAAGAATGGTCAGCTTGGAGAATGAAGAAACTTTGGCGCCACATCTAACCGAAATTATACCGCTAGATGTCATGACTTGTGAATTCATGCCACGGCCATCCTTTGACGCCTTCTCCTTTAGTTTTATGAGAATAACAACTTAAAAAGCTAGTAGAAAACGCCAATTTCTTGCAATTAGATACAATTAAGCCCATATTCTAGACATCATATTCTAGACTTTTAAATCTTTTCCTCAAGTGGATTCTGAAAACCAATTGACTTTTGCAGGCTGAGGGAGCTGCATACTCTCAAGGGGCATGTTGAGTCAGTGGTGAAGCTGAAGGGGCTTGACATTGAGACCATCCAACAACATTACACCGTCTAAGATATGCTCACCATATTGTTACGGATTTGATTCATCGAAACGAGTGTAATAGGAATGATGTAAGGAAGAGCTAAAAGGAGATGGTTTCTTTTGCTTTTAGTTCTCTCCTTTTCAGCTTTTCAAGCTTTTGTGATACAAATGAATTAGAGTAGAAGAAAATATCAAAGTTCAAATATTAGGAGCAAGTATAAGCAACTAGTTTCGGAAATGAAAGAATGAAGCGTAAGGGTTTATCGTACTTCAATGGACCAGATTGGGAAACGTTATTACTGCAATTTTATTTTAGCAAAGCAGCCATCTGAAATCGATATTTGGACATTGGTTTTTCTAGCTTTAGGACCAAAAGCGAAAGGACCCTCTTTGAGTGCAATGGAGCCCTTTTATGCTGACGTCTTAGATTAGTTAAGAAAACTGAAGCAAGCGTGTCTGATCTTGTTCACCGAAGTTGATGAACTGAATGGGATCTTCTACCCACCCTGAGTGCCTATTCCCTTCCTAGCTGCTCGGATAGATGCACCAGTTGCTCTAGGCGACCAACTATGCTTGGGGAAGGGTGGACGGGTGGCGGCTAGACCATCTCAGGGAGACGGTGGGGAGGTACCGTCGCAGTGACGATGAGGCTGTGCGAGGGGCGTGGTTGGGCAGCACGTTTTTCTGACCAAGAAGAAGGAGAGGGAAGGCAGAGAGGAGAGAAGGAAAGGAAATCAGATCTGGTAAGTTTTTCACTGGAGTCTCACATGCAAAAACTGGTGCAATTCTCATCACCACACGTCCCAAGCGGAAGCTAAACCTCGCCCTTTCCAAATATTAATCATGGAAGAATGTATAACCCTTCCACGGTCTTTCAAAGAACTGTCCCAACACACAATGTTTCGTAACCACGAATGTTTTGAAAGGGTGATTGTCATCGGAATTAATTGCATTTTGGCATAAATGAGTATTGAGTTTTAAAAAAGAGAGAATGTCTGTTATATTCATTGTTGAGATGTCCATGTAAATTATGTTAGAAAAGTCTTACATTGAAATATGGATGTTGTGGAGGAGTTAATATTTTCAAATTGACCTTAAGCTTTTAAGTAAAAGTGACTTTAACTGACTAGCTTAGACTTGAGCTCTTTCTTGACAATCCTTCATCCTAAATTATCATGTTTTAATGAGAGTTTCCAACATCCACAATCAAGTTTGGATCCCGGTGGAGCATGTCCCCTAAGCTCCCTAAAGACGCATTGTGCCTGGGGAAAGCAGCACCTCTTTTTTTAAAAGGGTCACCATTCGTCCATTATGTCACTCCTTTTTCCGCCGGTCTATACCGACATTGACAGTAGGAACATGGGTATATTTTTTTCTCACGACACCACCAGGGGTGCTCAAGCTCGAAGCTCATAGCCATGGCCGTTTGAACTCAAAACTTGCTGCTGCCATGGCCAGATCGGTCTTCAAAGCTTGTGATCGCCACGGTTGCTCAAGCTCGAACTTGAAGTTTTTGGGCATGGCCGTTTGAGCTTGAGGCTTGCAGCTACTGTGGCCTAATCTAGCTTCGAAACTCGCAACCGCCAAGGCCATCCACTCGAACTTGAGCTTGAAACTAGCAATCACCATGGCTTCTTGAGCTCGAAGCTCACGACCATGGAAGAGAAGTGTCATGAGATATAAATGTCGGAGATCTCGAGCTCTTGGCGGTCATGACCACCAAGAGCTTTTGAGCTGCGATTGCATTGATAGCTTTTGACTATTTTGAAGAAGCATAACAAGAAGTCCATGTCAAAAAAGAAAAAGAAAAAAAAGAGTCGGCTTGAAAAAAAGAGAAGGGAAAACGGTGTTGAAAATATTTAAATGAGTTAACACACTAGCATTAGCAAAAACTATCATTACTCAATGACAGGCAACCGATGATATTTTTGAAAAATAGAGGGTAATTTTAAATTTTAAGTATGAGTACAGAGATCGCCGATGTCATTTCATAAAGAAGAAATCATGTTGATGATATATTAGGGTGTGTCTATTACCAAAAGAAATCAAATATTACGTACATCCACCCACCAAGTACCAATCCGAGTGTTTCCTCATCATATGTGTTTAGTTTGGGTTATTATGTGCTTTTTGTTGAGATGTATGTGTGATTTATGTTAAAAAAGAGTCCCAAATCAAATAATTGATGGAGTATGTGGGAGCTAGTATATCTTAGTTAGCTTAAGTTTTTGAATAGACGTGGATCTAATTAAATATATTGATGGACTTGAATTTGTCATTTTCCTAAGTGATCTTTTCGGATGAAGGTATTGGGCTTTTGCTATTCAAATTGAGATAATTTGGTGTTCAATGATTAAGTTAAATATGTATCAAAAATCTAAATATCACATTGCACATTAAACAAAAGTTTAGGAACCATTTGCATTATTATTCCAATATATCTCAGAAATAAAGCATGTGCTTCACAAAGTAAGGGATACCAAATAAAAAGGTAGTGTCTTTATTTTTGTCGCCCAATGTTAGCACTAGCTTTTGCCTTAGTAAGCACTAATTTCGGGGAAAAGGATGCGAATCTCCAAAGCTTGATATCACAGAGGGGGACATCGTAGTTCATGACATCAGTCATTTGCAACGCCTCAAAAATCGAGCATGTTCATATCGAGATTGTTGGTGACCTCTTTGATCGAGAGGGATCGATGGGAAGTTCTTCTCCGTCGAAAACTTGCCGCGGGGAAATCTCCCTCGAGGTCAGAAATCACTCCGTCGGCACGATACGGATTTTTCTAAGAACTTAATCAGGTCAATTAATCACGTGATAATTACATGTCAATGTCGCGACTCATTCGAGCCGAGATCCGAACCTAGCGAGGTCCCGACGAGAGGGCCCATTGGGCCGGACCGCCTTATTGGGCTCGAGAGGGATGTGGGCCGGACCGATGGCCGGGAGCGCGGCCCACACAGCAAGGAGCCACCGTCGCCTGCGGAAAGATGGCAGGGAGAGCTTCCAAAATAATCGAATGCAACGAGTTTCAGATAAAAGAGAGAGAGAGAGAGAGATAGAGAGAGAGAAATATAGAGAGAGAAACGAGAGCGAGAGGCGCGAGCTCCTTCCTCCCTCCCTCCCTACCCTCCCTCCTCCAACTAGGGTTTCGGTCCAGCAAATGCGCGTTTCCCGCCGCCCGTCGCCGTAGCCACCCCCGATTCCGCCGCCGCCGGCGCCCAATCAATCCCCGCCGGCGATTGCAGGTGGGAGCTCCCTCCGCCGCCCCGCCGCCGCCGCGCCCCTCCCTCCCCGATACTCCGTCCCTCCTTCCCTGTTCAATCGCCCCCCCACCCCTCCCTTTCTGCAGCTGCGCACTGGTCCCCTTGCAGTTCCGGCGCCCGCTGCGCGGAGCTGGAGACGGCTGGAATCGGACGTCGGATTGGCGCTGGCTCGCGGTGAGTTTTCCGGTGAGCTCGGCTCTATGCATCGGGGTGTTGAGTTTGCCTCTGGTTGGCCTGGCCGATTGTGAATCGGGGTTGTGCATAGATTATCTGAGTTTGTCGAGGCGGCTTTTGACATGCGTTGGGTGGGAGAGAGGGATTCTTAGTTTTTGTAGTATCTGTAGACTCGGGGAAGATTCTACTTGAGTGCTTTCGAGGGTTTGGTGCGATGAAGAGGGCTGGGATGTTCGTGTTAGGATTGAGCTGATTTTTAGGTGGAATCTTTAATCCTCTTGGACTTTCTCTGCTCTAGTGAAGAGAGGAGGATTAATTTGAGAACGGGTTGTGTAATTTATAAATTTTGGATTCGATGATGCTTTCGAGAGCTTGATGTCTCCCTCTGTGCTTCTTCCCACCCTTGTAGATTTGGTTGATGCGTTTGCTTTCCGAATGACTTCTTTGGTCATTCTAGTTCGGTGCTATCCAATCGGGCTGCCGGGTTTTAGAAACTTAGATAAAGTTGCTATGCTCTTGCCTTCGTTTCAGTATGGTCGTCTCATTATCCATTCATTATGCCCAATTTTGATTGAGGGACGTTGTTGAAATCATTTAAAAATTATAGTGATCTGATTGGAAATAGTCCCAATTTTCCCAATTGTTTTTTTCTTCTTTTTTTGGGAAACCTGTTAGGACTTTTTTATTTTTATTTTCAGATGACTTCATTCTGTTCCTGATCATCATCACTCGCTTTTGGCAGAGTTGCTGCTCTTTAAAAGGATCTGAGTTCTGTTTTATAGAGACTGGTTACATATACATGCAAAGGAAATACTTTGTTGGATGATGGCGCTTCAGGCTCCTATAAAGCCAAGTGTATCTGATGATTTTGATGATGATGATGATGCGCCTGTGGTTTTCAAAAGGACCAATACCGCGACAAAGAAAAATCTGATAAGGACAGAGGTAAAGAAGCCACCTTCTCAGAGGAATGATGTGTTGTTGGGGTCCTCAGGGATACATTCCTCAAATGGCCAAAGTGCTAGATCTCAACAAGGTAAGGTCCATCCTTCTCCCAGGACATCATCCATGACATCCCCTGACATGAGTCCAAAAGCATCATCTTCTACTGCCAAGCTCCCCCCAGTGAAGTCACCACCGACAGGTTTGAAGTCGTCAAAGTCACCGGATGATCAGTCGAGGCATTCGTCCAAACAGAGTTCAGTAGTGCCTGCTAAAGAGGAATCCAACAGCGACTCTGATGATGATAAACCATTGAGTAGTAGACTTCAGGACAACTCTGGCAAAAGTCGCGCTACACCTGTTTTATCTCCATCACTGGGAAAGGTATCCTCAAAATATTCTCCTGACGATTCAGATGATGAAAAGCCTTTAGCATCAAGGTTGCCTCAGAAATCCAATGCCTCTACATCTTCTCATAATAGTTTTGCTTCCAATGAAAAGAAACGTTTGGTAGCAAAAACACAGCAAAATGGTTTTGCCTTAAGTAAGGATCAGGCAAAATCTTCCACTGTGACAAGTAAAAGGCCACTAGAGAAGACAACTTTGTCTGGTCAGTTGTTGGTCAAAAAGCTAAAGACTAGTGATGCATCAACATCAACAAAGTCGAAACCATCTGTGAAAGGAGAACTGGAGTCAGATGACGATGACCACATTCCAATTTCCCAGAGAATGAAAAAGCCAGCAGCAGCTTCTGCATCAGGAAACAAGTCTTCCTCTGCAAAGGACAGTGCGAAAAAAGTTTTAATAAAGAAGAAGATCACAAAGCCAACCAAGAATTTCAAGAAAGTAATGAAAAAGTCAAAGTATTCTAAATCCACTAAGGTAACACCTACTTCTGGCGATGGCCAGAAAAAATGGACTACCTTGGTTCACAATGGGGTCATTTTTCCACCTCCATATACACCTCATGGTGTAAAGATGCTTTACAAAGGGAAGCCTGTCGATTTGACTCCGGCACAGGAGGAAGTAAGCCATCCCCTTTTATCTCCTCTTTTGCATTCTTCTGCTATCTTTCTGACCTTGGGCTTCTTTATTCATTGGTCGTGCTCAGTAGTTTAGTTCATGAGCAACCTAATCAATCGATCTGGAACCATTAGGTTCTTACCTTAGATTTTCTTTTAGCTATTTGGTTAGTCATTTGGTGGAATTTTGATTTGTAGGTGGCTACAATGTTTGCTGTTATGAAAGATACAGACTACATGCAGAAAGATAAGTTCAAGGATAACTTTTGGAGTGATTGGAAAAAGATTCTTGGAAGCAATCATGTGATTCAGAAATTGGAACACTGTGATTTTACCCCGATATATGATTGGTATCAGCAGGAGAAAGAGAAGAAGAAGCAAATGACCAAAGAAGTAAGTTTTGTTCACTTTGCTTGAGCTAGTAAATTGCTATATCAACCAATAATTACAACTTATTGCCAGTCTTTGTTTTGTTGTTGTTTTGCTTTCTTGTTTCATGCCTGCACCTAGTCTAATGAGAGGACATTGTGGTTTTGTGGCACATCGATAGGTCCAAGTCCTCATGAAAAGATTTTGCTGTTTGTTAGCATTGCCTATTATTGGCTCTTTTTGGTCACAAAGCTATGAGGCTGATAGTCTGCTGTGATTTAATTGTTCATCCATGTTTCTTTAATTTATGATATAGTAGTACCCATTATGCTATTTCGCTGCCAAAAGTATGCTGTGAAGTCAAATTCTGTTTCAGATGCAGAAGCATCTTGAGTGTGATGCAGACGCTATCAGCTGCTTCTGTGACGATTTCTACTGCTGAAAGTTTGAGATGTTTTTCCACTTAACTATGAATATTGTGAAATGAATTCTTTTGTGCCTCTGGTTATGCACAGTATTAGTTTGCTTAATATGCTGTTCTTAATGTCACGATGCCAAATGTTACCTGGGTCAATTTCTGTTGCTTCTGTAGATGTTTTAGTTTTTGTCTTTTGTGCAGGAAAAGAATGCCCTCAAGGAAGAAAAGATGAAGCTGGAGGAGAAGTACATGTGGGCCATTGTAGATGGTGTGAAAGAAAAGGTTACTCTTATCTCGAAACCTTGATCACATCTTGTGTATTCTGGATTTGAACAATGCCCCTCAAATAATTTGCTGTGCTGTGTCTTGTCACTTGTTCCTTCTGCATTGAAATTTTTCTTCAGTTATTTTTGTCATTATTTTCTTCTTTTTCAGTAAGGATTACCCTGAAACACTTTCAAGTGATGTAATGTCTATAACTTTTTAGTTGTTTTACTCCTTTTGTGAGAATTTGTATTACGATTGTGTCCCATTTTTGGATTGAAGATTGGCTATGTTTCAATGCAATTTGTTTAGCTATTTGGTTTGAATTTACGGAGCATGAGGCATATCTATTTTGTTTGATAATGATGTTAATTTGTTAACTTCCTGTTATCTTATTTCTGCATCAGTGAGTGGTAGATCTCAATAGCATGTCTAGTGCCGGTGATTCTTAACTTGTCCAGTCGATAATGTGATGTCTTTTTGAACTATACCCTCCACCTGTATCTTGGTTGTTGTCCTCTTGGGGTATGGGTAATCATTGCTTTTAACGGGATGCTAAGTTGCTGTGGATACATAAATTGTGTAGTTTACTGCATCTTTGGTCAATTCAGTGGTTTTGATTGATATATTGCTGTCATTTTTTCAAGCATAACTGTGCTTTATCATGCTGAATGCTGACGGTAAGTTTTTCCACAGGTTGGAAACTTCAGGGTTGAACCGCCTGGCTTGTTCCGTGGACGTGGAGAACACCCAAAGGTTTCATGCATAATCTTTGACTGCATGTGTTTTCTCCTGGCTCAACATCATTTTGTTTGATACGTGGACTATTTTGATTAAACACGTGTATTTGGCTCATTAATAATGGTTGGTGTGTTTGGTTTTAGATGGGAAAGCTGAAGAGACGCATTCGCCCTAGGGATATTACAATCAATATTGGGAAAGGTGTCCCTGTGCCAGAATGTCCCATCCCTGGTGAAAAGTACTGTCATTTATGTCCTCCGGGAATAAAGTTGATATCCTGATTGTTATTTCATCTTCTTCATTTATAAATTGAGATATCTGGACTCTTGGTATGTGGCAGATGGAAAGAAGTAAGGCATGACGATACCGTCACGTGGTTAGCCTTTTGGAACGATCCTATTAATCCAAAGGAATTTAAATATGTCTTCCTCGCTGCTAGCAGTTCCTTGAAGGGCCAAAGCGATAAAGAGAAATATGAGAAAGCAAGGATGTTGAAGGTACAGCAGAACTTGAGTAGCAGATGTTGGAGGTGATCAATTTGTCATTAGATTTTTTTTATATGATTCATAACTGATTGCCAAAAGTGTGATATTTTGAGCGTAGGATTACATAGCAAACATCAGGACAGCATACACAAGGGATTTTACGAGTAAAGATGCTATGAAGCGGCAGATAGCAGTTGCTACATATCTGATTGATAAACTAGCTCTCAGGGCTGGCAATGAGAAGGTACATATTTGAAACTTCTCAAGATTGACTCCCCCTCCTCCTCCCTCCCTCCCTCCCTCCCCCTTCCCCCTTCTCCCCCCCCCTCCTCCCTCCTCCTCCTCCTCCTCCTCCTCCTCCTCCTCCAAATTTGCAAACTCTCTTTTCCATCGACTCTTTTGTGATGATTCTGGGGAAGGATGTGGTTATCTTGCTAATCTGGCACAATTGGACAAGCCATTGTATCTAAGATGAATAAGCATCACTTAGGGATTTTTTAATATATATGAGATATAAGGTCCTGAAATGAGGTGTTTGTGGGTAACTATTCTCCTGTAATTGTTTGGTGATACAATCAACATACATTATGAAATTGATCAAATAACTTTCCACATGGTAGTCATGAAAATTTGGAATGCTCGAGATGGAATTGCTTGTTCCATATCAAGTTTATGCCACAACTTCGGTTCTGTTTGTTTTGTGGAGATATATACATGTCTCCTTTTCAGATTCCTATTCTAAAGTAACTTAAAATAGGAAGTTGTACTCTCCGGAAGAAACTTTTTTCATGTGTATGACAATAAAAAAGAAGCCTCTTAAAAATAATAGTATGTATCTACATCTCACTAGACATTAAATTTTGATTCCACAAAGAATCGTTGCTTTGATTAGCAGAGTGAATTCTATGGTTACCGATTTGTTTGCTTTTTGTTACTCAGGATGATGATGAAGCGGAAACTGTTGGGTGCTGCACGCTGAAAGTTGAAAATGTAAAAGCAATTAGTCCAAATTCACTGGAGGTAAGATGAATTCAAACGCTGAAAGTTCAAATATTTCTGCTTGCTTCTTGGAGCTAAATTGGCTGTTGTGCTTTGTCAATTTTCAGTTTAACTTTCTTGGTAAAGACTCTATTAGATATGAAAACACTGTAGAAGTTGAGCTCCCTGTCTACAAGGCAATTGTGCACTTTCAATCTGGTGAGTTACAGGACTTATTGCCCATTTCAAAATGGACATATGCATTTACTTTTTCATGTGGTCAATTTATCTTGCTTTGGTTTGGTTTGTGTAGGGAAAAAGCCTGGTGATCCTCTTTTCGATGAGCTGGATACAACTAAACTGAATGCTCATCTGAAGGAACTCATGCCTGGTCTGACAGCAAAAGTTTTCCGTACATATAACGCTTCCATTACTTTGGATGAGATGGTAGGCTCACATTTGCCTTTTGAGGGGGTTTTAATTGGTGTTACAATATGTTTGATGTACTTCATCTGTCGGGTGGATAGATATTTTAGCCATGGGAGGCTACATTCATCTCCAGTACTTTTTAAGCTTAGATGCCTTGGCAAGAAGAACAAACATGTGTTACATGCATATATTAGATGCATCCCATCAAAACGGAAAGGCATGATTTTCAAATGATGTCGAGTCATCAAGGGATCTTTGGATAACTTGTTGATACATACAATGGACGTGTTCATATGTCAAACCCAGTTATTGGTCTTACACTTCCATAATGTCGTGAAAAGATAGAATATAATAGGGAAGCTTTTCATTTGTTTGATGACAGTTGAGTAGAGACACTAAAGATGGAGAAGTTGCAGAAAAAGTTGTAATCTATCAGCGTGCAAATAAAGAGGTAATTATTGTTTATTACAGAAGAACATGCAGTGCATAAACAAGTATTAATTGTACTTGTGATTGTTTTGGTCTTCAGGTTGCTATTATTTGCAATCATCAACGTAGTATTTCAAAAACCCATGCGGCACAAATGACCAGGTTGCAAGAGAAGATAGATGAATTGCAGGTGACTACTTCTCTCTCGATTTCTGGCTATTATACAGTATATCTGATCCCAACCTACATATCCCAAATTTTCACATCGGTTTTGCAAATGGACCATGATTTTCTATATGGGCTTCATAAGAGATTTTAGGAACTCTAAGAATTCACTATAGTTTGAATGGAGCTGATGTTCTGAATCATGTGCAGGACAATATGAAAGAGCTAAAAGTAGATTTGGATCGGGCGCGAAAAGGAAAGCCTCCCTTAAAGGGTGCTGATGGAAAGCAAAAGAGGAACTTGACCCCAGAAGCGTAATATAATTGCTACCTGTTCCCCATTCTGCTGCTATGTAGATGTTTCTGATTTACGATGTTGCCTCATCTTCCGCTGTGCAGGTTAGAGAAGAAGATTGCTCAAATTGAGGCGAAAATTGAGAAAATGGAACGGGACAAAACTACCAGAGAAGATCTGAAAACTGTTGCACTGGGCACATCCAAAATCAACTATCTTGACCCAAGGATCACAGTTGCATGGTGCAAGCGGCACGAAGTTCCAATTGAAAAGGTTAGTAGTAGCTTCAAACCATGCACATGTCTAGGCAGTCTCTGGAATTAGTCATTTTATGATCTAAACGAGGGTTGCTTAAGTTAGTGATACTTTTTTTTCCCACGAGAAAAGGATGGCACGATAATTCCGAATTTCCCGGTCCCCTTACTTTTTAGTTAGCTGGGGCTGGTCTTCAAGATGGTATGACCTATATTCTTTGCTGTTGCAGATTTTCAACAAGTCTCTGTTGGCAAAATTTGCTTGGGCGATGGACGCGGAACCCGACTTCAGATTTTGATATGCTGAGTCTGTGTTCCCTTAGCCAGCATGTTGAGTCTCCTTTCATCTTGCAAATTTTTTTCTTCTTTGTCTGTTCCGGTGAAAAATATTCATGTTGAATGTTCAACTAATCTAATTATAGATGAAGTCTCTTCTCCACACTGGTTGTCGCTTAGACTCGGATTGATTCAGGGACTGTCATTTACCATGAGAAACTTTTCACTCTCTGTAGATACATTTGTCAAACTAACAATTGTCCAAAGATAGTTGAGAAATTATAAAGATCGATTCTTGTGTCTTTCTTTTTCCCTTTCTTTAGCTGTCAATGATGCCTAAATTGCTGTGATGTAGGTTGGTCATGGATTATATCCTCTTATAAGTTTATACTGGGGCGTGTAGTTCAGACTTTAATTTTGGATAGGGGTGAGCAAATGAATTGGACTGGATCAAAATAGTCCGAGCCGATGAGTATCAGTCTGTTCCTGTTCCAGCTGTGGACCGATCCAACGGATCAGGCCCTATATGTTTTTTATTTTTAAATTCTATGTTTCAAAATCCTAAGAGAGCTCCTTCGGCCTTCAGTCAAATTAATGACCTCTGCTTTCGGAGATCTTCCGTTACTTCTGATTTGTTAAAAACTCCAGCAACTGAGAAAAAAAAAGAAGCTTCAACCTCAATAGACGCTGCCAAATACCTGCCACCAAGAAAATTAGGACCATTTATGTGGTCATAAGTCTTGAAGACTCAGGGGACGATATAACGATCACAGTGCAATGGCTGGCTCCAGTGGATAGTTTTCGGTTCCCAATTTATGGAATAGGTCCTTCGTGGATGATTCTCAGATTTATAGTGGGAATTGGCCTACTCTAAAACTGATCACTCCCAATTTTGGAGTTTATGGGACATTATCACATCAATACAATCGATTCGAAAACATTTGTCATAATCTTTACAGCATTAAACATTTTGGCCAGAAATAAAAGAAGCATAGGGTAGAGATAATTAAGGAGTATGAGAAATGATACTCGCTTTGACCAAAAATATTTTTCTTGCCACTCAACAAGAGCAGTTTCTCACCCACAATATCTATCTCAAGTTTGCACAACAATGGATCCAGCAGGGATACACACGCCTGTGACCTAGGGGCTATTGGTCTTGCATTAAGCTTTCATTGGTGACGAGGTTTGCCAGTGATAGGCTCGCTCGGCACTTCTTGACAATAGATTCCTCGTCTAACGGCATGCATGCTGGGATAGTTGATGCCCAACAGCAAGAACGAGCATGTTCGATGTTGAAGGAAAGTCTCACTCGACGGAAAGAGGGAAAGACAAACAAAGAAATTATTAATAAGGTTCCTGAATGTTGCATGTAAATATACTCGAATCAAGCTGGCTTCAAAATATTAGGAGATGACCAATGTGGGTTAAGAATGGTGAGCCAATACTCTGTTAATTACATCTTTGTCATTATGACGATAAGATCTTGGTTTTGGGCACCACGCTTTGCGGCCTTATTTAAAGTGACTTTTGGAGACCATCTTTGACTTTACCATCTATACGAGCGGATCAAATCTTGAAAAATTGTGTCATGACATTTTATTTTTTTTTTGGCCTAAAAATTTTCACGATTTTGACCTGCTTTAAATACAAATGTTCAATTGCTTTTAGATTTTGAGGTATTCAATATTATTTACACGGAAAAATGCCAACTATTTGTTATTATCGTCATGTGATAGACTCAGCAAGTGAGAATATAGTTTGGTTATTTATAAATAGAATTATCAGTAACTTGAGTCGACAACTTGCCAATGAAGTCATCGACAACACACAACATGAATTTATTGATAAGAATTTTAAAGCTGATCGACAAAGTCATCAACATCGACGGCAAGAAATTGACAAGAGACTAACCATTAATTGGTTGTTTTGCCGCTATATTAAGATTGGTGTAACTTCAAATTATTTCTTTTTCAGTAACCTGTTTATAACATCTATTTGTAACCACCGTTGGTCAACGTCGATTGTAGGCTTCAAATAGCCATAGGGTGCTCGTCCGAGGCCCCTTGCACACAAACAAACATTTCTATATTTGCATTGTCGATTAAATGCTGGCATGTTTCTTAGTTGTAATTTTCTGGCATGTGACTTCACTATAGCTCCTACATGCCTCATTGTTCCTCCATTGCATCTTTGCATTCTCAGGCTTTGTTGTCAATCACATTCCGACACAATTTATGTATGCTAGGTTCCATTTGAAGTGAAGTTATTAATTTCTTTATCTACTTATGACATTTCATGTCCGAAATCACCATACAACTTGTATCCTCTAAAAAAAAATCGAATAATGACTTTCGATTGAAGGCATTTTGTTGCAAAGTGAAATTCCAACGAAATAGATATTATGCGAAATTCAAATCTAAAATGCTAACAAAATTTTCTCTAGTTTTAAATAGGAAAAAAGCCATCAAAAATGCCAAATTTTGCATATTGTGACACACTTATCTTTAATCTTTTTTATCACACCCAAAATCCCAAATTCATACATGCGTGACACTTTCATACTTTGTCAAAGTTCTGTCAATAGGCATCGTTAAAAGTCTGCCAAGATGGATGACAAAATGCAAACAGTGTTAATATAGCGCAAGTGAAATAAAAATGATGTTGTTTTAGCTAGAAAATCACCTAACTAAACCTCGACACATGGTAAATGTCTCACATGGGTACAAGTTTGGAGTTTTTCTTGGCATAATGAAATCTTAGGATAGAGATGTCATTGTGGGCATGGTTTAATTTTTTTTGATGTCACACAAAAAAACAAAAATTCAGAAGAAATTTGTCACGATAGATATAGCTTGAGTTTTTGGTGGTTTGTTCCCTTTTAAAAATTTATGATAGGAATGTTGGGTAAAATTTAATTTGTAAGAATCATTGAACGAGCTAACATGAAATTATAGTTATTTTTGAATGTATGAGCCTCCTTGCGATTATAGTAATTGAGGAAAGAGGGGTAACTTTAACCGTCCATACATACAAGGATCGTTGGGATAGAATCCAACTTTACTTGGTCTGGTATAAGAAGTTCCTGAGAACGCAACAACCGCCCCCCCCTTCCCTTCTTCCCTCCCTCCTTCTGTTTTTACCAAGCTAATAAAAGTAAATCGATTAAAATAATGAACAAGAGAGAGATTCTCAAGTTGTAAGGCACAATGAAAAGCAAACTGAGAGGTGAGTTATTGAAATACTTTTCTCATATAACAAATTGAAGAAATTGTTCAATCAATCCTACATTTATTGTACATATGCCAATTTAATTATATTTTTCTTTCAATTTTTCCAATTTAGTCATAAATTTATGTGCAAAATTCTAATGTAGTCGTTTTGGCTAATTTTTTCAATATGCCACGTAGGACGATCAACAATGACTGAATCGTCATGTTAGCGATTTTGACGAAAATTGATCGAAAGGACTACATTACAATTTCTCGCAAAGGTTTACAATTAAATTAATAAAATTGAAAAGTTTAAGATTGAATTGGCATCCACATAATAAATTTATGGCTAATTAGACAATTTTTCATTTGCAATTTATGTGACTTCCCAAATGTCAAAGTTTAAGTAGGATATGTATGTGCTAAAAATGGGATCGAAGTAATGGCAGATGGATTCAAATAAAGGACTTAGAATCTGGCTCTCACGGGAAATTTTCATGTGGATACGGAAAGTATATGGATTAACTTAAGCTAAGCTGCATCTGTCAATTCCAGAAACAAATCTAGTGCTCTAGCACCACATGAGTAGCCTCATAACAAGCTATATAGAGATGACATCCTTCTCAATGGAATTCATACCTATAAAAAGCGGTCCTAGAGCAAGAGTCATGCATATACTTTTGGGATAAAACTCTTAGGAAAAAAAGGAGAAGGAAGAAACAATGGAGAGAGCTCTAAATCTGAAACGCTCGTGGACAATCCTCCTCATGCTTGTTTTAGCTTTTGGCTTAGCTTCTGCAACAACCGCAGAGAAGCGGTCACAAAAAGCCGTGCCGATGTTGGTGAAGTAGGTGGAGCAACCCCTTTTCACCATCAGATCTTGCCTCGGTTCGACCCTGTCCCGCCATTCGGACTTGGCTGCCGCCACAATTGCAACTAGCTACCGCCGTTCCATAATTAAGTTCGCATCTAGTGAATTTTTCAAAGCAATCGCTTGTAACCAATAAGTAAAATTCACAGATGAAATACAATTGCCGTGGATTTAGTTGCATGTGATAGTCCCTTCTGAAAGTGCTAGTACGGACACCTAGAGGGGGGGTGAATAGGTGTTTAAAAGAAATCTTGACAAATAAATGCGGAATAAAATAAGTTGCGAGCAAAGTCTGAATAAGGATCAAAGTCTGATTAAACGAGCCACTACATTTCTGGTAGATGTTCAGAATCTGTTATACGATAGAACAGACTTCTGAAATAACCTGTAAGTATGCAACAGACTTAAATAAGAAGAGTTAATGAAAAAGAATGTTGCACACGAAATTTATAGTGGTTCGGCTTAGATCAAACCTACGTCCACTCTCCCACGCTAATAGCCTTCTGGCTGGATTCCACTTTGTGATGAACAAGAGATTACAACTTTGAGTGCAAACACTCGGTGGTAGATTACACTATCCCACTAAGTCACTCTTTTGGTATTTCTCTCACAACCACAAACGTTTAAACTCGCGAATAACAAGTGTATGATCGAAGTTCGCTCAGACTTTGGAATTATCAATTCTACACTCCGTCTCTTACTTGCTCATCAGTCCTTGATCTCCTTAAATACTTCTCTACTTCCAAACTAGCCGTTGGACAGTATCTAGAGGATCGTTTTCCAATCTACCTATTGGACAGATCTGTATCTAGAAAATTTAGTAGCCGTTGAGTGACAAAAATAGAATCCCAAATTGATTCCGATCGCCCATACAAATAGAATCTTGGTTCCATAAGTAGAGCTCATTCGTTTAGAAAGTTCTTGTCTTCAATATCCAATTGTCAATCAATTAGATTGAGTCAATCAAATCTATCTTGATGTAGAATCCAAACCAGATCACTAGCCGTTATATGGTTTGGCTTGTGTTACATTCTGTCGAGTTGTCTCATTCTGAATCTATTACGTTCTAAACTTGTGTCTTGTTCTAGACTTTGTCACGTTCTCGACTTATGTCTCATTCTGTATGTAAAGTCTGAGAGTCTTCTGTCTGAAGTAGAAGTAGAGTCCGAGTGTCTTCCGTTTGAAATAGACTTTACAATCTAGACGTAAGTCTGAACATAATATGCTTATGAATATATTTAGCCTTAAGGTCTGAACACAGTCTGAATGAGTTCAGCTTTAGCATAGAGTCTTTCTTCTGGTTCTTTCAAGTATAGATTTCGACAATATCATTTACATATTCTATCATATGCATAATCTATTACTCAACCACTAAACACGTTAGTAGCCTTTGATTTATTTTTTCATCTTCAAAACATCATAAGGGATTTCCCTAACAATCTCCCCCTTTTGATGATGACAAAACAATCTCTAAATATGTAGATGTGTAATCACACTTTCTAAAATATTAATAAATCAGGGCAATCTTAAAGAATAATGTAATTCAGATCAAAATATAGCAGAAGATAGCAAATAGATTGAGCATAATTATATAGAAAAATAATCGCAACTCAATAGTATGCAATAAATAATATCAACCAATCAACACATATGCATATTTATATTCTCTCCCCCTCTTTGTCATAATCAAAAAACGATAACAATGGAAAAAGTATAACGTGGACAATATAAAATGATAACAAATATATTTTGCATGAAACACAATTTTCCAAAACAATAAGCTTTTACAAAGTAAGTCGAATATTAAAGATATGTAATATAGCTTACTTCGATCATATATATAAGCAAATATATAATAAAAATCACGGATGCATTATAAAATTCACATACCATTTTTGTCATCATAAAATGATAATGAAAATAAGATATTTGTTAATGACGAAAGGTAATAAAAGATGTACTAACCGGATTTTTTAGAACTTAATAAGTTCTGACACATTTACCTTTTCATTCCTTCCATAATAATCAAGATCATGATCAATTCAAAAATATTTTTCCATAATTGATCAATGCTCCCCCTCAATTTGTTGCCTTTTTGAGGCGATCACGATTCTTTCCCTTTCTTAAGCTAATTTGCATCTGTCAATTCCGGAAACAAATCTAGAGCTCTAGCACCACATGAGTAGCCTCATAACAAGCTATATAGAGATGACATCCTTCTCAATGGAATTCGTACCTATAAAAAGCAGTCGTAGAGCAAGAGTCATGTATATACTTTTGGGATAAAACTCTTAGGAAAAAAGGAGAAGGAAGAAACAATGGAGAGAGCTCTAAATCTGAAACGCTCGTGGACAATCCTCCTCATGCTCGTTTTAGCTTTTGGCTTAGCTTCTGCAACAACTGAGAGAGAACCGATCCCAGAAGGCCGTGCTGATGTTGGTGAAGTAGGTGGAGCAACCCCTTTTCACTATCGGATCTTGCCTCGGTTCGACCCTGTCCCGCCATCTGGACCTGGCTGCCGCCACAATTGCAACTAGCTACCGCCGTTCCATAATTAAGTTCGCATCTAGTGAATTTTTCAAAGCAATCGCTTGTAACCAATAAGTAAAATTCACAGATGAAATACAGTTGCTGCGAATTTAGTTGCATGTGATAATCCCTTCTGAAAGTGCTAGTACGAACACCTAGAGGGGGTGAATAGGTGTTTAAAAGAAATCTTGACAAATAAATGCGGAATAAAATAAGTTGCGAGCAAAGTCTGAATAAGGATCAAAGTCTGATTAAACGAGGCGCTAGATTTCTCATACATGTTTAGAATCTGCTATACGATAGAACAGACTTCTGAAATAACCTGTAAGTATGCAACATACTTAAATAAGAAGAGTTAAGGAAAGAGAATGTTGCACACGAAATTTATAGTGGTTCGGCTTAGATCAAACCTACATCCACTCTCCCACGCTAACAGCCTTCTGGCTGGATTCCACTTTGTGATTAACAAGAGATTACAACTTTGAGTGCAAACACTCGGTGGTAGATTACACTATCCCACTAAGTCACTCTTTTGGTATTTATCTCACAATCACAAACGTTTAAACTCGCGAATGACAAGTATATGATCGAAGTTCACTCAGACTTTGGAATTATCAATTCTACGCTTCGTTTCTTACTTGCTCATCGGTCCTTGATCTCCGTAAATACTCCTCCACTTCCAAACTATTCATTGGACAGTATCTAGAGGATCGTCTTCCAATCTGCATATTGGACAGATCCGTATCTAGAAGATTTAGTAGCCGTTGAGTGACAGAAGTAGAATCCCAAATTGATTCCGATCGTCCATGCAAACAGAATGTTGGTTTCCATAAGTGGAGCTCATTCGTTTAGAAAGTTCTTGTCTTCAAGATCCAATTGTCAATCAATTAGATTGAGTCAATCAAATCTATCTTGATGTAGAATCCAAACTAGATCACTAGCCGTTATATGTTTTGGCTTGTGTTACGTTCTGTTGAGTTGTCTCATTCTGAATCTATTACGTTCTGAACTTGTGTCTTGTTCTGGACCTTGTCATGTTCTCGACTTATGTCTCGTTCTGTATGTAAAGTCTGAGAGTCTTCTGTCTGAAGTAGAAGTAGAGTCTGAGTGTCTTCCGTCTGAAATAGACTTTACAATCTATACGTTAGTCTGAACATAATATGCTTCTGAATATATTTAGCCTTAAGGTCTGGACACAATCTAAATAAGTTCAGCTTTAGCATAGAGTCTTTCTTATGGTTCTTTCAAGTATAAATTTCGATAATATCATTTACATGTTCTATCATTTGCATAGTCTATTACTCAACCATTAAACACGTTAGTAGCCTTTGATTTATTTTGTCATCTTCAAAATATCATAAGGGATTTCCCTAACACCTTCTGCACCTAATCCTAGTGGAAATGTCAGCGATAGAGAAGAAGGCGAAGCAACCAATTTTCATTGCCAAATCTTGCATGAAGTCCCCTCTGGACCTAATCCAAGTGGAAATGCCGGCATTAAGAAGGCGAAGGAACCCATCTTCCCAACCAGATCTTGCATGATGTCCCCTTTGGACCAGACCCCATTGGACATTGAGCCTTGTCAAAGCCATTGCTTAGTTAAGCCTGCTGTGTAGTGAATTTTGAAGCAATTACTTGCATTTATTCAATAAATTCACCAATAAATTCAATAGACTTTGCCAAATGGATATACAAGATAGGAGGCCCGGCACCTATAACCAAACACTCAAGAAGACAAAAGAGTCAAAAAGAGTGTAAGGGTGCTGTGGTTCCAAAGAGAGAAACAAAAGGCGATCAACACAAAGAATAGCCAAAACCAAGAAATAGACAAGGGCAGCCAAATTCAATCAAAGATAGACGAATGGAGACCCCAGCTTCGTTGTAGTCTTCTGTTCCTAAGGGTGTCTAGAACATGTTTGAAGGTTAGAGCCTTATCCTTAATAACCTTGTGCAGATGCATCTTTAGAGCCGAGATGTAGAGGGACTGATTTTGCAAGATAATGTTGTTCCTCTCATTCCAAATGATATAGCATAAAGCTCCAAATGCAAAACGAGCTAGAGACTGATGGAAGCTTCAATCGGCAATATGGTTATTAGCCCAATCTAAATTTTCCAACCAAGATTTGTTTTGCCAAGCAAGATTACATTTTGCTGCCCAATACAAGGCAAGACTTCCGATAATATGACAACCAAAAAACAAGTGCTATCAAGTCCGGACGGCACAAACAAAAAGCACATACCACAAAAGGAATTTTGCCATATGAGAGTAAAGAAACCTGGGTTGGTATACGGTTGTGTGTGAGCAGTCAAAGGAGAGCTTGATAGCGAGGAGGCATTGCAGAACTCCAAATAAAGGATGACCATGGCACCGACTGATCTCTTGGGCAAATTAAATTCCATGCTGAGGCAATAGTGAATCTACCGGAGGAATGACCAAGCCATTGGAGGCAATCATTCTCATGGTTAAGCACCGGGAGGGGATCTCCCCAGTTCACAAGAAAGGTAGACACAAAAGATAATGGGTCCATGCAAGAGAGACCTTCAGCAACCGAGGCCAACAGAGAAATACCTGAACGATAAATTATCGGATTCGAGAAGAATTTGTTAAGCGGGCCTCTCGGATGCCAAGGATCAAACCAAAAGGAAACTAATAGACCATTAACAATACGCCATCTAAAATGCTGCTGAAAATTCTCACGAAGATCCAGCAACTTCTTTCATGCCCACGAACAATAGGTAGGATGTGAAGCGATCCAAAAGTTTTTGTGCTTTAAATAAAAACGTAGAATGTATCCACTTGCACCATAGAGACTCTTTGTCAGTAAAGAGGAATCAAATATGTTTAAGCATGGCAGCCTTATTACTTTCCCATAAAGTGTGAATACCTAGGCTGCCCTCATTTTTGGGCAAGCATACATCGTTTCAAGAAACTTCAGCTCCACCAGCACCTAATTCGAGACCCTTCCATAAAAATTGTCAGAATATCTGTTCTATACGATTGAGGATCGAGCAAGGTAGGATAAATACACTAGCCCAGTAAACCTAAATAGAATGAAGTACCGACCTGATGAGCTGCAACCGGCCCGCAAAAGAGAGGAAACGATGAGTCCACGATTGTATTCTAGCAATAATACCATTAACCAGGGCAATACAGTCAGCCTTACCCAACCTAGTGGCAATAATAGGCACACCGAGGTACCTAAAAGGCAATGATCCCAACTGGAAACCTAAGCAGTTTAAAATATTGTCTCGAAGAGTCAAGGTGCCTCCAGATAAGAACACTTCGCTTTTTTCCAAAGTTTGGAGTAAGACTACTCCAGTTAGAAAATCTATCAATACCTGCCTTGAAGAGATCGATAGAAGCCATGTTCGCCTCCACAAAGAGGAGAACATCATCTGCAAAGAAGGGATGGGAAAGCCTAGTGGGCTTACATCACCAGAAGAAACCGAAGTCTGGTTGATGGTTTTGCACATTCAAGATACCAGAGAAAACTTCCGTGATGAGTGTAAAAATGTAGGGAGACATAGGGTCCCCTTGCCTTATACTTCTGCCACTTGGGAAAAAATCATGTAGTTCACCATTCAAAGCAATGGAAAATTTGGGTGATCGAATGCACACCATAATAAGATCAATCATCTCAATTGGGAAGCCAAAGGCTTGCATGGTTAATTCAATGAACTTCTAATCAACCGTATCATAAGCTTTCTGGAAATCAACCTTAATGACACACTTCGACCGGTAAGGTTCGTGATGGAAGTGACAGAACAATTCTTGGGCCAACAAGATGTTATCCCTAATACGCCTACCCTTGACAAAGGCATTCTGAGGTAAGCTAATGATAGAGGGAAGTACATAAGACAACCGGTTAGCCAGAATTTTGGTGATGCATTTATAAATAGTGTTGCAGCACGCAATAAGACGAAAGTCACTGACATTTGAAGCATTGGGTATCTTGGGAACCAAGGCTAGGATGGTGGAATTGATCTCTCATAGGATTTCACCCGTTATAAAGAAATCTTTGACCGCCATTGTCACCAAAGGACCAACAATCCCCCATGAGTGCTTAAAGAAATCTACATTAAAACCATCGAGACCCGAAGCTTTGCCATATGCAAGAGAGAACAAGGTATCCCGGATCTCCATATCAGAAATGGGCTGAGAGAGAAAACTAACACGTTCCTCATCAAGCGTACGAGTCAAAACCGCACGGATCTCCTCAATAGAGAGTAGAGGTAAGGAGCAGAAGCCGCCATTAAATTCTGAAAATATGAGACAAAGAGCTGCCGCACTTCGCAAGTATCAGATATAAGGTTGACACCATCAGACACAGAGATAATTCTATTGCAAAGATGCCTCCTATTTACAGAGTGATGGAAAAATTTGGTGTTGAGATCACCTTCTTTAAGTCATCGCACCCTGAATTTTTGTTTGTAGAAAGATTCTTCTTGAAGACGTAGCTCGAAAGATCCTGAGGTTTTCCTTCTCGTCATCAGCAAGCCGCGCTGGTTAAACAGATCCCGTTGAAGGGCATCCTGGGTGGCCAGTAGGGCAATCCTAGCATCAATAGTCCTCGCAGACAAATCTGAGAAAGATTCCCTGTTTAATTGTTTTAGCCTGCACTTGAGAAGATGGAGCTTGCAACAAAGAACATACATTGGCATACTAATGAAATTTGTATCCCAAACCTGAGTAACCAAATTAAGGAAATCCATATGAGACATCCAGAAGTTGAAAAATTTAAAGGGCTTGCGGGTCCTAGGATTAGACCAGATATTAACAACCATATGAGAATGGCAAGAAATTCCATAAGCTAGAAATGAAGCTTCCGAAAAGGAATATTCAACATTCCAAACAGAATTCACCAACACCCTATCAATTTTCCTTTACTTACGGTTGACCCCAGAGGAAGTCGACCAGGTGAATCTGTGGCCAATATATCCGAGACCTTCCGAACCAGCTTGATTTAGACAATCACGAAATTCATCAAAATGCAGGATCCAAGAGTTTGAGCTCCCTATTCTATTAGACAAATCTCGGATTGCATTAAAATCATCAACAATGATCCAAGGGAGATCTGAATAAGCCAAAATGGACGGATCATAAAAAGCATCTTAGCATAAAGGTGTGCTCAGCATAAACCACAATAAGATAAAACTCCTTGCCTGAAAAGATACAAGCTAACTGACCATGTATATCCTGCGCGGAAGAAGTAGACGTAACAAAGGAAACATTCATAGGGTTCCAACCCACCCAAATTCTGCCTCTGGGTGAGTGGTCAAAATTGGTACACCAAGTCCATCCTAGGAAGTAATGCAATAGACACCGAATAGAATAAAGAAAGGGAGATCTTTGTCTCTAAGATGCCAACACAACTCAGATTGTTGGTTCTAACAAAATTCCTGATTTCCGCCTGTTTAAGGGGGGCACCAAGTCCCCTAATATTCCATACACCTATATACATATTAATATGTAGCAGGGTTACCGCCGTTTAGCTGGATGCCTTCTTCTAGTCACCAACTTGGAGCAGAAGGTGTAGGGGCAGTGCTCGAAGTCTGCAAGCTTAAAGTCTTTTGGGAAGCAAGCTTAGGCCCAGCCTGTTTATCATCCTATGGGGCCTCCACCTAAGGAGAAAGGGCCATCCGAGGAATGATCCTCCTCCTGCGACCTATTGGCAACAGTTGCAGCATCCTTCGATTCCTCATCTGAGCTAGAGGACAGAATGGAAGACGAACCCAGGCGGGACTCAACAATTGCAGACGAAGAGGGGGCCTCAATGGTACCGAGATTCGGAAGTGCCTGATCTTCCTAGGTAGACCGAGAAGTTGAAGGGTGCTTAGCAACCTCTGAAGTGTCAGTAATCTTCAATAAAAGAGCTGAAGGAGCAACATCTAGTTTCACAGCATGAGAATGGTCCAAGTCTTTCTGCATTAGGGGTTGTTTCTTCTTTTTTAAGCTAACCTGTTTCCAGCCTTCCTACTGGTCACCCAAGTTCACATGCATGTCAGCTGTTGGAGCTAGGTCCTTAGCAAGGTCTTAGCAGGGCCATACAGCCTAGCTAGGGCCACACAATTGTGGCAAAGGGATAGCGAGAGGGGCAAGAGATTGGCCTCCATTCATATTCAATAGAGACAGTGCAAGTTACCCCATTAGAGACAACATCAATTGAGTCACAGCGTGCTTGGTTGGTTGAGATCTCAACGCATACTCTAGCGAAAGAGATTCTCTTCATTTGCTCAGTAAGCAAGTCAACATAAAGAGGTTTACCCACTGCACTAGCCATAGCACTAATTCCAGGAGCTGACCAGAGGGCAAATGGGATATGCTTCATCCTAATCCATACTGGGATGGACGATTGATGGTCCTTTTTAAGCTCCAGCATAGGGTGCCACTGTTGCGGAATGAGCGGGACCCTAGCTACTGTCAAGGGTCCGTCGTCAAGTATTTTCTACGAAACTCAGGGTCAGGAATGACAAAGAAGCAAAATCCTTTGTCATTGGCCAGCACCTCGGTAAGATGGGGTCCCCAGGCTTGCTTTAGGGCCATCACTATAAGCTTAAAATGGAGTCTTTTCCCAACAAAGTACCCAACTAAGCAATTGTGCCATTTGGGGTCGGTAGCTTAAAGAAGTTCTTTAGATAAATTAACCATTGCCTTATTGTCGATAACAGTAGGAGGGACATAATTGAGCTGGTAACCTTTAGAGGCTAACTTCGCAACATTTACCCAAGATCGGGTAAGCGGGGCCTTCGATCCCGTAGGTTGTTGGATATCAGGCTGAGAAGACGAGGCCACACGAGTAACGAACCTGTTGTGGCTACGAGTCCTTCTGCCAATAGCGGGCCGTTTGTCCTTTGATGGGCCTAGCTGGCGCTCGGGTATTGCGGGTGAGGCCATGGTTCCGAAAGGGGAATAGCAGAACCAGCAGAGAAAACCCACAAAACCCTAAATCAGAAGATGCATAATTATCCGAATAGGTCGCACCAACAAGAACGCTTCAATGGAAAAGAAGAGGAGGGAAGGGCGAAGCTGTCCACCAAAAACCAGCTCCAACGACCAGCTGGATCTCCCACGAACGTGCGAAGACCGACCGATGGGAATAGTAGCATGAATCGCCATTCTAGAGAGAAAAGTGAACAGTATACCGAGAAGGAGCAAATGGCAAAAGTCTCTATTATGTTGTTTTGATGTCACTAAAACATGAAATGTAAGGCTAAAAAGAAGTTTATGTCCAAATAATGAACAAGAGAGAGCTTCTCAAGTAGCGTGGCAAAATAAAAAGCAAATTGAGCGGTGAGTTATTGAAATATTCTATTTATGACAAATTGAGGAAATTGTCCAATCAGTCCTAAATTTATTGTACATATGCCAATTTAGTCTTTTTTTTTTTTCAATTTTGCTAATTTAGTCATAAACCTTTATGTAAAATTCCAATATAGTCATTTTGGCCAATTTTTACATCATGCCACGTAGCACGACCGATAATGACTGGATCGTCATGTTGACGATTTTTTTGACGAAAATTGACCAAAATGACTACATTAGAATTTCAGGCAAAAATTTACGACTAAATTGACAAAATTGAAAATTTTATTACTGAATTGACATCTATATAATCGATTTGTGATTGATTAGATAATTTTTCATTTGCAAATCATGTGATTGCCAAAATGTAAAGATCAGGGTCTAAGTAGGATATATATGTGCTAAAAATGGGATTGAAGTAATGGCGGATGGATTCAAATAAATTACTTAGAATCTATAGCTCTCGTGGGAAATTTTCATGTGCATATGGAAAGTTTATTGATTAACTTAAGCTAATTTTGCATCTATTAATTCTAGAAACAAATCTAGAGCTCTAACACTTCACGAGTAACCTCATGACAAGCAATATAGATATGACTTTCTTCTCAGTGGAATTCGTACCTATAAATTGCGATCCTAGAGCAAGAGTCATAAAAAGAAGAAAGAAACAATGAAGATGATTACAAAAGTTTTTTCTCCATTATACACAAAGGGACAAACTTTCCTTTTTCCGTATGACTTCCCAATGGAAATGTCACCTATGTCACAATGACAAGCATAGTCAATCTTCACCCTTGTCCTAGTTTCATTGTAACCTCATTTATGTATCTAGAGTTTGCGAACAAAATTCCTGCCGAGTCTTGTTCGATTCTGATACTTATTTCTTTCAGGCCTTTTCAACTGGCAGATTGATGGACTTGGGTAGACTCTCCAAAGGATTATTTTTTCAGACCAGCTTTCCAAATAGTCTTGATTTATCTTGCATTTTTTTGAATAAAAAAATCATTGTGTAAGATGATTACCAATGATAAAAGTTTCCTTTTATATTCAAGAATGGGTTACAATGCTTTTTTTGTCCACACTCTCAGTGTCACATTTGTCCTCTTGCAAAGCAATCTTGGTTACCTTTTCCTTCTGGCAAAACTCATATTGGCAATGTTTTTTCATTGATTCTTGTTGATATTTAAGAACCCCACCATACAGCACATCGTGACAGCTTGCATTTTTTCCTTACTATTGTGGATGATTATTCTCGTGCCACATGGGTTTTTTTGATGTATTCTGAGAGTCAAGCTATCTCTTATTTAAAATTGTTTCTTGCCCTAACAAAGAATCAATTCGAAAAATCTATTTTGTGGATTCACACAAATAACAGGAGAGAATTTTTCAACAGTGATCATGCTTCTCTTTTTTCATCTAATGGCACATTATATGAGAGCTCATGTACCTATACCCCACAACAGAATAGGGAGGTAGAATGTAAGCATCGCAATCTTCTAGAAGTAGCACCTACACTAAAGTTCCAAGCGACTATTCTAGAAAATTTTTGGTGCGATTATGTAATCATGACAACTTATCTGATCAATCGTATGCCTACTCAAATTCTTGGCAGACAAACTCCATTTGAACTGCTTTATGGGAAGAAACTAGAGTTGGAAAACTTAAAGGTCTTTGGTTGTTTATGTTATGCCACCACAGTGGGCCCTCAGGATAAGATGGGTCCCCGTGCCTTACGTTGTGTATTCATAAGCTACCCAAATTTGTAGAAAGGATATCGTCTCCTTGAAACTTCGTAAGCAAAGATGTTGTTTTTCATGAAGAAGTATTTCCATTCAGTGTAGAGGGGTTATCAAAGGAAGATTTGGATACCATAGCTAATTCACGTCATTTCTTATCTAAGGAAGCATAATCTCCAGATCTTGAGTATATACTTGCTGCTCCTCTGCAGACTTCAAATTTCTCTCCGACATCAGCTTCAACTTTAGATGAGGTTCCTGCTCCAGCAATAACTGAGGAACTATCTTCCAATAGTATGCCCATTGAAGAAGTTTTCAATTCTATGCTGAATGCCACTGTGGAAGAATCATCATCACCTCCACCGCAATAGGATCCTGCACAATGCTCCAGGCGAATCACCCGTCCACCAACATGAACCAAGGATTACGTTGGTGTGGCATTCAATGCAACATGTATTCATCATCCTATCTCATCTTATGTTTATTTCCATCAACTCTCCCCGAAACATAGATGTTGCATTAGCCGTATATGGGAAGAGCGAGAACCTAGTTGTGACAAAGCATCTGCTAATCCATGATGGCAAAAAGGTATGGAAGCTGAATTGCAAGCTTTAACCAAAAATCAGGCAAGGGAGCTTGTGACACCACCTCTAAATTGAAAATCGATTGGCTGCAAATAAGTGTATAAAATAAGTATCAAACAAACAGGTTAATTGAACAATGCAAGACTCAATTAATGGCTAAGGATTTTACACAACAGGAAGGTTTCAACTACCATGAAACCTTTTCTCCCATAGCTAAAGATGTGATAGTTCGTTCCTTCTTATCAGTTGTTGCTCTCTACGATTGGCCATCACACCAAATGGACGTACATAATGCCTTTCTTCACGGGGACCTGGATGAAGAAATTTATATGGATATTCCTCGAGGTTTATGGAGACAAGGGCGGAATAGAGTATGTTGTCTCAACAAATCCCTGTATGGTCTCAAACAAGCTTCCAGGCAGTGGTGCGCCAAGTCCAATATGATTATGCTGACGTGGACAGAAGGTATGTTGTCTATTCATTTGATTATATGTGTTGATGACATTCTCGTTATGGGGAACAACAAAATTACCATAGAGAACCTTAAGGAGTATTTGAATTCCACATTCCATATTAAGGACTTGGGATCATCGAAGTATTTTCTTGGGATTGAGATTGCTTGGTCCAACCAAGAAATCTCTCTCAACCAACATAAATTTATACTGAAAATCATATAGAAGCAGGACCTTCAGGACGCAAACCAGTTGTTATTCCAATTGGGTAGAACATCAAATTAACTATGGCAGAACATGATATGGGATAATCTCAAAATCAAGATCCTATACTTAGAGATCCGTCAAGTTATCAGAAGCTCATTGGGAAACTCATATACTTGACTATGACCAAGCATGATAAATGTTATGCAGTACAAGCACTGAGCCAATGTATGCACAATCCAAAACAATCTCATATGAATGCTGCTCTAAAGGTCGTAAAATATTTGAAAAAATGCCCAAGACTTGGGATCCTTCTCTTCATAAAATGTAACATGGAGATGACGGCCTATTGTGATGTAGACTATGCAACTTGTCCCATGAGTCAAAGATCCATCACTAGTTTCTGCATTAAACTGGGAGAATGTTTACTTTCATGTAAGACAAAGAAACAAGCAACTGTCTCACTATCATCAGCCGAAGTGGAATATTAGGCCATGGCAAAGACCATTTGCGAGATAGTCTGGATACAAGGCTTAGTTTAGGACCTTGGGATACAAGTGAAGGGACCAACAAAATTATTTTTGCGACAATGATGGGACTCTCAAACTTGCGGCAAATCCCATAGTGCATGAAAGAACAAAATATACAAAAGTGGACTGTTATTTCCCTCAAGACAAGATTCAAGGAGTGATCAAAACATGAGGAATTGGGACCACGGAACAACCTGCAGATGTGTTCACCCAAACCTCTTTGTCAGAGACAACACGCATATCTTTTGAGCAAGTCAGGTGTCTTGGATATCTACAAGCCATCAGCTTAAGGGGGAGTGTTGGAAAAAATACTAAAGCTGGATGAAATCCTTTTGGATTGAGATTGATTCATTAAATCAATTAAGGAGTACATTGGATTAATCAAATATTAGATTTGATTCCTTGAATATATGTTCCTTTCTTTTGTACACCTCCTGTAAATATGACTTTGTACATCAGTAAAAGAATGGAATAGAATACACAAAATTCTTCCAAAAGTTCCTCTTCTTTTTACGATTCTTCCTTTCTTCCCTTAGCTTCTTATCTTCTTTCAAAACCTAATCTGAGATGCTCATGGACAATCCTACTCTTGCTCATTTTAGGTTTTGGCTTAGCTTCTGCAACAACCAAGAGAGAACCCGTCACTGAAGGGCGCGCTGATGTTGGTGAAGAAGGCAGAGCAGCCCACTTTCACTATCGGATCTTGCCTCGGACCACCCCCATCCCGCATCTAGACCCAATTGCCGCCACAATTGCAGCTAGTTGCTGCCATTCCATAATTAAGTTCGCGTCTAGTGAAATTTTCGAAGCAATTGCTTGTAACTATTAAATAAATTCACCAATGGAATAGAGTTGTTGTGGATTCGGTTTTTTTTTTTTTTTTTTTTTTGGTGGATTTGGTTGCGGTGTTGATCTTGTTTGTAGTTGGCGAAATGTGCGATTGGTTAGTCATTCCATCTCCTCTTGGTTTGATTGGCTTAACTCGATGGGATACCTTGCGAAGTATTATCGAAATTGGTGGGGGCGTGTAAGTAATTTAAAATGAAGTATTCGCTATAAGAAGAAAATGGGTGGATAAATGCCTTTGAAATTTTAAATTTACAACATTTCCGTTGGACGTCGAAGTCAAGACAACTCAAATAAGGGAGATCCAATTCAGGATAAGTGTTTATGATAGATAACTTAAATAGTAAACCACGCTTTGAACGTGGTTTGGCACAAGTTGGTTACGCGTGAATCCTCGGAGCCGCCCGTCAGTCTGAGTTGTAATCGAAATGGCATTTGGCAAAATTGACATGGCAAGAGAACTTAAGATTGGACTTTGAATTATCGGGAATGTCCTTGACAGACTTTGGATGAAGCCGCACCAAACAATCGACAGAGCCAGTTAAGCAGGACCTAGATTTGGGGAATTGAGTGAGGAATCGAAGCTAATTTCGGAACTATGGCAAGGGGGGAGCAATAATTGCATTTAAGTTGGATTATTGGTGAATTGATTTACAAGAAAGTATTAAGGGGACAATGCATTTAATGAAGTGGATTAGTATGCTTGACTTTAGGTTTCTTCAAGCTTCCTTCGCACGTCTCTCTCTCGTCCCTATCCATTCTCTCCCCCTTCGTGCGAGCTTCTCCCTCTCCACCGAAGTCTTCAGCTTCTCCATTTCATTTTTCCATTCAGCCTCCGCCTTCTCTTCATTTTTGTTCCGTCGAAGCTCATTTCCCTTGCAGTGACCAAACTCTGCACCATCCACCAACTCGTGTCTCCCTCCACAAAATTTCTGCGAGTCAACCACCACTGTCTTCCACTATTCTTCTCCACTTTCACGCAGCATCACCCTCATCGTCTCATCCCCCAAACCGACAGCCCTTCTCCACCGAAATTGATCGGCCACCGAAACAGCTTCATCTTCATCCCACTGAGGCAGCTGCCACGAAGATCGAATAGCCCAACAACGTCAACGGAGGCAGCTTCACGTTGACCCCGCAAATCCACCGTTTCCCCTCCACGTTTAAAGCCAGCTTCGTCGCCTCACGTACCAGCATCGCCGGCAGCTCAACCAGACGAATCCAGCGCCTGCAGCTTCAGCGATTCCTTCACTCCCTCGGTCTTACTCGCTCGTGCGAGCAGTCCAGCCGCAAGTCCACAAGCCGCATGAACTCGGCCCATCTTCTGCAGTCTTCCTCCACGACCGACAGCCCACGTTCCAGTCAACTGTGCCTTCTCCTCCACCGGATTGTTGACCGGAGTCCAGCCGCTTGCTGCCACGCCCATCTCCAAGGCTTCCTCACTCCTTCTGCCAGCAGCTGTCTCGAGCGTGTCTTCAGCGGATCAAGTTCTCCAGCTGCTTCGGACTTCCCCAGCTCGACGCCAGCTTCCACCGGTCAACCACCAGCAGCCCCTTTCCACCGAATCTGCTTCACTTTGGTTGTTCCCCCGCTCAGCCGCACGAGGTCCAAGCTGCCGACTCAGCTGCTACCATCCACCGAGTTCTGTCTGCATTGTTTCTGCCGTGTGAGATTCAACCGACCGAAGCCAGCTCGCCACCTCAACCGGTCTTCCTCCTTGTTGTCAATGCCAGCTGCCCCACCGAAACAGCCACATGACCAGCCGTCTTCAGCTTCTTCAATCCACGAAGTTTTCCACGCCTGCAGCATCCTAGTCACCGAAGCTGCTTCCTCTCTGTGGCTGCTTCTTCGGTCAGCCCATCCAGCCCATTTTCAGGCTTTCTTGCGTAGTCCACCGAGGCCCAACAGCGGCCTTTGCTGCTTATTTATCTGCAAAATCCAGCCCATCAACCAAGTGGCCCAATCTTCAGTATCAGCCCGCCATTTGAAGCCCACAACTCAGCCAAGTTTTGGGCCCAGTAGTTGCGCAATCTCAGCCCATCTCCAGCAGAGTTTCAGCCCGCAAAGTAGGCCCAAGTCCGAGACCAAGCCCAGCAATCGCTGTGGGCTTGCAAGGCCTTTGGGCCAAGCCCAGTGTTCGCCGACGCCGCCGAAAGTTTGGATTTCGGCCGCCGTTGCGTCGCTTTCGCAGTGTTCCGGTCTTCACTTTGCACAAGTGAATTTTACTCACTGATGCTTTCTTAGTTTGATAATTATGCCTAAGGGTTGATTAAATTTAATTAAGTGCAATTATGTGGTTAGATTAGTTTAGATTAATTAAATTATTGACTTAATGATGCACGTTAGGTGGTTAGACTTAGTCGTTAGCAAGTAGAGAACTGCTAATATTTATTGAACGGGTCTCGAAAATTTTCCGAGCTCGTCTAGGCTTCCGATTAGGCATTACGGGCCTAAATTAGATTTTTAATATTTATTTATTAATTTTCGAAATTAATTTAATTATTTATTTATTTTCCGAAAATTCAACCGGAATGGCCAGTCACCTAAATTTTATGCTGATTGTCGTGGTGTAGTCCGTTTATTTATTTGAGCTTTGAATCGTGCTGAATTGATTTAAATTGTGGAATTTTAGGATATGTTCCTAAATAGTTGTTTCAATTATTTGATTGAGAATGATCGGGTATCGGTTGTCAATATCGATAGTAAAGTGGTGGTTCAGTATGGCATCTAAAAGGGCACATGGGTTCGGTGATTTGATGCATCACTTTGGCGAATCTATGCCTAAGAGAATGCACATGGGCCCAACGATTTGAGTGTGGCATCGTTAAAAGGACACGTGGGCTCGGTGATTTGATGCATCACTTTGGCGAATCTGTGCCTAAGAGAATGCACGTGGACCCAATGATTTGAGTGTGGCATCGTTAAAAGGACACGTTGGCTCGGTGATTTGATGCATCATCTTGGCGAACTAGTGCCTTAGAAAATGCACGTGGGTCCAATGTTGAGTACGGCATCGTGAAAGGGACACGTGGACTTGATGATTTGATGCATCATCTTGGAGAACTAGTGCCTTAGAGAATACAGGTGGGCCTGACGACTAGATTTTACATCGTGGGGAATGTATGGTATTGATTGAAAGGACTAGGTAATAGTTTGATTGACATGTAATCGACTAGGTCAATTGATCATTGTTTTGATCTGATGTTGTGAATTGATTGATTGAATGGAAATGACCGGTGAATGGTTCGATAGACCCTTAATCGACTAGGTCGATTTGATCGATGCTTTAATCTGTGATGTAATTGCTTGGGTGCCTATTTGATCTGTACTAATATGCAGGACGGAATTTGAGGCCAAGGTAAGTCCTCTGACTCGTGTTGTGCATAGGCAGCCCTAAGGTGTATTGGTTTACTAATCGGGTCTTAAGGGGTATAACTTGCTGAGACGTTGTCTCATTGGTTATTGAATAACCATTTCAGGTCCCCAGATGTAGTAGACTTGGATTTTGAAGGTCTCGAAAGTTCGGTACAGTCAGCTGAAGGCTCCAGTTGGAGTGTGGAGCATGATGAAGAGGAGGACGGGGAACCGTATCTTGTAGAGCCCCACTTATGCTTGTAGACCTTGTTTTTAAACTGGCTTATCGTGAATTGGATTTAATAGTTCACCCTGTACATATACGTGCATTGGTTTGCAATGTAAGAGTGAAGGTTTTTAAGGGATGAAATTTAGTCCTACTGTTCTATCCCAATGTTTTATTGTCTGGGGATTTATAATTGCTTCCGCATGTGCGTATGAAAATGAAAGGATCGGTGATAAGTAGTCCTGGGATATCGCATTCTAAAATCGACCAAGGTAAGGGATGTGCGCGTGCCTGAGGATTGGGGCGTGACACTTAACACTACACATGAGTAATGTCAAACGAGCAACATAGGTGCTAAAAATGGGATGGAAGTAATGGCAAATGGATTCTATGAAATAACTTATTAGAACTGGCTCTTAAAAGGAAAGTTGCCGTGCATACATGGAAACATATCGAGGATAACTTGTGCTGATTTGCATCGGCAGAAGTACACCCCAAGTGTCAAAATTTGGCACGGAGAGACACTTAAGTGCCAAAACTTTGGAAAAGTACACTTAAGTGCCAAAATCGGAGTAAAATGGATTACGTAAGTGCAACTCCGGCCAAATTGCTGACATGGCAATTTTCCGGCTAGGTGAGTGCAAAACAGCGTCATTTTGCATGCTGATGTGGCGAGAAAATGAAAAAATGACGTCGTTTTGTCTCTAATGTGTAAGTAATTAATATAAAAATTAATTAAATTAAAACTTAAATTTATTTTAAATATTCTAAAAATTTAAAAACTTAAATTTTTTTTTAAAAAGGGGGGCCGAAGGGAGGCGGCGAGGGGCGAGCCCTTGCCACCGCCGCCTCCCCCGCCGTCGCCGGAAGGACCGGCGACGGAGGGGGAGGGTCGGATGGGATGGCCAGCCCTTGGCCGACCGGTGGCAAGGGCCACGAGCCCTCACCGGATCTGGGCAAGGGCCGCGACCCTCGACCCGGATCCGGGTGAGGGATTGCGGGCCCTCGTCGCCTCTATGCCATCGCCGGCCCTTCTCGACGACGGCGGGGAGGCAGTGAGGGCCGCGACCCTCGCCGCCGGTCGGCTAGGGGCCGGCCACCCTAGCCGACCCTTCCCCATCCGTCGCCGGCCCTTCCGGCGGCGGCGAGGGCTTAGCTCTCAGCCACCTCCCTTCGGCCCCTCCCCTTTTATCTATTTTTTTTTTTAATTTTAAGTTTTTTATTTTTTAGAATATTTTAAATAAAATTAGTTTTAAATTTAATTTAATTAATTTTTATATTAATTATTTACACATTAGAGACAAAACGACGTCATTTTTATATTTTGTCGCCACGTCAGCGTGCAAAACGACGTCGTTTTGCATTCATCTCATCGGAAAATTGCCACGTCAGCAATTTGGCCGAAGTAGCACTTAAGTGATCCATTTTACTCCGATTTGATACTTAAGTGTACATTTTCAAAGTTTTGGCACTTAAGTGTCATTCTCTGCCAACTTTATGATACTCTAGGTGTCCGCACCTCGATTTGCATCTACCAATTCTAGAAACAAATCTAGAACTCTTAACATTACACATGAGTAATGTCAAACGAGCAATATAGGTGCTAAAAATTGGGATGGAAGTAATCGTAGATGGATTCTATGAAATGACTTATTAGATCTAGGCTCTTCAAACGAGCAATATAGGTGCACGATGGCAAGTTGTCGTGCATACATGGAAACATATCGAGGATATCTTGTGTTGATTTGCATCTACCAATTCTAGAAACAAATCTAGAACTCTTAACACTACACATGAGTAATGTCAAACGAGCAATATAGGTGCTAAAAAATGGGATGGAAGTAATGGCAGATGGATTCTATGAAATGACTTATTAGATCTGGCTCTTAACAAGCAAGTTTTCATGCATACATGGAAACATATCGAGGATAACTTGTGCTCATTTGCATCTACCAATTCTAGAAACAAATCTAGAACTCTTAACACTACACATGAGTAATGTCAAACGAGCAATATAGGTGCTAAAAAATGGGATGGAAGTAATGGCAGATGGATTCTATGAAATGACTTATTAGATCTGGCTCTTAACAAGCAAGTTTTCGTGCATACATGGAAACATATCGAGGATAACTTGTGCTGATTTGCATCTACCAATTCTAGAAACAAATCTAGAACTCTTAACACTACACATGAGTAATGTCAAACGAGCAATATAGGTGCTAAAAAATGGGATGGAAGTAATGGTAGATGGATTCTATGAAATGACTTATTAGATATGGCTCTTAACAGGCAAGTTGTCGTGCATACATGGAAACATATCGAGGATAACTTGTGCTGATTTGCATCTACCAATTCTATAAACAAATCTAGAACTCTTAACACTGCACGAGTAATGTCAAACGAGCCATATAGAGATGGTATCCTTCTAAATAGAATTTGTACCTATAAATAGCGATACTAGAGCAAGGGCCATGCATATACTTTAGGGAGAAAATTATTAGGAAGAAGGAAGAAGAAAGAAGAAAGAAACAATGGCAAGAGCTAATCTAAAATGCTCATGGACTATCCTCCTCATGTTCATTTTGGCTTTTGGCCTAGCTCCTCTCCCTACAACAAAGGCGAGAGACCTAGGCGGGCAAGGCCATGCCGGCGTTGAAGAAGAAGGTGAAGCAGCCCGTTCTCACTACCAGATCTTGCATGAAGTCCCCAGTGGACCTAGTCCCATTGGAAATCCCAGCATCGAAGAAGAAGGTGAGGCAGCCCGTTCTCACTACCAAATCTTGCATGAAGTCCCTAGTGGACCTAGTCCCATTGGAAATCCTAGCATCGGAGAAGAAGCCCATTCTCACTACCAGATCTTGCATGAAGTCCCCAGTGGACCTAGTCCCATCGGAAATCCCAGCATCAAAGGAGAAGGTGAAGAAGCCCGTTCTCACTACCAGATCTTGCATGAAGTCCCCAGTGGACCTAGTCCAATTGGAAATCCCAGCATCAGAGAAGAAGCCCGTTCTCACTACCAAATCTTGCATGAAGTCCCTAGTGGACCTAGTCCCATTGGAAATCCCAGCATCGAAGAAGAAGGTGAAGAAGCCCGTTCTCACTACCAGATCTTGCATGAAGTCCCCGGTGGACCTAGTCCCATTGGAAATCCCAGCATCGTAGAAGAAGGTGAAGCAGCCCGTTCTCACTACCAAATCTTGCATGAAGTCCCCAGTGGACCTAGTCCCATTGGAAATCCCAGCATCAGAGAAGAAGGCGAAGCAACCCATTTTCACTAACAAATCTTGCGTGACGCCCCTGCTGGACCAGATCCCAGTCATCATTGAGCCTTGTCATAGCCATTGCATAATTGAGTCCACCTTCGAGTGAATTTTTTGAAGCAATTACCTGTAATTATTCAATAAATTCACCAATTTAAAGTTCTTGTGGATTTAGTTGCAAATTAATTTATCTTACCTCCTTTTGGTCTTTTTTTTTTTTTTTTTTTTTTTGGAGTGTGTTCGAAACTATAAAACTTGTCACGGAAGTAGTTCTAAAACTCTCAAAAAGTGCAATTAAGTCTCAAAACTAGTCGAATTCGTGGAATTAAATCCTTTCACAAACTCGTTTGTACTTGGCAAAACCTGTGATTGGTGAGTCATGCCGCCTCCTCTTGGTTTTGATTGGATGGAATACCATGCATAGTTTTCTTGAAACGGAAGGAGCGTACAAGTAATTTAACATAAAGTTTTCGACTTTAAAGAGGAAATGGATAGACAAAAGCTTTTTAAAATGTAAATTCATGGCCGTTCTTTTTAACAGGGTCCGGCCAATTAAGACTAAGTAATTGTGGGTATATTTTATATCGAGTGTCATTCGAAGCTGTCTTTTTGGCCAAAAATAGGAGAAGCATCAGGTTGAAATAATTAACTTGCTTGTGCGGTCTACTCGCTTTGATTAACATCTTGCTCTTGCAACTCAACTAGAGCAGTTTCGGACCTTTTAGATCCGTCCCGAGTCCCTACAACGGTGGACTCAGCAAGGATATAGCACCTTCATTTTTGTGCTATCCGTCTCGCGTTAAACTTCCATGGCTGCAAAGGTTTGCCAGATATAGGCCCGCTCGGCACTTCTTGACACTAGGTTCCTCGACTATCAGTCATTTTGTCCCATGTCATTTATTTTTTTCTTTTGGGCTTGAAATATTTAAGGTTTTGATCGACTCAAATACAGATATTCAAATACTTTTAGGATATGAGAGTATTCAATATTATGCAAAAATGCAAATCTAAAAATGATAACCAAATCATCTTACCGAACCTTGAATGTATCACGCAAGTGTAAATCTGGAATTTCTATTGTCATTATAAAAAGTTCATGATAAATGTATTACCTTAGGCACAATTTGAGATGTTTTAAGTCCCAAAAATGAGTTTAGAGTAAATATGTGACGATGGATATAGTTTGAAGTTCTTTTACAGCTTTTTCCCTTTTAAAAATTTACTATAAGCATGTTCGGTGAATTCTTCAATTTGTGAGAATCATAAAACTAGCTAACATGAAATTGTAGTTATGTTTTAATGTATGGCCCTCCTTGCAATTATAGTTCATGCTTCCGAACGCTACAACTTTTTTTTTTGTTGGTTACCAAGCTGATAAAAATAAATCAATTAAAATAGTGAACACTAGAGAGCTTCTTAAGTAGCGTGACACGATGAAAAGCAAGCCAAGAGACGAGTTATCGAAATATTTTTTTTATAACGAATCAGAGAAATTATCCGATTAGTCCTGAACCTATTGTACGAATATTAAGTTAGTTCTAAACAAACTCGCATCAAGAGTAGGGGTGGCAAAATGGGTCCATAACCCACTTTCTTGCTCATATTTTACACTAATAGGTTGTATGTGGGTCATAAAAATATAAAAGTCCAATTAAAATAAGTCAAAAAAGTTTAAGTTGAATTTATATGATTCGAAAATGGGTGAGACATTCTAACTCATTTTCGACTTAACTGGGTAATCTAAAACACACAAAGCTTTCTCAGCTACTCGACTGCAACCGTTCATCACCCACCTCCACTGCTCACCTCCACTGCTCGCCTTCGAAATGCCTCCGCCGCTCGCCTTCGCGACTCGCTTTTGAGCCGCCTCCGCCACTCTCCGAAGGCCGACGAGCTTCAGCATCACCCCGTGAAAATCCAGCTCCCGAATGTCGATTTTTGCCTCAACAGCGCTCCTCGATGCGTGAGTCCATGCCGTACCCTTTAAGCTTCGCAGGTTGCTCGTGCCATTTGCCTTAGTGATGCGTGCTTCATTTTGCGCGTTTGAATCGCTAGATGGACAGACGGGCTTTGAGTGCTTTGCTTCTCCCGTTCTCTCTTGCTCTGCTTGACAATTTTTGTTCGATATGTTTTTTGATGTCCGTGTCGTCCTTTGTTGAAGTTTTCTTTTGGCTTTGTGGTGTTATTAGTTAAGTAGGATGCAATCGGTTTCTGTGGCTTGGTAGGCTCTCACGTTTTCATGGTCTTTCACAAAGATTGTTAATGACACTAAGAGTCTCTAAGAGTCACTGTTGTAGACATGAGACTTGGTTTTGCTCTTTGTTATTTGTGCATTAGTCGACTCTGCTACTGTTGCTGACAGATGCCGAATTTTAAAACACTTTTGAGGAACACACCTGATATGCACTTTTGAGATCCATTTCTACTACTGTACTTTCTAGTTGCATTGTATATCATGTATTATTCTAATTCCATATGTATTGTGTCTGAATTCAAAGTCTTTATCTCATGCACTTGCATACAGTAACTTTTCATAGGTTCTTATGATCGTCAATTTGATCCTTGGAGACCTCCAAAATGTTCGTAGAATTAGACCACATCTTGAGTGGGTGTTGGTTTTGCAAAATGGGTTAAATGATGGGTTGCTAATAATCTATTTTCTTGAGTTTTATTTTTTCTTAACTCATTCGTAACCCATTTAAAAATAAAAGAGCTACCCACATGAAATTGGGCTCATTAAATCCAAGTTGTAAAATGGGTTTATCCACCCTAATCTTTTTATAAATATATATTTTCTTGGTTAAGTTTTTTTATAAATATTTCAATTTATAGGTCTTTTACATTCTTTGTTTTATTTACTATCTTTTAATTATTTAAGTTGCTTTTTTTTATTTTGATCTGATGTTTTTATCCAATTAGCATAGAGCCTAAAGTGAGAATGGGTATTCCTCGAATATTAATGGGTTTTAACAATACGGATCGGGTCGAGATTAAGTCACTAAATTTACGCAACAAAAATATGAATCAAAAAGAGTTAAATGAATTAATATGAGTTGGACCATTTTCGACTTGACCCAATGGCAACCCAGGAGCTGACGGAGTACGAGCGCAAGAGGCTCAAGAACATCAGGCGGAACGACCAGATGATGGCCGCCCTCAAGCTCTACTCCATGGCCTCCCATCTCTCCGCTTCCTCCAAGCGACAAAAGTACTCTCTCTCTCTCTCTCTCTCTCTCTCTCTCGCATCGTTTTTGAGCGATTTCTCGGGTGCCCTGTTGCTCGTCTGCTCTGTTCGTGCGTGACGTGTGGGTGTTTCTGTTGGTGCCAGGATCGAGAGCAAGGCCAGGACCTCCGCAGTCAAGACGTACAGGAAGCCTAGGGACGAGGCGCAGCTCGTCATCCGGCGCTCCCTCCGCACCAGAGGGATGCCGCCGGACTCCGCGGCCCTCGAGGGCGACTCCGATGACGCTGCCGCAGACGCTGCCCCCGGAGCCCTAGAGTCGAAGCCCGAGTTCTCGCCGCGGAAGTTGGGGCCTCTCTCGATGGGCGACGCATACGACGGTTCGCGGTCCGGGGACACGTTCGTTCGGGCCGTGCAGCGGGTCTTGAAGAAACCCGTGATGGCGGGTTCGGTGGGAGAGGAAAGTTGTGGAGTTGAGGGGTGTGAAGACGAGATTTTGAGAGATTCAGTCGCGGGTGTGAGCGAACGCTCGATGGGTTGTGGAGACGTCAAGACCGAGGATTCATCAGAGGTCGTTAGTACGCTGAAAATGGAGGACTCTTCGGGTTATGGAATGAAGAGAGAAGGCGTCGATGATTCCTTGAAGTTCGTTAGTTCTTTGACACTGGAAGAGGAGAATGTAGCTAGAGTTGTTCCTGGAAGGGCAATGGTGGTGAAATTCTTCCCTACCACCGAAATAAGAACGGTGGCTGTCGGAAACAAGTACGGAAATGTCGGATTTTGGAATATGAATCCCAAGGAAGAGGAGGGAGACGGAATATACTTGTACCACCCGCATTCCGGTCCGGTTGGAGGGATCTCAATCAACCACTTAACACTGGAAAGGTACTTCTGATGCTTCTTTGGTGCCTTTTTATTCACCAGTTATCACTATCGGTTTCTTCTCGGTTTTATGTCAAATATTAGATTTGATTCGTTGAATATATGTTCATTTCTTTTGTACACCTCCTGTACTATATTTACATGACTTTGTGCATCAATAAAATAATGGAATAGAATACACAAAATTCTCCCAAAAGTTCCTCTTCTTTTTACGATTCTTCCTTTCTTCCCTTAGCTTCTTATCTTCTTTCGAAACCTAATCTGAGATGCTCATGGACAATCCTTCTCATGCTCGTTTTAGGTTTTGGCTTAGCTTTTGCAACAACCGAGAGAGAACCCGTCACTGAAGGGCCCGCTGATGTCGGTGAAGAAGGCAGAGCAACCCACTTTCACTATCGGATCTTGCCTCGGATCACCCCCGTCCCGCATCTAGACCCAATTGCCGCCACAATTGCAACTAGCTGCTGCCATTCCATAATTAAGTCCGCGTCTAGTGAAATTTTCGAAGCAATTGCCTCTAACTATTAAATAAATTCACCAATGGAATAGAGTTGTTGTGGATTCGGTTTTTTTTTCTTTTTTTGTGGATTCGGTTGCGGTGTTGATCTTGTTTGTAGCTGACGAAATGTGCGATTGGTTAGTCATTCCATCTCGTCTTGGTTTGATTGGCTTAATTCGATGGGATACCTTGCGAAGTATTATCGAAATTGGTTGGGGGCGTGTAAGTAATTTAAAATGAAGTATTCGCTATAAGAAGAAAATGGGTGGATAAAAGCCTTTGAAATTTTAAATTTACAACATTTCCGTAGGACGACGAGGTCAATACAACTTAGGGAGATCCAATTCATGATCAGTGCTTATGATAGATAATTTAAATAGTAAACCACGCTTTGATCAAATAGTTTAAATTTTTATGACAGTTAAGAGTGTTCCACCAAAATTTCATATGATATCCGAGCAGAAGATCCTAAATTCAAATATTTCGAAGGCTCTAAAAGACTATACTAAATGTGAGGAGGAGTGAAAGAAACGCCTCTGAGTCCATTTGTTTCACCAAAATCTCAATAATAAAGGAAAATTTTTCATGAACAAGGTTAGTTGTCCTTTATTTAATGATATATGATTGAAAACATTTTCCAATATTCAGATTTTATCTCAGGCAAAAAAAAAAAATTACATTTTTCAAAAAATTCAAAATTCTAATTATCTTTTATTTTTTTCTTTTCTTTTTATTTAAAATATTCGCTTTTCTTTTTCTTTTTCATTTCTTTCCTTTTATTTGCCCCCTTTCTTCACTGCGATCGGCCGAGGATAGGCTTGCCCGACAATGACCATAGGCAAGCTCGAGCTTGCCAACCGCGAGCAAGGTCAACCTCGCCAAGATCGGGCAAGCCACGAGCTCGCCTAGATCTAGTGAGCGTCAAGCTAGGCGGCCTTCTACCAGCCATGAACCAAGAACCCTCACACTAGAATAATATTTTGGAAAACGTTTTCAAGCTCTTTCAAATAAGATATATTTTTTTTAAATTTAAATTTGGTAGGAAAACCCTATTCATTGACTCATTTTCTTAAGCAAACCAAACATAGGAAAATGAGGAAAATATTTTCCTAAAAAATATTTTTCATGAAACAAACAAACTTTTTATCAAACAACTTAAACTTTTAAAATAATTGGCAGTGGTCTCATTAAATTATGCTATGCAAAGTTAATACTCCTGTTAAAAAAATCTCGACTATGGGGTTTGTGTGTGTATACTCTTCCTCCACGTAATAGTTAAGTTATTGGGTTTGACTTTTAAATATATTATTTGGATCTATCCTAGTTTATTTCACATGGGCATTTACCCCATTAGTCAAATATCATGTGTCATTTCTAATCCAACTTGAATGTGAGAGAACGTGTTGCAATCTACCCAAAGCCTGACTTGACTATGGGGTTTACATTCAATTTATTTACACGCCACCTCCCTCAACCTAATAGTTTAAACTTTTGGATTGGATTTTTAGACGACCTCAAAGGTTTTTTTTTTTGTCACGAAAACCCTAAATATTGTACCATTGTGACAAAAATAGTCATTATCTGCCACAAAAATCCTAAACTTTGCCAAATATGACACTAATACCCTTTTTATTTAAATTTTCATAATTCCCTAAACTTATACCAATGTGAGCATAGTTTATGAGCTTTGGTGACATTAAAAAATTAGAGGTATTAGATTTACAATAGGCATATTTTAGGGTTTTTTGGTGATAAAAAAAATTAGGATATTGGTATAACAATGGCATAGTTTAGAATTTGTTTGTGTGGTATTTGCATTTAACAAAAATCAATATGGAATTTTTTGGTAGGCAAATATGAAAACTTAGAGGTATATTATGTGACATCCTAAAATTCGAGCCCTATAAGGGATGAATGAATGTGAATTTCGTCAATGCACTGTTGGTTGATCTCACTCGGAATTGATCACTCCTGAGATACTGACCTTGAGGGGAAAGGCTAATGAGGATAGAACCCGTACGACTAAAGAACTCGACCTGGGAAAACGACTTGATCATGAGACTTGCGTGAGGATGATCCTGTAGATAGGCAGGCCAATTCTAAGGATGACTAGAAGTTGATTCGCGGGCAGAACATAATGAAACGACGGGTGATTCCATTTACCGTTATCGAACCCTCGAACGACCCTATGTCGATCTTCAGTGATCATGTACTTTGAAATAAGAATCTATCCTCCGAAATTTCATGCAGTCAAGGACGTCCATGCGTCAAGATGTCTTGAACGTGGTTTGGCATGAGTTGGTTACGCGTGAATCCTCGGAGCCGCTCGTCAGTCTGAGTTGTAACCGAAATGGCATTTGGCAAAATTGACATGGCAAGAGAACTTAAGATTGGACTTCGAATTATCGGGAATGTCCTTGACGGACTTTGGATGAAGCCGCACCAAACAATCGACAGAGCCAGTTAAGCCGAGTAATTGAAAAAGGGATTTTTGGACCGAGGAAGCGAGCCCGTGAGGACGTGGGCTAGGCCAAGCCAGTGTGGGCCTTAGGCCCAAGTTGGGATAGCCACCAAATGGGCCTAAGTCAAGCAAATGAACCCATTGGGCCAAACCAACTATTCATCTTCTAAGCCCATGGGCCAATTCTTAGCCTTTTCAAGCCCATTCCTATTCATGGCCAAGCCCAATTCCTAGGCCCATCCACCAATTTCAGCCCAAGGACATAATGGTAATTGTGCAAGGTGAAATGACTAAATTGCCCCTAAAAGCTTGTGGATAAGGTAAAAGAAGAGAGAGAAGATGATGTCATGCATGGGGACTTGAAGTGGCCATTGAATGGCCTTAATGAGGAGTACCCTCAGCCCTTCCATCACTCTCTCTCTCCCCCATTCGGCCCCAAACCGGTCGAAGCTTCTCTCTCCTCCATTTTCTTCTTCCTTCAGTTTCTGCTCCAGCTGACCCTTCGGTGAAGAACCGAGTCAAAAGTGGTCCTCCCGGTTGAATCAGAGAATGAGCCACCTATCACCGTGATGGGGAGAGACAGACCATTCCAACGAGCCTGATTTCGTCCCGAACGGAGCCACCGTCGGTCCTGTACGGCCGTCGCAAGCTGCCGGTCGCTGGTCCGTCGGTCCGCCTGCAGCCTGGACTGTTTCGACTTTGCAGCCCGTTTTCTTCCATTCCAGCTGTTCCTCCGCCCATCCCAACCTACAGCAAGATTCCCAAGACCCCCGGGAGCCTCTGGTTGTCGACCAACCCCCTCGCCGGAGCTCCGGCCAAGCCGTTCAACTCAGTTTCTCCTCCGGCAGGGCTGTTTTTCAGTGTTTTCAGTGGGAGTCCGAGCTGTGGTTGCTGTGTTGAGCTTGGGACCGCCTTGGATCATCGTTGTAGAGGTCCCGGTGTGTAGCCACCATCGTCGCCTCCGCGTTGGTGTCTCCGGCCCGCTTAACGGGTGAGTTTAGCTTCTAATCCTTCGATTAGTGCCTAAACTTGCTTAGGATTGGTTTAGTTAGATTTAATTCTAGTTTAGGTGATTTAATTAAGTTGTATTAGCCCTAAGATAGGTGGTTAGATGGATGGATTAGATTAGTTTAGCTTAATCTTGCTTTATTTGCTTAATTGTGCTTATGTGTTTAATTAAGCTTGTTTTGCTTAATTAATTGTTTGATTGTTTTAATTAATGTTTTTAATGATTTCTGAGTTTAATTCATCATTTATTAAATTCTGGAAATTTACTGTTCACTCGACACTATTCGCGATTTACTGTTCACGAGGCACTGTTCACGAGTTACTGTTCATGAAACACTGTTCACCCGAGAACGAAAAGTGTCTAATTTCATGTGGGTTTAATCCTATGAAGTGATTGGATGTGTTATTGCATAAACATCTGCATGAATTGAATGATGATTTGTGCAATTGTGTGGTGATTGGAAAATTGGATTTTATTCAGAAAATCCCGAGTGTCGGGTTTGGACATCGAAAATGGATTTTAAGTATTATATCAAACAGTGGGGTTTGAAAAAGGAAAGTATCAGTTTTCTGGTTCGAATTGACGTGTACCCACGCACGACTTCTTTCGCGGATGTTTTTAATACGAAGAAAAGAGGCCAAGATTACTATTTTAATCGAGGCATTTGAGTGAAATGCAAAGTGTCATGGGCCGATAATAAATTGTCGTGTGCTGGCTAATGAGGAACCGTCCTGGGCTATTGAGCTAGACGTGCCCCTATATGGGATGCCCGCGCAATGGATGCCGGTCGCAGTAGAGGCTGGGCCGACTGGACCGATGCTCCTTCGGGAATGTCGTCGACGTAGTGACGAAGCCGTGCTCCAAGGGGGGGAGACGATGCTCCTTTGGGAATGCCGTTAACGTAGTGACGAAGTCGTGCTCCAAGGGGGGAGACGATGCCTGGCATTAATGTCAGTAGATAGCTGAACGGCGAGTAGGCTATGCCATTGAGTGGCAATGAATAACAATTGGAACGCATGCTGAATGTTATTGACGCGCCGGATTATGGGACGAAATTGTGTGGCACGGTATGGGACGTGTCATAACAATTTGGTCTTATAATCAAGACCCCTATGATTAATTGAGTGGATAAGGCGTTTCAATTGTTGTATGCATTGAGTATATGCATGGTGTTTTTGGAACTATGCTAATGTGCATGAACGCATGAGAATCATGGTATCGATGGTTCCGGTCATGCATGAGTGAACCACATTGCTTATGGCACGCACGCATGAATCGATAACGTGTGGTGTGGCAATGGCAGTGTGAGATCGCTTGTGATGCGACTCGTATGTGATTGATGAAATGTATCATCTAATGGCCACGTGCATTGCGTGTATCGTGCTGAATTATAACGTGCAGGGGTATGGCATACCAGGTAAGGTTGTATGCGAATCGACTATTGGTTGTTGCTTGTGGTGGGGTTGTTCTGGATAGATACCCTGAGTTGAGTTGGTGTATTAACCGGGGCTTAGGGGTGGAACTCGCTAAGATTTATATCTCACTGGTTATTGAATAACCATTTTCAGGTCCCTACTGTGAAGAGCCAGGAGCTTGAAGAAGAAGGGTCAAGAGCATAGGTGGCTCAGTAGTTCTTTATGACATAGACCTTCTGTATAAGCTTGAAGTGTTTATAAAAGTGTATTTGATTTGAAATTGGTTGTCCTGCTTTTCTATCCCATGTATGTTGTTGTCAGGGAATTAGTGAATTCGCTTCCACATGTGCAATAAAATGAAAAGGGTCGGCGACAAGTCCTGGGAACGTCGCAAAATTATATCGACCACCGAGGGATGTGCGCGTGCTCGAGGTTCGGGGCGTGACATATTAAGGAAACGGACTTCAGTTTATATTTTGTGCAAGATTCAGGATAAATTATCGACAATTTATTGGAGAAGACACAAATCAAATACTTACCGGTAAACTTTACACCAAAATTGTTCCATACCTTTTATTCGCCGATACATACCATAGGAATCACATGAATCCTTTTGAGCTCAAACCCGAAAAACCAGGCCCATCCGTGAGCGGATTGAGTGTTCACTTTTACACATGCTTTTCGTTATCTTCTCTCCTTTTTACCTACATTTTTTATACCAATTTAAATTGCTAGATTGAAACGGTCGAATTACCCTAAAGTCTTTGTATTAATTTTTGACAAAGAAAACGTTAAAGAGTGTTTCTTGGGCACTAGTTAAAGATTATTAAAGGTTATTTGAAAATATCTAATTTACGATTAAAGTGAGTGAATTTTTTTTTTTAAATGTAATTATTTCATTTTCAAAGTGTCTTGCAAGGAAATGTTTCCACTATTAGTAATTTAACAAGAGATCTTGACAATTAGGGGAAGTTGCTATTTCCACAGCCAAATTGGTCGGGATAGTGCCCACTATGAAATCTCTCTTTCATACTGACTTGGTTCGGTTGAAGTTAACGTGCGCACACCCAACGCCTTATTTTAACTATCGTTACTCAGCTAATAAAGTGAATATATTAAAATGGTGAAGAAAAGTGATCTTCTCAAGAGGGACAATGAAAAGCAAGATGGGAAACGAGTTTTTGGAAATACTTCTGTATAACAAATTGCGTGATTACCTAATTGTAAAGTCATGATTTAAGCAAGACATACAAATCTTGTGAGATTTTGTGAGACCACTACCAACAGTTCTAAAAGCTTAAACTGTTAGATTGATACGTCATTTAATATTTAATTATTCTATCAAAATACTTTTCAATAACGAATCGTGTGATTATTGAAATGTAGAGGTCAAAATTTAAGCAGGATATTTATGTGCTAAAAATGGGATGGAAGTAATGGCATATGGATTCTATGAAAAGACTGATTAGATCTGGCTCTTAAAAGGCAAGTTGCCGTGCATACATGGAAACGTATTGAATAACTTGTGCTGATTTGCATCTACCAATTCTAGTAACAAATCTAGAACTCTTAACACTACACATGAGTAATGTCAAACAAGCAATATAGAGATGGCATCCTTCTCAATAGAATTTGTACCTATAAATAGCGATACTAGAGCAAGGGCCATGCATATACTTTAGGGAGAAAATTATTAGGAAGACGGAAGAAGAAAGAAACAATGGCAAGGGCTAATCTAAAATGCTCATGGACGATCCTCCTCATGCTCATTTTGGCTTTTGGCCTAGCTTCTCTCCCTACAACAAAGGCGAGAGACCTAGGCGGGCAAGGCCATGCCGGTGTCGAAGAAGGAGCTGAAGCAGCCCGTTTTCACTACCAGATCTTGCGTAAAGTCCCCTCTGGACCTAGTCCCATTGAAATTGCCGGCATCGGAGAAGAAGGTGAAGCAACCCATTTTCACTTCCAGATCTTGCATGACGCCCCCGTTGGACCGGATCCCATTCATCATTGAGCCTTGTCACAACCATAGCATAATTGAGTCCGCCTTCGAGTGAATTTTTTGAAGCAATTACTTGTAATTATTCAATAAATTCACCAATTGAATAAAGTTGTTGCGGATTTAGTTGCAATCTAATTTATCTTACCACCTTTTGGTCTCTTTTTTTTTTGGAGTGTGCTCCAAGCTATAAAATTTGTCACAAAAATATTCCTAAAACTCTAAAAAAGTGCAATTAAGTTCCAAAACTAGTCAAATTTGTGTAATTGAATCCTTTCACAGACTCCATCCAACTTGACTGACTGAAAATGCCGACATGACTCTTTTTTCTTTTTCTTTTTTTTTTCTGTCTCTCCTATGTTGCTTTGACGTCTCTAAAATAAAATAGTGAACGAGAGTGATCTTCTCAAGCGACATTGGACAATGAAAAGCAAGGTGGAAAGCGAGTCATCTGAAATAATTTTCTATAACAAATTGTGTGATTCCCTATTTGTAAAGTCAAGGTTTATTCGGGGCATGTATGCTAAGAATGAGATCAAAGTAGTGGTAAATGAATTGCATAAAAGGAATAACTTCGAATTTTGCTCGAAAGAAATGGTCACGCACACATATATATAAATTGTGCTAATGTGGATTAGAACAAAGCTTCTCATTCCTTTTTTTTACCGTCAATTTGTTCAGTAGTCTCCATTGCTATCTCTATCTGATTGACTTACCTTGAATTGGATTCGCAACAATGGCCACCTGCTTCGAAATTTCGATTTGGAAGCAGCCGCAACATGTTCTTTTCTTCGTACTTAACGAAGTTTGAATATGCATCTATCAATCCTAGAAATCCACAACTCTAACCGACACATTTTGTAATGCCATGGCAAGCAATATGGAGATGGCATCCTTCTCCATGGAATTCATCCCTATACATAGTAGGGGTGTGCAAAAGAACCGGGACCCGCCTGGACCGCCCGGAACCGGTGGTTCTTAAGGGAACCGGTCCAGTTCCCGATTCCAATTTATGGGAACTGGTGGGTACCGTACTCTCTCTCTCTCTCTCTCATCTTTTTTTGAGCGATTTCTCAGGTGCCATGTTGCTCGTCTGCTCTGTTCGCGCTGATGTGTGGTTCTTTCTGTTGGTGCCAGGATCGAGAGCAAGGCCAGGACCTCCGCAGTCAAGACGTACAGGAAGCCTAAGGACGAGGCCCCGCTCGTCATCCGACGCTCCCTCCGCACCAGAGGGATGCCGCCGGACTCCGCAGCCCTCGAGGGCGACTCCAATGACGCCACCACGGCCACCCCCGGAGCCCTAGAGTCGCAGCCCAAGTTCTCGCCGCGGAAGTTGGGTCCTTTCTCGATGGGGGACGCGGACGATGGTTTGCGGTCCGGGGACGCGTTCATTCGGGCCGTGCGGCGGGTCTCGAAGAAGTATAGGGTCAAAATTCGATTTGATAAATATCAATGCAATGAATTGTTTCAAGGCTGACCCTAATTAATTAATAAATTGACTCCCTTTAAAACGAAATTCATTTGATTGAGATTATCTACCAATTCGACAAAAGAAACTCCAGATATTTGATATCTTTCTCTTTGAATGAGATCTCAATTCCAGCTATGGTTTCATTAGATATCTTACAACTAGAATCCCTCTTTTTTCAGATTATGAAACTGCACAAAGAGTTAAGCAAACTTTACAACGTTACAAAGAACTTCAGGACATTATAGCTATCCTTGGGTTGGACGAATTATCTGAAGAGGATCGCTTAACCGTAGCAAGTCGGTGGGAGAGGAAAGTTGTGGAGTTGAGGCGTGTGAAGACGAGATTTTGAGAGATTCGGTCGCGGGTGTGAGCGAATTCTCGATGGGTTGTGGAGACGTCAAGACCGAGGATTCATCAGAGGTCGTTAGTACGCTGAAAATGGAGGACTCTTCGGGTTATGGAATGAAGAGAGAAGGTGTCGATGATTCCTTGAGGTTCGTTAGTTCTTTGACACTGCAAGAGGAGAATGTAGCTAGAGTTGTTCCTGGAATCGCAATGGTGGTGAAATTCTTCCCTACCACCGAAATGAGAATGGTGGCTGTTGGAGTACGGAAATGTCGGGTTTTGGAATATGAATCCCAAGGAAGAGGAGGGAGACGGAATATACTTGTACCACCCGCATTCTGGTCCGATTGGAGGGATCTCAATCCAACCACTTAACATTGGAAAGGTACTTCTGATGCTTCTTTGGTGCGTTTTTATTCACCAGTAATCACTATTGGTTTCTTCTTGGTATTATGTCGAATTACGAATGAAAAGCACCTTTCTGAGGTGCAGGAATGTGGATACGTGATTGGAACTAAAGCAGGAATTCGTGTTTGCGGGCTTCATGCTGACCTTGAATTCTATTATGATCAGTTTCCTGTCAGCCAGTTGGATTCAATGTTTGATTATTGAATTATTGCCGATTGTATTTTTTGAACTGTCAGCATGATGGCCTGTTTAGTGCCTCTTATGCATTTCTCTTATGTGTTCTTAACATCTGGAAAATTTATTTCCTCACTAACCTGAGAAAAGAAATGAAACTGAATCCAAATTTGAAAGATTATCAGATTTGTCAAAGTACTGATTAGTTGTATAGGAACTTTATTTGCCGTTGTTTGATTCAAATTTTCTAAGTTCGTGAAAATTATATATGCTATACACGTGTTGAAGCATATATATACTTGTGTGAACCATGAGTTCCACAAGAAAGGCAACCATCCCAAGTTCTTATAACCACTGTGCATGGATAAGTACGTTCTAGCTTGGTTTCCAATATATGTATTTCATGTATGTTGAGTTATGTGGCACATAAGCTCTTATACGAATTTATGATGGTTGATCTTTTGTTCAGATTTTTACCAGCTCTATGAAGGATTTGTCCGCATGATGGATGTCGAGAAAGAGATATTTGATTTGGTACATGCAAGTGATGATGTGATAACTCTATAATTTAGGCAACAATTAATAAGATATCTATGAGAAAATATTTGGATTTCCTTCTAATTATTTGAATTTTTCTTATTTATGCAGAATAATGACATATGAAGAAGATAAGGAAAAGAATGGCAAAAATCAGGAATTCAAATCAAAAAGCAGTGGAAGATGGATATCAAATTAGGGAATCCTTAATTTTGTTCCCTAATATTATCTGCAAACGTTGGGAGATAGATAACTTGGATATATCCTATAAATAGGAGAACATATAGAGAGAGAGAGAGAGAGAGAGAGAGAGCAGCTAGGCTTTTGTTAGATCATTTTTCATTGTTTTGAGAGTTTTTCAAGTATTTTGAAGAGAAGACAAAAGTGGTGACATAATTCTTGTTCTTTGATTCAAGATGCTGAGTTTGATTTTTATTTTTATTTTTTCTTCTACTATGTTCTAATTTTCTTTTATTAGGGCTACGATGTAGCCTAACCATGATGATGTGAATTTCATAATTCTTATGTTTTACAATTAATTTCATTCATGTGAGCTATATATTATTGTGCACAATGCTTTTGAGTGACTGGCCACCACTTGAATGATCTTATATATATGTTTGAGATTAAGAAGTGATAATATACAATTGATCATTATAATATATAACCATGAATTAAATATGGATAGAAATATACTAAGTTATGTGTATCTTTCGATGATAAGGTAATCCAAAATACTAATTGTAAACTGGGAATATTCATAATTTTTAATGCACATTTTGATATCGTTTTTGTACCCACAACAATCTGAAATTCATATCTAGTGGTTATGGTGAAATCGAATGCTCTAACATATTTATCTGATTGATTTACTAAATTTAGTCTCCAAATTTTGTTTTTAATTTATTCTCAATTATATTTTGATTTGTTAGATAAATTTTAGAATTAATCTATTTTAGTATTTAATTTGTTTATTAATCATCGATCTCTGTGGGACGATACTCTTTCTCATCATTATATTACTTGTTCGACATGTTCACTTGTGTTTAGAATTTTACGAATAAGTTTTTGGCATCATTGCCAGAGATCATTTGTTTAATACTAATTAATATTGATACCAGATAATTTTAAGTTTAATCTAGCTTTTGTCTCGTTTTATTTTTTAGGGTGTACATCGGTTTATGACACGTCGCCAACAAGGGAAACTTGTTGAACTTGATCCAGAAATCGAGTGTACATTCAAAAGGCGATTGAGAGAACAAAGAAATCATGCTAAGAAGATGGCAAACGTTGATAATGAAAATCTACGTAGACTCTTAAGATATTATGCCGCGCCAACAGTTCAAGGCACCACATCAAGTATCAGAAGACCTGCAATTCAAGCAAACAACTTTGAGATCAATCCGTCACTCATTCAGATACTTCAACAATCAGTGTAATTCAGTGGGCTACCAAGCGATGATCCAAACGATCACATCGATGCTTTTCTTGAAATCTGTGACACCATTAAATATAATGGACTTACAGATGATGCTATTAGATTGATATTATTTCCATTCTCTCTTAAAGACAAAGCTAAGAGTTGGCTTTCTTATCTTCCTGTAGGATCAATCACTACATGGAATGATATGGCTCAGAAATTTCTTGGTAAATTCTTTCCACCTGCAAAGTTTGCGAAGATGCGTAACGATATTACTAATTTTATGCAGATGGATAATTAATCATTTTATGAAGCATGGGAAAGATTCAAAGAATTTCTTAGGAGATGCCCACATCACGGACTACCTGTATGGATGCAGGTACAAACTTTTTATAATGGCTTTAGTACAAATCTTTGTTTTATGATCGATGCAGCTGCAGGGGGAACTCTAAATAATAAAACACCAGAAGAAGCCTACAATCTATTAGAGGAGATGGCGTCCAATAGTTATCAGTGGCCTAGTGAGAGACTATCAATGCGAAAAGCTAGCAGAGTTCACGAAGTGGATGCTTTTACTGCAATTGCAACACAATTTGAAGCACTCAACAAAAAGCTCGATAATATGAGTGTTTCAGCCATAAAAATTCAGAATTTGACATGTGATTTTTGCGGTGGAGGACATGTTAGCACAGCGTGTCAGGTAGGCAATACTTTTAAACACTTTAGTGAAAATTCTAACCTTGTTTGGAATTTTAACAGGTCACAGAATAATCCCTACTCCAACACGTACAATCCGGGATGACGCAATCATCCAAATTTTTCATGGAATAATCAGAATGTGACGAGACCACAGGGATTCAAACAATCAGAAGAGACAAAGTCAAATTTGGAAGATATAGTCACCAAACTTGCTAATACAACTCATGACTTCATGAAAAGCACGGATGTGAGATTTCAAAACCAAGAGGCTTCAATCAGAAATTTGGAGATGCAAGTGGGTCAGTTAGCAAGCATGATGTCAAGGAGACAACAAGGTTCTTTGCCGAGCAACACAGAGAAAAATCCAATTGAAAACATAAAGGCTATTACCCTGAGAAGTGGTAAACAAGTAGGAGAAGAAGAGATTGTCGGAGATAAGGAAGAAGTGATCAATAAACAATCAAATAAGACACGTAAGAGTAAACTTTTTCCAGATAATCCCAAGTCATATGTGCCGCCAATTCCGTTCCCTCAGCGACTCCAGCAACACAAAATAGATAAACAATTTTCTAAATTTCTTGATGTATTTAAAAAATTGCACATTAACATTCCTTTTGTAGATGCCTTAGCGCAAATGCCTAGTTATGCAAAAAATTTTGAAGGAGATTTTGGCAAACAAAAGGAAATTGGAGGATTATGAAACTGTGAAGTTAAATGAAGAGTGTTCAGCCATCCTACAAAACAAATTACCTCTGAAATTAAAAGATCCAGGGAGTTTTACTATTCCTTGCACTATTGGGGATTCTTACTTTGAAAAGGCATTATGTGATTTAGGTACAAGTATTAATCTAATGCCTTATTCAGTTTTCAAGAAATTAGGATTGCGTGAGGTAAAAACAACCACAGTGTCACTTTAACTGGCTGATAGATCAATTAAATATCCGAGAGGTATTGTGGAAGATGTTTTGATAAAAGTTGACAAATTTATCTTTCCTGCAAATTTTATAGTTCTTGACAGAGAGGAAGATTTTGAGGTACCACTTATCTTAGGTCGACCTTTTCTAGCAACAGGAAGATCTCTTATTGATGTACAACAAGGGAAGTTGATTCTTAGAGTTCAAGATGATCTTGTTTCATTTAATGTTTTTAAAACAATGAAATATCCATCTGATGATAATTCTTGTTTTAGAGTTGAGACTGTCACGCCCCGATCCTCGATTACGTGCCCATCCCTCACCTAGTCGATATTATAGCAACGTCCCAGGACGCATCACCAACCCTTTCATTTTTATTACGCATGCGGAAGCATATAATAAGAATCCCTAGATAATAAAGCAATGTGATAGACAAGTAGGACTAGAAACTCGAACCTGAAAACCAACACCCTTATGTACATATATAACAACTCAGTCATACATATACATATACAAGCCATACTAAAAGGTCGATTTCTACTCAAACAGGTTCCACAGCAAAAGTCATCAGATAGAAGTGGAGTCTCAATCCTCATTAGGATCCTACTCTGGATCATCCTCGGGGTTCTCCTGCAGGTACTCCTCTTCGGGTTCTTTCTCCTCAGGTTGCTCATCAGGGTCTTGAAATGTTGTCCCACAACCGGGATGAGATTACGTCTCAGCAAGTTCTACCCCCTACGACCCAATTAGTAAACCAATACACTTTAGGCTGCCTAAGCACAACACGAGTCAGAGGGCTTACCTTGGCCTCAGTTTCCTCCTGCAAGTCAGTATATATATCAAATATACACGATCACATCACATCACCCAATCAGATCGAATAATCGATCAATCGACCTAGTCAATTATATGTCAAACATACCATTTCTTGGTCATTTCACTCAATATTGTCCATTCTCCAAAATAACCTATCGGGTTATCGAGCCAGTATATTATGACGTTCATTCTTCCAGTTGACAAACTAAGTCAACGAGCCACTATAATATACTATTCATTCTCCAAGATAACCTATCGAGTTACCGAGCTAGTATATCATAATATTCATCATAACGTCCATTCTCCAAAATGACATGTTGAGTCACCGAGCCGTTATGGCATGTCGTCCATTCTCCAAAATGACCTATAGGGTCACCGACCCGACATTGAATACCGTCCATTCTCCAAAAAATGACCTACATTGGGGTCATTCTCCAAAATGACCTCGGGGTATTATATAAATGTCGTCCATTCTTCAAAATGACATATTAAGTCACCGAGCCGACATTGCATACCGTCCATTCTCCAAAATAACCTATAGGGTCACCGAGCCGGTATGATACAACATTCATATTTTACATCAATTTACCATTTTTATCATACTCGATAAAAATAGCCGTATGTGGGTACACGGTCGGCCTTAACCAAAATACTATAATTTATTTTCCACAAATCCCATCATTCTCTGTAATCCACCAAAACATTTTTGGTGCTGTCAACCGACACTCGGCTATTTTCCAATTAATTTCCAAAATTAATTAATTTAGGAAAATAATCCAATAATCACAATTAATTCATTTCAACACAAAATAAAACTCAATTAAATAAACGGACTACACCACGATAATCATCATAAAATTCCGGTTGTTGACCATCCCGGTCTAATTTCTGGAAAATAATTAATTAATTAAATTAATTTCGAAAATTAATAATTAAATACTAAAAATCCAACTTAGGCCCGTAATGCCTAATTGGAGGCTAAGACGGACCCGGAAAAATCTCAAGACCCGTTCAATAAATACTACAACATGTCTATAAGCTAATGACTATATCTAACCACCTAACATGCATCATTAAGTCACTAATTTAACTCATCTAAACTAATCTAACCCCCTAATCATACTTAATTAACACTAATCAAACCATAAGTATCATTAGCAAACTAAGCAAGGTTTAGTGAGTTAAACTCACCCGTTTAACAATCCGCTCAGATTGAAAAGTCAGGAACGTCGCAGGGAACGTTTTTCTACAAAGCGGGCCTAGGGTCCGAGGCTCGGAAACACCTCAAATCAAGTCTCAAAGGTGCTACAAGACCCACTTTTCTTCTTGCTGTTCTTGGCTGAAAATGAAGGGAAATCAACTCGGTTTAGGCGAGAATTGCTCAGAAATGAAAGAATAGGCCAAACCGAGCCTAGATGTGGACTCACGAGGGTTGAATGGGCTTAGAATGGCTCTGGATGAGCTGCAACAAACTCGGGATAGCAGCTGGCAGGCGAGAGAGGTGACAGGATTGGTTGCAGTGCGCGCGGCAGGGATACGCGGCTCCGACGTGCAAACGGCGACGATGCGGCGATCTTGGCGGTGACAGCTTGCTCTGGCCGTTCCTTCGGTTGTTGTGGTGGTCGAGCATAATGAAGGGAGAGAGAGAGGAGGGTGGACGGCAGCTAGGGAGAGAAAATGAGGGAGAGATGGATGAGGGGCAAGTTTTGGTTTTGGTGGGGTCCTTTGCCCAAATTTTCCACACTTGCTCTCAAAGTTTCATCCTACACCACCCATCTTTCCTTGGCTCTCATTCAACCACACCTACACCCCTCACAACTTCTCAAATGGTCCATTTGGCTAGGGGGAAGGGGGAGCTACGAATTTGGTTCCATTTAGCTTCAATTGGATTCTTGATCCACTTCCATACCACCTCAATTGGTCTTTATAAAATCAATTAACATCTCAATGCTTCCATTGGTATTTTTCCGCATCCAAGAATCCATCTTACTTTACAATTTTTCCATCAAAAACAATTACTGGCTTTTTCTATATAAAAGCGACCCGGCGACAACTTTTTCTCAAAAAGTCTCGATTGTCAGAAAAATCTTCTGAGACTAAGTCGACACTCCTAGAATTTATTGTGACATGACAGAAACTTCACATTCTGAAATCGGACTTGAATTCGCAGTTAATTTCTACTTGGCGCGTTTTTAGCGTGACCTAGGGTACCAGGTAACTTTCAGAAATTTTTAGTGCAAATGACCCGTGGTCGATTTTCTTCGAGCCACTATGAACCCACTCGACTCAATGGCGACTCTCGATTATCGTGAAAATCTCAATGATCCAAATACAGACACAGGGTACCAAAATAATAAGAAAATCAGTCTAGTGCCGGTCGACGAGAATTTTCCAACTTAGTGGTGTCACCCACGATTAGCCATACATCTCTATCGAACCGACCTATTTATAACCTCTAATCAATCAATTTACGTCTATGTCGTAATGATCTCGGCAGATTAACACGGTCGAGCAGCCGATTCCTGGTCAAACTCTCAAGTCTATTTGCCTTAAAATCCTTAATGGTTTTCCCAGACAGTCTAGATAGAACAGCCCTATAGGCGCATCAATGAAATGCCCGATTTATTCAGTAGAAAACATGACTGAAAGTCTAGGATGTCACAGAAACGGTTGACAAGTTGGTGAATAAGGTTTTTCAAGAAAATATTTTTAAAGATCCACTTGAAGCATGTCTAATTCAACCAAGGGACAAAGATATTCAGAATGAGGAGATAAAGGAGTACGCAAATTTCATGGAGGCAATTCCACCATATTCAAGGCAAAAGGAAATTAAATTTGAGGAGTTGGGACAACACATTACAAAGCCTAAACCATCAATTGAAGAGCCTACAATTCTTAAACTCAAACCCTTATCTTCTCATTTGAAATATTCTTATTTAGATGGAGTTTCTTCTTTACCGGTAATTATATCTTATTCTTTGATAGATTTTATGGAGGATGAACTGCTCAGAATATTAAGAGAGCATAAGGGTGCAATTGGATGGAAAATAGATGATATCAAGGGAATTAGTTCTTCAATTTGCATGCACAAAATTTTGATGGAGGAACAATATAAACCCACTATCCAACCTCAGAGGCATTTGAACCCGAAAATGCAAGAAGTAGTGAAAGCTGAGGTAATTAAGCTACTTGATGCAGGTATCATCTATCCTATCTCCGATAGTTCTTGGGTAAGTCTTGTACAAGTTGTGCCAAAGAAAGGCGGTATGACTATTCATAAAAACGACAATAATAAATTGATTCCAACTAGAACAGTTACTGGGTGGCGTGTGTGTATGGATTACAGAAAATTGAATAATGCCACTAGAAAATATCACTTTCCTTTACCATTTATTGATCAGATGTTAGAAAGACTTGCAGGACATGAGTTTTATTGCTTTCTTGATGGATATTCGGGGTATAATCAAATTCCTATTACACTAGAAGATCAAGAGAAAACCACTTTCACTTGTCCCTATGGTACGTTTGCTTTTAGAAGAATGCCATTTGGTCTTTGTAATGCACCAGCTACTTTTCAAAGATGCATGATGGCTATTTTTTCTAATATGGTTGGAAAATATACTGAGATTTTCATGGATGATTTTTCCGTGTTTGGCTTATCATTTTATTCTTGTTTAAATAATTTGGCTTTGGTCTTACAAAGATATGAGGAGACTAACCTTGTTTTGAATTGGTAGAAGTGCCACTTTATGGTGCAGGATGGAATAGTGTACGGGCATAAAATATCTCAAAATGGAATAGAAGTCGATCGAGCCAAAGTGGAGGTCATTGCAAAATTACCTCCGCCAACATTTGTGAAACTTGTCAAAGGATTTTTGGAGCATGCAGGATTTTACAAACAATTTATAAAAGATTTTTCAAAAATTACTAAACCTCTTTCTAATCTTTTGGAAAAAGATGCTCCTTTTAATTTTCTTGTTGACTACATGCAGGCTTTTAACGCTTTAAAGGAGAAGTTAATGTCAGCACCAATTATGGCAGCACCAAATTGGGATTTACCTTTTGAACTGATGTGTGATGCTAGCGATTCTGCAGTAGGAACTGTTTTGGGACAAAAGAAGAATATAAATTTTCGAACCATATACTATGCCAGTCAAACCTTGTCAAGTGCACAATTGAATTATTCAACAACAGAAAAGGAACTTTTGGCGGTAGTTTTTGCTTTTGATAAATTTCGTTCTTATTTAATTAGCTCAAAAGTTATAGTTTATTCTGACCACTCTGCTCTTAAGTATCTACTTGAAAAGAAAGAATCAAAACCCCTGTTGATCAGGTAGATTCTATTGCTGCAAGAATTTGATTTGGAAATCAAAGATAAGAAGGGGAGTGAAAATCTAATTGCAGACCACTTATCAAGAATTCCAAATTCAAAGGAAGAGGTAAGACCAATTTCGAAAGAGTTCCCTGATGAGATTATTTTTTCCACTAAGTCCACAAAAATTCCCTAGTACGCCGAGTTTGTAAATTATTTGGTAAGTAATGTTCTTCCTTCTAAATTATCATATTAACAAAAGAAAAAATTCTTTTATGATGTTAAAAATTATTTTTGGGAAGAAGCTTTCTTGTTTAAAGTATGTGCAGACCAAGTCATAAGGAGATGTGTTCCAGACGAAGAGAATGCAAACATTCTACATCATTGTCATGATGGAGGGGCAGGTGGCCATTTTGGTGCCACCAAAATTGCAGCTAAGATTTTACAATCTGGATTTTATTGGCCCACATTTTTTAAAGATGCATACTCCTATGTAATTTCATGTGATAGGTGTCAGAGAACTGGGAATATTTCAAGAAAAAATGAGATGCCTTTAAACAACATTATTGTGTGTGAATTATTTGATGTTTGGGGTATTGATCTCATGAGACCCTTTACACATTCTTATGGAAATTTATACATTTTAGTGGCTGTGAAGTATGTGTCTAAGTGGGTAGAAGCTGTAGCATTGCCAGCAAATAATGCTAAGGTTGTGGTCAAATTTTTGAAGAAAAATATTTTTACCCAATTTGGCACTCCTAAGGCAATCATAAGTGATATGGGGACACCTTTTTACAACAAACAATTTGAAGCACTTTTGAGTAAGTACCGAGTCAGGCATAAGGTTGCAACCCCTTATCATCCTCAGACTAATGGTCAAGTAGAGGTTTCAAATAGGGAAATCAAGATAATTTAGAAAAAACAGTGAATGCCTCTAGGAAAGATTGATCGATAAAACTTGATGATGCACTTTGGGCATATAGGACAGCGTTCAAAACTCCAATTGGAATGTCTCCTTTTAGGCTAGTGTTTGGGAAGGCTTGTCACTTACTAGTGGAATTAGAGCATAAAGCATATTTGGCATTGAAATTTTTGAATTTTGACATGCGATCTGCGCAGTGAAGAAAGATTATTGCAATCGAATGAATTGGAGGAATTTCGCAATGAGGCCTATGAAAATTCTAAGTTGTACAAGGAGCGTACAAAAAGATGGCATGACAAGCACATATTCAAAAGAGAGTTTAAAATTGGTCAAAAAGTCTTACTTTATAACTCTCATCTTAAACTTTTTTCAGGAAAGTTGCGGTCTCGATGGTCTGGTCATTTTACAGTTACACAAGTATTCTCATATGGAATAGTTGAAGTTATGCATGACACTGAGGGTACATTCAAAGTGAACGGTCAACGTTTGAAGCCCTACTTTGAAGGCGGTTACAACAAGCAGAAGACCACCATTGAGCTTCATCCTCCAAAATAGCGACATCTGAGATAGTTTGGTTGAAAACTATAAAGCAAGCGCTTCTTGGGAGGCAACACAAGCATTTTAATTATGTTTTTTATTTATTTATTGTTAAGTTTATGTTTTCCAAAAAAAAAGATTAACTTTTCTTTATTTTATCCAGGTTAATTTTTTAGGGAGCACCTTTCAAGAGTTTAATCATCAAGGTTATCTATGAAGTTATCCTACAATCAAGGGAGTTTTCTTCTTCCTATTTCTATTATTTGCATTGAGGACACTGCTTTATTCAAGTTTTGGGGGAGACAAAATTTTTGGTTAAATCTATTTTTTTTTATCAAAATTGCATTTCTGGTTGTGAATTTTTATGATTCTTAGGAAAAATTAAATTTTATTTAAACTTGCAATTGATGTGTGAGTTAATTTTAATTCCGATTATGTTGATCCACTTACTAAGCACTAAAAGTCCTTAATTTTTTAATTGTGTGTAAATCTAGAGAACATTCATGTGAAGTATGTGATTTTCTTAGATTTTCACCCAAATTTTAGAATTTGTTTGATTTTCTCTTGAGGTGAAATCCTAAGCTAAATCTAACTAAGAAAATTATTTAGGCAATTTTTGGATCGATTGAGCCTTTCAAGCTAACCCTGTTTATTTATCCCTAGTCACCCCTTTGAGCCTTAATTATTACCCAATTTTTCATTGACACCCATATATATTTAGCCTAGCCTTTATCAAATTATATCATTATCTCATGCCTTATGAACACGTTGATTTTTTGAGATAAAAAATTATTTGAGCTTGATAGAAATATGGGAGGAAGGATGGAGTATGAAAAAAGAAAAAAAAAAAAAGTGATTGCTATGGTTGTTTGGGGTGTATTATAAAAAAAAAAATTGCTTTTATGGTTCCCTATCCAACTTTCAATTGAGTGAGCCTTTTGGATACTCAATAGGTTAGCAGTTTTCATGTTATATTAGGAGGGACTTTTGGAGAAACTCCACCATAAAGCAATTCAAAAGGAAAAAAAAAAAAAAAGAAGAAGAAGGAATGATGATATATGGTGGTAGAGAAATTATCTTGAATGAATGAAATTGGACAGTGACATTAGCTCTAATTAGATCCTAAAAATCAACGTGTTGATGGGTGATTTGAGCTTAAAATTACCGTTATCTTACCTTTAGCCCAGCCTTACATTACAAACCGAGAAAAGTCCTATTGATTTTTGGTTGAATAATTAGTTTACATTAGTGGAAAGAGGAATGAAAAGAAAACCTATGAGATTTGGTCATAATTATTGAGAATTTTTTAGAGTTTGCATATCAATGTGAATTTATTTTTTATTTTTTTGGTGAAGGACAATGTGAATTTATTTGGATTGCATATAATTCGAAAAAGATAAGGACTCTCACACACACACACTTGGATCACATAGTTAGAATTGGTCTTAACTTATAAATCAATTTTAATGTTTGGATGAAATTTGTGTTTTCTTTTAAATGTGAATTTGAGCAATTATGGAAAGATTTCATGGAGGAGGTTGTTAGCTTAAGTATGTATTATGTTTTGATTTTGCTCGAGGACTAGCAAAATGTTAAGTTTGGGGGTTTGATAACTTTATAAAAATAGAGTTATTTTACCTATTTTAGGCAATAATTAATGCGATATCTATGAGAAAATATTTGGATTTCTTTCTAATTATTTGAATTTTCCTTGTTTATGCAGAATAATGACATATGGAGAAGATAAGGAAAAGAATGGCAAAAATCAGGAATTCAAATCAAAAAGCAGTGGAAGATGGATATCAAATTATGGAATTCTTGATTTTGTTCCCTAATGTTATCTCGCAAACGTTGGGAGATAGATAACTTGGATATATCCTATAAATAGAAGAATATAAAGAGAGAGAGAGAGAGAGAGAGAGAATATTTGGATTTCCTTCTAATTATTTGAATTTTCCTTGTTTATGCAGAATAATGACATATGGAGAAGATAATGAAAAGAATGGCAAAAATCAGGAATTCAAATCAAAAAGCAGTGGAAGATGGATATTAAATTAGGGAATTCTTGATTTTGTTCCCTAATGTTATCTGCAAACGTTGGGAGATAGATAACTTGGATATATCCTATAAATAGAAGAACATAAAAGAGAGAGAGAGAGAGAGCAGCTAAGTTTTTGTTAGATTGTTTTTCATTGTTTTGAGAGTTTTTCAAGTATTTTGAAGAGAAGATAAAAGTTGTGACAAAATTTTTGTTCTTTGATTCAAGATGCTGAGTTTGATTTTTATTTTTATTTTTTCTTCTACTATGTTCTAATTTTCTTTTGTTAGGGCTACGATGTAGCCTAACCATGATGATGTGAATTTCATGATTTCTAATATTAGATTTGATTCGTTGAATATATGCTCCTTTCTTTTGTACACATGTAAATATGACTTTGTACATCAGTAAAAGAATGGAATAGAATACAAAATTCTCCCAAAAGTTCCTCTTCTTTTTACAATTCTTCCTTTCTTCCCTTAGCTTCTTATCTTCTTTCAAAACCTAATCTGAGATGCTCATGGACAATCCTCCTCATGCTCGTTTTAGGTTTTGACTTAGCTTCTGCAACAACCGAGAGAGAACCCATCACTGAAGGGCCCACTGATGTCGGTGAAGAAGGCAGAGCAACCCACTTTCACTATCGGATCTTGCCTTGGACCACCCCCGTCCCGCATCTAGACCTAATTGCCGCCCCAATTGCAACTAGCTGCTGCCATTCCATAATTAAGTTCGCGTCTAGTGAAATTTTCGAAGCAATTGCTTGTAACTATTAAATAAATTCACCAATGAAATAGAGTTGTTGTGGATTCAGTTTTTTTTTTTTTTTTTTTTTTTTGGTGGATTCGGTTGCGGTGTTGATCTTGTTTGTAGTTGGCGAAATGTGCGATTGGTTAGTCATTCCATCTCCTCTTGGTTTGATTGGCTTAATTCGATGGGATACCTTGCGAAGTATTATCGAAATTGGCGGGGGCGTGTAAGTAATTGAAAATGAAGCTTTCGCTATAAGAAGAAAATGGGTGGATAAATGCCTTTGAAATTTTAAATTTACAACATTTCCGTAGGACGACGAAGTCAAGACAACTCAAATAAGGGAGATCCAATTCATGATCAGTGCTTATGATAGATAACTTAAATAGTAAACCACGCTTTGATCGAATAGTTTAAATTTTTATAACAGTTAAGAGTGTTCCACAAAATTTTATATGACATCTGAGCAGGAGATCCTGAATCCGAATTTTTCCAAGGCTCTAAAAGACTATACTAAACGTGAGGAGGAGTGAAAGAAACACCTCTAAGTACATTTGGTTCACCAAAATCTCAATAATGAAGGAAAATTTTTCATGAACAAGGTTAGTTGTCCTTTATTTAATGATATATGATTGAAAACATTTTCCAATATTCAGATTTTATCTTAGGCAAAAAAAAAAAATTGCATTTTTCAAAAAATCCAAAATTCTAATTATCTTTTCTTTTTCTTTTCTTTTTTTAAAATATTCAAATTTTAATATTTTTTTCAATATTCGCTTTTCTTTTTCTTTTTTCATTTCTTTCCTTTTTATTTGCCCCCTTTCTTCATTGCGATCAGCCGAGGACGACCATAGGCTTGCCCGACGATGACCATAGGCAAGCTCGAGCTTGCCGACCTCGAGCGAGGTCAACCTCGCCAAGATCGGGCAAGCCACAAGCTCGCCTAGATCTAGTGAGCCTCAAGCTAGGCAGCCTTCCACCAGCCAGGGACCAAGGACCCTAACACTAGAATAATATTTTGGAAAACATTTTCAAGCTCTGTCAAATGGGATATAATTTTTTTGAATTTGAGTTTTGGTAGGAAAACCCTATTCGTTGACTCATTTTCTTAAGCGAACCAAACACAGGAAAATGAGGAAAATATTTTCCTAGAAAATATTTTTCACAAAACAAACAAACTCTTTATCAAACAGTTTAAACTTTCAAAACAATTGGCAGTGGTCTCATTAAATTATGCTATGTAAAGTTAATACTCCTGTTAAAAAAATCTGAGCACTTGACTATGGGGTTTGTGTGTATACTCTTCCTCCACGTAATAGTTAAGTTATTGGGTTTGACTTTTAAATATATTATTTGGATCTATCCTAGTTTATTTCACATGGGCATTTATCCCATTAGTCAAATGTCATGTGTCATTTATAATCCAACTTGAACGTGAGAAATGTGTTGCAATTTACCCCAAGCCTGACTTGGGTATGGGGTTTACATTCAATTTATTTACATGCAGCCTTCCTCAACCTAATAGTTTAAACTTTTGGATTGAATTTTTGTATGACCTCAAAGGTTTTTTTTTTTTATCACAAAAACCCTAAATATTGTACCATTGTGACAAAAATAGCCATTATTTGCCACAAAAATCCTAAACTTTGCCAAACACGACACTAATACCCTTTTTTAAAAAAAAATTATAATTCCCTAAACTTATGCCAATGTAAGCATAGTTTATGAGCTTTGGTGACAACTAAAAATTAGAGGTATTAGATTTACAATGGGCATATTTTAGCTTTTTTTGGTGATAAAAAAATTAGGATGTTGGTATAACAATGGCATAGTTTAGAATTTGTTTGTGTGGTATTTGCATTTAACAAAAATTAGTATGGAATTTTTTGGTAGGCCAACATGAAAACTTAGAGGTGTACTAAGGAAACGGACTTCAGTTTATATTTTGTGCAAGATTCGAGATAAATTATCCACAATTTATTGGAGAAGACACAAATCAGATACTTACTGGTAAACTTTACACCAAAATTGTTCCATACCTTTTATTCGCCGATACATAACATAGGAAACACATGAATCCCTTTGAGCTCAAAACCGAAAAACTAGGCCCATCCGTAAGCGGATTGAGTGTTCACTTTTACCCATGCTTTTCGTTATCTTCTCTCCTTTTTACCTACATTTTTTTATACCAATTTAAATTGCTAGATTGAAACGATCGAATTACCCCGAAGTCTATGTATGAATTTTTGACAAAGAAAACGTTAAAGAGTGTTTCTTGGGCACTAGTTAAAGACTATTAAAGGTTCTTTGAAAATATCTAATTTACGATTAAAGTGAGAGAATTTTTTTTAAAAATGTAATTATTTCATTTTCGAAGTGTCTTGCAAGGAAATGTTTCCCCTATTAATAATTTAACAAGACGATCTTGACAATTAGGGGAAGTTGCTAATTCCACAGCCAAACTGGTCGGGAAAGTGTCCCACTATGAAATCTCTCTTTCATACTGACTTGGTTCGGTCCAAGCTAATGTGCGCAAACCCAACGCCTTATTTTAACTATCGTTACTCAGCTAATAAAGTGAATATATATAAACAGTGAAGAAGAGTAATCTTCTCAAGACGTCGGACAATGAAAACCAAGATGGGAAATGAGTTTTTGGAAATACTTCTCTATAACAAATTGCGTGATTACCTAATTGTGAAGTCAAGATTTATGCAGGACATATAAATCTTGTGAGATTTTGTGATACTATTACCAACAGTTCTAAAAGTTTAAACTGTTAGATGGATGCGTAATTTAATATTTAATTATTCTAACAAAATACTTTTCAATAACGAATCACGTGATTATTTAAATGTAGAGGTCAAAGTTTAAGCAGGATATTTATGTGCTAAAAATGGGATGGAAGTAATGGCAAATGGATTCTATGAAAAGACTTATTAGATTTGGCTCTTAAAAGGCAAGTTGCCGTGCATACATGGAAACATATTGAGGATAACTCGTGTTGATTTGCGTCTACCAATTCTAGAAACAAATCTAGAACTCTTAACACTACACATGAGTAATGTCAAATGAGCAATATGGGTGCTAAAAATGGGATGGAAGTAATGGCAAATGGATTCTATGAAAAGACTGATTAGATCTAGCTCTTAAAAGGCAAGTTGTCGTGCATACATGGGAACATATCGAGAATAACTTGTGCTGATTTGCATCTACCAATTCTAGAAACAAATCTAGAACTCTTAACACTACACATGAGTAATGTCAAACGAGCAATATAGGTGCTAAAAATGGGATGGAAGTAATGGCAGATAGATTCTATGAAAAGACTGATTAGATCTGGCTCTTAAAAGGCAAGTTGTCATGCATACATGGAAACATATCGAGAATAACTTGTGCTGATTTGCATCTACCAATTCTAGAAACAAATCTAGAACTCTTAACACTACACATGAGTAATGTCAAACGAGCAATATAGGTGCTAAAAATGGGATGGAAGTAATGGCAAATATATTCTATGAAAAGATTGATTAGATCTAGCTCTTAAAAGGCAAGTTGTCATGCATACATGGAAACATATCAAGAATAACTTGTGCTGATTTGCATCTACCAATTCTAGAAACAAATCTAGAACTCTTAACACTACACATGAGTAATGCCAAACGAGCAATATAGGTGCTAAAAATGGGATGGAAGTAATGGCAAATGGATTCTATGAGATAACTTATTAGATTTGGCTCTTAAAAGGAAAGTTGTCGTGCATACATGGAAACATATCGAGGATAACTTGTGCTGATTTGCATCGGCAAAAGTACACTCCAATTGCCAAAACTTGGCACGGAGGAACACTTAAGTGCCAAAACTTTGAAAATGTACACTTAAGTGCCAAAATCGGAGTAAAATGGATCACTTAAGTGTCACTTCGGCCAAAATCTGACCAAATTGCTGACGTGGCAATTTTCCGGCAAGGTAAGTGCAAAACGGTGTCATTTTGCACTCTAACGTGGTGAGAAAATGCAAAAACGTCGTCATTTTTATCTCGATGTGAAAATAACTAATATAAAAATTAATTAGATTAAATTAAAACTTAAATTTATTTAAAATATTCTAAAAATTTAAAAACTTAAAATTAAATATTTAAAAAAAAAAAAAAAAAGTGGGGGCAATGGGAGGCGGTTGAGGGCAAGCGCTCACCACCGCCGCCTCCCCCGCCGCCGGGAAGGGCCGGCGACGAGGGGGAGGGTCGGTTGGGGTGGCCGGCCCCGGCCGCCGGCGACAAGGGTCGTGAGTCCTCGCCGCCTATCGGCCACACCGGCCGACCCTCCCCCATCCATCGCCGACCCTTCCCAGCGGCGGCGGCAAGGGCTCGCCCTCGGCCCGCCTCCCTTCGGCCCCTCCTCTTTTTCTATTTATTTTTCTAAATTTAAGTTTTTTTTATTTTTTAGAATATTTTAAATAAAATTAGTTTTAAATTTAATTTAATTAATTTTTATATTAATTATTTACACATCAAAGACAAAACGACATCATTTTTGCATTTTCTTGCCACGTCGCCGTGCAAAACGACGTTGTTTTGCATTCATCTCGCCAGAAAATTGCTACGAATTTTGGCCGGAGTGGCACTTAAGTGATCCATTTTACTTCGATTTTGGCACTTAAGTGTACCTTTCCAAAGTTTTGGCACTTTAGTGTCCCTCCGTGCCAACTTTTGGCACTCTAGGTGTCCGCACCTCGATTTGCATCTACCAATTCTAGAAACAAATCTAGAACTCTTAACACTACACATGGGTAATGTCAAATGAGCAATATGGGTGCTAAAAATGGGATGAAGTAATGGCAGATGGATTCTATGAAATGACTGATTTGATCTAGCTCTTAACAGGCAAGTCGTCATGCATACATGGAAACATATCGAGGATAACTTGTGTTGATTTGCATCTGCCGATTCTAGAAACAAATCTAGAACTCTTAACACTACACATGAGTAATGTCAAACGAGCAATATAAGTGCTAAAAAATGGGATGGAAGTAATGGAAGATGGATTCTATGAAATGACTGATAATATCTGGCTCTTAACGGGCAAGTTGTTGTGCATACATGGAAACATATCGAGGATAACTTGTGCTGATTTGCATCTACCAATTCTAGAAACAAATCTAGAACTCATAACACTACACATGAGTAATGTCAAACGAGCAATATAGGTGCTAAAAAATGGGATGGAAGTAATGGCAGATGGATTCTGTGAAATGACGGATTAGATCTGGCTCTTAACAGGCAAGTTGTCGTGCATACATGGAAACATATCAAGGATAACTTGTGCTGATTTGCATCTACCAGTTCTAGAAACAAATCTAGAACTCTTAGCACTACACATGAGTAATGTCAAACGAGCAATATAGGTGCTAAATAATGGGATGGAAGTAATGGCAAATGGATTCTATGAAATGACTGATTAGATCTGGCTCTTAAAAGGTAAGTTGTTGTGCATACATGAAAACATATCGAGGATAACTTGTACTAATTTGCATCTACCAATTCTATAAACAAATCTAGAACTCTTAACACTACACGAGTAATGTCAAACGAGCAATATAGAGATGGCATCCTTCTCAATAAATCTGTACCTATAAATAGCGATACTAGAGCAAGGGCCATGGTTATACTTTAGGGAGAAAATTATTAGGAAGAAAGAAGAAGAAAGAAACAATGGCAAGAGCTAATCTAAAATGCTCATGGATTATCCTCCTCATGCTCATTTTGGCTTTTGGCCTAGCTCCTCTCCCTACAACAAAGGCGAGAGACCACGGCGAGCAAGGCCATTCCGGCATTGAAGAAGAAGGTGAAGCAGCCCGTTCTCACTACCAGATCTTGCATGAAGTCCCCAGTGGACCTAGTCCCATTGGAAATCCCAGCATCGAAGAAGAAGGTGAGGCAGCCCATTCTCACTACCAGATCTTGCATGAAGTCCCCAGTGGACCTAGTCCCATTGGAAATCCCAGCATCGGAGAAGAAGGTGAAGCAGCCCATTCTCACTACCAGATCTTGCATGAAGTCCCCAGTGGACCTAGTCCCATTGGAAATCCCAGCATCGGAGAAGAAGCCCGTTCTCACTACCAGATCTTGCATGAAGTCCCCATTGGACCTAGTCCCATTGGAAATCCGAGCATCGGAGAAGAAGGCGAAGCAGCCCGTTCTCACTACCAGATCTTGCATGAAGTCCCCAGTGGACCTAGTCCCATTGGAAATCCCAGCATCGGAGAAGAAGCCCGTTCTCACTACCAGATCTTGCATGAAGTCCCTAGTGGACCTAGTCCCATTGAAAATCCCAACATCGGAGAAGATGGTGAAGAAGCCCGTTCTCACTACCAGATCTTACATGAAGTCCCCAGCAGACCTAGTCCCATTGGAAATCCAAGCATCGGAGAAGAAGGCGAAGCAACCCATTTTCACTAACAAATCTTGCGTGACGCCCCCGCTGGACCAGATCCCGTTCATCATTGAGCCTTGTCATAGCCATTGCATAATTGAGTCCACCTTCGAGTGAATTTGAAGCAATTACCTGTAATTATTAAATAAATTCACCAATTTAAAGTTCTTGTGGATTTAGTTGCAAATTAATTTATCTTACCTCCTTTTAGTCTTTTTTTTTTTTTTTTTTGGAGTGTGTTCGAAACTATAAAACTTGTCACGGAAGTAGTTCTAAAACTCTCAAAAAGTACAATTAAGTCCCAAAACTAGTCGAATTCATGGAATTAAATCCTTTCACAAACTTGTTTGTACTAGGCAAAACCTGTGATTGGTGAGTCATGCCGCCTCCTCTTGGTTTTGATTGGATGGAATACCATGCATAGTTTTCTTGAAACGGAAGGAGCGTACAAGTAATTTAACATAAAGTTTTCGACTTTAAAGAGGAAATGAATAGACAAAAGCTTTTTAAAATGTAAATTCATGGCCGTTCTTTTTAACAGGGTCAACAGGGTCCGGCCAATTAAGACTAAGTAATTGTGGGTATATTTTATATCGAGTGTCATTCGAAGCTGTCTTTTTGGCCAAAAATAGGAGAAGCATCAGGTTGAAATAATTAACTTGCTTGTGCGGTCTACTCGCTTTGATTAACATCTTGCTCTTGCAACTCAACTAGAGCAGTTTCGGACCTTTTAGATCCGTCCCGAGTCCCTACAACGGTGGACTCAGCAAGGATATAGCACCTTCATTTTTGTGCTATCCGTCTCGCGTTAAACTTCCATGGCTGCAAAGGTTTGCCAGATATAGGCTCGCTCGGCACTTCTTGACACTAGGTTCCTCGACTATCAGTCATTTTGTTGCATGTCATTTATTTTTTTTCTTTTGGGCTTGAAATATTTACGGTTTTGATCGACTCAAATACAGATCTTCATATACTTTTAGGATATGAGAGTATTCAATATTATGCAAAAATGCAAATCTAAAAATGATAACCAAATCATCTTACCGAACCTTGAATGTATCACAATGTAAATTTGGAATTTATATTGTCATGATAAAAAGTTCATGATAAATGTATTACCTTAGGCACAATTTGAGATGTTTTAAGTCACAAAAATGAGTTTAGAATAAATATGTGATGATGGATATAGTTTGAAGTTCTTTTACAGCTTTTTCCCTTTTAAAAGTTTACTATAATCATGTTCGGTGAATTCTTCAATTTGTGAGAATCATAAAACTAGCTAACATGAAATTGTAGTTATTTTTTAATGTATGGCCCTCCTTGCAATTATAGTTCATGCTTCCGAACGCTACAACTTCCTCTTTTTTTTTGGGTTACCAAGCTGATAAAAATAAATCAATTAAAATAGTGAACACTAGAGAGCTTCTTAAGTAGCGTGACACGATGAAAAGCAAGCCAAGAGGTGAGTTATCGAAATATTTTTTTATAACGAATCTATTGTACGATTAATTCTGAACCTATTGTACGAATATCAAGGTAGTTCTAAACAAACTCGCATCAAGAGTAGGGGTGGCAAAATGGGTCCATAACCCACTTTCTGACTCATATTTTACACTAATGGGTTGTACGTGGGTCATAAAAATATAAAGGTCCAGTTAAAATTGTTAGAGAAAACTCCTTTATTGTTTTGAAGTTGACAAAACCTTTCCAAGTCTATATCTGAAGATCTCAAGACTCTATCGTCAAAGTCTGAAGACCAACAAACCATTAGATTTTATGTCTCAAAGTCTATGCTCTCTGACAGTTCCAGACTGAAGTATGAAAATTTATCCAAATGCAGGATTGTTATCCAGATGCAAGATTATCTTCAAAATTTCGAGTTGTACAATTATTGGAAGATCTTATAGTTGGATTTCACATATACTTGATTGATTATTCTTATTGGAAACTACTCCGATATGAAGATTTTTGAAATGCGAGCTAAACTTGGAAGGTTCTACTTATGGAAACTCATGATCCTGATTTGTATGGGCGAACAGGATTGACGGGCTTTCAACACAAATCATCTAACGATTCGAGATCACCTTAATTGATTATGTCCAACGGGTAGATTGGAAGAATTCCTTTGGAAAGTGCCAACGGTCGAGAAGGCATGAAGGAGTATTTAAGGATTGACTCTTGGGTTGTTCGGTACGGTGTTTTGAGAGAGAATTCTAAAGTCTGAAGCTTTCTAGTCTCTTGCTTTTTCATTCATCGAGCTAAACATTGTAAACAAAAGAGATAAACTTTTAGTGAGACTGTGTGAGAGTTCGATAGAGACTCATCACTGTGATAGTCAAGATCATAAGCTGTAACATCTCTTTTGATCTTGAGTGGAATCCAGTCAATAGGCTGTCAGCGAGGAGAGTGGACGTAGGCTTGACCTAAGCCGAACCACTATAAACTCTATGTTCATATTCTATTTTCCCTGAACTTCTTACTTTTATTTACTGATTGTCTATTTGCTTAAAGTTGAAATACGTTTAATGTCTAACATCTTCTAAAAGGAAAATTACTTTCATTAAGTGCTGTGAAAATTTTTATTTACACCTATTCACCCCCTCTAGGTGTTCTCTCTAGCCCTTTAAAAAATAAGTCAAAAAAAGTTTTAAGCTGAATTTATATTGTTCGAAAATAGGTGAGACATTCTTACTCATTTTCGACCCATTTTCGACTTAAGTGGGTAATCTAAAGCATACAAAGCTTTCTCAGCTACTCGACCGCAACCGTTCATCACCCACCTCCACTGCTCACCTCCACCACTCACCTCTGAAATGCCTCTGCCGCTCGCCTTCGCGACTCGCTTTCAAGCCGCCTCCGCCACTCCCCCGAAGGTTGACGAGTTTTAGCATCACCCCGTGAAAATCCAGCTCCCGAATGTCGATTTTTGCCTCAACAGCGCTCCTCGATGCGTGAGTCCATGCCGTACCCTTTAAGCTTCGCAGGTTGCTCGTGCCATTAGCCTTATTGATGAGTGCTTCATTTTGCGCGTTTGAATCGCTAGATGGACAGACGGGCTTTGAGTGCTTTGCTTCTCCCGTTCTCTCTTGCTCTGCTTGACAATTTTTGTTCGATATGTTTTTCGATGTCCGTGTCGTCCTTTGTTGGAGTTTTATTTTGGCTTTGTGGTATTATTAGTTAAGTAGGATGCAATCGGTTTCTGTGGCTCGGTAGGCTCTCACGTTTTCATGGCCTTTCACAAAGATTGTTAATGACACTAAGAGTCTCTAAGAGTTACTGTTGTAGACATGAGACTTGGTTTTGCTCTTTGTTTTTTGTGCATTAGTCGACTCTGCTACTGTTGCTGACAGACGCCGAATTTTAAAACACTTTTGAGGAACAAGCACTTTTGAGATTCATTTCTACTACTGTACTTTCTAGTTGCATTTTATATCATGTATTATTCTAATTCCATATCTGAATTCAAAAAGTCTTTTTCTTTGCGTTTGCCCCTGATCTCATGCACTTGCATACAGTAGCTTTTAATAGGTTCTTATGATCGTCAATTTGATCCTTGGAGACCTCCAAAATGTTCGTAGAATTAGACCACATCTTGAGTGGGTGTTGGTTTTACAAAATGGGTTAAATGGTGGGTTGCTAATAATCTATTTTCTTGAGTTTTATTTTTCTTAACTCATTCGTAACCCATTTAAAAATAAAAGAGCCGCCCACATGAAATTGGGCTCATTAAATCCAAGTTGTAAAATGGGTTTATCCACCCTAATTTTTTTATAAATATATATTTTCTTGGTTAAGTTTTTTATAAATATTTCAATTTATAGGTTTTTTACATTCTTTATTTTATTTACTATCTTTTAATTATTTAAGTTGCTTTTTTATTTTGATCTAATGTTTTTATCCAATTAGCATAGAGCCTAAAGTGAGCATGAGCTTTCCTAAAATATTAATGGGTTTTAACAATACGGGTCAGGATCGAGATTAAGTCACTAAATTTACGCAGCACAAATGTGGATCAAAATGAGTTAAATGAATTAATATGGGCTGGACCATTTTCGACTTGACCCAAACCAGACTCAATTCACCCATTAGACGAGTCTATCGAATAATAACCATCTCGTATATTTTAGATATGATTCTCGATTTGAACGTAAATTTTACTTAATCTCGATGTCTACTTTTGCAAAGATAATGGGGAAAATGAAATGAAAACATTCCTATCAGATTCCAAGGAATTGAAAAATGAAAAAGAAATCAGAGAGAAAGATTTTTTTTTTTTTTTTTGGGGGGGGGAAATGGAGGGAATTGCACAGGGCCGCCCAAGAGACCGCCTCTCTTAAAAAGCTGCAGTGAGAGAGAGCAAAATGGAGGGAAGTTTTGGACTTGTCGTGGCACGCTTCTCTCTCTCTCTCTCTCTATCTCTCTCCTCTTTCTCTCTGCAACTCTGCGTGTCGTGGGAGGAGAAAGGAAGGGGCGAGTTTTGCTTCTGCAATGGCGACCCAGGAGCTGACGGAGTACGAGCGCAAGAGGCTCGAGAACATCAGGCGGAACGACCAGATGATGGCCGCCCTCAAGCTCCACTCCATGGCCTCCCATCTCTCCGCTTCCTCCAAGCGCCAAAAGTACTCTCTCTTTCTGTCTCTCTCTCTCTCTCTCTATCATCGTTTTTTGAGCGATTTCTCGGGTGCCCTGTTGCTCGTCTGCTCTGTTCGCGCGTGATGTGTGGTTCTTTCTGTTGGTGCCAGGATCGAGAGCAAGGCCAGGACCTCCGCAGTCAAGACGTACAGGAAGCCTAAGGACGAGGCGCCGCTCGTCATCCGGCGCTCCCTCCGCACCAGAGGGATGCCGCCGGACTCCACGGCCCTCGAGGGCGACTCCGATGAAGCCGCCGCGGCCGCCGCCCCTGGAGCCCTAGAGTCGAAGCCCGAGTTCTCGCCCCGGAAGTTGGGGCCTTTCTCGATGGGCGACGCGTACGACGGTTCCCGGTCCGGGGACGCGTTCGTTCGGGCCGTGCGGCGGGTCTCGAAGAAACCCGAGATGGCGGGTTCGGCGGGAGAGGGAAGTGGTGGAGTTGAGGCGTGTGAAGACGAGATTTTGAGAGATTCGGTCGCGGGTGTGAGCGAACGCTCGATGGGTTGTGGGGACGTCAAGACCGAGGATTCATCAGAGGTCGTTAGTACGCTGAAAATGGAGGACTCTTCAGGTTATGGAATGAAGAGAGAAGGCGTCGATGATTCCTTGAAGTTCGTTAGTTCTTTGACACTGGAAGAGGAGAATGTAGCTAGAGTTGTTCCTGGAAGGGCAATGGTGGTGAAATTCTTCCCTACCACCGAAATGAGAATGGTGGCTGTCGGAAACAAGTACGGAAATGTCGGGTTTTGGAATATGATTCCCAAGGAAGAGGAGGGAGACGGAATATACTTGTACCGCCCGCATTCCGGTCCGATTGGAGGGATCTCAATCCAACCACTTAACATTGGAAAGGTACTTCTGATGCTTCTTTGGTGCCTTTTTATTCACCAGTTATCACTATCGATTTCTTCTCGGTATTATGTTGAATTACCAATAATTGCCATGACTAGCCTAAAGTTAATTGAAAAGGACCTTTCTGAGGTGCAGGAATGTGGATACGTGATTGGAACTAAAGCAGGAATTCGTGTTTGTGTGCTTCATGCTGACCTTGAATTCTATTATGATCAGTTTCCTGTCAGCCGGTTGGATTCAATGTTTGATTATTGAATTATTGCCGATTGTATTTTTTGAACTGTCAGCATGATGGCCTGTTTAGTGCCTTTTATGCATTTCTCTTATGTGTTCTTAACATCTGGAAACTTTATTTCCTCACTAACCTGAGAAAAGAAATGAAACTGAATCCAAATTTGAAAGATTATCAGATTTGTCAAAGTACTGATTAGCTGTATAGGAACTTTATTTGCTGTTGTTTGATTCAACTTTTCTAAGTTCGTGAAAATTATATATGCTATACACGTGTTGAAGCATATATGATACTTGTGTGAACCATGAGTTCCACAAGAAAGGCAACCATCCCAAGTTCTTATAACCACTGTGCATGGTAATGATCTTGATAAGTACGTTCTAGCTTGGTTTCCAATATATGTATTTCATGTATGTTGAGTTATGTGGCACATAAGCTCTTATACGAATTTATGATGGTTGATCTTTTGTTCAGATTTTTACCTGCTGCTATGATGGATTTGTCCGCATGATGGATGTCGAGAAAGAGATATTTGATTTGGTACATGCAAGTGATGATGCTATCTTTTCTCTCTCTCAACGACCCAACAATGGAAGCTGCTTGTATTTCGGTGAGGGTCGTGGTGGTTTAAATATCTGGGATCTGCGGGTTGGAAAATCCACTGCTTTTTGGGCTCTGCATGAAGCGAGAATCAACACCATAGACTTTAAATCACAAGATTGCTTTGTCTTTGCAACAAGCTCTTCAGAAGGCACTGCTTGTATTTGGGATTTGAGGAGAATGGGTTCAAAGAGTCTAAAGGTTATTGAACATGAAAGGGCCGTGCATTCTGCTTATTTTTCTCCTTCTGGTAGCTGCCTTGCAACGACAAGGTCAGTTGCAATATCTTCATAGGATGGAATAATAATGTGGACTTATGCGTGGTTGTTAAAAGCTTGATTGTGTTTTATATATTGTACTTTGAGTGGACTACCAAGTCCTTTTCAGAATCCTTTGGTGTTTTAAGGTTATCTTGGTTATTTGATAGTTGGCTTGTTCATGCAGTTTTGACGACACGATATGTATAGCAAGTGGGGACAATTTTGAGAAGACTTCTCACATCTCCCACAATAACCAGACGAGTAGATGGATCTCCTCTTTCAGGTATGAATTGTTTAGGATATACTCAAGTTAGAATACTTACAGAAACTTTCAGATGCTGTTATTTCTTGAGCAAAGTTAATGTTTTGTTATCATCACTGCAATTGGGTAATCTGGAGACTTGTGCACTCAAGCATCACATGTTAATGATATCTTTCATTAGCATCTAAAGTGCCTTGAAACTCGATCATTGGTAAGTCAGGATCGTTATGTTTGTTTAGTGGCACCAGAATGATTACCAGCCAGGTTCTGTCATGAAATCTGAGTTTTAGGCTAGAAATTTATGAGCAAATAAAATGGCATGTTGATATAGAGGAGCTTCTTGTTGGTTAAGTGTCATGTTTGTTATTAAAAACAACGTCTGAATTTTTACAGTGTGTTAGCAATATCTTAATGAATAAATGCTACAGCTACCTTATCAGAATCCATTTACATAAGAAGTGCTGTGATCTTTTCCTGTTCAGAATATTTTCTCTGGATGAGTAGACTTCATAGCTTATGCATATGCATCGATATCAATGGTACCTTCCAGGGCCTAGGTTTTTATTAGTTTTTCAAGTATTTGTATCTATTTATGTCCAGATTCTCCATGTTCTGTGTAGTTAACATTTTTTTCTCTCCACCATTCAACACTAGAGCTATGGCTGTTGTATGTTCGTGTTAATTTAAGTACCCTGATAGTCTTGGGTTCATCTGCGCCTACTGCTTTAATTGTACAAGGAAAACTTTTCTGGTACATATGAGCATTAGATGACTTGACATCTCATTTTCTTTATGGGAGCAGAGCAATTTGGGGCTGGGATGATTCATATATCTTCATTGGCAATACAAAGAGAGCAGTTGATGTCGTCTCTACGACGCAAAGAAAAATTGTCATGAGTTTGCAGAGTCCATGCATGTCTGCAATCCCATGCAGGTTTGATGCACATCCGCTTGAGGTTGGGGTGCTTGCGGGAGCTACTGGTGGTGGTCAGGTTTATACCTGGACATATCCGTAGGTGACAAATTCACTACAATCCTCGTCAGTTTGTCCAGTTAAGATCTGGTGCATTACTTGTAAAATGTGACAGTTTTCGTGATTTGGCTGTTGACTACTTTTTGGCACTAGAAGGCTCTGTTTGGCTCTGATTTTGTCAAATATGTTCTGCCAGCTTGACTCCTCTGAGAAATGTATTTCCAATGGCTCAGAATGGTATGTAGGGAAGCTTTTGGTTTTGCCAACGTACTGCATGTAAGTTCTATGCCTTGGAGAGGCCTAGTAGAATGTTGATTTCAATCTTCGTGCAGTCAAGAGACCTGTTTCAAAATTCTTTTCTTTAGAGAGGAGCGTATCTTTGAATCCACTTCAGGACGGAGTGGAAAAGAGATTCCCATGAAGTTACTGGGTTGGTCTCACAACAGAACAAATGATTAAATAATATATCAGTAAGCCTAAATTGTGACTTATGGTTAAATCAACCTGTTGCGATCTACACTAAAACTCGGATCTTTTACCCGCTTCTCAAAATGATGAAAGCACGTTAGAACGTACACGTGTTAATAATAATAGCCGGATGGAATGCGCTTGGCAACTCCTTATGTTCCCAAAGCTTCAGAAGCATCGCTAGTACCATGTGATCTACACTACATCTCTCGTGACCTTCATAAATATCTCATCTGTCCATACACAATCTTTTTTTAGTTGAACCGTTTCTACACAAATTCAGTAGCTGCTTTGTGGACAAAAAGGTAGAGCAGATACAACTGAACTAGATCTTAAAGAATCAGCCTAATTGTTGCAGCATGTTCAGACACATTCAGAATGAAGATATGGGAAGACGTTAGTTATCCCTAAAGCAATGATTTTATCTCTTCCAAGAAGTCAGTTCTACAGGTAGCAAAGTTTCATCATTGAAAAGAACAGCTTGTGCCATGAGTTTACCCAGCAAACCATGGTACAACAGACCTCTGGCACCAAGCCCTCCAAAAAACCAATATTTACAAGAATGATTCCCAACCACCAAATCATCTATTCTACCGAGAAGTGGAAGTGAGCCAAAGGAAGTGAGTGGCGGCATTGCCCTTATGCCTGCCTTAGCTCCAACAAAAGACCAGTCCTTGATTTTCGGGTAAATGGCAGAAGCCTTCGGTAAAAGTTGTTTAAGTGCTGTCGAAGCTTCCTCTGCTGATACACCTGACGAATAGTTTCTTGACTTCCACTCCCATGTGGAGCCTACAAGGATATCTCGGGGTCCCTGAACAGCAAGCCATGCATCGGACAGGATTGAGGGGCTGTGATCTGGATAAGTTTCTCTGGAGAAAAGCATCACGATTAGGTGACTTATTATTTTTCAGTAAAGGAAAAAGAGTCACCAAAGAGACAAGCGAGCATATATACTTTGATGTAGATAGAGAGCCAACGAAAATGACAACCAAAATAGCATGCTACGTGAAAATCCTCATCTTCCCCAATGATCCGTATCTTTTTTATAATGGTGGGGACAATAAAGCCAGCCATAAAGCTTTCTGCATCACATTGATACAAGACAAATGGGATATGGCCCTCACCCAACATTATCAGGTAGTTGCAAATGAGCGATGACTCCTCTGCACGTCCTAAGGGGAAGTCTTCCAGAGAGCTCAGGGAGCAGGTCTGCTTTGGCCCCTAGACAAACTATTACAGCATCATATTCTCCTGAATTGTCACAAATTCAATCAAAAAAAAGAAGTTAGCAATACATATTTGCTAGGTGATTTTCTAGCATAACCAACTTTTCTATTTGATTATCAAATTAGAATATCTAACCTAATGACAAGATAACTTGGAATACCTTCAAAATCAGAGAGTCTGTCAATTGATTTCTTGTGCATGCAAAGCTCTTTTCCTCCAAAGCTTGAGGTTGACATCTCTTCTACTAAATCTTGACAAGCCAAGAAAAGTGCCTAGTAAACTTAATTCAATGTAAATGACAATTAGGGAAGAAAAAACAGAAAGAAACATTAATTGTCGATGGTCAATACCAACCTGAAGATAGCACAAAGGATGGATATTCACTGCCTCAGGCATATGGAAGACAGAGTTAAAAGGCACTTTTATGTTAGGCACCAGAGCTTCTGCAGCATCCTTGTCAATTGACTCTATTTTACAGAAGGGAAGGCAATTTTGTGCATTCTGAACACAAACAAAGCACCTAGATCACAATATAATCCACTAACAAAAAATTCTAGCATGGTGATCGAAAAATTACATTTGTCAATATATCCAGGTGTTTTGCATCCATTGCTGGTCTTAAGATGCCCCTGCAGTAAACACCGTATGACACATCAACCAGCATTAAAAACCAATACAAAGAAATTGAAAGTGCCTAATACAGAAGGTCCTGGACCACAAAAAGAAAGATGGAGTAAAAGGGAGTTACTAGAAATTAATAGCAGAAGGAAATGTGGAAAGGTTAAAAGGTATATGTAGGCACAAGAAACAGGTGAGATTGACAGGTCAATGCATGATAGCACAAGAATATATAAAGACAAAGCCCTCTAATACACAGCATAGCCAATCATCGAACAGGCCTATAAAGGATTTCAACATTGAAACCAAGACTCAATCTCAATTATGGACAAGTCCTAACAAGGAAAGACAGTCCAATGGCAGCAAAAGAAAAAACAGAAGTATGGTTATAAAATAGAGTACCTTCTCCTAATAATACCTTCACCTAAATTCCACTCAAGCTCCACGTTTTGAGAATTTGAATTCCTCTTTTCCACCACTCTTTCCGCAATTTTTAGAAGCTTGAGACACTCTTTCCAACATTCTGCACCCCGCCAAAGAAGTTTTACTGCAAATCATAGAAAATCAGTTTACCTGCCCAATCAAATTTAGAGCCCCAATGAGAGGCTCCAATAACAAAAGCCCTCAGTCAGACTGGTGGTAGGGGAGGTGATGAGGACCTTTGGGTGAATACGGGTGAAGAAGTCCTCCAGCAATTCCAGATGCACCACCACCAATGCCACTTTCATCATATATGTCAATTCTTAGATGCAACTTTTCCGGGCTGTGCTGCAAAAGTAGATACCAAACCATGAATAAATTATAAAGAGCAATCCTAGGTCTGATCAAGATCAAAAGTACGACCAAGCATATGTTAAAACAAATAAACCGTACAAAATAACAGAGCCAAAAAATATTTGTGATTTCTGCCGGCACAAATGAGGATTCTAAAATCTGAATCTTCAAAAAAAGCCTATATGAAAATTACAAAGCAGCAATGCACTTCAAATGCTATGACCCATAGACTGTCACTCCCAATGAAAATAGTGGAATCAAGAAGATAACAAAGACACGCCAGTGAGCCGAAAGTAAACAAAAAACATAGTTCAGCTGAAATATCAAGTCCCTGAGGAGTTAACATCTTGCTATCAATCGATAGTTCTCCACAAAGAACTAGTTTTCCATGCTTCCCAATATCAGCGCAAAAGACAAATCATCCACCAGGAGTCACCCCTCATGGATTCATACTCCCGAACATCAATTTGGTCAGACTAAGCACAGCCTCTTCCCAGTCCAACTTCAGCCTAGATTCTCAAATTAGCCATTAACAAGCTCTCGGGGCAGCCATGCCATATCTAACAAAATCAGCTGCATTTTGAAGCATACAAAATGAAACCTTTCGCAGCATGCACAGCAGCATTCCTGCTCCATCGCAGGAGCTCAATGTTTAATCACCTCAGCGGAACCAGACTAAGATAACCGACAAGTCCCTATTCTTTAGTCTTTTCAATTCTCTACTTTGTACATGAAATCTGCAAGAGCATAATGAACAGAGAGCAATAGGGTACCCGCAAAAGATGCCAGGCGACGGAGAGTCCAGCAAAGCCAGCACCGAGCACGGCGTATCTGCATTGAACACGAAAGACGAAAAAATAAAAATCACTTTTTTCCCATAGAAACGAGCGACCCACCATTCCATTTCATGGTTTTGAGTAGTGGGAATGAGAAGGAGCACCTCAGAGGACGTTCGGCGAGAGGGTGGCGATGGGTAGAGAGAGACGCCATGGAAGGGGAGGCTCTCCTTCTGGTTCGGCGGTGTGGAGCATAGCAGGGAGGAGGTACAGCCGGTCTAGGAGGAAGAAGCAGTTTCATAGTAAACAAGCGATGCAACAAGGACAAATTGATGATGAGGGGACACAAAACGTAGTTTATAATCTGCAAAATATTTTCCGACCAAAAAAAAATCTGCAAAATAGTTTTTTTTTTTATTTACAAATGCTTACGAATTTAAACATAATTTACAGCACTAAGACTTATTTTACAAATACGAGATATGAATTAAGGATACCATTTTCGAATTTATAATGCAATAAGATATGCTATGGTTAGCGATTCGCTGAAAAGAAGTATAATTACAATTTTTTAGAATTAGCATTCGTTCGTTTATTAATTAAGAAATTAATTAGTACCCCGATGACCACCTACAGTGTATTCTATTTTGTCTTAAAGAGGTCTTACTACTTTCAAAGTAGGTTACTTTTTTGAAGACTTGAAAGAAGAAAAGAAATTACTACTTTCAAAGGTAATTATTCCAGTAACGTGTATAAATTATTTCTCTTGACTGATGTTATTTTTTTGAGGATACCTTTACTACCTTACATTATTGTAGAAAATTTCAAATTGCAAGAAGCATTTTACTACCTCCCAAGGAAATACTTTTTTATAGAAAAGATATTACTACGTATTAATCACATAAGTCTAATTTTGATTGAACCTATAGATTATACTTTCCTTTTATTTTTCTAAGATTAATTAGTTTAGCTAGCGTTCGTAATGTTACGCTTAGTGATTTGCTAAGAGTATATTAAATTAACTCAAGTAATCGATAAAACCTCCAATTAGTATTTGACCTGAAGTTATGGTAAATTGGCTAAATTTGTTGTAATCAAGCTGTACTGATCTCTAGTAACAATTTACAAAGTATAGTATCATTTCGTAACTTAAGGATGTCATTGCTAATAATTCTTCTGTAATTTTTTTATTTTTCCCGATTAGTCGTAACTTGATCATTGATTGGGATTAGTAATTTTTCATCATTGATAATAACTTTTTCATAAGATCATGATGGAATCACTTGGTAATTACCCCACGATACTGTAATTTTCTTAAAGTAGATTACAACTTATAGTTCTTAGTAACCTCTTAAAAATTGCAAGTTATTAATTCTTCAATCTTCAGATTGCTGTGAAGTGAAACCATAAGCTACTTAAGATCCAAATGATAATCTGAGCCGTCCAATTATGAGGAGATTGCAGAGCTCAAGCTCACTTAACTCGCGGTAAATCAGTAATGCTCAGTGACTTCCCTACCAACTGCACCACAATAATGTATTGAGAGGCTAAAACTGAAAGCATTCGCCGAAGATACTTCATGTGAAGCTCTGTTCTTACCCAACATTTGACTTGAAATATAAAACAATTTACACATTTTGACTCCTACTAAATCTAATTCTCAGGCTCTAATTGAAATAACATCTTATAGTAAGCATACATGCTCGACAATTCAGGACATTAATATTTAACGACCACCCATGCCATTAATCGCACCAGATGCAGCATTTGCTATGTTTGCTGCCTGCAGTGTTGGCTAATTATACCCCACCACGTTGCCGTCATAAGTTTCCATTGTCATAAGTTTCCATTATGCTACTCGCCGATGGCATGTACCCTTCAACATATCAGGCTTTCCGGAAGATGAGGCGCCTTTCTCTCTTATATTCGACTTCATCTCTTTGGTGCATGATTATGAGAGCTCTTCTCACCTGACAGCAATAAAAGTGATCAGTCAAATACCAGGATGCTAATCAGCAGCATGCCTTCCAGGGCAAATTATTTTGAAACCACAACGTCATAGAAAGTAGAAAATTTACAAGAAAATGAACAGATAGCAGCTTTTAGCCAAACCACCACACGTTCTGGTGAATGTTTACGAGTTCTATATTAACCCAATAGTCAATCAATCAGTGGAAGAAAAAATCATCCCAAAGGATAAAATCCTCCGCTTGTATAATATGCACACAGCATAACTCCCCTATAAGGACAGCCACTGTCAAATTGGATTTTGTCAATCATAGTAACGACAAATATTAATAAGATCGAGGTAGAGATAATTTATGCAAATACACGATAATGAAACACTTACTATAGACTCGTTCATCCCCATTCTAGTCAGCTCATCGATCAACTTTCTCTCTGATATGTGGTTTCCGATTCCTATTCTTCTCTTTATTTGAGTTTCGGCTTGCTGTTGACAGAAATTATGATGATTAGAGACACCTCATGCAAAGAGTCAACTTAATGAAAGATGTAAATACCATGCAAGTGTAGGATCAGATCGATAGACATGAAGGATTATTGACAAACCTTGATCTCGTTTGCCATTTCAGGTGTAAGATTTACTTGTTGATTTATCCCAGAACGTGCCGCATCCATTGTGGAAACAGTAAAAAGCCTGATTGCTTCTTGCACATTCTCCTCAGTGGCAACATGGGATCTAAAAGAAAGATCAAACAGCACATAAGGAGACAGCACTTTCGTTATCACACGAAACAAATAAGGTAAATTCCATCAGAATCAAGAACAGGCATGTGTCATCCAATTTATTCAAGAGCCCAAGGACTGATGCTATGCAATTCAATAAAACCTTGTGCCATGAGGAAAACTATCTTCAATTAAATATCACTCGAGCAATTCTAAAAGAACTATTTTTCTACCAATATGAAGAAAGGCATGACTCATCAAATGATATTTTCATCTCTTATCATAGTTGTGATGGTAGAATAAATAAGATTAAAAACACAGGCACAGAATGTGAACAGATAAAATGGAGACCACACCTTCTAATGTCATGCCCAAGCGCAAAACAAACTTGGCAAGTCAATAAACAAAAGGTAGAGAACAAACAACCTTGCAACACATAAGTTGGAATGAGAAAACTTCATTTCTTCATTCACCAGCATATGGAACTAAAGAAAGGTCTACTAGCTTGACTATTCCATGCTTCCTCAATTTGGCAAAATATACATATAGTGCCCAGAACACTATGTAAATTGCACAGGAAAAGAAAAAACATACAAATTGCTTGTTTGCCACTAAAACCATATGCAGCATATTGGACATGAAATAGTTTCATGTGTAAAAGTTCATCTGTACGTCTCATGTTAAACCTTACAATTTCATTCTTGCTAAAGCCTCGCTTAGCCTGACAATAGCTTCCAGCTGCCTAACTGTGATAGGTATAGCAGCTGCCTCACCAGAATCATTAGCCTGCTGCCTCATGTCCTACAAAAAGCACATGCATAAGATATCAAATCAATCGACAGCTTCAATATACCAATAGAATCAACAGTCACCTAAGGACCTCAAATCTGGGTTAAAACCATCAAATTCCAGCAGCACTCAAAGTGCACTTCATAATCAGACCAAAGTAGTGGATCAGTTAGATGGAAATTCCCTATCCAGAAAGCCATCAACTTGCATATTTCACAAGCTCTAACCAATGGGATGTGATTCAACATAGAAGAGTAAAGCATTCAAATTCTTGTACACCTCTATCTACTCGGCCACAAACATACCATGTTAAGATTGGACAATTATTGGCCTTAGTATGATGACCAAGGAGAGATTCAAAAGTTTATCTTGAATTTCTCCAAATACAAACAGATCCACACAATGACCAACTTTGGAGGACATTACCACCTCTCCTAGATTAAAAACAATCATCTCTCGAGTGTATTCTCTTGAAGCAAGTCATTGTATCATCTGATCGACTGGAACTATACTTGAGAACAAGTGCATAGACAGGGGGGGTGACAAGTGACGATAGATACCTGTCTGATCGTAATATAACTATTCTGCAGCAACGCAGATGCTGATTCTGATAGACGAGGATGGCATTCAGCTCGACAATATTGTATATACCTGTACAGAGGGTAAGCCAAACAGCTCAACACCCACACATAGTTAACCAATAGGAAATTCATGATATTAACATGCCATTCATAAGACTATTACCTCTTCAGCCAGTTTTCTTCTTTTGAAGTTTTACTATCAGCAGAGGCTGCATTCGCAGAAGCATGGACTTTTATGATATGGCTTGCTATAATCTGAAAAAGAGTATTCTCAATTGAGTTACAATTAATTGCATGCTGTAAAATTCATATGAATATATTATGCTCCAACGCATATTTAATATCTGTTTCCTCAGAAATGATATTCTTGAATGCTTCTGTTTCCACAATCAAGTTGAAGAGAAAATCACTATAAAAAAACTTCAAATTGCCTCTTTCTTCAGCTTAGCTGACCCTGTAGAATTGGGAAAAATATATGAGCATTGAGGGTAGGTTACCTTATCTTGACTGTACATCCTGACATCTTTAACGATAAAAATCAGATCAAATCTAGACAGTATAGTTGTCTGCAAGTCAATATTGTCCTGTGCAGTCTGGAACATGAAAGGCATTTAATCAATAAAAGCAATAACTGACACCAACTAAAGGGGATAAAAATCATGCAAACAGACCTTCAGGTCATCATAACGTCCTGATGGCGGGTTAGCAGCAGCAAGAACAGATGTTCTTGAGTTAAGGACCGTTGTGATTCCTGCTTTGGCTATAGATATGGTTTGCTGCTCCATGGCTTCATGAATAGCAACTCTGAGTTGAAACAGAAGGTAGAGTTCAGGAAGCTCCTTAATTAATACTCACGAGGAGATATGTATCACAATTCAGTGTAAAGTACCTATCCTCCGGTCTCATTTTGTCAAACTCATCGATACAGACCACACCACCATCTGCCAAAACCATTGCTCCTCCTTCAAGATAAAATTCCCGCTGAATAGAACAGATATTTTCAGCAAAAAGTCAGGACTTTCTGCTTTGTGAAGGAAGGGAAAAATGACCCATCAAGTAATGAGGACTCACAGAGCTGCCATCACGGATGACCGAGGCTGTAAGACCAGCTGCAGATGAGCCTTTTCCTGAAGTATAGACAGCAATTGGGGCTGTCTTCTCAACGAACTTAAGAAACTGAAAAAAGACAAATCAAGTCAGCAACCACATTGTGGTGATGATGCACCATTGGGACTGGATCTCATAAGAGTGCTTTCCAAAAAAAAGAGAATATTGATTAGCGTGTTCCTCAATTTGGTGAGGACGTCATTAACTAATATTTGAACCACTCAAACAAACAGCTAAGGAGCTAACCTGTGATTTGGCTGTAGAGGGGTCCCCAAGAAGCAACACATTGATGTCACCTCTTAGTTTTACACCGTCAGGCAAAACCTGATGTTGCATGGGTATTTGATTGCATCATTGGATCAATGACAGTCGAGTCTGATAGATATCAATATAAATCCAGAATAAATAATAACATACCTTTCTTGATCCTCCAAATAAAAGACAGGCCACTGCCTTTTTCACATCATCATGACCAAAAATAGATGGGGCAATTTTAGAGCAAATGTGTTTGTATGCATCAGGTTGTGCGGCCATTTTTTTGAATTCTTCCACCTAAAATAACACACAGATACATCTATTACAGTCTGCACGAATTAACAAGAAAATTTCTTGCCCACATTAACAATAGCAGCATATCAGGATCAAGTGACATGTCATGGAACCCTAAAAGTGATAATATCCTCAAGTTTCCATGTGAAGATTGTGGAAGTACATATAACAGAGAAAGCATGCTCTTATCATTCAAAGTGCATTTGCAGGAGGAAAAAGGCACAGCACTTCATAATCTAAAAAACTACCTCCTCAGAGGTGAAAGCTGCAGGACCTCTAGAGTTGGCCTCATTTGTTTCTTCCATGCCTACAACTCGGATGTATGGCTGTCTCACAGCAACAGCTCCTCTGTGGCTGCACAAAGTTACACCACCCAAGATTTAGGACCGGAAGTAATAGAAATGCAAATATCACCAACCAGAATGGCACAGCATATATTACGAGGCAGCTGAATTTGCAGATTGAAAGATGCTATAGATCCCCATGATGCTCAATCTTGTGCCAGGTACAATTGTTTGAACAAGATGGCGATCCACAGAGAGAAGAATATTTCTTGGAAGCTCCCCAGTTGGTACATCCTTCCATCAGCAAAAAAGAAGGCCCATTAGTCAAACAGAAGTCAGGTTTTCTTGCCTACACAAACTTCGTGTGCATGAGAATGTTACCTCAGGGTTTTCTTGCAATTTCAGTGTCTGTTGATCAACATATTTGCTCCTATCCGGAACCACGAGCCATGGATCGAGTGGACACCTTTCTTCTCCGGGCTGCAGAAATTCACTTGCAATGAGCTGGAAGACACCGCATGAAAGTTCAAAGAGATTTAAGACAAGGAAAGATAATGAACCTGTGGGATATGATCACATGCTCTAGGAACAATGGCACCACCAAGACCAGGACGGCAGGGGACCATCTTCACATTTCTACAGTTCCTGCACACCAAAGTCACGTAAGTAGCTTTTGCCTTCGTCCTTGAAGCAGCAATGGTGATTCCGGCTATTTTGACGAGCTTTGATATGTATTGAGCCTACAATAACAAGAACAACCTTAGAATAACAGAAAAACAAAAGTTATGTGATTACAGAAATCAAACAAGTCCATACTTTTCCCTGTAGATACTGCATGTAAAATGCCAAAAAAGACCAAAAAATTTTATTGTTCAAATTCACTTAAGCAAGATTAAGACAACTGATAAAACAGTGTAGCGCCATAAATTAAAACACCCGAGCAACCACTCTCCAACCGAGAAAAATGACTAACGAAAGAACCCACTAACCCCAACAGACCGCATAGACACAGGATCCTCCTTCGATGTCAGCAAGATCTGAACATCCCCAGTCTCTGGCTCCTCCATTTCACCTGTATCTCCGGGCACCTTCGACTTGAGGCTCACTAAAACCTCTGCTGCCGCAGTCTCAAACTACAACAAAAGGCAAGATCAGAATTCATCATCTAAAAAAGCAAGCAAATGAATCAACTCAATCAATCAGAAATTATTTAAAAAAAAAGGTTCTCGAAATTAACTCCAAAAGTCACTTCATTTCAACAACACTGAATCTCTCAACACCAGCATAAACAATCTAGTCATATCGTCATCGCTATTCACAATGGAAACATAGAGGCAGCGCACCAAACATTAACTCCATTCACAAAGTATTGCCTTTGACCAACTAACTGAATGCCGGAAACGAAACCCAAACAGCAAAAAGGAATCTTTTTTCTTTTTTCTTAACTAATTACCCTACCAGAGGCAAGTAATCGGCGGGCGCGGAGCGCAGCAGCGACGGGAGATCGGCGTCGAACGCGTCGAGGTCTTCCATGTCGACGGCGAGGAACTTGGGGTTGTGGACGAGGCCCTCCCTGTAAGGGAAGGTGTTCTTCGAGGTCTCGAACCCCCGGATGAACTCCTTGAACTTGCGGAGCACGGAGTGGCGGGTGGCGGCGGCCTCCGAGTTGTCGGCGGCGGTGCCGTCGCCGAGGACCTGCGCCTGGTCGCTGTAGTACACCGCCCCTTCGTCCCACCCCGACATCTTCGGCTGCTCCGAGCGGACACGATCGATCGGTTTCTCTCTCTCTCTCTCTCTCTCTAGAGAAGGAAGAGGATGACGATGCTTCTCTGCTAGGGATTTGAGGAAGAGAGAGAGAGAGAGAGAGAGAGGAAATGGTGGGAGGGAGAGGATTTTGGCGGGAAGGCTATGGCGGGAAGGTGCGAAGGGGGGGAGCTGGCACGTGCAGTGCCACGTGCGTAAGAAATTAGGGCCTTTTCTTTTATCACAAATTAGTGAGTAATTTTTCATGGTTAAGAAAGTGGCGTTGAATCCATCGAACTCTTGTAACTTTTCAACGTGATTATTACTTTTTATGGATGAAAGTACGTCACGAGCAGTAATTACTGATTCTTCTACACTGATTGATGACCCTCTTGCATTAAACATGGAATTCATTTTCATTCAAACGTATGTAATGTCGGTTTTTCACAGCTAATGTTATCTTTAAAATTATGAGTGAGTGACAGTTAAATTGATCGTAACTTTTCAAATTAACTTTTATGTCAAAAGTTTTCTCATGAGTAAGCTTGGAATCTATTCATGCATGGCCGGGCGACTAGTACCGCGTGTTTCTGCGCGCATCTTTATGCTCATTTACACGTCGCGTGATGCTTAAAATGCATCGGCGATGATTAGAAACCATGCAGCAGGGGGGAGGTGTTGCATTATTTGGCAATGTTGATGTGTTCATTGGAACAGTTGGGACGGGGCAAGCGTCCCCAGTTCAGCTAGGGTACCGCCGGCATCACTCTCCTACGGGGTGACCGATCCGAGTCCCGGATCGTCGCCAGCCAGCCGACACAAGTTCCTTGATCTTAGCACTGCATTCCTGTTCCAGCTTGCTTGCAATGACTTATTCTACTGTACTCACTTCAACACCAGATGAAGTTAAAATCACCAGGTGCTAGTCATGTTCAAGTATCTCTCATTGTATGCTACCCGGGTCATCTGATTACATGAAACCAACCTGATTTACCCCTCAAATGGTTGAGAATGGGAGTCGAACTTTCTTGGCCCTCGACGCGTGGCACTCTCGGAGCCTTCGGGTGGTACCAAATCCAAGGCCTCGTTTCTTAGACCGGAGCTTTGCCTTCTCAGTCGATCCGGGTTTCACCGTGGGATCCCGGGGCTCACAACCTAAGACTTCAGTATGAAGGGCCAGGCAAGCAAATCAGTCTTAGGATGTTTCAGCTCAATATAATAGGAATGTCTCTCTCATTCATGTACTACCGCCAGCACCGTTACAGGTTTTACCTCTGTATTAAAGAGAGTCGATGTGAAAATGAAAAGGCTCTTCTATTATAGCAACATGTTCTTTACAAAATATGCTGCGCCAGCCACCATACAATATACACTCGAGTCGACCATGACTTCGAGAAATGAGCCATTGCTTGTGAGACCCTAACTAAAATTTCATATTGAAGGAATGCCTGGTTAGCAGATTCTACTAAATGCACAGTGCATATATACATGCCTAATCTCGACACTTTTCACGGGACACACTAACATCCCGGCAACTAATTTACTGGAAAGATGGACTGAGTGAAAAGTTAAACAGTGAGATTGATCCTACTGGTCATTCCAGGCAGCAACAGCGCAGCAAAAGAATTTCTATTTGCATGTAATTCTCCAATCTTCTGGACGAAAAAGTTTTTTAAGTCTCCTTCACTTTATTTGTATGGACGTATCCCTCATGTCTTAAATACCAGAGAGCCCCTTCTGCTGCATGCTCGGCTGCAGCTTTCTTTGTTGCCCTAGGATCACTAAAGCATTCCAAAACCATGCCCGGCAAATCTTCTATCACAACAACCACCTTGTACCAGAACCTGTGGAAAGTGTCAACAAACGAATCCCAGAAATAGGCATTCATAAGGGAATTACATAAGTCGACAAAGATTTGCAACTATGAAGGCCCGATTCAGAGACGAGGTATTTGTTGTCAACATATATATCCTGGAGAACTTCTAATTTCATGTGAATCTTTCATGTAGATACAGTACTTGAGTTAAAATGATTATGTTCATTTCAGAAAGTGCAAATGATTATTTTTGCTCATAGAATGTCAAATAAGGATTCCTGATGGCATAATTTTTAACCATGATATGTGACAACCACAACTCATTGACTTACAGCTTTAAGTGTCCTGGTCCTTCCTCTTTGCAACACTCAAACTCTGGCGGTTTCCAACAATTAGCAGCACAAATTTCATACAAATGAGATTTTGCAGATCCTTTGGGAATCGCACCTGAAATAATTTGAGGGGTTAAGAGGCCACCATGCTCATCTTGATGCCTGACAAAAGTGACGACAGAGCATACCTTTTCTCTGTGACTCATTATCACATCCGGTATCAGCACTTATCTCATCGGCATCACTTCCACTCGCTGTTTCAGAAAGTCGCGGAGGCTGTTTCCCAAGAGGAATTATGCTGGCGGAAGAAGATCTGGAAGCTTCATTGATTGCATAAACTTTGGGGCTACAATTCATGTTAGAGGGTGCCATATTGACGTTTTCAGATCCATTAACATCAAATGACATTACATCTACAGGAACTTCATCATAGCCTATTAACTTGGCTTCCATTTGACAGGATGACTTCAATATTTCCTCGAGAGGCTTAGACTTCGGTGTGTAACCTCGAGCCTGGTTATGTGCAGTCATCAAGGTCCATCAAGTGAAAATAGATAGTGGCTCAAACTTAGTACGTAAAGTCAGAATCACAGATCAACAAATTGGAAAGGGCAGGACCATTAAAGAACAACCCACTCAAGGTATAAACCAACAGGTAAATCTCAGCATAGAGATTTACCAAGAGAGAGAACTTCATCACTTGTCAGATGAAGAAATTAATTTATAAAATAGAAAAAAATCTGGTAAGATAAATCTCTACGCTGAGATCTATCAGGTAAATGCCAACAATTTTGCCGATTTACTTGAAAAAGAACCAACTGCCCAACTAAAGAGAGAACAGAACGCACGGACAAAAATTTTCATCATGGGTTGTATCAAAATTAGTTTGAAGAGTTTATCTCAAATATCTGCATGTTCTAGACATGAATTTGATCAGAATCACATGCATTATATTTCAGTTACTATGTTGTTCTTCCCCCAAAATTTCGGATACTCATTGAAAATATAAGTAAGATTTAAAAGACATAGGACTCCCAAAGGGGTCAATCAACTTGAAGGCATGGTGAAGTACAGCAAAAGATGACTGAAAATGAAGAAACATAAACTGTTTACCTTTAACTTTTCAATTACTCGTTGTGCAGAGTTCCTGAAAGCATCTTGTTTATTCAAGTTGGTCACAGAAGCCATGGCCAATTCATCCTCAGGTTCATCCTTGCGCAAAACTTTTGTTTCGACTGAATATGATACACCTTTCTTAACTACTGAACACTGCAGACTCAGATTACAAGATTGACAAAGTTCTTGTAGTTCCCGTTTTGGATTCAGCTGGAAGTTGGAAAAGCTCATGATTGGATCCAGAAAGGACAGCATTAACTTCCAAACACAGTTCAGATCAAATCCCGTGTCAAGGAGAATGGCACCAACGCAAGACTCTACCAAGTCACCAAGAGCCTAAATTGTTGAAAATCAAGATTTAATCACCCTTAGTGTATATTATCCCAAGATCGTCATGTATAAATTAGTAACAGAGATGGTTATTGATGCCAAATCAAAAGACAATCTGTTGCAGAATGAATTGTGCATTGCAAAACAACTCACATGAATTTCAAATAGAAAATATATGCTGTTCATCAACTTGGGAAAATTGTAACATGCACATAAAATAACTTGGAAGAACAGTGGTTTATATATGTTGAATTTCGATCATGATGGATCCAATGTCTTACACTTTAGGTGTGATGGAGATTACGTCTTAGATGCAAATATTTTGATAAATTCATGGATTCTTTGTCTTGTAAATGAGATCACTCTGTATATGGGTTGGTAGTTGGCACCCCCTAGGTCCCTCATAGAGAATTTCTCCTTATAAAGAAATCATAATCCCCTCCTCATAATTATTTGCTTTCCTTAAAATCATGAAAAAAAAGAGCCAATTATGAGCTTTAGGACTGGTAGTCTCGATGTAGAAACCAAAAATGTCTAAGGTTTATGTCAGGAATATATACCCCCCAAAAAAAGACAGAGACATCAAAAAAGGCAGCATTCCAAAGCCAGTCAAAATCCAAAAATCAAATACTAGTGACCATGTCTGAAGATTCTTAAAGAGATGAGATGTTGGCTAATTTCAGCCGACAAAAGAATTAATTTGTTGAAGTTGTAATTGTGAATGTTCATTCTCACAGCCAAAGTCTAGGTCTAATTGCAAATACCAACACTACAATGTTTAGATAAAAAGCATACGCCTAAGTCTCCATTTTCATCTCATTTAACTTCTTTCCTTTTCTTCTCATTTTAAGTTCTTCCATTTTCATCTCATTTTAATTTAGCTTACCACAAGTTCGCTGATCAAAGCACCCATCTTGTTGCCAAGAAAAGCAAATCGAGAACTAGACAATCAACATTTTCCAGTTCGGTGAAGCAACATCTAGTTAGAAAAAGACATAACAAAGGAATACACTGTAGCTTACCTTCGGACATTTTGGCCCCTCAGGAGAACCCTTCAATGATGCCGATCTCTTTATGAAGTCCACAAAGTCTTTTATGGCCTCAGAGAGGCTACTGGAATCACAAAGAAGAAACTTATGGAAGGACCGATCGACTGCAACATTAGCAAATGCCTTATTATTGACAGCCAGTGATCTCAAATCTGTCAATTCTCCAGGTTTCAACTTTGGATATGCAGAGTAGAGATATGACGTGATCAAGTAATCCAAGACGGCATCTCCAAGAAACTCAAGTCGCTGAAATAGATTATAGAAGTATCAGATGTGCAAGCACAATACCATTCAATTCTCAAAGGCTACTTGACAGGATGGAGTTCGAAACAGAGGATAAATTCGTTTTGGAAAAAATAAATAAATAAATAAATTATTGCAATACCTGATAACAGCCACCACCATGTTTATTGTAAGAAGGATGTACAAATGCTTGAAGAAGAAGACCTCTATGATGAAACTTATATCCTAAATAATTTTCAAGTGAATCAATGTCCACACAGTCAGCCAGAGTCAGGTACCGAGTACTTCCAATGCAAGCACTGGAAACTTGCCATGCATCAAAGTCAATTTCTAGGCCAATCCATCTAAGGAAGGCAGCTGCAGCTTTGAAACCACTATCTACTATGAATGCTCCCACAAGTGCTTCAATCACATCGGCAATAGTTTTCTTCTGCAACCAGTGGTGATCTTTACTGCACCTGACTTCATAAGCTTTTGACCGAGAGGCTTCACCGTTTTGATGATGAGAATGGATCATTCCTTCTGATTCATTGTTGCAGATATTTAGGCAAGGACGGCCCAGAGCAAAAAATTGGCTGGCTTCGAATGGTTGGTCACGTATGTAAACCTAAAAAGTCACACCTATCAACTGAGATTGCAATTTAGGGGCAAAAGGAACACATGCTCGCAAAGTTATGTGCAGTATGAGGGTCGCAAGACTGGATGGACATGATGCAGTACTTTAGGATCCTATTTTGGGACCTGGGGATCAACAAGAGGTTGTAAACTGTCTGGAATATAAAAGCATAAGGACACAACCTTTTGGTTAACTTCACAAAGTAGACATCACATATGCATCAATGTTTGACTGGGCATTGAACACCGATGAAAGACAACAAAACACAATCATATCCTTGATGTAGCCAAATTTGCAACTCATCTTAAAAATTGAAATGGGATTAATTGTCATTCAATATCTACTGCAAGCATGATATAAGATTTTTCAACAAACAGGAAGAAATTTGCTCCAATACAATCAATATTCCAGTGTCTAATATTACCTGTAAGTTGCTTTTCACAGCCAAACTGAACAAGTTAGAATTGTTTACAGCCTTCGAACGTTTCCTGGTGAGCCCACCTTCATCAAGTGCCTCATGGCGGAGAAAAAGATGTCGACCAACAGCAAATTTGAGGAAAGCATCTCCAAGTATTTCAAGCCTTTCAAGAGAAAAGCGCTCTTGGCACTTTTCTGTTGTGAGCGCTTCTAAAACCTAAGAGTAGATGATTCCTCAATAAATAGAATTGTTCTTCAATTTGCTAAGCAAGCAATAAATTATTTGCAACATATCAAAAGAACCTCAAGCAAGCGTTGAAAACAAAATTATCAATGAAAAGGGCATACTCTATTAGGAGTAACTTTAGCTCCCTCTGAGAAAGAAGCAGATAAACGGTGCTTCAGTTGAATGGCCACAAGCAAGTTTTGTAGACGGTGCATGATTGATGGCAACAATGATAAAGAGCTCCCCAAATCTTTAGAGAACCCAAGTATTTTCAGCTGACAGAGCTCAGGAGGTACATCAATTAAGTATTCTTCAAGTTCATGTGCCTCTGTTTAGATAATAGACAATAGATGTGAGGGAGACGAGCTGCAAATATGTGACGTTAATGCAGAATGATTAAAAAAGCCTAACCCTGATACTCTAAAACTAGCAAAAGATCCAAAATGCAAGTTTGTAAAATCAGGATCGTAACTTAGGATTGACAGGTTTGTTAGATAACGAGGTCCAAAGATTGGAAGGGGGATCATAAAATCCTGGAAATGCACCAAAAACGATCATGGAAAACATTAAAAAAGAGGATCACGTAAAATTGGACAAAGCAGATATTATATTTTAAGAAAATATAACTTTATCAAGTGCCTACATCCTTTATAACATTGGAATCATATTTAAAGTCCATACTTGTGCCATGCACAAACTTCAAGACTAAAATATGCATCATACTATACAATGAAATTTAATCACAAAATAAATAAACATGAACCATTGATTTTGCCAATTAGAATCCAAACCCCTTCCTACACCAAAAGAATGCGAAATTGAATTGTTTTTTTGAGTTTATTGGTATATCTTTTAAGTTCAAGAAAAAACAATTCCACCATATCTTCAGGGGAAACCTGCAGAAAGTAGACCCCCAAAAAGTCACCGATGTAGGTAAAATCCCTATTTACTCATTGTTCTTCAAGAAAATATAAGGATGCATACTTTTTTACATTAGCTGTCCACAAGAAATTTTGTGTCAAGTACGGGAATGACTATACAGAGGAAATGCATATGGTAACTGATCCACTTGGATTACACTGTACTAACTCTTTCAACAGAAATAAAGAACTAAAAACGAGAACATGGAAAGGGAACAAGAATAATATAAGAGCCACCATTAAAGGGAAAAAGAAAGAAATTCAAGAAAAAGTACCCGAGTCATCTTGCTTCCGGTTATGCAGCAGGTTGCGCACATTAAAAAGAGGTTTCGCATGCAGGAGAGGCTGTTTGGGAAATTTAAGATGAATACCATACCTGTTTCCACAATTCAAGTAAAAAAATTCATTTTACTGGAAAACTCCATAAAAACAGAAAACATAAGATGCAAGTTTCTTTTAAGGAGATGATAACAAAATAATAATAAAAGATGTTGACACAGCACCAACGCCAGTTACATACGTTCTATTTATGTGTTCTGCATGGGTTAAAGGTTCTGAATCTTTATATCGGCTGCCTCCACTCTTCTTAAAATTAATGTTAGTAATGAAGTAGAACAACTTCTTATATGGAGCATATACTAAACTATTTTTGACATCACTTTCTCGTTTGGGACCATCTGCGAGTATCAAATCGAACTGTGGAAAAACATCTGTCTTTGCCGTTGTATCAGATGGATTCCTGAAGAGTGAAGATGATAAGCATCTTCTGATAGTATTCCAGTCTACAATAATACGACCGTTGCTGTTCTGCGAAATGACTGGAAGCAGCAGATAGTAGGTCGATGAGCTTGAATTGATATCATTATGCTGTCCCTGTCCCAGGGGAACAGATTCTCGCTGTAATTCTGATCGGTCAAGGAGGACTTTGAGAAACATCTCCTGAAACTTCTGTGCTTCCACAAGCTGTCAACAAGTAACATTAGTACTGGGAAATTGGAAAAGCCAAAATTATAATGTACAAAGGACCATCATCAACCTCATCTTTCTTAAATGTAACCTCTGCGGATGGCACAAGCTTTGTCTTTACAGACCTACCACGAGCCAGATGAAGATCGATTTCCATTGTCCCAGCCTCTGCTGGAAGACATGCCTTCACAAAGAGACCAAACTCTTTATAGGTCCTATCCGCAGGATCAGGACAAAATTCTATATAGTAAGTATGGAGAGCAACTCTCTCCAAGCCAGACCATGATTCCCTGAGTGCCGCTGGAACTAACATCTCATGTAGTTCACCTCGTGAACCCTCATCTGCTCATCAGAAGAACCAAACGTAAACAACCCAAAGAAAAGGCCACCAACAAAATTAGAATATTTAACTGCTAGTTTAACCTTCGCAACTGTCAGTATCAGAAGACGTGAGCATCTCCTCAAGTTTGTCATCATCACGCTGTGGCAAGAGAAAATCATCCAGAGCACCTAGTTTATGCAATTCTTCAATTGCTTGTAGAGAAGCATCTTTTTTAGCAGCTTCCATCGATATCCTTGGTGTGCTTACAATCTGGTAAATCGGGGCATTTGGAGGTAGAATAATGTGGCAGACAGTACCCCCTACATCATCAAAATAATAGAACTTCGGCTTGGGATCAAAGTACCTGAGAAAAGATTTCAAGGTGCCTCAATGAGTGCTATTACATGAATCTTAAATTAATTTGATTAAGAAAAATCAGGGAGTCAGTAATTCAATTATGAGTAATTCTATCCAGCAACAAATGAAACATGGACATACTCATCATGTGGAAGCTTCGCACAGAATTGGTAGAGTAATGAGATACTAGATCCAGAACTGATGGAAGCGCCCGAAGAATCTACCCTATATATTCTTTCCTCCAAAGCACTAAAAGATTCATCCGATGTCCTAGCAGTGATCTCCACATTCATTCGATCTTCGTCCTTTTTGAAATTATCTATCAGATCAATCTCTTTCTGATTGCCCCTACAATGTTAAGATTCTTTTTCAGAAAAATAGAAGCATCAAAGCCACCGTGCATCAGAAAGAAAAGGCTATTGAAAAGTACCAGTCCACTAAGAATGCATATTCCGATTGAGGCATTCGTGCGCGACCTCTGGATTGAATAAAACTAGCAACAGTTTCAGGAGGATCAAATCGTATCACCAGGCAGCATGTCTGAATGTCAAGGCCTTCTTCACCCACTTTTGTAGCAACCAATAGATTCAACTGGCAATTAACAAGATCAGGAACTAGTAACCAGCTTGGGCCAACAGAACCATTGCCTAATGCAAAATGGGCAGTGTTTCCTCTATCATCATAAATAAAAGGGGGGAATCATTGATCATCAGCAAGGGATTGTCCTATGCAGACAACCAGAGAAGGACAATCCCATATAGCTACCATTTTGAGCAATCAAGTCTAAAACACATTTAACATCTTGGAGTATTTGAGGTTAAAGAGAAGAGACTTCTGGAAAAGAGACTTCTTGATAAGGGAAGAAGAACTCCGTGTGATACGGGCAATAAAACGCATAGAATATTAGGAATAACCGAAACGTAACATGTCAATAAAAACCAACTATTACCTTTCCTGACTGGAAATTATCAAGAATGCCTTTCATGTTCTTCCTTGACATGCTTCTTTGTCCTGAGTGAACCCCCACAAGATAATCACATTTCCAAGATGCCAACATTGTAAGATTTTGCAGCAGGTAAGTCAATGATCTCGCAATAACTATCCTGTTCACAAAAACTATACACTTTGCATTTGGCCGAGACCTGAAAAGTGAGATGTGGAGTTCTATTAGAATATTTGCCAGCCATGTATAGTTTGATGAACGAAATAACTTCATAAGTGTAATTACAAATTCCAATGATTATAGAACAAGTTCAAAGCATGACTGCCATGGCAATACATGCAAATGAAGTTGGTTAACTAGTAAAATTTGGTAGCCATCTGTCTTTTGGCTTCCTAGAATCTTTTGTCCTCAATAATCGCTAATCTGTTGCCATGCTTAGCTACTTCACAACAAGATTTTTAGCTGCACTCTCAAGAATCATCATACTTTTCATCATCATTTACATGGTGCATCTGTACAAGATTAAATATTGGGCATTTATTACTTTCAGCACCAAGCACAAGATTCATTAGAAAGCGAGGGAAGAACTCTTAAGGGGCTGTACTTTAAACAATTAGAGAATGCCAATATCTAATAAGCAGTCCAGCATATCATCTTTCACAAGATCGATCAAGTTCTAGGGCATTAATCCCCGTGACACGGCAGACACTAGAAAACCACGTTCACAGCATCAAACAGTCTACAGGAATCTGATCGAATCTAAGAGACGAACAGTTGGTGTGCATTACGTAAGAAATATTTTTAGCATGTGATATCCAATGTCGTTAAGTCACTTTGTTAACTCCCACATAATCTTGTGTTTGAGCCTTTTGACTTGCAAATATTTTGATGAGGGGGAATTTTGAGAATTGTCACCCGTCAGCAACAAACACATCATCAATCTAAAGTGAAAAAGCAAACTTAAGTGAATGAAAATTCCAAATACAAGAAATTTGTACATATGGTAAACGATGAAACACTTAAAGCACTGACCTGAAAGAAGACAGTACATGAACAAGGCATAAGAGCTTGCTTGAGAAAAGGGGTTCTTTCAAAATCTCTAAAGATGTTATATCATCTGTGAACATGGATGATAAGATTTGCGTTAGTAACTCATGCAGAAAAGAAATGCTGCAGTACAAGGACTCAAAAATAAAATTTCCATGCTATTTTCAAGCGTATGTGGAATAAGATAAAACAACAACAGAACAAGCAATTCTGCAAAGCATACAAGGAAAAAAACAAGCATAAGACTGCATATAGAGGAGGCTTCCTCTATTATCCAGACAATAATACCTTTAGGGCAATCAGATGCAAAGATACTGGCAGCCTGAGTTAAATATTTATCACATAAAGGAACATCACTTGAATTTTCTGCTTCCTCAATCAATGCATTACGCTCGGAATAATCACCTCTAAGTAGGATCTGACAAGCCTTGGAATTTGAAAACAAGTAAAGGTTAATAAATTGGAAAAAAGTAGTGTCCTGCAAGGAAGGGATTAAACCTCAACAAGGATGCACAGATTACATAAACAGCTCTTTTGCTTTGTCTAACAAACATTCTGAGTAGCTAAGTAGCATCATGTATATATGAGTATCAAAACACATATAAACAGCGCAATCTCATGAAGCAAGCGCCTGAAAAGTGGAGGATAGCAAGGTAGGCATAACTTTCACGATAAAGTTGAACAGAGGTATGAGAAAGTTCTGCCCCAAGGTCAGAACTCCAAATATAAATGAAAACCTTTTATGGTTGCCGAAAAAGCAAGTTTCATCATAGAATGGATGTGGCTTTTATGCAAGCAAACATGTTTTACACAGCAAGCAAGAACAAGACCTGAGCAATGAGAGTACACATTTGCTGTTTCGGTTAAATAACTAAAATTCTGCCCAAAAGAGCAGTAAACAAAACCAGCAAAAAAAGACAATGTCGGCATCAAGTTCATTTTGTAGGCTGGAGATGAAAAATAATAGCAGATGATAAAAGCAAGATGACTGAATATCACAAAAGCGTACTTGTGTTGCTCCCCAAAATCCAAGGCTCTGTGCACATATTATGATATTGTCATGCATTCTGTTGAGCATTCTTTTGGTGCTTCGAAGGATTTGAAGATCATCTTTCTTCCTGCTGAGTGTTGATAGGCACTGCTCTCACCACGGAAGTGGTAAATATAAGAATCCAATTCCCCAATATTAGGCTCATTGCAACCTGACAGAATACCCTACCTGGCGTTTAACTTCCTCGAGTTGCCAACAGCGAGTCACAAAGGAGCTAGATGTGCCATGCACAACAGGTCCGTAATAATACACTTTCACAGTAGGTGATGCCACAAAACTATTCAATTCTTCCTTATCTTCAACTGAGTAAACCTACAAACAAGGGGAGAGGAGTGCAGAAATCAACTACACAGGAAAAGCACTGCAAGCAGGCAATTTCCCATGATGCCACAGACCACGGGAGATCCATAAAAGGATGTCCATCGTCAATCACCTAGGTCTAGAAATATCAATATCAATGAAATTGGACAAATCCACAACATGCATCAATAAGGGTCAGAACAGGAAATTTTAAAAGGCTTGAAAAAACCAAGGAAATAACTGCCAGGTGAATTTTTTGCATCACTCATTAATTACATGCAGACTAGTGAACATATGGATAGAATGAACTATCAACAACAGGGTATAATTCAAGTTATACTTCAAGTTAGATGCTAACCTTAGCATTTAGCAAATTTTCAAGACTATTGATGCATCTTGGAAGATTTTCTTGCTCAGAAGCACCTGAATAACATAAACCAAGGTTAGGCCACAAAACAACAGTAGTGTGTAAGTTCCGCTCCAATTCTACCACGGTAGGATCCTAAATCAGGAGTTAAAAATAAAGATTGTTATTTGCAGGAGAGCATGGGAAGATCACACATATGACAGGTCAGCTTCCAGGAATAACAATTCTGAAAAACATCCCCAGATATATACTTGCATATATCCAGCATTTAAATGATGGATACATCACAAATTGATTACCAAGTGGAAGATGAACCAAAATTCCACTTGATCTAATGAATATTCTCTTCTAACCTCGGCAAAGAATACCTAAATATGCATCAGAACCATTTTGCTCCCAATCTACATTTAACCAGATAACTTTGTGTGAAGATATCAAAGAGTTGGCAGGTTTGAAGCCCCAGACTATACAAGTGATTTCATGCCTTCTACCCGGTGTATCTAAATAAGTGGACTATAAAGAGTACTGAATTCTTAATTAATGCAAGAATAAGGGACATACTGATGCATCAAGAAGAGAATTCAGATAAAATCTCTAGATTCAGGGATTCTGTCACTTCAATTGGATGTCATAAAGCAATATCACCTTCCAAAGAACTTCACAAATCAAAATACCTTTCACAAAAACACCGGAAGGACAAACCTCACTTCACAATTAACACAAATTGATTGAGTATTATTATATTTAAGGTGAAAAGTAAGTATTCTCACCTTTTCCAACAATTGGAGATGCTGTCATGCCAAATATCCGAGGCCGCTTCAAGAGATCAGCTTTATAAAATATCTAAAATAGAAAGAAGATGAGAGAAAAGGACACTACAAGTGCCAAAACTTTCATACAGTGCTCACTTAAGTACCACAACTTTTCAATTAATCACTTAAGTACTGTAATTTTCGTACAACGTTCATTTGAGTGCCATCCCTTTTCAACCAATCATTTCTGTGCCATGACTTTAAAATAACGTTCACCACAAGCATCAGAAATCTGACATGCCATGGCACTTGTGGGGAACTGATTTTAAAAGTTATAAAAATCAAGTGATCGATTAAAAAGTTATGCCACTCAAATGAAGGATTTTACAAAAGTTAGAACACTCAAGCGATTGATTGAAAACTGGCCCTTGAGTGAGTGCCATATGAAAGTTACGGCACCTATGGTGCGCTTTTTCCCAAGAAGATAATATATGTAAATGACATGGTCATGAGGAAGGTGAAATTTTTGTGCATTTTCAAGAACTGAACAAGACTCAATGTTCAATTGACCCTTTACCCTCATAATTTCAGCGTAAGGATGACCACTTTTGACTTGAGCATGATGGCATTCGTCAAATATCAGAAGAGCAATAGAGTCCATCTTGATGAAACAGTGTGACAAGCAACGTTGCAGTATTATGGGGGTCATAACAAGAACCTGCAAAAAATTGTCAGCATTCTGTTCAGAGCATTTCACAGGAGCTTCCCTTCATCTGTGTCCTAACTGAATCCTGCTTTTATTTTAGGTTGAAGAAACAATTCATAACCACAGCAAGATTGCTTTTCAAAATTAAAGCAGCTTATCAAAGTTTGTCACCAGCTTCTCCAAATAATCTTCTACTGCGCATCTATGTTCTCCTAGCAGATATTGACAGGGGTGCACAGAGCCATCAAACTATTATCACTCATTTTCAGCTATGCAATCTGAATCACCTCATATTTTTGTATCTCCTTCTCCCACTCTGCATGTGTCTTCAATCGCTTGGAGCCCCCACAGTAGATGCCGACCTTGAAGTCAATTGAATCTCCTATAACCCTGGCTTGCTGCAAAGTTAGATCCACGGCCAATTAGGAAGCACGGTAAGGTCATGATAAAGAAAAGGCATCTGAACTTGGAAATACGAAAGGATATACTGAAACGTAAAAAAAATGGTAGACCAGAGATATTCATTTGCATAGCTTGGATCTCTGATCCAACTTTGAATGACTGACATGAATTAATTCCAGAAATTAAATCATCCTGGAGTACACCAAAAGCTTTTCAAGTACCAAATTGCCAGTGGCTACAAGTGGCCTGAGTCTTAAAAGCTCGCGCGTTGTTGTAAAGCGATTTATCGTATCTGCTAGTTGTACATTTAACACGCCAACACGAAAGTTCTAAATGGAAAATTAGCCAAAAAGAAGCTCACCTGTTGAACCAAAGCAACAGTAGGCGCAAGAAATACGCAGATGTTCTTGCTGGGTTTCCGTATCAAGTAACCCATCTCATACATTAGCAAAATGGCTATATGGGTCTTTCCACTGCCAGTCCCCAAGTACACAATCACATTCTCCTCCAAAGCTTTCTCGCAAAGCTCCAATTGATATCTTCACCAGAATTGCAAACCAAAGGACACAGATGTGAGCCACATTTCAGGGGAACTCACACACACCAAACCCCACGAAAGGAAAAAAGATTAAAATTCAGTCAACTGAAAAATCACGAGAATGGCTCGATGATCCCTCGCAGAACCACAAAAGCAAGGACCACAAAGCCAAACATTCTTAAAAATCCATCCTTTTTTCCCTATATGCGAAGCGTCTCGCAAAATCAAAGCACATAAACCCCGAAGAAAACATCTTTCCCTGTCGTGCCACCTTCGCCAGAGAAGGAAGGGCACACCAAGAAAACCCACAAAGAAAAAACGACCCAACTGGGAGAACAAGCCGAAACATCCAAAAAAACAAACCCACTTACTTCCTCGCAATCTTCCTCGGGTCCTTCTCCGCCTTTCCCGCCTCCGAGCTCACCCCCTCGTCATCTTCAGCAGCACCCGAAACGCTACAAACGGAGGCCGAGGCGGGCGCGAAGCGAAGAAACCGTTCGGCCCCCGAACGGTCTCCTCCGCTCCGCTGCCGGGCATGACCGCTGCCTCCACCTTCGCCCAACACCGCCCAAGAAAACCAAGAAAACCGAGACTCGGGTCCAATCACGACGAGAGAAAACAGCACGGGACCGGAGCTGGAGGGGCAGCGCGTCGTGCAAAACTCCTCCGGCGTCCTTCGCCGCTGTCGTCAGTCGGGAGCACAGCGAAGCAGCAATGCGTGCTGCTCATGGTCTTGAATCTTGATGACGGGGCGCCGACCCTTTTCTTGAATTTGTCAGTTGACCCGGCAAAGAAAAATCCGTGCGTGCTCGAGAATCCGGTCCTAGCGAGACGACATCGCCGTATCTAAACCCATCTTCACGAAACACGGACACGGACAGCAATCCTTAGGATAATCAAATCTTTGGGTGCGTGGAATCCTCGGTGACTTCAGGCAAACTCGAATCCGAAATTAATGGACTGTGCTTTCGGTGAGAACTTACTTAAACCAGTTAGATTGGGCCGAAATTTATTTTTTTTTTTTTAGGGTCGGAATTCGAAAATTTCCGGCCCATAGATAATTAATTTTTCGACTTTGTATGAGCTATTGTTTAATGAGTAATAAATCCAATGGTGTAATTCATTAAATTGGTTAAAAAGAGTACCTGATGAAATTAGGTTGGGTCGGAATTCGAAAATTTCCCTTTCTCGGCCTATGGATAATTAAGTTTTGGACTTTAATGATCTATTTTTTAATGAGTAATAAATCCAATTCGGATAGATCGAGATATAATTCATTAAATTGGTTAAAAAGAGTGTCTAATAAAGTTAGATTAAATAGGGATTCGAAAATTCCCCTTTCTCAGCTCATAGATAATTAATTTTTGGACTTTTTATAATCTATTGTTTGATGAGTAATAAATCCAATTTGTATTGATGGAGATATAATTTATTAAATTGGTTAAAAAGAGTGCCTAATGAAATTAGATTGGATTTTGCCTTTCCCCGCCTATAGATAATTAATTTTTTGACTTCGTTATGATCTATTGTTCAATGAGTAATAAATCCAATCCGGATAGATCGAGATATAATTCATTAAATTGGTTCAAAAGAGTAGCCAATAAAACTAGATTGGATTGGAATTCGAAAATTTCACTTCCTCGGCCTCTAGATAATTAATTTTTGGACTTTGTATGATCTATTGTTTAATGAGTAATAAATCCAATTCGGATAGATGGAGATATAATTCATTAAATTGGTTAAAAAGAGTACCTGATAAAAGTAGATTGGATTGGAATTCGAAAATTTCCCTTTCTTAGCCTATAGATAATTAATTTTTGGACTTCGTATGATAAATTGTTTAATGAGTAATAAATCCAATTTGGATAGATGGAGATATAATTCATTAAATTGGTTTAAAAGAGTACCCGATAAAACTAGATTGGATTGGAATTTGAAATTTTCACTTTCTCAGCCTATAGATAATTAATTTTTGGACTTTGTATGATCAAATCCAATTTGGATAGATCAAGATATAATTCATTAAATTGGTTTAAAAGAGTGCCCGATAAAACTAGATTGGATTGGAATTTGAAAATTTCACTTTCTCGGCCTATAGATAATTAATTTTTGGACTTTGTATGATCTATTGTTTAATGAGTAATAAATCCAATTTGGAAAGATGGAGATATAATTCATTAAATGGTTGCAAAGAGTACTTGATAAAGTTAAATTGGGTCGGAATTCGAAAATTTCTCTTTGTCGGCCTATAGGTAATTAACTTTTGTGCTTTGTACAATATATTGACTAGTGAGTAATAAATCCAATTCAGATGGATCGAGGTATAATTCATTAAATATGTTAAAAAGGGTATGATAAAGCCGACCATCAACGACCAATTTGGGTATTTTGTATAACTAGCATAAGGTTCGAGTTATTTCCGCTTCAAATGAATTGGGATATGATTCATTGAATCCTAGATTTTGAAAATTTCATCTCGTTTGTTATTTACTAAAGTTGCAATTCTGGGACAAATACTTTAATTGGATTCATTCATTAAATACCCTTTTCTTTGGTAATAAAAATCCATTGAGAGCTCTACTTTTCTACTTTGACAGCATCGACTATATACGCATATTAATAATCAGAGAACGGTCAACACTTTGGGAATGGGGATCGGATCGCCTTGCTTCCCAAGGGTCCCCGAAGTATTTCCGAGGAAAATTTATATAAAATAGGGCCAAAGGAAAACATTCAAAATTCAAAAAATAAAAAATGAGCATTGAATGACACTATAACACAAATAGATTTATTGCTCAGGCAACATGAGGAATTATTATACTATTATTATTGGCATAGTATTCAGTCCGAGAAAATACATGGATTGGGGGGTGGGACCCACCAAAGCAACAGGTACTTAGGGAGCAAGTCAGGAACGTGGGACTGACGACGAACAAACAACATTAAAAATTAAGTAAAAAGGGATTGTGTATTAAGAAGAGGAGATGGCATTACAAATTGTGCAATTCCTTCCTCTGTATGCTTTTTGGTTCTTTGCTCGCCTTTACCGTTATTTGGCTTTCGCGTAAAGGCGTCTCCTTTCGAAAATGTCCCGATAAATTACTTTTTCCGTTTACAATCCGACCAACTTTTCAATTTACGATAGAACAGTCGACGTGCACGTGAGGCAATCAAATGAACTTTTTTGTAAGATTCAATGTGATGTGATGTCAAAAATAAAAAGAAAGGGATTAAGTGTATTAAACTTATCTCAAAAGAGAAGATGACATTGCAAATACCGCATTGTCATCTTCTTCTTCTTCTAATTTCCTTTATATGCTTTTCATTCTTTGCTCGCCTTTAGCGTTATTTGGCTTTGGTGTGAAGGTGTCTTCTTTCCAAAATGTCCTAATAAATTATTGGATATTTCAGCAATTTTGACGTATTGAAAGCTCTTAATTTTTGTAACAATTTTTTACCATTATTGTTTTGCAATTATTTTTGTCCGCCATTAATATAAAATAGTTTTGTAATGTTTTATAACGATTATTTAACGGTCATGTAACGACCATATTTCGGCTTTCTAACCGTTTATAACATTGGATTTATTTTATGATGGTTATACAACGGTCATCTTCTTCAATAACTACCAATTTATTATAATTATTTTTTAACGGCTCTCTATTTCTTTTACTTATAAATTGCTTCTTCAAATATAATTAGAAAGTGATATCAATATTTTAAAGCTATAATATCTTTATTTCTTTATTCCTATTTTCCTTACATTTTTTTTTTCATTGCTGGGTTATGCACATAACACTATACCTATTTCCTTATAATCACTGAGTTTCATACTCTAATGGATAGAATTATTTTAAGGATGGTGCTTGCACGCCTTAGACAATTCATTTTAACTTATAATCTTTTTCAATGTATTTTCAATAATTGTTATTGTTTTCATGTATTCTAATATCGTCAGCCTATCGATAATTAATTTTTGTGCTTTGTACGATATATTGGCTAGTGAGTAATAAATCCAATTTAGATAGATCAAGGTATAATTCGTTAAATCGGTTAAAAAGATTATCGGTAAAGTCAGCCATTACCGACCAATTTGGGTATTTTGTATAACTAGAATAAGGCTCAAGTTTTTTTTGCTTCAAAGAGATCGGGATATAATTCATTGAATCCTAGATTTTGATGATTTCGTCTCGTCTGTTATTTACCAAAGTTGCAATTTTTGGACAAATACTTTAATTGGATTCATTTATTAAATACCCTTTTCTATGGTAATAAAAATCCATTGAGAGCTTTACTTTTCTACTTTAACAGCTTAGACTATACACGCATATTAACAATTAGACAACGGTCAACACTTTGGGAATGGGGATCGGATCGCCTTGCTTCCCAAGGGTCCGTAAAGAATTTCTGAGGGAAATTTATATAAAATAACCCCAAAGGAAAACATTTAAAAATATAAAAATCGAGGATTGATTGACACCACAACGCAAATAGATTTATTGCCTGGTCGGCAACATGAGGAATTATTATCATTATACTATTATTATTTGTATGGTATCCAGTCCGAGGATATACGTGGATTGGGGGGGTGGGACCCACCAACGCAACAGGTACTTATGGAGCAAGTCGGGAACGTGGGACTGGGGACGACCAAACAACATTAAAAAAATTAACAAAGGGGGATTAAGTGCGTATTAAGAAGGTCATTAAGAGAGAAGAAGGCATTGCACATTGTGCAATTCCTTCCTGTCCATGCCTTCTGATTCGTTGCTCGCCTTTACCGTTATTTGGGTTTGGTGTAAAGGCTTGCACGTGAGGCAAGCAAATAAACCTTTTTTTGGTTCATGTTGCAGCATTAAAAATAGAAAGAAAGAAATTGAGTGTATTAAAACTTGTCACAGAAGAGAAGGTGACATTACGAATGATGCATCGTCTTCTTCTTCTTCTTCTTTCCTTTTTATGCTTCTTATTTGCTCGCCTTTAGCGTTATATGGCTTTGGTGTAAAGGCGGCTCCTTTCGAAAATGTTAGGCTAAATTGCCTTTCTGTTTACGATCCGACCACCTTTCTATTTACAATATGTGGTCGGCTTGCACGTGAGGCAATCAAATCAACAATAAAAAAAAAGAAAAAGAAATTCAACATGTTACAACATTAAGGGATATGTTGACTAAAAGTCCTCAAGGTTGTTACGAATTGTGCAATTGAGTTATAAAACTTTTAAAAAGTACATCAAATCTTAAAACTTTTTAAATTTGTGCAATTGAGTCATTCCATTAATTGCACCCAATTCACCTAACGATAAATACTAATGTATTCTTTTATTATTTTCTCTCATATATAGCACTAATGTGGGCAAAATAAGAAAAATAAGCCCACAATGATGTTGTTTTGGTTCGAATTTAATTTTTAGTATAACCAAATTTAGAAAAAAAAAAAAAGCAAAAGGCCCTCAAAAGTTACCCCAACCAATGATGACCCTTGGCTTGATCTGGGCGAGGGCCTACAGGCCCTTGCCTGCGGTCCAACCACTAGTCAGGGCTTTATGACCTCGACCGACTCTCGCCCACCATTTGTGGGTTGGCAAGGGAGCTCATTGGTTTTTTGCTTCTTCTTTTTTCTTAAATTTAGTTTATTTTTTATTCTTTTATTAAAAATTAAATTTGGACCAAAACAACATCGTTTTGAGTTATCTTTCTTGTTTTGGCCACGTCAGTGTCGCCTAAGAAAGAGAAAGTAATAAAAAAATTTAGGTCAACATTTTTTGTTAGCTAAATTGGACCGAGTTAATGAAAAAACTTGATTGTTCAATTTGACAAGTTTTAGGACTTAATTGCACTTTTCGAAAATATTAGAACTCAATTACACTTTCGAACATATCCCGAAATAAAAAGAGAGGGATTGAGTGTATTAAACTTGTTGCAAAAGAGAAGCTGACATTACAAATAATACACCATCTTGTTCTTCTTTCCTTTTTATGCTTCTTATAGCCTATAGTGTTTTATGGCTTTGGCGTAAAGGTGCCGCTCGTCGAAAATGTTATGATAAACTACATTTCTGTTTATGATTTGACCACCTTTTTATTTACGATGCGTGGTCGGTTTGCACATAAGGCAATCAATAAGGTTTTTTTTTTTTTTTTTTAAATTCGACATGTTGCAACGTTAAATATAAAAATAAAGGTATTAAGTGTATTAAACTTGTCGCAGAGGAGAAGATGACATTATAAATACAGCATTATCTACTTCTTATCTTCTTCCTTTGCTCCTCTCTAGCGTTATATGGCTTTGGCGTAAAGGCACTCCTTTCGAAAAATGTTTTGAGAAATTATCTTATTTGACCACCTTTTTGTTTACAGTGGTTGACTTGCATATGAGGCAATCAAATAAACCTTTTTGTAAGATTCGACAAATTGGCCTATAAAGTCGATTGAGGTATATTGAACGTGTTTCCAAAATAAACAAGATAATATAATATAATTTCCAAGTATTTTTGAAAAAGTCAATCATACTTTCTTAATTGGCACAATTGATTGGAGCATTAGGGAATTTCCAACTTGCCACTACATGCAAATTGTTCTATTATCGGGAATAATTTTTGAGTAAAAGAAGGCGTTTGATAACTTTCCAAAATTTATAGTCCCGGGATAGAAATACATTTAGTACCATTCTAGAATTTTTATTAATTTTTAATTTTTAATTTTTTTCCTTTTTTTCTTTCTCTTTGGTCGATTGCTTGCCACGGCGGCTAGGCGAGGTCCGGTGAGCTCGCTGGAGTCCAACCTCGTCGGTGGCCAAGCGAGGCTCGGCCTCGCCAAGCCACCGGTGAGGCTTGGCCTCGCCTAGGCAGTGTGAGGTCGGCCTTGCCCTAACTTGGTGAGGCCTAGCCTTGCGCCGGCTAGGGAGGCCGAGCCTCGTCGTGGCTTGGCGTCTCCGAGGGCCAACGACGCTCTTGTCCGGTCGGTCACCGGTGTCGGCCATGGACAAGACCGACGACTGGCCAAAAGGAAGAAGAAGAAGAGAGAAGAGAGAAAAATAGATTCTAGAAATTGTTCCCAAGAATAAGAAGTTACTTTTTTTCTTTACTTCTCGTTTCTGTTTCAAATCTATTCTCGAGAAATTTTTTTATTTTATTTTTGGGAACAAAAAAATAGATTTTTTATTTTCGGGAAAAAAATAGATTTTTTGTTTCGGAAAAAGAAAAATTTACCAAACAAGTTTCTTTTATTTTTTCGTTTCCTGGAATAAAAGAACATAAATAGCTATTCCAAGGAACAAAAACAAAATTTACCAAACAGGGCCATAGACAGATTTGAACTCATCATGCAATAATCCATTCCCAAGATATGTTCAGTCGCGATCCAAGCCCAATCCACCATCACCACTAAAGACATGCCAATGATTGGCTAAATGATTCACATTCCAATGGCCACATTATCATCATCTACCCGGACCGCCTCCGCCGAGCCACCGACCCACCAACACAAAGAAAGAAGCAAGTTTTTTTTATTTTTTTTTCCTCAACAAAGAATCAAGTTAAAGGAGCAAGTTAGGAACATATTCTGGTAAACAATCGAAGAAAGGTCACATTACAAGCTGTGCATCGCCTTCATCTTCTCATTCTTTCCTTTCTATGTTTTTTGAAATTTTGCTCGCCATAGTGTTATCCTGCTTTGGCACAAAGGCACCTCCTTTCGGAAATGTTCCGATAAATTACCTCTCTATTTTTTATGCGATTATCTTTCTATTTACGACGCGTGATTAGCTTGCATGTGAAGTAATCAAATAAACCTTTCTGTAAGATTTGAGACGTTAATTTATGAAATCGATTGAGATACATTGACATGTGTTTACAATATAAATCAGATGATATGATATCACTTTTCCAGCATTTACAAATAAGTCGATCACAATTTTCATGATCGGCATAATTAATTGGGCCGACGGGGAACATCTAATTCAACACTAACTGTTCTGACCAAGCGTCCCCATCCAAAGAAAAGAAAAAGGAAGGTGCAACAGAACCATGGGAGTTCGCTTCATTCGTAATCAACGGATCGTTTCCGGCCACGATCTTCTTGGAATATGTTCCTACATATGTCGGTGATGCTTCCTATTCTCTCTTCATTTGTGAACGAGTCATCCGCATGAATCCGTGTAAGAACACATAGCAAGCTGTGCATCACCTTCATCTTCTTATTCTTTCCTTTCCATGCTTTTTGATCCTTTGCTCGCCTTAGCGTTGCCACAAATGCACCTTCTTTCGGAGATGTTCCGATAAAGTACCTCTTTGTTTTTGATTCGATCACCTTTCTATTTACGATGCGTGATTAGCTTGCACGTAAATCAATCGAATAAACCTTTCCGTAAGATTCGGCACATTAGCATATGAAATCGATTCAGGTACATTAAAATGCGTTTGCAAAATAAATAAGATAACATAATATCACTTTTCAAGCATTTTCAAATAAGTCGATCACAATTTTCATGATCGGCACAATTAGTTGGGTCGACACGGAACATCCAACTCAATATTGACTATTCTGGCCAAGCATCTCCATCTAAAGACGAAAAGAAAAACAAGAAAGATGCAATAGGATCACGAGAGTTCACTCCGTGCGTGATAAGACCATCATTACTCAATTCACGACCCGACTTGAACACGCAAAAGGGAAATGTGACCCGACATCATGTTATATGCTAACACCGATTGATGCGGACGGCTCGTTTGCGAATGAAGAGAGAACAAACACATTCCAAGAAGATCGTGGTCGGAAACAATCCGTTGATCCGAAAAACGCATGTAAGCCCGTCAAATGTATATAACCCGGATCACGGGAATTCGCACCTTTGATAATGAGACCGTCAATACCCAATTCCTGACCCAACCCGACCAGAACAAACCGAAAGAAAATGCAATCCGACAAATCCCAAAATCCGTACAATTATTTATTACCCCGTCAGACATACTACACACACACACGTGATTTTAATTCACGCACGAAAGCGATCCGCTGACCCGAAAATGCCGGTCGCGATCCGAGCCCAGCCCGACCCGCCCATCACCACCACCGCCGCTAAAGATATGCAGCAAACGATTGGCCCATGACGCACGCTCCCCCATGGCCACGCTATCATCCTCCGCCATAACCGCCGCCGCCGCCGTTCCCCCTCCTCCTCCGGCCACCGTGGCCTTCACGACGCCGCAGAACTACGCGCCGCGGCTCTCCCGCCTCCTCGCCCTCAAGGGCCACGCCCCCTCTGGTGCCCCACCCTCTCCGTGGGCCCCACCGCGCACACCGTCTCCTCCCTTCCGGTCCCACCTCGGCCACCGGCGCTCGAGCCCTTCTCCGCCGTCGCCTTCACCTCCCGCGCCGGCATCGCCGCCTTCTCCGCCGCCCTCGCCGGCCTCCCGGCCCCGCTCCTGGGCCCCGACGGCGGCGCCTTCGTCGTCGCGGCCCTCGGCAGGGACTCCGAGCTCCTGGACGCCGACCTCCTGTCCAGGATCTGCGGCAACACGCGGCGGATCGAGACCCTCGTCCCCCAGGTCGCGAGCCCCCGGGGCTGGCGGACTCGCTCGGGCGAGGCGACGGGAGGAGGATCCTCTGCCCCGTCCCCTTGGTGGTCGGGATCGAGGAGCCGCCGGTGGTGCCGGAGTTCATCGGCGACCTGGAGGCGAACGGCTGGGCGGCCGTCAGGGTCGCGGCGTACGAGACGCGGTGGCTGGGGGAGGATTGCGCGGGGGCGATCGTGAGGAGAGGAGTGGACGAGGGGGCGAGGGGTTGGATGCGATCGTCTTCACCAGCAGCGGCGAAGTGGAGGGCCTGCTGAAGAGCCTGAGGGCGGGTTTCGGGTGGGAGTGGGAGGACGTGAGGAGGAGGTGGCCGGAGCTGGTGGTGGCGGTGCACGGGCCGGTGACGGCGGCGGGGGCGGAGAGGCTGGGGGTCGGGGTCGACGTGGTGGGCCACAATTTCGAGAGCTTCGGGGGCGTCGTGGAGGCGCTCAGCCTGAAACTCCAGAGCGCAAGAACAACCTTGAACTGAGCTGAGCAAACGTTGTAATTTTGTATGGACTCAAATGTGGCCCAAGAAATCATGAACATGTCGAGCAAAATCATTCCTTTTTCTCTCTCTTGTTTTCCTTCTTCTCATACAATGAAATGGCCAGAAAGAAAAGGGTAGTGCAGTGGAATGATGACAAACCAGACAAGAAACTGCAGCATGATGATGAAACACCTGAGTCCATATTCAACCTACATAAGGGCCCGAAACAGGAAAAAAGAAGAGTGTTTCTCATTCTGCATTTTGCAAGTTGAATCATGTCCTTGCTCTCCAGGCCAAGCATTTCCAGAAAGAGTGTTGTTTTTGATTTCCCATCGCCCTCAAAGATGGGAACTTTGGTGGAAACGGCACGATCCCGGTTTTATTTACTGGTCTCTGTTAAGTTGTTCATGCATGTCTTCTTCTTACTGATATAGTCAACTCTTTTCACTCCTTTCAGCTCTTGGACTCCTCTGCTCGGTTACACAGATTAATTTGGGTTTCATGTCATCTGTTTGCGAGAAACACCAAATTTGGTAGATATTTCATTTGCTTAATGCAGGGGACAGGAAGAAGTATTACACTCAGTACTATTCTCTAGGAATACACAAGACTATAGTTTGGGGGCTTTTAGAACAGCAAGCACTTTCATGCTAAAAATTAAAAGCAATCGGGTATTCTATATTGAATATTTGACAAAACACTCAAGACTTTCATGGTGACTTGGTATTACTCCTGTGCAGGCGTCACTTTCTTGGCGGCTTCGATTCCGACAGGAGCTTCAGTGCATCGCCGATGGATGGTCGGTCAGATGCCCTGCTTTGTATGCAGAGCAGGGCGACTTCAAGCACCGATTTTATCTCCTCTTGCAATGATCGATCGGTACCGACCTCATTCTCTACGAGGATTTCCCTCGCAAGAACATCCCTCGGCTTGCTCCGTATGCTTCCCACCGCATTTGCTGACCTTCCGTTCGTCAAAATTTCCAGAATGATCTCCCCAAAGTTGTAAACATCCATTTGGAGCTGCTCCCGTATAGCATTGTTATCTGTTGTCAAACGAGGACAGAGAAAAGAATCAATTTGATGCAGGGTTGAGACAATGATAGGAAAATGATTTAAGAGAATTCTGCAGATGGGATCCACCCACTGCTAGTTTGATTCAGCTGTACATTATGTATCTGATTGTGCACTGATTAATATTCCATTTCTGATCACAAAAGAATTGTTACTCTAGAGATGAACTAAAAGCTTTTTGCTTCAACAACTCATCATCATATGATGCACCTATCTGTACAGAAACTTAGGTCCTTGGGGCATAATGGCATTCTCTAAGATATGGTCAATTCCTTGAATTTCTGTAGATGGCTTATTTCGTTCAGTTAACACCAGAAATCAACTTCGTCGAATGTAAGTACTCTATAACATCAACATCCAATATATGAACTATGTGAGGATAGTGTTTAGGTCAATTTACCTGCTTCCAGGTTAGAAACTGTTCCTCCCATTGAACCCTTGTTCATCCAGACCAGATAAGTGAGTCCAAACTCTGTCAAACGCGGTTCCATATTCTCATCAAACACCACATTACTCGACTTCAAGTCTCCATGGGGAATAGCAGGATAACAATCATGGTGGAGGAAACAGAGGCCCCTTGCAACACCCATCACAATTCTGTACTTGGCACTCCAGTCCCTCTTAATTCTCATCTTTTCAGCCAAATTCCCATTTGGCAGGTAATCATACAACAGATAGGCCATCTGTTTGTTGTAACAGAAACCTAGCAACCTAATCAAATTCACATGCCTTGCATTGCCCATTCTTGTGATATATTCCATCATGGCCTTCATTCTTTTGGCATCCCATTCGATATTTTTCACTAATACAGTGATTCCTGTGGGCAAAACAGCTTTGCATACCAAGGCAGGTAGCGAAGTTGTTGATTCTACGGATTCTGCAGAGCTGAAACTTTTCAGAATATCTTTAGCTGTAAATCGAGGAAGCCCATCAAAGGAAACCATTTTCCACTGGCCTTTATTTCCTTTCCGGAAATAAAATAACCCGAAAGCTAGTGCCGCAAAGAAAGCAACTATTCCCACACATAGTAGCAGAACCAGCAGAAGCTTGCCTGTGCCTTTGCTTCCCAGTATGGCCACTGAACCTGGACACTGCCTCAAAGGTTCTCCACATAGTCTCGCGTTTCCAGCAAAGGCACTTCCATCCATTGACCTGAACACCTTCTCCGAGGGGATTGAACCGGTGAAATCGTTGTAAGATACATTCAAATATTGCAAACTCGAAAGATCACCAAGTTTTGCCGGTATTGGACCAGTGAAATTATTGTGCGACAGGTCGAGAACCCTTAAAGCAGGGAGACTTGCGAGCTCTTTGGGTAGAAGGCCTGTCAGGTGATTGTTACTCAAGTCGATCCTTTCAAGAGCCTGGCATCTAGAAACACTTTTGGGGAGTGATTGGAATAAACTGTTACCATTCAGCTCAATGACCAAAAGTGATTGACATGAATCAAATGAAGGAACGTTCCCCGAAATATTACAAGAGGAGGCGGAGAAATTCTGAAGAAATGGCAAAGACCATATCTCTTCTGGGATGAATCCTCCTAGCCTCGAGTTGTAGGAAACGTTGAAGTACTCGAGTTTTGAAGCTTGGTGTATTTCTGCAGGCACTCCACCAGTAAAATTGTTCCTTGATAAATCTATGTACGTTATGTCAGGAAGAAGACTAAATGTCAGAGAGATCTCCCCTGATAATGAATTATCTTCCAGCCGAAGACGAACAAGGGAAGAACAGTTCGTGAGAGACGGAGGAAGACTGCCCGCAAATTTATTTGAAAACAAGATCAGTTTGATAAGAACACCTCCTGAGCAGATATCAGGTGGAACAGCGCCTACCAGACTGTTGGTGGAGACATCAATGTACTTAAGCTTCATGTTTTTCCCCAAACTGCTTGGAAGTGACCCGGTGAAGTAATTATTCCATATGAGGAGGGTCTCAAGTGATGGAAGGTCAGCAATACCTTCAGGAACAGTACCATTCATCTCATTATACATCAGGCTCAGCAACCTCAGATTCTTCAGCTCCGAGAAGCTCTCGGGGATTGGGCCCGAAATCAGGTTAACCGAAAGATCCAAGTCAGTGAGGGAGATCATTCTGCTGAACTCTCCTGGAATCAATCCAGTGAGCTTATTCTTGAAGAGGAAAAGGGACTGAAGCTTGGTGAGATTGGAGAGCTCACTTGGGATCAGCCCGGATAGGTTCGCATCCGCGATATCTAGATATTCGATCGCGCTTATGTTACCCAATTGCCACGGGATGCTTCCCTCATAGGAATTGTACCCAATCTCCATATGAGTCACTGTCTGGAGCTTCCCTAGTTCTGGTGGGATTTTCCCACTCAGGGAATTCCCAGCAAGGTGTATGAACTCGAGGCTCTTGAACGAGCCGAATTCAGATGGAATCGGCCCACTGAAGTAACTACCGGCTAAGTTAAGGACCTTGAGATGTTCGAGCTGGGAGAGCTCAGCAGGCACTGGGCCTGAAAAGCTGTTGCTAAATGCATTAAGCACTACCAGGTCTCTGAGAGCAGAGACTCCGCTAGGGAAGTGACCAGAGAAGTTGTTTCTGCTGATATCTAGAGTTCTCAGCCCAGAAAGATTGAAAATTCCCACAGGAAGCTGCCCAGAGAAAGAATTGTCACTGAGGTTTAGAATAGTCACCTCTTTGAAGACACTGAATTGCTTTCCAGATAATTCACCACCAAGGCCTTTCCTGGATAGATCAAGACCCAAGATTGATGTGGAGTTTTCATTGCAAGAAACACCAGACCAAGAACATGCAGTTACTTTCTCTGGTGAGGTTTCCCCTCCAGGGCTCAAGATCCAGTCACTCAAGCTGTTCTGGTCATCAACAAGCTCTTTTTTAAGACTCAAAAGAGCCTCTGAGTAGACATCTGCATCAGCAGACAAAGCTGGTTCAAAGAACACGAGGGTGACAAGAAGCTGAAGGCAGAGAAAATGGAAAATCCCCATTGGTACTTGCAGTGAGCAAAATGGAGGGACAACACAAGAAAATCCCAGTGAAAGTTCAGTGGAAGATGGGAAATTTTTTTAAAATATATCAGGTGAAATCCAAAAACTTTATTTTTTATTTTTGTTTTGGTTAGGTTTTGGGTGAGTGGTGCATGGGGAATAGAGAAAAGTTGATTCATAAAAGGAGGGAGTGACGTTGATGATTAGTTGAAATTGAGAATATTGAGTTTGCTTTTTGGAACCGGGTGGACCTCTTGGTTCTTTTTTTATCTGGATTATGTTCGCCATTAGGGCAGAAGGGTTTTATGCGTGGAATGTCATTTCTTCCTTTCTTTTTCTGCTTTTTACTGAAGAGAATCCAATCATTCTGCTTCCATGTCTAATTCAAACTGGCATTTTGAACACTCTTATGGCAATCAAGGTTGCATGAATTGGTCGACATCGATAACATAAAAAGTGATTGAGCCTCGTGTGGTGCTTTCCATTTTTCGCTCTTTTGCTGGCCGAGGCGGAATTTCCTTAGTTTCAGGACAGATGAGTGAATTTATTTTGTCTTTGAAAAAATTCTCGTTCTCACGTCTACTTAGCAGGCGAAGCTTGGATACGTTGGACTTCACCCAAGATGCACAAGATCCCTGGGTTCATTCTCTCAAATCCGTTGCAGCACAGAAATCGCAACAATACGATTTTGCAACTTTCAATCTGAGGACACAATATTACTAGAACTTGATTGAACACAATTCAACTGCTTCAGTTAAACTAGTTGATGCCTTTTCTTTCCTCCGTTTTAGACATGATGTAACTGACTCTCGCTCGACTATGCCTTCTTATTTAATGGGACGAAAGTGATGGAATGATATGGCTAAAACCAAGAAAATCATCGGAATGACAGACTAAACTTCAAATAATCATCTTAAATGGGCATTGTCAATGTATGGGGATTAATTTCTTGACCGGTATTGTCATGTCTAGTCAGGTTTGTCCTTCTGAGGCCTAAATGAACTAAGTTCTTGTCAAGAAAGTACTGCTCAAGCATCAGAATGAAGCACAATGGAGCTGCATGGACTAGAGTTGAGACATGTGAAAGATGAACTGTATGCCTGTATTCTTGCATGACTCTCCCAAAGTGTAATTGAACATATAGACAAAGTGAGTGGAGATCTTGGTTAGGATTCATCAGATAAAGTTTGAGATGACAATTGGAGGTGCAGAGAGACACGAGACAGAGAAGATAAAGACAATGGTTGTGTTTAAAGGCATGGCCTTTTCCTTCTGATTTATGACAAGTGCGGGCCTTTTCGTGCCTTTGAAGGAGTCAAAAGTGTCCTCACTTCCCACCTGGGTACACGGTGATTCTTGGAACTCTAAAAACTGCATTGGTACAGAGAGAGAGAGAGTTTTAAATGTAACGAAAGACTACTAATTCCACCCATTGAGATTGCTAAGTACGGTTTAAGTTCGTCGAAAACTCATTTTCTAGTCAACCAAAGGATGAATATGAAGGACTCAATCGTCTTGTATCAGCTCATTTTGTACCATACAACCAGTCTCTCACCGTAGGCTTTGTTTGGACTTGGGTGAAGTAAATGCGAGGCTGACTAGTGTCAGCAGACACAGTGCCCAAAAGTAGTAAAATACAATACTTAAATGAGGACAGAGAAATTATTGTCCTTTAGCTTTTACTTACTTGAAGAAGACTCAAATGAGGAAAATCAGAATTTTTTATTGGTAAGGGGTATGGCCACATATCTTTAACATTTAATTGCTTTTAGGCCAAGTTTACTACCGAAAGAAAAAGACAAAACTTCAGTTAAGATAAGACTTGGGACCGTCATGAAAACTTTCACGAGAGACTCCTTCTCTTGCATTCAACACTACAGTGGGTCGAAAGCAGCTGCATTCACGTGACAATGTCATGGTTATAATTAAAATTAATATTACAAAAAATTTCAAATTGATACATCTATAATAACTTTACACTAAATTAATCTCAAATTAGTATATTGTGATAAATTTACCATCTTTTAGTTTTTGTTAAATTTTATCGTCAAATTATTAAGTTGAATAACACGTAATAGTTAATGGGTATATCAATATGGGATTTTATCTTTTATTTGTCACAAATATATCTGTTAGTGATTTTTAATGATATTAATATAATTTAAAAGAAACTAATGTATGGTAAATTTATCATAAATTAACCATTTTTTGAGTTTTTGGTGTGTTAGATATGTATCCGACTAGGGTTTTTTATGGTGAAAAAATCAGTTCGAGATAAATTTGTCATAGGTATATTAAATTTGGATTTTCTATGATACTAACCCTTATAATCATGATATAAGTAGGATATAAATCGATCATTGAGCTGTTTTATTAGTGCCCATTAAACAAAGAGCTGTTTGGTAAAATGCAAAAGAGGGATCCGTTGAGGGAAGAAGGGAGAAGTTTTTTAAAAAGCAGCTCTATTTTATTGGGGGGGCAGGTTCAGAAAAGACCCCACTGTCACCGAATGTCTGCGTCTTTTTAGGAGAAAAAGAGGGATACAATTGGATTGGATCCCACAATTTCAGTCAAAAGATATCTTAATCTGACCATAACAAAAAGGCAAAACCCCCTCTGAAAGAAATGAAAGCTGATCACTGTGATTAAGCACTCTCTTGTTTTTCATGGTGGGGATGCTAACGACAATGACCAAAGCTAATCCTGAATAATTATTTTCATGAAAAGAAACGGTGGGACAGGACATGATATTAAATGTTTATGATCACAAAAAATATTAAATTAATATACCAATGTCATATTTATTTTAAATTAATTTTTGTGTCACAAGAAATTCAAAACCGCTATACCAATGCCACATTTGGCCCAAACTAATTTTTGCATTATAGAAAATCCTAAATTTGTACCTTGTTATAAACCTACCATTCATTAGCATCTGTCCAATTTCCCCATTAAATCGTTGATGTGAAATTGGTGAACAATTTGAATGATTGGAAGAAGACGTGGATTTGATGTGTAATTCAACAAAAATGAGTCTCCAACGGCATCCTTTTGGGAAAGGCACATTTGAAGTAAATGGTCGAAGAATGAGAAATCCGTCAAAATCTGTTAATTTTGCCCAAAGAACTCCCTCACATTTCGAAAATCTGTCAAAATCCCTTATTTTGCTGAAAGATTTTGGTAAATTTATTAGGGATGTATTAGTTTGGGATTTTTTATATGAAGAAAATTAATTTGGGTGGTAATATACTCACATATCAATTTAAGATTTTTGATGGAATTAATTCTAAGTCAAAGATGGGGATGAATAACCTAATGAGGCCACACCATATAAAGGTTCAAATCATTATTAAAAAGTGCGAGGTGTTTCTTCACTTTTCATATCCCAAATTGCCTGTGAAAAGTCATGTCTAAAGGTTACGGACTCTTTAAGTTTCAAACTTCGTACAATCTGCGCTCGTTTCCCTTGAGATTAAAGACAATCTCGGCGAACATGTGGCTTCCCGCAAGCATTGCTCTTTTGCTATTTGAATTTTTGTTTTCCATGGGCAACCCATCTTCTAAATTTCGATTTCAATGTTCGTTTTCCCACCTTTAGACAGTAATTAAGACGAGTCTTGATCATTGTATCTGTATTTTGGTATGAATTCTCTAAAAGCGCTAGTCTCTAAACATGTAAGTAATTTGACTAAACTTCTCAATAGGGAAAAGTAAAAAAAAAAAAAAGAGATATAAATTTATTGTATTGGTATCAATTCAGTCATAAATTTTTTAATTAGATCAATTTATCCTTAAACTTTTACATTGGTACTAGTTGAGTCCATTCGTCAAATTTTACTTGGAAATTATTGACGTGGATGTTGACTGTTCTACGTGCATGATTAGTGCTATTGTTAACAATTTTAATAATATTTTAATATTTTATCAAATATTTTTTTTTTTTTTTCTTTTTATGTTTTCCTTTAACTTTGGTTTCTTTTACCGGTGGCCAGCAACGGCTTGGCGACCATTGCCGACCATGGTAAAAAATAACTAAAAGTTAAGAATGAAAAGAGAAAAAAATTAAAAATTTTAAAAATTGGAAAATATTATAGAATGCTATTAAATTTTGTCCACATCAGTGCTGGTTGTGCTACTTAAGATAGTCGGCATTCACGTCAGCGAATTCCGACCAAAATTAGTCGGATGAATTCAATTGGCATAATATAAAAAAAAAAAAAGATTTTAGGATTCAATTAGCAAAATTAAAAGGTTTAAGACTGAATTGACAAAAAAATTTTACAAAAGGGAAAGGAGACAAAAAAAAAAAATTATCGACCTTTTCGTCTCCTCTTTCATAAGGAAATTTAAATTTTGGATATTAATTTTTTTGGCCCAATATGAAAAATACAAATTAAAGAAAAAAAATTAGAAAACCCGAATCGAAGTTGTAAGGGGCCTTTCGGTTCACGAAAATTATTTCAATGTAAAGGAAACTGAAATTTTCCGACCAAAAAGAAACGGAAATTGAAATCCCTTTTCTTTTTTCCAAATTTTTCCACCTACGGAGAACTTCTCCGATTTTTCCCCTGAAGCATCGCGTCACCTTCCAGGCCAGATCGACAACCGAAAAAAAAAAAAAAAAAAATTCCAGGCCAGCGTCTCCAATCCTTGAACTAATTAAAAGACAAAAGTACAACAGCGGGCTACCAAGAAAAATCGTCTTACCAAATTTACGAAATGCTGATGAAATTGGCAATACATCTCGACAAAGAATAGCGTGACCCACTTCTATCTAACTTCGAAAGCAAACTCGAATTGTTCCAACGTTGTAGCCGAAGTGCTCAACTCATCGAGGCATTATTTTCATGGACCAATTGCTTCTCTACTGCAGCGGTGCAATGAACGTACGATATTCTACTAAAGTTGCATTGCTGAACGCCTTTTTAGCGTCTAGACGCCTTGGAGTCCTGGAGCTTTGTGAGCTCCACAAGTTCATGCGAAATCCAATCCCATCGTTCCATTAGATCTTCGGAGTTTGACAGATGTGGACAATTTGCTGAGGCCTTGCAGTTGAATCCCTCATTCTTCCAGATATGGGACTTTCTCTAGGCCCTGAACATCACGAAGCTTCGAACATCTCCAAATGTACAATATTTGCAGGTTATCGAAGCACGAGAGGTCCGGTAATATTTCAATGGATGTGCAATAGCCGACATTCAGACTTTCCAATTTTGTTAACCTCTCAAGACCTTTAATTTCGACTAGATTGCAGCATCCTCGAGTACTTAATTGCTTCAGATGTGTTGATTGTGAAAGGTCTGTTCTTATAAGGTACTCACAACCACATATATTCAGCTCTTCCAAGTTTTTCAGTCTGTCAAGGCCTTGAACTAGATCATCATTCACTAACGAAGGACTCATACTCAAGCATCTCAAGGACTTTGCATATCCAAGGCCGTCAAATTTGGATAATTTTTTGTTCGGATACGCTCAGATGTACTAAGGATTTTAATACTTCCAGACCATTGATTTCCATTAGCTCCTGGCAGTTCGATCTCTAATATTGACAACAATTCCAAACTTGACAAAGTTGGCAACTCTCTCAACTCATCACAACCATATACATAAAGCTTTGATATTGCCAAGGGAAGCTCTGGTATGGATTCTAGCAATTTGCATTCGTAAATAGTGAGCTTTTTTAGATAGATTAGGTGAGAAAGTTGAGGCAATGTGTGATGTTGACTGGTGACTTCCAAAACCGCTAAAAAACCACGAATCTCTGGCAGCGACTGAAGTTCATGGCAACCAATTAATTGAAGATGTTGTAGAGAAGGCAACTTACTCATGCTTTTTGGCGGCGATCGAAGCATCTTACAGCTGCTTAAGTGGAATTTTTCAAGATGAGAAAGCTTATTGAATGTGTCGGGGAGGCTAGAAATGCCCGTGCAACTTAATACAAGGATTTTCAATGAAGACAACCCATCTATAAGAATTTTTCCTTCTAGATTCTCATAGTGCCGAGCATGCCATTCTTCAAGGTTGCCCAACTTGCTTATGGTACTTGATAAATTATGCAATTTACTTGTAGAAATATCCAAAATTTTCAAGTTCTTAAAATCTCCAATGGATTTAGGTAGTTCCCTAATGCTCGAACTTAGCAAGTCCCAACCATATAGGATCCCCCATAGTTTAATAGGCATCGCAATTTTACAAGGGATCCGATGCACTTTCGAAGTCTATCTACTTTGATGCACTCACTCAAGTCAAGGTTCGACAAATTTATGAGATGGCTAATTGAGTAAGGAAGTCCAACCAATGATTTGCAATTACGGGCGTGAAGTATCCCTAGCTTCTTCAAAGAACCTATACATGAAGGAATTTCCTCTATAGTAGTCCTGCCTATGTCAAGTTGCCCATTTTTATGGGTAGCGCTCGGAGTTTCACACATCGTGAAAAGCCCAAAGAGATGAGGGCCTTGACTTCTCCAATAGAATGGTGAATTCGCTTTAGATTACAACAACTTGCAAGGACTAATATCTCTAAATTTTGGAAGGCTAAGAGATCAGGAGTAACTTTTAAACACTCGCAATGTCTAAGATTTAGAACTTCCAACTCCTTCCCTACTTGCAAAACAAAATGATTGGTAAATTTTTGCTTAGAATAAGCCATTAAAAACAAAAGACAAGACAACATGCTCTCCATCTGACCTTGAAATGACTCCAACCTTCCCAAAGCTTTGAAATATCACTCGACCATAAATCAGGTACGACTAGTTACTCTGGATGAAATATAGTAGCCACGGACTCAGCACCCCTCTTCCACTCAAGCCATCGCAACTCAGGAAGCAAGCTTTTGGAAACTCCAATCAGATCTCCATCACCCACTTGAAGGAAACTTAAGTTCGGTAGTTTTTCAAATTGTTTAGTTGTGAATTCTGTGTTTGAGTTGCATTTGTCGAGATGAAGGGCCGAATGCGAAGTTTTTCAATTCCCTGCACATATGTTGCACCAAATCAGCTAACGGTGGACCGATATCACCTTGCCTTCGTCCTATAGTGGTGAAGTTGATGCTCAGGTCAGACTAGATTTTATGATGTATACTTGTCGCGACCAAATTTTCGAGTGTGAACCACCTAGGGTTTGGCTAATGGATTGTTAAGCCTAGACTTAACTCGGGCTCTCCCAAGCCCATACCAATTCGTGACTTAGATTCAAGTTCTTAACATGAAATTGATTTTTAACTAGGAGTCGCCACTAATCAGTTTACGGTAGGTCGATTAGACACCTAAGTAAAATAACGGGAGTTTTACTTTACTCCTACGAACTAGAGATTATGGGTACGGGGACTTGGTTACATTAGATCTCTCTAATGCCCTTTCGGTACCATTCTTTTATTTTCAAAAGTGCTTTTGCAGGCAGTTTGGATTGATTTTAAATCTATTTCTCTAACATGTGAGGCGATCATGCGGGTACGCAAACCACCAATTTAACACTCAAGTAAAGCAGTAAATAAATTGCAGAACTTACCTCATAGCAACGAAAGCATCTGCAAAGTTAAATCAGAATTCACATCAGCAATCCTAAATATGATTTCTAATTAACACGCCATCACTTAATTTTTGTTTTCACCTTTTTAAACGAGAACATAGTCCATATGCAATGCAATGCTTCTAATCTAATATGAAATGATATGGTATGGCAACATGTCCTAAACTATATGAAAAAACTAATTATTTCTTAATGAACATGCAATAATTAAACATGCAATCTAAATTAACCAAGATGACCTAATTCTAAAGACGTTCAATTTCTAATTAAATGAACCTAATAACAATCACTAAAATGACATGCATTTCATGGGTCTAATTCTATATGACGTGCACATGATTTTTCTATTCTAAAAAAATGCGATCTATCCTAGAAATTGCAACTAGTTTATCCTAAGACAAATTTTATTATTTCATGAAATTTGAAATTAAGGAAAATGCGAAACATAACTACCTAGATGAAGATTCTATCCAGTTTATATTAAGGATCGGTCGACTAAATCCTAATTTAAACTAAGATATTATCTTAACCTAGCAAGCTTTAACCTAAGATGCAAAAATCAATCTAAACTTAAAATAAACATGCAATTTATTCTAATATGCCATGACGTGCAAAATATGCCCTAACTCTACATGACATATGCATGATGATTTTTGTTGGTTTTCATTTTTTTTAAAATTCGAAATTAAAATTGCCGAATAATTAAACATGCAATTCAGATTAATGAAAGAAAATCTAACATCCTAAATTAATGTTTTTGGTATTTTTTAAGAAATTCAGAAATAAATAAATTTCCTATTCTAAACATGCAAAATAAACCTAAAACAACTAATGTTCTAACATGAACCTAATCGACTCAAATATTTCTTTCTTTTACGGGAGCAAACAAATAAAGGCATCAAGAACAACACGGCAACAAATCAAGCAAGATATCATCCATGTTCATTTAATTTTGGGAAATAAATTGACGAATCGTATCTCGCGCATGAGATCGGATTGGCCAATTTTTAAATAAAATCACGAATCGTATCTCGAGCATGAGATCGAATTGGTGATTTTTCCGTACGATTGCAGGTCGTATTTCGAGCGTGAAATCGGACCGTCAATCATATGTACGTTACGAAATTAGGAAAATTTCCTGATTTATGAGGGATCAAGAAATCTCTTGGATATGACAATACCGATCAAACATTCAAAGAAAGATTGCTATATCACGAATAAGGTAGACATATATGAAAATCAAATTAACGAGAGTCTTACCTAATTCACGATATCATGAGGGTGACGTTCCCAAATTTGAAAGGATGATGGGTCACGGGAATCACGGTGAGGAAGATCATCTCATAGCAGCGGCTGCTCGTGGTGGCTTCACGCAAGTGCGATCGGAATTTCCACGATATTCGCTTATATCATGTTCTCCCTTGGTGAATCACCAAGTACTCTGGAAAATCGCTAAGCATGAGGAGAAATAGTCAAAACACATGCACGAGGAAAATTAAAGAGAACCAATAGAATCCTATCATTGTCATGGCCAAAATTGGGACAGCTCTTGCTTTGAAAATATCACAATTGCATGTGATGTTGCCGCCACTGGACACACCATCAAGACATGCAATATTTGACCGGAGACAAAGGACGTAGCTGTGGAAGCCTTGTAATGATCTAGAAACGTCACCGCGGGACGGACTTCGCCTCGGCTTCAAGAGCGACTCAAGGGCAGCTAGTGCGATGCTGCAGTGTAGACTCGGCCAAGAGGGGGCCGTCGCGGTGCAGGTACAGCGTGGATGTCTAGCAGCAACAATGATGGCTAGTGGATCTCGGGAGGCGGTGATGGAGCGATCTCAGAATTGGGGACCAAAAGAGAAAAAAAAGAACTTCGGTTTTTATTCTCTATTGGATCTTTCGCTCTATCTCTTCTCTCAACGTTCCCTCCATCGAATTGTGCGGTCCCCCTAAAAGTTTTCTTCCTGGTTAGTGGGTAGTCAAGAGAAAATAAATAAAAAGAAAACTCAAATTGGAGGTATGAATCTGAAGCGATTCATGGGGATCATGGCGGTGGCTCGTGATGGGATCGAACAGTGCAGGGCCTTCTCGGTTCGGAACAGATCAGCGAGACAGGGACGACGTCAACGAGGCAATAGCTGGACAACAGATTGACGTGTGGTCTCACGGCAACGGCGTTGTTGTTTTAGCAGGGCCGGCAACGGGTCAAGAGAAGCAGCGGCCGCGTCGTCTCAGCGGAAGTGCGGCAGGCCGTCGAGACTCGCTGTGGTGTTGCTGGAATCAATGCGGTAGAAGCAGGATGCGCCGGATGAGACACCGGGAAGCTGCGGAGTGGGCGAGGACTGGTGTTGTGGATGTTGGTCTTGGAGAAGTGACTTCCGAGATGTGAGAATTGCCGAGAGATAATGCCCCCGATTCACATGTTTTAATCTCTACAAATCTCCACTCGCTGATGGTGTCTCAAAGCTTCACTTCCTCTTTTTCTTTTGGTTTCTTCTTCTCCGTGCTTCCACCGACTTGGGGCCGTGAAAGACCTCCAGAAAAACCTTTTTCTACTCTCTTCTCAATGTGTATCTCTCTCAATGCCCGTGTATTCTATTTTGTGGCCTCCCCTCTTTCTTGCATGAGAGCTCTTTCTTTTAAATGCAAGACTACATGGGATCCCCAGGAAGAGAAGGTGATCTGCTTTCGTGCATTGAAATATATTCCTTCGATTTTTTTTCCTTTCGGAACTTGTACCTTTAGCTATGCAAATATATTTATTTTTCTTTTAAACCCAAGTTACGTCCTTTATTTCCTGCAAACAAGAGAATCGGCCGCCGCGAATACTCGAAGGGTTACGCTCATATGGAAATATTCTATCGATTTCCTGTTTCTTCCATTCCTTATTACTTTGCCCATATTGCGTGAATCTGACCAGAGAATCATGCCCATATTTCTTAAAATAATGTCGGTCAATTTCTTGCCCCCCACGTTGACCGAACTATGGCCAAGTGCATAATTTTCCTTCACGTGGATGGGCTTCCCCATGTATGAATCGGTGGCCGCTTCCTTTGCATTCATTCCCTTAAATGCACAAATATGTCAGTGCCGATGTGTTGAAAATTTCTTAATTGACTTTTAACAATTTAGGACACCCATGTAAATGTAATATCAATCACCATGGAGGAATTATCGACTTATCCAAAGTTTAATGCTCTTGTGGGCTTCAATATTCAAAGCCATTCACCTAAATCCATTCATCGCTGGCCCAACAAATATGCAATGAAATATGCTCCTAATGACTATATGTTATGCAATTTAATTAATATATTTTTTTAGGGGTTAAAAATCAATCCCTAATTTTTTCGCAATAAATGACTGGGACGCCAAAATTTAGGTGTCAACATATACAAATAATTTTTTTTTTTGGGTTAATGAATAATATCATGTCATCTTCCCCTCTAGAGTTATTGCGAAGCATTTTATATAATCGTCTTCATATCTTCCCTTATTTTTTTGGGTATCGAAAAAAATTTTGGGTAAGGCATATCTTCCCTTATTTAGTTTACGATATTTGTCACTTTTTCTTCTCTTCTCCAATTCAAGAATCAGTGCAATAGGTCATTTCAAGAGAAAAAGCACGATGGCTCGAATAACAATTTAGAATGAGTTCGTGCAAACACCAAGTGCATAAGTAACCGCTAACGAGTAGGGAGTTTATTGTCTATGTCACACCCCAAAACCATCATAAATGGGGGATAACACGGCTGTCCTTTCACTCAAAGGACGCAGCCTTAAAGCTCCCAAAAACCAACTCTTAAAGGTCCCCACATCCGTATCGCTCTCATACCTATTCATCGTTAGTCGAGGAACTTGAAAAAGATTGGAAAATAGAGGGGTGAGCAACCACGGCTCAGTGAGTAGTGCATATCTTCTAAGTGGATCGAGAAATCACTATGCACGTTTAAAACACAATTATAACTCATTTTATCATAATACAAAATCATAACTCAAATACGAAAAATACCAATGGTCCAGTCTATTAGTCAATCTCATAAAACATATATCAATGGTCTATTCCATTGATTAATCTCATCAAGTCACACATCGATAATCTAATGAAATTACATGTCGATGGTCCATTCCAACGACTAATCTCAAATCACACGTCGACGGTCCATTCCATCGACCAAACTCATATCACACGTCAATGGTTCACTCCATTGACCAATCCGTTGCTCAATATCAAACCATGGTCACGATACAACGCCTGGTGACGAGGCGACCAAGATTCCCCCTTGGCAAGGTCTCCACCTATTATTAGCCAGTGGCTCGGCCCACAAGGATATCCTAGAATAATATGCGCATACCCACAAGCCCCTCGCTGGGCTCACAGCGATATTGAGCATCCACATCAATCCAGAACAACACCATCCATAATTCTCAAATCAAATCCATAAAACACTTCATATATCACGAAAAGATTTTGCAACTTAGCTTATCTGCCAGAAATACTTTTCATAAAACATTCTCAAATAATTTCAAGACTCGTCTCATAAATCAATTTCAAATCAAATACATTTCAAAAAGCTTATCACAAATCAATATCTATATAACCTTCCATAAATCATCTCAAAGTCGAGCTTTTCGTGAAATGGTTTCACAAACCCAAAACATGTAATATTTCTCAACTTCGTTCATCAAACAGAATATATATTCATAAAAAGTTCTCACACTATTTTCAAATATCAAAACTTAGTAAATACCCGATCCAACTTTTATGCAATAAACATGCTTATTTATAACTCATAAAATATCAAATCTTTATCATTTTGAAGACATGAGCTTATAAATTCTTAGAAGAGATAGCACCACTCACCTGGGAAAGTCGAAAATCAATCTATGTGGTTACTTGAGCCAACGCACTCGTATTCCTATTAATAAATCGAAAACGATATTAAAACCAGGTAATATGCTACTCTCCAACTAACGACTCGACTAAATTATGCTTATTCATCGATAAAACGACATCTACGCGCTAATAAATCACTCAACCAAAACAATTACTCAAAGCCGTCTATAGCGCAAAGCTTGAGCACGAGACTTCATCATGCCATAATTTTCTCCACCAAACTCCATTTCAAGCGTACTTATAGTCGATGGAAAGCCCATCCAACATACTACAAGAACCCCGATTAAGCCAACCCGAAATGAAGCCGAAAATCAACAAAATATAGCCCTGAAGTTCTGGTCGTGCACTGTTCATCACGCGCAATAAACTTCAAAATTTTGTTTCGGGCAAACTGTGAGCTCAAATCTCAATCCGTAAAATCCCACAGCTCCACAACATCCCAAGCTATCATTTCTACAAAAATACGCAGCTCAACGACTCGAAAATCATACTTCGCCGCTCGATTTTCCCAAAATTCCGAATTTCAAGCCCTAGGTCCAAAATTATTCCGATTGAACGAAGGGGGAGCACGAGTGCTTACCGAGCGTTGCGTTGCGTAGTTAACGTGGCTTGGCGAGGCTCCCATGATGAGAACGCGCAAAGCCCCTTTTCTTCTTTTCTCTTCTTCTTCTTCTTCTTCTTTTCTCTTTCTTCTTCTTTCTGTGTTCGAGCTCTCTGCTGTCCGTCTCTCTCCCTTCTTTCCTTCTCTCTTTCCCTTTTATCTCCTCCTTTTTCTTTTTCTTTTTTTCTTTTTCGTTCTTTCTTTTCTTCCTCTCTCTCTCTCTCTCTCTCTCCTCTTTTCCCTCTCTCCCAAAAACTCTCGATTCCTCTCTCTCTCTGCTGAAGCTTCTACCTTTTTCATTTTTTTTTTGACTGGGTCAAAACCCATATTTTACAGTCTAAACCCAAAAGTTTTCTTTCCCTGGCTTGATAGGAGATGTCTGCCATGTATAGATGCTAAGAACATTTCATCCTAATCACATCAAGGAAATAGTATAAGGAGAATAATCTCGGTTGTGAGGTCTAAAATTGATTCAAATTGAAAGAATTGATGTAAAAAAGAGAGTAGAACAACAATAGAGTTAACGATTACCCTATTTCTAGAAGTACTTTTAAGGCTTCCTCATGAACCCACAACCTACTCCGATACATAGGTGCATTGTAATATTCTTGGCGAACAATTTCCCTACCAAGATCTCTCAACTAGTAATGCACTTTCAACTCATGATTATCTCCAACAATTTCCCTACCAAGGTCTCTCAATTGGTCATGCATTTTCAACTCATGATTATCTCCAATTTTTATTAGCGACATAAATCTCATATCATATTTCAATCCCCATCACGGGATATAAATTAGAGGCATCATACATGCAGGATGCAATTCTTAAATCAGTTCCAATAAAGAAACAAGCAATATCCAAAAATATCTATTGTTCCTCATACTTCAATGCATCATAGCTTATCCTCAGCTTCCCTTGCACTTCCTTATGTGGTACTTTCTTTAACCTTTTCAATGCGTCTTGCTAGAATGCTTGTTTTTTCCCACACAGATTCGAACCTATAACCTCGAGAGCTAAAGGAAGCCCTCCGATAGTGCACACAACATCTTGAGATAGAGACTTGAATTCACATGGAGGAGAATCCCTCCGAAAAGCTCGTTTGCTAAACAAGATCAAAGATTGATCCTTAGCAATTTCATTAAGATTGTACTGGCAATTCACCTTAGCATAATCAAGAATAGACTTCATTCTTGTGGTAATGATTATCCTACCTTCCCTCTCAGACCAGTCATGTTTCCCAATTAAAGCTTTTAGTTGATAAATGTTATCCATATCATCTAAAATAATTAGGACTTTCTTATGTTTAATCTAGATTCTAAGATCCTAATTCCTTCATCCTCATTTGACAATTCCTCCTTTGTTCCTAGTATATCACATATTAATTGAATCTGCAAACATGAATTGCTCTTGCGCTGTGAGGATTCTCGAATATTTGCAATGAAACCACGATGCTGAAATTGGTTGGAGAGCTTATTGTGGACGACCTTGGCTAAAGTTGTCTTACCAATACCCTCCATTCCATGGATACCAACAATTTGGGTAACACAAGGGTCATCATCCAACAATCTTAGGATGTCTGCCACGGTATTATCAATTCCAACAAGTTGTTCTGTAACAATAAGCTGAAAGGCCTCTTTTAACTTGCTCAAAACTGTTCTAACGATCATTTTCACCAATTCTCATTCGCAGCTGTTTATAAAGCATTTGAGCTAAAACGAACTAGAAGAATAATCATATCCTATCATATCTCATTATTACCACACTGCGGCACGTAAGAGAAAAAAAGGCAAGCACAAAGAGCGAAACTCAAGATAATAGCCTCCTCTACAAGCAATATCCTGTTGAAAGAAACTAATTAAGGTTTCAATAGAAATTGAAATACATGCCAGCAATTCTCTCCGTTTCCCATCCCTTTAAGGAAGCTGCTTCTTGGAGTGCTTGTTTCCATTTGACAACATCTTTCTCATAACACTTCCCACTTAAATGGGAGAAGGCCTTTCCAAAGCTCCCTTTTTGGTATCGCACATTGGCTGGTTCAACCCGGTAAAAAATGGGCAAGACAACTTGCCCGGCGCTCTTTATGCACTCTATCATTTGAACGAGCTCTTGAAGGTACCATTTGCTCAAAGCGTAGTTCCGAGAGAACACCAGGATGGATATGTTGCTGTTCTTAATGGCCTGGAGAAGGTTGGTGCCAATCTTCTCACCTTCGCAAAGCTCATTTTCGTCTCTGAACATGTAGATTCCAACATCGACCAGGTTGTTGTAGAGGTGATCCACGAAAGTTTTGCGAGTATCCACACCACTGAAGCTTAAGAACATGTCGTAGTTGTTACTTCTTGTTGAAGTGAGGGACGAAATAGATGCACTGGTATCATCTGCTTTTCGACGTTTGCTCGTTTTGTAACTCTAGAAAAAATTGAATGGGAGCATGGAGAGCATCGAGACGAGACGTTTCATTTCTACTCCTTCAATTACTCTGTCTCTCTGTTAGAATGAAATAACAAAATGCCAAGAAGATGTTAGAATGAAATAACAAAATGCCAAGAAGATGACCACGCGCAGCTGTGTTTTTTTCAGGGCAAATTCTACGTTAAGATGCACGTTGATCAAGAGAAAAAAGATAGACAGATTCATGAAAAAGATGTCCAATATGCATCAATCAAGTGGTAACCTCTATGCTATACGCAATTTAACCTCCGTCCAGCCATTTCTCCATTAAATTCTCTTCGAGACGCGCTCTGTTGACTAAAAGAAGAGTGTCAACTTTATCCGTCCTAACTAGGGGTATGCACCAGGAACCACCCGAATCGGGAACTGCCTGGACTGGACCGGATTGGCCGATTTTGGGCAGTTCCCAAAGAGGGCGGTCCAGTTTCTGGTTCCTGCTTTTGGAATTGGTGGCCGGTCGGTCCGGTTCCCGGTTCCAAGGTGGGAATTGAACTGACCGGACCGGACCGGTTAATTTTATATATATAATATATATTTTAATTTCTTAAGAAAAAATCCTAATTCCTCCAAATTTCTCCCATTTTTCATTTTATTTTTGGCCAAAAACAGTAAATTTACCGGTTCCACTGAACCGGACTGATCTGTTGGTCTGGTTCCCAGTCCTAGAATTTGGGAACCGGTCCTCCCTGTCCGGTTCTTGGTTCCATCTCGGAACAAGACCGGACGGAACCGATCAGTTCTAGTCCTGACCGCTCTTCTTTCCGCTTCTTTTTGGTGTGATTGCAGAAACACACCGGTTGCCTCTAGCTGTTCAAAAGTGAAAAGGAAAAAGCTTAAAGCTTAAAGCACCCACATTAGTCAGTCAGTATCTTAACCGAATCATCTGCCCCGAAGTTTCGTCCGCGTAGCCTCTACGACTTAGAATGCAAGTTGGTAGGAGGAAATATTCAGTGGATGCAAACCGCCACCCCACGTTTTTTTAATCCATGCCCAATAATAAATGGGCACGTGTTAGCTGAGGTGGAATAAAAAATAAAAAAATGAATTTTATCTTCCTCCTCCTTCCTCTGCCGGTTTGGTTGTCCTCCATAGCCGCTGGCGCTTCCTCCTCCATCACAAAGCACCACCCCATTCGGTGACGAGCCAAGGTTGGGTGCCTGGTCACGGCACTGGTAACTCTGCTGGTGGCAACGGCTGGGAAGGAGCGGAGGTCGACGACTATGGCTGGAGGAGGAAGAGGGAGCAGAGGTGAAGAGAGAAAATTTTCACTTAAATTCCACGTCAATCGCTGATATGGATATGTGAACATGTGTCAAGATATCATGGATATGAGTGAAAAAATATATGCCACATAGGATGCATGTGGTAGAGGTTTACAAATAGAAAAAAAAGAGAGAGTAAGTGAAAGAAATAAAAGGGTCGAGCGTATGCTTCCATGAGCTTGTTTCCTCCAAGTGTCTTGTGCGCGTGCGAGTGAGAACATTGTTTAATTTGCAATGCTCGTAGCTCAAAGTTGGATACTCACATTGATCACCTAACTCGCCATAGTACCGAACCGATATAGCGGGAGGCGTGAAATGAGATCTCTTTGGCCAGAATAGAGAGTAGAAGAAGCCTGGTATCAAATATCATAGCAATTTTTCTACAGATTTTGAAATAGGACGCGTTCATAGTCATGATTGACAAAGCTTAATTCTCTGTGGGTTAAGCCATTTGTAGAGAATATCAGCTACCCCCGCGGGAGAGTTTCGATCCCGAAGTGGCGAGCTTGAAGTGTCGTGCTTTGCAGAGCTCTGCCTTCCCCTGCATCTATTGAGTTTCGGACTTAGGAAGAGAGAGCGCTAGACTCCAGAAAGTGAAGAGAAGAACAATTGCTGCGATGGAGAATATGAGGTGCATTTTATAGGTCATAAGAAGTTGCCAAACAGCTTTTGCTCTTGAAATGACCAACATATGATTTTCATCACCGATATTATTCTGCCGTAGTGTTGATTTTCTTTCAATAGAGGTTATATATGCTTATATCAACCAAACACAAGATTACTTACTTTTGTATTCCAAGTGCAGTATGGATTTAATATATGCTTTTTCCAATATGAAGTTCCAAAATTATTCCAAGTTTTTTTTTTGTCGCATTATAAATGATCCACGTAAGAAATCATCACTTTCCTTCTTTTTTCATAGTTATTCACTAAAATTAAATAAAATAACATTTATCTAATGGCGCCGAAAGTCTAACAAAGAATCATCAAACCATGCCTAATCAATTTCCGCTCTAAGTAAATTTTAGAAAAAGATATGTAGTCTTAACACGTACAACGCTCGTGATTAGTCTTTTGAAATGTAAGTCGGCCCTTCAAAAAAGCAATGGAGGAGGTGGTTTGAAGTTTTCTGAACTGAGGGATGAGATGAAATGAAGATATCAATTTAGTGCGACAAAAGTTCAAATCCCGTTTAATCGACTTGAATCTAGGCCGACCTATTTTATTCCAATAAATGTTGACATCTCAAGAGTAAATTGAGTATTTCTGAGCTATGCCAGAGACGATTTATTCATGCTCTTAGCTTACTACATAAATTAAGTGAATCCATGTCCAGAAATATATACATGCTTAAGTAAAGGTGGAGTACTGACCAAAAAAAAAAAAAAAAACGGTAAAGGTGGAGCAAATTGAGCGAATGAAGATCATGCAATGCTTATATTTACTTGATAAATAACGAAATAAGGACTTTTGGAATTTTTAATGCGCCGACTGCCCCTTGTGTTATGTACAACAAAGTCGAATATTTCCTTGTTAAGTATTCTTAACAAGTAATTCAAGAGCACTTGTCCCATATTACAAGAATCAATGCACACATAAATCATAGTTACATTGATCTAAGATGCTTATCTATGAAATATGTGAATTGCATGCTATGTACTATTCATAGAATGAAATTATATATGCGGTTGACATCAAGTGAATTCATATACCACCCACTGTCTCATAACTCAATAACGCAAAAGAAATCTTTCTACCCTGTGATTCAGAAATCAATTCTAACATACTTTCAACTCAAAGAATGGCAATTCGTTGGCCAAGCTTTCTAGATTCGTTAGGGCGGAGCAATGGAGTCATACTTTATGTGCAGCTTCTGCAGTGTACTGCTTAGGAAACCCCACCCACAGTTTTTAAGGCTTTGGTTCGTAAAACAGCTAATTGTTATGGGATGGCAAGTCACGCGTCATGATTGATTTTTAGGTTGCGCATGACGACGCTTCTTGGCTGGGGAAGAGTTTTTTTTTTTTTTTTCCAGAAATAGTTCTTTTCTATTTCTATTCTGAGGAACAATTTATGAGTAAAAGAACGTGTTTGGTAACTACATAAAATTTCTACTCTTGGAATAGAAAAAGAATAGAAATGCGTTTGGTAACGCAACGGTTTCTTTTTTTATATTTATTCATTTTTTATTCTTGCGCACGGATCGTCGACCGCCAACCGCCGGTCGTTGCCGCCGTCCGCTTTGCCATTGCCGCGCACAACCGCCGGCCGCCCGACCGTCACCGCCGACCGCTGCCGCATAGCCCATCGGTCCGCCGACGATAGTCGGCCGCGGCGGCGGGCGGCGGATGGCGGCGACGAGCGGCGGCGGCCGGCGGTTGGCGGTGGCTCCGGGCGGTTGGAGGTGGCCGCGGCAAGAGAGAGGAATAGAAGAAAAATAAAAAGAGAAAATTAGCTTATTTCTAGAAATTGTTTCCAGGAAAAAAATAACTTTTTTTTTGTTTTCGTTTCTGCTCCAAATCTATTCCCGAGCTAACTTTCTATTCTAGGGAATAGAAAAACAACAGCGTTACCAAGCGGATTTCTGTTCTTTTTTTGTTCCGGAGAACAAAAGAACAGAAATTGGGAGAAACAGAAATGTTACCATGCAGGCCCTTAGCATAATACTGATGCGTTCTTGACTTGATTTCTGCAAGTTGTTCACGAAACATAACACACGGTCAGTAAGCAAAGACGAGACTAGGAGGAATTACAAAGGGAAGGAGACAAATGAAGACCATACTAAGCTCGGTTTCCCAAGGAAGGCATCGTTGACTTCATCAGTCCTTGGCCTTCCATTGAATGTTGAAAGCAAGATGCACTCCTCCTTCCCGGACGGCCTGATTGACTCGTTTGTACAATTCATAAGGGTAGGCGTAGGACATGCTGCAATGAAGAATTCACATTTTGTTCAAACTTCATTGAAAACTGAAACAACTCCATCTTTGATTGACAGAGATATGAAGCTCTTTGAAGCTGATACTGATAAAACGGATATATTAAGCAAAAGCATAAGCATCAGCCTCTCTACATATATTAATGACATATCACGTGAAGTTCTGATTCTTGCCTCTGCGAAGAAAGAATCCAAGATTCTTACTTCCAACATAGTATTCATTCAGGCTCAGCTATCAGGCAAACCAATAGAACAGATGAACGAGTTCCGGAAAGTACTGATGTCTTGACATCTACACCATTAATGGATAAGATACTGTTTCGCACACCATCAGGAATCATATTTTCATGCATCCAGAATTAAATGCGTACATCCACACGCAATTTTCATTCTGAGAAAGCTTAGAAATTCTTCTGCGTTGTCCTTTTTCTTTGGTTCTGAGAAAGCTTAGAAATTCTTCTGCGTTGTCCTTTTTCTTTGGCTAAGCAAGGGGATGGAGAAAGCAGTAAAGGCAAGACCTCTGGCGGTAAGGATGGGCCACACCCAAGGCCTATCCTCGATCGATTCTGGTTTAATCACACGTAAATTCAATGATTCCTTGTGCTCCAACAGTACTTCTACACGGCCATGGCTCTAGAATATGAGGTATGTGTCAGAGATCAGGCAAATTTACCTCGGAACACCCATAATTGGGTATTGAGTTCCAGCAAAATAGAGAAGCCGGGAGAAATAGTGATTCTCAATGATGCACCATACTGCAGTCTCTTGTCCCGTCCCATAGTCTTCAAAACAAGTTTCAAGATAAAAAGAATCACTTCAAATCTAAATCCATCTTTTTTCCACATATTAACATTGTACTTACTTGCATGATACCACTGGAACCTGGTGAATCCTGGAGGAAAAGAGCCATGCTCGTTAGAAAGAAGCAAAATATTAGTTGCAGACTCTGCTACAACACTATGCAGTTCTGCAGTCAGAATGTTAAGTGATGGATTAAGGATGGATGGACATGCAAGCATTAGTTTGAAGAAATTGCATAGTATCTTGGGGTCATTTTATAGAAGATTTTGGCTAATATTTGTTTGAAGAAAAGCTTACCACCTTGACCCTGTAAAACAAAGAAATATGATTGAGAGACGATTTCTAGTAGTCTCTGTTTTTTTACTGAGCATATATTGACCAGCTGCAGGATATGGTTGCAGCCTCACTCGTAGGAAATTATGGGACAGAAAAATGGATATTTTTCAACAATTCGTCAGCTAAATGCTTCGCTAAAGTGCAATTAGAGTCATATCCCAAGCAATGAAAGCTTCAACTTAACAGAAATTCCAGGACAAACCTTAAGCCTAGGATTGATGAGGATGACCGAACGCATACCAGCAGATTCAGTCATGCCTTTGAGATCCTGCAATCTCAAAATCAAGTGGTGCTTAGCCATATAGTTGTGACACAAGTCATAAAATGGACATAATTGCAAAAGGATTAATGCAACACTTGCTATCAAGCTCCTTACGTCGATGATACAGTTACCCACAGCATTTTGAGGAGCCCCTAAGATAAAAATGTCATCTTGCTCGTCAACCTCTTTGGCACCTATTGCAGATTTAAGGCTTAGTAAAGTTATCCATCGTGAAACAATTGCCCAATCAAATTGTTCTGAAAAGCGATACAAGCTAATGATAGGAATGCTGCTATGTGTCAGAGGTAGAATAGCAATTTAACATCTGATGCATCAAATGCAAAGGCCATCAAAGCATACGAGATTTGATATGTGAGTCCTCTCACTATCATAGACATTAAAACTATAAGCCCCGAAGAGATTAGAAAGAAAGAAGAGAAAACAGAACGTCTAAAGTTGAAAGTATCCACTACTCACATATTGGGCAAATTCTTGGAAATCCCACACCATGTATACTTGGATTCCTTTGAGTCTACATATTTGGATCCTGCAAGTATTATGACAACAACCACTTTGTCCGCCAATGACCAAGGAGAGAAGTAGTCAATGGTACGATCGCCCTAATATTTTGACAGGCATATGTCATTTAGATAAACTCAATTCCCCCAACCATACCTACAGATCCAATCTTGACAAAGGTTCCTGATGCAACATGATCTCCCCAATCCATGAACTCCAATATCTTGCGACTACCAGCAAGCCGCAGTGGCATTCCAGCAAGAGCACCTTCTCCCATGGACCCTTGAACACAAATCCGCATGAGATGATTTTCTAACAAATATGAATATAAACGGTTCACCAACACCTAATCTTAACATAATAGAGGCACGGGAACTAAGTCAGATACACCTTAACACGTTTTCCATTGTCAGCAAATGAAAGAGCAATAACCCTGACAAGTTCCATCAGAGTACCTATTCTATAAACATCCTGTCCAGATTGCATCACTAAAGTATGGTTAAATTCCTATTATCTGATTGACGAAGGACCAAATGTTCTCATATGATCATCTTACCATTTCTGGGTTTAGCTCTGGGATATTCATTTCTACCTGAAATGTTCACAAGAAGAGCAGCATGAGTTTGGCTTTGGGAGTAACATGCACATTTTGATGAGGAAAACCTTAATAAGATGAAACAGGGTAAATCTGTTTGAGTAGTAGGTTCCCCCTAAATTTCCAGCTTTGGATTCTTTTTCTATCAGTAAAAAGAGGACCAGCTTCATTTAAAGTATCAAAAGTCATGTGTCTGGAACTATAAGAACAAGTGAACATATAGAAAATATGATCCCTAGGATATCTAAATCTCTCGTTAGTATCTTTCTTCGAGTAATTCAGGCCAATGAAAACAGCATTAAAGACGAATATCCCACCTTTAGTCTTGTTTTTCCATCAATATGGCTCTTTGCGTAGCTTGAAGCACATCATCATAGAAATATGTCCTGATTTCTCGAATGAGGAATGTAATTCAACCCAGTAGGTATTCCCCGCCATTTACCCTCTAGGATGCTAAAGCAAAATAAGGCAAAAATATAGCATAGATATTAATCAAAACTCTACAGATCCGCTATGCAGCTTTCAAACTGGGAACAAGGATAAATTATAGTATGATGAAGTACCTCCTTTTTAGTTGCCTGATTTGATGGCAGTGAGATCCCAGATATAGGGTTCCCTGAAAGAAACGTCACAGGCTTACAAGACATTGGGATTGAGAAACTCGACATTTATGAATTGCAACATCAACCCTTTTTTTGATAGATCCCTCACAAAAGGACTCAGGTCAATTTTCTCAGCAAAGATAATAATTGTCCTACAATACATTCCTTAGCAGTCTTTCCACAGTACTTCCTTCAGTTAAGCAAAACTAATCCTTTACATTGTGCTTCTAGACGATTCCATGAGAAGTAACTCATCCTTCAAATCATTTAAAGTTGGCATACTTTCCTAAGCTTTGCTACTTGCTAATTCTACTTCAACACATCCTTTCAGTCAATGAGTGGAAGTCACTATCCTTCATTTCTTTCTAAAAATTGGTGGCCTCCCACTTCAAGGAAAAGAAAAAGAAACTCATGATAGAAGCATCAAAGTAGAGTGATCCCAATTGCACTTCGGATGATATTACTCATAGCTAATTTTGTTGTTTTTGCTTTATCTTTTTGGACCCTTGACAGCACCGAGTCCACTTCACTGAAAACCACATCTTTGGGGCGATTTTCATCAATCTGCACTCTCTAAAACGCAATCCATGACAGGTCATCAGCAATTACCATACAATTTTTGATGAGAAGTGGAAGAAAGAGTCAGTTGAGAGCACGTGAGGACCTTATTCATTACGCTCAAGTAGGTCGATAAAATAGCCTGAGCATTTTGCTTGTATATTTCCAAGCGTGACTTTACCTAATACAAAAATCAAAAGTGAAATTACACCAAGGAAATGTTGGTAGATGACCAAAAGTAGCTAATTAGGCCTATGCACTAATTAGAAAGTGACGGTTTTCACGCAGCATAAGCAGGCATATGTGTCACAGACTCCTACTCACCAACAGTGTCAATGCTTGCCATGCGAATTTTCTGATTGTGCGGTGATTCTAGTGCGAGCTGGAGATAACGTTTGACTCAAATGCGAATTGGAACAATTAATAGTGGTCAACAACAATCAAAACAAACCTAAGTACAATATGGGATATAGAAAATGAAAAATTCAGGTGGAAAATGATGAAATATTAAGGGTACGCTTGTTTCTCGGAAAATGTGGCGTTTTCGGAAAATATTTTCAGAAAACTATTTTTAGGAAAATGTAATTATCTTTTAGTGTTCGGGCGAAACCTAAAAATGAAGTGGAAAATATTTTCCGCTATTTGGTAAGGAAAATATTTTTCCTCAATACACTCTTTTTCATTTATTTTATTTTTTAAAATTGATTTTTTATTTATTTTTAAAATCGATTATTAAATTACTTTTTTCTTTTTCTTTGTTTTCCTCTTCTTCTTGGCCGGTCGCCGGTGACGGCAAGCGCCGGCGATCGGCCACGAGTGCTCATCCTTTGGCGAGCTTAGGCTCGTCACTCGCCACTTGTTAGCTAGCCAGATCGGCAAGCCTTGAGCTCGGCGGCCTTGAGCCTCGCCAAATCGGCAAGCTCTCATCGACCTCAAGCTTCGAGCTCGACGCTTGTGCTCGGCGATTTGGCGAGCGGCGAGCCCTGAGCTCACTAGAGATCGGCGATCGGTGACCGTGGTCGGTGGCGGCCAATAAAGAAGAAGCGGAAAAACAAAGGAAAGAAAAAGAAAAAAAGAAAAAGAAAAAATGATTCGAATTTAACTAAATGAACAAATAATAATCTAAAGAAGAAGAAGAAGTAGAAGAAGAAGAAGAAGGAAGGAGGAGGAGGAAACATTTTCCCTAATTTAGAATACCCTTTTTATTTTCATGGAAACTGTTTTAAAGCGATTTATTTTTGTAAAGCAAACAATAGGAAAATTCAAAAAATGTTTTCTTGGAATTTATTTTTTATGAAACGAATGGAGCCTAAGTGAAACTATTTTGAGTGGAAAATGATTAAATTTGACCTAATTATTTTGCCAAAGGGAAAGGAGACAAAAAGAAGAAAATTATCAACCTTTTCCTCTCCTCTTTCATCAGAAAATTGGATTTTAAGTATTTTGGCCCAATATGAAAAATACAAATTAAAGAAAAGAACTACAAAACCCGAATTTAAGTTGTAAGGGGCCGTTCGGTTCACGAAAATTATTGGTGTTCGTTTTCAATGTAAAGGCAAACTGAAATTTTCCCATTTTTCCCCTGAGACATCGCGTCAAGCTCCAGGCTTGATCGACCACCTAAAAAAATAAAAAACATCCAGGCCAGCTTCTCCATTCCTTGAACTAATTAAAAGACAAAAGTACAACAGTGGGCTATCGAGAAAAATCGTCTTACAAAATTTACGAAACGCTGATGAAATTGGCAATACATCTCGACAAAGAATAGCGTGGCCTGCTTTTATCTAACTTCGGAAGAAAACACGAATCATTCCGACATCGTAGCTGAGGTGCTCGACTCATCGAAGCATTATTTTCATCAATCAATTGCTTCTCTGCCGCAGCGGTGCAATGAACATACGAGATTCCACTAAGTTGCATCGCTGAACGTCTTTTTAGAGTCTAGACGCCTTAGAGTCCTGGAGCTCTGTGATCTCCACAAGTTCATGCGAAATTCAACCCCATCGTTCCATTAGATCTTCAAAATTTGACAGTCGTAGACAATTTTCGGAGGCCTTGCAGTTGAATCCCAAACACATGTCGGACTCTTTATGCCCTGAACATCACGAAGCTTCGAACATCCTTCAGTGTTCAAATATTTCAGGTTATCGAAGCACGAGAGGTCTGGTAATGTTTCAATGGATGTGCACCCCTCGATATCCAAGTGTTCCAAGTTTTCCAATCTCTCGAGACCTTTAATTTCAACTAGATTGTGGCAGTATTTAGCACACAATTGCTTCAGATGTGTTAATTGTGAAAGGTCTGGTCTTATAAGGTACTCACAGGAATATATATCCAGCTTCTCCAAGTTTTTCAATCTGTCAACGCCTTGAACTTGAATTAGATCATCATTCACTAAGGAAAAACTCATATCCAAGTATCCCAAGGACTCTGCATGTTCAAGGACGTCAAATTTGGATAACTTCTTGCTTCCATGTACACTTAGATGTACTAAGGATTTTAATGCTTCCAGACCCTTGATTTCTGTCAGCTCATGGCAATTTTCGATTTTTAATTGTGACAACAATTCCAAACTTGACAAACTTGGCAACTCTTTCAACTTATCACAGTTGTAGATAGAAAGCTTCAATATTGCCGAGGGAAGCTCTGGCATGGATTCCAGCAATTTGCATTTGTAAACAGTGAACTCTTTTAGATGGATTAGGTGAGAAAGTTGAGCCAATGTGCGATGCTGACAAGTGATTTCTAAATTTGTTAAACAGCCAGGAAGCTTTGGCAGCAATCGAAGTTCGTAACATTTAATTAACTGAAGGCATTGCAAAGAAGGCAGCTCACTCATGCTTTTCGGCAGTGATTGAAGCATCTTGCAGCCGCATAAGTCGAGTTTTTCAAGACGAGAAAGTTTATTGTATGTGTCAGAGAAGCCAGAAATGCTCGTCCAACTTAATACAAGGATCTTCAGTGAAGACAACCCCTCTATAGAAATTTCCCCTTCTAGATTCCTGCAGAGCGAGGCATGCAATTCTTCAAGGTTGCCCAACTTGCCTATAGTACTCGGTAAATTCTTCAATTCACTTGCAGTAATATCCAAAATTTTCAAGTTCGTCAAATCTCCAATAGATTTAGGTAATTCCCGAATGCCCGCACCATGCAAGTATGGTCGGTGCAAGTATGGTCGTATCCAATAATTTGCAATCATGAGCGTGAAGTATCTTCAACTTCTTCAAAGAACCTATACATGGAGGAATTTCCTCTATAGTAGTATCGTCTATGTTTAGTTCCTCTAGTTCTTCCAATTTGCCCATTTCTCTCGGTAGCACTCGAAGTTCCTTACATTCTGAAAAGTCTAGAGAAACGAGGCCCTTCATAGAACCTATCCATGGAGGAATTTCCTTTATATGAGTCTTGCATATGTTTAGTTCCTTCAATTCTTTCAATTTGCCCATTTCTTCAGGTAGCACTTGGAGTGTCAAACATCCCGATAAGTCCAAAAAAACGAGGCCCCTTACTTCTCCGATAGAATGGTGAATTTTCTCCAGTGAAATACAATTTGCAAGGATTAATATCTCTAAATTTTGGAAGGCCGAGAGATCGGGAGTAGCTTTTAAACAAAAGCAACCTCCAAGTTTTAGAACTTTCAACTCCTTCGCCACCTGCAAAACAAAATGATTGATAAATAAGAATAAGCTGTTAAAAACCAAAAGACAAGACAACATGCTCTCCATCTGACCTTGAGATGACTCCAACCTTCCCAATCCTTTGAAACTGTACTCCTAGATAAATCAGGTATGACTAATTTTTCTAGACGAAAACTAGTAGCCACAAATTCAAAACATTTATCCAAGTGAAGCCAAAGCAAGCTTTTGGAATCTCCATTCAGGTTAGCAACACACACTTGAAGGAATCTTAAGTTTGGTAGTGTCTCCAATTGTACAGTAGTGAATGTACTGTTTAAGAGGTATTTGTCAAAACGGAATGCCTGAACTTTAAGTTTTTCAATTCCCTGCACAAATGTGGCACCAAATCAGCGAATAGTGGATTGATATCACATTGCATTCATTCTACAGTGGTGAAGTTGACACTCAGATCAGACTTCATTTTATCATAATTCAAGTAATTTTCTTTTTGTTTAATGAATAATATCATGTAATCTTCCCCTCTGATATTATTGCGAAACATTTTATATATTCATCTTAACATCTTCCCTTCTTTGGTTTGTGCTATTTCTCCTTTCGTCTTCTCCTATCCGATTTGAAACTCAGTGTAATAGGTCATTTCAAGGGAAAAAGCATGATGGCTTGAATAACCACTTAGAATGAATTGATACTAACACTAGCTGCACAAGCAACTACTAACGAGTAGGGAGTTCATTGTTTGAACCCAGAAGTTTTCTTTCCTTAACTTGATAGGAAATGTCTATTATGTGTAGATGCTAAGAACAGTTCATCCTAATCACATCAAGGAAATAACATAAGGAGAATAATCTCGGCTTTGAGGTCTAAAATTGATTCCAATTGAAAGAATTCAGCTAAAAATAGAGTAGAACAACAATAGAGGTAACAATTACCTTATTTCTCTGAAGTACTTCCAAGGCTTCCTCTTGTGCCCACAATCTACTTCGATTCATAGGCGCATTGTAATCCTCTTGGCGAACAATTTCCCTACCAAGGTCTCTCAATTGGTCATGCATTTTCAACTCACGATTATCTCCAATTTTTATTAGCGACATAAGCCTCAATATTTCAATCCCCATTTTTGGAGAAAAACCACAGGCATCCCACATGTAGGATGCAATTCTTAAATCAGTTCCAATAAAGAAACAAGCAATATCCAAAAATATCTGTTGTTCCTCATTGTCCAATGCATCATAACTTATCTTCAGCTTCTCACGCACTTCTTTATGTGGTACTTTTATTAACTTTTTTCAATGTGTCTCGCCATAACGGTTCGTTTTTCCCACACAAAAACGAACCTATAACCTCGAGAGATAAGGGAAGCCCTCCAGTAGTGGAAACAATATCACGAGACAAAGATTCGAATTCATGTGGAGGAGAGTTCCTCCTAAAAGCATGTCTACTAAATAAGATCAAAGATTGATCCTTAGCCATTCCATTGAGTTCGTGGCAGTTCACATTAGCATCATCGAGAATAGACTTTCTTCTTGTGGTAATGATCGTTCTACTTCCCCTCTCAAACCAGTCATCTTTCCCAACTAAAGCTGTTAGTTGATTATGGTTATCCACATCATCTAAAAGAATTAGGACTTTCTTATGTTTAAATCTAGATTCCATGATCCTAATTCCTTCATCCTCGTTCGACACTCTATCCTCTCTTCCTAGTATATCCCTTATTAATTGCTCTTGCAAACATGAAATGCCCTTGTGCTGCGAGGATTCTCGAATATCTGCAATGAAACTACGATGCTGAAATTGGTCAGAGAGCTTATTGTAAATGACCTTGGCTAAAGTTGTCTTACCAATACCCCCCATTCCATGGATGCCGACAATTTGGGTAGAATGGTGGTTATCATCCAGGAATTTTAGAATATTTACCACAATATCATCAATTCCGACAAGTTGTTCGGTAACAACCAGTTGAAAGGCCTCTTTTAACTTGCTCAAAACTGTTCTGACGACCATTCTTACCAATTCTCCTTCGCGGCTGTTTATAAGATTCGAGCTAAAATGAATTAGAAGAACAATCATATTTTGTTGTATCTTATATTATTACCACACTACAGCTTACAAGAGTAAAAAAACGCAAGGACAAGTTGTGAAACATGAGATAGAATAGCCTTCTCTACAAGCAAGATCCAGTTGAAAGAAATTAAATAAGGTCTGTATAGAAATTGAAATACCCGTTAGCAATTTTCTCCGATTCCCATCCCTTCAAGGAAGCCACTTCTTGGAGCGCTTCTTTCCATTTGGCAACGTCTTCCTCAGAATACTCCCCCCTTAAATGGGAGAAAGCCTCTCGAAAGCTCCTTTTCTGGTGTCGTACGTCGGTCGGTTCAACCCGGTAAAATATGGGCAAGACAACTTGCCTGGCATTCTTCATGCACTCATTCATTTGAACGAGCTCTTGAAGGCACCCTTTACTCCAAGCGTAGTTTTGGGAGAGAACTGGGATGGAGATCTTACTATTCTTAATGGCCGTGAGAAGGTTGGTGCCGATCTCCTCACCTTCGCAAAGCTCATCGTCGTCTTTGAACACGCAAATTCCAGCATCAACGAGATTGTTGTAGAGGTGATCCACGAAGGTGTTGCGAGTATGTGTACCTCTGAAGCTCAAGAACACGTCATAGCTGTTACTTCCTTTCGGAGCGGCGGACGAGCTAGGCGCACCAGTATCATCTGCTTTTCGACGTTTGCTATCTTTGTTGCTCTGGACAAAATTGGATGCGAGCCAAGAGAAGAGACGTTTCATTTTTTGCTCCCCCAACAACTCTTGAACCGAGTCTCTCTGTTTGTATGAAAGATTAAAATGCCTAAATTCGAGCTCTGCCCAAGAAGATGACCATGCGGAGCTGAGTTTTTGACAATTTCTACTTCAAGATGCACATGGATCAAGACGGAAGAAAAACAAGAAGAAGACGAATTAACGAAGAATGACCGAGAGTGAGTCGATGCCTGAAGAGGCTCGACTGGTGAAGCGGGCCTCCTTTGGCTTTTTCACAAATTTCATTTATCGTGTGTTTCGAGCCCCGGCGCCCTTTTCTTTTGGATAAACTGGATGTGGCTGTGGCTAGCGCCCACCACTTCGTCCCGGAAATCGGAGTGGGAAGGACGTGGCGTCCTGTTCCACCTCAGACTCCACCGACACTTGGCCCACCTTATCAACTTGCTCTACTTGAGGAATCTCTAGTTGTTCGTCGCTTATCATTAAGCTCATTAGATTAGAAGGGAAGCACTGTTCTGCTGAAGAAATGCCTTTTTCCTCATTCTTATCAGCAAATCGGTATACTCGTTGTATAGGCTCACGAATCTTTCATTGAATGGAATCATATGATTGTGATTTATAAACTGTGCATGTTTATCATCTCATCTGATGCTTATTCTGCTTCAATGCAGGTCGCAACTTCAGCCAGGACTAAGGACTCCGTTCCCTATATCACTATAGGATGTTATTCGGCTGGATTCAAATTCTCCTTTCTCACGTTATGGCTTCTGAACACGCTCGACTTGACCAAGAGCATCGCTCCCTCGTATGACACGTGTTGCTCACTGAATGAGTGAAAATGACGTGACACCACTTGCATATACAATATTTTTTCCTTGATATCCGTTGACGTCTAAATTTGGTCTTTTTACTTATAATTTAATTGCATTAGAAATTAGGAAATAATTTTTAACCCTTAAAAAAAAAAATAATTTTCACTAAATTGCATCGCTTATAGGCATTAGGAATATTTGCATTACTAATGAAAATTATTAAAATTTTCAAAAAAATCATCATTAAAAAAATTATTATTAAGAATTATTATTACTGTTTAAAAAAGGGGCGGACCGAATAGGGCCGGGTCAGGGCTGGGCCCGCCCGGCCCTCCTTTTCTCCTTTTCCCCAGCCCCGCCTCGTTCTCCCTTCTTCTTCTCTCCTCCGCGGCTCGCGTTATGGGCGCTGGCTCCAAGACAAAAACAGGAGACGCGCGACGAAGGACGAAGGACGTACCAGGACGGCAGCCGCGGAGAATGTCGCGGAGAGGGTTGTTTTTGCTTGTTCGGCTGTGAGAGAGCTTGATAGAGAGAGAGAGAGCGAAGCCAAGAGAGTGGTCCGCCGTCGCCGGAGGCCCGACCATCAGTCGCCGTCCATTGCTACACCTCATCCGAATAAGGTAGGCCTCCCCGAGCCGCAGGTGCCCTGTTTTTTGGAAGCATCAGCCCAGCTTGCGGCCGACCAGTTCGTGCGAGCTCCGGTCTGGTTTGTCCTTCATTGATGCCACTGCGTGTTTTGGTCTGCTGTGTTTAGGGACCTAGGTCCGTCTTGATTCTCGGTTGAGTTGGAGAAATTGTAATTATTTATATGGTTGTAGAGTAATATCTACTTTTTTTATGATATCATTTTGCCGATAATTTTATTGTTTTTATGTATGTCAATATAACAAAACATAATATCACTTACTTTTGTATTCCAAGTTGATTTTGGATGTTGATATATATATATATATATATATATATATATATATAATATTTTGACAAAAGTTCCAAAATTATTCTTCCAATGCTAATCATGTTATAGCTTTCTAAAAGATTATTTTTTAACCTTAAACCGGCCATGATCATTGATAAATTCTTCCTATAATTTTTTTTTTGTATTTATAAATAATTAATAACTAACTGTATTAATAATACGTTCTTTTGTCGCATTATGTATGATCCACATAAGAAATTATCACTGTCCTTCTTTTTCATAATTTTCTTCTTAAATTCCATAAATACCAGTCGTTTAACAACACTCAAAGTCTAGTATATAATAATCAAACCATGCTAAGTACACTTTAAAGAAAATATGTGATCTTAACACGTGCAACGCATGTGACTTATCTATTGAAAGGTAAATCAGCCCTCCAAAGAGGTGGCGGAAGATGTCGATTGAAGTTTATCTCAATTGAAGAATGACATGAAATAAAGATATTAATTTACTGTGACAAAATCATGGCACATCAATAAGATGAAATCCTGTTTGATCAACTTGAATCTTGAACAGCCCATTTAATTTCCATAAATATGTTCATATCTCAGGAGTAAATTGAGTTACTTAGAGATGTGCCATGAGTTTAGGGCTGGTAAAATGGCACTCTTAGCTTAATGCATAAATTATGCGATCCATGTCCTGAACCGTATATATTTTAAGCAAATTGAGCAAATGAAGAACATGCAACGCTTATATTTAAAGCATTTTGTTAAGAAGGGCCCGGGACGTACTTGATAAATAACTAAATAAGGAGTAGGACTGACTGTCCCTCTTGATATTCGCAATTGAAACTTTAAAAATCGAAATTTCTTCATTAATTATGCTTAATGAGTCTTTAAGGACACTCAGTGAACACGATCCATATTATAAAGAAACAATGCGCACATAAATCACATTTGCATTAATTCTAACATGCTCATCGGAGAGATATGTGAATTGCATGCTATGTACTGTGCATATGGAACCATATTGCGGTTAGCATCAAGAGAATTTTTGTACCAACTGTTGTCTCGTAATTTATAACTCTATACACAAAGAATGGAATTCATTGGGCGAGCTTATAGATTCATCGGGGCGGAGAAGTAAAGTCGTACTTTATGCGCAGCTTCCTGTCTACTGCAGTATACGGCTCAAGAAACTGCTACACACAGTTTAAGGTTTTGATATTTAGAAAAGCTCATGATTAATGAATGGCAAGTCACACGTAGTTATTGATTCTTACCATATTCCGGATGTGTTCTTGACTTGATTTCTGCAAGTGATTTACAAAACCATGAGATATGATCAATAAGTCAAGATGAGACTGGGAAGACAAAGGGAAGGAGAAGATTCAAGACAATACTAACCTCGGTTTCCCGAGGAAGCCATCGTTGACTTCATCACTACTTGGTCTTCCATTGAATGTTGAAAGCAAGATATACTCCTCCTTCCCAGATGGCTGATCGACTCACGTGTACAATTCGAAGGGTAGGGGTAGGACATCCTGCAATGAAGAATTCATATGTCATTCAACTTCATTGAAAACTGCAGCAACTCCAATTTTGATTGATGTAGAGATGAAGCTCTTTGAAGCTGAGAGATATTGATGAAACTGAAATATGAAGCAAAAGCAAAAGCATTCGCCTCTCGACACATATCAATGATATATGACATAAGTTCGTCTGATTCTTGCCTCAGTGAAACAAGAATTGACGATTCTTACTTCCAACATACTACGCGTTCAGGCTCAGCTACCAGGCAAACCAATAGACCTTTGAAGTTAGCCAAGAATCTCCTTGAAAGAACAGATAAACAATATCTGGAGAGTACCAATGTCTTGATATCTACACCATTGATGGATAAGATAATGTTTCGCACACCATCGAGAATCACTTTTTCATGCATCCAGAAGGAAATGCATGCTTCCACACGCAACTTTCATTCTGAGAAAGCTTAGCAATTCTTCTGCAGTGTCCTTTTTCTTCGGCTAGGCAAGGGGATGGAGAAAGCAGAAAAGGGAAGACCTCTGGTGGTAAGGACAGGCCACCCCCAAGGCCAAATCTTGATTGATTCTAGCTTTATTGCATGCAAATTCAATCATTCATTGTGCTCAAACAGTACTTCTGCACGGCCATGGCTCTTTACTATGAGGTATGTGTCAGAGAGAGGGGAAATTTACCTGAGAGCATCCATTATTGGGTATTGAGTTCCTGCATAATAGAGAAGCCTTAAGAAATAGCAATTCTCAAATGATGCGGCATACTCCAGTCTCTTGTTTCGTCCCATAGTCTTCAAAACAAGTTTCAAGATAGAGAGAATCAGTTCAAATCTATATCCATTTTGTTTCCCCATATTAACATTGTACTTACTTGCATGATACCACTGGAACTTGGTAAATCCTGGAGAAAAATAGCCATGCTCATGAGAAAGAGGCAAAACATTTGTTGCAGACTCTGCTAAAACACTGGATGCAGGTCTGCAGACAAAATGTTAAGCGATGGATTAAGAATGGTAATAACATGCAAGCATTACTCTGAAGAAATTGCTCAGTTTCCTGGGGTCATTTTATACAAGATTTTGGCTGTTTTTATTTGAAGAATAGCTTACCTCTGTGACTGTAAAACAAGGAAACATGACTGAGAGATGCTTTCTACTAGTCTGTTTTTGTACTGACCAAATAATGACCAGCTGCTGGATATGGCTGCAGCCTCATTTGTAGGACATTATCGGACAGAAACGTGGATATTTATCAACATTCATTAGCTAAATATCTCGCTAATTGCAGTTAGAGTCACAGCCCAAGCAATGAAAGTGTTCAACTCAACAGAAAATTTTGGGACAAACCTTAAGCCTAGGATTGATGAGGATGACTGGACGCATACCAGCAGATTCAGTCGTGCCCCTGAGATCCTGCAATCTCAAAATCAAGTGGTGCTTAACCATATAGTTGCGGCATATGTCATAAAATGAACATAATTGTGAAAGGATTAATGAAACACTTGCTATCAAGCTCTTACATCGATGGTACAGTTACCCACAGCATTTTGAGGAGCCACTAAGATAAAAATGACATCTTCCTCGTCAACCTAGATTTAAGGCTTAGTAAAGTTACACATTGTGAAATGATTGCCCAATGAAATGGCTCTTAAAAGCGACATAAGCTAATGATAGAAATGCTGCTATGGATCAGAGGTGGAATAGCAATTTAACATCCAATGCATCTAATGCAACGACCATCTGAGCATACGAGATTGATATATGAGCCCTCTCACTATCATAAACATTTAAATTTAAGCCCCCATGAGTCAAAAAAGGAAGAGAACACAAGGTTGAAAGTTGAAAGTATGCACTAATCACATGTTGGGCAAAATTCCTGCATGGGGTTGGATGTCAGAGAGGAACTTGGAAGTCCCACACCATGTATACTTAGATTCTTTAGAGTCTATATATTTGGATCTTTGCAAGTATTATGACAACCACCACCTTGTCCGCCAATGACCAAAGAGAGAAGTAGTCAATTGTATGATCACCTATTTTAGATAAACTCAATTTCCCCGACCATATACCTATAGATCCAATCTTGATAAAGGTTCCTAATGCACCATGATCTCCCCAATCTATGAACTCCAATATCTTGCCACTACCAGCAAGCTGCAGTGGCATTCCATTAAGAGCACCTTCTCCCATGGACGCTTGAACACAAACCTGCATGAGATGATTTTCTAACAAATATGAATATAAACGGGTAACCAACATCAAATCTTACTACAGGAGAGGCAAAAGAACTAGGTCAGATTTACTTAACACGTTTTCCATCAATGAAAGAGCAATAACTCTGACAAGTTCCATCAGAGTACCTATTCTATAAACATTCTGTCCAGATTGCATTACTAAAATATGGTTAAATTCCTATTATCTGTTTGACGAAGGACCAAATGTTCTCATAAAATCATCTTACCATTTCTGGGTTTAGCTCTGGGATATTTGATTTCTACCTGAAATGTTCACGAGAAGAGCAGCATGAGTTTGGCTTTGGGAGTAACATGCATATTTTGATGAGGAAAACTGTAATAAGATGAAACAGGGTAAATCTTTCGAGTAGGAAGTTCCCCTTAAATTTCCAGCTTTGGATTCTTTCTTTATCAGTAAAAAGAGGATCAGCTTGATTTTAAGTATTTGGAAGTCATGATTGTGGAACTATAAAAACAAATAAACATATAGACTTAGGATATCTAAATCTCTCGTTACTTTCTTTCTTCAAGTAATTCAGACCAATGAAAACAGTATCGAAGACGAATATCCTACCTTCAATCTTGTTTTTCCATCATATATGGCTCTCTGCGTAGCTTGAAGCACATCGTCATAGAAATATGTCCTGATTTCTCTAGAGTAAGGAATATTATTCAACCTAGTAGGTATTCCCCGCCATTTACCCTGTAGAATGCTAAAGCAAAATAAGGCAAGAATATAGCACAGATATTAATCAAAACTCTGCAGATCCATGATGCAGCTTTCAAACTAGGGACAAGGATAAATGTATAGTATGTTGAAGTACCTTTTTTAGTTGCACGATTTGATGGCTGTAAGATCAGATACAGGGTTCCCTGAAAGAAATGTCACAGGCTTACAAGACATTGGGATTAAGAAAATCAACATTCATGAACATCAACCCTTTTCTTTGATAGAAACCTCACAAAAGGACTTGTCTCATCAAAGATAATAATTGTCCTACAATACATTCCTTACCAGTCTTTCAACAGTACTTCCTTCAGTTAAGCAAAATAATGCTTTGAATTGTGTTTCTAGAAGATTCCATGAGAAGTAACTCATCCTTCGAATCATTTAAAGTTGGCTGTACTTTCCGAAGCTTTGCTACTTAGTTGCTTTTGCTAATTCTACATCAACACATCCTTTCAGTCAATGAGTGGAAGTCAGTATCCTTCATTTCCCTCTAAAAATTGGTGGCCTCCCACTTTTAGGAAAAGAAAAATAGACTCACGATTGAAGTATCAAAGGAGAGCGATCCCAATTGCACTTCGGATGATATTACTCATACCTAGTTTTGTTGTTTTTGCTTTATCTTTTTGGATCCTTGACGGCAGTGAGTCTACTTCACTGAAAACCACATCTTTGGGCGATTTCCATCAATCTGCACTCTCCAAAATGCAATCCATCACAGGCTGTTACCAATTGCCATACAATTCTTAATGAGAAGTGGAAGAAAGGGTCAGTTGAGAGCAAGTGAGGACCTTATTTCATTATGCTCAAGTAAGTCGATAATATAGCCTGAGCATTTTGCTTGTATATTCCAAGCGTGACTTCACCTAATACAAAAATCAAAAGTGAAATTACACAAAGGAAATGTTGGTAGACGACCAAAGTGACAATTTTCAGGAAGCATAAGCAAGCATATATGTCATAGACTTCTAGTCACCAATAGATGTTAATGCTTCTCATGCGGATATTTTGATTGTGCTGTGATTCTAATGCAAGTTGAAGATAACGTTTGATTCTGATGCAAATTGGAACAGCTAACAGTGGACTAGGTCAATACTAATAAGCACAAACCTAAGTTCAATATGGGATATAGAAAATGAAAAATTAAGGTGGAAAATGATGACATATTAAGTGAAAATATTTTGAGTGGAAAATGATTAAATTCGACCTAATTATTTTATGAAATGGAAAGAAGAAAAAAGAAATTATCGACCTTTTCCTCTCCTCTTTCATCAGGAAATTTAAAATTTTGGATATTAAGTATTTTGGCCCAATGTAAAAGATACAAATTAAAGAAAAGAACTAGAAAACCCGAATTTAAGTTGTAAGGGACTTTTGGTCCACGAAAATTATTTTCATGTTCGATTTCAACGTAAAGGAAACGGAAATTTTCTGACCAAAAAAAAAAAAAAAAAAAAAGAAGAATCTGAACTCCCTTTCATTTTTACGATTTTTTTCCACCTGTGGAGAACTTCTCCGATTTTTACCCTGAAGCATCGCGTCAACTTCCACGCCAGATCGACCACCAAAAAAAAAAAAAAAAAAAATCCAGGCCAGCGTCTCCATTCCTTGAACTAATTCAGAGACAGAAGTACAACAGCGGGCTATCAAGAAAAATCGTCTTACCAAATTTATGAAATGCTGATGAAATTGGCAATACATCTCGACAAAGAATAGCGTGACCTGCTTCTATCTAACTTCGAAAGGAAACGCGAATCGTTCCGACATCATAGCCGAAGTGCTTGACTTGTCGAAGCATTATTTTCATCAATCAATTGCTTCTCTGCCCGCAGCGGTGCAATGAAAATACGAGATTCCACTAAGTTGCATCGCTGAACGTCTTTTAGAGTCTAGACGCCTTGGAGTCCTGGAGCTCTGTGATCTCCACAAGTTCATGCGAAATTCAACCCCATCGTTCCGTTGGATCTTCGAAATTCGACAGTTGTGGACAGTTAGCTGAGGCCTTGCCGTGGAATCCCTCATTTTAACACATATCCGACTTTCTCTAGGCCCTGGAACATCACGAAGCTTCGAACATCCCAAAATGTCCAAATATCTCAGGTTATTAAAGCACGAGAGGTCTGGTAATGTTTCAATGGATGTGCAGCTCTGGATAATCAGCAATTCCAATGTTTTCAACCTCTCAAGGCCTTTAATTTCGACTATATTGTGGCAATGATAAGCATCTAATCGCTTCAGATGTGTCAATTGCGAAAGGTCTGGTCTTATAAGGTATTCACAACCACTTACATCCAGCTCTTCCAAATTTTTCAATCTCTCAAGGCCTCGAACTAGATCATCATTCACTAAGGAAGAACTCATATTCAAGTATCTTAAGGACTTTGCATGTTCAAGGCCATCAAATTTGGATAACTTCTTGCTTCCAAGAACACTTAGATGTACTAAGAATTTTAATGCTTCCAAACCATTGATTTCTGTCAGCTCTCGGCAGTATATGATATTTAACTGTGACAGCAATTTCGAACTAGACAAGTTTGGCAACTCTTTCAACTTATTACAACCATGGACAAAAAGCTTTGATATTGCTAAGGGAAGCTCAGGCATGGATTCCAACAATTTGCAATCGTAAATAGTAAGCTCTTTTAGATGGATTAGGTGAGAAAGTTGAGGTAATGTGTGATGTTGACAAGTGACTTCTAGAACTGTTAAACAGTTGGGAAGCTCTGGTAATGACTGAAGTTCGTAACAACCAATCAACTGAAGGTGTTGCAGATAAGGCATCTTACTCATGCTTTTCGGCAGAGATTGAAGCATCTTGCATCCGCATAAGTCTAGTTTTTCAAGGCGAGAAAGCTTATCGAATGTGTCAGGGAAGCCGGAAAGGTTCGTCCCACTTAATACAAGAATCTTCAGTGAAGACAACCCATTTATAGGAATTTCCCCTCCTAGACTCCTGCAATGCGAGGCATGCAATTCTTCAAGGTTGCCCAACTTTCCTATTGTACTCGGTAAATTATTCAATTTACTTGTAATATCCAAAATTTTCAAGTTTTTCAAATCTCCAATGGATTCAGGTAATTCTCGAATGCCCTTACATGGCAATTCCTTTAGAGTCATCCAATTCAATTTCCTAATTGAATAAGGGAAGTGATTTCTTGAATTGTCAATTAAGGTAACCCAAGGAGGTGTATCTTCCTCCTTGCCTAATGATAGGCGTCGCAATTTCACAAGGGATCCAATGCTCTCTGGAAGTCCAACTAATGATTTGCAACCACGGGCGTGAAGTATCTCCAACTTCTTCAAAGAACCTATACTAGGAGGAATTTCCTCCGTAGCAGTATTGTCTATGTTTAGTTCCTTTAGTTCTTCCAATTTGCCTATTTCTTTGGGTAGCACTCGTAGTTGCTTACACCTTGAAATGTCCAAAGAAACGAGGCTCTTCAAAGAGCCTATCCATGGAGGAATTTCCTCTATAGCAGTCTTGCTTATGTTTAGTTCCTCAAGTTTTTCCAATTTGCCCATTTCTCTAGGCAGCGCTTGGAGATTAAAACATTTCGATAAGTCCAAAGAAACAAGACCCCTGACTTCTCCAATAGAATGGTGAATTTGCTCTAGATCAATACATCCTTCAAGGACTAATATCTCTAAATTTTTCAAGGTTGAGAGATCAGGACTAACCTTTAAGCGATTAGAATGTCGGAGATTTAGAACTTTCAACTCCTTCGCCACCTACAAATAAAATGATAATGAATTTTTGATAAGAGTAAGCCATTAGAAACAAAAGACAACATGCTCCTCTGACCTTGAGATGACTCCAACCTTCTGAAAGCTCTAAATTCCATGATAAATCAAGTATGACTAATTTCTCTAGACTAAAACTAGAAGCCCAGGATGCATTCCACTTGCGGCACTTAAGCCATCGCAACTTAGCAAGCAAGCTTTTGGAATCTCCATTTAGTATAGAAAATAAAGGCACTTGAAGGAACCTTAAGTTCGGTAGTGTCTCCAATTGTTCAGTTGTGAATTCATCGAGTAAGCTTACTTCGTCGAGACGAAGGGCCTGAACGTGAAGTTTTTCAATTCCCTGCACAAATGTTGCACCAAATCAGCTAACAGTGGATTGATGTCATTTTGCCTTAGTTCTATTGGGGCGAAGTTGGCGCTTAGATCAGACCAGATTATATCATGTGCCTAGGTATTCTTTTTTTTTTTTTTTTTTTTTTTTTTTTTTGCCCTTAATGAATGATATCATGTAATCTTTGCCTATGAATTTACTGCGAAACACATTAAATATTAATCTTAATGTCTTCCCTTCTTTGGTTTGCGCTATCTCTCCCTTTTTCTTCTCTTATGCGATTAGAGAATTAGTGCAATGCGTCATTTCGGGGAATAAACACGATGGCTCGACTAACGACTTAGAATTAATTGATACTAACACACACCAAGTGCACAAGTAACCACTAATGAGCTAGGAGTTTAGCGTCTAAGCACAAAACTTTTCTTTTCTTAACTCGATAGGAAATGTCTACCATATATAGATGCTAAGTAGATTTCATCCTAACCACATCAAGGAAATAATATAAGGAGAATAATCTTAGTGGTGAGGTCTAAAATTGATTCCAATTAGAGGAATTCATGTAAAAAAGAGAGTAGTACAACAATAGAGGAAACAAGTACCTTATTTCTTTGAAGTACTTCCAAGGCTTCCTCATGGAACCACACCCTACTTCGATTCATAGGCACATTGTAATCTTCTTGACGAATAATTTCCCTACCAAGGTCTCTCAATTGGTCATGCATTTTCAACACACGATTATCTCCAATTTTTATTAGTGACATAAGCCTCAATATTTCAATCCCCATTTTTGGAGAAAAACCACATGCATCCCACATATAGGATGCAATTCTTAAATCAGTTCCAATAAAGAAACAAGCAATATCCAAAAATATCTGTTGTTCCTCATAGTCCAGTGCGTCATAACTTATCTTCAGCTTCTTACGCACTTCTTTATGTGGTACTTTATTTAACTTTTTCAATGTGTCTCGCCACAACAATTCGTTTTTCCCACACAAAAATGAACCTATAACCTCGAGAGATAAAGGAAGCCCTCCGGTAGTGGATACGATATCACGAGACAAAGATTCGAATTCATGTGGAGGAGAGTCCCTCCTAAAAGCATGTCTACTAAATAAGATCAAAGACTGATCCTTAGCCATTCCATTGAGTTCGTGGCAGTTCACATTAGCATCATCGAGAATAGACTTTCTTCTTGTGGTAATGATCATTCTACTTCCCCTCTCAAACCAGTCATCTTTCCCAATTAAAGCTTTTAGTTGATCATGGTTATCCACATCATCTAAAAGAATTAGGACTTTCTTATGTTTAAATCTAGATTCCATGATCCTAATTCCTTCATCCTCGTTCGACACTCTATCCTCTCTTCCTAGTATATCCCTTATTAATTGCTCTTGCAAACATGAAATGCCCTTGTGCTGTGAAGATTCTCGAATATTTGCAATGAAACTACGATGCTGAAATTGGTCGGAGAGCTTATTGTAAACGACCTTGGCTAAAGTTGTCTTACCAACACCCCCCATTCCATGGATGCCGACAATTTGGGTGGAATGGTGGTTATCATCCAGCAACCTTAGAATTTTTGCCACAGTATCATCAATTCCGACAAGTTGTTCGGTAACAACTAGTTGAAAGGCCTCTTTTAACTTGCTCAAAACTGTTCTGAAGACCATTCTCACCAATTCTCCTTCGCGGCTGTTTATAAGATTCGAGCTAAAATGAATTAGATAAACAATCATATTCTGTTCTATCTTATTATTACCACACTACAGCTTACAAGAGTAAAAAAAGCAAGCACAAGTTGTGAAACATGAGATAGAATAGCCTTATCTACAAGCAAGATCCAGTTGAAAGAAATTAAATAAGGTTTGTATAGAAATTGAAATACCCGTTAGCAATTTTCTCTGATTCCCATCCCTTCAAGGAAGCCACTTCTTGGAGCGCTTCTTTCCATTTGGCAACGTCTTCCTCGGGATACTTCCCCCTTAAATGGGAGAAAGCCTCTCGAAAACTCCCTTTCTGGTGTCGTACATCGGCCGGTTCAACCCTGTAAAATATGGGCAAGACAACTTGCCCGGCGTTGTTCATGCACTCAATCATTTGAACGAGCTCTTGAAGGCACCATTTGTTCCAAGCGTAGTTTTGAGAGAGAATTGGGATGGAGATGTTACTATTCTTAATGGCCGCGAGAAGGTTGGTGCCGATCTCCTCACCTTCGCAAAGCTCATCGTCGTCTTTGAACACGGAAACTCCAGCATCGACGAGGTTGTTGTAGAGGTGATCCACGAAGGTGTTGCGAGTATCTGTACCTTTGAAACTCAAGAACACATCGTAACTGTTACTTCCTTTCGGAGCGGCGGATGAGCTAGCTGCAGCGGTATCATCTGCTTTTCGACCTTTGCTATCCTCGTTGCTCTGGACAAATTTGGATGCGGCGGACGAACTAGGCGCAGTGGTATCATTTGCTTTTCGACCTTTGCTATCTTTGTCGCTGTGGGCAAATTTGGATGCAAGACAAGGAAAGAGACGTTTCATTTTTCGCTCCTCCAACAACTCTTGAACCGAGTCTCTCTCTCTGCTTGTATGAAAGATTAAAATGCCTAATTTCGGGCTCTGCTCAAGAAGGTGACCATGCGGAGCTGAGTTTTTGACAATTTCTACTTCAAGAAACACATGGATCAAGAGGGGAAAAAGAAGAAGACGAATTAATGAAGAATGACCGAGAGCTAGTCGTCGGGAGAAGAGGCTCGACCGGGCAAGTGGGTATCCTTTTGCTTTTCGACAATTTCATTTGTGGTGTGTTTCGAGCAATGTCGCCCTTTTCTTTCGGGTAACCGGATCTAGCTGCGGCTGCGGCCCGCCACTTCGTCCCAGAAATCAGAGTGGGAAGGACGGAGCCTCCTGCTCCACCTCAGACTTCAGCGACGCTTGGCCCACCTCATCAAATTGCTCTACTCGAGGAGTCTCAGGTTATTCGTCGCTTATCATTAAGCTCATTCGATGAGAAGGGGAAGCACTGTTCTCCCGAAGAAATCCCTTTTTCCATGTTCTTATCAGCAAATCGGTATTCTCGTCGTATAAGCCCACGAATCTTTCATTGAACGGAATCATATGATCGTCATTTATAAACTGTGCATGTTTATCATCTAATCTGTTGCTTATTTTGTTTCAATGTAAGTTGCAACTTCAATCAAAACTAATAACTATGTTCCCTCTATCATTACATGATGTTCGACTGAATCCAAATCCTCCCTTTTCACGTCATAGCTTCTGAACATGCTTGACCTGACGAAGAGCATCGCCCCGCCTCCCCCCGATTGACACCTAAATTTTGCCTTGTTTCTTAGGGCTTAATAGCATAAAAAAATTATGGATTAATTTTAACTCATTGCAAAAATAATTTTTTGTAAATTGCATCAAATATAGACATTAAGCATTAGCATTACTAGTGTTAATTATTAAAAATATTTTTAAAAAATTAATTAATTTAGAAAATTCAAAAAAATTATTTAAAAAATTAAAATTAAAATGAATTAAAAAATATGATTATTGATTAAAAAATCAAATAGGGCCGGGTCAGGGCTGGGCCTACCCGGGCCTCCTTCTTTCTGCCCCGTTCTTTTTCCCCCCGCCCGAGGCCGGCCTACTCGTCCCCAGCCCGGCCCGCTCATCTCTTCCTTCATCCTCCTCCTTCGCTGGTTCGGCTGCAGGCATAACGACAAACAGATGGCGGACGTCGTACGAGCGAAGGACGACGAGGAATGTCGTGCGCGCAATGCTCGGCAAGGTCGATCGGCGTGCTGGCAACACAGCTGGCGACGTCCTTGGAGCTCAAGGGAGTGCAACGCAGAGAGAGTGCTGTGAGACTGAGAAGGCCAGAGAGAGAGAGAGAGAGAGAGAGAGAGACCGGCGTACTCGATGAGGACGATATGCCAGAGGATGAAGCTTTTGATTCCGAATCAGAATCGGACGCAGGAGAAGAGGAAGATGTGAAGTCGCCCGAGGCTAAGGAAAACGTCGTATACGACAGGGACCGCATTATGGATAAGCTAGAGACACGAGCTGGCCGCAGGATGTGCCCTGGGATTTCAATGATTGTCTATTTTCCGAAGTTCATCAATTCGGCTACGATTCAAGTTCAATCCGGCACCGTTCCAATGATCTCTTTGGAGCATCAATCATCATCATTCAAGCTCAGATACCTTCAACTTGTGGCTGTCCAGCACAAAAACCAGAGCTAAGTCTCCTCTGTCTTTCCCTGGCTTTTGATTCTGGCTCAATCTATAGTGCTGACCTCTCGGTTTCGTTCTCGTGTTCTCAGAAATTCCGTTTTCCATTCAGGAGTTCATCTTCACGGACGTGTTCGTACCCTCCTCCGACCGAACTGAAGATTACGGCAATGGATTAAAGCTAAGTGATTCGCGTCCTTCCTCTGGTTTCGATCAGCACAGATTCCGCATTGATTTTACGTGTCTCTTGTGGAACAACAGCTCCATCACCAATGAACGTCAGACAAATCTGAAGGTCAGTAAAACTTGCTTAAAATTCATCAAACATGCTCGATTGTTGCTGAGGTTTGTTCGATTCGTACTTAGTGTGATTAAGACTTGTGTTAAACCTTGCCGATATTCGAAGGTTCTCACCTTTGAAGTTAGCCAACAAACTCCTCGAAAGAACAGATAAACAATTTCCGGAGAGTACAGATGTCTTGACATCTACATCATTGATGGTTTTGCACACCATGCATCCAGAAGAAAATGCTTACTTCCACACAGAATTTTCATTCTGAGAAAGCTTCGCAATTCTTCTGCGTTGTCCTTCTTCTTTGGCTAGGCAAGGGGATGGAGAAAGCAGAAAAGGCAAGACCTCTGGTGGTAAGGATGGGCCACCCCCGAAGCCAAATCTTGATTGATTCTAGTTTTATTTCATGTAAATTCAATCATTCCTTGTGATGAAACAGCGCTTCTGCAAGGCCATGGCTCTAGAATATAAGATATGTGTCAGAGATAAGGGAAATTTACCTGAGAGCACCCATAATTCGGTATTAAGTTCCCGCATAGTAGAGAAGCCGGAAGAATAGCAATTCTCAAATGATGCAGCATACTCCAGTCTCTTGTCCCGTCCCATAGTCTTCAAGACAAGTTTCAAGATTAAGAGAATCAGATCAAATCTATATCTACTTTGTTTCCACATATTAACAATGTACTTACTTGCATGGTTCTAGCACAAAAAAGAAAAAAGAAAAAAAGGATGTACTTACTTGCATGATACCTCTGCAACCTGGTAAATCCTGGAGAAAAACAACCATGCTCATTAGAAAAAGGCAAAACATTAGTTGCAGACTCTGCTAAAACACTGGATGCAGGTGTGCAGACAAAATGTTCAGCAACGGATTAAGAATGGTAAGAACATGCAAGCATTATTTTGAAGAAATTGCTCAGTTTCTTGGGGTCATTTTATACAAGATTTTGGCTGATTTTGGTTTGAAGAATAGCTTACCCCTGTGAGTCTGTAAAACAAGAAAAAATGACTGAGAGATGACATCTATTTGTCTCTGTTTTTGACTGACCAAATAATGACCAGCTGCAGGATATGGCTGCAGCCTCACTTGCAGGACATTATGGGACAGAAACGTGGATATTTATCAACCACTCATCAGTTAAATACCTCGCTAAGTGCAATTAGAGTCATAACGCAAGCAATGAAGGTGTTCAACTCAACAGAAATTTCAGGACAAACCTTAAACCTGACCAGCAGATTCGGTCATGCCCGTGAGATCCTGCAATCTCAAAATCAAGTGGTGCTTAACCATACAGTTGCGACACAAGTCATAGAATGGACATAACTGCAAAAAAATTAACGAAACACTTGCTATCAAGCTCCTTACATCGATGATACAGTTACCCACAGCATTTTGAGGAGCCACTAAGATAAAAATGTCATCTTGCTCGTCAACATCTTTGGCACCTATTGCAGATTTAAGGCTTAGTAAAGTTACACATTGTTAAATAATTGCCCAATGAAATTGTTCTGAAAAGCGATATAAGCTAATGATAGAAATGCTGCTATGGATCAGAGGTGGAATAGCAATTTAACATCCAATGCAATGGCGATCAAAGCATACGAGATTGATATGTGAGCCCCCTCGCTATCAAAGACATTAATGTTATAAGCCCCAACGAGTTAAAAAAGAAAGAAGAGAAAACACAACGTCTAAAGTTGAAAAATGCACTAATCACATGTTGGGCAAATTCTTGCATGGAGTTGAATGTCAAGAGAGGAACTTCGAAGTCCCTTACCACGTATACTTGGATTCTTTGGAGTCTATATATTTGGATTCTGCGAGTATTATGACAACAACCACTTTGTCCGCCAATGACCAAGGAGAGAACTAGTCAATGGTACGATCACCCTAACTTTTTAACAAGCATATGTCATTTAGATAAACTCAATTTCCCCAACATATACCTACAGATCCAATCTTGACAAAGGTTCCTAATGCACCATGATCTCCCCAATCCATGAACTCCAATATCTTGCGACTACCAGCAAGCTGCAGTGGCATTCCAGCAAGAGCACCTTCTCCCATGGACCCTTGAACACAAACCTGCATGAGATGATTTTCTAACAAATATGAATATAAACGGGTAACCAACACCTAATCTTAACGTAGGAGAGGCACAGGAACTAAGCCAGATATACCTTAACACGTTTTCCATCGTCAGCAAATGAAAGAGCAATAACCCTGACAAGTTCCATCAGTGTACCAATTCTATAAACATCCTGTCCAGATTGCATCACTAAAATATGGTTAAATTCCTATTATCTGTTTGACGAAGGACCAAATGTTCTCATACAATCATCTTTCCATTTCTGGGTTTAGCTCTGGGATATTGATTTCTACCTGAAATGTTCACAAGAAGAGCAGCATGAGTTTGGCTTTGGGAGTAACATGCATATGTTGATGAGGAAAACTGCAATAAGATGAAACAGGGTAAATCTGTTTGAGTAGGATGTTCCCCTTAAATTTCCAGGTCTGGATTCTTTTTTACCAATAAAAAGAGGATCAGCTTGATTTTAAGTATCAAGAGTCGTGTTTGGAACTTTAAGAACAAATAAACATATAGAAAATATGATGACTTAGGATATCTAAATCTCTCGTTAGTTTCTTTCTTGAGTAACTCAGGCCAATGAAAACAGCATCAAAGACGAATATCCTACCTTTAGTCTTGTTTTTCCATCATATATGGCTCTCTGCGTTGCTTGGAGCACAGCATCATAGAAATATGTCCTGATTTCTCTAGAGTGAGGAATGTTATTCAACCTAGTAGGTATTCCCCGCCATTTACCCTGTAGAATGCTAAAGCAAAATAAGGCAAGAATATAGCACAGATATTAATCAAAACTGCAGATCCACGATGCAGCTTTCAAACTAGGAACAAGGATAAATTAGTATGATGAAGTATCTCTTTTTTAGTTGCTTGATTTGATGGCAGTGAGACCACAGATACAGGGTTCCCTGAAAGAAACGTCCCAGGCTTACAAGACATTGGGATTAAGAAACTCGACATTTATGAATTGCAACATCAACCCTTTTCTTTGATAGATCCCTCACAAAAGGACTTGGGTCAATTTTCTCAGCAAAGATAATAATTGTCCTGCAATACATTCCTTACCAGTCTTTCCACAGTACTTCCTTCAGTTAAGCAAAACTAATCCTTTACATTGTGCTTCTAGAAGATTCCATGAGAAGTAACTCATCCTTTAAATCATTTAAAGTTGGCTATACTTTCCTAAGCTTTGCTACTTAGTTGCTAATTCTACATCAACACATCCTTTCGGTCAATGAGTGGAAGTCACTATCCTTCATTTTTTTCTAAAAATTGGTGGCCTTCCCACTTCAAGGAAAAGAAAAAGAAACTCATGATTGAAGTATCAAAGTAGAGTGATCCCAATTGCACTTCGGATGATGTTAGGCATACCTAGTTTTGTTGTTTTTGCTTTATCTTTTTGCACCCATTACAGCAGTGAGTCTACTTCACTGAAATCCACATCTTTGGGGCAATTTCCATCAATCTACACTCTCCAAAATGCAATCCATGGCAGGTTGTTACCAATTGCCATACAATTGTTAATGAGAAGTGGAAGAAAGAGTCAGTTGAGAGCAATTGAGGACCTTATTCATTACGCTCAAGTAAGTCGATAATATAGCTTGAGCATTTTGCTTGTATATTTCCAATCGTGACTTCACCTAATACAAAAATCAAAAGTGAAATTACACAAAGGAAATGTTGGTAGACGACCAAAAGTAGCTAATCAAGCCTATGCACTAATCAGAAAGTGACGGTTTTCAGGAAGCATAAGCAGGCATATGTGTCATAGACTCCTAATCACCAATAGACATTGATGCTTGTCATGCGGATATTTTGATTATGCTATGATTCTGGTATAAGTTGGAGATAAGATTTGATTCTTATGTGAACTGGAACACTTAACAGTGGACTAGATCAGTACCCATCAACACAAACCTAAGTTAAATATGGGATATAGAAAATGAAAAATTCAGGTGGAAAATGATAAGATATTAAAAGAAAATATTTCAAGTGGAAAATGATTAAAAACGACCTAATTATTTTACGAAAGGGAAAGAAGATAAAAAAAAAAAATTATCTATCTTTTCCTCTCTTTTTTCATCAGGAAATTTAAAATTTTGGATATTAAGTATTTTGGCCCAATATGAAAAATACAAATTAAAGAAAAGAACTAGAAAACCCGAATTTAAGTTGTAAGGTGCCTTTTGTCCACGAAAATTATTTTCGTGTTCAATTTCAATGTAAAGGAAATTGAATGATTTTCTACCCTCCAAAAAAAAAAAAAAAACTGAAAATTTTTCCGATTTTTTCCACCTATGGAGAACTCCGATTTTTCCCTGAAGCATCGCGTCAAGGTCCAGGCTAGATCGACCACCAAAAAAAAAAAATCCTCCAGGCCGGCGTCTCCATTTCTTGAACTAATTAAAAGACAAAAGTACAACAGCAGGCTCTCAAGAAAAATCGTCTTACCAAAATTATGAAATGCTGATGAATTCGGTAATACATCTCGACAAAGAATAGTGTGACCTGCTTTTATCTAACTTCGGAAGAAAACGCGAATCGTTCCGACATGTAGCCGAAGTGCTCGACTCATCGAAGCATTATTTTCATCGACCAATTGCTTCTCTACCGCAGTGGTGCAATGAACATCGCTGAATGTCTTTTAGAGTCTAGACGCCTTGGAGTCTTGGAGCTCTGTGATCTCCACAAGTTCATGCGAAATTCAACCCCGTCGTTCCATTAGATCTTCGAAATTTGACAGATGTGGACAATTTGTTGAGGCCTTGCAGTTGAATCCCTCATTTGAACACATGTCGGACTTTCTCCATGCCCTGAACATCACGAAGCTTCGAACATTGCCCGATGCCCAAAAATTTCAGGTTATTGAAGCACGAGAGGTCTGGTAATGTTTCAATGGATATGCAACCCTCGATATTCAGCCATTCCAAATTTTTCAACCTCTCAAGACCTTTAATTTCGACTAGATTGTGACAGTCTCGAGCACGTAATCCCTTCAGATGTGTTAATTGCGAAAGGTCTGGTCTTATAAGGTACTCACAGCAACTTATATCCAGCTCTTCCAAGTTTTTCAATCTGTCAAGGCCTTGAACTTTAGATCATCATTCACTAAGGAAGAACTCATATCCAAGTATCTCAAGGACTCTGCATGTTCAAGGCCATCAAATTTGGATAACTTCTTGCTTCCGGATACACTCAGATGTACTAAGGATTTTAATGCTTCTAGACCCTTGATTTCCGTCAGCTCAATACAGTTTTTAAAATCTAATTGTGACAACAATTCCAAACTTGACAAACTTGGCAACTCTTTCAACTTATCACATTTGGAGATAAAGATCTTCAATATTGCCGAGGGAAGCTCTGGAATGGATTCTAGCAATTCGCATTTGTAAACAGTGAGCTCTTTTAGATGGATTAGGTGAGAAAGTTGAGGCAATGAGTGATGCTGACAAGTGACTTCTAGAACTATTAAACAGCCGGGAAGCTTTGGCAGCGGTCCAAGTTTGTAACATTCAATTAACTGAAGGTGTTGTAGAGAAGACAGCTTACCCATGCTTTTGGCAGCAATTGAAGCATCCTGCAGCCGTTTAAGTCAAGTTTTTCAAGATGAGAGAGCTTATCGAATTTGTCGGGGAAGCCGGAAAACCTTGTCCAACTTATTTCAAGGATCTTCAGTGAATACAACCCATCTATAGGAATTTCCCCTCCCAATCTCTTACAGTGCGAGGCATGCAATTCTTCAAGGTTGCCCAACTTGCCTATAGTACTTGGCAAATTACTCAAATCACTTCTAGCAATATCCAAAATTTTCAAGTTCTTCAAATCTCCAATGGATTCAGGTAATTCCCGAATGCCCGTACATGGCAAGTTCCATTTCGATGGAGATTTTTTGATTTCCCCCCATCCTAAGGAAGCCCTAATTTAACGGTCGATAGAATGGTGTAACATCAATGCTCTCATCTAGCTTATCCCGTCCATCACCTAGTAAATTGTCTTTCACAAGGGAAACTAATGCACATGCTATTCAAGTCAAGGGTTGACAAATTTACGAGATGGCTAATTAAGTCGGGAAGTCCAACCAATAATTTGCAACCATGGGCATGAAGTATCTCCAGCTTCTTCAAAGAACCTATACAAGGAGGAATTTCCTTTATAGCAGTCCTGCATATGTTTAGTTCCTTCAATTTTTCCAACTTAACCATTTCTTCAGAGAAATGAGGCCGTTCAAAGAACCTATCCATGGAGGAATTTCCTTTATTATAGTGCTGCGCATGTTTAGTTCCTTTACATTTGCTGAGGTAGTAAAAGTTCCCAGCAAGATAAGTCCAAAGAAATGAGGCCCTTGACTTCTCCAATAGAATGGTGAATTTGCTCCAAACTATAACATTTTGCAAGGACTAATATCTCTAAATTTTGGAAGGTTGAGAGATTAGGAGTAACTTTTAAACAATGACAATTTTTAAGATTTAGAACCTTCAACTCCTTCGCCACTTGCAAAACAAAGTGACTGATAAAATTTCGTTGAGAGTAAGCCATTAGAAACAAAAGACATTATACTCTCCATCTGACCTTGAGATGACTCCAACCTTCCCAAAGCTCTGAAACGTCACTCCATGATAAATCAAGTATGACTAATTTCTCTAGATGAAAACTAGTAGCCACAAATTCTTTACATCTATCCCAAGCCATTGAACTTAGGAAGCAAGCTTTTGGAATCTCCAATCAGTTTCCCAGCACCCACTTGAAGGAATCTTAAGTTTGGTAGTGTTTCAAATTGTTCAATTGTATATTCACCGAATAAGTTGAATTTTTTGAGACAAAGGGCCTGAACTTGAACTTTTTCAATTCCCTACACAAATTTTGCACCAAATCAGCAAATGTTGAATCGATATCACATTGCCTTTGTTCTATAGTGGTGAACTTGACACTTAAATCAGACCATATTTTATCATATATGTAGGTATTCTTTTTTTGTTAATTGATAATATCATGTAACCTTCCCTTGAAGTTATTGAGAAACATTTTATATATTCTTCTTGATATCTTCCCTTCTTCGGTTTACGCTATTTCTCCCTTTTTCTTCTCTTATGCGATTAGACAATCAATACAATAGGCCATTTCGAGCGAAAAGCATGATGGCTTGAATAATGACTTAGAATGAATTTATACTAACACCAAGTGTTGGGAGTTCATTGTTTAAACCCAAAAGTTTTCTTTCCTTTAACTTGATAGGAAATGTCTACCATGTATAGATGCTAAGAACATTTCATCCTAATCACATCAAATAATATAAGGAGAATAATCTTAGCTGTGAGGTCTAAAATTGATTCCAATTGAAAGAATTCAGCTAAAAATAGAGTAGAACAACAATAGAGGTAACAATTACCTTATTTCTTTGAAGTACTTCCAAGGCTTCCTCATGTGCCCACAATCTACTTCGATTGATAGGCGCATTGGGATACTCTTGACGAACAATTTCTCTACCAAGGTCTCTCAATTGGTCATGCATATTCAGCTCATGATCATCTCCAATTTTTATTAGCGACATAAACCTCAATGTTTCAATCCCCATAGCCGGATAAAAATCACAGGCATCCCACATGTAGGATGCAATTCTTAAGTCGGTTCCAATAAAGAAACAAGCAATATCCAAAAATATTTGTTGTTCCTCAATAGTTCAATGCCTCATAGCTTATCCTCAGCTTCTCTTGCACTTCCTTGTGTGGTACTTTCATTAACTTTTTCATTGCATCTCGCCAAAATGCTTGGTTTTTCCCACACAAAAATGAACCTATAACTTCAAGAGCTAAAGGAAGCCCTCCAGTAGTGGTTACAACATCATGAGATAGAGACTTGAATTCACCTGAAGGAGAGTTCCTCCGAAAAGCATGTCTACTAAACAAGATCAAAGATTGATCCTCAGCCATTGCTTTGAGTTCGTACTGGTAGATCAACTCATCAAGATCAAGAATAGACTTATTTCTTGTAGTAATGATTATCCTACTTCCCCTCTCAAACCAGTCATGTTTCCCAATAAAAGCTTTTAGTTGATGATGGTTATCCACATCATCTAAAAGTATTAGGACTTTCTTACGTTTAAATCTAGATTCCATGATCCTAAATCCTTCATCCTTGTTCGACACTCTCTCCTCTGTTCCCAGTATATCCCGCATTAATTGGTCCTGCAAACATGAAATGCCCTTGCGTTGCGAGGATTCTCGAATATTTGCAATGAAACTATGATGCTGAAATTGGTTGGAGAGCTTATTGTAGATGACCTTGGCTAAAGTTGTCTTACCAATACCCCCCATTCCATGGATACCGACAATTTGGGTAGCACTGGGGTTATCATCCAGCAATCTTAGAATATCTACCACAGTATCATCAATTCCAACAAGTTGTTCGGTAACAACCAGCTGAAAGGCCTCTTTTAACTTGATCAAAACTGCTCTGATGACCATTTCCACCAATTCTCCTTCGTGGCTGTTTACAAAACATTCAAGCTAAATTGAATTAGAAGAACAATTATATCCTGTTATATCTCATTATTACCACGCTGCAGCATGTAAGAGTAAAAAAAGCAAGCACAAGTTGTGAAACACAAGATAGAATAGCCTCCTCTACAAGCAAGATCCGGTTAAAAGAAATAAGATAAGGTTTCTATAGAAAATGAAATACCCGTTAGCAGTTTTCTCCGATTCCCATCCCTTTATAGAACCCACTTCGTGGAGTGCTTGTTTCCATTTGGCAACTTCTTCCTCAGAATACTTCCCACTTAAAAGGGAGAAAGCCTCTCCAAAGCTCCCTTTCTGGTCTTGTACATCGGCGGGTTCAACCCGGTAAAATATGGGCAAGACAACTTGCCGTCGTTCTTCATGCACTCAGTCATCTGAACGAGCTCTTTAAGGCACCATTTGCTCGAAGCGTAATTCCGAGAGAGAATCGGGATGGAGATCTTACTATTCTTAATGGCCTGGAGAAGGTTGGTGCCGATCTTCTCACCTTCGCAAAGCTCATTGTCGTCTCTGAACACGTAGATTCCAGCATAGACGAGGCTGTTGTAGAGGTGATCCACAAAAGTTTTGCGAGTGTCCGTACCTCTGAAACTCAAGAACACGTCATAGTTGTTACTTCCTTTTGGAGTGGCGGACGAGCTAGGCGCAGCGGTATCATCTGCTTTTCGACGTTTGATCTCTTTGTTGTTCTGGTCAAAATTGGATAAGGGCCAAGATGAGACCCGTTTCATTTTTCGCTCCTCCAACAACTCTTGAACCAAGTCTCTCTGTTTGTATGAAAGGTTCCCGCTCAAGAAGATGACCATGCGGAGGTGAGTTTTTCACAATTTCTACTTCAAGAGGGGGAAAAGAAGAAGAAGACGAATAAATGAAGAATGACCGAGAGACAGTCGTCGCGTGAAGAGGCTCGACTGGTGAAGGGGGCCTCCTTTTGCTTTTTGACAAATTTCATTTGTCGTGTATTTCGAGTCACGATGCACTTTTCTTTTGGGTGACTCGATCTCTCTGTGGCTGGGGCCCACCGCTTCGTCCCGGAAATCGGAGTGGGAAGGACGGAGCGTCCTCTTCCACCTCAGACTCCACCGACACTGGGCCCACCCCATCAAATCAGTCTGCTTGAGGAATCTCAAGTTGTTCGTCGCTTGTCATTAAGCTCATTAGATTAGAAGGGAAGCACTGTTCTCCTGAAGAAATGTCTTTTTCCTTATTCTCACCATCAAATTGGTATTCTCGTCGCATAAGGTCATGAATCTTCCATTGAACGGAATCATATGATTGTCATTTATAAACTGTACATGTTTATCATCTAATCTAATCATTATTATGCTTCAATACAGGTTACAACTTCAATCAAGGCTAGAGATTCTGTTCGCTCTATCATTACAAGACACTGCTCAGCTATCCAAATCCTCACTTCTCATGTTTTGGCTTCGGAGCACGCTTGACCTGATGAAAAAATCTCCAATATGACACGTGTTGCTCATTGAATGTGCTAATGTGAAAATGACGTAATACCACTAGTGTATATAATATTTTCTCCTTTGTATCACCTTCAGTTCCCCAGTGCCTTCCAACTAGGGGTGTGCAACCGGTTCGGGTCAACCCGGTTCCCAGATTGGCCCACCCGGAAAACAAGGTCGGGAACCGGTTCCCAAAACTCGGATCTCGTTTGAACCGGTCCGGAACCCGGTTTCGAGGGATTACCCACCCGAGAACCGGATCCCGAGAACCGGATCGACCGAACCGGTTTTGGAACTGGTTGGAGAACCGGTTTGCAAAACCGTAATCTGTTTATACTTTCTATCTTTACCTCTCAGATTAGACTCCCCTGAGCTCTCGTCGCACCCCTCGCGCTCGCACCACGCGCCGTTCGCCTGGTCATCCGAAGCTCCGCTCCACCGGGGCTCCCCGCCCGCGGCCGCCGACCCCCTCCGAGCTTGCACCCGAGCGCCGACGCCACCTCCGTTCGATCTCGTCGTTCCACCGCCGCCGTTGCCTCGCCGACGCCCTTGACCCGCAGATCTCGCGTCCGCAAGCCCACCTTGTTGCATCTTCGAGCAACCCACGTAGCCCTCCGCCGATCCTGTTCTCACCGCGCGCCTGTTCCCCGAGCTCCCCGCTCGCCGATCTACCGCCACCCGAACGACGCCCCGCTTTGCTCGCGATCCGGACTAGCCCCTCGCCGATGCCCGCCGAAGCCACGTCGATCCTTGCCCTCACCGGCCCGCGATACAGCCCGGCCGTCGAAGCCGCCGCTGCTTGTGCCGATTCGCGTCGACCCGACGTCGCCCGCCCCGCCGAGCCTCTGCTGCAGGCGCCTCGCAAGCGCGCCGCCCTCCCCTACGGCCGCTGCTGCCCCCGGCTGGGTCCTCTTCGCTCGACGCCCGACGATTCGCTCCAACGCCCTGGTCGTATATACTTCGAGCCTACTCCCGAGTGACGCCCCTACCGCCGACAGCCCAGCTCCGCCGCTGTCCCTGTCCTCACCGCGCGACGACCCTGACGCTACTTCTGGTCCGCTCGCCGTCGGTCAGTGATGTTTGGTAATTAGAAATTATTAGCTTCATTGATTAGTTATACGAATGAGCGATAATAGTTGTTCTCTCATTCTTAAATATTTTACTTTTCTCGGTTTCACCAATGGATTCCAATTTTAAAATGGTTGCATTGCCTTTCACGTTTCATCGATTGATTTTGTATTGATTATGAAACTGTTATGGTGTGTAAATCATGTACCTTTCGAGTTTCATCGATAGATTATACCACAATTATTCAGCAGCTGATGTATGCCATTGTTGCAGCTTAAATATCATGGAAGTGGTCGAGATGCGATGATTGGTTCGTTGATGGGGCAATGGAATATGATTGGTCCTTTTCTTTACAGCAAATGATCAATGGAGGTAGAGTGGATACCTGGATGTGCGTAAACTTCTCGAGGTGGAATAGAAATATGACTCGTCAATTTTGTGAGCAGTTGGTCAAGATATGTAATAGTAAAGGGATGGTGGGTATCTACTGACAGAGCACAGTGATGTGATGGAATACTCTTTTTCTTTTCCTTTTCTAGTGATGTTATGAGGTACAAATTATTTGCTACAACGGTGGATGTGCTTATGTTGATTGAGATTGTAAATGCTTTATCTTACATATGAGTGTTAAATGCTTTATTTTACATATGAGTGTTGTACAACAATTTTTATGCAAAACATGTTTCAATATAAACAGGGTTAACCTTGTTCCCGGACCGGAAAAACAAGGTGAGTCGGGAACAGGGTCCAATGCAAACAGGGTCGGGTACAGGGTCCAAAAAAAGAGAACCGGTTATAACAGGATCGGGTACAGGGTCCAGGTTTAGACCCTACCCACCCGGGACCCGATCACCCCTACTTCCAACGAGCTGTGTCGCAAAACATTCAACACGGCTTTCGTGCTTCTTGCATCATGTAGTTCATGAGGATTGATTGTTTTCCAAGAGAACTCCCTCGTCCACGCACGACTACCAAAGCATTGGTTAGTGACGTTTCTAATCCGTCCCTACCGTTCTTCTTTCCCATTTTCTGAGGCCACGCATCTCTTCTTTTTAGGGTCAATGTGAAACGTACTGGTGGCCTCTAGCTGTTCAAAATATAAAAGGGAGAAAAGCTTAGGGCGCGTTTGGTAATGATTCTGACAAGAAATGATTATTTTTTATTTCGTTCTCTTAACCGATTCCGAGTAAAAAAACGCGTTTGGTAAGTATACAAAATTTCTGGTTTTGGAATAGAATTACGTTTGGTAACGTGTTCATTGATTCGTTCCAAATCAATTTATTTTAATTTTTAAATAATTTTTTTCTTTTTCTTTTTTTTTTTTTTTTTCCTTTTTTTCTCCTTATTCTTCTTCTTCTTCTTTAGGCCGGTCGCCGAGAGGATCGGCGACCTCACCGCAGCGTCGCCGGCCCTCGGCGAGGCACCGCCTAGCCACCGGCGGGGCCGGGCGTCGCAAGGCTCGGCCTCGCCAGGGCTGGGCGAGCCTCCAGCGAGCTCGTCGGTGGCCGGGCGAGCTCACCGGACCAATTGTCGGCGACCGGCGGCGGCGACCAACGGCGGACGGCGGCGACGGCGGCGCGGCACGGCGGCGGCGGACGACGGCGGCGGGCGGCGGTGGCGGGATGGCGGTCAATGAAGAAGAAGAAAATAGAAGAAGAGTAGTTTTGATTCTCAATTTTGTTCCCGGAACAGGAATCAACTTTTTCTTTTATTCTTGATTCTCTTTCCAATCTGTTCTCGGGAACAAATTTAAAAGGGAACAAAATTTTTACCAAACGCGATTCTTGTCCCAAACCGATTTCGAGAACAAAAATCGAGAATCGAGACTGTTTGGATGGTTACCAAACAGTGCCTTAAGGTACTGACATCAAATAGAAAGAAGAGAGAGAGAAAGCGAGAGAGAGAGAGAGAGAGAGTTGGCTCGTTCGTGAGGGAAAGCACTAAGAGGGTCCGGCGTGCGTTTGTCCGAGCTAGTTTTGCACCAAGTGCTTCACGTGGGATGTGAGAAAATAAATTGTACTAGCGAGCGGGAGCTCTTTATACTATTCACGGGGGATGTGTAATAGCTGCACTACCCAAAATTCTATTTGTGTGTGATATTTGGACTGCATTTTGATATAAATGTGCCTCGATTTATCCATTGTGATTTTCTCGTGTTCACCACCACGACCATGCTTCACACCCAACAACCGGCATCGATGAATGATATATGATATCGACTTTTGGAAGAGAAATCAACCTTTCTTGGCTTATTCGGATGCACTCATAGTTACAACCACAAAGCTTTATTCTCTATGAGTTAAAGCCATCTTAAAAAATCTCAGTTACTCCAACAAGAGTGGTTTCGATCTTGAAGCGATCAGCTCAAAGTGGGGTGCTCTGCCAATCATTGCCTTCCCCTGCATTTATGGAGTTCTGGACTATCAGAAAAGAGAGCACGGGACTCATCAAAGCTAAAAGAAAGACTGAACTCCTGCGACATAGAATGTGCAAGGCATTTCATATGGGATGCGCTGGATTTAAGCTGCTTTTTATCACAGTCTTCTGGCTTCCACAACCACTCCCTGCCCTCTGTCGGACTGGGTCATTATGTCATATTTGAAGAACGTCTATGGTCACATCCCCTGTTTGGTGTCACAGTGTTAATGTGCATTGAAGTACATAGAGACTAGCAAAATCCTAGCGTCCTCTCGGCTTAAAAAACTGAAGTTGCTTGTAATTTTCAAACACCAAATTAAAGTCTTATCCGGGTCATCCAAATATGTTTGTTAGATCATTCAGAATTATGTAGCATCATAGCTTAACAAATTTTACTTTCGGACTGACTAACTATAATAAGAAGTTGCTCACAATTCCTTTTTTATTTTTCCAAGGAATGTTATGTTACCGGCTATTATTATTTGCTTTTTTTTTGGTCGGTTACCGGCATTTAACCATCTACACACGACCCGAGGGGCCTTGCAAACCAACTTATATATTATAGCTACAAATGTAATTTATATGATTGTAAAGTAATATCAATAATTTTTTACCATTGATATCATTTTGCCGATAATTTAATTGTTTTTATGTATGTCAATGACTCAATATAACAAAACATACATCACTTACTTTGCATTCCAAGTTGAGTTTTGTTGTTAATATATATTTTTATTAATATATTGACAGAAGTTCCATAATTATTCTTCCAATGCTAGTGATATTATAGCTTTCCAAAAGCTTATTTTTAACCTTAAACCGGCCATGATAATTGATAAATTCTTCCTATAAATCTTTTTGTAGTTATAAATAATTAATAACTAATAATAAGTTCCTTTATTGCATTATGTATGATCCACATAAGAAATGATCAGTTTCCTTCTTTTTCATAATTTTCTTCTAAAATTAAATAAATACCTGTTATTTAATAACACTCAAAGTCTAGTAAATAATAATCAAACCTGCTAAGTACATTTTAAAGAAAATATGTGACCTTAAAACGTGCAACGCATGTCATGTGACTAGTCTATTGAAAAGCAAAGCAGCCCTCCAAAAAGACGGTGGCAAAATCATTGCACATAAATTCGGCGATTATTCGAAGATGACCCGTTTGATGAACTTGAATCTTGACCGGCCCATTTTATCCGATGAATGCGTTCATATCTCAAAAATAAATTGAGTTACTTTGAGATGCGCCATGAATTTAGGGATTGGTAAGTTGGCGCTCTTAGCTTAATACATAAATCAAGTGAATCCATGAGTCTTGGGGAGAGAATCTCTATTAGGTTGAAGGTAAGGACTTCTTTAAATGCATTGCGCTTTTCCTTTGGGACTCTTTGTCACATTATTTGGAAAAATAGGAATAGCATCCTATTCAGAGAACAAATACCATCCCGGCATGAAGAACCATCTTTTTAAGGTGATTAGAGATAGAAATCAGAAACGTTGAATCCATGCATCGATCCCAACTCGGGGTATGTACCAAAACGTCTCTCTCCTCCTTCAAACGTGGAGTTGTTGTTTGCAAATTGCATCTTTCCAAATGAAGAACATGCAACTTTTGGCCTTTCTTCTTCATATTTATTACCTTTTACCAAAAAAAGAAAAGTGAATCCATGTCCTAAACTATATGTACCTAAATAAACGTGGAGCAAATTGAGCAAATGAAGAACATGCAACGGTTATATTTTAAGCATTTTGTTAAAAAGGGACCGGGACACCCTTGATAAATAACAAAACAAGGAAATAGGATCGATTTTTGCTTGTGAAGTTCGCAATTGATACTTTGAGAATTGAAATATCCTTCATTAAATATGCTTAACAAGTGCTTTGAGAGCACTCATTAACAAGAACCATGTTATAAATATCAATGCACACATAAATCAACATTTACATTGAATCTAACATGCTCATTTGAGAGATATGTGAATTGCATGCTATGTACTGTGCATATGGAATCATGTTGCTGTTAACATCGAGCGAATTCATATACCAACCACTGTCTCATAATTTAGTAACGGCAAAAATCCTTCAACCCGATTATTCGGACATGTATTTAAAGATACTCTCTACACAAAGAATGCGATTGATTAGCTGAGCTTATGGATTCATTAGGGCGGAGAAGTAAAGTCGTACTTGATGCGCTGCTTCCTGTCTACTGCAGTATACTGCTCAAGAAACCCCTACACACAGTTTAAGGTTTTGTTGATTAGAAAAGCTTATGATTAACGAATGGCAAGTCACACGTAGTGATTGATTCTTACCATATTCCGGATGTGCTCTTGACTTGATTTCTGCAAGTGATTTACAAAACCATAAGATATGATCAATAAGTCAAGATGAGACTGGGAAGACAAAGGGAAGGAGAAGATTCAAGACAATACTAACCTTGGTTTCCCAAGGAAGGCATCGTTGACTTCATCAATACTTGGTCTTCCATCGAATGTTGAAAGCAAGATATACTCCTCCTTCCCAGATGGCTGATCGACTCGTTTGTACAATTGGTAAGGGTACGGGTAGGACATCCTGCAATGAAGAATTCACATGTCGTTCAACTTCATTGAAAACTGCGACAACTCCAATTTTGATTGACAGAAAGATGAAGCTCTTTGAAGCTGAGAAATATTGATAAAACTGAAATAAGCAAAAGCAAAAGCATAAGCATCAGGCTCTCGACACATGTCAATGATATATGACATAAAGTTCATCTGATTCTTGCCTCAGCGAAACAAGAATCCACAATTCTTACTTCCAACATATTATGCATTCAGGCTCAGCTACCAGGCGACCCAATAGACCTTCAAAGTTAGCCAATAATCTCCTTGAAAGAACAGATAAACAATTTCCAGAGAATACTGATGTCTTGACATCTGCGCCTTTGATGGATAAGATAATGTTTCGCACACCATTGAGAATCATTTTTTCATGCATCCGGTAGAAAATGCACACTTCCACACTCTAACTTTCATTCTGAGGAAGCTTAGCAATTCTTCTGCGTTGTCCTTTTTCTTTGGCTAGGCAAGGGGATGGAGAAAGCAGAAAAGGCAAGACCTCTGGTATTAAGGACAGGCTACCCCCAAGGCCAAACCTTGATTTGTTCTAGCTTTATTGCATGTAAATTCAATCATTCCTCGTGCTCAAACAGTACTTCTGCACAGCCATGGCTGAGGTATGTGTCAGAGATTGGGGAAATCTACCTGAGAGTACCCATAATTGGGTATTGAGTTCCTGCATAATAGAGAAGCCGGAAGAAATAGCAATTCTCAAATGATGCCGCATACTCCAATCTCTTGTCCCGTCCCATGGTCTTCAAAACAAGTTTCAAGATAAGAGAACCAGTTCAAATCTATATCCATTTTGTTTCCACATATTAACATAGTACTTACTTGCATGATACCACTGGAACCTGGTAAATCCTGGAGAAAAAGAGCCATGCTCATTATAAAGAGGCAAAACATTAGTTGCAGACTCTGCTAAAACACTGGATGCAGGTCTGCAGACAAAATGTTAAGCGATGTATTAATAATGGTAAGAACATGCAAGCATTACTTTGAAGAAATTGCACAGTTTCTTGGGGTCATTCTTTGGCTGAATTTTGTTTGAAGAATAGCTTACCCCTTTTGACTCTGTAAATTAAGAAAATATGATTGAGAGATGATTTCTATTAGTCTCTGTTTTTGTACTGACCAATTAAAGACCAGTTGCAGGATATGGCTTCAGCCTCACTTGTAGGACATTATGGGACAGAAACATGGATATTTATCAACCATTCATCAGCTAAATACCTCGCTAAGTGCAATTAGAGTCATAATCCAAGCAATGAAAGTGTTCAACTCAACAGAAATTTTAGGACAAACCTTAAGCCGAGGATTGATGAGGATGACCGGACGCATACCAGCAGATTCAGTCATGCCCCTGAGATCCTGCAATTTCACAATCAAGTGGTGCTTAACCATATAGTTGCGACATAAGTCATAAAATGGACATAATTGCAACAGGATTAACGAAACACTCGCTATCAAGCTCCTTACATCGATGATACAATTACCCACAGCGTTTTGAGGGGCCACTAAGATAAAAATGTCATCTTGCTCATCAACGTCTTTGGCACCTATTGCAGATTTAAGGCTTAGTGAAGTTACACATTGTGAAATAATTGCCCAAAGAAATTGTTGTGAAAAGCGATATAAACTAATGATAGAAATGCTGCTATAAATCAGAGGTGGAATAGCATTTTAACATCCAATGCATCAAATGCAAAGGCCATCAAAGCATACGAGATTGATGTGTCAACCCTCTCACTATCCTGGAAATTAAAATTATAAGCCCCAAGAGTTAAAAATGTAAGAAGAGAAAACACAACGTCTAAAGTTGAAAGTATGCACTAATCACGTGTTGGGCAAATTCTTGCACGATTTTGGATGTCAGAGAGGAACTTGGAAGTCCCACACCACGTATACTTGGATTCTTGAAAGTCTATATTTTTGGATCCTGCGAGTATTATGACAACAACCACTTTGTCTGCCAACGACCAAGGACAGAAGTAGTCAATGGTATGATCACCTTAATCTTTTAACAAGCATATGTCATTTAGATAAACTCAATTTCCCCAACTATATACCTATAGATCCAATCTTGACAAAGGTTCCTAATGCACCATCATCTCCCCAATCCATGAACTCCAATATCTTGCGAGTACCAGCAAGCTGCAGTGGCATTCCAGCAAGAGCTCCTTCTCCCATGGACCCTTGAACACAAACCTGCATGAGATGATTTTCTAACAAATATGAATATAAACGGGTAACCAATGCCTAATCTTAACATAGGAGAGGCACGGGAACTAAGTCAGATATACCTTAACACGTTTTCCATCGTCAGCAAATGAAAGAGCAATAACCCTGACAAGTTCCGTCAGCGTACCTATTCTATAAACATCCTGTCCAGAATGCATCACTAAAATATGGCTAAATTCCAATTATTTTTTTGATGAAGGACCAAATGTTCTCATACAATCATCTTACCATTTCTGGGTTTAGCTCTGGGATATTGATTTCTACCTGAAATGTTCACAAGAAGAGTAGCATGAGTTTGGCTTTGGGAGTAACAGGCATATGTTGATGAGGAAAACTGTAATAAGTTGAAACAGGGTAAATCTGTTTGAGTAGGAGGTTCCCCTTAAATTTCCAGCTTTGGATTCTTTTTTTATCAATAAAAAGGGATCAGCTTGATTTTAAGTATCAAAAGTCGTGTGTGTGGAACTATAAGAACAAATAAACATATAGAAAAAATGACGACGTAGGATATCTAAATCTCTCTTTAGTTTCTTTCTTCGAGTAACTCAGGCCAATGAAAACAGCATCAAAGACGAATATCCTACCTTTAGTCTTGTTTTTCCATCATATATGGCTCTCTGTGTAGCTTGAAGCACATCATCATAGAAATATGTCCTGATTTCTCTAGAGTGAGGAATGTTATTCAACCTAGTAGGTATTCCCCGCCATTTACCCTGTAGAATGCTAAAGCAAAATAAGGCAAGAATATAGCACAGATAATAAAAACTCTGTAGATCCACGATGCAGCTTTCAAACTAGGAACAAGGATAAATTATACTATGATGAATTACCTCCTTTTTAGTTGCTTGATTTGATGGCAGTGAGATCCCAGATACACGGTTCCCTGGAAGAAACATCACAGGCTCAAAACACATTGGGATTAAGAAACTTGACATTTATGAATTGCAACATCAACCCTTTTCTTTGATAGATCCCTCATAAAAGGACTTGGGTCGATTTCCTCAGCAAAGATAATAATTGTCCTGCAATACATTCCTTGCCAGTCTTTCCAGAGTACTCCCTTCAGTTAAGCAAAACTAATCCTTTACATTGTGCTTCTAAAAGATTCCATGAGAAGTAACTCATCCTTTGAATCATTTAAAGCTGTCTATACTTTCCTGAGCTTTGCTACTTAGTTGCTAATTATACATCAATACATCCTTTCAGTCAACGAGTGGAAGTCTCTATCCTTCATTTTTTTCTAAAAATTGGTGGCCTCCCACTTCAAGGAAAAGAAAAAGAAACTCATGATTGAAGTATCAAAGTAGAGTGATCCCAATTGCACTTCGGATGATATTACTCATACCTAGTTTTGTTGTTTTTGCTTTATCTTTTTGCACCCTTGACAGCAGTGAGTCTACTTCACTGAAAACCACATCTTTGGGGCGATTTCCATCAATCTGCACTCTCCAAAATGCAATCCATGACAGGTCATCACCAATTACCATACAATTCTTAATGAGAAGTGGAAGAAAGAGTTAGTTGAGAGCAAGTGAGGACCTTATTCATTACGCTCAAGTAAGTCGATAATATAGCCTGAGCATTTTGCTTGTATATTTCCAGGCGTGACTTCACCTAATACAAAAATCAAAAGAAAATTATACATAGGAAATGTTGGTAGATGACTAAAAGTAGTTAATCAGGCCTATGCACTACTCAGAAAGTGATGGTGTTGAGGAAGCATAAGCAGGCCTATGTGTCATAGACTCCTAGTCACCAACAGATGTTAATGCTTAGTACCTAAGAGAAAACTAAAATGGTGCTGAGACTGCAGTTAAAATCTTATGTAGATGTAGGAGAAGAATGATAAGATAGTTTCTTGTAATTATTAGAGAGCAACTAACAAGCCTCGATAATCATTGTCCACAAAAAAGCTATCACCTTGAGCTCTATAAGAAAATCTCTGACTCCCTCAATCCTTCTCCTTTCCCTTGTCCAAGCACCATTGGCCCTTAAATTAATCAAAAGGGGCTACACAGTAATTCTAGCAATTTCCCAGAAAATGCGACAACTAGGGGCATAAATGTTACTGGGCAATAAATGTGCTCAAGGACCTCAAATTTCTCTTGTTTTAGCATACAATCACAATTACCAGGCAGACATAATATTGTGAGCTTCAACAATGTTGGTGTTGCATAATCTCCCAACTATCCCTGACAGTTTTACACCTGTGCAAGATACTGAATACAAAAAGACAACGATTTGCCAGAATGAAGTGATTCTTACCTTTTCCTCTGTGTCATCAGGACGGGTTACCAGTCTTGCTTTAATCTCCTCTGTCTCAGGAGGAAAATTTTTGATATGGTAAATCTTCCCTGTCAGTGGGTCTAGCCGTCTACCAACACATCTGTCGATTAGAATTTCATCAGGAACCTGAGTATTAAACATATTTTTTGCGTAAATGTTCAACTCAATGATACTTGCTCTCATTATGGCAAAGAAACCAAACAGAGAATAGCTACAGACAAAGCAACTAGCCTTCAAGTTAAAACTTGACAAAGAAGATTTCAAACTTGACAGTAATAACCCATGCATATAACAAAATCCCAATTATCTCTATCTGTTTGTGAGAGCACCCACACTACCAGTTCCTGATTGATACTCCGTGTCAGAAAAACAATGAGGATGTAGTACCTAGTTTGTTCACTAATCGTGCTCACCACACACAATCAACATTCTAACAGGAACAACATTAATCCATTTGAAACACTGCAGCCAGCAATAAATTGTGACATGTTCAGTATTTGTGAAAGGCCATTCCTCCCTAGGCACTAGACATGGGTTCTAACCCACACTAGATTTCCAAGGAAAGAACACTTGTCCACTTCCATATTCATAAACTGTCTGTCCATTTGAAGGAAATGATGGAATTTTGGATTCGTTTCTCTCTCAAAAAGTTCACTGGGGAGGTATAAAAGATTCATTCTTCTAATCAGTGGCCTGATTCTTCGAATATGCAAGAGACAGATTCTTTGCACAAAAAGAGTAGCGTATAAAGCAGGTGCAATTCAAAAGCAAAGATTGTGTATATGCAGGGGTCACAAACCTCTAACACAATGTAAATGTCTGGTCTAATCTTCCTTTCTTCCAGGCTTTGTGCTTGAGCATAACTTCGCGGATACCCATCAAGAAGCCACCCTTTTTCTTGAGCATCTGGAAGTGATAATCTTGCCGTGACCATCTGCAAAACAATAAGATTGCCAATCTGCTTGAGCTTTCAAAACCAGTAAAATTTATGATACATTGCAAAATGGTAAAGTTATCCATACAGCTGTCACAATTTCATCCGGTACAAGCTTTCCCGCATTCATGAACTCTTTGGCTTTGTTTCCGATCTCAGTCCCAGCAGATACTTCAGCTCTCAGAAGATCACCGGTGGATATGTGGACCAAGCCAAACTAAGAAGATTCAAGACAAACTTTAAGAAAACCCTACGACAATTATTGTAAAAGTAATCTATTTCAAGAGACCTTTTTCATCCGCCAACTGCATTATGCAAAAGAGAAAGGTGCTCAGAGTAGCTTGCTAATAAAAAGGAGAAAAGCATTGAACCGACATCATGAACTCTAGCAAACACTACTAAAGAAATTGGCGTCTACAGGTCATATGCGTCAGCTGAATTCATAAGCACACAAATCAAAGTTACTATTGAGACGAAATCAGCCTTGTTGTTGAAGCATCACGGAAACCAAGTTGAGGCCGTGGCCTTACAGTGCTAAAGTGCTACAAGTAACCATATGATACACTTTTATTATTAAAAAAAAAAAAAAAAAAGGAAAATTTTTTTCATTTTTCATCGCTCTTTTGGGTCAATTCTGCAATTATTAATATGAAAGAAAGATACCTTCCTGACGATCAACTCACACTGGGTCCCCTTCCCAGATGCTGGTGCACCAGATATCATCACCTTAAATGGCTCACCAGCCGAGCAGTTCACCTTCAGTCCCTGCCACACAAGAATCGATAATTGGCAGCACAAATACCCCCCAACTATAGCAAGAAAAGCAGAAAAAAGTGAAGGTAAAAGAACAATTGCCAATCAGCGAGCAAAACGTTACGGACCATAGATTTCGACTTTGCTCTCAAATGGGTTTTGGCGGGCACGGAGAAGGAGAGGACATGGCGAGACCGAAGACAAGTTGGTCGAGCAGAAGATGGAGAAGAAGGGTAGAGAGAAGGAGTGGAGAGACGAGGCGGGGAGGGAGATGGAGAGGCGCTGCTGCAGTGGAGAGACGACAGTGAAGCGTGTAACATGGTGGCGTAGGACACAGAGAGAGAGAGAGAGAGATAGAGAGGTGAATGGTGGGATGAGGGCGTGCGAAGGAGATCCAACTTGCATGCAAGAAAGGGAGAATCCAGGTAGAGATGGAGATGGCGTCTTCTGATTTTTGGCGGGTGAGGGTGGTGGCGACGGACCATCCACGTGTCACGGTGGAACTGGAACTGAAAGAGTAGACCCGACCCGAGTGCCTGGCCGGGCTCGGGCCGGGCCCATATGAGCCCGACTTCTGGAGGCCTTGCCGGGCCCGAGCTTGCGGGCCTGATCAAGTGCCCAAATCCACTGAGCGAAAAAGCATGGCCGACTAAAACGAGGATGGAATTCAGTGAAATTTTGTTTGTTTTTTTTTACTTAGATGTTCGTTTGTTTAAAGAGATTAATGCATTGCAAAATCCCACGGAAGTGCAGTTGAGTCTTTAGACTTTTATTTTTTTGGGCAAAGTCTTAATACTTTCGAAAGGTGTAATCATGTAATAAAACCTGTCATAAAAGTGCAATTGAGTATTACAACTTTTAAAAAGTACAAATAAGTCATAGAACTTATCAAATTAGTTCAATGAAGTTTTTTCATTGATTGTACTTTTTGAAATTTTTAGAACTTAATTGCTCTTTCGTACAAATTTTGTGTCGTAATTGCCACTTTTTGAAATGTTTATGACTTTATTGCATTTTTATGACAATTTTTGAGATTTCCATTGCAATTATCCCTTATTTAAAATTAAGCATATGCAAAAGGCATTTTGTACTTTCCCATCAAAATCTAATATGTTTTTGAAATTTCTAAGAATTTATGGAAAAATTATATGCGTATCTAGGTATTAATATGTTGTGAAGGTTTCATTTATTTCGGACTCAAAGTAGTCAAGATACATATAAGGGTGATGGGTTTGAAGGTGGGTTGAAAGATTGGACCGAATTGGACAAGTTTAGCCCAATGTATGGAATTGGAAACCTGTCCACCTGGAATCGGACCGGGTGGTCCTTGTCCCCAGGAACTAGTGGTGTTATTTTTTTAATTTTTATTGTCTTTCTCAAAAGTTCCTAAGTATATTGAAAGTTATTTTATTGTAGGATTAAATTATTAATCACATGGAAGTTGCTAGTAAAAGAGGAGATTACAATCACAAATAACCCATGCCTTTTGCCCTTGTTGAATAAAAATAATAAAAAGGCTCTAAGCTAGTTCCACCAGTTCGCCTGCTTCCTCTTTAGGAATCGGGAACCAAACCAATTCCCACATAGGCCAAACTAGCCGGTTCGGTCTGGTTCTGGTTCGATCGGGATCAATGCACACCTCTAAATACATGCATCAAGAATTAAAGTTGTACAAAAGAAATAAAAATAAGAACCAATACTTGGAAAAAATAATAATTTAATGTGCCTAAAGTAGCCCAAGGATTATCACATGTGAAACCAATGTTTGATTAGGATTTCGAACGTAAACTTGGTCAGGGAAATATTAATTCCCCATATAGGCCCGCCACAAATGGTAATGAAAATAGTTAGGACTAATGTGCACGCTTTGGACCGATCGCGACAAAGGATTATCCGACCTAATTAGAGGATCAAAGCTTTCATTCGATTCCCGATGGTTTAGGGTCGATATCATGATCCCACTATAATATATGATCTTGCAGTGATGTGATCATTAATTTAATCTGGTTTCGCACTGCGGAGAAGATGCATGTTTTTGATACTGTTTTTTCCTTAGTGGAAGAAAATAAGGTATAACCTGACATTTTTGTCCTACCTCATCGTATGCAAGGAGTTCTGCTGGAAAACTTTGATATATGGATTTGATTTTATTGAGCATGGTTTCCATGTCTCAAACCTAACAACCGTATGAATGGATTATAAGTTGAAATCAATTAATCAAATCTTTTCTACCTCGAATTTATTTGTTAGTTATCGGTTATTTTCACATTCCTGTCACTTTGTATCATAAAATGATCATCCAATTTTTAGTAACTTCGTTTTCGAGGTTCCTCTTGAAAATTTATGCAAAATCAAACGAAAGATCGTCAATGAAAGATCCTGGGGCGATAAGACGAGTGCTCTTGAAGCTTTGCCTTTTAAACTTCTTGCAAGAGGGTAAATTATAAGAGGACGCGCTCTAATAGCTTGATCAGGCATTGTCGTGCATAGATTGCGAGGGAAGATCGCTTAAAATTAGCTTCGGCACCTTTTCTTGGATTTCCTTTTTGCACTTGAGGTCCAATTGTGAGGTTTACTAGATGATGATGATGATTATCTCTCCACCTTCTATGGCTAAGTGATTCAAGAACAATTTTTCAATATTATTAAGTAATGCAGACAATCGCATGTTTGCGTAGCTTACTCGACGACTCGCATCTTAAACCGCTTTACAAATCTGGGTACCTCCCCCAGCTTTCTTGTTTGTGAGGACCAGATAAACAAAAAAGAACGCATCAATACTGATTTCGCCTATTATCACATGGAATCTAATCTCTCAGTTATATTCAGTAAAACTATCTGATACAAGCCAATATATTTCCTTCAACATGTCACTTTAACCAAAGGATTTTTTGTCTGCATCTAGGGGAGATTCTGTCTAGCATGAACCTGAAAAGACCATAAACCAAATTAAGAGTCTTGAAAAGTGAAGAGCAAGTCTCCCGGATGGGCGAGAAGCGCAAATCCTCAAGAAAGCCAGAAAAGAAAGACGAGAGACATGACGGTGGTCGCAGAGGATTTCTCCGGTCACATGGTCGATCACGAGCCCGGCCGTTTCAGTCCTCAGTGGTCGATCTTTAGGGTTCCAGCGCACATTTGTCAGGTCGACATGAAGGCATACGGCCCTAGGGCTGTCTCGATTGGCCTGTTCCATCGCAACTGGCCTGGCTCGAGAGTCACGGAAGCTCAGAAGGCAAGGTTCTACGAGCGCCTCATGACACGGATAGCTTGTGAAGATCGTGATTTTATTTTTGACTAATTTCATAAAAGTGTTGGTGAATTACCAGCAAATTAATTGAAAAAAGTAGTCACCCCGTCTTTTTTCTTTATACTTATCCTCTATTCAGCAGTCAGTCTTTCAAAAAAACGAAAAGACACGTTCAAGGACTATCCCTACTTGTGCGGATGGAAGACATAACTGTAATGTATAAGGACAAGACTTTGCATTTTCGTGCAAATAAGAGTTATTTGTATGAGTTTAGACGGTAGAAAATTAATATCCCTATCAAAATTACCATCGAGGTTAATGGTTGTCTTTATGCGTAGCTAGCTCTATGCTTTACATTGTCATAATCTTGATTTAATGTGCGGACGTCTAATTCTTTCGTTGGTCCAGAAACTGAATAATATTTGGCTCTCCATCCGATGTTTCATGAAACTAAATTGAATTGAGGTAAAGTTTCTACGCAAGGATAGAATGTGAATAATAAGTGAATCTATTAAAAAAGCAAAAGCAAGTACTGTACGATTAAATAATGAGGATTCAGGTTGAAGTAAGATATTTTGAGTATTATAGCACTAGAAAGATTGACGGGAACACGACAAGAATAAGGAAAACTTCAGTGGAGATGGTGCTGGTGATGTTCCAGAGACAAGCCACGAGAAGGACTGATCTTGTAACATGTGTTGCTTTTTTCTTCCGTACGAAAAATACAGCCTAGAAAAGGAAAGAGAAGACAAAGATTCAAGGTGGTGTCATTATATATGATCTTGCATCGTAATAATCAAAGCTTTAATCAATAATCTAATCCGGTTTCACACTTGATGAGCCTGTGGTCGTGCTCGACACATCATGTCTTTTGTCTTTGCTGACCAGCTTGATCTCACAGGGGATGCAACCCAATTAGAAAATGACTCTTTTAGACACACCATGGGACAAAGATCCAAAAAAATTTCATCAGGATAACCCGATGTGGTTATTTTCGTCATGTTTTTTTCTTTGGGTAAGTCGACCTTTTTTTTCATCCCATATCCTCATTAACTTAAAGATGTTCAAGATTCATATACAAAAGAAGAAGCATGGTTTCAGACCCTCTTTTTTTTATATGCCGCAATGTGTCGTGAATCGTAGAATCAGAAGGTACCAAAATATCATAAGTTTCATCAAGTAACTCTTCAGTAATCTAAGAGACCAGAAAATAATAGATTAGGAACTTTTATGGACCAGTAGATTTAAGAGAAAGTTGTGGGTTATAAGTTAGAACTTCCTTCTATTTGGCACATACGACGTTTTGAAAGAATTCTTGGTCTCATTAGGTCTCAGGGTTTGATGAATTTGGTCAATTCCGAGGAGGAGTATGAAATTATGAATCTACTTTACTTGCAGGTATCACCATCAAGATGGATTGCATATTATTAGGTCAGCCAATGATCATTTCCTTAGCCGGGAAGCATATTCCTCTTCCAACGAAGTTTTTGCATAGACATATAGGAGGTCGACATGCGCATGTGACAAAGTTGAAAGAAATGATTTTACAAATTTTCTGGGCATTTTGATTAATTAGACACATGTTAATTTCGAAATCATTGTCGATATTTATTGGGATTTTTATTAGATGGATGCATGCTAATTAATCCTGATAATACATGCAAAAATCTTAAATGTAGTATCAGCGGACAAAAGAAATGACGTCGAAGTAGTTCTCTCTTTACCTTTAGCTTTTGCATGTGTGTTGCATCTTGCTTTCTTTCTTCTTTAGCTTTGTTTCTTACATGTAAAGTTATGGTTAATAGTAATCCGTGAGATATACATGCAAAAAATATTCTAAATGATACTTTGCCTCCATACGAATATGATTCCCGGGACCATTTCAGACTCTTCCAAGATGCTGCTTAGTTTTGCATCTGAGAAAGGTACTATCACAAATGAATGCATAAATTATATTGAAACGTGAAGGCCAAAATGTTACTTTTGGACCCTAACTTGAACTATTTAAACTTCCGTTCTATCTAAACCCGTGATGCTTAATCTTTATTCTATGTGACTGCTGGTGTTCATTTGCATATGGGAAATTCTCTTCGAATGTTAATCGAGAAGGGAGAAACTACCTTTCAAGATGTCTTGGAGATCGTGAAGAACAAGACGCGCAAATTTCAGGGAAAGCCGAGAGCGAGCGAAGAGATGACGGCCACCAGGGATCCCCAGGGAAATCATGCAACTGATGACGAGCCCTATTTCAGCAAGCAGTGGTCGATCTTTCGGGTTCCGGAGCACATTCGCGAAGTGGATGAGAAGGCATACAACCCTCGGGTCGTCGCAATTGGTCCATTCCATCGGGACAGGCCAGAGTTGAAGGCGATGGAAGCTCAGAAGCTGAGGCTGTACGGGCAACTCGTGAAGCAGATTGGTGATGAGGGACGCGAGGTGGGTCTCCGGACTGCGATCAAGAAGTTGGAAGGCAGGGCAAGGAAATGTTATTCGGAGGAGTTCGACTATATCAGCAGCGAGGAATTCGTCCAGATGATGGTTCTCGATGGTTGCTTCATTGTCGAGCTCATGCGGTTGTATCATAAGAGCAATCAGGTACTTATTAATTCCCATCCCGAATACCATCCAACGCAAATTTTTCCTAGCTTGGATTCAAATCGATTGCTAATGCTTTCTTGTGTCTGTCCATTTTGGAAATAAGCTCGGCGAACATTTGGAAGAGCCGATATTTGCGACAAGATGGATGCTTCCCAGCATCACTAGAGATCTGCTAATGCTCGAGAACCAATTGCCCTTTTTTGTGTTGCAAGAAATCTACAAGCTCACCACCGTCAGTGAGAAAGAAACCCCACTAAACAAGCTCGCTCTCCTGTTCTTCGAGCCTCTACGACCCCAGAAGGGCGAATACACCGAGATAAAGTTGCAAGACCAAGGGAAGCATCATCATCTCCTTGCTCTGTTTCACTCTAGTTTCCTCCCGTGTGATTACCACCGTCCTTCTCCAAGGCGAGGCATGAGATGGAACAGACAGGAAAGTCTTCCGGGGAAGTTTTGGCTGGAAGAAGTAAGAATACTTCGGAGATCCGGCATTAAGCTCAGGAGCAACCCGGGTAACCTCCTCAACATAGAATTCGAGAACAGGGAGCTCCGAATCCCGACCCTCTTCATCGATGACTCCACGGGACCTTTGTTTCGGAACTTGCTGGCTTACGAACAGTGCAATGCCTTTGCTGCGCCGTATTTCACCTGCTATGCAATCTTCCTCAACAGCATCATCACCATGCCAGAAGATATCGAGATCCTTCAAGACACGGGGATCATAATACAGTCCAAGGCCAGGGACGAAGAAGTGGTGAGCCTTATCAATAGCCTCACCAAGGAGCTTGTGTTTGATTTGCACGACATGAATGACTGCTACATAGCACAGCAAATCGAAGACATCAACGCCTTCTGCAGAACTTGGATGAGTAAATGCATCTATCAGCTCTCGAAGATCGATTTCATCAGTATCGGATTATCATTCATATTCCCTTCATTCAAATAATTGTATATGCGCCATTTTCCTAGCCCTCCATGCAACACAAATGGTAGACATACTTATAACCTTGCATCTATTCCTTAATATTTGTTCTGAGAGACTCATTCTATGTACTAATCCAATACTCTTGCACTAATTGGTAAGGGCATGTTGTTTGAGCACATCATGTTTGAGAGATTATTCAAAATTTGCTGCAAATGGAAAAGCTCGTGCTCTGTGATCTGCATTAGATCTCTCAAGTTCCTGCTCTTTTCCCATTGAGTCGCACCAGGCTTTATTTGCGAGAAAGTAAAGCAATGAACAACTTCCAAGTATCGTACTCAAAGTTAATCATTTCGAGACATTGTTTTCGTTTAGTAGAGAGCACTAATTACCAACTTTTTGTACGGTGAATGGTACTTTTCAAGAGTAAAACATGAGAGAGGGGGACACCTTAAAAACTAGGGGATAGTCTACACAAACTGATGAGTTCTTTTGTAACTAAGTAATCAAATAATTAATTATAATTACCAGTTGAGGCTTCTCACATCAGTTAGTGCCGCACTGTAGCGCTACCTAGGGGACCTGGAATTGATAACAGTCTTTTTCTATTAATTTGCATTGAGCACAGTCACAATGTTTAAACCTAGTAACGGTAAATAATGGATTATAAGTTGAAATCAGCTTAATTATTTTGTTGACACGAAAAAATGACCAAGTTTTCAAGTATCGACTCCGTTGACAGAAGCCGAGAAAGAAGTGCTGGAGGGGAAAAATCGCTAACTGTTAAAGTGCTATTAGTTGACAATAGAGCCAGTGTTAAGTGCTAATAGAATCACTAACTATTTCTTCCTTTCTTTCCTTTTTTTTTTTTTTTTCTTTCTTTCCCTTTAGCCTGAGGCCCGTACTTGGCCCTTTCGCCGGATTCAACAAGGGCTCAACCCTCATTGCTAAGGCAAGGTTGCCCTCACCAGATCCTGAAACTATGGATGGAGGCAACCACGTCTGAACTGCAGGGGATTTTGAGGATGCAGGGGCTAAGGGAGGGCTCGGGTTATATATGACGGGAGGCTTGGGCTTGTTCTTAGACCTGGGGGTGGCTGCAGGGTCGGGGGTGGTGTATGACCTGTGGAGGGAGGCGACGACACAAGGGACCTCGAGGATGCAGGGGCTGAGGGAGGGCTATGGGTCGTAGGTGATGACGACAGGAGACTTGGGCTTGTTCTTGGACGCGAGGGCGGCGAACAACCTCAATGGTGGAGCCATCACCGGAGGGAATCAGCAGACGAGGCAATGGCGGAGGTGATGAACAAGGTGGAGGTAGAGGCAGCGGATGAGAGAGCAGATCGTGAGTCGGGAGGGAGAGATAGGGAGAACAGAGAGTGTAGTTGCATGAAAGAGGGGAGTGACTTTCAGACTTTCAAAATTTATGCCTATAAGGATGACATGTGTCATCCATCCAATGAACTATTGCAAATCTAATGCCACATCACTTATGTACCTAATATTTTGTCAAAATATTTGGTACACCTCACTTTTCAAGTTAGCAATAAATCATTCCATTCATGATCAAAATGTGGCCGATGAGGCCCACAAATATTGAGTAAGCCTCATTTACTTCTTTCATTGATTGACATGTGTCCGGTGGAGCCCACATTTAAGATTTTTCAATAATATTCTCATTCACCTTCTCTCTTCCACAAACACCCCCCGACCTTATTCCTCTTCTCCATCACTCTTTCTTTCCCGCTCATCTTCTCTTTTCCATAAACACCCCTCACATTTTTAGAAACAGGAAACGATTTGGATTTGCTTTTGACTACAATGGAGAGTTCTTCGTTGCCTTTTTTTTTTTAATAAAAAAAAAATATGGAGCTTGGAGGAAGCGTGGCTGTGGTGATGATGATGTCGTTGAAGACGAGGTAGATCACAACCAGGAATAGAAAAGCTTTCTTGGTGGTAAATGTGGGTCCCATAAAACGCATGTGGACCAATAAATAAGGTGATATATTGTTGACTTGGCAAGTGAAGTGTACTCAATATTTTCTCGGAAAGAGATAGAGAGAGAGAGTGTGTAGATTGTTTTAGGAACAATGGAGAGAGGGAGGATATTTCAAAATTTCTACATGGTGGGATTTGTTGGTACATTTATCGTGCTGTGAATGGATTATCTCCTTGCTGACTTGAACATCTTTTATGAGAAACAGCACCATCGGTCCGAGTTTCAGGGTGCAATTTCTTTTTAATGGGCATCATTGTATGAGTCTTGGACTTGAGTAAGTCCTTAAAAAAAGCCTCAAGGAGGAAACAAGCGGGGAACTGCCTTGGGGTGGGAGATCCCATACTGTCTTCCGTATTTACTCTCTGAAGACAAAGATAAACAGGAAATTAAGTGACCCTATAGTGGGGAAGATAGACTCCACGTTAGGGTGTATTTGCACACACTGGCTACCGTCGGGTAAGCTGGTATAATAACCACCTGCGTCTGGGGTGAGTAGGGGTAGGTGAAAAGCCTACTGTGGAGCTAGCATGCCTTACGGCATTGCACACAACCGCAGGCTAGCTCGTAACCCCTGGTTGTGTGCCTATGTGGGGAGATCGTACGTTGCCTTTTGAAGACCTCAAAGTGGGCGCCCACCTTATTTTTAGTGAGCTATTTCCTCTTTTATGTCTACTGTGAGCCCTTATTTATAGAAAGAAATTCATCAAATCTCATTTCCCCTTTCATTTCTTTATCCCAAATCCACCAGATAATTCACCCCCTTCAAAATTTGAGCGGACCTTATCCTGTGCGCTCCTACAAAATATCTTCACTCATGACCGGGCTTCTCTATTTCCCTCAAATCCACTCTTGGCCGGAAATCCGCTTTCATTTCTAGGTGTTTGTGGAAAACTTGCTCTTCAAGAATAGGAAAATGTCTGACTATCCAATTAAGTTTAGGGCTTCCCTACTTAAGTTCAATTACTCCGGTTTGATTAAAATGAAAATGCCCTTAACATGCAAATCGAATTGATGAATATTTTTACTTAGGGGCATGGTCGATCCCAAATTTTCTTCGCAAAGAATAATTAAAAGGATCACCGAAATTTAAGTGTTATCAGCTTGAAATTGCAAGAAGGTAAAGTTACCCATTTAGTCGTCACAGTCTTATCTACTGCAAGCTTTCCCGCATTCATGAATTCTTTGGCTTTGTTTTCAATGTTAGTGTTGGAAGATATGCTGTAATCTTGTAAATTGATCATATATTGTATCTGTATCAATTAAATATTAGATTTAGATATAGATTGATACATAGGATATTTTACTTCCTTTCATAGTTTACACTCTGTATTATATCTACAAAGATCTCTACATTTACAGACACATTGAAGACAATACAATATACAAAATTCTCTCTTCATTCTCGATCGTCTTCAATCTCTCTTTTTCTTCAACTTCTTACATGGTATCAGAGCAGTAAAAGCTTCTGATTTGCTTCCGCTTTCTTCATCTCTTCATCTTCTGTCAAGATCTTCAACATTCCAACACCCTTTCTACACTTTGCTTTCCATCGAGATTGTCAATCTTGCACAAACTTGACATCTCAGTTTTTTTCCCTATCATGACAAATAACCTACCTTCAGCCTCTGGTGAACATCTGCAGGATGAAAATCCCGTGCAAACTTCAGAAAGCGGGGACACTATCTCCACTGTGGACGTCGCCAGATCTCACGAACAACCTGTTCGAATTCAAGATGGTCATAATCTTCTGGCTCAGTCAAATCTGGGGCAACCCTTCTCGGTTCAGCCCATTCCGGGCCAACCAATAATGGGCCATGCTTACCAGTGGCCATTTTTTCAACAGCACAACCCATGGTTGTTTGGGCCTAGCCCGAATACATCATCGCCAAGAATTCAAGGGCCATGGGCCTCTGTCCAACCCGACGGCAGCCCACCAACCGTTAACGGGGCAAGCATGACCGCCGGGTCGGGTGGAGCAAATACGGGGCAAGCAGTTGGATCCGATGGTTCGAGTAATGGAGCAAATCAATACCCGACCAATTTCAATGCGGGTTATGGAGCCGGTTCGAATCCGGGTATGGGAGTGAATCCCTACCCGAGTTTCTCACCCGGATTTTTGTCGTATCCAGGATCGATTTTCACCGGACGGCCAGAATCCGGCGACCCCCTGTTTGTTTCCACTGCTGACGGACTAGAACTGAAGCTAATCAGCCAGCAGCTCACCGGGCACGAAATTACTCCAGGTGGTCGCAGGAATTCCGGCGCGCGCTAGTGACAAAGGACAAAGATGGATTCCTCGATGGAACCATCGTTGTTCCCTCAGATGAGCATCTTGCACGACATTGGAGGAAATGCAATCAGCTTGTCCGAACTTGGATCAGCAATTGCATCTCCCCAGAAGTCGTGGCCGGACTTCCACCCACAGAAGATGCTCAAAAGATGTGGGAAAATGTTAAAGAAATGTACGGCAAACTCGACCGTGCCAAAATTTTTTCACTCATGCAGGAATTGAGCAATCTCAAGCAGGGGAATATGACGGTCACGGCTTGCTTCAACAAGCTATCGTCTTTATAGAACGAGCTAGAAGTAGTCGAAGAAAAACTCGAGGGACCAGAATCGACATTAAACAGTATCGTTCAATCAAAGAAAGGGAAAAGGCTACACATTTCTTGCTGATTTTGAACGAGACTTACTTTACCTTTCGTTCACAGATCCTAGCCATGGATCCTGTCCCTCCGATCGGACGAATCTACCAGTTAGCTATGCAGGAGGAGAGCCAATGACTCGCGTCGTCGGAACATGCGAGGAACGGCGATAGCATCGCCCTTGTAGCTCGCGGCGAACGAAGAGATGGATCTGTAAAAACCCTAAATCAAGAGAGGGACAGAAGAGGTGCATTGGGGTTTGGAGGAGGAGACGTTGGTCGCTTCTTTAAAAAGAGACGGAATCAACGGCCAGGATTTGATGCGAGGATCTGATGGTCCAGATCGTGGGCGCGGATCGGACAGATCAGATCGTGGACGCGGATTGGACGGTCCTCTTGGCTCTGAAGGCGCGATGGATCCGACGGCGGATACGACTCCTCGACTAAAGGAGTGGACAGTCAGATATATGCCACGTCATCAAAAAATTTCCGACCTATTTTTAAGGGAAAGGGTAAAATGTTTTACGATTATTGCAAGCGTTCTAACCATATGATTGACAACTGCTGGAAATTACATGGAAAGCCCGGAGAAAAGGAGAAAAAAACATCAGCTGCCTATCAAGTGACTGGACCTATAGGCCAAAATGCTGATCAACCTATCTCTTATGGTCAATATCAACAGTTGATGCAGGCTCTACAAAAAATGGATATCTCCAACAAAGGAGGAGGTTTCTCAGGTATTTCACATTGCCTAATTAATTCAATTTCAAGAAAGGCATGGATTATTGATTCAGGGGCAAGCGATCACATTGTTTGTGATAAGAGATTTTTTACAAGTATAAATAAGGGATCAAATTTTCCTATTACCGTGCAATTACCCAACGGGAATATCACACATGTGAATGTGACAGGAACAGTAAACCTTAGTCCTCAAATTACCCTTGAGAATGTCCTGTATGTCTCGGAATTCCAATTTAATCTTATTTCTGTGTCAAGAGTATGCAAGGAAAACTCATGCTGGGTATTCTTCGATGCTGACACATGCTTCTTTCAGGCCCTTTCGATTGGCAGACTGATGGGCTTGGGTAGTCTCTCTAAAGGACTATTTTTCTGGACGAGTTTTGCAAGTAATTTCAATTTTTCATGCACTTCTTCGAATAAGCAATCATTGTGTAATTTGACTACCAATGATAAAAATTTTGTTATGCACATGAGATTGGGTCATAGTGTCTCCTTTCCCTATCCTCAATGTCCTATATGTCCTCTTGCAAAACAATCTCGTATGCCATTTCCTTCTAGTACATCCCGGACTAGTGAAATTTTTGCATTGATTCATGTGGATATTTGGGGACCTTACCATACAGTCAATCACGATGGCTCTCGTTACTTCCTTACGGTAGTAGACGATTATTCTCGTGCGTCATGGATTTTTTTAATGCAGTCTAAGAATCAGGCCTATTCTCACCTGAAAAATTTCATATTGCTATCCAAAAATCAGTTTGGAAAATCCATTCAGCGGATCCGTACTGATAATGGGAGAGAATTCTTTAGCCATGATTGCTCCTACTGTTTAATTCTCATGGCATTCAACACGAGAGCTCATGCGTCTATTCATAACAACAAAATGGAGTGGTTGAACGCAAGCATCGTCATTTATTGGAAGTCGCTCGTGCTTTGAAATTTCAAGCGTCAATTCTAGAAGATTATTGGGGAGATTGTTTTATCACAGTAGCCTATCTTATTAATCGCATGCCCACTCGTATTCTTAATGGGCGAACACCATTTGAGCTGCTGTTCGAGAAGAAGCCTGAACTGAACCACCTCAAGGTCTTCGGCTGTCTCTGTTATGTTGCAACAGTAGGACCTCGGGACAAGCTAAGTCTACGTGCTCGGCGATGCATCTTTCTTGGATATCCCAATCTGCAGAAGGGGTATCGAGTTCTTGAGATTTCCACAAGAGAATTCTTGGTGAGTCGTGATGTTATTTTTCATGAGAACATTTTTCCATTCTCTGAAAATATATCTCCAGATGAAGATTCAGAGAGCATATCCAGATCTCATAACTCTCTTCCTGATGAAGTGTTACCTAAAGATCTCTCATAGATACCAGTAGCACAACCAAGGAATCTTGTTTTTTCTCCTGCTCCAACTCCAGCAACAACACCGAATTTCATTCCGAATTCAAATCCTTTGGAAAGTATTCTGGAGGACACATTAGCAGATTCTACTGAAAATGAGGAGATTCAGGACACTTCACTATCACCTTCGCAAGAGACAATTCAATCCACAACTGGAGTTGATTATCCAAGGCGCTCTGGACGGTCTACACGGCCTCCAACTTGGACCAAGGATTATGTCTGTGCTGCTCACAACTCTCCAGGTATTCAGTATCCAATCTCATCATATGTTTCCTTTCATCGATTATCATAGGAACATAGATGTTACATTAGTCGTTTATCCGACGACAAGGAACCATCTAGTTATGATGAAGCATCCATTGATCCAAAATGGCAACAAGCAAGGCAGAACTGAAAGCACTGATTGATAATAATACATGGGATCTTGTTTCACTACCACCTAATCGAAAACCGATTGGATGTAAGTGGGTCTACAAGATCAAGTATCGTGCGGATGGCTCTATTGAACGGTATAAGGCACGGTTGGTAGCCAAGGGATTCACCCAACGAGAAGATTTCGACTATCACGAAACATTCTCTCCAGTTGCCAAAGATGTCACAGTTCGTTCCTTCCTAGCTGTTGCTGCTATTAATGACTAGGATTTACACCAGATGGATGTACACAATGACTTCCTCCACGGTGACTTGGAGGAAGAAATCTATATGGATCTTCCTCAAGGTATACGGAGACAGGGGGAGAATAAGGTATGTCGTCTCCGTTAATCCCTTTATGGATTAAAACAGGCATCCAGACAGTGGTATGCTAAATTTGCCAGTGTTCTAACAACAGCAGGCTTCAAGCAATCCAAGCACGATTATGCTCTATTCACATGAACTAAAGGTATGTCATCTATTTATTTGATGATTTATGTCGATGACATACTTGTTATGGGAAATGATAGAGCTTCTATAGAGAACTTCAAGGAATATTTGCATGCCACTTTCCACATTAAGGACTTAGGTGCGCCTAAGTATTTCCTTGGGATTGAAATTGTCCGATCTGATATAGGGATTTCCCTTAGTCAGTGGAAATTTATATTATAGATCATATCAGAGGTAGGACTATCAGGATGCAAGCCAGTTGTAATTCCCATCGAGCAAAATACTAAGTTGACTACCGCAGATTATGATAAGGGGATATCTCAAAATGATGATCCCATGCTCAGTGATCCATCAGGTTATCAAAGACTTGTTGGGAAACTTATATACCTGACAATGACTAGACTTGATATCTCATATGCGGTTCAGACACTTAATCAGTTTATGCACAACCCGAAGCGCTCTCACTTGGATGCTGCTTTAAAGGTCGTGAAATATTTGAAGAAATGTCCAAGACTTGGGATACTTCTATCCAAAAAAATGTGACATGAATATGACAGCATATTGTGATGCAGACTATGCAACATGTCTTATAAGTCGAAGATCTGTCACTGGGTATTGTATTAAATTGGGAGAATCACTTCTTTCATGGAAGACCAAGAAACATCCCACTGTGTCTCTATCCTCAGCTGAAGGAGAGTATCGAGCTATGCCCAAAGCCACTTGTCAAATAGTCTGGATACGAGGATTACTTAAGGATCTGGGAGTTAAAGTGCAAGGACCCACGAAGCTACATTGTGATAATGATGCAGCTCTCAAACTTGCATCTAATCCTATAGTGCATAAGAGAACCAAGCATATAGAAGTGGATTGCCACTTTACACGGGAAAAGATCCAGGAAGGAGTAATTGAAACAAAAGGAATTGGGACAACAGAACAGCTAGCGGACATTTTCACCAAACCCTTGTGCCAAAGACAACACACATATCTATTAAGCAAGCTAGGCGTCTTGGACATCTACAAGCCACCAGCTTGAGGGGGAGTGTTGGAAGATATGCTGTAATCTTGTAAATTGATCATATATTGTATCTGTATCAATTAAATATTAGATTTAGATATAGATTGATACATAGGATATTTTACTTCCTTTCATAGTTTACACTCTGTATTATATCTACAAAGATCTCTACATTTACAGACACATTGAAGACAATACAATATACAAAATTCTCTCTTCATTCTCGATCGTCTTCAATCTCTCTTTTTCTTCAACTTCTTACAGTTAGTTTCAACGGGTACATCCGCTCTCAGTAGATCACTGGTAGAAACTTTAACAACACCCTATCCTACGACAATCATTGGAAAAGTAACCTATTTTAAGAGATCTTTTCATCCACTAACTGCATTATGCAAGGGAGAAACGTGCTCAGTAATTCTGAAAAAAAGGAGAAAAGCATTGAACTAGCATCATTAACTCTAGTATCAGACTGCAATGACCAAAGAGATTGGAGTCTACAGGTTATACACTTCAGCTGGATTCAGACACACACAAACTAAAGATAACATCAAGACGACATCCGCCTTGTTGTTGGAGGATCAGCGAAACCAAGTTGCGGCCATAACCTTGCAGTGCTGAAGTCCTACTAAGTAACCATATGATCAGTCTTTTATCAACAAGTCAACAGTTTTGCATCTTTGTTTGGTCAATTCTACGATTAAACATACAAAAAGATACATTCTTGACGATCAATTCACACCAATGCTGGTGCACCAGGTATCATTCCCTTCGACAGTTAGCCGAACAATTCACCTCCAGTCCCTGCCATCCAAGGGTCAATGAGTAGCAGTACAAATGCACAATCTTAAAGAAGCAATAGAAAAAAAAAAAGCAAAAAATTGCAAACCAGACTCGCGAGACCGAAGAGAAGTTGGCTGAGCACAAGATGGAGAAGATGGGGAAGAAAGGTGGAGAGGGAGGAGTGGAGAGACGAGGCAGAGAAGGGAGATGGAGAGCCATTGTTGCAGTGGAGAGAGGAAAGCGAAGCGTGTACATTGACGCAGACGGAGAAGAGAGACCATACAGTAGACCTGAGTGTCTGGTCGGGCTCCGCCAGGCCCAAGCTTGCCGGCCTGAATAAAGAGTTCCAATTTGCCTTGCCTAAAATAAGACTGAAATTTAGTGAAACTTTGATCTTAACAGGGTGACATAATTTATATGAAAATGATTTATGCGGTGATTAAATTTTTATGGTCAAAGAAAATAACCATAGTTAAAATTGATAATAATGATATTTCCATCCTAAAAAGAAGAAATCATTTTCCCGAGCTCTTTTCCACAGGCAGGTCACAAAGGATGGAGAACCATCCTCAAACGAAGTTTTATGAGCATCGAGATTAAGCTTGTTAAGTATTTATATTTTCAATTTTTTTTGCCATCTTTTTTATGTTGCTTTATTCTATAAATTAAAAATAATAATATTTTTACTTTACATAAGGGTAATATACATGAGATAAAATGTAATGATAACATAAATTAATTTTTGAAAGTAACATCAAAAAATGTTTTCCATCTCACTTTCATATATTGGCGAACAATAAAAAACTGGTCGTTCTCCTTGAAAATGTTTTTCACGAAAAAAGATATTCCTCCGCTAAGAAGTTTTCCGCAAACATGCCATAAATGCTTGTCTGTTTAAACTTAAGCATATGTCAGAGGTATTTTTCACTTTCATGTTGAAATCTAAAATGTTATTGAAATTTCTAAAAATTTATAAATAAGAAAGGCGTATCAAAATGTCAGTATTTATATGTCGCGAAATTCTTAGGTAGTTCAGATTAATAAAAGGCCAAAGTGCGTGCCTGCCTCGTAAGATTTAAGGTAAGCATATAAAATGAAAATCAATACGTCGGAAAGAAAATTGTTTCGGCTTATAAATTTCGAGAATGGGCCGGAAAAAGGACTAGAGTGTGCCGGAACTGGCCCAAGGATTACAAAAATATAAAATATGACATGTGAAACCTAACTTTGATTAGGACTTCGAACGTGGACTTGGTCAGGGAATATTCAATACCGAGATAGGCACGCCCCAAATAATTAATGAAAAGAATTAGGACTCATGTGCTGGCTTTTTGCTAATAGCGACAAAGGATGATCCCACCAAGATGATTAAAGCATCGAAATTTTGAATTCATTTCTCGATGATGATTAGGGTTTTATGACCTTTTTGCAGTGATGCGATGAATAATTTAATCTCGTTTCACACTGAGTAAAAGATAAGATATAATATATCATGTCCTAGCTCATCGTATGTAAGAGTTGTATAGGAAAATTCGATATATAAATTTCATTTACATTGAGCATAGTTACGATGTTTGAGCCTAATTAAAGTAAATAAAAATGGGTTATAAGTTGAAGAAACCAACTTGATTATGCATATGATCAAGTCTTCGATAGCATGGAGATATTTGGTAATTATTGATTTTCTTAGGTCACTTTTAACCATAAAATGATCATGATACGTGTGGTCACATCGCGATTGCATGGAGAGATTGCGTAAAATTAACTTTCACGACCTCTTCTTGAATCTTCGATTTAGCACTTAAGGTTCGATACTTTGTGACTTTTACATTGATGATGATGATGACGATGATGACGACGACGAAGAAGACGATGACGACGATGATGATTTTTACCTCTTCTTCCATGGTTCACTAATTTAATAACAATTTTTCAATCTTACATAACAATCTCATGTTTGCGCAACCCACCCGGCGACTCGCACCATAACCCGTTTGAAACTCAGGGTGCCTCCCCCAGCTTTCTTGTTTGCCAGGATAAAGAAAACCTAATTGACTCGCATCTGCCTAATCTCTCACTTATATTCAGTAAACTATACGAGAAAAGCCAATATGATTCCTTGAACGTGTCACTTTAACAAAAGGGGCTTTGGTTTGCTTCTGGGGGAATACCTGTCTGGCAATTTCGCATGAACCTGAAAATCATAATTTTAAAACAACCAAATTGAAAAGAAAAAAACAAAGACTAGACGACAGAGTCCAATTTTCTAAACCCTAATTCTTTGATTTCCCTTTTTTGACCAGATATTCCAAACGTAGTTGAACTGTTCAAACTTGGCCTGTCCGGCCCCCAAAAACCTTCGCACCGCCCCGTGAGTGCTGCTTGTTTTCCTGCACAGAAAGTAGTGACCAAAAGACTGCAACCTATTTAAGAGTCTTGAAGACTAAAGAGCGAGTCTCCTAGATGGGCAAGAAGCGCAAATCTCGAAGAAAGCAAGAAGAGGAAGACAGAGACATGACGGTGGTCGCCGAAGATTTCGCCAGCGACATGGCTGCCGATCATGAGCCCCGCCGTTTCATTTCCCAGTGGTCGATCTTTAGGGTTCCGGCGCATATTCGTCAGATCGATGAGAAGGCGTACAACCCTAGAGTCGTTTCGATCGGCCCGTTCCATCGGAACCAGCCTGCCTTGAGAGCCATGGAAGCTCAGAAGATGAGGTTCTACGACCGACTGATGGAGCGGATGGCCTACGAAGATCGCGATGTGGGCATCAAGACGGCGATGAGGAAATTGGAGCCATACGCGAGGAGCTGTTACTCGGAGGAGTTTGAAGATATTAGCACCGACGATTTTGTCGAGATGATGGTTCTTGATGGTTGCTTCATTGTGGAACTCTTGAAGCTTTCCTATGAGAGCAATCAGGTACATGACTCCTGTGATCGGTTCGATTTCCTTTCACTGCAATTAGTGATCTTGCAGATGATTCATTTATTTGCTCTTCTGTATGTTTTTTGATTGAGATTAGGACGAAGAGGGACAATTTGTGGAAGAGCCGATCTTTGCAACAAGATGGATGCTACCCAGCATCACCAGAGATCTTCTCATGCTCGAGAACCAGTTGCCGATGTTCGTGTTGCAAGAGATCTACAACCTCACGACATTCGACAAGGATGCGGTGCCTCTCAACAAGCTTGCCCTCCTATTCATGGAGCCTCTGAGTCCGCAGAAGGGACAATACGATGACACAAAGCTGGACGACAAGGGCGAGCATCACCATCTCCTCGCCCTATTCCACGCGAGCTTCATTCCTTCCGACATTCGCCCTTTGAGAATGGAACGAGGCGCTCGATGGAACAGGCAAGATAACTTCCCGGGGAAGTTGTGGGTCCATGAGGCGAAGAGGCTGAGGAGTGCCGGTATCCGGTTCAAGTACAACCCCGGTAGCCTCCTCAACATAGAGTTCGCGAACCGCGAGCTCAAGATCCCCACCCTCTTCATTGACGAGTGGACGGGGCCGCTCCTGAGGAACTTGCTGGCTTACGAGCAGTGCAACTCGTTCGCCTTGCCGTACATCACGTGCTACGCGATCTTCCTCAACAGCATCATCGAAGACCTGAAGGACATGGAGATCTTGCAGAACGCAGGGATTATATACCAATCGGTGGACGAGGACGAAGAGGTGGTGGACCTCATCAATAGCCTCACGAAGGAGCTCGTGTTTGATATGCACGACATGAGCGATTGCTTCATAGCCGATCAAATTGAGGACATCAACAAGTTCTGCAAATCCTGGCAGAGCAAGTGCATTTTCCAGCTCTCTCATTGTGCAAAGATCCTGTCATCATTCTTACCATTCAGATAGTTGTAATCTCTTCCTTTACATTCTTCGATTCACATTCTAACCTCATCCCGTAACACACTCGACCATTCTTTTTATACTAATTCGATATCCCTGTATTGCTCCTGTAATTGCATTCATTGTTGGGAACCATTAAGCTAATTCCGCTTAGTTTTTTTCGATTAATTTTTGTGAATTATTAGTCCTCCAAAGTGATTGACTTTGTGTATCGAGTGGTCTCATGAATTGATCTGCCCCAGATCAAGCGTTTTTCTTAGCAGTTTCTGCAATTTGACTAAATGCTTCTGATCTCGCCTTGCAAGTAATTGCGGAAACCAGACAACAAAAGGCAGCAACTGCTTTATTGATTTATTATTGTGGACCACACTACTGCCGTTCCAAGAAATTCTAAACAATCTTTACATAAGGTTAAATTTATGTAAGAGTTGGAAAGTGTGAGAAAAACGTGGGCAAGAAAAGGTTACTGATTTTCCGGTAAATTACTAGCTTACCGACACTTTTGTAATTTTTATTGACCCTTTTTTTTGCAGTTTAAAGTAATGGTTCAAAAAATCCTAAACTTTTATACGGCTACCAATTCAATCTTAAACTTTCGAATTTGGGCAAATTTATTTTTATGTTTTTGTGCGAAATTCCAATATAGTCTATTCAATCAATTAAAGACTGAAAATCATTGATGTGATGGTTAAGTCAATAATAGTTGCCTTACGTGACACGGCAAGTAATCTAACATGTTTGACACTGCTTAAAAATCGACATCACTTTTTAAGAAATGATATAATTTTTTCTTCTTTTATTTTTTTTGTTTTCCTCACTACTCATCTTCCGCAAAAGGGCCAGGCATTGCCAAGGCTTGCGAGCCTCGCCGGCCAAGCGGCGGCTGCAACCCTCGCCCACACCTGGTTCTGCGTTGTGTGGCTTGTGTGCCTGCAAGTCGTCGCTGGTTTCGTTCCTCATTTTGAGATGAAGAGCTCTTCTTCACCTCCCATTCAACCTTGTCTCTGTTTCGTCGTTCTCGTTCCTCCCACAACAATGACATATGCAGAACCAGAACAGGCACCAGAAGAAGCTAAAAAAATAAAAAATAAAAACCAGGGACAAAAAGGAAAAAAAGAAAAATTACGGCAAAGCCAAAATGTAAGTGCTCGCTTGCCTCGCGGGGAGACCATGACACGGTCTCCAAAGCAGGACTGATTTTGACGGCCTAATCATTTGCAGCCAAACAAGCGATCGGTAAGTTTGACTAGTCACTTCGACGGTACCGATTTCCTCGCCTCGGCCAGCTAGGGTCTGGCCGACCGGCAAGGGTTTTGACCCTCGCCTGTGGGTGAAGAAGGTTTGGCTGGTGAGGGTGGTGTCGACGAAGAAGATGAGCAATGATATAGAAAAATGTTAGAGTAATTAAATATTAAATCAAACCTTCATCTAGTAGTTAAATTAAGATCAAAGTTTAATCTAGAAGGAGTGTTTTGAATAATTAAGTATTAAGTCATGTATTGTTTTAATAGCTTAAATTTAATTCAGGTGAAGTTTTTATAGACGGCGCAACTTCATCTCATGGCACGTTGGCTGCGTGGATGAGACGTGACGCCGACAATAACAGTGAAAAATTTTAGTGGAAATCGTGCTGGCAATGTGCTGGAGACAAGACAAGCGAACGACTGAAACATGTTTGCTTTCTTATGTTCGCTTTCTTCAGTCAGATAAAAAATATTACAGAATCGAAAGCCAATCAAGACTCAAGGTCGTGATTTACTATGATCTTGCGTCATAATAATCAAGACTTTAATCAATAATCTAATCTGGTTTCACACCTGATGTTTCTGGTCCTGGTCGGCACATCTTGTTTTCCGTGTTTGTTGGCCAACTTCATCTCATGGGCGACGCAACCCAAGTTAGAAAATGACCTTCCTTTGGACACCACCATAGATGAAGTTCCAAGACTTTGCATCAACATAACCGATGTGGTTATGTTCCCTTTTAAAATACTATACCCAGAAGAATATATAGCTTAATTAACGCATTGATAAACTTTATAGGTGTAATCACGATTCAATTTTTTTTTACAACCCAGCCTTTTCTTCACTGGAAATCCTCGTCAACTAAAAGTGAAGGAAAACGGTCCGACCCTCTTTATCTCAAATGCTGCGATGTGTCGCGAATTGTAGAATTAGAAGCCACTTAAATTTCTTAAATTTCGCTAAATAACTCTTCACCAATCGCAGAGACCATCAAGCAATAAATTATGGACTTTTATGGAGCATAATTTAATTTTAGAGGCAGCTGTGGATTAGAAGTTAGAACTTATTTCTTCTAGGCACATCTGATACTTTGAGGGAAGTCTTGGTCAAAGTACAAACAAGGGCTGCTCATTACATGTCAGGGTTTTATTTGATGAATTTGGTCAATTCGGAGGGGGATTATATGAAGTCACCATGCCTCACGTTACTTGCAGGTATTACTATCAAAATGAGCTTGGTCAGGCGATGATTATTTCCTTAGCCAGCAAGCATGTTTCTCTTGCAAGCAGAGTGGAGGGAGGCTTTTTGATTTAGGGGGTCAACCAGACCACGTGTCGCGGATTGTAGAATTAGAAGCTTTTAAAATTTAATGAACTTTCCCAGTTAACTTCTTCACTAATCACAGAGACCATCAAGCGATAGATTACGGATTTTATTTTAAGAGGAAGTTGCGGATTAGACATAAATTGTCATTAATAGTGAAAACATTATCTATCGATTAATTATATCAAGTAATACAGGTGATCAATGTTTGAAAAAATATTTCTCAAATTATTTATTTTTTAAGAAACAAATGATGCCAGGCATAACTGATATTTTGAAAGAACTCTTGTTCAAAGTTCAAAAAGGTTGTTCATCATGTGTCAAGGTTTTATCTGATGAATTTGGTCAATTCTGAGTGGGATTATGAAGTCATAACCATACCTTAATTTACTTGCAGGTATCACTATCAAAATGAGCCTGGTAAGAGGCAATGATCATTTCCTTGGCCAGAAAGCATATTTCTCTTGCAATATGGGAGGAGGTTTTTGCATACGACTTTTAGGAGGTCGACCATGCGTATCTGACTAAAGTTAACGAAATGGTTATTGATTTTTTTTTTTGGGCATTTTGATAGGTTAGACAAATGCTTTTTTATTTTATTTTTAGATTTCTATTAGTTAGGCACATGTTAATTTCTCGTAATAATGCATCTCATGATTGTTTTTACACTATTGATGTACAAAAAGCAATGAAGTCGAAATATTTCTCTCTTTACCTTTAGCTTTCGCATCGGTTTTGTATCTTCTTTGTCTATGTTTTTACCTAGTTTCACTAGAAAATTTGTCCAAAAAATAATTAAGTTATTGCACTTTTTGTCAATTCAGTCATGAATCTTTTCAATCTATTAATTGAATTCTAAATCTTTTTACATTTTGCCAATTAAGTCCATCCAGTCAATTTGACTGAAAATCGCTAACATGGACGGACATCAACCATCTTACGTGGTATAGCCGACACTGACGCAGATAAGTTTTAATAATGTTTTAATATTTTTTCGAACATTTATTTTTCCTTTTCTTCAATTTTTTTTTTTTACTATGGCTGGCGAGGGTCATTGGAACCTTGTTGGCCACTAAGTGAGGGTTGCGAAGCCCTTGCTAGTCTTAGTCTAGGAACAGGATGCCCTCGTTTGGTCACGCACAGACCTGGGTGAGGCCATTGCCTCACCCGCGGCCATGAAGCCTTTGTTGACTGCAGGTGAGGTTGCGGCCCTCGCCTAGTAGCCGTTTGGGCAAGGGCCTTGCCTACCACTAGCAAGGGCTTCATAGCCCTCACCCAGTGGCCAGTGAGGTTCCAACGACCTTTGCCGACCGCAATGAAAAAAAAAATTGAAGAAAAGGAAAAATAATTGTTAACAAATATCAAAATATTATTAAAACTTAAGCACATCATGCTGGAGAGATTTCTCAAATATGGCTGCAAATGGAAAATCTTGTGACCTGTAATCTGCATGAATCTCTCAAGTTTCTGCTCTTTTCTCATGGAGTCACACCAGGCTTCATTTGCAAAGAAGTAAAGCAATACACAACTTCTGAGTCTCATACTCAAATTTAATTATTCAACACAAATACTAATGTAGGCTAGAGAGCGCCATTCATCTGACTTTCTGTTTGGCGGATTGTACTTTTCCCGAGTAAAAAAATTGTAACCCGGACACTTTAATATACTAAAATTAGAAGCTACTAATATTTCATAAGTTTCACTAATCTCAGAGACCATCAAGCAATAAATTATGGACTTTAATGGAGCACAATTTAATCTAAGAGGAAGCTGTGGATTTAGAAGTTAGAACTTCCTTCTTCTAGGCACATCTGATATTTTGAGAGAAGTCTGGGTCAGATACATGGCATGGGGTTGCTCATTACATGTCAGGTTTTTATTTGATGAATTTGGTCAATTCCGAGGGGGATTATATGAAGTCATGACTATACCATTTCACTACTTGCCGAAATGAGCTTGGTCACTATACCTTACTTTACTTGCAGGTGTCACTATCAAATGAGCTTGGTCAGCCAATCATCATTTCCTCAGCTAGAAAGCACGTTTGTCTTGCAAGAGGGATATTTCTGCGAACGACATTTAGGAGGTCGACCATGCGTGTATGACTAGAGTTAACAAAATGATTATTAAATTTTTTTTTTTTTTTAGATTTCGATCAATTAGGCACATGCTAATTTCTTGTTACGGTGCATCTCATAACTATTTTTTCATTGTCGATCGACAAAAAACAAGTGCCTCAAAATATCTCTCTTTACCTTTAGCTTTTGCATCAGCTTTGTATCTTCTTTATCTAAATTTCTATGTAGTTATTTTAGAAAAAATTATCTAAAAAGTTTTGAATCTATAAACCTTTTCATTTTTGTTGGTTGAGATCTAAATATTTTCATATTTTGCCAGTTGAGTTCATTTGACTAATTTTGGCCGGAAATTGTTAACATAAATACCAACCCTATATAGCCTAATCGACACCGATTATGACATATTTTAATAATTTTTAGATTTCTTTTCTTTTCTTTTCTTTTTTTCCTCTTTTTTTTTTTCTCTTCTTGTTTATATGGTCGGTGAGGGTCTGGAATCATGCTAGCCACTCAACAAGGGCTACAAATCCCTTGTTAGACTTGGGCAAGGGCCGAGACACCCTCGTTTAGCCTCACACAAATCTAAATGAGGCTAGATGGTCTGGATGAGAATCCGGCGACCCTTGCTGGCCACAATAAAGAAAAAAAAAAGGAAAAAAAATTAAAAAATAAATTAATTAAAACTCGTCCACATTAAAGCCGGTTCTGCTACATAGAATAGCAAGTATCAATGTCAGTGATTTTTCAACCAAAATTTGGCAAAACATGAAAGTGTATATGATTCCATTGATGAAAGGTTTAGTAATAAATTGACAAAAGTGCAATAGGTTTAAGATTTTTTGGACAATTTTCCCTAGTTTCACTTCAACAAATAGATACACTTATAACTAGTTATGGGTTAATATTAATCCGTAAGATAAGTCCAAAAATATTCTACAAAATAATGTGCCGCCACTCAAATAAGATTCCTCATTCCATGTCGGACTCATCCAGGGTGCTGCTTAGTCTTGTATCTGAGGAGGTTCTCATCACGCACGATTGCATAAAGGTATTGAATCTTGAAGGCCAAAATCTATATTTCTGACCCTACCCTTTTGAACTATTCAAACTTTTTCTATCTCAACCTGTAATGTTTAATCTTTATACCTCGTGACTGCTTGTGTTCCAGCGCCTGCTGGAAATATTCTTTCATTGTTAATCGACCCTAGAGAGAGATGGCCCTTTGCGGTGTCTCTGAGATCATGAAAAACAAGAAGCGCAAATCTCTGGGAAAGGTGAAAGCAAGTGAAGAGATGACGGCCGCTGGCGATCTCCATGGAAATCATGCGACGGGCCACAAGCGTCATTTCGGCAAGCAGTGGACGATCTTTCGGGTTCCGGAGCACATTTGCGAGGTCGACAAGAAGGCGTACAACCCTCGGGTTGTCTCAATCGGTCCTTTCCACCAGAGACGGCCGGAGTTGAAGGCGATGGAAGCTCAGAAGCTGAGGATGTACGAGCGTCTCATGAAGCAGATCGGTGATGAGGGCCGCGATGTGGGCCTCGAGACTGCGATCAAGCAGTTGGAAGGAAGGGCAAGGAGAAGTTACTCAGAGGAGTTCGACCACATCAGCAGCGAGGAGTTCACTCAGATGATGGTTCTCGATGGTTGCTTCATCGTCGAGCTCATGCGGTTGTATCATGAGAGCAATCAGGTGCCTATTAATTCCCATCCCAAATGCCATCCAACGCAATTTTTTTTCCTTGCTCTGATTTATCGATTGCTAATACTTTATCGTGTCTGACCATTTGTCTGTTCGGAAATCAGCACGGCCAACATGTGGAAGAACCAATATTCGCGACGAGATGGATGCTTCCCAACATCACCAGAGATCTGCTAATGCTTGAGAACCAATTGCCCTTTTTTGTGTTGCTAGAAATCTACAAGCTCACCACATTCGACGAGGAAGCAATCCCGCTAAACAAGCTTGCGCTCCTATTCTTCGAGCCTCTACGACCCCAAAAGGGCCAATACACTGAGATAAGGTGGCAAGACCAAGGGAAGCATCATCATCTCCTCGCTCTATATCACTCTAGTTTCGTCCCAAGTGATTACCATCCTTCTCAAAGGTTCCGAGACGTGAGATGGAACAGACACGAAAATTTTCCAGGGAAGTTTTGGCTGGAAGAAGTAAGGATACTTCGGAGATCTGGCATTACGTTCAAGAGCAATCCCGGTAACCTCCTCAACATAGAATTCGAGAACAGGGAGCTCCGGATCCCGACCCTCTTCGTCGACGACTCCACGGGGCCTTTGCTTCGGAACTTGCTGGCTTACGAGCAATGCAATGCCTTCGCCGCGCCGTATTTCACCTGCTATGCGATCTTCCTCAACAGCATCATCGATGTGCCGGAAGACATCGAGATCCTTCAAGAGGCGGGGATCATAGTACAGTCCGAGGCCGTGGACGAAGAGGTGGTCAACCTAGTCAATAGTCTCACCAAGGAGCTCGTGTTCGATTTGGACGACCGGAACGACTGCTACATAGCACGGCAAATTGAAGACATCAACGCCTTCTGCAGATCTTGGAAGAGCAAATGCATCTATCAGCTCTCGTGCATCGATTTTGTCCGATTAGGGTTGTCATTCCTGTTCCCTTGGCTCAAGTAATCGCATGCACGCTATTTTCTTAGTCCTCCTTCGGGCAACGCAAATCACCTTCATATCTGTTCTCAGAGACTAATTCTTCCTACTAATTCAGTAGTCGAACACTAATTGGTAAGGAGATATTGTTTAATATACTAGAGGAGCAGAGTCTTGACGAACTGACAAGTTCTTTTTCTAATTAAGTAATCAAGTAATTAATTATAGTTACTTGTAGATGCTTCTAACACCAGTTAGAGCCTCCCTGTGGTGGTAGCTAGGGGACTTGGACTTAATCTTTTCCTATTGTAAGGCAAATGAGATGGCCTAATGATCATGACTGTGACCGTGAGTGCCTAATCACCTTAAGCATTCTTCAAGAATTGTTGTATGGAAATCGTACGTCGACCTAAAGATTACAGAACTCTTATGAAAGAGTTCAGCAGAAAAGTTTGACATGTAGATTTAATTTTCCGTGAGCGTTGTTACAATGTTTTAAACCTAATAACAGTGAAAAAAAAAGGATGGTATGTTGAAATCAGCTTAACCACGTAAATAATCATATCTTTGATTGGTGGTTATCGATTTTCTTCAAATCCCCATCACTTTTAACTATGAAATGATCATGTTAGGCATTGTTATGTCTGGATTTCATGAAATCTGCCCCCACGACCTCGTCTTGAGCATTCCATTTTGCACTTAAGGTCCAATACCGTGTAAAGTTTACTTTGATGATGACGGTGATTATCTCTACTAATCAAGAACAATTTTTTCAATATTACCAAATTAAGCAAACAATTACATATTTGCCCATCGACCGGGCGACTCGCATCTTTCCTAGTCCAAAAAATGAACGGACCAAATTGGCCGACCATATGACATATTGTACAGAAGCTTTGGGCAAATCTCTCGATTATATTCAGTAAACTATATGACACAAGCCAATATAATTCCTTCAACATGTCGCTATATCCAAAACGTTTCGTTTGTATCTGGGGGATATTCTGTCTAGTGTGACCATAAAAATGTAAGTTTTAAAACCACCGAATTGAAAAGGAGACTTGACGGCAAAGCCCAATATGATAAACCCTATTTCTCTTACTTTCTCTTTTGACCAAATATTCCAAACGTAAGTGAACTGTTCAAACTCGTTCTATTTGGCTCTAAAAAATTGTCATACCACCATGTGGATGCCGCGTTTTCCAGTCTGGAAAGTAGAGAGAGATCTTCATTATGAATCTTCTTCACCTAGAAAGACTATAACCTGTTTAATAGTCTTGAAAATAAAGAGCAGGCCTCCGAGATGGGCAAGAAGCGCAAATCTCCAAGAAAGCTAGAAGAGGAAGACAAAGACATAGCGGCAGCTGCTGTAGATTTCCCCAGTAACACAGTCGAACATGATGCCCGCTGTTCCCGCCCTCAGTGGTCGATCTTTAGGGTCCCTGCACATATTCGTCGGGTCGATGAGAAGGCGTACAACCCTAGGGTCATCTCGATCGGCCCGTTCCATCGGAACCAGCCCCCCTTGAGGGCCATGGAAGCTCAGAAGGTGAGGTTCTATGAGCGCCTCGTCGCGCAGATGGGTGACAGAGATTCCGATAAGCGCATCAAGACGGCCATGAGGAAACTGGAGCCCGATGCAAGGAGCTGTTACTCGGAGGAGTTTGATGATATTAACTCTGACGAGTTTGTCGAAATGATGGTTCTTGATGGTTGCTTCATTGTGGAACTCTTGAGGCTTTACCATGAGAACAATCAGGTATGTGATTAACTACTCATATTAATTCCAAGATCCAGAATTTATGGAAGAGTCCTGTGTTCGGTTTGATATCCTTTCACTATAATTAGTGATCTTGCACATGCTTCATATGAATATATCCTTTTGTATGTGTTTTGGTTGAAATTAGGACGAAGAGGGACAATTTGTGGAAGAACCAATGTTTGCAACAAGATGGATGCTACCCAACGTCACTAGAGATCTTCTCATGCTCGAGAACCAACTGCCGATGTTTGTGTTGCAAGAGATCTACAACCTCACGACGTCCGACAAGAATGCGACGCCCCTAAACAAGCTTGCCCTCCTATTCATGGAGCCTCTGAGGCTGCAGAAGGGACAGTACGACGATATCAAGTTGGACGACCGGGGCGAGCATCACCATCTCCTCGCGCTATTCCACTCGAGCTTCATCCCCTCTGCCTCTGGCTATCACCGTTCGCGAAGTAAGGGGGGCGCTCGATGGAACAGGCTCGGGAATTTCCCAGGGAAGCTGTGGGTGCACGAGGCAAAGAGGCTATCGAGAGCCGGCATCCGGTTCAAGTACAACCCCACCAACCTCCTCAACATAGAGTTCGCGAATCGGGAGCTCAAGATCCCCACCCTATTCATCGACGAGTCCACAGGGCCACTCCTGAGGAACTTACTGGCTTATGAGCAGTGCAACGCTTTCGCCGCACCATATTTCACCTGTTACGCGATCTTCCTCACCAGCATCATCGAGACCCTGGAGGATATCGAGATCTTGCAAGACGCTGGCATCATAATTCAATCGGTGGACGAAGACGAAGAGGTGGTGGACCTCATCAACAGCCTCACCAAGGAGCTTGTGTTTGATATGCACGACCTCAGCGATTGCTTCATAGCCCAGCAAATTGAGGACATCAATAAATTTTGCCAATCTTGGCTGAGCAAGTGCATTTTTCAGCTCTCACGTTTTGATAATATCTTGTCATACATTTTACCATTCAAATAGAGGTGAAAAAATAGCTTTACCAAAAGTTTATTTTATTGTTACCAATATTAATTAACATTCGGCATCTTTAGGCACCAAATGATAGAACTTTGCTGTATTTAGATTCGTTTTATTATATCAAGTCAATGCCAGGGAAAACATAAACCTAACATTTTGTCGACCCCACTGTATTTGCTGTTTTTTTTTCCCCTGTTGGATAGTTCAAATACGTGAGCTTAGCTGTAGAGCACCATTTCTTCCACCGGCAGCACTTCCTGTGCGGGTCGGAGGTGGTTTCCATCGAGAAAAAGGAATATACCTAGCGTAGCAATTTGGATTTATGATGATGTCCAAGAAAAGAAATAGTCGCCCAGCTGGTGGTCCTAGGCTTTGAATCATTCGCGGTCTTTCCTCGTGATTATTGAGGAAGACTTTGTACAATTGTCTTGATGCACAGCTGGCTCTGTGTTTTACATTATCATAATCTCGAACAAATATACAGACATGTAAGTCTATCGTCCGATCAAGATCCGTCTCCATCCAAAATCTCTTGAAACTAAATGTAACTTAGGTGAAGTTTTAATGTATGTATATAACGTGAAAAATAAGTGAATCGATTAAAAAATCAGGCGAAATATCCTTAGGATTATAGTACGAGAAAAAATCATTGGTCTCATAGCACGTTGACTGTGTGGAGGGAGGTGTGAACACAACAATAACAATGAAGAAAATCCAGTGGAAACTGTGCTGGCAATGTGCCAGAAACCAGACGAGCGAAGGAGCGAAACATGTCTGCTTTCTTCCGTAAAACAAAATAATATGCAAAAAGCCGATCAAGATGTCATGGTCGCGATTAAAATATGATCTTGCATTGTAATGATCGAAACTTTGTCAATAATCTAATCCGGTTTCACACCTACTGAGCGTGCGATCGTGCTCGCCACATCATATCTTTTGTCTTTGCTCGCCAACTTGATATCATGCAGGAGCGCAACACAACAAGAAAAACGATTCTCTCTAGGACGCCCAGATGAAGATGCGAAATGTTTCAGCAACCCTTTTGACAGCAATTCCTTGACAGCAATTCCTGTTCATGGTTTGACCTTTCTTTCATTGTAAATCCTCGTTAACTTAAGGATGCTCGGGATTTCATGTATCTTGGTCAAAACTTTGAACGGGTTGCTTGTGAGGTCTCAGGGTTTTCTTTGCAGAACTTGATCAATTCCAAGGGGGATTGGGGAATAACATGCATACTTTAATTTCAGGTGTCACTATCAAAATGAGTTGCATATTATTTGGTCAGCCGATGATCATTTCCTTAGCCAGAAAGCAAATTTCTCTCGCAACAACGTGAAAGGAGGCTCTCGAGTACGACTTTTAGGGGGTCGACATCCGTATTGTGAATTTAACGAAACAATTATTGATTTTTTTATTTTTTGGGATTTCGATTAATCATGCACATTTTAATTTCTTCGAACAGTGCATACAATAATTGGCTTGCCTTATCGATGGACAAAAAAGGGTGATTAAATTGACTCTCTCTCTTAACTTTAGCTTTTTGCACCTGTGCTGCATCTTCCTTTTTCTCTTCTTTAGCTTTGTTTCGTTGCAGTTTCCCTTCAACATCTATATGCACGCACTCATAATTATAAATAAATAAATAAATAATTAAGATTAATCCATTTAGAACTAAATGCAAAATTATTCTACAGAATAATATGCCACCAGCCAATTATGATAACCTTGTACCATGTCAATACTTTTCCAAGAAGCTGCTTGGTCCTGGATCTGAGGAAGGTATTATCACGCATGAATGCATAAAGTACTGAAACTTGAAGACCAAAGTAAATATTTTGTAGAAAAACCTGAACTATTCAAGCTTTCATTCTATGTAAACCCGTGAAGTTTAATTTTTTTATTTTGCTTTCCCCGTGACTGCTTGTGTTCCAGTTGCATATTGGAAATATTCTTCCTTTGTCAATCGACTAGAGAGAGAGAGAGAGAGAGACGACTTATTAAGGTGTCTTGGAGATCATGAAGAACAAGAAGCGCAAAGCTCGGGGAAAGCCGAATGCGAGCGACGACATGACGGCTGGCAAAGATCTCCATGATAATCAAGCAACCGATCACCACGAGCACCGTTTCGGCAAGCAGTGGTCAATGTTTCGGGTTCCAGAGCACATTCGCAAGGTCGATGAGAAGGCATACAACCCTCGGGTCGTCTCAATCGGTCCTTTCCACTGGGGCCGGCAGGAGCTGAGGCCGATGGAACCTCAGAAGCTGAGGCTGTACAAGCGGCTCATGAAACAGATCGGCGATGAGGACCGCGAGGTGGCTCTCCAGACTGCAATCAAGAAGTTGGAAGGCAGGGCGAGGAGTTGTTACTCAGAGGAGTTCAAGCATATCGACAGCAACCAATTCATCCAGATGATGGTTCTCGACGGTTGCTTCATCGTCGAGCTCATGCGGTTGTATCACAAGAGCAATCAGGTACCTATCGATTCCAATCCCTGGCAACCATCTTAACACATTTTGGCTCGCTCGGATTCATCGGTTGCTGATGCTTTCTCGTGTCTGCCCGTTTGTATGCCCCGAAATCAGCAATTTGAATATGTGGAAGAACCGATATTCGCGACGAGATGGATGCTTCCCAACATCACTAGAGATCTGCTGATGCTCGAGAACCAGTTGCCCTTTTTCGTGCTGAAGGAAATCTACGAGCTGACCACCTCCGGTGAGGAAGAAAACTCGCTAAACAAGCTCGCGCTCCTGTTCTTCGAGCCTCTAGGACCCCAGAAGGGCGAATACAGCGAGATAAAGCTGCAAGACAAAGGGCAGCATCATCATCTCCTCTGTCTATTTCACTCTAGTTTCGTCCCGAGTGATTACCATCCTCGAAGGTCCCGTAGGGCGAGATGGAACAGACACGATAATTTTCCGGGCAAGTTTTGGCTGCAAGAAGTGAGAATACTTCGCAGACGCGGCATCAAGTTCAAGAGGAATCCCGGCAACCTCCTCAACATAGAATTCGAGGACAGGGAGCTCCGAATCCCAACCCTGTTCGTCGACGACTGCACAGGGCCCTTGCTTCGGAACTTGCTGGCTTATGAACAGTGCAATGCCTTCGCCGCCCCGTATTTCACGTGCTATGCAATCTTCCTCAACAGCATCATTGACGTACCGGAAGACATCGAGATCCTTCAGGACGCGGGGATTATAGTACAGTCCGAGGCCGTGGATGAAGCGGTGGTGAACCTAGTCAATAGCCTCACGAAGGAGCTCGTGTTCGATTTACACGACATGAACGACTGCTACATAGCAAAGCAGATCGAAGACATCAACGCCTTCTGCAGATCTTGGACGAGTAAATGCATCTATCAGCTCTCGCGCATAGATTTCGTCAGTCTAGGGTTTTCATTCCTCCCTTCGTTCAAGTAATCGCACGCGCGCTGTTTTCTTAGTCCTCCTTCACACGACACGAATCACCTTTATATCTGTTTCAGAGACTAATTCTTTGTACTAATTCAACACTCACGCACTAATAGGTGAGGAGATTTTGTTCAAAGCACATCGTATTAGAGAGATTACTCAAATTTGGCTGCAAATGGAAAAAGCTTGTGATCTCTGATCTGCATGAATCTATCAAGTTTCTGCTCTTTTCTCAATGAGTCGCACCAGGCTTCATTTGCAAGAAAGTAAAGCAACATGTAACTTTGGAGTGTCATACTCGAAAATTGATTATTTCAAAACTTGTGTCGACAAAAGAGCGCTAATCACCTAACTTTCGGTACGGTGCATGGTGCTTTTCAATAGAAAAATGTGTGGCCCGCACACTTTAACAAGCTAGGGGAGGACAATCTAGACATTGCCGATAAGTTCTTTGGATAATTAAGTAATTAATTAACTGATTAATTATAATTACTTTTTGAGTTTTCTAACACCAGTTAGAGCCGCACTGTGGTGGCATTGATCATACTAGTCTCTTTCTATTTTTAAAATATACGAGCGAATGAGATGGCCTTTAAGGTCATGACCATGATGGTTGAGTGCCGCCTGAACACCTCGAAGTAATCGGACGTCCACCTAAGGATTACCTAACTCTTATTGTGTCGTGCTGACCAACCGACCGAACAAACGAAAAGGAAAGAGAAGTGATGGAAAGTATTGTGATTTTGCAGAACAATCTGTCGGTCATCCGAAGCTTTTGCCAAGCAATTTTAGTTCTAGCGATTTAGCGATAGCGAAACCGTCTTTTTTTTTTTTTTTTTTTTTTGTCTTGATATACAGTCGAAGAGAACTATAATGCTAGTAAGTGGTTCTTGGTCAAGTGCTGTGCTTCCAAAGCCTGTCTTTTGGAACCTAAATTCTCAGGCTCTTTTGGTCCTGACCAAACTACAAGAAGCGGTCTCTGGTCACGAGTCTTGGCACACCATATTTCATTTCGGCGGCAATGACCATTGACTAATCAGCTATAAGCCCACCAAGATTAGTCAAAACCCAGAAGGGTAAGACCCATAAACATAAGAAAAGCAGGGTGCCAGAAATCTTAGGATCACAATACCATAAGCAAGGAGTCTTAGATCACAAATCATTACCAAAAGAATACACAGCATTCCACCCACTCATTGTATCAAAGAAGAATCTGTATTAAGATGCATCATCTACTTAGAACTGACCGTCATTACCGAAACATTTTGACAATTGAACCAAATGTACTAACGCTGTGTCATGAACTGATCTCAGCAAGAAAAAAAATTGTATTAGAAAGACCAAATGAATTATTCAGATTACATTGACTGTATCCCTAGCAAAAGTAAAAACTCAAGGAAAGCAAGTAATACAAGATAGAACAGTTTGTGGGGTCTTCCTTCTCTCTAGCAACATACCCGTCTGTCGCCACTGCCTCTCAAAACTGTTCTATCAGTTTAGTCGAGCTTCACAGAAGAGAACAGGTAATGCACAAACCAGAATGAGGAGAGGAACCCAACTGTGCCGGTCGTGAGCATGATTGCAGTGACCATGAATAGGGAATAGCCCAGGTAAAGAGTGGCGGAGACCGGTCCGCTCAAGCTCTTAAGGTCAAACACGAGGTAGTTTACGGAGTACAAGAAGATGTATATCGCAACAGAACCAGAGGCAAAGAAGGATTTCCACCACCATTTCCAGTCCTCCACACAAAGGTGCATATACGTCAAAACTAGAGATACCTCAGCACAAACCACGACTAGAAGGATCAAAACGATGAAGAGGAAACCGAAAACATAGTAGACACGGCCCATCCACAAACTAGACATGATGAAGAATAGCTCGATGAAAAGGGTGCCGAACGGGAGAGTGCCAGCACCAAGGACTAACAACCAAGATGGGTATTTCTGAGGTGGGATTTCCCTAGGAATTTGGTTAGTCCTCACAGGATATTCGATCTGGGGAGCTTTCGCTCCGAGATATCCACCAAAAAGAGTAAGCGGAACTGATATGCAGAACCAGAGCAACAGCAGGATAACGAAAAGAGAAAACGGGATTGCTCCAGTGCTGTGACTACCCCACAAGAGAAAATTCAGAACGGTCAGGATCAAAAAGGCTATACCGGGGAAAAAGCATGCGGCTTTCCATGCGACCGACACCCATCCCTTGTGATCACCAGAGCTGATGGTCCTCCAAAGTCGCACAGCAACATAACCAGCAACTACACCGAGAATCATGTAGAAGAACAGCATACCTGTGATAAGTGTCCCACGTGAAGCAGGGGACATGAACCCGAGCGCAGCAAATAATATGGTCACCACTGCCATTCCAAGAATCTGGACACCGTCTCCGACCATTATGCATAAAAGCATGGGGTTTGACGGAGTGCGGAACACATCCCCAACCACAAGCTTCCACCCAGATAATTCCTCATTCATCTGAGCCTGTGCCTCCTTGTCAAGCTCCTCGTATCGCGTCAAGTCACGACGGACAGTCCTCAAAAAGATCACGAGGACGATACCAGCAAGGAAGGTGATCACCATAAGAGAATTGAGGATGGAGAACCAGTGAACTTTGGATCCCTCCATCTTCAAATAAGCATCCCAACGAGATGGCCACTTGATATCACTCTCCTCGAAGGCGACCTCATAAGTGAACACGATGGGCTGCCCTTCCTTAATGGCCATTGCCACAGTGGTCGGATCACATTTAATCGAAGAAGGATACTTCTCGTACATCTTCAAGTTCTTCACTGAATCAGCATTATGCATGACACTACAAGGCACAACCTCAAAACCCACAACTATATAGCCCTGCACATCTGAACCACCATTTCCAATAGTTGGAATCATCTCAGCGGCATCCCCTGTCCCCATAACACGAGCGACATTGGTCTCCTCATACTTATGAACCAGAACAGTGAACTTCAAATGGTTAAACACATAATACGTGTCCTGAACCTTGATTCCCACGGGGTACCCAGTCCACCGGAGAAAAAACTCTTCCTTCTTCGTGTACCTTATCGCAGGCAAATTATCAAGGATCAGGTTGACCTGATAAATTTCATCGATCCTCTCCTTCAAGAGCTTGAAACTATCCGCCGTGAGCGGATCGGTGCGGCACGAGAAGATCTCGGACTCGTTGGTGTACATCTTAAACCGATACGGCGAGTTCTCGATGCGATCCCCCATGAGGAGCTCGCCGAGGTTCTCGGCGCTATCCTTCACACCGTCCAGAGGCTGGCAAAAGGGCAAGCTGTAGTAGCTGTAGGGGATCTCAGTGTCGATGGAAGTGAGCGAATTCACCTTCACCGACAGAGTATCACCGACAGAATACTTATGCGGGTAACTCCCAGGGAGGTAAAATCCACATCCACAGTTCAAGACAAGGGAGACGGCCAAGACCCAGATCTTGAACCGATCAAAGAAGTCCATTTCCACGACGATATCTCTCGATCCGCGTCAGATCTGGACGAACCCAGTTGCGAAAGCAAAGCTAATCAGGCAATGCAAAGAGCAAACCCCCATCTGGGTTCGACGACATCACTCAAGAACGGCATCGACACGCACGAAAAACGACTAAAAACACGCAGCAAAAGATCCCGACTCGCACTAGCAGCTACTCGAACAACTAGAAAGATCAAGAAACGACAACAGAACAAGCGCGCACGAATGTCACGAAGGGCACTGCAGATCTGACTGACCTTTTGGGGAGGAGCGCGCATAGAGAGAGCAGGGGAGACTCGGCGGCAGCCACAACGCCAGAAAGGTGAAATCTTTGGCCTTTATTTATTGCTGGGAAGGGAGGAAGTCGAGAAGATGCGGGGGGCGATGATATTTCTACGATCCGTCCGATGGCGGTTTGGCGTCTTTGCGTGAGTACGCTGGACTGGGGAATACGTATCTTCGCCGGGGTGTTTTGGGGGGGGGGGGTGCAATTACCGGTTTGCCCCCGCCGGTCCATTTAATTTTAATTTCTTGATGGTTGCTGCTACTCGATCAAAATATTATTTATGGTGAATTATGTGTAATTGCATATTTTGTATGATGAAATAGAATTAATATCATGAATAACCCTTAACTTGTACACCTACAACGAATTCACACTTTATTAATTTTCGTTAAATTTTACCGTTAAATTGCTAAGTTTGATGATAGTTTGAGCTTTTACGTTCCGTTTGTTACAAGTATAGCGATTTGTGATTTTTCATGGTATATCTAATTTAATGAAAATTAATAGATGGTAAATTTGGTATAAATATACCAATTTTGAATTTATTTTACTTTTGATAAAATTGTCATAAGTGTATTAATTTGGGATTTTCATAATATTAATTCAAATATTATAATTTATAAATTATGGAAAGGGGAAAGAAACAACTGGCTTCCATATGAGAAATTTTGGTCACCTTATTCACTAGGGACAAGAGAAACAAGTATCCATCTTAGATTTTATTATACCAAGATGAGCAGCATGCGTGAGATGGCTTTGATAATAATCCATTTGGCGCACCACGTTTGTAAAGTTTTAGGGTACAGTCTAGGTGAAGATCAAATGCTTTGAAGAGGAGGTAGAGATGTTCTGACATCGTCTATTTAACGATTGCTGAGCAAATTTATGTAGATTGAATATAAGAATAACAAATAATGCGCTCAAGAATATCCCAAAGGGATCGCACTCGAATACTCCGCTTAGAAATTTCAACTCACTTGCTGACGAGGAGGAAATAATAAATGGCATCGTAGCATGGATTCCCGTGAGAGGACACAACACGCGCTATGTCTTGATTGTCAGATTTTATGAAATCATTATCAAATGTGAGCATGATTTAGAATCGAAAATCAGCCTGATAAGAGCCGGTCTGCTTTCAAATTTTGGTGGGATTCGATCTAATTCCCAAGTCCATTGTTTTGAAACATTACTATGTAGCTTGGTTCCTAATTCCGTATAGGAATCGAATTGGATTGGATCAAAAATAGATTCACTAAGGCCATGTTTGGTAACTAGCCAATTGTTAACTATTTATGTTCTTTTGTTCTTCGAAATTAAAAAATAATATAAATCCATTTGCTAACATTAATTAATTTTTCAACTCCCAGGGAATAGATCATTGGCCAGGAAATATATTTAGAATAGAAACAATAAATAAATAAATAAATAAAAGTTACTTCTTTGTTCTCAAGAATAATTTTTGAAATCAAGTAATTTTCTTTTTTGTTCTTTTCTTCCTTTTCTTTTCTTCTTCTTCCTCCTCTAGAAGAAAAGGTCAATAATCCGCCAAAGACGAGAATCGACGACCTTGCCATGGCTAGGCAAGGCTCCCTCAAGACTCGTAAGGTTGCCAACTCTCAGTTCTAACCGATCGACAGCCATTGTTGAGGCCCGGTGACCAATTAGAGGAGGAAAAATAATAGAGGAAAAAAAGAAAAAAAAATCTTAGAAAATTACTAAAAATTAAAAGAAATTTCATGTCACAAAAAAATTGAGGACTAAGTGCATTCCTTTTTTTTTTTTTTTTCTATTTCAAGAATGGCAATTTTGTGCAATTATCAAATGTGTTCGAATGTTGAGAAACTCGTCCAGAGAATAGAATAAAAAAAATTATTTCTAAGAAAAAATTGTTCCTAAGAATAGAATGATCACTAAACGTACCCTAAGTGGCCCTCATGAATTTATTTGTAAGAATTTATTCTTAAATTGTAAGTGAGTTGATAGCCAAATTTTCATGGATGATTGAGAACCGACATTCTAAATTTAAGTTTTATGTTACGTGTTATGAATTTTTTATAATTTATTTTATTTTACATTTTCATCTTTTATAGATTGTTGCTATTAACAAATGGGGATTTTCATTTTTGTTATTGCACTCACTTTCATCTTGCTTAACTAAAAATGAAACAAAAAAAAAAAAGAAAAAAGAAAAAGAAACTAGCCAGTTTTTAGGTAGACTTTAAAATTGACCTTGGAACTTATGATAAGATAAGTTCTAGGTTTCAAGGTGTAGGATAGATTTTAGGTTCCAAAAAATAAGTAATTAATTTTGACAAGTAGGTCCTAAGTTATAGGTGGAACCTGAACTAACCCTAAAACTGCTTACCCCTAAACACTGCTAATTTTTTTTATAATAAATTTGAGCTTTTAGATAAAAGTGTTATTTAACATTTAAATATTTACGTATTGATCCCGTGGAGTCGTGCCTGAAAGACTATGCCAACTATTCGATTGTGGCGGTGATGCGTTGGCTTGTGCACTCCAAACGCGCGACAATATTATAGCGAGTTTGTCACGTTGTAGCCCTGACATAAAAATAGGAGAGGTTATGTATGATTCATGACTAGAGCCTAACCGCTAATAATCGCCATTCATACATCTTTTCTTTGTTAGTACTTGTCTCGCATGATTAGTTTGTTGGGTCATCATATGTTTCATGTGGACATGAATATATAGATCCCAAATATTTAATTTGAATTTAAGTCAAGGCTAAGCGCTGCTCCATGCTAGGCCTTGGAATCGGATTAGATCAACCCTACTTGGCCAATTCTAATCTAGTTCCAAATTCTATATAATAGGTTCCGGGTTCCACAAACTGAAAACCGATCTTAGCAACTCACCATGGAACTGCTAACCCCTAACTTGCACACCTTTTCTACCCATCCAGTGGAAGTGTTTGCACTTTTGGTATGATGCTTATTTGTTCTATAACACCGAAAAGTCACAATCACCTCCCTAGTTGAATGTTGTGCTCTGCAATTTCTAATGGCATCTAATTTGTATCCAACTTGGTGAATGCCGGCACATTGGGCAAACTTTTCAGTGACATGCATCATTTGATCTCGACCTCCTTCAAAGAATCCAATTCTTTCAGGTCATTGAAGGCTAGTTGAAGATGCCGTAATGTTTTTTTTTCCATCTTTTATGGATTGTTTCTTGGAATTTCTATTGTCGCTTTTACTTTCATTTACTTAACTAAGTGATGAGTTGGACATATCCCAATTTCTTCATTTTGTTGTTTTGTACCGTATTTCTCCCAATTGTGTTACTTTACTATTTTGTTGTAACTGTTATTTATCTCGATTGTAAATTAGGAGATATTTTACTAAAATTTGTCCTTTCAAAGAATATAAAAAAATAAAACAAAAAAAATAAATTAGTAACTTCTTGGTAGACCCTGTAACGGCGTCGGTTCTAAGGTCGGCTTTAGAATATACATGATAGGTTCTAGATTTTAAAATTTGGGAACTTGGTTTAAATTTTAAAATTTGGGAATTTAGGAATCGCTCACTCCTAATTAAGTGGGCTCGACAAACTCGAGAAATCACTGCCCCATTTAACTAGTTTAAGTCATTCATATCCAAAGAGAATAAGACCACGTTTAGTTCTACATTAGAAGATAAAGTTTATTGTATTTTTTGGTATTGCAACGTTGTTTGAATTTGCATTGATGGAGTCAATATAATTCCTAGATCGAAAGAAAGTGAAATACAAACAACCAAGCCAGTTTCAACCCACTTAGGTGCATTTTGTTGAACTTTTGAGGAAAGCCTTTGGGAAAATGTAAAGGATTTTAAGTTAAATGGATTTTCCAAAATGCAAATTGTGTTTATTAAATTGTAATTTGAAAGTCCATTGTAAAATACCTTTGAGTAAAAAAGTATTTAGAGAAATTATATTTACAAAGGACTTTTGTAATTAAAAAAAAATTGTTAAAAGAAAAATACAAAAGTTGGCTGACGAGGGTTGGCATCCTTAAGTAGCCCTTGAAGACAACTGGTGAGGGCCACCTAGGGTCGAGCGACTTCCAACGACCATCAACGAGGGCCACTTGAGGTCGAGCGACCCCTAATGGCCCTTCATGGAGGTTGCGTGACCTTTGACGACACAAATCTGGTTACAGCGAGGTCTCCAACAATTGAGATTCAGGTCGTGTGATCTCGTCACGACTAGCAACCTAGCCTGAGGTCACGCAACCTCTAGGGACACATCTAGTCATGGTGAGGTCACACGACCTCGGGCGATCCAGATTTGGGTTGTGCCTGAGGTCACACGACCTTAGGCGGCCCTTCACGGGGGTGGTGTGACCCAGAACTAGATCGTGGTGACGCGACTCGTGGGCGGTCACCGCGACTCACCGATGTCGTGCGACTGGCCAGTGATGGTCGCTTGGGTAGCCGCAACCTCACTGGCATCTCTCCAGCCCATCGTTGACCAACCACACGCAACCATGCCACTAGAGAAGAAGATGAACAGTAATCATGGGGCCTTCCGAAAATGTTGAAAGCCCAAGGTAGCCTAGAACTTATCTTGGGCTTTCAACCTTTCAAAGGCTAGTATTCTCTCAATGTGTTTTAGAAATTTCACCAAACACCCAATATTTGGCCAAATGGATTTTGGACACTCAAAATCCCTTCCCAAAGCAAATCCCAAACGCACCCTTAGAAGGGGCAGAAAAGGAAAAAAGGCCGACGCTTTGGCTCTAAGCACATGAAGCACGAAGCAAGAGCGGTCCAAATGAAGAAAGAGATAAGACGAACGTGGGTACCACTTTTGTTGCATCGAGGTTTCGATGGTTTTTAATGTCACGAGTCCTTGATAGTTGCTAAGTCAAATTTCTTGTAACGTAGATCTAATTCTAGCTGAAGAAACCCTCAAAAGTGGTGCCAATTACTCAGATCTAAAGCGACCTCGGGATCATGTACTAGCTCCCTAAAGAGCAAGACCGATGCCCATATTTCTCACTTATATTATAACAAAAACATTTTTTTTTTATAGTGAGATGGATAGAAATCCGGGAGAGTTTGAATGGTCCTCCGTCGTCGTAGTTAGTTCTGTCCAATCCGAAGGATCAATAAAATTCCAAAAAATGGTCGATGGGTTCGATAAGGCGTCATGGTAAATGACGTGGCTTTGTTCATAAGAGAAGACATCATAGTTCTAATCGGCTGCTGAATGATTGATTGGCTGGACGGTAGGTTCCCTCGATGGCGGAAGCTTACCAAGAGTTAATAATTGAGCGATTTAGTTGATAATTATGGGAGAGGATTTAACGCCGTTCGAAGAAAGTTATTTCATAATTCTTTCAAGTGATTGAGTTTTGCACTTTTCTATGCGAAATCAAATTTCTATTTCAAGTGGGTCTTCTTTAGTCTCCCAATGACCCACGAAGTAGTCAAAAGCGACAAAAATTAATTTGATATGACTTAAAAAAAAAAAAGTAGTTATTGTTTTCCCATATTGACAAGATTTTCAAGGTTCAAATTCAATCGGAAGTCAGATAGGTCAAAAAAAAAAGAAGTTGAAAGAACAGTCTATCAGTATCCCGTCCACATTGTAAGGTGATTTATAAATTAATAATTAGAAGACAAGTTAGAGCAACTATTTTGCTGAATTTCTCCCACAAATGAAATAGGCTTTATCTAAAGTCGTTTTTTAGTTTTATTAGAGGAAAACAAGTTCTGCACTGACTCCGGACATGAAAAATCCAAGCAAATAAGAAAATCAAGGCTCGGAAAGTGCAACTATTACAAGCGAACCACATATAAACAAACTTTGCCAAAATTTAATTGACAAGAAAGCCTGAGTACGCCAAGATAAAGATACATGTTGGAATTTCATTGATAATGCGAATCTGAAAAATAAAAGTTTAGCTCAGTGAAGTAAAGATATTAAAAGATAATAAATTTGTTTAATTTGTACAATGAGCCTTTAGTAGATGGACGATAGTATTTCTAGTAGTCGTGCCATAACTACTTCCGAGCGATTGCCTATATGTTCCCTTACTTCCTAAAGTTTTGTGTCCATATTCTCACGGCGCCATGATATAGTGTTTGCATAGTTATTCCTTAAAAAATGTATATTAGTTGTTTCACAATCTTGATTGTGACAATGCGAGATAATCACCAACTCTCACTCTTTTACACATTTTTGAATCCCTTAGTTTCTCAACCCATAAGCCGAGTTTACATTCCGTCCCTTTAAGACATTTGAATTAACGTAGAAATTCATATGTTTATAAGCATCACTCAAGAAGTACGAGCAAGATTATTTCTTTTTCATTTTTATAGGGTTCTTGACTTATAAATCCATAGATGATTGTACGACATTTCTTTTATAAGCATTGACCTTGATAGTCCCCTTCGTCAAGCCGCTGACCGAGCCTATATTATTGTACCAACAAAGACCTCTCAGATTGGTAAAATCGCACAATTTGTGAGAATACTCGGACACTTGTTGACATGATGATAGTGAGATGATGTGATTCTTGTAAATCTTGCATTAATGGTTAGGATAAAATAGCATTTTTCATGAGAGTGATTAAAAAGCCCTTTCAAATTGATAGTCCCTCATTTGACATAAAAATTGTCAACTAAATTTGTATTGCATGAAAGTGTTTTAGCGATATCATTTTTTTTTCTAAAATCATAAGAAATAAACTTTCCTAGATTTAGTAAAATGGGTTGGATATGGGTTAGGAATTTTGCACTACAATAAATGGGTCATAAATGGGTTAAATGGGTTGATTTGGGTCGGATCATTTATGATTGGACCTAAATCCGACCCGACTCACCCGTTTCAAACGAGTCTACTTTGTGGTGATTGCGCATCTTTAACTATTTTTCCTCTTGACAGAACATTGCTTTGCCCCCTTCTTCCTTTAGATCTTGCCGTGAATGGACCATATATGCACAATACTTCTTTTTGTCTTGTTCCGATTTTAAATTCTTGCTTCTCATGTTAACCCAAATATTTGGTCATTCATTTTTGCTTTATTTCTTGTTTTAAAACAAAAATATCCCCATGTGTGATGCTTCTTTCTCAAGCATACTCTGCTGCTACCAATCCACGGCCACTTAAAAGATAATGGGCTGAACTTGAAATTTTTTTTTTTATAGGTTTAGTCCAATCAACTCAATTAAGCTTGGAACCATTCACTAGAATCCTTTGCCACCAGTCCAAGACAAATGCATTAAATAAATTATATGATGAATGCTCCTAAAATTATATGTTACGTAATATTTTTGTTCAGGGATCGGGGTCGCTCTCTAATATATATATATATGCAATAAACAACTATATCTATCAATAGGGAGTATAAATCACGTTCCAACGAAACTTGAACCTTCAGCAAGAGAGAGAACCAGCTTTATGGAATAGAGGGCATCTCATAGGCCGTTAGCCAAGTCAAGCGTTTGATGGACTTGGGCTGCTGGGCGGAGGATGATCGAATTGGAACTGGTTTTTGGGATGGGCTGGAGAGCGATGGGCCGAATTGAGTTGGCTCTAACTAGACCAAATTCAGATGTTAATGGATTCCTTTAGTTAAATAGAATGGTTAAATAATAAAGTGAATACTTAGGAGCACTTTATATGTCATTGGGTCAGTTGATCATGTCCCTTTATATAAAAGAGGAAAACATAGGATTTTGACAGGTTCTTCAGCCATTGAAGCCTATTCTACCAAACTTTTTCATTATACATGTAAGATATTTTTAAGAAGTCATCTTTTGTTACTAAATTAACACACTTTGGGCTAGTTGTTGAAATAACAATAAATACTTTCATTGCTAAGACATTAAAGAATAAGAGAAGCTAATACATGCATGTAATGTCCTCTGGAAAATGCTTTGAGAAGCATCTATCTTTCGTTACATTGTCTGTGATTAGACGATAAGCAGTAGCAATAGTAGTGCTTACATGAGAAGAGAATGAGGGGGAAATCATTATCGTCTAGAAGTACAAGTTCAACAAGTAAAAAAATTTAAAGTTTAATATCTAAAGTTGTCGAGGCATGTACCTCTCTACACTTACATTTGTAAGATCGATGTTTGTCACTCGTCGGGTCACCCTTCGTCTACATGATTAGAAAGTCCTTGTTCTGCAGATGGCGTGCCTTGCTCATTGTTTGTATCATCATTGTTTTGGCTGAAATCTCTTGACAGACTCAGAAGGAAGTTAGTGTTTTCCAAAGTTTCAACAGCTGCAGTCTCATTGTCGCCATCATCCGTATTTCCATCTCTAAGTCTGGCTTTCTCAAAAGTACGGGAGTTGAGGTCTCTTTCATAAAATCTTCTTCCCAGTGTAACAAATTTCTCCCGTAATGAACCTGAAGGACTTGCAAAGACATGCCAGTTTCTTTTGACGAACATGACCATGAAGATGAGGAGAGCTAAAACTGCAGCAGCTCCAGCAATCAAGAATAGGCCCCAAAAACTGTCAAGACCCAAGCTGTTGGAAGAATCCAGGCAGTTGGATTTCGATGGAAACCATGCATTTTCGATTGCCATCATTTTAAGCACTTCAGTATCATTAAGGATTACTCGGGAAATATCAGGTACTAGCGGAGACCCTTTGGGGAAAACCTGTAAACGAAAGGCAAGACATGAGAATTTTCAAACAAAAAAATAAATAATAATCCTAGTAATAGGAAATTTTGAGGGTTTTCTCTTCGGGGCTAAGAGATTGAGGACTTACAAAGCCAAATCCAGCACTTCTTAATGTCGGGATCATGGTATATCTTTTGCAATATTGAGAAACGGCAAGTTTAATGTAGGGGACTTCATCGAATGCTGCTGCAATCCTGCCCTTTTCACTTCCCATGGAAAGAAGCACATCACATTCTTCGGCAGACTTATAAGATATAAGTCTAGAATCATTGAACTTCATTTGCTTTAGCATTCTATAAACGAAAGAGTTTTCCAAGTAACCCACATTTTCTCCACTCTTAAGGAGCTTATCCAGATCAACCACAGTTGGGTGAAGATTTTGCACCACCAAAAGAGAGCTCAAGCTTGCCGTATAACATTGCGTTAGTATAAGCACCACGAAAACCCACACGATCACAACAAATCTGGCTAGGTTGCTTAATACTCTCTCCCCTGCAATCCAAATCGAGGGAAAGCACCTAAATTATCCAAGAACAATATGTAAATTACAATGTTCAATTGAGTTTTTAAAGTGAAGGGTGATTACTTTGTGCAAAGACCATGATTGAAAACGAGAACCAAAAGCTCGTGCCAACTTGATGCCCGGCCGGACCCTGGAAATCTTCATTAATTTGGTGTTCAAGAATCCACACGACGAATGCTATAAACACAAAGAAGCATCCGGTTGTTAACCAAAGGTCCCAAGTGAGTGGCTTCAAGAAAACCCAAGCATTCTTGCCCTTGCTGTCCTTGTATGGCACAACCATTGCGACCCCCGGTTCGGTGTATGGTTCCGTGAAGTCCACGTGTAGTGATCTGTTTGCAGTAATTGTTATATCACCCACGATTCCATCGTAATTCTATTCCAACAAAAAAAATGGGAAAGTTTCCTTGTCAACGACATGCTAACATAGTAAGTTTCAACAAGTGTTCCAACAAAATCAAGCACTTGCTCACCTAGTAAATTACTTCATCGATCATGTCGTCATAACTGCCCATGCTACTTCCATTGGAAAAGGCAAATGGAATAAGGTCATAAGCCACAACATAAGGCAATTTATCTATCATGGCTTGAAAGATGTCGATACAGTATCCAGTGACTTTGGATTTATTTGTGCTACGATCAGGAATCACCTGCGCAAATTGATTGAAACCGTCCTTCACAGGGACTAAAATTTTCAGCCTCTTCCCATTTGTGGGAATGTCCCATCCCTTAGGAATAGAGGTGGAATCTCCTGGCCATATTATCGATCCGAGATTACTCTTCGAAGTGGAATATTTGCTTTTGCTGAATGAATACAAATTTCTTAGCAGCCCATTTTCTTGCGTCCAAAATCCAATCCCTCTTTCTGCATGTCCATTGATATTAACAATCTGAAATGTTGACCACTCTAGGTGCCCATGAACGAGTCTAAAATTTCCAGCGAGGCCCGTGAATGTCGTATTGGTTAGTTCTTGGAGAAGTTTCGGACCACTTTTAGAGACCCCAATAATGTCGAGATCTGTTGTATGTATTGAAGCATTAAACATCTGGAAGGTAAAATTAGCCACACCCATTTCCTCGACAGCCATTGCCAGAGCCTGAGCAGCGTCATAAGCCCAGTATCCAAAAATGTTCAACGTAGGATTAAGGACGGATGGATCGTCTTGTTGGAATTTCATCTTCCATCGGGCCGTGAAGTTTTTTAGGTTTGGTGTGTTTGGGATGTAAGTGTTGATGCCGAATACTCCTTGCATCGAACTAGTGACAACAGATGAATCCACAGAACTCAATTGATCAGTGATTCCATTACTCAAGATCCACACATAACCTTCGCTCATCATTCCCACCTCTTTTGCATTGACAAATAGCCGAGATCCGAGGGTCGGTAACATGTGCATTATGAAGACCCTCGCTTGCATCGTCATTAACTTGTAGAGTTCCTGCAGGATTTGACTGTCCGTGGCCGAAGGAGGAATGAGGCTCCTATAAGACACTCGCGTGTCGACCTCTTCCAAAGCATCCGTAAGAGAAGGTATGATGCCTTCTCCGAACTCACTGTCCACGTATATGAGGACCACTTCTCTCCAGCCAAAAGCTTGCACGACTGCGCTTATGGCATTCACTTGCGATGAGTCATTTTGCGCAGCTCGAATGAAGTAAGGACTCCGAATGGAACTGAGGGAAGGACCAGTAGCAGAAAAAGAGATGATCGGCACATGAGATTTGTTTCCAAGGTGAATGATGAAGTTTGCTTGCGATGAACGTTGAGGTCCTATTATGGCTTGGACTTGCTTATTCTTTATTAGATCAAGTGCTGCAAGGGTGAAAAAAAGATGGAGAAACAATAACAATATGGCACACAATTCCACTCTAGAATCCAAGCCCCATATTGCAATTGTATGAATTTTGTGAGGTCAGACCCATGTGAAGTTTTATTATATATCAAGCCGCTCGGCATCCGCTGCTTTCATGCATTAACAATTATTTGGTGGAACTGGAAACCGTAGTTGTTTAATTTCATCATTAATGACACACAACTTCCATGGAAATAAATCATTGGCTCAGCTTGAACAATCTTGTTAACCATGATGTTTGGGTCAACTAGAAAAATAAATCAGTAAAATTACGTAGAGATATGTACCATGTACATATTTTTCCAAAGAAAATAATTTGAAATTATCTCTATCAGCCTTCCCCCTGAAGTGACTATTTTACTATGTAGTATGTATCGTTTGCAAGATCATTTCTAATAGGATTCACTATGCAGACATAATTTGGTAGAATATTACTGCATTTATAGTGGGACGAGAGTCATAAGAGAGCTATATATTCTTCAAAGAATAGAATAGATGATAGTAGTCCTACTATACCATCCAAGACCATAAACAAAAATCCTCCATTCACACGTTGTTATCAAGATCAAATTTTGTATCCATAAATCTATGTACATTTGTATATTGGTGAAATACGAGATAATAGAGATGGTGGACTTCTCAATTCTAAGATCAATGAGATAAGTGCATTAAAAATCCTAGATTTTTTTCACGAAAGTGCAATTAAGTCCTAAAACTTGTTACGAAAGTATAAGTAAGTCTTAAAACTTCAAAAAGTATAATTAAGTCCTAAAATTCGTTACAAAAGTGTAATCAAATCCAAACAACAAAATGATTCAATTGGATCAATTTGATAAGTTTTAGGATTTGATAGCGCTTTTAAAAAGTTTTAAGACTTAATTGCACTTTTTGAAGGTTTTATAACTCAATTACAATTTCATGGTAAGTTTTAAGATTTTGAATGCATTTATCCTAAGATCAATTGTTGACCGACCGTAATACAATACTATTTCAATGGTGCTGCACTCCTAAACCACAAAGACCAAAACCACAAGAAGTATCTCTTTTAAGCTATTACAACTGGATAAACCACCCCCTCAGGGGAAAACAACCCAACCACGCCCCAACAACACAAAACTCCACCTCTCCGGAGGGAAGTTTTATCTGGCAATAAATTAAAAGGTTCCATGGTCAAATGTTACTCTCAGTGACCAGTCTTGTTATGAAGTCTGCGTGGTGTTGATTGACCAAAACCCACGAATCCCCTCCACTCTCAAGCTAAGCGTCAAAATGCCGGTCTCGTAGGAGTGTGCATGGTCCGGGCGGGCGGTTCCCGACCTAGAACCGGAACTGCCCGTTAAGGACCGGTTCCGAAAAATTGGAACCGAGATCCACTCGTTAGTTGCATGGATCCACCCAAGAACCGGACCGCCGGTCCGGTCCGGTTCCCGGGTGGATCCATGGAACCGGTCTCACAATAATACTAATATCATTTTCTTGAAAGCTCCGATCTTGGGGAGAAACAACTTTGGTTTTCAACCAAAATTGCTGGTTCTTCACCGCTTGACCTATTCTTCTTCTCCTCCTCCTACAGCCCTACTTCTTCACGTGCTTGCTTTTTGCCCACCAATTGCTCGACGTTTTGTCAAGGTGCGCTTTGGACTTTTTAGTTTCAGTGCCTCTCCATTTGATTTGACTGGAGATCAGCGCCTCTCCATTTGGTGCGCTTTGGACTTTTTTCCCACTTTAATTATTTTTTTTAATTATTTGATTTGGGTTTGTTAATTTGTAATTTCATTTTTTTAGTATCAAAATTTAATATATTATTTTAATATAATCGGTCTGGTTCGGGTGGGCGGGTGGACGGATCCGCCCATGGAACCAGGAACCGGACCGGTTCCTCAAGAACCACTGGTTCCAGGCAGTTCCAGTCCGGTTCCAGGCGGTCCGGGCGGGTCTCAATTCTATTGCACACCTCTACGGTCTTGTACGACCGAAAGACTTGGGGGATTATATTGTTACCCTCCTCATTCCCAGTGTGAAAGAGATCAAATTGAATGTCAAGTACCGACTTTTTGTTGTCTTTGATTTTATTAGAAGATGATAACGACTTCTTTTTCACAATGATTAAAGTCCCCTTGGAGATAATGCACTAAACAGCTGTTTAGTGCAAAATTAACGTTGGTCGTTTCTTCTGGGAGCTCTGGAAACTGGGGCTTGAGAATCTCTGCTGTGACAATGCATATAGCTTTGAATGGAACACACATTATTTTGCCGTGTCCTTGAAAATTTAACCGGGAATTCTTCTCAAATTTCAAATGAAAATTTCATAAGATTGGCAAACACCTCATTATGAACAATAATTAGATCCATCTTAAATCGTACAAACAGCTGCATAAAGTACTTCATCCTCTATGACCAGTCAATACGCCACAGAGAGAGAGAGAGAGAGAGAGAGAGAACCTGCGGCAGCAGCAGCAACCTCATCTCCTTTGGAATCTCTTACATTGAGGACGAGCCTAGTCTTGTAGGAAGGGTTTGAAGTATAGAAGTCAGAGAGAGAAATGTTAATGCAGCTCAATCCCATCTGACCCACCCACGTCTCCAGATCAAGAACCACCCCAACGTTCACCAGGATCGTTTGAGCATAATTGTTACCGCTCTGCACCATGGTGATATGAGGGCCCTCGCTGAAAGTCGTAACGATTGTGAAAAAGGCGAGAGCCAAAAGGAGGAGCTTTTCAGCATCGGACGAGACTCTTGGAGGAACCATTGAAAAGGGTTTCGGGAGAAGGCAAAGTGTGCGTTTTTTGCATGAGAGAGAGACTTGGAGGATACGAGGACGACGACGACGATGTGCTTATAATGGGGAAAAGCATGGAAATCCCATTCAAGGGTTGCTTACGTGGACGGGCCCCATAACTAATTTGTAATGCGAAAGCAATACGAGGATGGTGAAAAGGGAAGCCAGCACATAAATTCCATTTTTCTCTCCATCTCAGTCTAATCTTGGATGAGATTTTGCCTTTTTTCCCACCGACAAAATGCCAGAATATATGCTTCTTTAGGCGGCTTTGAAAGAATGCAAGCAACCTTTTCCTTACACGGATTTGAAAAAAAGGATTGCAATTGTCCTTTCGCAGCCTCCCCAATGAACTAAGTAGCATTGACAGCAATACACGACACGCGACACAAGGAAAAAAATAAGAAAAGAAAGAATAATAATATACTAATAAAAAATGACACTTTGATTCTATAGAATGAAATTTCATATCATAGGAATAGAAAGATCCCTTCTTTTGATTGTTGTTTCAATAATCAATAATAAGCATTTTTGTTTTCAAACAAATCATTTTATCTATGATTTGGAATGGAACAAAAAATGGCCCGGCTAGGTACTGACCAGGCCAAGCCGTGAAAAGAAAAAAAGCTCTTTCGGAAGAAGAGGTATTCTTGCTTTTTTTATTTTTTTTTATTCGAAATATCTCTTTGCCCACACATTATTTCTCAAAAAATAGAGAATTCGAAACGTTGGGACACATTTTATAATTATTATTTTTATCAAATTAATTTGATTCAAATTCACAAATAAATAAATAATAATAATAATAAAACATAGAATGAATTTACACTAAAAACATCAATCCATAATTTGTTAATATCATTTATTGTTTCAATTTGACAAATTCAACTTTATTTCAATAATCCGAAAAAAAAAAAAAAAATAAGCAAGCAATCCACATTGTGGACTTGCATGTCAGAGCGTGTTGGAAAGAAGGGAAAAAAACAAACTTGGGGGGTGAATTATGTGTCATGGGAAGTGAGAGTCAGAAGAGAAGAGAAGACTACTTTTTCTTCTTTCCCATTTTGTTATTTTTATTATTATTATTTTTTACATATTTACATTTTTGTCCCTCATTTATTGAAATTTTTTAAAATTGATATGTGCGTGTCTGAATTCCGAAGTTGAGTGTTGCAGAGTGTTGGGAGAGTTAACCTGATGTCGGATTTTCTGATATCTATTGACCTAGTATTGGAGAGTGTTGGAAAGAATCGGACATGTGTCGAAGTGTCCGACACGACATAAAGGTTTCGGAAAGTGTCAGTGCTTTCTAATTGATGACATCATGCACTATTAGCGCTGGTTTCCCTCCTAAGAAAACGAAACTATGTGGGGTTTTCTCTTTTGTGTGGGCTAAGAAATCTATAGATGTAAAATTAGTTGCGTACTTAGCTAAGAAATTGGTCGATTGGTTTTTTCTTATACAGGAAAAGCCAGGAATCATACTAGTGTATTTTATAGTAGACACAAGTCAATAAGCTTTTAAAATTCTTTTTTGGGTCTCGTTATCAAGTTATCATAAAAGATAAAGAAATATTTTCATTCCCAATCCAATGATGCAAGTAACATGAGAGGGATTGTGTGATATCCCGAAATTTGATCCATATTTCGAAATATAAGAAATGATTATTTTGTCGATGTGCTTATACTTACTTTACTCTGACCTGATCACTCATGAGTTGACTAATCTATTGGGTGAGGCTGTAAAGGGGTAAACGCGAAAGATCAGAGAATTCGATCAGAAATCGATCACTCAACCATAAGGATCAACAAGGGTCAATACTACACTATTATAAGTCAATTAGGGAATGGATATAAATCGATTTGACAGAAGTACGTAATCGGTTCGTGGGTGATTCCGCACAATTACGATATTCACGTCGAACGATAATAAACCAATTTTCTATTGATCTTATATTCAAAGTACGTAATTGAACCCTCGCGATTACATGGCAACCGAAGATTGTCCGTGATTCAAAAAGACACAAATGTGGATAAAAAATTATTGACCACGGGTCAACTGCGCGAGAACCCTTAAAAGCCACCAGATAAATTAGGTCCTACTAAAGTCGCGTTCGATCGATTTTTAATCATGAAATTTAATTCGATTTCGCCCGAGGGGTAGGTACACTATTAGTGCCAAAACTTGTGTACGGCGCTCACTTTGATACCAAAAGTTTATTTTGGATCACTTAAGTGCCAAAACTTTTGAAAAACGATCATTTCAGTGCCAATGCCGATCTGGTTGGCCAGAAATCCGACGTGACAGTTTTTTTATTAATTTTTGAAGCCGATGTGGATCGCCGAAGAGTACAATCGGCCAACAAACAACAAAACGACGCCGTTTAGCGTCGTTTCCCCCAAGTAAGAATTATAAATCTCCAAATTGAGAGAGAACCGGAAGTTCAAAATCCTAAATCCTTAATTTGAGTGCATACTTCGATTTTCTCTCTGAATTATCAGCTCGCTCTTGCAAATAGAGGGCGAAAGCTTCAAAGCGACTCACATTCCTATAAAAAAAAAAAAAAAAAAAAAAAAAAAGCGACTTAGATTATGAGTGTTACTGTTATTGTGGGTTACCGAGTCCGAGAAGAACATCTGGGACTCGGCTGAATCTCGGGAGAATATTCCATGGGTGTGGCAGATATAGAAAAGGCTCGAAGTGCACTGTCGCGACCTATTTTTTAGGTGCACCACCTAAAACTAGGTTAATGGACTGCTAAGTTTTTAAACTTAGCCTGGGCTCTTCCAAGCCCATACCAAATCGCGACTTAAATCTAAAATTTTTTAACATGCAAAAGATTATTAACTAGGAGTCGCCACTAATCAGTTTACGGTAGGTCGATTAGACACCTAAGTAAAATAAAGGGAGATTTATTTTACTCATACGAACCAGAGACTAAGGGTACGGGAACTTGATTACACTAGAATTTTCTAATGCCCTTTCGGTACCATTTCTTTTTTATATTTAAAAAAAAAATGTTTTTGCAAGCAACTTGGATTTATTTTAACCTAAATTACTACCATGCAAATATGGTGACCACACAGGTGCTCAATCATTATTAAACATTCAATAAGTAAATTGCATCACACAAAACAAATCACACAAAGCAAAGGATTTTTTTTGGATTTTTTTATAAAAAAAATAGAAGTCTTTTATAAAAATGCATTTTTAACTAAATGACTTAATCTTATTAATATGCAAATTCTAATTAAATGGGCCTATTATGCAAACTAGTTAATATGCATCTCATATTTTTTGTATTTTCTTTATTGAAATTCAAAATTAATAAAAACCATAATTAAACTATCTAAAGAAAATAATGTTCTAATTTATTTTAAGGATTAATTTGACTTAAACCCTATCCTATCTTAGAAAACTATTTTTTAGAGAAATGAGATAATTAAAATGTGTGAACATTATCTAAAACCCTATTTAAAAAGTTATTTAGGTCCAACCCTAACCTATTTAAAAAGAATTATCTAAAAATGCAATCCTAAAAATATAATCCTAAAATAAAATCTAATTTACTAAACCTACATGTATGATTTACTAAACCTGTATGCTCATGCAAGATTTTGATTTTTTTTTGATTTTTTTTTTTTTTTTTTTAAGATGAGTAATTATTAAATAAATATTAAATCTAAACAATCAATATAGTCAACAAATAAAGGATTAAAATAATCGAAAAATAACCTGTTATCTCACAGGTCAAATTAACGATTATTCTAACCCTAATCATCACGACAAAGAGTTTAAAATAATTAAAAATCTGATCCGAAGTCTTACGGACCAAATTAATAATTATAATGATTTAACAGTTGAAATTCTACCAAAATGCCCAAAAATTAATATAATTAAAAAAATGATTCGATGTCTTACGGATCAAATTAATAATTACAATAATTTTGGACAAAACCTGCGGTTAACGCCTACGATATCCATAAACTAAAAATCACCTCACAATATTCAAACTTATACAATAATAGCAAAACTAACTAAAAAATAAAGTAAAATAACATAAAATAAGAAAAATAAAAAAAAAAAGAAAAATGAGCAACCTAAGGAAAATGGGGGCAGCAGGTTGGTCGGCGCCGGGTGGACGGTGGCCGGCGTCGGAGCTCCGGCGAGGGCTGGGGCGGTGGCGAACGGCGGGGGCGCGGGACCGCGGCGGCGCGGGGCCGGTGTAGGCGCGGGAGGTCAGGAGCGGCGGGCTTCAGGGTACCGGCGAGGGCTGGGCAGCAGCAGGTTGCGGGCGCAAAGGCGCGGCGGCGTCGGGCTCCGAGCGGCGGTGATGGCGATGCTAGTGCGGAGACGCGGACTACTGGGCGCTGGCAGAGGTGTCGTGGGCAGAAGGCTGCAGGCGCGGCGGAGCGGATCGGTCAGGCGGAGGGTGACGCGGGCGCAGCGACGGCGGCGTCGGACGGAGGCTCCGCAGGGGCGTCGGGTTGGAAGGGCAGCAGTCCGGCTTGGGCGAAGGCGCGGCAGAGACCGGCGGAGGGCGATCTGCAGAGGTGGGTCGCGTACGGATCGGGGACCTGCTGTCTTCGGGACCGCGGCGTCAAGCACAGCGAGCGGAGCTGGACGCGAGCGCTGCAGGCGTTCGGGCTCGCGAGTTGCTGGCTTCGGGCGCGGAGGTGCAGCGGGCAAGACCGGCGCAGATTGCTGCAGGTGTTCGGGCTCGGGATCTGCTGCAGGGGTGTCGGGTCGAAAGGGGCAGCGGTCCGGCTCGGGTCCAGCTCTGGTGGAGGCGCAGCGACGGTGACTGGCGGAGCGACGAGCAGTGAAAGCTTCGGGCCGAGCAGATCACGGCCAGAGCAAGGAGGGCAGCGCAGTTCGGAGCTCCTGGCGCCGGGTCGCGCGGCGTTGCTGACTTCGGGTCGCGCGGCGTTGCAGGAGTGGCGTCGCGGGTGATGGCATGCTGCTTCGGGAATGGGTTGAGGCACGGGGACCAGCGGAGGTAGTCTGGGCGGTGGCCGGCGCAGAGGACAGCAGGCGGCTGCTGCGGGCGTCGAGCAGCAGCGGACACCGGCTGAGGAGCCCGTGGAGAAGAACAGTTCTTCTTTTCTTTTTTTTTTCTTTTTTTCTTTTTCTTTCTCTCTCCTCTATTCACTCACACGTCCCCTTCGCAGGTCTTCTCTCCCTCTACTGGTGTCCTTTCTGCAGAAGTCAAATCCCTCTTGTCTTCTATTTTTTTGACTTGAGAAAAAAACGAAGAAGCCCCCTTTTGCACAAATTTTCTCTCACAAATCTCTTTTTTTTTTTTTTTTTTTTTCTCTGTGAGTTTTTTTGCTCTCAATTTTTTTCGAAAAAACCTCCTCCTCTCACAAAAATGAAGCTCTCTTTTATAGTGATTCCAAACGGCCGCTTTGTATGGCATTTTTGAGTTTCCATCTCCAAATACATTAAATGTTGTAAATCGAGCGTGATTTTAATCGCTCGATTTTGTTCAGATTTCTTCCATTTTGTAAAATTCTTGCCCTTTTTTCATTTGATTTTTGAATTGCTTATGCATTTAACAAAATCCAAATATTCATCAGAATTCTAAATTTCCATGCATATTCAATCAAATCAATTTCCTCTATTTTTTTATTTTTTTTCCTTTTATTTGTTCTAATGCAATTTTTATTTTCCTTGTTTCCCTAAATTTGCTAAAATTAGGTGTCAACATGCACATATTTCAAATGGGTTGATAAGAAATTCTCTGATCGAGCGACAGAGGTGATCTTGGAGTTACTTGAAGGCCGACATCAACCTCCTCCTACATTAATGGACGAGTTGGAGGATATCGACTCAATGCAAGCTTAAATGAATGGTTTAATATCTCTGATCGACCATTTGAAGAGGGAGGTTTCAAGGCTGAAAATTGAAAGAAACTTTTATCGAGCATTGATTGTGTTGTTATTCTCTCGTGTAGTTTATTCAAATGTGAAGTGAGTAATGAGAAGAAATTTATATATCTATCATAGTCGAAGACGTGGAATATGCACTTGTATTGGATTATTTATAAGTAAAGTGTGTTTTTGGTTTGTTGTAATTTTTGTATGGAGCAGAAGGTTTTGTTGTAATCTATGGTAGAAATAGAATGTTGGAACTACCGCCCACGGTGGCCGCGATGGTTTCGCGCTTTCTCCCCCACCGAGGGGGGAGGGGTTCGAAACCCCGCGTCTCCATTGCGCGACTCACCCGTGGCTGGGTCTGTGGTGGTGGCCTAGTTCGCCCCGAGTTTATCCCACCGGCTGCCGGCTGTTCGGGGGTTCCCGGGTCACCAAAAAAAAAAAAATAGAATGTTGGAGTTGGAATGCATTAGTTGTGAGGATTTAAAAGTTTTCTTACTTAGTTGTGTATTGTCAATGTTTGTTTTGGTTAGTTTTTGCTTCAGATATAATGGTTTGCTGCATTTTTTATTTGGTAATGGTTTGCTGGTTTGCTGCAACTTATTATTGCAAACCATGGCGAAATTAAGGGATGGTGGCAAATTCACGATTGACTATTTCAGTGCCATAAGTTGTAAATAGTGATCGCTTGAGTGCCAAGTTTTATAAAAGTGATCATTTAAGTGCTTGTCACGATTACAGAGTGATTACTTATGTTGCACAAGTTTTAAAAAAAAAGAACATGTTAGTTTCAAACGTCACTTGACTTGCACCAGTCGTGGTGCATCTTGCATCTTGTTGCATAAGTTGGGTTACTAGTGTATCTTGTTCTTGCACCAGCCCATACAAGTGTTGATGCAACAAGATACACCAGCACCCAAAATTGCTCATGCAAGAAGATACAGCTCCCACAACTACACCAAGGCGAGCTGATGCATTTTGTTCTTGCACTAGCACATACAACCAACCAGAACCCACAAATTCATTAGCATCCACAACTTTAACCAGCAACAATATATGCACACATCACTTCTAAAAACATTATCAACCTCATAAGAACATTACACCAACAACAAAAAATTATATAACATAACTGATAACTGTCTTGTCAGCATTACTAGCCAAAACCAACACAAGAGAAAATAACAAAAACAGCTATTGCCATTGACATTGATTAATTCTTTATAAAATTCAAAACATGTCTGACTTCACTCTCCAATCACTAAAAGTTCAGCACTCTCTTAAAAAAAAAACACAATGGCAATATGCACCATCCTAAAAAAACAATGGCAGCAACTACCATCAATAAAGATACAATATCCAGTACCCTCCTAAAAAATAGAAAACATAAAAAGAGACCATGTCCAACACCCTCCCATTAGTCAATATGCACAACACCCCCATCTCTTTTTCCTCTTGGAGCTTTGAATTTATTCATAATCCGAGCACTCTTTCGAACTGGATGTGCAGGTTCTTTAACTGGCCTTTCTGTCACCTCATTTTCCTTATTCTTGACAGTGGCTATTTTTGTTCTAGCACATGTCACGTGTTGGTCCATATGATCACTATTGCTTCCATGATCAGTTGGTTGTGATGGAATTGGTGCTGAGTTCTTTTTAGATGGTTGTTTTGCAGCTATACCCGTTGTCTTCTTCTTTGGAGCACTCTTCTTTGGCTGCGCACTTGATTCTTGAGTTGGCCCATCTTGAGAGATAAGTACCTCCAAAGTTCTCCCAGGCTACAAGAACATAGCCATATTGTCAACCAAATGAAATGAGTTGAAGTACAACAAATTAAATGCATGAGGCTTACAAATCTTACGTTCAAAATAGTCATTCAAGTACGTTCATCTGTGTAAATCTCATAACCATATTGTCTTAATCTTTTTCCAAGAGCCTCTCTTGTTCGCTGTGGTGCATCATTTTCAGCAATAGAAACGAATGGGGGAGCAACCTGTGCAACTTATGCAGTTGCTCATCTTCTCACCTGAGAAACAAATAGCAAATTTAAATTTCAGCCCATAAAAGATAAACACGGCGATGTACAACTTACAGGATATTTTTTTCTCGTTTGCTTAATAGTGGACTCAGTTGTTGTTGTTGCTGTCATGCCAGTTCCAGTCCCTGTCCCTGCATTTGAGCCTATAACAGGCCTTTTTTTGGCCTTTTAGTAGGCCTTACAACAATGTACTGTATCAGGATTATGACGAACTAGAATAAATAATTAGACATCTACTCATTTTCATGGTGGAAACAAATGGAGAAAACTTCTCAAATTACAAATGCATGACAAAGGAAAAGCACAAGAGAAGACAGTACACATGGTCAACTATCAAACTCTATCGAATATGAACTAAAAAGTTACTGACGCAAAGAGGATACTTACCTTACAGTAAGGCTTTCTGTCTGCCCTTCAGTAGGTAATACAGCAGGGCCTTTTGTCCTCCCTTCAGTAGGCCTAACAAGAAGCTCTTCAGTAGGTCCTGTTCCTAGCATTAAATCAGCCATTACATCTTGCTGTTGATGTTGCTTTTTCAGCTCACAACCTTTCTTATTGTGCCATTCCTTGTGGCAATAGGAGCATGTCATCTTTACCTAAGTCCTACTCATCATCTGACTTGATGCCTCTTCCCATTGCATTCTTCGTCTCCTTTTTGGCCTTCATATTTGCTTCTTCAGTGGCAAAGGTAGATGGCTTTCATGATTTGTTGGCTCCCAAAATTTGCTACTTCTGATAGGCTGCATCATGAATTGGTACAAAGCAAGATATGAGCTTTTTTTTGTACCAATCATCTAGGTAATCATTTGGGTTTTCTTGCTTCATCTGAATAGCACAAATGGCATGGGCACAGAGAATTCCATTCAGTTGCCAAGCTTTGCATGAACACTTTCCTCTATTCCAAATTGGATGGCAGAACTTACTCGCAGCAACGTTTGCATCCAATATCTTCACAATCCTAGGACCACAGTCTCTAGTCCACTTCGTAGCCTCATCTCTTTGCCTATGCAATCTAGTCATGACCATAACTCGAATATCATCAAGCATGCTGATGATTGGTTTGCACCTGACCTCTAAAATTCTGCCATTGAAAGCTTCACTGAGGTTGTTATCAATTATATCACATTTGAACTCTTCGCTGAAGAAGGCCCGACACCAGTGCTTAGCTTCTGTCTGGAAGAGTACATCAAAACCTTCCTTTGTCAGCTGCAACAATCCTTGTTTGGCTAATCTGAAATCAGCCATGTTGGTACTGTTCGCTATTTGCTAGAACTACTTCTGCAACTTATCTCCTTTGAAGTTCCTTGACCAGTTTGCATATATGTGTCTTGCGCATATTCTATGCTCAGCATGTGGCATCAACTCAGTTAATGTAGGAATAGGTCCCTACAAAAATTCAAACCAAAAAATACAAGTCAGGAAAAATAAACAAGTGATTAATATTAAAAATGAATTAATTAATTGACAATGGTATTATCTTCTGTTGGTCGCTCATGAATGCCCATCCTCCCCCATCGGTTATCTCAAGGTCAGCCATTAAATTTTTGAGGAACCAGAACTAAGTATCCTTGTTCTCTATCTTCACCACCGCTCAAGCTATCGGAAACATTTGATTATTGGCATCTTTCCCCATAGCAGCCAACAACCCCCCTTGCATAAACCATTTAGAAAGCATACATCCAATCCTATAACTCTTCTACAACTAGCCAAGAAGCCCCATTTGCATGCATCAAAACAGACATAAAATCTATCAAATCTAGGCCCAAGATCAGGGAGTGGCCTCTCCACAACCTCTACATATACCCTACTAGATGGGTTTTGAAGCATGCATTCGCCACCATAATCTCATACTTGCGCATATTCTTCCTTATACCCACCCATCAATATTTTCATCACCCTCAACTTAGCTCTCTTGCATTGATTCCTCGACACATTAACCTCTAATTGCTCCTTCACTAACAGTTGAAACTGAAGACTCTTGATCTTGGGCATTACTTTGATAGTATTGAAAAAATGCTTTGATAACCACACACTTGTTACCTTTTGGCTACGTTTGGTCGTCCGGATTTCTAATCGGGATAGGACTGGATAGGATAGGATATGAAATCCTGGGATTTTTCTATATCATGTCCATTGTTTGGTGAATCGTAGTATTAAAGTCGGATATGTTCACATCATATCATGTATATATATATATATATATATATATATATATTTTTTATATAAACGGCATATTATTATAAATGAACCTAAATGTTCATAGACGGAGATGGTGAAAATCTCTCGTAACACTATTCCTTAATTTATTTTTATTTTTATTTATTTTATTTTTCCTCTTTTTTATATTATTTTCATTATTATTTCTTTTTTTCCCCTTTCATCATTCTTTAATAAAATTTTATCAAGTAGTAAACTGTACTAACATGCCTAAAATACAAAAATACCTAAAATATATAATAAATATATAATAAATATAAATATTTAATTTATAAATTGAATGTTTATTATAAGATAGAATTAAAGTTGAATATATAAATTAAAATAAGATTAATTAAAAAAATTTTTAATTTTTAATTTTTAATTTCTTAAATTAGAATTCAAATATTATTTATATTGAAATATAATTTCAATTTTGTTAATTTAATAAGTTTGTTATTCAAGAAAAAAACTTTCCTATTATGAACATTAGAAATCCTATCCACCTTTATCCCACCTCCCCATGGGATAATTTTATCCTGTCTATATCCCCCTTATATCCGACTTTATCCTGTCCTGAGCGAGCACCAAACGTAGGATAGGATAAATCATATCCTATCCCGAATTTTATCCCGATTGCCAAACGCAGCCTTTTATTGTTAAATATAATTAGACAAGTATGCTCCTCCTGGAAGGACCTAATTTGGAATGACTCATTCTTACTCAACGTGCCATAGAGCTTCCATGAATAATTGGGTTGTGGGCACTTAACTCTCACAAATTCCTTTGTATTTATAATGAATTCAACGCTCCTCTATTCAACAATGGAGTTCTTCACAACAGCTTCCTTTAACTGTTTGGCATCGTCAAATCTCATGCCCACAGACAAAACAGGCTTATCAACAGTCAAATCATAGCAAGGGTACTTACTTTTTCTTCCACGAGCAGGTTATTCATCATCATTGCCAAGCTCATTCTCTAAACCAGCAATTTCATCGTCGCAACTTTCTTCATCTTCACTTCTATTATTTTCAGCTGGAGCTCCATCCCTATTTACTGGCTTGGGCCTCTTTCTTAAAGCTGCAAATTTTTTTCTAAGAAATTCCCTTTGCTTTTGTCTTGACTGTGCGAGTTCATCATTATCTTCATCACTTGGGAAACTTACTGAAGCCAAATATTCATCTTCTGATTCACTGGATAGAGCAACTTCCCATTCTAATCCGATGAAGTCTTCATCGCCCACATATTCACTCAAGATTTCAGGATATCTTCATGTTTGTTCATCTTTATCAATATGACTTCTCTCACTCTCATTTTGCACTTCATCTAACCTAAACTCATCCCCGACCTGATTACTCGCTTGAGTAGGATCCCTCACTTCTCCTCTTTCGGTGATGGTCTGCTCATCCCCATCCTCATCCTCACCATCCTCATCATCACTATAAGGCTACGTTTGGTTGTCCGGATTTCTAATTAGGATAGAACTAGATTGGATAGGATATGAAATCCTGGGATTTTTTTATATCCAGTCCATTGTTTGGTGAATCGTAGTATTAAAGTCGAGTATATTCACATTATATCACGTACATTTTTTTTTTATATAAATGACATATCATTATAAATGAACCTAAATGTTTATAAACGGAGATGGTGAAAATCTCTCGTAACATTATTCCTTAATTTATTTTTATTTTTATTTTATTTTTCCTCTTTTTTATATTATTTTCTTTATTATTTATCTTTTCCCCTTTCATCATTATTTAATAAAATTTTATCAAATAGTAAACTATACTAACATACCTAAAATACAAAAATACCTAAAATATATAATAAATATAAATATTTAAATTATAGATTGAATGTTTATTATAAGATAGAATTAAAGTTGAATATATAAAATAAAATAAGATCAATTTAAAATAAATTTCTATTTTTTCATTTTTAATTTCTTAAATTAGAATTCAAATTATTATTTATATTGAGATATAATTTCAATTTTCTTAATTTAATAGATTTGTTATTCGAGAAAAATAACTTTCCTATTATGGACATTAGAAATCCTATCCACCTTTATCTCACCTCCCCCATGGGATAATTTTATCCTGCCTATATCCCCTTTATATTTGACTTTATCTTGTCCTGAGCGAGTACCAAATGTAGGATAGGATAAATCATATCCTATCCCGAATTTTATCCCGACTACCAAACTCAGCCTAATACTCAACATATACCCTGGCTTTGTCGCCGTGAAGATAATCGTAAATGATATCCTTAATACCATTATCGTCATTAAAAAATCTCAAGCCATCCTTCAATTCCTTCCCAGGAACACAGTAATGTAGTTTTTGCACTTTGTATCGTAAAAAGTACACAAAATCTCTCACAAAATCAATATATGATGGCTTTTGAATATTGACATAGATAGTACATTCATTTCCACCAGTATATTCCCAGTCCTCGGCGTCAATAACAAACTCTCCACCATAGCAAACAATGACGCCTACTTGATTCTCGTCTATGCCGATGCTGCACCCAAGGAAAAAAAAATCATTAGTTTTTGGGACCACATGACAGAATCAGCAACTTCACATGCAGGTCCTTGTCGTTTTGTCGAAAGAAACAAATGCGACCAATTTATTCAATTTGGTCCCTTTACAGAAACAAAGGAAGCCGAATTGAATAAACAAAGTGAGGTCCCCACTGCTCATTTTTCAATTCAATCACATTTGGTCCCCCATAGAAGCAGTCCAACTAAATAAACAAAGTAAGGCCCCACCACTGTTTCCCTTCGAGTCGAGCACCCATTTTCCCCTCCGCGCCCTATTTTTCTATTCGGTCCCCACAAAAGAAAGCGAACGACGGAACCCTAAATTTTTCTATTCGGTCCCCATAAAAGTGAGATCCCCACCACTTTCCCCCTGAGCCGAGCCCTCAATTTGCCCTCCGCGCCCTAACTTCCCCGTCGAAACCTAAATTTTTCACTAAATTGACCCACGTAGAGAACATGACAAACCTAAGTGACCGACAGTTGGGGACACAGCCAGCAAACGACCATGAATGATGGCGCAACTACGGCGGTGGCCGAGCGACGGCGGGTGAGCGATGGCGGGCAAGCGAACGACGGTGGGTGAGCGAGCTACGGCCAGCATCGAGCAAGAATTGTAGTTCGTATCGTACGAACCCTAATTTACTCCCTCTTCAGTAATGTGGTGTCGTTTTGTAAGTGAGCCCACGTGGAATGGCATAAAACGACATCGTTTCTTATGAAGAAAGGAAAATGGCGTCGTTTTATGCCATTCCACGTGGACAGTCTTCTTCAATTTTTGCCACGTCGATTTTTTTTTTTTAATATAAAAGCCACGTAATCATTTTGGCTGGAATTTCTCACCGGTGGCACCAAAGTGATCGTTACTTAAGTGATCCAAAATAAACTTTTGGCACCAAAGTGAGCGTTGTACACAAGTTTTGGCACTGATAGTGTACTAACATCCGATTTTGGGTATCGAACTTTCGAGGATTTCGAGATTAAATTATTAGACATCGTCTCATCGTTCGTCAAATATCGGCGATTATTGGACGAAAAATTGGAGACCGAAAAAAACAAGAAAAAGAAATTCGGATCAAGAGGCAAAATTGAAATTTTTGGATTAAAAAGATTGTTTTTATGAAATTATAAATAAAAAGAAAAGTGGGGACATAATACAAGAGGATTTTAAGGAAAGGTGGGTGAAGAGTATGATGAGATTTTGGGAAGCATCTTGAGAAATCTTTTTATTTTTTTCTTTCTTTCTTTTTTTTTTTCTTCTTCTCTCTCTCTTTCTTCCCCCTTCCACTCGCGCCTCCTCCCTCTGCAGACCGCCCATCCTCCCTTCTCTCCATCTTCTCCACCTCCACTTCATTCCCCCTCCTTCCCTCACGCCTTTCTCCCCCATCTCTGCCCATTCCTCCCCCTCCTTCTTTAGTTTTTCTTTTTCCTCAAACTCCCTCATTTTCTTTCCACCACCATCAACCCCATCCCCACCGCCATCAACTACGCCACCCCATCACCCCATCACCACCGCCCACACCGCCGTACACCACCACCATTCACCACCACACATCACCGCCATCTCCACCACCGCTCACCACCGCCATCTCCACCGTCGTCCGCTCGAGTCACCACTGCAGCCATCGCCAATCCGAACCACCTTTTTTTTAGAGAGATGGATAGAAATCCGGGAGAGTTTGAATGGCCCTCCGTCGTCGTAGTTAGTTCTGTCCAATCCGAAGGATCAGTAAAATTCCAAAAAATGGTCGATGGGTTCGATAAGGCGTCTTGGTAAATGATGTGACTTTGTTCATAAGAGAAGACATCATAATTCTAATCGGCTGCTGAATGATTGATTGGCTGGACGGTAGGTTCCCTCGATGGAGGAAGCTTACCAAGAATTAATAATTGAGCAATTTAGTTGATAATTATGGGATAGGATTCAACGCCGTTTGAAGAAAGTTACTAAATAATTCTCTGAAGTGATTGCATTGTGCACTTTCCAATGCGAAATCAAATTTCTTTTTCAAGTGGGTCTTCTTTAGTCTCACAATGGCCGATGAAGTAAGATCAAAAGCGACCAAATTAATTTGATGTAACTTAGAAAAAATAGTTACCGTTTTCCCATTTTGACGAGATTTTCAAGGTTCAAATTCAATTGGAATTCGGACTCCGAATCTACAGAAAAAGGTCAAAAAAAAAAAGTTGAAAGAACAGTCTATCACTATCCCATCCACATTGTAAGGTGATTTACAAATTAACTATTAGAAGACACGTTAGAGCAACTGTTTTGCCGGAATTTCTCCCGCAATGAAATAGGCTTTACCGAAAGTCGTTTTTAAAATTTTATTAGAGGAAACATGTTCTACATTGACTCTGGATAGGAAATATTTAGGCAAATAAGAAAATCAATAACAAGGCTAGGAATGTACAAATATTACAAGCGAACTGAATATAAAGAAACTTTGCCGAAATTTAATCAACAAAAAAGCTTGAGTGCATTGAGATAAAGATATACGTTAGAATTTAATCGATGACACGAATTTAGAAACTGCAGCTAAGGAACATGTTAAAATTTAATTGGCAATCCGAATATGGAAAATAAAATATAGAGTAGGAAAGTAAAGATGCCGAAAGATAACAAATTTGTTTGATTTGTGCGAGGAGCCTTTAGTAGATGGACGATGGTATTTATAGTAGTCATGTCATAACCGCTTCTGAGCCGTTGCCTCCATGTTCCCTTTACTTCCTAAAGTTTTGAGTCCATGTTCTCACAACACCATGATATAGTGATTGCATAGTTATTCTTTACAAAATGTATATTAGTTGTTTCATGATCTCAATTGCTTTACTTTCCAGTAACTTTGAATTGGTGACCATATCTTGATGCTCCTCATGTGTTCAACCTTCTAACACTTTGCTCATCAATCCTTATTTATCAACACTCTTGTCGAGTTGTAAATCAACAAGCCACTAGTGACAATTGTCGATGTGTGCCAACACATCGATACCTATTCTAGTCGCTAACAATGGGTCATGTTTTCCTTGATTTTTCATGTTTTGATCACGTGTCTATCCATATTGATGGTCAGGTCACTTTTTGGTGTAAATAATGACACACAAAAAAGAAAGTAAGAAAGAAAGAAAAAACAAACACACAAAAACATGAGAGAACTATATCTCATGAGTAGGTGTATTTATTTGTTTTAATCAAGTGAAAATGAAATTTAATCTTACACTCTTGCTTTTAACTATTGTGATTCGCGAAAACTGATATTTTAAATCCAACTAGAGCTTAAACTTAAGCTTAGAGTTCTATAATATATATGGGCCTCAAAACTAAGTTCTTGGATCTTTCTTGCATGGGCCTCGAGCATAGAACTTCATCATCATGGATTAATGGTGGATGCATAACATGTTTGGCAAAGAAATGGAACCGCTAGATGAAAAGGGAAGGTGAGACGACAAATGAGATTGAAAGATAAATTCATATAATTTAAATGAGCATTTCAATTCTTATATTAGATTGGACAGAAGAATGCATCGGAAGAACAAGAAGAACATGAAAAGAGGATTCGAGTGAACTAGAGCTCTTTTGGTTTGAAATGTCAGTTCTTTGATCCTTCTCAAAATGCCTATCGAATAAGGGAAAAGAGAAATGAAGATTGGAATAACGGCTTCCTTACGGCCTTGCTACTCGGATTACATCAAATTCTTTCTAAAAGTATAGATGAGATCGAGTCGTGTAACTTAGACATAAATCTCTTCAATGTAATGAATTTTACCTACAGCAAATACTAACCCCAAACTAAAAAAGAAATGCAATGGATGGTTGAGAGACAAAATTATTCCAATGACTATCACCATTAGATCCTTTTTTTGGGAATCATGCTTGCAAATTAATTAATCAATCATAATTCAATGATTCGCCTCGAAAGGATTCCTCCGCAATTATCAGCACGTGCAGCAGTTGGGGAAGGCTGCGTTATCATTCCTTGGCCGGTCACGTGCCGTAGGAAGAGGCGCACTTGACGGGAGACCCCATGACACATGGTGAAACATTTGACATGTTGGGCACGCCAAAGACAATCCACCGCAAGACTTCCAAGAAAATAGGGTCCTTTTTTTTTGGGTTAATTGCAATGATCCGCTAATTTTTCTCCGATCTACTCAAAGTCCCACTGATGTTGCTTTCACCTGCATCAACCTTTACGAGATTATAACTTATTAATGTGTTCGAAAGTTCAACTCAAAAAAAATAAATCACACGTATTGAACTTGGAGTAACATGTAGAATTTGGTTAACAGGGGTGGATGCACGAGCGAAAGGGAAAAGACCACATGTACATAAAGTGCTTATAAACTAATTGCCAGGCAATGTGTAATAGTTCAACTTACCATGAGATGAATTTTCATAGAATGAAGTTATGAAATAGTGAAAGAAATTGATATATTAGGACAATTTTTAGAGGCTTTTCATTATGTTTGTCCTAGGGTGAGCATATTGGACCCATCCAATTGGGAAATGTCTGGACAGGACCAGTTAGTTTGGTTCGGTTTTTGGGGACATCGTTTCAATTCCCAAGTTGGGGGAGAACTGGACCGACTTTTTAAAAAAAATATATATATCTTTTTTAATTTTTTTAAAAATAGCATTAAATCTTAAAATAGTAACAATTCTATATATATTTTTTTGTTAAGTGATTGGTTCCATTAGACCGAATCGAATCAGTCAATCCAGTCCCCAATCACTAGAAATCAGTCCTCCTGGTTCAATTCCTGATTTTTAGGTTGGGAACTAGATCAGATCAGGAATCGATCATCCCTAGTTTCTTCTTCCATGGAACTTGGTCAAAAGAAAGCATAGTCTCACCATTAGGCAAGGGACCGTAGAGCTAAGATGGTGGGCATTAAATGAAATTAAATAGTCGCCGATGGAGTTCGGCAGGGTTTTTCGGTGAGGTTGTGGCCTGCCTAACAAAAGGCCAAGGCTTGCTAATTTATCAATGGTCGAGAGACAATCACGACCAGCACCGACCAAGAAATATCTTATTGTCTTTATCATGTCTACCTTAAAACCGAAAATTTTGATATCATTAAATAGGGGAGCGCTAAATATCACATGACCGTTTACTTAAAAAGATCTTTAAACGATCTTTAAATTTCATTGGCATAGCTTCTCGTGAGCGTGAGATAAGAAAATTTTTGGTATTTGGATTCAATGGATGATCATATGATATTTCAACATTAGATGTATGTAAAATGGACCACCCGAATCAGGAATTGTCTCAATTGAACCGAACTGGCCGGTTTGGTTCCGTTCCCAGTACCAAAAGGGAACCGGACCGGATCGACTACATATATATATTTTTATTTCTTTTAAAAAGAACTAGTGGCTTTAGTTTATTGTTTTTGAGGAAATAGAAGTCTATAATTGAATAAAAAGATATTTTGATGAAAACATAGAATTTGTCTTGAGCTATGAATTTGTTCCTTATCATACTTTGGATAGTAAGATATCTGGATGGAACATGAAATAAATAATAACCGATTTCATTGGATCGAATTGGACTGGGAACCAATTATCCTTATTCAAAATCACGTAAAATTTTAAAGAAAAGATGGGTGCCATTCCGAGTCGACATGTACTTTTTTTTTTGTCCTTCTAAGCCGTGAATAATTTCTAGAACTTGATATAAAGAATTACACTTAAGTAGGATGACTCGAGCCAAACTAGGTAAGAAATGCGTGGGAAGATTCATTATTCAGAAAATAATTATGAATACGATATTGCCAATTGGTATAACTTTTTTATTTTCCTTTTCTTTTATAGAGAGAACCAGATTTGAAAATGTCATAACTGGAAAAAAATCCAAAGTAAATTATATTACCAATATATTATGTTGTCATAAAGAGCGTCAATTTCAATAGAATAAATCAAATCCGAAATTTCGCCCCTTTAAACGACACGAATCAATCATGATCTACCACTTTAATTCGAAATGGAAACATCATCTTGCATTTCAAAAAATCGATTAGCATAACATCATATAACTTTTTTTGAAAAAATCCAACTTTACTCCATCTCCATCCACGAAATTTACGTACACAATTTCAAAGAGGAGGGCAGCACACACTATCTTTTCGTGACGCGCAAAGGTCCCCAGGCAATCCGCATCACACACGGCTCGCACGTCCCCTTTCGCCACCACTTGTACAGCTCTCGCAGCCACCTAATTCGTCCTCGCCTCAACCTTGCTCGACCTCTCTCTATTTATACTCCGGACCCTTTTCCATTTTCTATCGAATCTTTCCCCGTTTTCAACGCCCCCACAGCAAGAAAGATCCGAGATCCGACCACCGCTCGCGGCGGCGCTGGTGGCGCGGCCTCTTTTTTGCCCTTCCTTCTCCGACGAGAACCTCCGTCCGCGAAGAAGGGGAACGCCATGGCCACCGGCGCTGCGGAATGCCTCCTCCGATGCGTCTACGAGGGCTGCATCTCCGGGTGCGACTCCGGGATCGAGAGGCGGCCGTACCACCGGAACTGCGGCTGCGCGCTCCACAAGAAGTCCGGCAGCAACTGCCCCCGGCCTCCGCCGGGGAAGGGCAAGAGCGTGTCGTATCCGATCAGGCGGGCGTGGAGCGAGGGGTCCCTGGTCCTGATGGCCTCCGCAAGTTCGTCGCCGTCGTCGTCCCCGGTGGTGGGGAGGCCGCAGGCGGCGGGTCCTTGCGATTTAGACAGGGCGATGGATGATGGGTTTTGTCTCGAGATGTGAAAGTTTTGATCTTTTTTATGGGTTTTTTTCTCTTCGTTTGTTTTTCGTTTGGTTCTTGGTAGATGAGATGGGGTTCGTTGTTGATGATCTCGATGTTTGCTTCATTCGTTTTGATCTCTTCGTGACCAGCTTAGGAATTTTAGAAGAGCCCCCTCATTGAATTAGAGAAATTTGACATGATCTATAGACATGGTGGTGTCCTCTGGTGTTGTCTGGGTGGAAATCGGTGCGATTGCAATGTTCATCTGTTGATATGGTGGCCGGTGGGAGTCAGTTTCATCTGACAATGAATGTACAAAGTGATCATGAATGGAGCCACACTTTTTCTCTCAAATTCTTGTTCCCGTTCTTCCATCTTCTTTTGCATGAAAAGGAGTTAAGATTGTTTAGGATGCAAATCTGATCACAAGAAAAGGCTGAGATTTTTCTTGGCAAGGATTCAATTCCAGTCCTTTTCGCTTACACAGATTCAGAGCATGTCTCACACCTTTCACATCGTCTTGATTCATCTCCTTTTGCTTGATCGATGATGACCCATCACGCCAAATTCCTTTTTCTATGGGGGGGTCGATCTAGACAGAAAAAAAATCAGAGGAGGGGGAAGAAAATATGTGCCATGTTCGGCGGGGTCAATTGATCTGAGCGAGTGCAGGCCAACAGACATGAGATGGAGACAAGAAAGACAAATGGCGTGGCATGCATAAAAGAAGAAGAGTCAAGAGGGGCGGGCAGGCAGGCCATGTGGGTCGCTCTTTCCTGGCGGTTGCAGCCGAACAGTATTCAATTAAAATTGCATTTGCCCTGAAATCTGAAGCTGGACTTCCCCGGTCTTTTTAAAACAAAAAGACGTCTCTCTCAGTGGGTTCCAAGCCAATTTTCTTTTCTTTTCCTTCGAAAAAGAATGGACCTTCCACGACTTTTTCGAGCCTTTTTTTTTTAATTGAGAACTCTGAGTTGTCTTCTCTTCTCTCAACTGTATGAATCACATGCTGGCGCAAGCCCGAAAAGCAGATCAAGTCCAAGCTGTCTCTACATGGGCGCACTACCAAACGAAGAAGAGAGTCAGGTGACCACCCAAAAAGACAATTTAAAGTAGCTCTCTTGGAGCCGTTGGGTGTGTCCAGATGTTTGACCATCACTCTAGATTGCGTTATCGTTTCTGTAACTGATGAACCTTCAGAAATTACTGCCTTTTTAATGTTTCTAAGATGGCATGACTCACATCACCGACGGGAGGAAATTTGCTTTTGAAATAGACAGTTGCTAACTAAGGTGAAAAACTGATATTTTGTAACATAATTCAGATTTACTTTTCTGTATGAATTACTGACCATAATTTGAGCTATCAAACAGGTAGAAGAATAATTATTGTGAAATTTAGTTTCATTTATAAAGAAAGTTATGAGTCATTGTGAAAAAATTTACTTGTGATGTATTGCTGTTTATTTTTCTCAGTGAAATGTTGCCGACCGTTCTTAAAAGTTTAATTGTCAACGGCAACCACGAGCAGGAAATAGAGCTAATCCTAATAAACAAGAAGTTCAAGGACAAGCAGAGTCTAATTTACCAGAAGTAAAGACAAGGTCAATCTTGATGTTTTGGATCCTAATAATTTGCAGATCTTTGTCTCAATATGGATCAGAATAACCTTTTCTGCTCTCAACAGGTCAATAAACTTCCAAGTGTTTGTCACCGCAAATTCAATGAAAGAAGATATACTCGAATCATGTACAAACTACAAGAAAAACTAGTGTGGCAACATTGTCAAAAACATGCACCTTCATGCAAGAAATCTCCTCCCTTCGCATTGTTTACACGACAAGAACCGAATGCTTCAAAGCAGAACAAAAAAGGTAAACAACCAAAGAAAACGTCAACAGAACAAGGTCGTGAGAACTCAACTTGCGGATAAACCTATGCTTAGAACCCCTCCAACTATCAGTGATTTTCAAAGCCGAGCTAAGTGGGGCCGAGCTCGCTTTCTAGGGCCTTCTTCAATCTTTCTACGGAGACAGTTTCGACTAGCCGCCAGGCATTAGGCCTGGAATCTTCTCAGAGGAAAAGAGACAACTTTCATGCCATAACTAATATGGCACTGACAATGGTTACGAACTTTTCTAGACATTCTCAATAAAGAGTTTGTTTTTCTAGAGAACTCCCAAGGCTTCACTGACATACACAGCTCAGTTAGTCCTATATAAATCTTCAGTGAATGATGCAAACATTCGAGATCACTAAAGGAAGCTTCACTGATGGAAAACAAAACCAAAACAAATCAAGGACATACGGAAAAGAAGGGAAGGAGGAAGAATAGACTTGAGGATGTCCAATATAGCAGCTGAAACGACTCTCGAGTCTCCGGTGTGTCCTCAATGGAAGCTTGTCGTTGAATGACACGGAGATCGAGCGCAGGCCTTATCACTGAAACTGCAGTTGCACTCTGCACAGAGCAAAGGGCGGTCATTCCGGTTGCTCTCGACATAACAAGATGTCTTTCGCCAAGAAAGAGTCATGGGCGGATTCATCTTTGTCAACGGCAACTAGCAAGGTCTCTCCATCCTTTCCAGTCAAAAGTAGAGAAAACTCTAACAAAGCAGCTTCGTCATGATCCATAGTAGAGCCACCGTGACTGCTGGATGTAATTAGATGGAGGAAAATAACTAGCAGAAATAAAGGAAATCAGAGGCGAGAGGCTATCCTTCATTTGTTCCCTCAAGACAACAAAAGCATCGGAGGATAGATAACGCTGGTTTCTTCTTTGGGAGTTTCTCTATTCAATCATTTTCCTTCTTCTTGTTGCTACATATATTGTTCGTACACATCTTCTTTTTGTTTTCCGAGCCTATAGTGAGTTACAGACAGAGTTCGAAAAGGTCAAATCTTGGATGATTCCATCATACACGATGGAGAGATTCAACCTGCGTGTTTAACTGATCTCTCCATGTAAGATCAGGAAAATCAGTCAAATTTGTATCTTATGCCTTGACTCCATGTAAGTCCTGCCAGGGACATCAGCAGAGATGACAACACTATAATTTATTAAAAGTTGCAAGCTTGATGCATCTTTGCCAGTAATAATGATGGGAGTTATTTTTGAAAATACTGCTAAGAATAAATATCGGACCTGTAGAAAACTACTTGTCTAGACTCCTCATAGCGCTTTGGGCATGCTACTAGACTCGCAATCTGATCAAGTTGTTGGTATGTAATATATTATATTTGTATCTAGTAACCACATGTCCTCAAATTATCAGGGAAAAAATAAGTTAACAAATAAGTTTAGGAGGTTATATTGAACATTCAACAGGTTAGGAAACCTGTTTTAAGTGATTGGTGAGAAAAATAAGGATGATCACAAATGAGTGTACTCAAATTAGTAATTTTCATTCGACAAAAAAGAGTTAGCAATTTTCCTCCTTCCATATTTGTGGTCCACAACCACAATTATGTGATTAATTTAGAGTGCTATTTGGGAGAAAATTTCATGATAAAGAAATTACAAGAAATTATTTTTCAAGAGATGAATAGTTTCCCTTGTTTGGTGATATGTGACCGAAAATATTTGTTATGCTACAATTAATTGCATTTACATTTCTTTGTAACTTTGTAGGCCCTCTTTCCTTATGATCTTTTTGCCAAGCTTTATTCTTGGAAAGAAGTGAAAATTGCACCCATACGGTTTTACGAATTTCGGGAACAGGTTATCTGGAAAGATTTGTAATTCTAGAAAGGAAAGTAATATATCAATAACAATTTTCGAAATAAGGCGCCAGATCTGATATTGTATGTTGATGTAGCAAATATCAATCACTTTGGCAAGGTTCAAATTAATGCCTCGCTGTTTTTTATTAATGAAATGATCATTAAGCACCAAACATGTCCTTGATTGGCTTCTTTTAGGAGGTTAATCCCTTCTCTGCAGGTGCATAGTCGATATATGTCTTACTTCTAGGTCCACGTTTTGGTCTTATCCATCTTCTGATGAGTTTGGTTTTAGGTGATTTCGAATTGATATTCCCAGTTTGTGCAACTTAAGGCTTAATTATTTTTATTTTTGTGTCTTGAGATTAGCTAAGGAAGAGATATGATTTGAATTTGCTTATCCAAATAATTGTGGTATGTTCTTAAACTCGTTCCGCGAAGAAATTAGAAGACTTTATGATGATGTGGGAGTAGAGAGACTCCTGATGATGCCCAAGTTATCTGGGCTTTGGTTAAAATGGGTCATGACATGTTTTTTGGGTTTTAATTATTTTCTCAACTCAGTTTAGCCTACAAAAAAAGAGTTACCTGCACTGAATTGGGCCTATTAAATCTAAGTCATAAAATGAGTAGCCGGCTCTATTCCAAACAAGTAGAAATTCATTTTCATGAATTTAACCAAACACTAGAAAATACTATCATTTTTCTTCTAAAAAAAATATTTTCTAAAAGAATCACATTCTTAGGAGGTTAAGTATAAAACCAAAGTACTGAATACACTACAAATTTGTTGAAGCCACATCCTGGCAATTTGTGAACAGGAAGATCTAATTATAATCCGGAACAGAGTGAAGTAATGAAGGGCTTCGTGTATGTGGGACTACGGCTCTTTGCCAAGTCCAGTGCAACTTTGCTACTCACGATGCATGCCAGAGAACGCAATTGTTCGACGCATAGGAAAACAAGAAAAAGCAATTCACAAACGGAAAGGAGAAAAAGGATCGGTTACGCACAAATTATACGATTTCCTCAATTCAACTTGTGTCTGGGAAACCGAATGGGAGAGCGCTTTTCTTCAGGTGCTGATTGAAGTTAGTGGACCCCAAATTCCCAAGTCTCTCTCTCTCTCTCTCTCTCTAGAAGTTCCATGTCTAGGAATGAAGAAGTTCCTTGACAAACTTGGTTTTGTTTAACTGCACAAGAACACTTCGAAGCAAAATTTTCGAAGAAGTTCCTACTAATGCTTCCCAGAGAGTGCGAAAAAGATTTCGCAACATTTAGCAGTCTTTTATATGTTTTCCAGGGAATACTTTTACAGGAATTTTGGCAGCGTATGCGGTCAAATCGTTGAAGGATTTACTTTACCTTGCTTCTCGTTTCCACCTGCTTCTTTTATAAATCGCAGCTCCTCTTTTGTTTGCCTGGGAAGTGATGCCGTTGCTCTTGTCCCTCTTTTAACTTCAGAAATGCATCACCTTTGGTCTCTTAATAAGTGATCAGCGAGTGCAACACAAATATTCGGTATGAAGTCATCTTTACTTGAGCATGTTGTTGCTCAATGCTGAACCCCGCATTTGCCTGCAACTATGATGCGCAAATGCATTTGGAATCTGTAGAGAAGATTGGATTCCTATACCCTGATGTTCATGATTAGACTATATTTTTCCGTGTACTAGAATGCCATTGCTAATGTCAAGTATTTGCTGATGAAGGACTTAATAACCAACGTACTTAACTGTTGGAGCCTTTTACGACCCCGTTTGGTTCGGCTTTCTCAAGGGGCTTTAGGCGCCCATTGGGGAAAATATTTTGTGTTTAACAAATATTTTTGAAAGCTCATTGGCCAAATATCAGCATTCCCAATGCTGAAAGCCCAGTGCAAGTCTGGACCCGCTTTAAGCATTTGGCATTTTGGAAATACAAGTTCACTTTCATCCACGTCACTGTTCATCTTCTTCCCCATTCGTCTTTGTCTTCCCCGCCTGTGAGTCGGGCTTCTCTGGCAGCCGCTACCACCGCCTGGGGGTCGCGCATCCCCGGTGACCACAACCTGGGGTGGCGCGACCCGCAACCTAGGTGGTGTAGCCTGGGTCGCGCGGGCTAGGTGACTCCAACTAAGGTCATGCGGACCCAGGCGGCATCCCTTGGCACGCGCAAGCTAGGCGACGCCGCCTGCGTTAGGACGACCGGCCAAATCTAGCCTCTACGACCTTAGATGACGGCATCGCCTGAGGTTGCGACCTCAGGCTGCCAGATCTGGCCATCCGGCAATTGGCCGATGGTTAGCTGGCCACCGGATTTGATATTCAAATTAAAAAAAAAAAAAAAAAAAACAAAATAGCGAAAGCCCACTACAAATGTAAGTTTTGCCAAATGGTATTTACATATCCAAACAACCACATACTATTACTATGCAACGGAGAAAAGTTCAGTCTCACGGATCATAATCATAAGGGAGTGTTGAAAATGCTGTGATCACCTCCAGATAATCTTCCTGTTCATTGAGATATAGCTCTTATGAGCTGCTTCTCACTAGGATATTCCGGTGAACTTCCATTAACAATGTAATATAAAGATGCGATGAAGTTTTGTACGGTTATGAGTATATTTCATGAATAAAAGCATGGTATGCATCGTCATTGAACTAAAATATAATTCTAATCAAATAAAAATACCATTTCACAAAGACCAACACAATAGATAACGATGGACCCTTCGAGAATTTGAACCTCTAAAACTCAAGAAAACGTCGTAATTGCATCCTAGTGAAGAAGCAGGATCATTTGACTAAGTAGTTATTGGTTCCTCAGCAGAATTGTTTGGTTTTGGTCTTCATTCCTTACACATGAACACAAAAAGCAAGACTTATGCAAAAGGGGAACCAAGATAGGAAGAAGCCACGTTGTCCATTCCTCCATTTTCTCTAGCCTACTCACCTCTTCCAGATGATCAAGAAAAGATTTGATGCAAAATGCTATCTCTTTCTGCTCTAATCTAAATCTGAAGTCCCCTGCTTCGGATTTAAAACAGGAATCCTTCATTTCATCTGTTCAATGGCAGAAAAGAGTCAAAGTCCAGGGTGGAGGTACTGATAGTTCATAGGTTTCTTCTCTCTTTACAGCTCAAGATATTCTTTTCCAGGGTCTTTAAAGTCACATGTTCATTGGTCAGTTAACTAATAAATCATTGACTATACACAATTTTGTCGGATGTTTTTCTGTCAATCTCGTCCTTAAAACACAGAATTATCAGGGTAAGTAAAGTCAACCATCTAGAGTTGCAACAGCACGAGGAATTGTCCAAGCAAACACTGTAAAATTGGTGCTGCTATATCTTTCGACCTTATTAGTGATCACCGTAGATGGATTTCTTTTTCTTTTTCGTAACATGGGGGTCGGATCTTTTGGCTCGAGTAATCTATGTATGTACGCAAACCTCTCGGTCATGCATCAATTAAGGATCTGCCTCATCCAAAATGCTTGACCACAGAACCAGCCCGGGGGCTAGATTCAGAGATATTCACTTTCACATAATACAAACGCATCCCAAAAAGAATAACTCCTGTCCATCCCTAATTTGATGAATGATTTATGAGGGGATTTTTCCAGAGTGCACTGATGGTTATCTAGAAGATCTACAGTCAACTAATCGAGGCACACCATCATCCCTAGATTAATGTACTACATAATAATGCATCAAATTAGCAATATGCAAGTTGTTGCTGGCAACGGAAAAACACTCTGATGTTTAGAATACAAAAGCAATCCCAAGAGACAAGTGCAGTTAAACAAAATTCAATGCAATAGTTGCTGATGCATGGGTTACTGATCAGTGAAGCGGACTTGGGAGTTGGTTTTGGAACTGACTGTTGCAAGTCATACAGACAAGATAGAAAACAAGTAAACTGCAGCTGGTCATTTTACCTGGCCAATTATAGGGAACAAAAAACTACAGCTAGTCAAAATCACATGGCAAAGAAGATAGAACCTCACAATGTTCGTGATGGGAAAAGACAAAGGAGTATTTGGGGGTGGCCAAGAACATAGGGACTGTGAATGGTAACTCAAAATACAATTCAGTTCTTAACGTTGAACAGGGGAAAAGTGTCAGATCATGGCTCAGAAGCAAAAAGACAGCTGCAATTTCCAAATCACCTCAAAACAATCTGACCTGGATTCTCGTAGTCAAATATATTGAACAATGAGCATACTTGGCGTGTTCTGCTAGGTAATTCCGGGGGTTTCAGCAACTTGCATCCGGAGAAATCCACAACGCTTAAGAATCTCAAGCCTCCAAGGCCCTGGAGCTCCGTTAGTTTCCCACAATGTCTTACCTTTAGATCTCCCAAGAGTTCTAAACCTGACAAATCTGGTAAATTCTCAAGCATCTCGCACCATGAAATGTCAACAAATTTCAAGGATCTTGCTCTGTCAAGCCCTGGAACCTCCAAAAGTCGCGGACATTTCTTCACTGTCAAGTATTCTAAATCTTCAAATTCCGAAATATCCGGAAGGTTTACAATCGACTTGCATCGTTCAATGTATAATGTTTTGCATGAAGAGAATTCCTCAAGCGCTTGGATATCACAGATTTTCTCGCAGCCATTGATGCACAGATATTTCAAGGTTCCCGGGCATGGTAGATCTGGTAATCTTTCCAGAGAACTGCAGTCGGAGAGATCCAATTCTTCCAAGTGTTCAGCATTATAAAGACCTGTTATTTCAACTAACTTCAGGCAACTTCCAGCAACTAATTTCTTCAAACCCTTTAAGTTAGAAAAATCCGGTAAACTCTTAATGGAATTACACACGGAGATGTCTAGTTCTTCCAAGTATTCCCATCTGTCAAGGCCTTGAATTTCAACCAGATTCTCACAAGCAGCGGCATCAAAATTCTTCAGAAATTTCAAATTCGAAAGATCTGGTAATGTTTCTAATGCTTTACAACCCTTTATGATGATCGATCTTAATGAGACTAAACGTTCAAGGCCCTCCAGCTTATATAGCTTTTCACAAAATGATGCTGTCAAAGCAGTTAGGCAAACAAGTTCTTCAAGCCCTTTGATTTCAGTTAACTCAGAGCAACTGTGGAGATGCAATTCTGATAAGCGTTTAAAATTTGACAAATCTGGAAATCTCTCCAAATCTGGACCTTGGCTGACTTCAAGCTTCAATAGACTTGAGGGAAGATCTGGGAGCCATTTTATGTCATCATGAAGTTCAATGTGGAGATCAACAAGTTGAGAGAGGGTCTTCATCGTAGTTAAGGCACTCAAATCCTTGACTTTCATTGATAATTGTGTTAGATTGATTAGGTTGGCAATATCTGGGATTGTCTCACAGACGAGATGTAGACTTGTTAGGCTCGAGGGAAGCTCTGGCAGAGATTGTAGCTCTTCGCATTTCCCTAAATCAAGCTCTTGGAGACATGATAACTTGTGAATGCTTTTTGGCAAACAGGAAATGTGGGTCTTTTCTAACCGAAGGACTCGCAGTGAAGATAAATCCCCTATCTCACTAGGGATTTCTCCTTGCAGATTTTTACACCCTGAGGCATCTAACTCTTCAAGCTTCTCCAACCTTCCCACGGTTCTAGGTAAACTTTCTAAGAAAATATGAGTCATGAGCAAAACTTTCAGATTGTGTAGATCCCCGATGGAGTGGGGCAGTTCCTTGACACCTGATCTTGATAGACACAGTCGGGTTAAAGATGTCAACTTTCCAATGGAGTCAGGAAGTGTTCTCAGCGAGTGACACCCGTCTAGCAACAAGCTGTGCAATTTCCGGAGGGATTCTATGGAGCTGTCAATTCCGACCAATGATCTGCAATTACGAGCAGAAACAATCTCCAGCTTCCTCATGCGACCTATGGACATGGGAATCTTTTTTATGGAACTACCATCAATAATAAGCTCCCTCAAGTTTGTTAGTCCCCCCATTTCTTCTGGTAGCTCCTTGAGTTTCTCACATCCCCTCAAACTTAAGGATAAGAGATTCCTGATATTCTTGATGGAAGGGTGAATTTTGGCCAGATTAACACAATATTCAAGATTCAAGATCTCAAGATTCTGGAGAGCTGCGAAGTTGGGAGTTTCAGTCAACTTATCGCAGTGCAGAAGCATCAGAACTTTGAGCTGGTTTGCAATTCACCACAAACAATATATAGCAACGTCAGCTCTTGAATTTATCATATAAATTGCAAAAGAAAAAAAGAAGATGGAGATTTACCTTCTGTAATCCATTGACATGGTGCCATGCGTCCCAGTGCTCTGTGAGACCACTGACTCTTATATTAAGAATAATCAAGTTCTCTGGATGAAAATTTGTTGGGAAAAAAGACGTTGAACAGGCCATCCAATCAAGCCATCTTAATTTAGGAAGAAGGTCCTTGAAATCTCCCGTGACTTCTGCCTGCTGGATACGGAGGTACCTTAACATTGGCAGTTTTCTGAAGTGCCCATTTGTTAAGCAGTATGGTTCAGAAAGGGAAGGAGAATACTTAAGATAGATGGCCTTGATCTGATCCGTTCCCTGCAAGTTCCCAGAAACTGAGAAATAAGGGTGTCGCACAAGACCCGAAAGTAGGCTAATGAAAAGTGTGACACATTGTTCCATTTGTTCCATACGTAATATTTGGCTTAATTGTACATCCATCCAATTTATGACAGAACTCTAAGGATCACAAAAGCCTTGATGCCAGGCATGCTCCATTACCATGTATGGGAGCTCTTCTAATTAATCCAGTTCGACTGCTTTCTAGTTTGACTGGTTTTTCAGGTTTTGATCAGTTTTCTTACAGGGGTCAAACAGGATAGAGCGCATAACCAATAACAAGAGCCGATTGTCTGTGATTGTGTCATGTAGCAACCTGAGATATTATCCTGCTGAATCAGACAATGTCTAATAATGAATATACAAGTTAGTCTGGATTTCTACATTTTCATTTATGTAGTCTGGATTTCTACATTTTCATTTATGTAGTCTGGATTTCTACATTTTCATTTATGGGGTATATTATGACAGACATGATTTGATATAAATAGCTTGACCCCATATCAGCGGAACTATGCCTAAGCTGATGGTGTCACAAATTTGCTAATTCTACCCACGACCCTTTTTTTTAAAACCAGAAATATGAGAATCCACACTTTTAAGTAAAAAGTAGAGAGCAGAAAACATTGTACCTCATTTCTCTCAAGCACTTTCAAAGCTTCCTCATGAATCCATAATCTACTGCGTTCACTTGGCTTGTCAGAGTTTTCCTTATAAACAATACTTCTACCAAGATCTCTTAATTGATCATGCATCCATAGCTGATTTCCCCTATTGCCGTGGACAATTTTGACTAGGGACATGAGACTCAGCACTTCTAGTCCCAAGTTCGGAGAGAAGCCACAGTCATCCCACATGTAAGTTGGAAGTCTTGGATCCGTTCCATTGAAAAAACATGCAACATCAAGGAATATTTGCTTCACATCATCAGTTAAGGTATCATAACTTATCTTCAGCTTCTCTTCAACCTTCTCATGCGGCACTTTTCTCAACTTCTCTAATGTGTCTCTCCACGCTGCCTCGCTTTTGTCGCACAAGAGTGACCCAATAACCTCAAGAGCCAACGGGAGCTGCCCAGTAGTTGAGACAATATCACGACAAAGGTCGTTGAAGGCAGGAGGAGGGAAGTCACGTTGAAACGCATGTCTACAGAATAGAACCATAGAATTTTCTTCATCCAATCCCATAAGTTCATATTCCCAGTCTGACGTCCCAAACTGATTAAGAACATGCTTATCTCTAGTTGTAATAATGATCCTACTTCCAGAGCCAAACAACCCATGCCCTCCCACAAGTGCATCTAACTGATCTTTGTGACTCACATCATCAAGAAAAATGAGAACTCTTTTGCCTCCAAATCTAGAACTGATGATATTGATTCCGTCGTCTCTGTTAGAAACTTCGTGGGGGCTTCCTTTAAGAACTTCAGAGATCAATTCCTTCTGCAAGTGCACAATTCCCTCATGCTATTCTGTTTCTCGGATATCAGCTAGGAAGCCATGGCGCTCAAATTTCTCGACAGTTTATTGTAGATGACTTTGGCAAGAGTTGTTTTACCGGCACCACCTATTCCATGAATTCCAAGTATCCGTGTATCTCCAAATTTAGTATCTACCATAGTCATAATTTCTATTACGTGAATGTCCACTCCCACCAAGTGTTTAGGGGTCACTAACTTAAAAGCATTCTTTAACTCGCTCAAAACCTTTACAACAACCGCTTTTATGAGCTCTGCCTCATTCCTGTCAAAATGGTGTTATGATTGTGATCATGAACAAATATAATGAGTAAAACTTACTAGAACAAACTCAGACAATAAGCAACAAGATGAATTGGCAAATTCATAATGGTCGATAGTCTAAACAACTATTGTACTTTGCCATATATTAATCAGCTTATATGAAAAAGGGATTTGGAAGTACCCATTAGCAATATTTTCGGATACCAGTCCTTTCAAGGATCCAACTTCTTTGAGTGCTTGTCTCCATTCCTGAACAACGCTATCCTCAAAACGCTGCTTGTAGGAATTGAAGACATCTCCAAAGGTTCCTTTGAGCCACTTCACATCTGCGGGCTCTACTTTGTAGAATATGGGCAAGATCACTTGTTTCATCTCTTTCTTGCACTTGAGCATCTGAACGAGCTCGAAAAGGCACCATTTGCTGGAAGCATAGCATTCGAGAGAACTGGGATCGAGATCTTGCTGTTGTCAATGGCCCGGAAAAGCTGTGGGCCAATCTCCTCTCCTAGAGGAGCTCGTCGTCGTCTCTGAACACACGAACTCTCGCTTCTTGGAGTCGCTGGTAGAGGTGGCTAGTAAAGCCCTTGCGAGAGTCTGGACCTCTGAAGCTTAAGAACACATCATAATCACATCCTGGCGAAGCATCCGATGAAACTGGGGACTCGGAAACCGGCTTCTCCACGAAGGTAATTGCTGTTCTGTTCATCTTTAGAAATTCTAAGGGAATGAAAACTGAAAGCAAGATTAATCAGATGCTATGCAAAAGAATGAAAGATCTGAGCAGATTTCCTCTCTTTCTATAATGTACTCGCGTATTAAATTTAATGGAGGGAAACAAGTCAAGGTCCATCCTAGAGGTGTCCTACCAGACATAGTAAATAAATCTCTTCCAGTCAGGAGTAGGTGGTTTAACGTGGACCAGTCATTTATTGAGATGCACGTGAAAAACACATTGAGTCCATCACCTCCGCATATATCAACGAATTTATCAAGGTACTAATGTGATTTATTTTAAAAAATATCATATTTCAAAATTGATGTAGTATATAATAATTAATAATTCTATTTGTCTCATAATTCATTGGCTTTCGTGTCCAACTGTTGACGGACTAAGACTTAATCTTTCTCTTGGCGATTTTCTTATTGAAAGGTATTCAAAGTAAACAATATCAGAGTAAAAAATTAATTGGTGCGAGAAGGAAGAAACAGATGTAGAGATATAAACGACTTTCGAAATGAAAGGGACTAAACAAGAACAAAAGGGTACCACCAAAGAAAATCCTTCTCCTTCCCTTTTTCCGGAAGAAAGGAGGTTCTAGACAAAATTGCTGAAAAGTTTGGCCCCTATTTGTTTCAATTGTTGTTGTAGTCCTCAGACACAACAAAGTGGAGATCTAAATTGGGACATTTTGATATAGAATTTATCTAAATTGAAGGGGAGCAAACTAACACTAAGGTCACTTGTAGGGCAAAAATTATTAAGATGTACGTGTGAATTATGCTAGGAAAATCCAACATTAGAGAATTTGTATGTTGTAAAACAATTGATAATCACAATCAGCCCACAATTTATTTACATAATCTTTTAAGGGAAAGTGTATCTAATTGGATATGTTGATACATTTAGACATTTCTTCTCAGTTTAACGAAAAATACTAAGTCATATTGGAACCTATCGTTCCAAAATGACACAAAATAGTTCTTTAACTCTGACCAAATGTGCAATATTATGAATGTACTTTTAATTCGTTCAATATAGTCTTGGCACACCATATTTCATTTCGACGGCAATGACCATTGACTAATCAGCTATAAGCCCACCAAGATTAGTCAAAACCCAGAAGGGCAAGACCCATAAACATAAGAAAAGCAGGGTGCCAGAAATCTTAGGATCACAATACCATAAGCAAGGAGTCTTAGATCACAAATCATTACCAAAAGAATACACAGCATTCCACCCACTCATTGTATCAAAGAAAAATCTGTATTAAGATGCATCATCTACCTAGAACCGACCGTCATTACCAAAACAATTCGACAATTGAACCAAATGCACTAACACTGTGTCATGAACTGATCTCAGCAAAAAAAAAAAAAATGTATTAGAAAGACCAAATGAATTATTCAGATTACATTGACTGTATCCCTAGCAAAAGTAAAAACTCAAGGAAAGCAAGTAATACAAGATAGAACAGTTTGTGGGGTCTTCCTTCTCTCTAACCACACACCCGTCTGCCGCCACTGCCTCTCAAAACTGTTCTATCAGTTTAGTCAAGCTTCACAGAAGAGAACAGGTAATGCATAAACCAGAATGAGGAGAGGAACCCAACTGTGCCGGTCATGAGCATGATTGCGGTGACCATGAATAGGGAATAGCCCAGGTAAAGAGTGGCGGAGACAGGTCCGCTCAAGCTCTTAAGGTCAAACACGAGGTAGTTTACAGAGTACAAGAAGATGTATATCGCAACAGAACCAGAGGCAAAGAAGGATTTCAACCACCATTTCCAGTCCTCCGCACAAAGGTGCATATACGTCAAAACTAGAGATACTTCAGCACAAACCACGACTAGAAGGATCAAAACGATGAAGAGGAAACCGAAAACATAGTAGACACGGCCCATCCACAAACTAGACATGATGAAGAATAGCTCGATAAAAAGGGTGCCGAACGGGAGAGTGCCAGCACCAAGGACTAACAACCAAGATGGGTATTTCTGAGGTGGGATTTCCCTAGGAATTTGGTTAGTCCTCACAGGATATTCGATCTGGGGAGCTTTCGCTCCGAGATATCCACCAAAAAGAGTAAGCGGAACTGATATGCAGAACCAGAGCAACAGCAGGATAACGAAAAGAGAAAACGGGATAGCTCCAGTGCTGAGACTACCCCACAAGAGAAAATTCAGAACAGTCAGGATCAAAAAGGCTATACCGGGGAAGAAGCACGCGGCTTTCCTTGCAACCGACACCCATCCCTTGTGATCACCAGAGCTGATGGTCCTCCAAAGTCGGACAGCAACATAACCAGCAACTACACCAAGAATCATGTAGAAGAACAGCATATCTCTCGATCCGCGTCAGATCTGGACGAACCCTGTTGCGAAAGCAAGCTAATCAGGCAATGCAAAGAGCAAACCCCCATCTGGGTTCGACGATATCACTCAAGAACGGCATCAACACGCACAAAAAACGACTAAAAACACACAGCAAAGGATCCCGACTCGCACTAGCAGCTGCTCGAACAACTAGAAAGATCAAGAAACGACAACAGAACAAGCGCGCACGAATGTCACGAAGGGCACTGCAGATCTGACTGACCTTCTGGAAAGGAACGCGCATAGAGAGGGAGGGAGAGAGCAGGGGAGACTCGGCGGCAGCCACAACGCCGGAAAGGTGAAATCTCTGGCCTTTATTTATTGCTGGGGAAGGAGGAAGTCGAGAAGATGCGAGAGGCGATGATATTTCTACGATCCGTCCGATGGCGGTTTGACGTCTTTGCGTGAGCACGCTGAAATGGGGATTACTATCTTCCCCCCATGTGATTTCCCCCCTTTTGCCGATTCTTCCCCCCTTCCCCTTTCTTTCTTTCTCTCTCTCTCTCTCTCTCTTCTCTCCCCTTTTTCCTCCTCACGCTGTCACCCCTCGTTCGCCTCGCCGCTCAGCCGCTTGCCGTCGACGCCGCTGTTCGACGCCGCTCGTCCCCCGGTGGAGGCTGCTCGCTCGCCCAGCCACCCAATCAGCCTTAACTCCACACCCCTTCGCCTCCGCCTCCACCTACACCTCCACCTCCACCTCAGTCGCACCCCCACTCTCTCTCTCTCCTTCCGCTTATCCGGTCGAGGGGCGACGTGGGACGCCCTTGGAGACTCCGGCGGGGGCCTACCGGCTGATCGACGACGAGACGGTCGGTTTTCCTCGGCATTTTTGCTCTTTTCAATTTTCAAAATAGCTTTTCCTCCGTATTTTTGCTCAAGTGAAGAGACCTATGGAACGACCAAAGTCCTTGCTTGCTTGAGCTTGCTCCTTTGCCTAACTAAGATGAGCAACACCAACTCAACCTTCATTATTATGCAACCGTAGTTATTATTATGAAATGCATTAACCATAATGAATCACCAAATTATACATTAGACAATGTTTTCTCTAGAAAACTATAAATTTAGTTATCTATTCGGATGTAAAAGATTCACATTACTGTGTATTGGTAGGTATTGAAAATAGAGGGCCAACTATTGAATTATTTCGGCTTCCGGATATTCGTGCCCGCTACGAAAACTTTCCTTATTCTGCAACTTACTGAACTCTCATTTGCTTTACTTTGATTAGAGTTATTTGCAATATAAAAGAATCGAATATTTCGTTTCTCAAGAAATTTATTTAAGTAGCACAAGCAATGTATGCAGTAAGGTCATTGATCTACTCCATGCTAGCCTGAGCTTAGGAAAATACCATGATCCTTGATCTTAAGAAATTTAACCATTTGTCCATCAACTGCTTGTAAAATCTCCAGAGCCCTAGTCTTGAATTGGAGTACTTGGCGGATTACCTTGCGGAGCTGACATTGTCAGTATGAGTTCTTGAGTTTTCTTCCTTCTTTAGTTCTTTGCATCAGCCATATTTCTTGCTAGATGGATATTTGGATGACTCACGCCACCTTAGGTCTGTTCTCTATCTTGCATTTCTTTCATCGCCACAAGCTTACAATTTGATTATACGGGTATTAACTTACCTTTTACTTTCTGCAGAATCCAATTTTGGAATTCTACACATCTTATAAGGCATCTGACCTGAAGACTATGGTATCTGCATTGCAAGACCTGCAATCGAATGCAAAAGAATGCCCACTAAGTGCGATACGTATCAAGTATCGGCAGCAGAAGGTACACTAGTACGAGAGCTCAACAACTAGAACAAATTAAAATAAAAACCACTCATGCGTAGTCGAAGTTTGTTGCTTGCATTAGTGATTTTCTTGTGTTTGTCACAACAAAAGTTGCTAAGTTGCCATCCTTTTTCTGATCTTGGCTTGAGCTGATATAAAAGCTTTGGTTTGTCTCTCTCCTTCTTCGTTATAGTTCAAATCTGAAAATTAAACCAAAAAAAAATAATAATAAGAACCTGTTGGAACCTAGAACCGACCTCGGAACCTGTGACAGGGTAGGTTCTAGGTTTTTGGTTTTAACAGGTAGGTTCTAGGTTCCAAAAATTAAGGAACCTGTACCTAAGGATAGGTTTCAGGTTAGACGGAACCAAACCGGAACTGGGAACCGCTCACCCCTACTGTTTATGAAGCATCGACATTCTTCAAGAGTTTTCGTGTCGTGTCGAACACTTCAACACGTGTCCAACACTCTCGGACACTCTTTGATATTCGGTCAACACGTGCACCTAGTCAACTTTCTCGACACTCGAGTCGGAATTCTGTCATACGAGTTTTCGACACGTGATTCCGATATCGACATCAATTTTAAAAGTTTAATAAATGAGAGGTCAAAATATAAAAACACAATAGTAAACATAATAAATGGAGAAAGAAGAAAAACCTAGTCTTCTTTTCTTCGACTCCCACTTTCCGTGATAGACGATTCACCCCTTAAATTTTTTTCTTTTCCTCTTCCAATATATCTAACATGCGAGTCCAAAATATGGATCACTTGTTTTTTCTCCAAATTTTATGAATTATTGAAATAAAGTTGAATTTGTCAAATTGAAACAATGAATAATATTAATAAATGATGGATTATTGTTTTTAGTGTGTATTCCTTCTATGCTTTTTTAATTATTTATTTATTTATGAATTTGATTCAAATTAATTTGATTGAAATAATCATAAAAATAATAATTTATTATGTATATTTTATTTAATATACAACGTGTCCCAACGTGTCGAATTCTCTGTTTTTAGAGAAACGACGTGTCGGCGTGTTGTGTCGCGTGTCACGTGTCAGTGTTGGTACTACTTAGGTTGCTGCTACTCAATCAAAATATTATTTATGGTGAATTATGTGTAATTGCATATTTTGTATGATAAAATAGGATTAATATCATGAATAACCATTGACTTGTATACCTACGATGAATTCACATTTTGTTAATTTTCGTTAAATTTTACCGTTAAATTACTAAGTTTGATGACAGTTTGAGGTTTTATGTTCCGTTTGTTACAAGTATAGCGATTTGTGATTTTTCGTGGTATAAATCTAATTTAATGAAAACTAATAGATAGTAAATTTGGCGTAGATATGCCAATTTTGAATTTTTGATTTTTGATAAAATTGTCATAAGTGTATTAATTTGGAATTTTCATGATATTAACTCAAATATTATAATTTATAAATTATGGTAAGGGGAAAGAAACAACTGGCTTCAATATGAGAAATTTTGGTCACCTTATTCACTGGGGACAAGAGAAACAAGTCTCCATCTTCGATTTTATTATACCAAGATGAGCAGCATGCGTGAGATGGCTTTGATAATAATCCATTTGGAGCACCGCGTTTGTAAAGTTTTAGGTTACAGTCTAGGTGAAGATCAAATGATTTGAAGAGGAGGTAGAGATGTTCTGACATAATCTATTTAACGATTGCTGAGTAAATTTATGTTGATTGAAAATAAAAATAAACAAATAATGCGCTCAAGAATATCCCAGAGAGATCGCACTTGGATACTCTGCTTAGAAATTTCAACTCACTTGCTGACGAGGAGGTAATAATAAATGGCATCGAAGCATGGATTCCCATGAGAGGACAGAACACGTGCTATGTCTTGATTGTCAGATTTTATGAAAGCACTATTAAAGGTGAGCATGATTTTAAGGTAGAATCGAAAATCAGCTCGATAAGAACTGGTTTACTTTCGAATTTTGGTGGGATGAGTCCATTGTTTTGAAACCTTACTAAAATGCAACTTAGTTCCTGAATCCATATAGGAATCGAACTGGATTGGATCAAAAATAGATTCACTAAGGTCAAGTTTGGTAATCAGCCAGTTGTTGACTATTTATGTTCTTTTGTTCTTCGGAATTAAAAAATAACATAAATTTGTTTGATAACATTAATTAATTTTTCAACTCCCGGGAATAGATCATTGGCCAGGAAATATATTTTTGGAATAGAAACAATAAATAAAAAAAAATTACTTCTTTGTTCTCGAGAATAATTTTTGAAATCGAGTAATTTTCTTTTTTGTTATTTTCTTCCTTTTCTTTTCTTCTTCTTCCTCCTCTAGAAGAAAATGTCAACAATCTGCCAAAGACGAGATTCAACGACCTTGCCATGGCTAGGCAAGGCTGACCTCTTTGATGGCCGACAAGGCTCCCTCAAGACTCGTAAGGTTGCCAACTCTCATCTCTAACCGATCGCCACCCATTGCTAAGGCTCGACGACCAATGAGAGGAGGAAAAAGAAGAGAGGAAAAAAAGAAAAAAAAATCTTAGAAAATTACTAAAAATTAAAAGAAATTTCACGTCACAAAAAAATTGAGGATAGTACTAACTACATTCCTTTTTTTCCCTATTTCGAGGATGGTAATTTGGTGCAATTATTAAATACGTTCGAATGTTTAGAAACTCTTCCGGAGAATAGAATAAAAAAAAATATTCCTAAGCAAAAATTGTTCTCAATAATAGAATGACTACTAAATGTACCCTAAATGGCCCTCATGAATTTATTTGTAAGAATTTATGCTTAAATTGTAAATGAGTTGATAGCCAAATTTTCATGGATGATTGAGAGCCGACGTTCTATAATTTAAGTTTTATGTTACATGTTATGAATTTTGTATAATTTATTTTATTTTACATTTTTATCTTTTATAGATTGTTGCTATTAACAAATGGAGATTTTCGTTTTTGTTACTGCACTCACTTTCATCTTGCTTAACTAAAAATGAAACAAAAAAAATAATTAAGAAACTATCCAGTTTTAGGTAGACTTCAGAATCGACCTTGGAACTTATGATAAGGTAAGTTCTAGGTTTCAAGGTGCAAGATAGATTTCAGGTTCTAAAAAATAAAGAATCAATTCTGACAAGTAGGTCCTAAGTTATAGGTGGAACCTGGACTAACCCTAGAACTGCTTACCCCTAAACATTGCTAACTTTTTTTGTTTATTATAAATTTGAGCTGTTAGATAAAAGTGTTATTTAATATTTAAATATTTACGTATTGATCCTGTGGAGTCGTGCCTGAAAGACTATGCCAACTATTCGATTGTGGCGGTGATGCGTTGGCTTGTGCACTCCAGGCGCGTGACAATATTATAGCGAGTTTGTCACGTTGTAGTTCTGACATAAAAATAGGAGAGGTTGTGTATGATTCATGACTAGAGCCTAACCCCTAATAATCGCCATTCATACACCTTTTCTTTTTTAGTACTTGTCTCGCATGATTTGTGACATCATAAAATTTCGGTTCTGCTTTCAATTAAATAAATCGGGCATTTCATCGATGCGCCTATAGTGCTATTCTCTGAGCTGATCACTCATGAGATAACTAGACTATCTGGGGGAAGTCATTAAGGGATTTTAATGCAATAGACTTGAGAATTCGACCAGGAATCGACTACTCGACTGTGCTCATCTGTAGAGATCATTACGGCACAGTTAAAAGTCGATTAGAGATAAGAGATAGGTCGGTTCGGCTGAGATGTGTGGTTAAATATGGGTGATTCCACCAAATTGAAAAATTCTCGTCGATCGGCACTAGACTGATTTTTTACGTCGTTTTGGTACCCTATGTCCGTATTTGAAATCTCGGGATTTTCACGACCACCGAGAGTTGTTGTGTTGAAGAGGTTCATTGTGGCTCGAAGAAAATCGTTGCACTAAAAATTTCTGAAAGCTACCCGATAGACTAGGTCACGCTAAAATCGCGCCAGATTGAAATTAACCGCGAATTTGAATATGATTTCAGAAATTGAAAGTTCTGTCATGTTACAAGTCATTTTAGGAACGTTGACTTGTCTTCCGAATAATTTTCTGCAAACCAAGATTTTTGGCGAAAAGTCAATATATGGCCGTTTTTATCCAAAAAATTCAGGGGACCGTTTTTTATCGCGAAATTGGGATGCAAGTAGGTTCTATTGGCGCGGAAAAATACCAATTTGATTGGGGACTCGATAATGGAATTTATAGATGTGGCACCCCTCGATGGCCCCCGATCCATAGGGATCGCCACAGATCACTCTCTATCTCTTGACCTGAAAGTCTGTTACTCTGATACCATAGGATTTCGATAAGTCCATGAGGTCTGGGGGATCTATATCTTTTCCATCGGTCCCTGCGCAAATATGGCGGAAGCGTATCCAACATCTCCCTATCCCATGTTCAAAAAGCAATGCACACCAACTAAACTTTTTATATGCAAAGGTCGGACACTTTTATTTACATAAAACTAGATGGACAATGGATTGTTGGTACATCAAAATGTCATAGCTTTCTATACACGGCCATACTCAAAAGACACCGACATTTCTAACAACCATAAACACAGAGTCCATCAGTTAGTGCCGACGTCCAAAAATTTCCTTCCTCTGCTGTTCCCGTCCCACGGTCACACCTAGCCACCCGGCCCATTCGCTGGTGGCGGCGGCCCCCAGCGTGTGCCCATCCTAGCGGACGAACATAGCTACAAACTCCTAGAGCACAGGGCCAGTGGGAAGACAGACATCAAACATCATAATCATTCTCACTCGTACAAATATCAGTCCTCGAATCTCAGGGTCTTGGTACTCCGACCGCTCCCACTGCAGATCGATCGGGAATCCATAGTATGTGCCAAGAGGTACGGGCAGCAGAGGCATCTTGTCTAGTCTGAAATGTTAGTCCCCAAAAAGGGGTGAGTACAACCATCCAGCAGTAAAAGATCCACTAAACTATATCGTGCAGAACCATCACTATCCAATTTCATGCAAGATAGACAAAACATATGATCAAAAGAATGAATATGTACCAAACCGGTAGAACTTTTCAAAATAGTAGTGAATGCAGTTTCAAAACCAATGCACATCGTTTCAAACACATGGGCCCCCGTTTATAAGACTAAAGCGTTATGACACGTCCCATACCGTGCCACACAATTTTTGTCCTATAAACAGGCATCACTTATCAGAACCATCAATTTTTAATTTTCAAAAAGATTTTTCTCCTTGAGGACCAGTGTTTGCGTCCCTCTGGGCATTCGCACCCAACCTAGCGTTGCGAAAGCCTCCGGTTTTCAATCACCAAGCATCGATAGCGTGTCACGTCACACCTCCAGGCATCTCGCACCCCACCTGGCAACATGAGGAATCTCCGGGGTGCGCCATGTAAATGGTTACCCCTACCCTCAGAATTACGTACCGACATACCACCGGGCATCCCGAATTACGTACCGACATACCACCGGGCATCTCGACACTCCCGAGATACCTCTGAGGCTCTGCGGACCTCAGGCACCCAAAGGCATCGACCCTATGATCCTTATGGGCATCCCGACTCGAGGCATCGTTGACCCGAGGGTCCAACGGTAGCAGTATCATCTCATATTATTTCAATAAAACATTTTCAATGCAATAACATCGGATGTCCCATGAGTTTTCATCAAATCTCAGAGTTGAATATGCTGAATGCCAACACCATCGTATCAAATGATAAATCAAGATGCATTCACCCTTGAGATAAATTGAGCAAACTCGGAATAAAACAGCCCAAAAATCAGAATGCACAGTTTTAGTAAAAATTTTGGAATAACCCCTAAACAAACTCATAAAATTCTAAAATTTTAGTATGTTATAAACAAGATCTAAAGGAAAGAATTTCATGCGAACACTAAGCCAAATTCGTCATGTACAAATCGCAACAAATCACACAACTCAGCCCTAAACTTCTTCTATAGATAGAATCTATACTTTGGCAGAAAAGTACTTCCCATTAAAAGAAATTTGTGCCTCTGTATTGATTTAGAAAAATCTGACCAAAAACATATGTCTTAGTTTAAACAATTCCTCACAACTTTCATGAGAAATCGGAACCAAAATCGCCCTAGAACTGTCTCTAGAAAATCTACAAAATTGCCGAGTTACACTTGATCTAATTCGGACACTACGGATTCAGTAGGATCCCGCGCCTATACTACGGCTATTTCACTTCCAAAATTTCACCACAGATTGTTCTTTCAATCGTAGTTCAACAAAATCGAGTGTATAGAGATATCCAAAGCATTTCCTCAATTCTTTAGTCCCAATCTCTTGCAATCACTCAATAATCCAGCATTCGGCATCCAAATTCGGACATCGTCAAGTCTATTTGCACTACCTCGGACAATAACAGACCTTGCATTACATAGGTTAGTAGACTTTTACTTGCCTCAAGTCCTAAGCACCGACGGCAAGTAAAAACAGGAAGCTTGGGTCACGGACACAGCTCGGCGACGGTGAACACGAGTGGTGTCGACAGCGGCAGCACACACACACGGCAGAGGGGCGGTCTCCTTCCTTCCTCTCGCCGTTCACTCTCTCGCTCACAGCTCTCTCGATCACTCGCTGCACTCACTCGCTCTCTCTCCTTGCTCAAGTTTTGCTCGGTTCTTTCTCTCTCTTCCCCTCAATTCCGAACCCTTTTGTTCTTTGATTAACTAATTAATCAATCTTTGCATTCAGGTTTTTCGGTGGCTGTACGCACAAGGGACAGTTGGAGGAGTCGTGGCTTCTTGCATGCCAATTCCTCTCCTTGCCAAGCCAACATGAATTCTTCTTGGCTTCTCCTTCGCCGGCAACCAAGCGAGGAAGCTACGTGGCTTTTGCTGAGTGCCCCTCGGTCAACAATTCTCTTCCTTAGTTGACCCAATTGTCGACCAAATGGGGAAGGACTTGGGGCGGCATTGGATGTGCATGGTCTTTCCTCTCCATGCATGGCCGAAGTCTCTTCCTTCGGCTCACTAAGAAATCAATTGATCAAAGTCCAAATTTCCCTCTCATTCCATATACACTTAGGTGGTATAGTTGCGTAGTGTCATCAAAACAATTGTGCACGGCTCAATGGGGTCGAATGTGGTGTTGACGATGATGATACGACGGGTTCCAATGTCGACGACGAAGTTCGATAACAATTTCGTCAATCCGCGATGTATCGCCATTCTTCTGAGGTCGGCAAAAATGCTAATGAATTTGGTCTCACTAATGACCTTATGTAAAGGAATTTCGACAAGATTATAGTTTATTCGACAATCGGACCATTACTAAACGAGGCATATTGGTCCGATGATGATAACAAAACGATGTCCGTAGATGGCGTCAGTAACTCAATTTGACGATACTTCCGTCGATCAGTCACGGACAATTGCATATTCAAGGGTCGTCGAAATTCTCGGATGCCACAATTGAGACCGAATTGAGTTGGTTCAAGATGGAATTGAAATGGAAGTGAGGGGAAATTGTGCAAAATTCGTAGCCCCCATGCCCCTCAACATTTTGGATCATTTGGGACTTGTTCAAGGGGGTTTAATGTGCACAAAATTGGCTGAGGATGACAGCCAATTGGTGGGACCAAGCCAAGGGGGACAAAGAAGATAGAAGTGAACCAAGGTAGCCCCCTCAAGCCAAGGTTGTCCCCCTCTTCTCCTTCCTCATCCGGTCGAACCCCTCCATTTTCCAGCTCCTTGAAGTCTCCAAAAACCCGCAAAGCCGAGTAGCCTCCTTCCCAAGCCGTCATTAGCCCCATCCGAGCCGTCTAGCACCGCCGGAGTCCAACCGCTTCGCCGTCGCACCCCCGCGAGCCCGCACTGGTCCTGGCCATCGTCCCGCCTAAACGTGACCCCCAAGTCGTCCCTCGTCTTTGGCCGTTCAAACCTCCCTTCTTTGCATCGCCGAAGCCGTCTGGTCGCCCGTTGAACCGCCGGAAGCCTGCTGCAGCCTTCATAGGTCCTCCTTGGCCATTACCAGCCCAATCGGTCACCATCCAGCCATCTTCGGCCCTACCACAAAACCGAAGCCCGTGGGTCTTCCCCGCACCGTTTGGCCCACTTTGGTGCCCTTTCGGACCTCGCTTGGTGCACCCGCTTTGGAGTTTATCGATTCCCTTCGCGTCCCTGTCATCGTGGTCCTATTGGATCGCTAATCCAGTGAGTTTACTCACTAATCCCTGCTTAAAAAGTTAATTATGCTTAAGGGTTGATTAGTTTAGACTAAGTATGGATTAGGTGGTTAGTTAGAACAGATTAGTGATTTAATCAATTGTTATTGCATGTTAGGTGGTTAGAATAGTGCAATTAGCAACTAGATAAGCTCTAGTATTTATCTAGATAGGTTTGGAAATTTTCGGACTCGTCTCGGCATTTAATTAGGCTTTTCTGGCCTAAGTGTGCATTTTTGCTATTTATTGGTATTTATTAATTAATTTTCGTAATTATTTAATTAATTATTATTTTCCAAAAATTAGACCGGGATAGCCGGTGATCGGAAATTTATGCTGATCGCAATGGTGTGATTTTTTTATTTAATTGAGTGACGGTTTGTGCAATTTGAGTGTGATTTGTAATTTTGGGGTATTTATCCCAAAATTTATTAATTTGAATATTTAATTAGAAAATCACCGGGCGTCGGTTTACGGTGCCAAAAATATTTTTATTGATTATATAATTAGTAGGATTTTATAAAGTAATGATATTATATTTTTGGTGAAGTCCCACACACGATTATTTTTATCGGGTATGATAAAAGTGGTGAAACTATTGATTTAGTAGAATGGTATACTATATCATTTTGAGGGCTTGATATATCATCTTAGAGTGAAGCGGTATACCCTAAGTATCACACAGCTTCGGTGAGCAATTAAGTATCGCATAGCTTCGGTGAGCAATTAAGTATCGCATAGCTTTGGTGAGCATTAGTCATATACTATATCAGCCGGAGAACTTCGATATATCAGCTTAGGGTAAGTAGTATACGTTGTCATAAGCTTTTGGTGAGCATTTCTATCTATATTCAGCTTAGGGTGAGCAGTCCTTGACGTGATCGGACTTTATAGATAGTACAGAATGAGTGGACCGAGAGATGGTCTTGATGACATGGAATCGACTGAGTCGATTGATCGATGACTCGATCTGATTTGATGTTTTAATGTGCTGAAGTGATTCATTGAATTTATAAATTATACTGACTTGCAGGAATGAATGGAGGCGAAGGTAAGTCCTCTGACTCGTGTTCGTGCTTAGGCAACCCTTAGGGTGTATTTCCTTCCTAGTCGGGGCTTAGGGGGTGAACTTACTAAGACGTCGTCTCACCCCATTGTGGGATAACATTTTCATGTCCCTAAATGGCAGCTCAACCTGAGCATTTTGGTCAGCCAAAGAAGGTCACAGAGGATGTAGTTTATATTCCGCTTCATGGGAACCCAAGGGGATGGGTCTATGAACTCGTGAAATCTGTGGTCTGGGTTGATACGGGTTTACCCCATAAGGTACCACATCGATACAGATCATGGTACCGTCGCGAGCGGAATGGGCAGAGAGAGAGCCCCATACCGGAATCTGGGATACCTGTGTATGTGTTGGAGATTACTTTTGAACAAGGCATAGCAGATCCCCCTGGTGGTTCGATGGTAGACTTGGATCTTTCGGATCCAGAAACCCTGGAGTATTCACCTGAAGGCTCTAATGAGGAGGAGGATCTGTAGCATTCTGACCCCCCCTGTTTTGCAGACCTTGTATATATATCGGATATTTTGTATAAGACATGGGTTGATATGTATATATAAGTGTGTTGTAGTTTGAAAAAGAAAAAATTATGGCCCTGCTTTTCTATCCCATCTTGTTGTTGTCTGGGGAAATTATTTATTTGCTTTCGCATGCGTATTAAAATGAAAGGGTCGGCGATGCGTCCTGGGACGTCGCTATTTAATCGACCGCAGAGGGATGGGCACACGCTCGGAGGATCGGGGCGTGACATGATTAGTTTGTTGGGTCATCATATGTTTCATGTGGACATGAATATATAGATCCCAAATATTTAATTTGGATTTAAGTCAAGGGTAAGCACTTGCTCCATGCTAGGCCTTGGAATCGGATTAGATCAACCCTACTTGGCCAATTCTAATCTAGTTCCAAATTCTACATAGTAGGTTTCGGGTTCCACAAACTGAAAACCGATCTCAGCTAACCCCTAACTTGCACACCTTTTCTACCCATCCAATGGAAGTTTTTGCACTTTTGGTATGATGCTTATTTGTTCTATAACACCGAAAAGTCACAATCACCTCACTAGTTGAATGTTGTGCTCTGCAATTTCTAATGGCATCTAATCTGTATCCAACTTGGTGAATGCCGGCACATTGGGCAAACTTTTCAATGACATGCACCGTTTGATCTCGACCTCCTTCAAAGAATCCAATTCTTTCAGGTCGTTGAAGGCTAGTTGAAGATGCCGTAATGTTTTTTTTCCATCTTTTATGGATTGTTTCTTGGAATTTCTATTGTCGCTTTTACTTTCATTTACTTAACTAAGTGATGAGTTGGACATATCCCAATTTCTTCGGTTTGTTGTTTTGTACCGTATTTCTCCCAATTGTGTTACTTTACTATTTTGTTGTAACTCTTATTTATCTCAATTGTAAATTAGGAGATGTTTTACTAAAATTTGTCCTTTCAAAGATTATAAAAAATAAAACGAAAAAATGAATTTGTTAGTTTCTTGGTAGACCTTGTAACAAAGGTCGGTTCTAAGGTCGACTTTAGAATCTACATGATAGGTTCTAGATTTTAAAATTTGGGAACCTGGTTTAAATTTTAAAATTTGGGAACTGGTTTAAATTTTAAAATTTGGGAATTTAGGAATCGCTCACTCCTAATTAAGTGGGCTCGACAAACTTGAAAAATCACTGCCCCATTTAACTAGTTTAAGTCATTCATATCCAAAGAGAATAAGACCCCGTTTAGTTCTACATTAGAAGAAAAAGTTTATTGTATTTTTTGGAATTGCAACATTGTTTGAATTTGCATCGATGGAGTCAATATAATTCATAGATCGAAAGAAAGTGAAATACAAATAGCCAAGCCAGTTTCAACCCACTTAAGTGCATTTTGTTGGACTTTTGGGGAAAGCCTTTGGGAAAATGCAAATGACTTTAAGTTAAAGGGGTTTTTCAAAATGCAAATAGTGTTTATCAAATTGTAATTTGAAAGTCCATTGTAAAGTACCTTTGAGTAAAATAGCATTTAGAGATTATATTTACAAAGGACTTTTGTGATTAAAAAAAAGAAAAAAATTGTTAAAAGAAAAAAACAAAAGTTGCCTGACGAGGGTTGGCAGCCTCAGGTAGCCCTCGAAGACAACTGGTGAGGGCCACCTAGGTTGAGCGACTTCCAGCCACCATTAACAAGGGCCACTTGAGATCTGTAAATGCTAATATGAACACCTAGGGGGTGAATAGGTGTGGAGACAATTTTTCGCAAGGAACAGTAGAAATATTTCTCTTTTAAAACTGAGTCTGAAAAACAACAGACTTTGAGCAAGTTCAAACTTTAGTAGTTAAATAGAATTACGAACTAAATAAAGGAGTTCAGGGAAGAGAATAAGAACACATAATTTATAGTGGTTCGGCTTAGATCAAGCCTACGTCCACGCTCCACGCCGACAACCTTCGGCTTGGATTTCGCTAAGAATTAAAAGAGATTTTACAGCCTTGTGATCTCGACTTTATAGTGAAGAGTCTCTACTACTTTCTCACAAAGTCTCACAATGAGTCTCTCTCTTTTGAATACAACTTTTGAACTCAGTATATCGAATGACAAGAAAAATGGTAAGCTTCAGACTTTGAAATTTCTCTTTCACGCACTCTTTCAAACAACTAGATAGTCCACGTTAAATACTCCTTTATGACTTCTCGACCGTTGGCACTTTCCAAAGGAATTCTTCCAATCTACCTGTTGGACAGAATCAATCAAGGAGATCTCGAGTCATTTGAAGATTATGATGAAAGCCCGTCAATCCTGTTCGCCCATACAATCAGGATCTTGGTTTCCATAAGTAGATTCTTTCCATATTTACTTGCAATGCGAAAAGATTTGATTTATCTAAATTGATTTCAATAAAGATAATCAATCTTCGTAGGTGATATATCCATCCAGAAAGCCATCCATAAGCCATACGAATCGAACTCCTGAAGAGATAAACAAAATCTCACATCTAGATAAGTCTTCATTCTTCAGTAGCGTTCAGTCTGGAATTTGTCAGAGTGGGCAGACTTTGACACAAAGTTTGAGAGTCTTCAGACTTTGACACTAAAGTCTGAAAATCTTCAGAATAGACTTTGGATAAGTTTTGTCAACTTCAAAACATCAAAAGAAGTTTTCTCCAACAATCTCTCCCTTTTTGATGGTGACAAAACTTCCCTGCACATTTATGAACTTATACCCTGCAACACAACTTTTAGTAGTACACGATATCTTAAAAATAATTGAGGATCTAGATAGCATTGATTCTGCAACCACAAAAGACATGTTATTATGCAAAGAGATAAAATAAAGACAAGATACAAGATTAAAACATCTAAACCATCCACATCCATGAATATCACTGCAGAGTAAGTGTTCAAGGCAAATCACTGCAAAAGTTCAACTGCAAAAGTTCAAGTCAAATCTAAAGTTAAAATCACAAACCTAAAATTAAAATCAAATCGCACGATTCTCCCCGTTTTGTCGGCAGCAAAAAAGTGGAGAAAGTCAAAATTGAAAAGAGATAGGATGAAATCAAGTTTGTCTTAGAATTCGAACGAGCTGGAAATCCCCCATAGATTGAACTGTCTCCTCCAGCTTTCGCAATGTCTCCTTCAGTTTCTCAATATCTTCGATCTTGGCAGTCTGTGAAACTTTCTGATGTAAAGCTTGAACTTGTAAGTTTAAAGACTGTACCTTTGCATTGAGAGAATCTGAAGTAGATTACAAAGCAGAGTGAAGCTTCTGCATCTCAAACTCCATACCATATTGCTGTGCTTTTATCTCCAGAAGAAGCTCGAGCAGCCTTTGAAAGTCTGCATTAGATTCTGTTTGCGCACTAGCCTCAGCACGCTGAATTCGTGGAGTGTTGAGTGATGAGGGAACATCAATTGATCTACCTCCAAGACTTGGAGTTGATTCTCCAATAACAGCTTCAGGAAAATGAGAAGCATAGACTTCTTACGGGTCGGCAGGAGATCGACCGATATCATCACTTGCAAAAAGAGGAGAAGAAGTACCTATTTTCTCACGGGCTCCCCCTATTTCCTTGCCTACAGGTGGAGAAAAGAAAACTTCATCTTGTTCTTTCTCGTTTCCAGCACAAAAGTGATGTTCTTTTTCTATTCTTTCTCCTACTTGGACACTCCTTGTTGTTTCAGAATCCTCTAATAAGGAATTGGAACTGTTGCCTCAAAGGAGTCATCCTGACCCTATTCTTTTGTAGCTTCTCTTCCCGCTTCTTCTCTTTCTTCTTCTGCTCTTGCTTCTTCTTCTCTTCCTAGTTCTTCTTCTTCTTCTGGCTCTGCTTCTTCTCTGTCTTCTCGTCCTTCTTCTCTTTGCTCTGTGTCTGCTCTCCCTCCTTCTTCCATCTCCTTGGGTTGCTCAAAACCAACAAAGCTTTGAAGATTTTTCAAGGCCAAGGCAGAAATCGTAAGATCATCGTCATCCTCTTTGTCCAAGAGGATGAGGGATCTTCTCTTCTTGACTAGTTCTTTCACAATTTCCTTGCATTTTCTCTTCTTTGCAATAGATTCTTCCTTGGTTTTGCTAGGAGATGCCTTCTTCAAGCGCTCTAAAGCCTTGTTCAAAACTTTTAGCCTCATCATCGAAACTATTTTTAGTCCTATAACCATAGGAGCAACAGTTATAGAGCAGAGAGAGGCTGGAAACTCGATTTGAAAATGTCTGAACAGTTTTGTAACCAATGCAGAGTAAGGCAGCTGTCCCTTATCCTTCATAGCAGTCCTATACATGTGCATTAGGATTGTATGAGGGAGTGAGAACTTCATACCATTGGAGATAGCAAACATAAGCCTTGCTTCAAATCGGGAAACATCAGTTTTTGAAGCAGCCTTTGGTCTAATGCAGTTTATGACGATTTTGTGCAGCAAGACACTGGAGGCTGTCATTCTGGAATAAGTGATGCTTCCTTCGGGGAGTTTGTCCCTAACAAGGAATCTCGTGGCATGACCAACCAAGACATTTATTGGTTGGAAACTACTCCTTTCCACCTCAATAATGTCAGCCAAAGTGTCAACATCCACCAGATATCCTTTGTCACTCATAGTGAATTTGAAGCAATTCTGGATAAGAAAAGAAAGATTTGAATAGAAAAAAGGCGGTCAACTCCGGATAAGCAATAGTTGTCTCGGAGCAAAAGTCTTCAAGTTGAAGGAAAGCCAGTTTTTCCCTCAGATTCACCTGGATCGAGTCTAGAAAGTCAAAGTCGACCGATCGAGGGTTCATCACCCCTCTTTTTAGCATTTGGGAATAAACCTTCTTGTGATCCTTAGAACGAAAAAATTTCGTTCCTACACTGGCATTTCAGCAAAGCAATGCCCATCCTCGGCCTGAAAATTCGAATACATCCTCTCATCATCGTCTTTGCTTTCAGGCTGATTGAAAGAGCTAAAACGAGGATCGATAGAAAAGTTACGGAAAGCCTCATTTGCTGCTCCTTTCTTTGCTATTCCTAAACGCTCCATCGTTCTCAGAAACAACGTTTCATTCTTGTAACCGTGCTCTCTTATAAAATCAGAAATAAAATACATTGGCGAACCACCCTTTTTCAGACGATCATAAAACTTGAACAGAACATGGGGAGTCAAGCTACGGAGAGGAACAGCATCCTACTCAACTTCCTCTTCCAACGGTTCAAGAGGAGGATTTTGCGAGGTGTCCATGGGTTGTGCTGAGGAGTTGTCTAAGGAGAGTCTTCTTCTGTAAGATCGAAATGCGTCTACCCTTCAGGCACATTTTGAGGCCCCTTGCTTGCGATCCGAGAGGATTTCTTTTGGAAAGACATTCTTGTAGGCTAGGAGGATTTCTCAGACAGATTCGGGAGAAGAAAAGATGAAGACTTGCGGAACAAACTTGAGAGTAGAATCGAGAGAGTAGAGAGTTTGTTCTTTAGGGTTTTGAAAAGAAGTGATAATCGAAAGAAATACAAGAGGGTATATAAAGAAGATGAAAGGTCACGAAGAAAAGGGATAATCAAAACGTAATAAAGGAAAAAAAGAAAATTGCCTTTTTGAAATAAACTGAAAATAAAAACTGCCAAAAATTCAAAAATTCGAAAAAGATAACTTCCAAAAAAAATAAAATAGGCAAGCAATGATTCGATTAAACATACCTTTTCATTCCAAAAATAAAATACTTGGATTCGAGACATTCTCTTACTGAAGTAGCGTTTGGAAATTCTAAGTCTGGCCAACTCCAGACTTTACTCTAGAGGATAAATAACATTCAATTTGGTGCGAATAGACTCAAATAGACTTTTCTCCGAGGCTTTGTGAAGATGTGCGCGCCTGATTTTTCGAATCAATAAACTTGAATCATTATCTCGCCATTTTGAACATGATCTCTTATAAAGTGATGTCGAATTTCTATGTGCTTTGCCCTTGAATGAAGAATTGGGTTCTTAGTGAGATTAATGGCACTAGTGTTGTCACATTTGATCTCGGTACACGATTCTTCAATTCCAAAATCTCTTAACTGTTGTTTTATCCACGTAATTTGAGAACAACAGCTCCCAAGAGCCACATATTCTGCTTATGCTGTTGATAGAGCTATAGTACTTTGCTTTCTTGAGAACCAAGATACCAGCATATTTCCCAGCAGTTGATAGGTTCCAAAAGTGCTCTTTCTATCCACTTTACAACCTGCTAAATCAGCGTCTGAATATCCAAAAAGAGTAAAGTCTCATTCTTTTGAATACCACAGACCCAACTTTGGAGAAGTTGCCACATATTTAATAATGCGTTTTGCAGCACTTAATTGAGATTCTCTGGGATCAGACTGAAATCTAGCACAGATGCAAACACTAAACAAAATGTCAGGTTTAGATGCAGTAAGGTAAAGAAGAGAACTAATCATGCTTCTGTAAAGATTCTGATCTACTTTCTTCCATTTTTTCATCCTTGTCGAGCTTCGAGGAACTTGACATAGGTGTCTCTGTCTTTTTGCAATTCTCTAACCCAAATTTCTTGATCAGATCTTTGGCATATTTCGCCTGGTGAATGAATATACCTTTCTTCAACCGTTTGACTTGCAATCCCAGAAAGAAAGTTAACTCACCCATCATGCTCATCTCGAATTCATCCTGCATAGACTTTGAAAATTTCTTACATAGATTTTCATTAGGAGAATCAAAGATAATATCATCCACATAAATCTGTACCAGTAAAAAATCTTTTCCTTCTCTCTTTATGAACAAAGTAATATCTACTTTTCCTTTTCCAAAACAGTTTTGAATTAGAAACTTACTTAACCTTTCATACCATGCTCGAGGTGTTTGTTTCAGTCCATACAAGGCCTTTTTCAGTCTATAGACTGAGTCTGGCTTTCTTGGATCTTCAAAACCTTGTGGTTGTTCCACATAGACTTCTTCTTGAATGAATTCATTAAGGAATGCACTTTTGACATCCATCTGGAATAACCTGAAATTTTTATAGCAAGCAAAAGCAAGTAATAATCTAATTGCTTCTAACATCGCTACTGGTGCATAGGTTTCATCATAGTCTATTCATTCTTCTTGCATATATCCTTTGGCCACAAGTCTTGTTTTGCTTTTGACGACTTTTCCTTTCTCGTTCATCTTGTTCCTGAAGACGCATTTTGTCCCGATTATAGATTTACCTTTAGGTTTTGGAATCAGCTCCCAAACATCGTTGATGCTGAACTGTCTGAGCTCTTTTTGCATAGCTTCAATCCAGCTTTCATCGGACATGGCTTCATCGACACTTTTTGGTTCAATTTCAGAAGCAAGTGCTAGAGCACTCGACTCTTCTCACCTTTTGGATCTGGTTTGAATTCCTTCATCAATGTTGCTAATGATGAGCTCTTTGGGATGACTTGACTTGTGTTTCCAGTTACTGCTTGGTTTGAAAGTCTGTTGATTCTCTACTTCAGTTGAAACTTCTCAATATGTTTCTTGCTGTTCTCCAGAAGTCTGAACCTCTTCAGGGGAAGTAGACTTTGTAAAGTCTGGAACAGGTTCAGACTCTTCTAGTTGAGTCTGGTTTGGTTGAGTCTGCACATAATTCTGAAATTTGACGTTCATAGATTCTTCCACGGATTGAGTCTTCTTGTTGAAGATGCTGTAGGCTTTGCTTGAAGTAAAATAGCCAAGAAAAATTCCTTCGTCTGATTTTTTTCAAACTTTCCAGTTCGATCATTTGCATTCTTCACAGCCAAAGACATGGAAGTAAGAAACATTTGGCTTCTTTCCTTTGTAGACTTCATATGGAGTTTTCTCCAAGATAGGCCTCAAGAACACTCTATTGATAATGTAGCAAGCTATAGAAACTGCTTCTGCCCAAAATCGAGAGGATATATTGCTCTCACTTAAGAGGGTTCTGGCCATCTCCTGTAAGATGCTGAAAACTAGATTCATCACAGAACTTCGCAAAGTCCTGATTCTCAAACTCACCTCCATGATCAGTTCGTATGCTTGAGATAGCATAACATTTTTCATTTTGAACCTTCTTTGCAAACTTTGAGAAATAAGAGAAGGCTTCAGAATTACTTGCTAGAAAGTAGACCCAAGTGAAGCGAGAGTAATCATCCACGATTACTAGGCAATATTTCTTTCCATACTTTGAGTTCTGGTTGGTCCAAAAAGGTTTATATGCAGAAGCTGCAAAGCTCGATTGGTAGAAACTTGATTTACAGATTTAAAGGTACTGCTAACCTGTTTTCCCATAACACATGGGGTGCATAGTTCTCACTTTTGATAAGCTAGGTTGGGAAGACCACGAACAAGCTTCTTTGAAGAAATCTTGGCAATCTACTTCATTTTAACATGACCAAGCTTTCAATGCCAGAGACTTGTTTCGTCTTGAATAGATTGAAGGCACTAAGAACTTTCGGGTTTACATCCGTAAGATAAATATTCCCATGCCTTCGCCCGGTGAAAGATTGGGAGAAGTCTTGACTTGTTCTAGAACAAATACCTTCTTGGAAGTTTATTCTGAATCCAGTGTTACAAAGTTGGCTTATGCTGAGTAGATTGTAGTTCAAACCTTCCACCAAGGAAACATTGTTGATAGTTAGACTTCCAATCTTCACAGTTTCACAACCTACAATTCTTCCTTTGCTGTTTCCTCCAAAAGAAATTTTTTCCTCCATTCAGTCTAACAAGTTTTATAAAGCAGCTTGAATCCCCTGTCATATGCATCGAACAGCCACTATCCAAATACCATTTGATCTTTCTCTTGATAGTGACCTGCGATCATAAGAAGAACTCAAGTTTTCTTTGGTGCCCAGATTTTCTTGGGTCGGGAGAGTTAGTATTAAAGGTGGTCTTTGCTCAGTCCTTCTTAACAGGTTCCCAAACTTTGGGACATTCTTTCTCAAAATGTTTTGAGCTATTACACTTTGAACATTTGAGTAAATTTCGGCCAACAGGTTTTACAAAAACTCTTTGAATATGATTTTTGTAAAATGTCTTTACAGGTCTTTGTTTGAGTCTCTCTTTTAGTTTGGGAAAATCAATCAATGGAATGATTTTGAAGTAATACCTAAACCAGATTTGTTAAAATATAGTCTTTGTACTGAAAGAATTTTCTCCAACTTTTCGAATCCTTTTGAAAATCTTTTTGAAATATTTGAAATGTCTTCTTTCAGAATAGCATTTTCCTTAGCAATAGAATCAGAATTAAGAGACGTTTATCTAGTCTTTCAAACTCTTCTTTCCAAGAAACTTCTTGTTGCTTAAGTTTAGACTCCCTCTTTAGTTCGGAGATCCTTTTAAGAGACGTTTTGAGACCGAGACAAAGTTCTTCTATGTACTTTGAGATTTTAACAGGAATTTTTAAATTACTAACCTCAAGTTCTTTATTTGAGTCTGAATCGTAGTCCTGTTTTCGTTTTCGAGTCCGAGTCGGAATGAGCCATCAAACAGATATTGGCGTATTCTTCTTCACTTTCCTAGCACTTAGTGTCATTCCAGGTTTCAACTTTGAGAGCCTTCTTATACTTCTCAGTTCTTCCTTTCTTTTTCTTCAACAAAGGACGGTTAGGTCTGGTATGCCCATTTTTCTTGCATTCGAAGTAAATTACATCCTTGCTGGTTTCATTGTCCTCGCCGGTCTCTTCGGAAATTTTGAGTGCTCCACTTCTTCCTTTCTATTCAAATTTATGAACTTCTTGATCATAAGCACTAGCTCCTCATTATCCAAATCGTCATCTGAATCTGTATCATCAAAATCATCGTTAGATTTTAAAACAATCGACTTCTTACCCTTTGGATCTTCTTCCTCATTGATCTGCTCCGCTTCATATGATTGAAGCGTGCCTACTAGTTCGTATACTGAAAGAGGCATGATCCTTTGAGTTTCTCTAATTGATGTCTTCACATGATTCCACTCTTTAGAAAGTCTACGCAGCATTTTATTGAGTTTCATTGGTCCTGAGATTGGTTGTCCTTGATAAGCCAGGTCATTTACAATCTCTATGAAGCGACTGAACATATTAGTAATGGATTCTCCAGGCTTCATCTTGAAGGCTTCATACTGTCTGAGTAGAATATTGATTTTCATTTCTTTTACTCGATCAGTTCTTTCGTAGGTAACATGCAATCTGTCTCAAACTTCTTTTGCTGTTTCACAAGAAGAAATTCGGTTATACTCTGTAGGAGATAAGGCATAGTATAAAGAGTAGATGGCTTTAGCATCAAGAGCTTGTCTCTTGGTTATTTCTGCTTGTGTTGTTTCGCCAGAATCTACAACTTATTTTCTTCTTTCTGAGGTTGATGTAGCTTTGGGATTGATCCATTTTTTACCACATCCCACTCCAAGGGATCTTTGGATCTGAGAAAGGCCTTCATCTTGTTTTTCCAGACATTATACTCATTCCCATTAAAGTAAGGAGGTTTGGTGTTACTTTGACCTTCAACCAATCCTGGAGCGAAAATACTAGCCATAGATTTTTAGCTTAGAAGTAAAAACACTTCAATGAAATAAGCACACAAGCTCTGATACCAACTGTAAATGCTAGTATGAACACCTAGAGGGGGGTGAATAGGTGTGAAGACAATTTTTCGCAAGGAACAGTAGAAATATTTCGCTTTTAAAACTGAGTCTGAAAAACAACAAACTTTGAGCAAGTTCAGACTTTAGCAGTTAAATAGAATTACGAACAAAATAAAGGAGTTCGGGGAAGAGAATAAGAACACATAATTTATAGTGGTTCGACTTAGATCAAGCCTACGTCCACTCTCCACGCTGACAGCCTTCTGGTTGGATTTCACTAAGAATCAAAAGAGATTTTACAGCCTTGTGATCTCGACTTCACAGTGAAGAGTCTCTACTACTCTCTCACAAAGTCTCACAATGAGTCTTTCTCTTTTGAATACAACTTTTGAACTCAGTATATCGAATGACAAGAAAAATGGTAAGCTTCAGACTTTGAAATTTCTCTTTCACGTACTATTTCGAATAACTAGATTGTCCACCTTAAATACTCATCCATGCCTTCTCGACCGTTGGCACTTTCCAAAGAAATTCTTCCAATCTACCTGTTGGATAGAATCAATCAAGAAGATCTCGAGTCTTTTGAAAATTGTGATGAAAGCCCGTCAATCATGTTCGCCCATACAATCAGGATCTTTGTTTCCATAAGTAGATTCTTTCCATATTTACTTGCAATCCGAAAAGATTTGATTTATCTAAATTAATTTCAATAAAGATAATCAATCTTCGTAGGTGATATATCCATCCAAAAAGCCATCCAAAAGCCATACGAATCGAATTCCTGAAGAGATAAACAAAATCTCGCATCTGGATAAGTCTTCATTATTCAGTAGAGTTTAGTCTAGAATTTGTCGAGTGGGTAGACTTTGACACAAAATCCGAGAGTCTTCAGAACTTGACACTAAAGTCTAAAAATCTTCAAAATAGACTTTGGATAAGTTTGTTAACTTCAAAACATCAAAGGAGTTTTTTTCCAACAAGGTCGAGCGACCCCGACAGCCCTTCACGGAGGTTGCGTGACCTCCGGCGACACAAATTTGGTTGTGGCGACGTCATGCGACCTCCAGTGATTGAGATTCGGGTCGCGCTTGAGGTCGCGCGATCTCGTCGCGACTAGCGACCCAGCTTGAGGTCACGGGACCTCTAGGGACACATCTAGTCATGGCGAGGTTGCGCAACCTCGGGTGACCCAGATTTGGGTTGTGCCTGAGGTCACACGACCTTAGGCAGCCCTTCATGGGGGTGGCGTGACCTAGAGCTAGATCGAGGCGCCACGACTTGCGGGCGATCGCCGCGACTCACCGAGGTCGCGTGGATCGGCCGTGATGATCGCCGGGGTAGCCACGACCTCACTAGCCTCTCTCTAGCCCGTCGTCGATTAGCCACATGCAACCATGCCACCGGAGAGTAAGATGAACAGTAACTCATGGGGGCTTCCGAAAATCTTTGAAAGCCCAAGGCAGCCTAGAACCTGTCTTGGGCTTTCAACCTTTCAAAGGCTAGTATTCTCTCAATGTGCGTTTTAGAAATTTTACCAAACACCCAATATTTGGCCAAATGGACTTTGGACACTCAAAATCCCTTCCCAAAGCAAATCTCAAACGCACCCTTAGAAGGGGCAGAAAAGGAAAAAAGGCCGACGCTTTGGCTCTAAGCACATGAAGCACGAAGCAAGAGCGGTCCAAATTAAGAAAGAGAGAAGACGAACGTGGGTACCACTTTTGTTGCATCGAGGTTTCGATGGTTTTTAATGTCACGATTCCTTGATAGTTGCTAAGTCAAATTTCTTGTAACGTAGATCTAATTCTAGCTGAAGAAACCCTCAAAAGTGGTGCCAATTACTCAGATCTAAAGCGACCTCGTGATCATGTGCAAGCTCCCTAAAGAGCAAGACCGATGCACATATTTCTCACTTATACTATAATAAAAACATTTTTTTTTAATAGAGAGATGGATAGAAATCCGGGAGAGTTTGAATGGCCCTCCATCGTCGTAGTTAGTTCTGTCCAATCCAAAAGATCAGTAAAATTCCAAAAAATGGTCGATGGGTTCGTTAAGGCGTCATGGTAAATGACGTGACCTTGTTCATAAGAGAAGACATCATAGTTCTAATCGGCTGCTGAATGATTGATTGGCTGGACGGTAGGTTCCCTCGATGGAGGAAGCTTACCAAGAATTAATCATTGAGCAATTTAGTTGATAATTATGGGAGAGGATTTAACGCCGTTCGAAGAAAGTTATTTCACAATTCTTTGAAGTGATTGCGTTTTGCATTTTTCTATGCGAAATCAAATTTCTATTTCAAGTGGGTCTTCTTTAGTCTCCCAATGACCCATGAAGTAAAGTCAAAAGCGACAAAAATTAATTTGATATGACATTAAAAAAACTAGTTATTGTTTTCCCATTTTGAAAAGATTTTCAAGTTTCAAATTCAATCGGAAGTCAGATAGGTCAAAAAAAAAAAAAAGTTGAAGGAACAGTCTATCAGTATTTCGTCCACTTTGTAAGGTGATTTATAAATTAATAATTAGAAGACAAGTTGGAGCAACTATTTGGCTGAAATTTCTCCCACAAATGAAATAGGCTCTATCAAAAGTCGTTTTTTAGTTTTATTAGAGGAAAACAGGTTTTGCGTTGACTCCGGACATGAGATATCCAAGCAGATAAAAAAATCAATGACAAGGCTCGGAAAGTACAACTATTACAAGTGAACCAAATATAAACAAACTTTGCCAAAATTTAATTGACAAGAAAGCCTGAGTACACCAAGATAAAAATAAATGTTGGAATTTCACTAATAATGCGAATCTGAAAAATAAAAGTTTAGTGCAGTAAAGTAAAGATATTTAAAGATAATAAATTTTTATAATTTGTACAATGAGCCTTTAGTAGATGGACGGTAGTATCTCTAGGAGTCGTGCCATAACTGCTTCCGAGCGATTGTCTCCGTGTTCCCTTACTTCCTAAAGTTTTGTGTCCATATTCTCACGGCGCCATGATATAGTGTTTGCACAGTTATTCCTTAAAAAATGTATATTAGTTGTTTCACAATCTTGAATGTGACAATGCCGAGATAATCACCAACTCTCACTCTTTTACACATTTTTTAATCCCTTAGTTTCTCAACCCACAAGCCGAGTCTACATTGCATCCCTTTAAGGCATTTGAATTAACGTAAAAATTCATATGTTTATAAGCATCGCTCAAGAAGTACAAGTAAGATTATTTATTTTTCATTTTTGTAGGGTTCTTGACTTGTGAACCCAGAGATAATCGCACGACATTTCTTTTATAAGGATTAACCTTGATAGTCCCCTTTGTTAAGCCGCTGACCAAGCCTATATTACTGTCCCAACAAAGACCTCTCAGATTGATAAAATCGTACTACTTGCGAGAATACTCGGACTCTTGTCGACATGATAACAGTGAGATGATGTGATTCTTGTAAATCTTGCATTAATGATTAGGATAAAATAGCATTTTTCATGAGAGTGAGTAGAAAGCCCTTTCGAATTGATAGCCCTCATTCGACATAAAAATTGTCAACTAGATTTGTATTGCATGAAAGTGTTTTAGCGATATCATTTTTTTTCTAAAATCATAAGAAATAAACTTTCCCTAGATTTAGTAAAATGGGTTGGATATGGATTAAGAATTTCGCACTACGATAAATGGATCATAAACGAGTTAAATAAGTTAATTTGGGTCGGATCATTTATGACTGGACCCAAATCCAACCCGTTTCACCCGTTTTAAGCAAGTCTACTTTGTGGTGATTGCGCATCTTTGACTATTTTCCTCTTGACAGAACATTGCTTTGCCCCCTTCTTCCTTTAGATCTTGCCGTGAATGGACCATATATGCACAATACTTCTTTTTGTCTTGTTCCGATTTTAAATTCTTGCTTCTCATGTTAACCCAAATATTTGGTCATTCATTTTTGCTTTATTTCTTGTTTTAAAGAAAAAATATCCCCATGTGTGATGCTTGTTTCTCAAGCATACGCTTCCATCAAAAATCTTTTTTTTTTTTTTTTAATAATAGCAAATATGCACTGCTGCTACCAATCCACGGCCACTTAAAAGATAATGGGCTGAACCTGAAATTTTTTTTTAGGTTTAGTCCAATTAACTCAATTAAGCTTAGAACTATTCACTAGAATCCTTTGCCGCCAGTCCAATACAAATGCATTAACTAAACTATATGATGAATGCTCCTAAAATTATATGTTACGTAATTTAATTTAATATTTTTGTTCAGGGATCAGGGTCGCTCTCTAATATTTATATGCAGTAAACAACTATATCTATCAATAGGGAGTATAAACCACGTTCCAAAAAAACTTGAACCTTCAGCAAGAGAGAGAACCAGCTTTAAGGAATAGAGGGCCATCTCATAGGCCGTGGGCCAAGGTCAAGCGTTTGATGGACTTGGGCTGCTGGGCGGAGGATGATCGAATTGGAACTGGTTTTTTGGATGGGCTGGAGAGTGATGGGCCGAATTGAGTTGGCTCTAATTAGACCAAATTCAGATGTTAATGGATTCCTTTAGTTAAATAGAATGGTTAAATAATAAAGTGAATACTTAGGAGCACTTTACATGTCATTGGGTCAATTGATCATGTCCCTTTATATAAAAGGGGAAAACATAGGATTTTGACAGGTTCTTCAGCTATTGAAGCCTATTCTACCGAACTTTCTCATTATACATATATTTTCAAGAAGTCATCTTTTGTTACTAAATTAACACACTTTGGGCAAGTTGTTGAAATAACAATAAATACTTTCATTGCTAAGACATTAAAGAATAAGAGAAGCTAATACATGCATGCAATGTCCTTTGGAAAATGCTTTGAGAAGCATCCATCTTTCGTTACATTGTCTGTGATTAGAGGATAAGTAGTAGCAATAGTAGTGCTTACATGAGAAGAGAATGAGGGGGAAATTATTATCATCTAGAAGTACAAAGTTCAACAAGTAAAAAAATTTAAAGTTTATTATCTAAAGTTGTTGAGGCATGTACCTCTCTAAACTTAGATTTTTAAGATCGATGTTTGTCAGTCGTCGGGGCACCCTTTGTCTACATGATTAGAAAGTCATTGTTCTGTAGATGGCGTGCCTTGCTCATTGTTTATATCATCATTGTTTTGGCTGAAATCTCTTGACAGACTTAGAAGGAAGTTAGTGTTTTCCAAAGTTTCAACAGCTGCAATCTCATTGTCACCATCATCCGTATTTCTATCTCTAAATCTGGCTTTCTCAAAAGTATGGGAGTTGAGGTCTCTTTCGTAAAATCTTCTTCCCAATGTAACAAATTTCTCCCGTAATGAACCTGAAGGACTTGCAACGACATGCCAGTTTCTTTTGACGAACATGACCATGAAGATGAGGAGAGCTAAAACTGCAGCAACTCCAGCAATCAAGAATAGGCCCCAAAAACTGTCAAGACCCAAGCTGTTGGAAGAATCCAGGCAGTTGGATTTCGGTGGAAACCATGTATTTTCGATTTCCATCATTTTAAGCACTTCAGTATCATTAAGGATTACTCGGGAAATATCAAGTACTAGCGGAGACCCTTTGGGGAAAACATGTAAACGAAAGGCAAGACATGAGAGTTTTTAAAACCAAAAAAAAAAATCCTAGTAATAGGAAATTTTGAGGGTTTTCTTTTCGGGGCTAAGAGATTGAGGACTTACAAAGCCAAATCCAGCACTTCTTAATGTCGGGATCATGGTATATCTTTTGCAATATTGAGAAACGGCAAGTTTAATGTAAGGGCCTTCATCGAATGTTGCTGCAATCTCGTCTTTTTCACTTCCGTTGGAAAGAAGCACATTGCATTCTTCAGCGGACTTATAAGATATAAGTCTCGAATCATCGAACTTCATTTGCTTTAGCATTCCATAAACGAAAGAGTTTTCCGAGTAACCCACATTTTCTCCACTCTTAAGGAGCTCATCCACATCAACCATAGTTGGTTGAAGATTTTGCACCACCAAAAGAGAGCTCAAGCTTGCTGTATAAGTATAAGTATCACGAAAACCCACGCGATCACAACAAATCTGGCTAGGTTGCTTGATACTCTCTCCCCTGCAATCCAAATTAAGGGAAAGCACCTAAATTATTCAAGAACAATATGTAAATTACAATGTTCAATTGATTTTTTAAAGTGAAGGATGATTACTTTGTGCAAAGACCATGAACAAATATCAAGAGTAAAACTTACTAGAACAAACTCAGATAATAAGCAACGAGATGAATTGGCAAATTGATAATGGTCGATAGTCTAAAAAAGTAATGTACTTTGCCATAAAATAATCAGCTTATCTGAAATGGGGATCTGGAAGTACCCATTAGCAATATTTTCGGACACCAGTCCTTTCAAGGATCCAACTTCTTTGAGTGCTTGTCTCCATTCCTGGACAACGCTATCCCCAAAACGCTGCTTGTATGAATTGAAGACATCTCCAAAGGTTCCTTTAAGCCATTTCACATCTGCGGGCTCTACTTTATAGAATATGGGCAAGATCACTTGTTTCATCTCTTTCTTGCACTTAGCATCTGAACGAGTTCAAAAAGGCACCATTTGCTGGAAGCATAGCATTCTGAGAGAAATGGGATCGAGATCTTGCTGTTGTCGATGGCCCGGAAAAGCTGTGGGCTAATCTCCTCTCCTAGAGGGAGCTCGTCGTCATCTCTGAACACGCGAACTCTCGCTTCTTGGAGTTGCTGGTAGACGTGGCTCGTGAAGCCCTTGCGAGAGTCTGGACCTCTGAAGCTTAAGAACCCATCGTAATCACATCCTGGTGAAGCATCCGATGAAACTGGGGACTCGGCTTCTCCACGAAGGTAATTGCTGTTCTGTTCATGTCGCGACCAATTTTTCGGGTGTGAACCACCTAGGGTTTGGCTAATGGATTAAGCCTGGGACTTACGGGCTCCCAAGCCCATACCAATTCACGACTTAAGTTCAAATTCTTAACATGCAAATAATTTTTCAATTAGGAGTCGCCACTAATATATTTTTGGTGGGTCGATTAGAAACCCAAGTAAAGTAACGGGAGTTTTACTTTACTCCTACGAACAGAGATTATGGGTACGGGGACTTGGTTACACTAGATTTGTCTAATGCCCTTTCGGTACCATTTCTTTTTATTTTTTAAAAAAACGTTTTTTGCAGGCATTTTGGATTGATTTTAAATCTATTTCTCTAACATGTGAGGTGATCACGGTGCGCAAACCACCAATTTAACACCCGATAAACCAATGAATAAATTGCGGGACTTACCTCAAAACAACGAAAGATCTGCGATGTTAGATTAAAATCTACATCAACAACCCTAGGTATGGTTTCTAATTAACACGCAACTTTTGTTTTGTTTTCACTTAATTGATGAAAATCATGCAATATGCAATGCAATATTAACTAAATGACCCAATTCAAATGACATGTAATTTCTAATTAAATGGGCCTAGCAAAAATACTAAATGGCATGCATCTCAATGAATATAACCCTAATGACGTGTATATGACAATTCTTCTTTTCTTTTTCCTTAAAAGAATGCAATCTATCCTAGAGATTGAAACTAATTTATTCTAAGACATTTTTTGTATTTTTTATGAAATTCGGAATTAGCAAAATGTGAAAATTATCTAGCTAGATTAAGATCCTATTCAATTTATATTAGGAATTAGGTTAAGCTAAATCCTAATTTAAACTAAAATATTATCTTAACCCAAATAATCCTAGAATACAATTTATCTCGATGTCTAAACTTATAATAAGTTAAAAAATATTATCTAGAATTAAATTACATGTAATTTTACCCTAATATGCAACGACGTGCAAAAGATGCCCTAACTCTACATGACATATGCATGATGATTTTTTTGTTGTTTTTCCTTTTTTCTTTTTTTTTTTAATTTCGAAATTAATAATTGCCAAATAATTAAACATGCAATCCAAATTAAAATCTAGCAACCTAAATTAATTGATTTGATTTTTTTATTTTGAAAATTCATGATAAATAGAATGTTTAGCCTAAATATGCAAATAACCCTAAAACATGCAATATTCTAACTCGGACATATTTCAAGATAAATAAAGCAATCAAGTCCATCGAAATTACCCAAAAAAAAAAATATCACACATCGTTCGATCGAGGATAATATTTCGCAAGTAAAATCGATAAATTGATCTTCAAAGTTCTAAAGATCAAAATATCAATTTTATTCCCACTGATTAATTATTTCATCTAAAATATAGATGAAATAAAAAACCCTCGCGCGGTTGCGAATCGGGTGATATATCGAGATTTCCGATTATGCATAGATAGGTATCTCAACCCAAAAAAAAACATATAAAGAGATAATAATAAAAAAAACATAAAAAAAAAACCTAAACTTGCCTAATAAAGTAAAGCAAAAATACCTAATAAAACTTTTTCTCTTTTTAAAAAAAAAAAAAAAGAAAATCTTGGCCGCCGGTTTTGGGGGAAGTCGCCGGAGAGGGTTTGACGGCGGGTCTCCGGTGAAGGTTCAGCAGGCACCGGCGGCGAGCGGGTCAGCGTCATGGGTCTGGGTCTTTTGGCGTCGGGGTCTGGGTCTCCTGGCGTCGGGCGGAGGAGGACGATGAGGTGGCACGGCGTGACTGGCGTCGCGGGTCGGACTGAGGCGGAGGCACGCGACGGATCGGCGAGTGGCTCGGGCGTCGGGAGGGCTCCGGCGGCAGGGATCGGCGCGGCTGGGCAGCGGAAACGTCAGATCATCACCGGATCTGGGAGTTGCAGGCGACGGGACTGATCTGCTGGATGGACAGGCGCCGGGGCTCGCGGGCGGAGATGCGGCGGTGGAACGTCGGGGCGGCGCTAGCTTCGGGCGCCGGGGCTTGCGGACGGAGATGCGACACCGGTGTGGCGGTGCAGCTCGCGGGGGCCTGGCGGACGCGGTGGCTGGACGAGGCGACACCGGTGAGGAGGCCGGTGAGGGCGCGGCACCGGCGCGGACGAGGACCCCCGAGGAAGACGAAGGGTCCGGCTAGGGTTTCAGGGGGCCCTTTTTCTTTTTTTTTTTTTTTTTTTTGGAAAAATCTCTCTCTCTCTCACCTTTTCGAAATTTTCCTCTAAAAATCAACCTTTCACCTTTTGCTCTCAAAATTTTTCCCACGGAAAAGAAGCCCCCTTTTTACTTTACGCGCGGTGTATTTTTATAGGTCCAAAAATGTATCCTCACGGCATATATTTTTTCTTTTTTTGCTTGCGCACGATACCCCTAAATATGTCGTTGAAATATACACATCCCGCGCAATATTCCCTTTTATATTTCTCACATATTCTATCAGAAAAAATTCCCTCTCTTACACACAAAATACACCGCTTAGTGTATATTACCTAAAAATATGAAAAATCTGAACGGAATATGTGAAAAATCCTCCCTTCACCGGCGGCCTAAAAATAAAAAATAAAATGTTTCTAAACTATATGCCATATGTGTTTTTTTTTATTTTTTTTATTTAATTTAAAAATCAATCCCAAAAATTTAGGTGTCAACAGTTCATTTTTAGAAATTCTAAGAGAACGAAAACTGAAAGCAAGATTAATCGGATGTTAAACCACTGCACAATAATGACAGATCTGATGATACTGATTTCCTCTCTTTCTATAATGTACTGACGTTCTAAATTTAATAGAGGGAAACAAGTCAAGGTCCACCCGCCCATCAGAGATGGGAAAAACATCTCATTTTAGGTGTAGCTGGTTTAACGTGGCAGGTCATTTATTAAGATACATGTGAACGACAAATTTAGTCTTCACCTCCACATATGTCAATCTAATTTGTTGATATACACGAATGACTTAGTTAAGAAAAAATCTCACGTTTGGAAATTGGGGTAGTATAAAGCTGTTAATAATTTTCTTTGGATTCTAATTCATTGGCTTAAATTTTTCAAAAAATGTGGATTCAATTATTGACAAACTCGAACTTGACCTCTCCTTTAGTGATTTCCTTCGATGAAGGTACCGAAAGCAATGCTGTTAAAGCCAATAATTAATTGGTCCAAGGAAGAAGAAATAGATGTAGAGAAAGAAACAACTTTTGAAACGAAGCAAAATAAATAGGAACAAGAGTAATCCATCGAAGAAGATCCTTCTCCTTCCCTCTTTTTCAAAGAAAGGAGGATTTGGAGAAAATCGATGAAAGGTTTGAACCGCAATATGTTTTGATGTATTGCCATTGCGATCCTCACATGCAACAAAGTGGAATTTTAAGTTGAGACATTTTGATGGAGAATATATCTGAATTGAGGGGAGTAAACAAACATTGATGTCACATGTAAGGGAAATATTATTGAGATGCACATGTAAGTTGCGTAAGACAAATCCCACATTAGAGAACTTTTGTGTGGTAAAATAGTTGATAATCACACTCAGCCCACAACTTATTCATTTAGTAATTTAAGTGAAGGTAAACTCAATTGGATAAGTTGATAAACTTGGACATTTCTTCTCAGTTTAACGAAGAATACCAGGTTTGATGGGAACCTATTGTTCAAAAATGACACAAATAGTTCCTTTACTCTAATAAAATGTGCAATGTCATCTTTAGATTTTTAATTTATTCAATGTAGTCATTAAACTATTTTTTTAGCATTATCATAAGTTTTCATAATTACACTACTGCTTAGATTTTAGGATATCTTTTTCATTTCAATCCACTTCCTAAAAAATAATGCAATCTTTTCATTGCCCTTTTTACTTTTTATGTCTTTATAAATATTACTATAATTTGATTTAAGTATATTTTAACTTCGAATCTCTATAATAGTAAAAATATAGCCCCATTTATAGTTATATCGATTCCATATTCCTTTTATTTCAAAATAAGTGTTTTCATAAGAATATTTAATAATAATAACAATAATAACAATAACAACAACAATAACAACAACAACAACAATAATAATTTATCTATACATTTCTTGTACTTATATTAATCTAAATCGTGTTATTAATTTTTCATTTAAATACAATTTTCAAGTTTTGGGTTTTTGTGTTTCCTTAATTAAATTTAGCTTTATGTAAATTAGGAAATTAAAACAACATGAATATCAACCCAATACAACTCTAAATGAGGTTCTACTTTTGTTATTAAATATATTATAAGCTAAAATATACTAAAATGGAACTATCGTAATATTTATAAAGACAAAAAATGTGAAAAAGTAACAAAAATATAGCCATATATTGTGTTAATTTAAGAAATGGATCAGAAATGAAAAGTTGTTTTAAAATTAGGGCAATAGTATAATAATGAAAATTTTTGAGTTTTTTAATGTAAAGTTGAAAGATTATATTGAATAAATTAAAAGTTTATGAACTGGTCAAAATCCATATAAGAGGTATTCGTTTATCATCCGCTTCTCCGGAACTCCCACTCACTGCAAGGATTCTTCTTCAGACTTCTTAAGGTTGGGCTTTGCCCGGAGCTTGTGAGCCTTGAGTCAACGTGCTAATTCTTAGCCATAGGAGATCGAGAGCTCATTCGAGAACTTAAAGTGATCTGTACAGAGAATACTTTTATTGATTGGCTCCGGTCAAACATCTGTTTCTAGTCTCCTTGCTCACGCACTCGCATGTATCAACCCTTCATCGACTATGGACATGCTTGATTTCTGCCTTCTCGTGGGTCCCGTCCTCAATTCAAGTCACAGATAATCAGGCCTAGTCTAGCCTTCCAATCTACAGTGCGTAGCTGGAATCTGGAGTTTCACTACATGCCTTAAGGATCGAAATATTTCTTTTTTATGAATGGATGATCAAGACATTAGTATAATTTACATTAACTAGCTGTGTAAGTTTGCTCTAGGCCTATCAGAATGGATCGTAACCCCATGATGTAACTCAATTTTACTTGAGTAGATCATAGATGTGTCAACTCAAATGTGAAATATGGATTTCAATGGGTTTTAAAATGAAAAAAAAAGGGGTATAATGGTCGGATAGAAACCTACCTTCAACCATAGCAAACTAACCGTGCTCCCTCTTGAGTCTTGAAGAGTTCTTGTTGAGTCGCACCCACTTCGCTCCTTTCTTCTTGCCCTCTCTCCCTGTTCGATTCCAGTGATCGCCAGACATCATATCTGCCATGTTTGGCGGGGTCAATTGATCTGAGCGAGTGCACGCCTACAGACTTGAGATGGCGACAAGACAGACAAATGGCGTCGCATCCATAAAAGAAGCAGAGTCAAGAGGGGCGGGCAGGCAGGCCATGTGGGTGGCTCTCTCCTGGGCGATGCAGCCGAACAGTATTCAATTCAAATTGCATTTGCCCTGAAATCTGAAGCTGGACTTCCCCCTTCTTTTTTAAACAGAAAGACATCTACTCAGTGGGTTCCAAGCCAATTTTCTTTTATTTTCCTCGGAAAAAGGATGGACCGTCCACAACTTTTTCGAGCTTTCTTTCTTTTTCTTTTTTTTTTTGGAAAAAGTCACAAATGGTTCCTGAACTTTCATCTAATGTTCAATTTCATCCTTGAGCTTTTGATTTGCTCAATTTGGTCCTTGAACTTTCATCTAATGTTCAATTTCATCTCTAAGCTTTCGATTTGCTCAATTTCGTCCCTGAACTTTCATCTAATGTTCAATTTCATCCCTGAGTGTCGCGACCAATTTTTTCTAGGTGTGAACCACCTAAGGTTTGGCTAATGGATTGTTAAGCTTAGACTTAACTCGGGCTCTCCCAAGCCCATATCAATTCGCGACTTAGATTCAAGTTCTTAACATGCAATTGATTTTTAACTAGGAGTCGCCACTAATCGTTTACGGTAGGTCGATTAGACACCTAAGTAAAGTAACGGGAGTTTTACTTTACTCTTACGAACTGAGAGATTATGGGTACGGGGACTTAGTTACATTAGATCTCTCTAATACCCTTTCGGTACCATTCTTTTATTTTCAAAAATGCTTTTGCAGGCAGTTTGGATTGATTTTAAATCTATTTCTCTAACATGTGAGGCGATCATGCGGGTGCGCAAACTACCAATTTAACACTCAAGTAAAGCAGTAAATAAATTGCAGAACTTACCTCATAGCAACGAAAGCATCTGCAATGTTAAATCAGAATTCACATCAGCAATCCTAGATATGATTTCTAATTAACACGCCATCACTCAATTTTTGTTTTCACTTTTTTAAACGAGAACATAGTCCATATGCAATGCAATGCTTCTAATCTAATATGAAATGATATGGTATGGCAACATGTCCTAAACTATATGAAAAAACTAATGATTTCTTAATGAACATGCAATAATTAAACATGCAATCTAAATTAACCAAGATGACCTAATTCTAATGACGTGCAATTTCTAATTAAATGAACCTAATAACAATCACTAAAATGACATGCATTTCATGGGTCTAATTCTATATGACGTGCACATGATTTTTCTATTCTAAAAAAATGCGATCTATCCTAGAAATTGCAACTAGTTTATCCTAAGACAAATTTTATTTTTTCATGAAATTCGAAATTAAGGAAAATGCGAAACATAACTACCTAGATTAAGATTCTATCCAGTTTATATTAAGGATCGGTCAGACTAAATCCTAATTTAAACTAAGATATTATCTTAACCTAGCAAGCTTTAACCTAAGATGCAAAAATCAATCTAAACTTAAAATAAACATGCAATTTATTCTAATATGCCATGACGTGCAAAATATGCCCTAACTCTACATGACATATGCATGATGATTTTTTGTTCGTTTTCATTGTTTTAAAAATTCGAAATTAAAATTGCCGAATAATTAAACATGCAATTCAGATTAATGAAAGAAAATCTAACATCCTAAATTAATGTTTTTGGTATTTTTTAAAGAAATTCGAAATAAATAAATTTCCTCTTCTAAACATGCAAAATAAACCTAAAACAAGTAATGTTCCAACATGAACCTAATCTGACTCAAATATTTTTTGGGTTTTTCCTTTACGGAAGCAATCAAATAAAGGCATCAAGAACAGCACGGCACCAAATATCAAGCAAGATATCATCCATGTCCATTTAATTTCAGGAAATAAATTGACGAATCGTATCTCATGCATGAGATCGGATTAGCCAATTTTTAATAAAATCACGAATCGTATCTCGAGCTTGAGATCGGATTGGTGATTTTTCCGTACGATTGCGGGTTGTATTTCGAGCGTGAAATCGGACCGTCAATCATATGTACATTGCGAAATTAGGAAGATTTCCTAATTTAAAAGGTTAATTGGTATTTTGTGGATATGACGGCATCATTCAAATATTCATACGAGATAGCGATTTCACAAATTAGGCACTAAAAATATATGAAGATCAATATGATGAAAATTATTACCTAAATCGCAATATCGCTCGGATACCGTTTCCAAATTTGAATGATGGAAGGTTCGCAAAGGGGTGACCGGGATCGGAACCAGCTCCACGATGCGGCATGACCAGCAGTGAGCGAAACGGCTCATATCGGGGATGTCACGGCGGAGATCGGGTGTGAGGTGGGTTTGCTTCATTATCGTCGAAGAGAGAGAACCGCCAACGTGGGATCCGGACTTGCGAATGAAGCTTGGTAATAGATTTTGGCGACGGACGTGCTCTTGATTTGCGGACGTCACGTTGCTTAATGCAACCGAGATCTCCAATTTCCACCTTCCTTGATGCTGTCTTTTTCTTTGGAATTCACTGCTCCGGGATCACGTGGCCATGAATTTCAGTTGAAGCTCCTTATTTTGGCCGACATGTTGTGATAATGGAACAAAATTCGTCTTCGGGACTCACGATGACGGCTCAAAGGTTTCTCGGCCAATAAGGATTCGCGACCAATGGACCAAGGTTGTGGTGATCGACCAAGGAAGGACTACGGTGGTGGCGCTGGTAGTGTGCCCCGAGTGAGGGTCGGCTAGGTGAGCTTCTCGGAACAGCAAGAAATCATGGGAGCCCTGCAAAAATAGAAACTTTGCTGTTCTGTTTCAGTGAGGACACGGCTCGGCTCACAGTGCGCTCAGCCTCTTGTCGCTCATGGTGCAGCAACTCCGGGCCGGCATGGAGAGGGAGGTGTATGTTCTGCAGCAAAATTTAACTGGATCTGTGAAGGAGACTGAAACGCGAGCGGCGTCGTCGATGCACCTGGAGAGAAACGGAAAACTTGCTAGGCTTCTCCTGAATGTTAGAGAATTTAGTAGCTCGCTCGGGCTGGTTTAGATCGATGATGAAGCTCCGAGACAGCAAAGTCTGCTAACGGCACGAGGTGCAGCCGCAAGAATGCTTGTGAGGACCGAAGACTCGCCTGGATCGCGGTGGCTATTGCTGAGAATTGCTCGAAATTGCGTCGAGATATTCAACGACAAAAGCAAAAAAAAAACGGCACAAGTAGAGTCAAAGCTTGACTGAACACATGGAACACAACATGCGGCATGTGTCATGTAAATGTAAAGACCATCGCAAAGAGAAAGCCAGCCCCTCCCCTCACGTGATTTCTCTCTTGTGCTCTTAGAATCAAATTTCGCTCTTTCCGAATTTATGGCCCCCTTTTGGCGTACCCTCCAACTAGGTGAGCGAGTTTTCTCCTTGTACCTTCAGAACCTGCAAGAAAGGATAGAAAATACTCTCTTTTTGTGGCCGTATGTATCAATATGCGTGGCCCCCCTCGAACCCTATGCGTTTTAATCTATTTATAGGCAATGAATTAGGGTTTCTAATCTTTCAAAATTGATATCCACAAATATTCTTTTTCGCAAACACAATATTTGCAATATTCGTTTTTTCCACTTGCCCTATCCAAAAAATCCCATCATATCTCGAAAATTTTCAAATTCTTATTTTTTACGAGATAATTTTCGATAATTAAAAAAAAGCTTGGGCCAATTTGCTCGCTTCGTGGGCTTAGCCCGGCTTGTCAATTTAAAGCTTAGAACCACTAATTCAAATCCATCCACCACCGGTCCAATAAATAAATGCGAAACATGCAAACTAAAAATAAATGCACCTAAATCTATATGCTATGCAATTAATATTTTTTTTTTCAGGGATAAAATTAACCCCCTAATTTTTAATGCAATAAATGACTAAACGGGTCGCCAAAATTTAGGTGTCAACACTGAGCTTTCGATTCGCTCAATTTGGTCCCTAAACTATTAACAAATGTTCCATCTAGTCCTTCCATTTGTTCAAACTGTTAAGTGATGACATGGAGCATTAATTGATGACGTGGAACTAAGTTGGATTACTAGAATTATGAGTCAATATATTTCTTAAAAAAACAAATTAGGGGTCAGCTAGAAATGAGAGCACCGATCACAAAAACAGAGAGAATAAGTGGTTCGTATCTCTTTTTTGGATGATGGCCACAATTTGACCTATTTTAAAGGTAATTTCCATGTAAATATTCCACATGTCCTTTTTTATTTTATATTTAAGAGACTAAAAGCCGTGTAAGCCAATTCAGTTAACTTTAACTAACAGAATGACGAAATTGGTCAATTTTCAAATAGTCAGGGATGAAATTGAACATTAGATGAAAGTTCATGAATTAAATTGAGCAAATCGAAAGCTCATGAATGAAATTGAATATTAAATGAAAGTTTAGAGACCATTTATGATATATATATATATATATATATATTTTTTTTTTTTTTTAAATTGAGAACTCTGAATTGTCTTTTCTCCTCTCAACTGTCTGAAGCCCAAGCTGGCGCAAGTCCGAAAAGCAGAGGAAGTCCAAGCTGTCTCTACATGAGCGCACTACCAAAGTCAGGTGACCACCCAAAAAGACAAATTTAAAGTAGCTCTCTTGGAGCCGTTGGGTGCGTGCAGATGTTTGACCATCACTCTAATTGCGTTATCATTTCTGTAACTGATGAACCTTCAGAAATTACTGCCTTTTTAATAGTTCTAATAGATGGCATGACTCACGTTACTGATGTGGGAGGAAATTTGCTTTTGAAATAGACAGTTACTAAGGTGAAAAACTGATATTTTGTAATGTAATTCAGATTTTCCTATATGAATTACTGACCACAATTTGAGTTATCAAACATGTGGAAGACTAATTATTCTGAACTTTAGTTTAATTTGTAAAGAAAGTTATGGGTCAATGTGAAAAAATTTACTTCTTGTGATATGTTTCTGACCGTTCTTAAAAGTTCATTTGTCAACTGACTAACCATAAGAGGAAATGAAGCTACTCCTAGTAAATAAAAAAGTTAAATGACAAGCAGAGTGTAATATTACCAGAAGTAAAAGACAAGGTCAACCTTGTTGTTTTGGATCCCAAAAATTTGGAGACCATTTGCTATTCTTTGGCTCAATGTGGATCAGAATAACCTTTCTTCTCTCAACAGGTCAGAATTACTCCCAAGTGTTTGTCGCTGCAAATTCAATGAAAGAAGATACACTCGAATCATGTACAAACGACAAGAAAAACTAGTGCGGCAACATTGTCAAAAGTATGAACCTTCATGCAAGAAATCTCCTCCCTTCACATTGTTTACACGACAAGAGCCAAGTGCTTCAAAGCAGAACGAAAAAGGTAAACAGCTAAAGGAAACGTCAAAAGAACAAGGTCGTGAGAACTTGACTTGCGGATAAACCTATATGCTTAGAACTCCTGCAACTATCAGTGATTTTCAAAGCAGAGCCAAGTGGGGCCGAGCTCATTTTCTAGGGCCTTCTTCAATCTTTCTACGGAGACATTTCGACTAGCCGTCAGGCGTTAGGCCTGGAATCTTCTCAGAGGAAAAGAGACAACTTTCATGTCCTAACTAATTTGGCACTGACACTGGCTACGAACTTTTCTAGACATTCTCAATAGAGAGTTTGTTTTTCAAGAGAACTCCCAATGCTTCACTAACTGAGCTTCACTAACATACACAGTCGGTCAGTCCTATATAAATCTTCAGTGAATAATACTGATATTTGAGATCACTGAAGGACGCTGCACTGACAGAAAAAACCAAAACAAATCAGAAGACACACAGAAGAGAAGAGGAGGAGGAAGAATAGACTTGAGGATGTCCACTATAGCAGCTGAAATGACTCCGGTGTGTCCTCGATGGAAGCTTGTGATTGAATGACACAGAGATCAAGCGAAGGCCTTATCACCGTAACTGCAACTGCGCTCTGCACAAAGCAAAGAGCGGTCGTTCCGGTTGCTCTCGACATAGCAAGATATCTTTCGCCAAGAAAGAGTCACGGGCGGATTAATCTTTGTCAACGGCAACTCGCAAGGTCTCTCCATCCTTTCCAGTCAAAAGTAGAGAAAACTCTAACAAAGCAGCTTCGTCTTGATCCATAGTAGAGCCACCATGACTGCTGGATGTAATTAGATGGAGGAAAAGAAGTATCAGAAACATATGAAATCGGAGGCGACAGGCTATCCTTCATTTGTTCCCTCAACAAAAGTATCGGAGGATGGATAACACTCGTTTCTTATAAATTCAACCTGCATGTTCAACTGATCTCTCCAGGCAAGATCAGGAAAATCACTCAAATCTGTATCTTATGCCTTGACTCCATGTAAGTCCTGCCAGGGACATCAGCAGAGATGACAACACTGTAATTTATTAAAAGTTGCAAGCTTGACGCATCTTTGCCAGTAATAATGATGGGAGTTGTTTTTGAAAATATTGCTAAGAATATAAATATCGGACCGGTAGAAAACTACTTGTCTAGACTCCTCATAGCGCTTTGGGCATGCTACTAGACTTGCAATCGGATCAAGTTTATGGTATATAATATATTATTTTTGTATCTAGCATCCAGATTTCCTGAAAATACCAGGAAAAAAAAAGGTTAACAAAAAATTTTAGGAGGTTATATTGGACATTCAACACGTCAGGAAACCGTTTTAAGTGATTGGTGAGAAGAAAATGGATGATCGCAAATGAGTGTACTCAAATTAGTAATTTTCATTTGACAAGAAAAAAGTCAGCAATTTTCCTCCTGTATTTGTGGTCCACAACCACAATTATGTGATTAATTTAGAGTGCCATCTGGGAGAAAACTTAATGATAAAGAAAAATACTTTCCGAGAAATCATTTTTTAAGAGAATGAATAATTTTCTTTGTTTGGTGATATGTGATCAAAAACATTTATTATGATACAATTAATTGCATTTACATTTCTTTGTAACTTTGTAGGCCCTCTTTCCTTATGATCTTTTTTGTCAAGCTTTATTTTTGGAAAGAAGTGAAAATTTCTCCCATGTGGTTTTACGAATTCTGGAACAAGTTATTTGGAAAGATTTGTAATTCTAGGAAGGAAACCAATACATCAATAATATTTTTCAAAATAAGACGCCAGATTCGATACTGTATGTTGATATAGCAACTATCGATCACTTTAGCATGGTTCAAATTAATGTCTTGCTGTTTTTCTATTAATGAAATAATCATTAAGCACCAAACATGTCCTTGATTGACTCTTTTTAGGAGGTTAATCCTTCTCTGCAGGTGTATAGTTGTTATATGTCTTACTTCTAGGTCCACATTTTGGTCTTATCCATCTTCTGATGAGTTTGGATTTAGGTGATTTCAAATTGATTATTCATTTTGCAGAGCTTAAGGCTTAATTATTTTTATTTTTGTGTCTTGAGATCAGCTAAGGAAGAGATATGATTCGAATTTGCTTATCCAAATAATTGTGGTATGTTCTTAAACTCATTCTAACAAGATATTAAAAGACATTTTGATAATGTGCGAGTGGAGAGACTCGTGATGATGCCCAAGTTATTTGGGCTTTGGTCAAAATGGGTAATGACATGTTTTTTGGGTTTTAATCATTTTCTCAACTCAGTTAAACTTGTTTTACGAAAAAAGAGTTACCCACACCGAATTTGGCCCATTAAATTTGAGTCGCAAATTGGGTACCCGGCTCTGTTCCAAACAGGTGAAAATTCATTTTCATGTGTCTAGCCGAACACTAGAAATTACTATCATTTTCCTTCTTATAAAATATTTTCTGGAAAGATCACATTTTCCATGAAAGATCACATTTTCCATAAAAGAAACGGAGCCTAAATATAGGACCAAAGTACCCAATACGAAACAAATTTGCAATTTGTGAACAGGAAGATCTATTTATAATCTAGAAAAGCAATGAAGAGTTTCATATATATGGGACTACGGCTATGTGCTAAGCCCAGTGCAACTTTGCTGCACATGATGCATGCCAGAGTACGCAATTGTTCCACGAACAGGAAAACAAGAAAGATCAACTAACAAAAAGGAAGCAGAATAAGGATTGGTACGCCCAAATCGTAGAGTATCCTCAATTCAACTTGTGTCTGGGAAAGCGACTAGAAGAAAACTTTTCTTCAGGTGCTGATTGAAGTTAGCAGACCCCAAATTCCCAAGTCTCTCTCTCTCTAGACGTTCCATGTCTAGGAATGAAGAAAGTTCCTTGACAAACTCGGTTGTAGTTAACTAACTGCACAAGAACACTTCGAAGCGAAATTTTCGAAGAAGTTCCTACATATGCTTCCCAGAGAGTGCGAAAAAGATTTCACAACAATTAGCAGTCTTTTATATGTTCTCCAGGGAATACTTTTACACGAATTTTGGCAGCATATGACATTGGATCAGTGAAGGATTTACTTTACTTTACTTCTCATTTCTACTTGCATCTTTTACAAATAACAACTCCTCTTTTGTTAGCCTGTGAAGTGATGCCGTCCCTCTTGTCCCTCTTAAGTTCAGAATTGCATCACCTGTGGTCTCTTAGTAAGTGATCGGCAAGTGCAATGCATACATTCGGAATGAGATCACCTGGACTTGAGTGTGTTGCTGAATGCTGCTGAATGCTGAACTCTGCATTTGCCAGAAACTATGATGCGCAAAATGCATCTGGAATCTGTAGAGAAGATTGGATTCCTATACGCTGATGTTCACAGTTACAATACATCGTTTTTCCGTGTACTAATATGCCATTGCTGATATCAAGTTAAAAGTATTTGCTGATGGAGAACTTAATAACCAATGGACTTCTCAACTGTTGAAGCTTTCCACATATCCAAACAGCCACAGACTATGGCTATGGAATGGACAAAGGTTCAGTATCATGGATCATAAACTGAAAGGAGTGTCTAAAATTCTGTAATCACCTCAAGATAATGTTCCTGTTCATTGAGATATAGCTCTTATGAGCTGCTTCCCACTAGGATATTCTGGTAGGAACTTGTGGAACTTTAACAATGTAATATAAAGATGGTACGTAGTTTTGTATGGTTGAGTATATTTCATGAATAAATGCACGGTATGCATGGTCATTGAACTGAAGTCTAATTCTAATCAAATTAAAAAACCATTTAGCAAAAACCAACAGAACAGATGACACGCTCAAGCTTGTTGTGGATGACAGACCCTGGCATCACGAGACTCTGGTACAGGTGACTGGTGGAACTAGAGACTCGTGAAGCCCTTCTGTTAATCTGGACCTCTGAAGCTCAAGAAAGCGTTGTAATTGCATCCTAGTGAAGAAGCAGGATCATTTAATGAAGTGGTTACTGGTTCCTCAGCAAAACTGTTTGGTTTTGGTCTTCTTTTCTTACACATGAACACAAAAAGCAAGGCTAATGCAAAAGGCACCACGATAGAAAGAAGTCACGCTGTCTATTCCACCCTTTTCTCTAACCTATTAGCTCCTCCAGATGATCAAAAAAATATTTGATGAAACTCATTCCTCTCTATTCTAAATCTTCAGTCCCCTGGCTCAGATTTAAAACAGGAATCCTCCATTTCGTCTGTTCAATGGACGGAAAAGAGTCGAACTCCAGGGCAGAGGTACAAATAGTTCATTGGTTTCTTCTCTCTTTCCAGCTCAAGACATTCTTTTTCAGAGTCTTCGAGTTCACATGCTCATTGGTCTGTTAACTAATAAATCATTGAGTATACACAATTTTGTTGGATGTTTTTCTGTCAATCTCGTACTTAAAACAAGGAATTATCAGCGTAAGTAAAGTCAAACATCTAGAGTTGCAACAGCACGAGGAATTGTCCAAGTAAACAGTAAAATTAGTGCTGCTATATCTTTAGATCTCATTAGTGACGACCATAGATTTCTTTTTCTTTTTTGTAACATTGGGGGAGGGGGGTCAAATATTTTAGCTCGAGTAATCCGTGTATGTATGTGAACCTCTCTGTCATGCATCGATTAAAGATCTGCCTCATCCAAAATGCTTGACCACAGAACCAGCCGCCCAGGGTTAGATTCAGAGATATTCACTTTCACATAATTCAAAGGATAATTCAATCCCACGTATCCCAAGAATTGTAACTCCTGTCCATTCCTAATTTGATGAATGATTTATGAGGGGATTTTTCCAAATTGCACTGATGGTTATCTAGAAGATCTACAGTCAACTAATCGAGTCACACCATTATTTCAGCAATATGCAAGTTGTTGCTGGCGACCGAAAAACACTTCGTAGGGCCAGTTTAGAATACAAAAGCAATCCCAAGAGACAAGTGCAGAAAAACCAAATTCAATGCAATAGTTGCTGATGCATGGATTACTGATCAATGAAGCAGACTTGGGAGTTGGTCTTTCAAACTGATTGTTGCGAGTCGCGCAGACATAATAGAAAACAAGTAAACTGCAGCTGGTCACTATGCCTGGGCAAATGAAGGGAACAGAAAACTACAGCTAGTCAAATCACATGGCAAAGAAGATAGAACATCACCATGCTCGTTATGGGAAAAGACAAAGGAATATATTGGGGTGGCCAAGAACAAATCGATGGTGAATGGTAACTCAAAATAGAATTCAGTTCTTAACGTTGAACAGGGGAAAAAGGTCAGGTCATGGTTCAGAAGCAAAAAGACAGTTGCAACTTCCAAATCACCTCAAAACAATCTGGCCTGGATTATCGTAGTCAAATAGATTGAACAATGAACATACTTGGCGTGTTCTGCTAGGTAATTCCGGGATTGCAGCAAGTTGCATCCAGAGAAATCCACAATGCTTAAGTATCTCAACCCTGCAAGCCCCTGGAGCTCTGTTAGTTTCCCACAATGTCGTACTTTTAGATCTTCCAAGAGTTCTAAACCTGACAAATCCGGTAAGTTCTCAAGCATCTCACACCTTGAAATGTTAATAAATTTTAACGATCTCGCTCGATCAAGCCCTGGAACATCCACAAGTTGTGGACATTCATTCAGAGTCAAGTATTCTAAATCTTCAAATTTCGAAAGATCCGGAAGGTTTACAATCGACTTGCATTGTTCAATGCATAGTCTCTTGCATGAAGAGAATTCCTCAAGCGCTTGGATATCATGGATCTTCTCACAGCCATTGATGTTCAGATATTGCAAGGCTCCGGGGCACGGTAGTTCTGGTAAACTTTCCAAAGAACTACAGTCGGAGAGGTCCAATACTTCCAAGCGTTCAGCATTATAAAGGTCCGTTATTTCAAGTAGCTTCTTGCAACACCCAGCTTCTATTCTCTTCAGACCATTTAAGTTAGAAAAGTCCGGTAAACTCTCAATGGAATAACACTCGGAGATATCCAGTTCTTCCAAGTATTCCCATCTATCAAGGCCTTGAATTCCAACCAGATTCTCACAAGCCGCAGCATCAAATTTCCTTAGAAATCTCAAATTCGAAAGATCTGGTAATGTTTCTAATGCTTTACAACCCCGTATGACAATTGATCTTAAGGAGACTAAACGTCCAAGGCCCTCCAGCTTATATAGCTTTTCACAAAATGATGCTGTCAAAGCAGTTAGGCACACAAGTTCTTCAAGCCCTTTGATTTCTGTTAACTCGTAGCAACTGCGGAGATGCAATTCTGATAAGCGATTGAAACTTGACAAATCTGGAAATCTCTTCAAATCTGAACCTTGGCTGACTTCAAGCTTCAATAGACTTGAGGGAAGATCTGGGAGCCATTCAATTTTTTCATGAAGTTCAATGTGGAATTCAGCAAGTCGAGAGAGGGTCTTCATTGTAGTTAAGGAACTCAAATCCTTGACTTTTATTGACAAGTGTGTTAGATTGATTAGGTTGGCAATATCTGAGATTATCCGACAAGTGAGACATAGACTTGTTAAGCTTGAGGGAAGCTCTGGCAGAGATTGTAGCTCTTCGCATTTCCCTAAATCAAGCTCTTGGAGACATGATAACTTCTGAATGCTTTTTGGCAAACCAGAAATGTGGGTCTTTTCTAACCGAAGGACTCGCAATGAAGATAAATCCCCTACCTCACTAGGGATTTCTCCTTGCAGATATTTACACCCTGAGGCATCTAACTCTTCAAGCTTCTTCAACCTTCCCATGGTTCTAGGTAAACTTTTTAAGAATATACGAGCCATGAGCAGAACTTTCAAATTGTGCAGATTCCCAATGGAGTAGGGTAGCTCCCTGATAGCCGAATCTGATAAATGCAGTTGGGTTAATGATGTCAATTGTCCAATGGAGTCGGGCAGTGTTTCCAATGATCTGCATCCCTGTAGCAGCAAGCTATGCAAGTTCCGAAGGGATTTTATGGAGCTGTCAATTTGAACCAATGATCTACAATTACGAGCAGAAACAATCTCAAGCTTCCTCATGCAACCTATGGACATGGGAATCTCTTTTATGGAACTGTCATCAATAAGAAGCTCCGTCAAGTTTGTTAGTCTCCCCATTTCTTCAGGTAGCTCCTTGAGTTTTTCACATCCCCTCAGACTCAAGGATAACAGTTTCCTGATATTCCTGATAGAAGGATGAACTTTGACCAGATTAACACAATATTCAAGATTCAAGATCTCAAGATTCCGGAGAGCTGAGAAGTCAGGAGTTTCGGTCAAATTATCGCAGTGCAAAAGCCTCAGAACTTTGAGCTGGTTCGCAATCCACCACAAACAAAACATAGCAACGTTAGCTCTTGAATTTATCATATACCTTGCAAAATTCAAAAGAAGATGGAGATTTACCTTCTGTAATCCATTCACATGGTGCCATGCGTCCCAGTGCTCTGTGAGACCATTGGCTCTTACGTTAAGAATAACCAAGTTCTCCGGATGAAAGTCTGGTGGAAAAAGACGTCGGGCAGGCAATCCAATCAAGCCATCTTAAATTAGGAAGAAGGCCCTTGAAGTGGCCCGTGACTTCCGCCTGCTTGATACGAAGGTACCTTAAGTTCGGCAGTTTTATAAACTGCTCATTTGTTAAGCAGTATGGTTTAGAAAGGGAAGGGGAATACTCAAGACGGAGGGCCTCGATCTGATTCGTTCCCTGCAAGTGCCCAGAAACTGAGGAGTAAGCGTGCTGCGCAAGACCTAATGGAGGCCAATTAAAAGTGTGACAAATTGTTCCATTTGTTCCATATGTAATATTTGGTATAACTGTATATCCATCCAACTTATAACAGAACTCTAAGGATCACAAAAGCATTGGCGCCAGGCATGCTCCATTACCATATATGGGAGCTCTTTGAATTATTCCAGTTCGACCGCTTTCTAGATTGACTGGCTTTTCTGGTTCTGATCAATTTTCTTACAGGGGTCAAACAGGATAGAGCACATAACCGATACACGGTTGAACTGATTGTGTGTGATTGTGTCATGTAGCAACCTAAGATATTATCCCCCTGGATCAGACAATGTCTGACAATGTCTAAACATATATATACAAGTTAGGCTGGATGCCTAAGTTTTCATTTTTGGGGTATATTATGACAGACACACGATTTGATATGAATAGCTCGACCCCGAATCAGGGGTATTGTGCCTAAGCTGATGGTGTCACAAATTTGCTGATTCTACCCACAACCTTCTTCTTCTTCTTTTTTAAACTAGGAATATGGGACTCCACACTTTTAGGGAACTTTATAGCACAAAAGAGGCAAGTAAAAAGTGGAGAGCAGAAAACATTGTACCTCATTTCTCTCTAGCACTTTCAAAGCTTCCTCATGAATCCATAATCTACTGCGTTCACTTGGCTTGACAGAGTTTCCCTTAGAAACAATACTTCTACCTAGATCTCTTAATTGATCATGCATCCATAACCAATTTTCCCCATTGCCATGGAAAATTTTGACCAAGGACATGAGACTCAATACTTCTAGTCCCAAGTTCGGGGAAAAGCCACAATCATCCCACATATAAATTGGAATTCTTGGATCTGTTCCATTGAAAAAACATGCAATGTCGAGAAATATTTGCTTCACATCATCGGTTAGCGTATCGTAACTTATCTTCAGCTTCTCTTCAACCTCCTGATTAGGCACTTTTCTCAACTTCTTTAATGTGTCTTTCCAGGCTGCCTCGCTTTTGTCGCACAAGAGTGATCCAATAACCTCAAGAGCCAACGGGAGCTTCCCAGTAGTTGAGACAATATCACGACAAAGATCGTTGAAGGCAGGAGGAGGGAAGTCACATTGAAACGCATGTCTACAAAATAGAATCATAGAATTTTCTTCGTCCAATCCCATGAGCTCATATTCCCAGTCTGACGTCCCAAACTGATTAAGAATATGCTTATCTCTAGTTGTAATAATGATCCTACTTCCAGAACCAAACAACCCATGCCCTCCCACAAGTGCTTCTAACTGATCTTTGTGACTCACGTCATCAAGAAAAATGAGAACTCTTTTGCCTCCAAATCTAGAACTGATGATATTGATTCCGTCGTCTCTGTTAGAAACTTCATGGGGGCTTCCTTTAAGAACTTCAGAGATCAATTCCTTCTGCAAGTGCACAATTCCCTCATGCGATTCCGTTTCTCGGATATCAGCTAAGAAGCCATGGCGCTCAAATTGGCACGACAGTTTATTGTAGATGACTTTGGCAAGAGTTGTTTTACCGGCACCACCTATTCCATGAATTCCAAGTATCCGTGTATCTCCAAATTTAGTATCTACCATAGTCATAATTTCTTTTACATGAATGTCCACTCCCACCAAGTGTTTAGGGGTCACTACCTTAAAAGCATTCTTTAACTCGCTCAAAACCTTTACAACAACCGCTTTTATGAGCTCTGCCTCATTCCTGTCAAAATGGTGTTATGATTGTGATCATGAACAAATATAATGAGTAAAACTTACTAGAACAAACTCAGACAATAAGCAACAAGATGAATTGGCAAATTCATAATGGTCAATAGTCTAAACAACTATTGTACTTTGCCATATATTAATCAGCTTATATGAAAAAGGGATTTGGAAGTACCCATTAGCAATATTTTCGGATACCAGTCCTTTCAAGGATCCAACTTCTTTGAGTGCTTGTCTCCATTCCTGAACAACGCTATCCTCAAAACGCTGCTTGTAGGAATTGAAGACATCTCCAAAGGTTCCTTTGAGCCACTTCACATCTGCGGGCTCTACTTTGTAGAATATGGGCAAGATCACTTGTTTCATCTCTTTCTTGCACTTGAGCATCCGAACGAGCTCGAAAAGGCACCATTTGCTGGAAGCATAGCATTCTGAGAGAACTGGGATCGAGATCTTGCTGTTGTCAATGGCCCGGAAAAGCTGTGGGCCAATCTCCTCTCCTAGAGGGAGCTCGTCGTCGTCTCTGAACACACGAACTCTCGCTTCTTGGAGTCGCTGGTAGAGGTGGCTCGTAAAGCCCTTGCGAGAGTCTGGACCTCTGAAGCTTAAGAACACATCATAATCACATCCTGGCGAAGCATCCGATGAAACTGGGGACTCGGAAACCGGCTTCTCCACGAAGGTAATTGCTGTTCTGTTCATCTTTAGAAATTCTGAGGGAATGAAAACTGAAAGCAAGATTAATCGGATGCTAAACCACTGCAAAAGAATGAAAGATCTGAGGATACAGATTTCCTCTCTTTCTATAATGTACTCGCGCATTAAATTTAATGGAGGGAAACAAGTCAAGGTCCATCCTAGAGGTGTCCTACCAGACATAGTAAATAAATCTCTTCCAGTCAGGGGTAGGTGGTTTAACGTGGACCAGTCATTTATTGAGATGTACGTGAAAAACACATTGAGTCCATCACCTCCGCATATACCAACGAATTTATCAAGGTACTAATGTGAGTTAATTTTAAAAAATATCATATTTGAAAATTGATGTAGTATATAATAATTTATAATTCTATTTGTCTCATAATTCATTGGCTTTCGTGTCCAACTGTTGACGGACTAAGACTTAATCTTTCTCTTGGCGATTTTCTTATTGGAAGGTATTAAAAGTAAACAATATCAGAGTAAAAAATTAATTGGTGCGAGAAGGAAGAAACAGATGTAGAGATATAAATGACTTTCGAAATGAAAGGGACTAAACAAGAACAAAAGGGTACCACCAAAGAAAATCCTTCTCCTTCCCTTTTTCCGGAAGAAAGGAGGTTCTAGACAAAATTGCTGAAAAGTTTGGCCCCTATTTGTTTCAATTGTTGTTGTAGTCCTCAGACACAACAAAGTGGAGATTTAAATTGGGACATTTTGATATAGAATATATCTAAATGGAAGGGGAGCAAACTAACACTAAGGTCACTTGTAGGGAAAAAATTATTAAGATGTATGTGTGAATTATGCTAGGAAAATCCAACATTAGAGAATTTGTATGTTGTAAAACAATTGATAATCACAATCAGCCCACAATTTATTTACATAATCTTTTAAGGGAAAGTGTATCTAATTGGATATGTTGATACATTTAGACATTTCTTCTCAGTTTAACGAAAAATACTAAGTCATATTGGAACCTATCGTTCCAAAATGACACAAAATAGTTCTTTAACTCTGACCAAATGTGCAATATTATCAATGTACTTTTAATTCGTTCAATATAGTCTTGGCACACCATATTTCATTTCGACAGCAATGACCATTGACTAATCAGCTATAAGCCCACCAAGATTAGTCAAAACCCAGAAGGGCAAGACCCATAAACATAAGAAAAGCAGGGTGCCAGAAATCTTAGGATCACAATACCATAAGCAAGGAGTCTTAGATCACAAATCATTACCAAAAGAATACACAGCATTCCACCCACTCATTGTATCAAAGAAGAATCTGTATTAAGATGCATCATCTACCTATAACCGACCGTCATTACCAAAACAATTCGACAATTGAACCAAATGCACTACACCGTGTCATGAACTGATCTCAGCAAAAAAAAAAAAAGAAAATGTATTAGAAAGACTAAATGAATTATTCAGATTACATTGACTGTATCCCTAGCAAAAGTAAAAACTCAAGGAAAGCAAGTAATACAAGATAGAACAGTATGTGGGGTCTTCCTTCTCTCTAACCACATACCCGTCTGCCGCCACTGCCTCTCAAAACTGTTCTATCAGTTTAGTCAAGCTTCACAGAAGAGAACAGGTAATGCATAAACCAGAATGAGGAGAGGAACCCAACTGTGCCGGTCATGAGCATGATTGCGGTGACCATGAATAGGGAATAGCCCAGGTAAAGAGTGGCGGAGACAGGTCCGCTCAAGCTCTTAAGGTCAAACACGAGGTAGTTTACAGAGTACAAGAAGATGTATATCACAACAGAACCAGAGGCAAAGAAGGATTTCAACCACCATTTCCAGTCCTCCGCACAAAGGTGCATATACGTCAAAACTAGAGATACTTCAGCACAAACCACGACTAGAAGGATCAAAACGATGAAGAGGAAACCGAAAACATAGTAGACACGGCCCATCCACAAACTAGACATGATGAAGAATAGCTCGATGAAAAGGGTGCCGAACGGGAGAGTGCCAGCACCAAGGACTAACAACCAAGATGGGTATTTCTGAGGTGGGATTTCCCTAGGAATTTGGTTAGTCCTCACAGGATATTCGATCTGGGGAGCTTTCGCTCTGAGATATCCACCAAAAAGAGTAAGCGGAACTGATATGCAGAACCAGAGCAACAGCAGGATAACGAAAAGAGAAAACGGGATAGCTCCAGTGCTGTGACTACCCCACAAGAGAAAATTCAGAACAGTCAGGATCAAAAAGGCTATACCGGGAAAGAAGCACGCGGCTTTCCTTGCAACCGACACCCATCCCTTGTGATCACCAGAGCTGATGGTCCTCCAAAGTCGGACAGCAACATAACCAGCAACTACACCAAGAATCATGTAGAAGAACAGCATATCTCTCGATGCGCGTCAGATCTGGACGAACCCTGTTGCGAAAGCAAGCTAATCAGGCAATGCAAAGAGCAAACCCCCATCTGGGCTCGACGATATCACTCAAGAACGGCATCAACACGCACAAAAAACGACTAAAAACACACAGCAAAAGATCCCGACTCGCACTAGCAGCTGCTCGAACAACTAGAAAGATCAAGAAACGACAACAGAACAAGCGCGCACGAATGTCACGAAGGGCACTGCAGATCTGACTGACCTTCTGGAAAGGAACGCGCATAGAGAGGGAGGGAGAGAGCAGGGGAGACTCGGCGGCAGCCACAACGCCGGAAAGGTGAAATTTTTGGCCTTTATTTATTGCTGGGGAAGGAGGAAGTCAAGAAGATGCGAGAGGCGATGATATTTCAACGATCCGTCCGATGGCGGTTTGACGTCTTTGCGTGAGCACGCTGAGCTTGCTCCTTCGCCTAACTAAGATGAGCAACACCAACAGTTGCTCAACCTTCATTATTATGCAACCGTAGTTATTATAATGAAACATATTAACCATAATGAATCACCAAATTATACATTAGATAATGTTTTCTCTAGAAAACTACGAATTTAGTTGTCTATCGGATGTAAAAGATTCACATTGCTGTGTATTGGCAGGTACTGAAAATGGAGGGTCAACTATTGAATTATTTCAGCTTCCGAATATTCACACCCACTACAAAAACTTTCCTTAGGTTCTGCAACTTACTGAACTCTCATTTGCTTTACTTTCATTAGAGTTATTTGCAATATAAAAGAATCGAATATTTCGTTTCTCAAGAGATTTATTTGAGTAGCACAGGCAGTGTATGCAGTAAGGGTCATTGATCTACTCCATGCTAGCCTGAGCTTAGGAAAATACCACGATCCTTGATCTTAAGAACTTTAACCATTTGTCCATCAACTGCTTGTAAAATCTCCAGAGCCCTAGTCTTGAATTGGAGTACTTGGCAGATTACCTTGCGAAGCTAACATTGGTCGAGTATGAGTTCTTGAGTTTTCTTCCTTCTCTAGTTGCTGCATCAGCCATATTTCTTGCTAGATGGATGCTGGATGACTCATGCCACCTTAGGTCTGTTCTCTATATTGCATTTCTTTCATCGCCACAAGCTTACAATTTGATTATATGGGTATTAACTTACCTTTTACTTTCTGCAGAATCCAATTTTGGAATTCTACACATCTTATAAGGCATCTGACCTGAAGACTATGGTATCTGCATTGCAAGACCCGCAATCGAATGCAAAAGAATGCCCCACTAAGTGTGATACGTATCAAGTATCGGTAGCGAAGGTACACTAGTACGAGAGCTCAACAACTAGAACAAATTAAAATAAAAACCACTCATGCTTGGTCGAAGTTTTTGCTTGCATTAGTGATTTTCTTGTGTTTGTCACAACAAAAGTTGCTAAGTTGCCATCCTTTTTCTGATCTTGGCTTGAGTTGATATAGAAGCTTAGGTTTGTCTCTTTCTTTCTTCGTTATAGTTCAAATCTGAAAATGAAACCAAAAAAAAAAAAAAAGAAACCGTTGGAACTTGGAACCGACCTCGAAACCTGTGACAGGACATGTTCCAGGTTCTTGGTTCTAACGGGTAGATTCCAGGTTCCAAAAATTAAGGAACCTGTACCCGAGGATAGGTTCCAAGTTCTAGATGGAACCAAACCAGAGCTGGGAACCGCTCACCCCTACTTGTTTATGAAGCACCGACATTCTCCAAGAGTCTTTGTGTCGTGTCGAACACTTCGACACGTGTCCAACACTCTCGGACACTCTCTGACATTTGGTCAACACGTGCACCTAGTCAACTTTCTCGACACTCGAGTTGGAATTCTGACATACGAGTTTCCGACACGTGATTCCAATATCGACATCAATTTTAAAAGTTTAATAAATGAGAGGTCAAAATATAAAAACACAATAGTAAACATAATAAATGGAGAAAGAAGAAAAACCTAGTCTTCTTTTCTTCGACTCCCACTTTCTGTGATATACAATTCACCCCTTAAGTTTTTTTTTTCCTCTTCCAATATATCTAACATGCGAGTCCAAAATATGGATCAATTGTTTTTCTCCAAATTTTATGAATTATTGAAATAAAGTTGAATTTGTCAAATTGAAACAATGAATGATATTAAATAAATGGTAGATTAATGTTTTTAGTGTGTATTCATTCTATGCTTTTTAATTATTTATTTATTTATGAATTTGATTCAAATTAATTTGATTGAAATAATCATAAAAATGATAATTTATTATGTATATTTTATTTAATATACAACGTGTCCCAGAGTGTATCGAATTCTCTGTTTTTAGAGAAATGACGTGTCAGCATGTTGTGTCGCGTGTTACGTGTCAATGTCGGTACTACTTAGGTTGCTACTCAATCAAAATATTATTTATGGTGAATTATGTGTAATTGCATATTTTGTATGATAAAATAGGATTAATATCATGAATAACCATTGACTGGTATACCTACGATGAATTCACATTTTGTTAATTTTCGTTAAATTTTACCGTTAAATTACTAAGTTTAATGACAGTTTGAGGTTTTACGTTCTGTTTGTTACAAGTATAGCGATTTGTGATTTTTCGTGGTATAAATCTAATTTAATGAAAACTAATAGATGGTAAATTTGGCGTAGATATACCAATTTTGAATTTTTTATTTTTGATAAAATTGTCATAAGTGTATTAATTTGGGATTTTCATGATATTAACTCAAATATTATAATTTATAAATTATGGTAAGGGGAAAGAAACAATTGGCTTCAATATGAGAAATTTTGGTCACCTTATTCACTGGGGACAAGAGAAACAAGTCTCCATCTTCGATTTTATTATACCAAGATGAGCAGCATGTGTGAGATGGCTTTGATAATAATCCATTTGGAGCACCGCGTTTGTAAAGTTTTAGGTTACAGTCTAGGTGAAGATCAAATGCTTTGAAGAGGAGGTAGAGATGTTCTAACATCATCTATTTAACGATTGCTGAGTAAATTTATGTTGATTGAAAATAAAAATAACAAATAATGCGCTCAAGAATATCCCAGAGAGATCGCACTTGGATACTATGCTTAGAAATTTCAACTCACTTGCTGACGAGGAGGTAATAATAAATGGCATCGAAGCATGGATTCCCATGAGAGGACACAACACACGTGCTATGTCTTGATTGTCAGATTTTATGAAATCACTATTAAAGGTGAGCATGATTTTAAGGTAGAATCGAAAATCAGCTCAATAAGAACTGGTTTACTTTTGAATTTTGGTGGGACGAGTCCATTGTTTTGAAACCTTACTATGCAACTTAGTTCCTGAATCCATATAGGAATCGAACTGGATTGGATCAAAAATAGATTCACCAAGGTCATGTTTGGTAACCAGCCAGTTGTTGACTATTTATGTTCTTTTGTTCTTCGGAATTAAAAAATAACATAAATTTGTTTGATAACATTAATTATTTTTTCAACTCCCGAGAATAGATCATTGGCCATGAAATATATTTTTGGAATAGGAACAATAAATATAAAAAATTACTTCTTTGTTCTCGAGAATAATTTTTGAAATCGAGTAATTTTCTTTTTTGTTCTTTTCTTCCTTTTCTTTTCTTCTTCTTCCTCCTCTAGAAGAAAATGTCAACAATCCGCCAAAGACGAGATTCAACGACCTTGCCATGGCTAGGCAAGGCTGACCTCTTTGATGGCCAACAAGGCTCCCTCAAGACTCGTAAGGTTGCCAACTCTCATCTCTAACCGATCGCCACCCATTGCTAAGGCTGGACGACCAATGAGAGGAGGAAAAAGAAGAGAGGAAAAAAAAAAAAAAAAATCTTAGAAAATTACTAAAGATTAAAAGAAATTTCATGTCACAAAAAAATTGAGGATAGTACTAACTACATTCCCTTTTTTTTTTTTTTTCCCTATTTCAAGGGTGGTAATTTTGTGCAATTATTAAATACGTTCGAATGTTTAGAAACTCTTCTAGAGAATAGAATAAAAAAAATATTCCTAAGCAAAAATTGTTCTCAATAATAGAATGATTACTAAATGTACCCTAAGTGGCCCTCATGAATTTATTTGTAAGAATTTATGCTTAAATTGAAAATGAGTTGATAGCCAAATTTTCATGGATGATTGAGAGCCGACGTTCTATAATTTAAGTTTTATGTTACATGTTATGAATTTTTTATAATTTATTTTATTTTGCATTTTCATCTTTTATAGATTGTTGCTATTAACAAATGGGGATTTTCGTTTTTGTTACTGCACTCACTTTCATCTTGCTTAACTAAAAATGAAACAAAAAAAAAAATTAAGAAACTATCCAGTTTTTAGGTAGACTTCAGAATCGACCTTGGAACTTATGATAAGGTAAGTTCTAGGTTTCAAGGTGCAAGATAGATTTCAGGTTCCAAAAAATAAAGAATCAATTCTGACAAGTAGGTCCTAAGTTATAGGTGGAACCTGGACTAACCCTAGAACTGCTTACCCCTAAACATTGCTAACTTCTTTTTTATTTATAAATTTGAGCTGTTAGATAAAAGTGTTATTTAATATTTAAATATTTACGTATTGATCCCGTGGAGTCGTGCCTGAAAGACTATGCCAACTATTCGATTGTGGCGGTGATGCGTTGGCTTGTGCACTCCGGGCGCGCAACAATATTATAGCGAGTTTGTCACGTTGTAGTTCTGACATAAAAATAGGAGAGGTTATGTATGATTCATGACTAGAGCCTAACCCCTAATAATCGCCATTCATACACCTTTTCTTTTTTAGTACTTGTCTCGCATGATTTGTGACATCCTAAAATTTCGGTTCCGCTTTCAATTAAATAAATTGGGCCTTTCATCGACGCACCTATAGTGCTATTCTCTGAGCTGATCACTCATAAGATAACTAGACTATCTAGGGAAGTCATTAAGGGATTTTAATGCAATAGATTTGAGAATTTGACCAGGAATCGACTACTTGACCGTGCTCATCTGCAGAGATCATCACGGCACAATTAAAAGTTGATTAGAGATCAGAGATAGGTCGGTTCGACTGAGATGTGTGGTTAAACATGGGTCATTCCACCAAATTGAAAAATCGTCGATCGACACTAGATTGATTTTTCTATCGTTTTGGTACCCTATGTCCGTATTTGATATCTTGGGATTTTCACGACCATCGAGAGTCGCCATTGTGTTGAAGAGGTTCATTGTGGCTGGAAGAAAATCATTGCACTAAAAATTTCTGAAAGCTACTCGATAGCCTAGGTCACGCTAAAATCGCGCCAGATTGAAATTAACCGCGAATTTGAATATGATTTCAGAAATTGAAAGTTCTGTCATGTCACAAGTCATTTTAGGAACATCGACTCGTCTTCCGAAGAATTTTTTGCAAACCGAGATTTTTGGCGAAAAGTCTATATAGGGCCGTTTTTGTCCGAAATATTCAAGGGGGCCTTTTTTTTATCGTGAAATTGGGATGCAAGTAGGTTTTATTGGCGAGGAAAAATACCAATTTGATTGGGGACTCGATGATGGAATTTATAGATGTGGCACCCCTCAACGGCCCCGATCCGTAGGGATCGCCACAGATCACTCTCTATCTCTTGACCTGAAAGTCTGTTACTCTGATACCATAGGATTTCGATAAGTCCATGAGGTTTGGGGGATCTATATCTTTTCCATTGGTCCCTGCGCAAATATGGCAGAAGCGTATCCAACATCTCCCTATCCCATATTCAAAAAGCAATGCACACCAACTAAACGTTTTATATGCAAAGGTCGGACACTTTTATTTACATGAAACTAGATGGACAATGGATTGTCGGTACATCAAAATGCCGTAGCTTTCTATACACGGCCATACTCAAAAGATACCGACGTTTCTAACAACCATAAACACGAGTCCATCGGTTAGTGCCGACGTCCAAAAATTTCCTTCCTCTGCTTTGTTCCCATCCCACGGTCACACCCAGCCACCCGATGCATTCGCTGGTGGCGGTGGCAGCGGCCCTAGCGTGCGCCCATCCCAGCGGACGAACATAGCTACAAACTTCTGAAGCACAGGGCCAGTGGGAAGACCGACATCAAACATCATAATCACCCTCACTCGTACAAATATCAGTCCTCGAATCTCAAGAACCTGGTACTCCGACCGCTCCCACTGTAGATCGATCGGGAATCCATAGTATGTGCCAGGAGGTACGAGCGAGCGAGAGGCATCTTGTCTAGTCGAAATGTTAGTCCCCAAAAAGGGGTGAGTACAACCACCCCCGGTAAAAGATCCACTAAACTATATCGTGCGAGAACCATCACTATCCAATTTCATGCAAGATAGACAAAACATATGATCAAAAGAATGAATATGTACCAAACCGGTAGAACTTTTCAAAATAGTAGTGAATGCAGTTTCAAAACCAATGCACATCGTTTCAAACACATGGGCCCCCGTTTATAAGACTAAACTGTTATGACACATCCCATACCGTGTCACACAATTTTTGTCCTATAAACAGGCATCACTTATCAGAACCATCAATTTTTAATTTTCAAAAAGATTTTTCTCCCGGAGGACCAGTGTTTGCATCCCTCCGAGCATTCGCACCCAACCTGGCGTCGCGAAAGCCTCCGGTTTTCAATCACCAGGCATCCAGAGCGTGTCACGTCACACCTCCAGGCATCTCGCACCCCATCTGGCATCACGAGGAATATCTGGGGCGCGCCATGTAAATGGTTACTCCTACCCTCCGGAATTACGTACCGACATACCACCGGGCATCCGGACACTCCCGGGGTACCTCTGAGGCTCTATGGACCTCAGGCATCCAAAGGCATAGACCCCTACGATCCTTATGGGCATCTCGACTCCTGGGGCATCATTGACCCGAGGGTCCAACGGCTACAGTATCATCTCATATTATTTCAATAAAACATTTTCAATGTAATAACATCGGATGTCCCATGAGTTTTCATCAAATCTCAAAATTGAATAATATGCTGAATGCCAACACCATCGTATCAAATGATAATTCAAGATGCATTCACCCTTGAGATAAATTGAGCAAACTCGGAATAAAACAGCCTAAAAATCAGAATGCACAGTTTTAGTAAAAATTTTGGAATAACCCCTAAATGAACTCAGAAAATTCTAAAATTTTAGTATGTTATAAACAAGATCTAAAGGAAAGAATTTCATGAGAACACTAAGCCAAATTCGTCATGTATAAATCGCAACAAATCGCACAACTCAGCCCTAAACTTCTTCTATCGACAGAATCTATACTTTGGCAGACAAGTACTTCCCATTAAAAGAAATTTGTGCCTCTGTATTGATTTCAAAAAATCTGACTAAAAACATATGTCTTAGTTTAAACAATTCCTCACAACTTTCATGAAGAAATCAGAACCAAAATCGCCCTAGAACTGTCTCTAGAAAATCTACAAAATTGCCGAGTTACACTCAATCTAATTCGAACACTACGGATTCAGTAGGATCCTGCGCCTATACCACGGCTATTTCACTTCCAAAATTTCACCACAGATTGTTCTTTCAATCATAGTTCAACAAAATCAGAGTGTATAGAGATATCCAAAGCATTTCCTCAATTCTTTAGTCCCAATCTACTGCAATCACTCAATAATCCAGCATTCAGCATCCAAATTCAGACATCCTCAAGTCTATTTGCACTACCTCATACAATAACAGCCTTGCATTACTTAGGTTGGTAGACTTTTACTTGCCACAAGTCCTAAGCACCGACGGCAAGTAAAAACAGGAAGCTTGGGTCACAGACACGGCTTGACGACGGCGAACACAAGCGGTGTCGACGGCGGCAACGCACACGCACGGCGGAAGGGCGGTCTCCTTCCTCTCGCCGTTCACTTTTGAGCTCACGGCTCTCTCGATCACTCGCTCTCTCTCCCTACTCAAGTTTTGCTCGGTTCTTTCTCTTTCTTCCCCTCAATTCCGAACCCTTTTGTTCTTTGATTAACTAATTAATCAATCTTAGCATTCGGGTTTTTCGGTGGCTGCACGCACAAGGGACAGCTGGAGGAGTCATGGCTTCTTGCATGCCAATTGCTCTCCTTGCCGAGCCAACATGAATTCTTCGTGGCTTCTCCTTCGCTAGCAACCAAGCGAGGAAGCTACGTGGCTTTTGCTGAGTGCCCCTCGGTCAACAATTCCCTTCCTTAGTTGACCCAAGTGTCGACCAGATGGGGAAGGGCTTGGGGCGGCATTGGATGTGCATGGTCTTTCCTCTCCATGCATGGCCGAAGTCTCTTCCTTCGGCTCACTAAGAAATCAATTGATCAAAGTCCAAATTTCCCTCTCATTCCATATACACTTAGGTGGTATAGTTGCGTAGTGTCATCAAAACAATTGTGCATGGCTCAATGGGGTCAAATGTGGTGCCGACGATGATGAGATGACGGGTTCTAGTGCCGACGACGAAGTCCGATAACAATTTCGTCAATCCGCGACGTATCGCCATTCTTCTGAGGTCGGCAAAAATGCTGATGAATTTGGTCTCACTAATGACCTTATGTAAAGGAATTTCGACAAGATTATAGTTTATTCGACAATCGGACCATTAATAAACGAGGCATATTGGTCCGATGATGATAACAAAACGATGTCCGTAGATGGCGTCAGTAACTCAATTTGACGATACTTTCGTCGATCAGTCACGGACAGTTGCATATTTGAGGGTCGTCGAAATTCTCGGATGCCACAATTCTCCCCTCCTTAGAGAATTTCGTCCTCGAAATTGGACATCACTCATGTCTCGTTAAACAAATGAGGGTACCTTTCCCTCATTTCTTTTTCACTTTCCCATGTGGCCTCTTCCATATCGTGATGTCGCCATAATATCTTAACTAGTGGAATTTTCTTTGTCCGAAGGACTTGTTCCTTTCGATCCAGTACCCGGATAGGCTCTTCTAGGTACCTCACTTTCTCATCCACTTTGATGGCTTCATGATCGAGTATGTGACCAGGGTCTGGCTGGTACTTCCTCAGCATCGACACATGGAACACATCATGTACATTTTCCAGTTTAAGAGGCAGTGCTAGCCGATAAGCTACGTCTCCTATCCTTTCAAGGATTTCAAAAGGCCCAACAAATCTGGGACTGAGTTTGCCCTTCATCCCGAATCGTGATACTCCTTTCATCAGGGATACCTTAAGAAATACGTGGTCTCCCACGTTAAATTCCAAAGGTCTCCTATGCTTATCAGCGTAGCTTTTCTGTCAACTCTGGGCTATCTTAAGTCTTTTCCTGATGATCTTAACAGCCTCTGTAGTAATTTGTATTAGTTCAGGTTCTGTCAGTGTTCTTTCACCTACCTCATTCCAATAGACAGGAGTCCTGCACCTTCTCCCATATAATGCCTCATAGGGAGCCAGGTCTATACTTTTCTAAAAATTATTATTATATGCAAATTCTACCAGATTTAACTTTTCATCCCAACTTCCTTTAAATTCAATGACACAAGCTCTCAACATGTCCTCTAGTGTTTGGATCACCCTTTCTATTTGTCCGTTCGTCTGTGGGTAAAAAGCGGTACTAAATTGGAGCTTGGTCCCTAAGGCGGTTTGAAGACTTCGCCAAAAGTTTGAAGTAAATCTCGAATCTCGATCCGACGTAATAGTTACAGGAACGCCATGTAAGCGTACTACTTGGCTTACATAAATGTCAGCATATTTATCCATTGGATAGTCTACACGAATTGCCAGGAAATAGGCAGACTTAGTCAAGCGATCTACTATCACCCAGATAGAGTCGTGACTACTTGATGTCCTTGGTAACCATTGCACGAAATCCATTGTCACATGATCCCATTTCCACTCTAGTATGTCTAACGGTCTCAATAATCCTGCAGGTTTGTGGTGCTCCGCTCTCACTTGCTGGCATGTTAAGCACTGGGAGACGTGCTTAGCTATATATGTTTTCATGCCATTCCACCAATACTATTGGCGTAAATTCCTGTACATTTTTGTACTACCCGGATGAATACTGTAATTACTCCTATGTGCTTCCGACATGATTTCCCTCTTTACTTCTTCATTGTCGGGAACACATAGTCGTCCCTAGCATCTTACTATTCCATCCTCAGAGACTTGAAATTCTGGTCTTTTTCCTAAAGACACTCCATTTCGTATTTTCACAATTTTCGGGTCAGACTCTTGCAGAATTCTAACTTTCCAGATAATCTCCGGTTCAATCCTTAATGCAGTAAGCATACTGGTGAGAATCTATTTCCAACTTGAATTCTGAATCCGCCATCGATTCTAACAGATTCCATTCTATTACTCTCATACTAGCCATGTCTATAGTCGACTTACGACTAAGAGCATCAACCACTTTATTTGCCTTTCGAGGATGGTACCGTATTTCACAATCATAATCTTTTAACAATTCCATCCACCTCCTCTGTCTCATGTTCAACTCCTTTTGTGAAAACAGATATTTTAAACTCTTATGATCTGTATAGATTTCAAATTTCTCTCCATACATATAATACCTCCATAATTTCAAAGCAAAAACTATAGCTGCCAATTCTAAGTCATGAGTTGGGTAATTCAATTCATGATGTTTCAACTGTCTCGATGCATAGGCTATGACCTTGCCATGCTGCATCAGAACACATCCCAATCCTTTGTGAGACGCATCACTGTACACCGTGAATCCATCAGATCCAGATGGTATAGTTAGAATTGGAGCCGTAGTCAATCTTCTTTTAAGTTCCTGGAAACTCCTTTCACATTCTCCATTCCATTCGAATTTTACGTTCTTCCGAGTCAATTTCGTCAATGGACCTGCAAGTCGTGAGAATCCTTCAATAAACCTTCTGTAATAGCCTGCCAGTCCTAAGCAACTCCGTATCTCAGTTGGCGTTGTCGGTCTCGGCCAATTTACTACCATCTCCACTTTTCTTTGGGTCTACTGCAATTCCTTCTCCCGACACCACGTGTCTTAAAAATATTATCCGATCTAGCCAAAATTCACACTTACTGAATTTGGCATATAATTTATGGTGTCGAAGGGTTTGCAAGACTATCTTCAGGTGTTGCTCATGTTCTTCAGGTCCTCTAGAATATATCAGGATATCATCAATGAAGACAATCACAAATTGATCCAAATAGGGCTTAAATACTCTATTCATCAGATCCATGAATGCGGCCAGGGCATTCGTCAGTCCAAATGGCATTACTAGGAATTCATAGTGTCCATAGCGAGTTCTAAATGCGGTCTTAGGAATGTCTTCCTTCTTAATCCTTAATTGATGGTATCTTGACCTCAAGTCAATCTTAGAAAAGACCGAACTTCCTTGTAGTTGGTCGAATAAGTCATCAATTCTAGGTAATGGTTACTTATTCTTAATGGTCATCTGATTCAATTGTCTATAGTCAATACACAAATGCATTGACCTGTCCTTCTTTTTCACAAACAAGACCGGTGCACCCCAAGGAGAAGAACTTGGCCTAATAAATCCTTTATCGAGCAACTCTTGTAGTTGCACCTTCAACTCTTTCAATTCCGTCAAGGCCATCCTATACAGGGTTTTCGATATCGGTTCTGTTCCAGGCATTAGTTCGATTTCAAACTCAATTTCTCGTTCTGGTGGTAATCCAGGCAGTTCCTCAGGAAATACATCCTGAAATTCCCTGACCACTCGAATTTCATCAACCTTAGTCTCTTCATTCGTATAGTCCTTTAACACTGCCAGGTACCCTTGACATCCTTCGTCAATTAGTGCATGGGCTTCTATTACCGAAATAAGAGCTATTGAGGGGTTTGTCTGACCTCCGAAAAATTCAAAACTAGACCGGTCAGGCGAAACAAACTGGATCACTTTTCTATAGCAATCCACCTTAGCCTGATGCTTATGGAGCCAATCCATTCCTATGATGACATCAAAGTCATACATAGCCATCACAACTAGGTCTATTTCCATATCCTGTCCCCCTATAGTTATTTTACACTTTTCACATACCAACGTAGACAATACCACATTCTTTAACGGTGTAGAAATACAAAGAGGCATCTCAAGAGATGTAGTTTCTATCTTACTCAACTGTCTATACCTTTCGGACACAAAAGAATGTGTAGCACCCGTATCAAACAATGCATATGCCTTCTTGCCATTTATAGAAATCATACCTGAGATAACATTTTTGGAAGCTTCCGCTTCCTCTTGGGTGACCGCGTACACCCGTCCTTGTGCCGGTGGTCTCTGTGGATTCTTTGGTGGATTTGGTCCAGCTGCATGTTGCTGTACTTGTTGCACCGAGCTGACATTCTGCGACCCATCTTGTGGACAATTTCTCTTAAAGTGTCCTATTTGCCCACATCCATTACATCTCAGCTAGCTATTACAAGGTCTTGTCCCATGTTGTCCACCACACCTCTGGCAAAAATTACCCTGGTAGGGTACTCTCCCAAAAATCGGGTCACTCCTGGCTTTTCCAAAATTCCCAAAGTTACTCTTTTTCTTAGATTACTAGGGCTGACCTCGATCAGGATATGGTCTCTTACCTCGTCGGACATCACTAAAGGTCGAGTGCCTCTTAGACTCTGATTGCTCTCTTATTAATTCTTGCTCTACTAACTGTGCCATTTCATAAATCTAAATATAGTCTCTTATATTCAGAGGCACCAGTTATTTCTCGATATCAGTCCTCAGCCCCTTCAGGAATCTCTTAACCTTTTCCTCTCGGTCCTCAATCAACCTAGGAGCATACCGAGACAATTCAAAAAATTTTGCTTTGTACTGATCTACTGTAGGCTCCCTTTGTTCTAACTTAACAAATTCTGTGATTTTCTTATCTTTGGCACAATCAGAGAAATGCTTTCTATTGAAAGCTTTAACAAACTCATCCCAGTTTATGTCAGTACCGGGTGGAAAGATCGTGTCTCTTGAAGCCCTCCACCAAAACTTTGCATTTCCCTCCAATTGGTACTCTGCTAAGGTTATCTTTTCCGCATCATTATAGTTCAACAACTGGAAAATCTGTTCTATTCCATCAATCCATTGTTCCGCCTCCTCAGGACTTCCCATTCCACTAAACTTAGGTGGTTTCAACTTCAGGAATTGCTCCACCAGTCCTTGAGTACGGCATTCTGTTCCGGGTTGTTGCTGTTGTTGCTGAGCTTGTCTTTCCATCAAATTTCCTATATTGGCCAATTCCTGTAGGATATCTTCCATCCGGGGTTCAGCCCTTGAAGCAAAGGCTTCAGCCCTAGATGGATGAGAACTCCCAGTTCATACCATGATTTCCCTGTAGTTTTCCAAGTATTTGCCTCAGGAATAATTATTGACTTAATGTCACTGGTCAAGTAATAAAATAAAAAGGGTTACTAAAGTCACATAAGTAACATAAAATGTTACTGACACGCAAAGGTAACTCATAATCGTTACCCGTACTCTACGAGTGAAATTCGATCACCCGTTGTTCAAAGTTAGTCAACTACCCTTGGTTAGTATCCTATGGTGTGCATCATTCTATCCTTATTTCCATCTGAGGCACCTTATCACTCCAAGTAAACCTTTGCTCTGATACCAACCGCTGGGGCACCCCCCGACGGCCCCCGATTCGTAGGGATCGCCACAGATCACTCTATCTCTTGACCTGAAAGTCCGTTACTCTGATACCATAGGATTTCGATAAGTCCATGAGGTCTGGAGGATCTATATCTTTTCCATCGGTCCCTACGTAAATATGGCGGAAGCGTATCCAACATCTCCTATCCCATATTCAAAAAGCAATGCACACCAACTAAACTTTTTATATGCAAAGGTCGGACACTTTTATTTACATAAAACTAGATGGACAATGGATTGTCGGTACATCAAAATGCCGTAGCTTTCTATACACGGCCATACTCAAAAGATACCGACGTTTCTAACAACCATAAACACAGAGTCCATCAGTTAGTGCCGACGTCCAGAAATTTCCTTCCTCTGCTGTTCCCGTCCCACGGTCACACCCAGCCACCCGGTCCATTCGCTGGTGGCGGTGGCAGCAGCCCCAGCGTGCGCCCATCCCAACGGACGAACACAGCTACAAACTCTTGGAGCACAGGTCCAGTGGGAAGACCGACATCAAACATCACAATCACCCTCACTCGTACAAATATCAGTCCTCGAATCTCACCGGGCATCCCCCGGAATTACGTATTGACATACCACCGGGCATCCCAACACTCCCGGGGTACCTCTGAGGCCTTGCGGACCTCATGCATCTAAAGGCATTGACCCCTACGATCCTTATGGGCATCCCGACTCCGGGACATCGTTGACCCGAGGGTCCAACGCGAACGATATCATCTCATATTATTTCAATAAAACATTTTCAATGCAATAACATCGGATGTCCCATGAGTTTTCATCAAATCTCAGAGTTGAATAATATGTTGAATGCCAACACCATCGTATCAAATGATAAATCAAGATGCATTCACCCTTGAGATAAATTGAGCAAACTTGGAATAAAACAGCCCAAAAATCAGAATGCACAATTTTAGTAAAAATTTTGGAATAACCCCTAAACAAACTCAGAAAATTCTAAAATTTTAGTATGTTATAAACAAGATCTAAAGGAAAGAATTTCATGCGAACACTAAGCCAAATTCGTCATGTACAAATCGCAACAAATCACACAACTCAGCCCTAAACTTCTTCTATAGATAGAATCTATACTTTGGCAGAAAAGTACTTCCCATTAAAAGAAATTTGTGCCTCTGTATTGATTTAGAAAAATCTGACCAAAAACATATGTCTTAGTTTAAACAATTCCTCACAACTTTCATGAGAAATCGGAACCAAAATCGCCCTAGAACTGTCTCTAGAAAATCTACAAAATTGCCGAGTTACACTCGATCTAATTCGGCACTACGGATTTAGTAGGATCCTGCGCCTATACCACGGCTATTTCACTTCCAAAATTTCACCACAAATTGTTCTTTCAATCATAGTTCAACAAATCAGAGTGTATAGAAATATCCAAAGCATTTCCTCAATTCTTTAGTTTTAATCTACTGCAATCACTCAATAATCCAGCATTCAGCATCCAAATTCAGACATCCTCAAGTCTATTTGCACTACCTTAGACAATAACAGCCTTGCATTACATAGGTTAGTAGACTTTTACTTGCCTCAAGTCCTAAGCGCCGACGGCAAGTAAAAACAGGAAGCTTGGGTCACGGAACGGCTTGGCGACGGCGAACACGAGCGGTATCAAGCTGCGGCAGCACACACGCACGGCGAAGGGGCGGTCTCCTTCCTTCCTCTTGCCATTCACTCTCTCGCTCACGACTCTCCCGATCACTCGCTCTTGCTCCCTGCTCAAGTTTTGCTCGGTTCTTTCTCTCTCTTCCCCTCAATTCCGAACCCTTTTGTTCTTTGATTAACTAATTAATCAATCTTTGCATTCAGGTTTTTCGGTGGTTGCACGCACAAGGGACAGCTGAAGGAGTCATGGCTTCTTGCATGCCAATCCTCTCCTTGCCGAGCCAACATGAATTCTTCATGGCTTCTCCTTCGCTGGCAACCAAGCGAGGAAGCTACATGGCTTTTGCTGAGTGCCTTTCGATCAACAATTCCCTTCCTTAGTTGACCCAAGTGTCAACCAAATGGGGAAGGACTTGGGGCGGCATTGGATGTGCATGGTCTTTCCTCTCCATGCATGGCCGAAGTCTCTTCCTTCGGCTCACTATGAAATCAATTGATCAACGTCCAAATTTCCCTCTCATTCCATATACACTTAGGTGGTATAGTTGCATAGTGTCATCGAAACAATTGTGCACAGCTCAATGGGGTCGAATGTGGTGCCGACGATGATGATACGACAGGATACAACATCAGTGTTGACGACGAAGTCCGATAACAATTTCGTCAATCCGCGATGTATCGCCATTCTTCTGAGGTCGGCAAAAATGCTAATGAATTTGGTCTCACTAATGACCTTATGTAAAGGAATTTCGACAAGATTATAGTTGATTCGACAATAAGACCATTACTAAACGAGGCATATCGGTCCGATGATGATAACAAAACGATGTCCGTAGATGGCGTCAGTTACTCAATTCGACGATACTTCCGTCGATCAGTCACGGACAGTTGCATATTCGAGGGTCGTTGAAATGCTCGGATGCCACAATTGAGACCGAATTGAGTTGGTTCAAGATGGAGTTGAAATGGAAGTGAGGGGAAATTGTGCAAAATTCGTAGCCCCCATGCCCCTCAACCTTTTGGACCATTTGGGACTTGTTCAAGGGTGTTTAATGTGCACAAAATTGGCCGAGGATGATAGCCAATTGGTGGGACCAAGCCAAGGGGGACGAAGAAGATAGAAGTGAACCAAGGTGGCCCCCTCAAGCCAAGGTTGTCCCCCCCTCTTCTCCTTCCTCATCTGGTCAACCCCCTCCATTTTCCAGCCACTTGAAGTCTCCAAAAACCCAGAAAACGAGCAGCCTCCTTCCCAAGCCATCGTTAGCCTCGTCCGAGCCGTCTAGCACCGCCGGAGTCTACTCGCTTCGCCGTCACGCCCCCGTGAGCCCGCACCGGTCCTGGCCGTCGTCCCGCCTAGACGCGACCCCCAAGCCGTCCTCGTGCTGTTCAAACCTCCCTTGCTGTTGCTGGAGCCGTCTGGTCACCCGTCGAACTGCCGAAAGCCCGCTGCAGCCTTCGCCGGTCCTCCTTGGCCATTACTAGCCCAACCGGCCACCGTCCAGCCATCTTCGGCCCTACCACGTAACCGAAGCCCGTGGGTCTTCCCCGCACTTTGTTTGGCTCGCTTTGGTGCCCTTTCGGACCTCGCTTGGTGCACTGCTTTGGAGTTTATCGATTCCCTTCGCGTCCCTATCGTTGTGGTCCCCTTGGATCGCTAATCTAGTGAGTTTACTCACTATTCCCTGCTTATAAATTTAATTATGCTTAAGGGTTGATTAGTTTAGACTAAGTATGGATTAGGTAGTTAGTTAGAACAGATTAGTGATTTAATCAATTGTTATTGCATGTTAGGTGGTTAGAGTAGTGCAATTAGCAACTAGATAAGCTCTAGTATTTATCTAGATAGGTTCGGAAATTTTCCGGACCCGTCTCGGCATTTAATTAGGCCTTTTCAGCCTAAGTGTGCATTTTTGCTATTTATTGGTATTTATTAATTAATTTTCGTAATTATTTAATTAATTATTATTTTCCAGAAATTAGACCGGGATAGTCAGTGATCGGAAATTTATGTTGATCGCAATGGTGTGATTTGTTTATTTAATTGAATGACGGTTTGTGCAATTTGAGTGTGATTTGTAATTTTGGGGTATTTATCCCAAAATTTATTAATTTCAATATTTAATTAGAAAATCACCGGGCGTCGGTTTATAGTGCCAAAAATATTTTTATTGATTATATAATTAGTAGGATTTTATAAGGTAATGATATTATATTTTTTTGAAGCCCCACACGCGATTATTTTTATCGAGTATGGTAAAAGTGGTGAAACTATTGGTTGAGTAGAATGGTATACTATATTAGCTGAGGGCTTGATATATCGCTTAGAGTGAGCAGTGTACCTAAGTATCGCACGGCTTCAGTGAGCAATTAAGTGTCGCACAGCTTCAGTAAGCAATTAAGTATCGCATAGCTTCGGTGAGCAATTAAGTATCGCACAGCTTTGGTGAGCATTAGTTGTATACTATATCAGCCTGAGAGCTTTGATATATCAGCTTAGGGTAAGCAGTATACGTTGTTATCAGCTTTTGGTGAGCATTTCTATCTATATTCAGCTTAGGGTAAGCAGTCCTTGACGTGATCGGACTTTATAGATAGTACAGAATGAGTGGACCAAGAGATGGTCTTGATGACATGGAATCGACTAAGTTGATTGATCGATGACTCGATCTGATTTGATGTATTGATGTGCTGAAGTGATTCGTTGAATTTATAAATTATACTGACTTGCAGGAATGAATGGAGGCGAAGGTAAGTCCTCTGACTCGTGTTCGTGCTTAGGCAGCCCTTAGGGCATATTTCCTTCCTGGTCGGGGCTTAGGGGGTGAACTTGCTGAGACGTCGTCTCACCTTGTTGTGGGATAACATTTTCACGTCCCTAAATGGCAGCTCCTCCTGAGCATTTTGGTTAGCCAAAGAAGGTCACAGAGCATGTAGTTTATATTCTGCTTCATGGGAACCCAAGGGGATGGGTCTATGAACTCATGAACCGTGGTCTGGGTTGATACGGGTTTACCCCATAAAATACCACATTGATACAAATCATGGTACCGTCGCGAGCGGAATGGGTAGAGAGAGGGCCCCATACCGGAATCTGGGATACCTGTGTATGTGTTGGAGATTACTTTTGAACAAGGCACGGCAGATCCCCCTAGGGGTTCGGTGGTAGACCTGGATCTTTCGGATCCAGAAACCCCGGAGTATTCACCTGAAGGCTCTAATGAGGAGGAGGATCTGTAGCACTTTGAACCCCCCCGTTTTGCAGACCTTGTATATATATATATATATATATATATATATATATATATTTGATAGTTTGTATAAGACGTGGGTTGATATGTATATATAAGTGTGTTATAGTTTGAAAAAAAAATTATGGCCCTGCTTTTCTATCCCATCTTGTTGTTGTCTGGGGAAATTATTTATTTGCTTTCGCATGCGTATTAAAATGAAAGGGTCGGCGATGCATCCTGGAACGTTGCTATTTAATCGACCGCAGAGGGATGGGCACACGCTCGGAGGATTGGGGCGTGACATGATTAGTTTGTTGGGTCATCATATGTTTCATGTGGACATGAATATATAGATCCCAAATATTTAATTTGGATTTAAGTCAAGGGTAAGCACTGCTCCATGCTAGGCCTTGGAATCGGATTAGATCAACCCTACTTGGCCAATTTTAATCTAGTTCCAAATTCCACATAGTAGGTTCCGGGTTCCACAAACTGAAAACCGATCTCAGCTAACCCCTAACTTGCACACCTTTTCTACCCATCCAATGGAAGTTTTTGCACTTTTGGTATGATGCTTATTTGTTCTATAACGCCAAAAAGTCACAATCACCTCCGTAGTTGAATGTTGTGCTCTGCAATTTCTAATGGCATCTAATCTATATCCAACTTTGTGAACGCCGGCACATTGGGCAAACTTTTCAATGACATGCATCATTTGATCTCGACCTCCTTCAAAGAATCCAATTCTTTTAGGTCATTGAAGGCTAGTTGAAGATGCCCTAACGTTTTTTTTTACATCTTTTATGGATTGTTTCTTGGAATTTCTATTGTCACTTTTACTTTCATTTACTTAACTAAGTGATGAGTTGGACAAATCCCAATTTCTTCAGTTTGTTGTTTTGTACCGTATTTCTCCCAATTGTGTTACTTTACTATTTTGTTGTAACTGTTATTTATCTCAATTGTAAATTAGGAGATGTTTTACTAAAATTTGTCCTTTCAAAGGTTATAAAAAATAAAACAAAAAAATGAATTTGTTAGTTTCTTGGTAGACCTTGTAACGGGGTCAGTTCTAAGGTCGGCTTTAGAATCTACATGATAGGTTCTAGATTTTAAAATTTGGGAACCTAGTTTAAATTTTAAAATTTGGGAATTTAGGAATCGCTCACTCCTAATTAAGTGGGCTTGACAAACTGGAGAAATCACTGCCCCATTTAACTGGTTTAAGTCATTCATATCCAAAGAGAATAAGACCCCGTTTAGTTCTACATTAGAAGAAAATTTTATTGTATTTTTTGGAATTGCAACGTTGTTTGAATTTGCATCAATGGAGTCAATATAATTCATAGATCGAAAGAAAGTGAAATACAAATAGCCAAGCCAGTTTCAACCCACTTAAGTGCATTTTGTTGGACTTTTGGGGATAGCTTTTGGGAAAATGCAAATGACTTTAAGTTAAAGGAGTTTTCCAAAATGCAAATAGTGTTTATCAAATTTAATTTGAAAGTCCATTGTAAAGTACCTTTGAGTAAAATAGCATTTAGAGAGATTATATTTACAAAGGACTTTTGTGATTAAAAAAAAAAAGAAAAAATTGTTAAAAGAAAAATACAAAAGTTGGCTGACGAGGGTTGGCAGCCTCAGGTAGCCCTCCAAGACAACTAGTGAGGGCCACCTAGGTTGAGCGACTTCCAGCGACCATTAACAAGGGCCACTTGAGGTCTATAAATGCTAGTATGAACACCTAGGGGGTGAATAGGTGTGAAGACAATTTTTCACAAGGAACAGTAGAAATATTTCGCTTTTAAAACTGAGTCTGAAAAAAAACAGACTTTGAGCAAGTTCAAACTTTAGCAGTTAAATAGAACTACGAACAAAATAAAGGAGTTCGGGAAGAGGATAAGAACACATAATTTATAGTGGTTCGGCTTAGATCAAGTCTATGTCCACTTTCCATGCCGCGGCCTTCCGGTTGGATTTCACTAAGAATCAAAAGAGATTTTATAGCCTTATGATCTCGACTTCACAGTGAAGAGTTTCTACTACTCTCTCACAAAGTCTCACAATGAGTCTCTCTCTTTTGAATACAACTTTTGAACTCAGTATATTGAATGACAAGAAAAATGGTAAGCTTCAGACTTTGAAATTTCTCTTTCACGCGCTCTTTCAAACAACTAGATAGTCCACCTTAAATACTCCTTTATGACTTCTCGACCGTTGGCTTTAAATTTCAAAGGAATTCTTCCAATCTACCTGTTGGACAGAATCAATCAAGGAGATCTCGAGTCATTTGAAGATTGTAATGAAAGTTCGTCAATCATGTTCGCCCATACAATCAGGATCTTGGGTTCCATAAGTAGATTCTTTCCATATTTACTTGCAATCCGAAAAGATTTGATTTATCTTAATTGATTTCAATAAAGATAATCAATCTTCGTAGGTGATATATTCATCTAGAAAGCCATCCATAAGCCATACAAATTGAACTCCTGAAGAGATAAACAAAATCTCACATCTAGATAAGTCTTCATTCTTCAGTAGCGTTCAGTCTGGAATTTGTTAGAGTGGGCAAACTTTCACACAAAGTCTGAGAGTCTTCAGACTTTGACACTAAAGTCTAGAAATCTTCAGAATAGACTTTGGATAAGTTTTGTCAACTTCAAAACATCAAAAGAAGTTTTCTCCAACAATCTCCCCCTTTTTTATGGTGACAAAACTTCCCTACAGATTTATGAACTTATACCCTACAACACAACTTTTTAGCAGTACATGATATCTTAAAAATAATTAAGGATCTGGATAGCATTGATTCTGCAACCACAAAAGACATGTTAATCTTGCAAAGATAAAATAAAGACAAGATACAAGATTAAAACATCTAAACCATCCACATCCATGAATATCACTGCAGAGTAAGTGTTCAAGGCAAATCACTGCAAAAGTTCAACTGCAAAAGTTCAAGTCAAATCTAAAGTTAAAATCACAAACCTAAAATTAAAATCAAATTTGCACGATTCTCCCCTTTTTTGTTAGCAGCAAAAAGTGGAGAAAGTCAAAATTGAAAAGAGATAGGATGAAATCAAGTTCGTCTTGGAATTCGAACGAGTTGGAAATCCCCCATAGATTGAATTGTCTCCTCCAGCTTTCGCACTGTCTCCTTCAGTTTCTCAATATCTTCGATCTTGGCAATCTGTGAAACTTGCTGATGTAAAGCTTGAACTTGTAAGTTTAAAGACTGTACCTTTCCATTGAGAGAATCTGAAGTAGATTACAAAGCAGAGTGAAGCTTCTGCATCTCAAACCCCATACCAAATTACTGTGCTTTTATCTCCAGAAGAAGCTCGAGCAACCTTTGAAAGTTTGCATTAGGTTCTGTTTGCGCACTAGCCTCAGCACGTTGAATTTGTGGAGTGTTGAGTGATGAGGGAACATCAACTGATCTACCTCCAAGACTTGGAGTTGATTCTCCAATATCAACTTCAGGAAAATGAGAAGCATAGACTTCTTACGGGTCGGCAAGAGATCGACTTGATATCATCACTTGCAAAAAGAGGAGAAGAAGTACCTATTTTCTCGTGGGCTCCCCCTGTTTCCTTGCCTACAGGTGGAGAAAAGAAAACTTCTTCTTGTTCTTTCTCGTTTCTAGCACAAAAGTGATGTTCTTTTTCTGTTCTTTCTCCTACTTGGACACTCCTTGTTGTTTGTAATCCTCGATAAGGATATTGAATTGTTGTCTCAAAGGAGTCATCCCGACCCTATTCTTTTGTAGCTTCTCTTCCCGCTTCTTCTCTTTCGCTCTAGCTTCTTCTTCTCTTCGGTTCTTCTTCTTCTTCGCTCTGCTTCTTCTCGTCTTCTCGTCCTTCTTCTCTTTGCTCGTGTTGCTCTCCCTCCTTCTTCCATCTCCTTGGGTTGCTCAAAACCAACAAAGCTTTGAAGATTTTTCAAGGCCAAGGCAGAAATCGTAAGATCATCGTCATCCTCTTTGTCCAAAAGGATGAGGGATCTTCTCTTCTTGACTAGTTCTTTCACAATTTCCTTGCATTTTCTCTTCTTTGCAATAGATTCTTCCTTGGTTTTGCTAGGAGATGCCTTCTTCAAGCGCTCTAAAGCCTTGTTCAAAACTTTTAGCCTCATCATCGAAACTATTTTTAGTCCTATAACCATAGGAGCAACAGTTATAGAGCAGAGAGAGGCTGGAAACTCGATTTGAAAATGTCTGAACAGTTTTGTAACGAGTGCAGAGTAAGGCAGCTGTCCCTTATCCTTCATAGCAGTCCTATACATGTGCATTAGGATTGTATGAGAGAGTGAGAACTTCATACCATTGGAGATAGCAAACATAAGCCGTCCTTCAAATCAGGAAACATCAATTTTTGAAGCAGCCTTTGGTCTGATGCAGTTTACGACGATTTTGTGCAGCAAGACATTGAAGGCTGTCATTCTGGAATAAGTGATGCTTCCTTCGGGGAGTCTGTCCCTAACAAGGAAACCACTCCTTTCCACCTCAATAACGTCAGCCAAAGTGTCAACATCCGCCAGATATTCTTTGTCACTCATAGTGAATTTGAAGCAATTCTGGTTAAGAAAAGAAAGGTTTGAATAGAAAAAAGGCGGTCAACTCCGGATAAGCAACAATTGTCTCGGAGCAAAAGTCTTTAAGTTGAAGGAAAGCCAGTTTTTCCCTCAGATTCACCTGGATCGAGTCTAGAAAGTCAAAGTCGACCGATTGAGGGTTCATCACCCCTCTTTTCAGCATTTGGGAATAAACCTTCTTGTGATCCTTAGAATGAAAAAGTTTCGTTCCTACACCAGGCATTTCAGCAGCAATGCCCATCCTCAGCTGAAAATTCGAATACATCCTCTCATCATCGTCTTTGCTTTCAGGCTGATTGAAAGAGCTAAAATGAAGATCGATAGAAAAGTTATGGAAAGCCTCATCTGCTGCTCCTTTCTTTGCTATTCCTAAACGCTCCATCGTTCTCAGAAACAACGTTTCATTCTTGTAACCATGCTCTCTTATAAAATTAGAAATAAAAGACATTGGCGAACCACCCTTTTTCAAACGATCATAAAACTTGAACAGAACATGGGGAGTCAAGGTACAGAGAGGAACAGCATCCTGCTCAACTTCCTCTTCCAACGGTTCAAGAGGAGGATTTTGCGAGGTGTCCTTCGGGTTGTCGAGGAGTTGTCGAGGAGAGTCTTCTTACGTAAGATCGAAATGCGTATGCCCTTCTTGCACATTTTGAGGCCCCTTGCTTGCGATCCGAGAGGATTTCTTTTGGAAAGACATTCTTGCGGGCTAGGAGGATTTCTGACGATTCGGGAGAAGAAAAGATGAAGACTTATGGAACAAACTTGAGGGAAAGAGTCGAGAGAGTAGAGAGTTTGTTCTTTAGGGTTTTGAAAAGAAGTGATAATCGAAAGAAATACAAGAAAGTATATAAAGAAGATGAAAGGTCACGAAGAAAAGGGATAATTGAAACGTAATAAAGAAAAAAAAAAAAAAACTGCCTTTTTGAAATAAACTGAAAATAAAAACTGCCAAAAATTCCAAAATTCCAAAATGATAACTTCCAAAAAAATAAAATAGGCAAGCAACGATTCAATTAAACATACCTTTTCATTCCAAAAATAAAATACTTGGATTCGAGACATTCTCTTACTAAAGTAGCGTCTGGAAATTCTGAGTCTGGCCAACTCCAGACTTTACTCTAGAGGATAAATAATATTCAATTTGGTGCGAATAGACTCAAATAGACTTTTCTCCAGAGACCTTGTGAAGATGTCTGCCAGCTGATTTTTCGAATCAATACACTAAATCATTATCTCGCCATTTTGAACATGATCTCTTATAAAGTGATGTCGAATTTCTATGTGCTTTGCCCTTGAATGAAGAATTGGGTTTTTAGTGAGATTAATGGCACTAGTGTTGTCACATTTGATCTCGGTACACGATTCTTCAATCCCAAAATCTCTTAACTGTTGTTTTATCCACAGAATTTGAGAACAATAGCTCCCAAGAGCCACATATTATGCTTCTGTTGATAGAGCTACGGTACTCGCTTTCTTGAGAACCAAGATACCAACATATTTCCCAGAGTTGATATGTTCCAAAAGTGCTCTTTCTATCCACTTTACAACCTGCTAAATCAGCGTCTGAATATCCAAGAAGAGTAAAGTCTCATTCTTTTGGATACCACAGACCCAACTTTGGAGAAGTTGCCTCATATTTAATGATGTGTTTTGCAACACTTAAATGAGATTCTTTGGGATCAGACTGAAATCTAGCACAGATGCAAACACTAAACAAAATGTCAGGTCTAGGTGCAGCAAGGTAAAGAAGAGAACTAATCATGCTTCTGTAAAGCTTCTGATATACTTTCTTCCATTTTTTCATCCTTGTCGAGCTTCGAGGAACTTGACATAGGTGTCTCTATCTTTTTGTAATTCTCTAACCCAAATTTCTTGATAAGATCTTTGGCATATTTCTCCCGGTGAATGAATATACCTTTCTTTGACTGTTTGACTTGCAATCCTAGAAAGAAAGTTAACTCACCCATCATGCTCATCTCGAATTCATCCTGCATAGACTTTGAAAATTTTTTGCATAGATTTTCATTAGGAGAACCAAAGATAATATCATCCACATAAATTTGTACCAGTAAAAAATCTTTTCCTTCTCTCTTTATAAACAAAGTAATATCTACTTTTCCTTTTTCAAAACGGTCTTGAATTAGAAACGTACTTAACCTTTCATACCATGCTCGAGGTGTTTACTTCAGTCCATACAAGGTCTTTTTCAGTCTATAGACTGAGTCTGGCTTTCTTGGATCTTAAAAACCCAGTGGTTGTTCCACATAGACTTCTTGAATGAATCCATTAAGGAATGCACTTTTGACATCCATCTGGAATAACCTGAAATTTTTATAGCAAGCAAAAGTAAGTAATAATCTAATTGCTTCTAATCTCGCTACTGGTGCATAGGTCTCATCATAGTCTATTCCTTCTTCTTGCGTATATCATTTGGCCACGAGTCTTGCTTTGTTTTTGACGACTTTTCCTTTCTCGTTCATCTTGTTCCTAAAGACCCATTTTGTCCCGATTATAGATTTACCTTTAGGTTTTGGAATCAGCTCCTAAACATCGTTGATGTTGAACTGTCTGAGCTCTTCTTGCATAGCTTCAATCCAGCTTTCATCAGACAGGGCTTTATCTACACTTTTTGGTTCAATTTCAGAAACAAGTGCTAGAGCACTCGACTCTTCTCGCCTTTTGGATCTGGTTCGAATTCCTTCATCAATGTTGCTAATGGTGAGCTCTTTAGGATGACTTGACTTGTGTTTCTAGTTGCTACTTGGTTTGAAAGTTTGTTGATCCTCTACTTCAGTTGAAACTTCTTGATATGTTTGTTGCTGTTCTCCAGAAGTCTGAACCTCTTCAGGGGAAGTAGACTTTGTAAAGTCTGGAACAGGTTCAGACTCTTCTAGTTGAGTCTGATCTGGTTGAGTCTACACATAATTCTGAAATTTGACGTTCATAGATTCTTCCACGGATTGAGTCTTCTTGTCGAAGACCCTATAGGCTTTGCTTGAAGTAAAATAGTCAAGAAAAATTCCTTTGTCTGATTTTTTTTCAAACTTTCCAGTTCGATCATTTGCATTCTTCAAAACAAAACATTTACAGCCAAAGACATGGAAGTAAGAAACATTTGGCTTCTTTCCTTTGTAGACTTCATATGGAGTTTCCTCCAAGATAGGCCTCAAGAACACTCTATTGATAATGTAGCAAGCTATAGAAACTGCTTCTGTCCAAAATCGAGAGGATATATTGCTCTCAATTAAGAGGGTTCTGGCTATCTCCTGTAAGGATCTGTTTTTCCTTTCCACAACCCCATTTTGTTCATAAGTGTATGAAGAAGAGAAAACATGCTGAAAACTAGATTCATCACAGAACTTCGCAAAGTCCTGATTCTCAAACTCACCTCCATGATCAGTTCGTATGCTTGAGATAGCATAACATTTTTCATTATGAACCTTCTTTGCAAACTTTGAGAAATAAGTGAAGGCTTAGACTTATTTTGCCAGAAAGTAGACCCAAGTGAAGCGAGAGTAATCATCCACGAGTACTAGGCAATATTTCTTTCCACAAATACTTTGAGTTCGGTTGGTCCAAAAGGTTCATATGGAAGCCGCAAAGCTCGATTGGTAGAAACTTGATTTCTGATTTAAAGGTACCGCTAACCTATTTTCCCATAACACATGGAGTGCATAGTTCTCACTTTTGATAAGCTAGGTTGGGAAGACCACGAACAAGCTTCTTTGAAGAAATCTTGGCAATCTGCTTCATATTAACATGACCAAGCTTTCAATGCCAGAGACTTGTTTAGTCTTGAATAGATAGAAGGCACTGAGAACTTTCTGGGTTTACATCCATAAGATAAATATTCCCATGCCTTCGTCCGGTGAAAGATTGGGAGAAGTCTTGACTTGTTCTAGAACAAATACCTTCTTGAAAGTTGATTTGAATCCGGTGTCACAAAGTTGACTTATCTTTGAGTAGATTGTAGTTCAAACCTTCCACCAAGGAAACATTGTTGATAGTTGGACTTCCAATCTTCACAGTTTCACAACCTACAATTCTTCCTTTGCCGTTTTCTCCAAAAGAAACTTTTCCTCCATTCAGTCTAACAAGCTTTATAAAGCAGCTTGAATCCCTGTCATATGCATCGAACAGCCACTATCCAAATACCATTTGATCTTTCTCTTGATAGTGACCTGCGATCATAAGAAGAACTCAAGTTTTCTTTGGTACCCAGATTTTCTTGTGTCTAGGAGAGTTAGTATTAAAGACGGTCTTTGCTCAATCCTTCTTAACAAGTCCCCAAACTTTGGGGCATTCTTTCTCAAAATGTTTTGAGCTATTACACTTTGAACATTTGAGTGCATTTCAGCCAACAGGTTTTACAAAAGCTCTTTGAAAATGATTTTTGTAAAATGTCTTTACAGGTCTTTCTTTGAGTCTCTCTTTTACTTTGGGAAAATCAATCAATGGAATGATTTCTGAAGTCATACCTAAACCAGATTTGTTAAAATATGGTCTTTGTACTGAAAGAATTTTCTCCAACTTTTCGGATCCTTTTGAAAATCTTTTTGAAATATTTGAAATGTCTTCTTTCAGAATAGCATTTTCCTTAGCAATAGAATCAGAATTTTCTTTCAAATTAACAAAACTTTTATCTAGTCTTTCAAACTTTTCTTTCCAAGAAACTTCTTGTTGCTTAAGTTTAGACTCCCTCTTTAGTTCGGAGATCCTTTTAAGAGACGTTTTGAGACTGAGACAAAATTCTTCTATGTACTTTGAGATTTTAACAGGAATTTTTAAATTACTAACCTCAAGTTCTTTGTTTGAATCGAATTAGAGTCTGTTTCTGATTCTAAGTTTGAGTCAGAATGAGCCATCAAACAGATATTGGCGTATTCTTCTTCACTTTCCTCACACTTAGTGTCATTCCAGGTTTCAGCTTTGAGAGCCTTCTTATACTTCTCAGTTCTACCTTTCTTTTTCTTCAACAAAGGACGGTGAGGTCTGGTATGCCCATTTTTCTTGCATTCGAAGTATATTACATCCTTGCTGGTTTCGTTGTCCTCAATCGGTCTCTTCTAGAAATTTTGAGTGCTCTACTTCTTCCAGTTGAATCTTCTTCCTTTCTATTCAAATTTCTAAACTTCTTAATCATAAGCGCTAGCTCCTCATTATCCAAATCGTCATCTGAATCTGTATAATCAAAATCATCATTAGATTTTAAAGCAATTGACTTATTACCTTTTGGATCTTCTTCCTCATTGATCTGCTCCACTTCATATGATTGAAGCGTGCCTACTAGTTCGTCTACTGAAAGAGGCATGATCCTTTGAGTTTCTCTAACTGATGTCTTCACATGATTCCACTCTTTAGAAAGTCCACGCAGCAGTTTATTGACTTTCATTGATCCTGAGATTGGTTGTCCTTGATAAGCCAGGTCATTTACAATCTCTGTGAAGCGACTGAACATATCAATAATGGATTCTCCAGGCTTCATCTTGAAGGCTTCATACTGTCTGAGTAGAATATTGATTTTCGTTTCTTTTACTTGATCAGTTCCTTCGTAGGTAACATACAATCTGTCTCAAACTTCTTTTGCTGTTTCACAAGAAGAAATTCGGTTATACTCAGTAGGAGATAAGGCACAGTATAAAGAGTAAATGGCTTTAGCATCAAGAGCTTAACTCTTGGTTATTTCTGCTTGTGTTGTTTCGCCAGCATCTACAACTTATTTTCTTCTTTCTGAGGTTGATGTAACTTTGGGATTGATCCATTTTTCTACCACATCCCACTCCAGGGGATCTTTGGATCTGAGAAAGGCATTCATCTTGTTTTTCCACACATTATACTCATTCCCATTAAAGTAAGGAGGTTTGGTGTTACTTTGACCTTCGACCAATCCTGGAGCGAAAATACTAGCCATAGATTTTTAGCTTAGAAGTAAAAACGCTTCAATGAAATAAGCACATAAGCTTTGATACCAATTGTAAATGCTCGTATGAACACCTAGAGGAGGTGAATAAGTGTGAAGACAATTTTTGCAAAGAACAAGTAGAAATATTTCGCTTTTAAAAGCGAGTCGAAAAACAACAAACTTTGAGCAAGTTCGGACTTTAGCAAGTTAAATAGAATTACGAACAAAATAAAGGAGTTCGGGGAAGAGAATAAGAACACATAATTTATAGTGGTTTGGCTTAGATCAAGTCTACGTCCACTCTCCACGCTAACAGCCTTCTGGCTGGATTTCGCTAAGAATCAAAAGAGATTTTACAACCTTGTGATCTCGACTTCACAGTGAAGAGTCTCTACTGCTCTCTCACAAAGTCTCACAATGAGTCTCTCTCTTTTGAATACAACTTTTGAACTCAGTATATCGAATGACAAGAAAAATGGTAAGCTTCAGACTTTGAAATTTCTCTTTCACGCACTCTTTCGAACAACTAGATAGTCCACCTTAAATACTCATTCATGCCTTCTCAACCGTTGGCACTTTCCAAAGGAATTCTTCCAATCTACTTGTTGGACAGAATCAATCAAGGAGATCTCTAGCCGTTTGAAAATTGTGATGAAAGCCCGTCAATCTTGTTCGCCCATATAATCAAGATCTTGGTTTCCATAAGTAGATTCTTTCCATATTTACTTGCAATCCGAAAAGATTTGATTTATCAAATTTGATTTCAGTAAAGATAATCAATCTTCGTAAGTGATATATCCATCCAAAAAGCCATCCATAAGCCATACGAATCGAATTCCTGAAGAGATAAACAAAATCTCGCATCTGGATGAGTCTTCATTCTTTAGTAGCGTTCATTTTGGAATTTGTCGGAGTGGGCAGACTTTGACACAAAATCTAAGAGTCTTCAAACTTTGACACTAAAGTCTAAAAATCTTCGGAATAGACTTTGGATAAGTTTGTTAACTTCAAAACATCAAAGGAGTTTTCTCCAACAAGGTCGAGCGACCCCTGACGGCCCTTCACGGAGGTTGCGTGACCTCTGGCGACACAAATCTGGTTGTGGCGATGTCATGCGACCTCCAGCGATTGAGATTTGGGTTGCGCTTGAGGTCGCGCAATCTCGTCGCAACTAGCGACCCAACTTGAGGTCACGGGACCTCTAGGGACACATCTAGTCATGGCGAGGTTGCGCGACCTCGGGTGACCCAGCATTTGGGTCGTGCCGAAGTCACACGACCTTAGGCGGCCCTTCATGGGGGTGGCATGACCCAAAGCTAAATCGTGGCGATGCGACTCGCAGGCGGTCGCCACGACTCCCCGAGGTCGCGCGGCGCGTGCCGTCGCCAAGGTAGCCGTGACCTCGCTGGCCTCTCTCCAGCCCGTCGTCGATTAGCTACATGCAACCATGCCACTGAGAAGAAGATGAACAGTAACTCATGGGGCCTTCCGAAAATGCTGAAAGCCCAAGGCAGCCTAGAACATGTCTTGGGCTTTCAACCTTTCAAAGGCTAGTATTCTCTCAATGTGCGTTTTAGAAATTTTACCAAACACCCAATATTTAGCCAAATGGACTTTGGACACTCAAAATCCCTTCCCAAAGCAAATCTCATACGCACCCTTAGAAGGGGCAGAAAAGGAAAAAAGGCCAACGCTTTGGCTCTAAGCACATGAAGCACGAAGCAAGAGCGGTCCAAATTAAGAAAAGAGAAGACGAACGTGGGTACCACTTTTGTTGCATCGAGGTTTCGATGGTTTTTAATGTCACGATTCCTTGATAGTTGCTAAGTCAAATTTCTTGTAACGTAGATCTAATTCTAGCTGAAGAAACCCTCAAAAGTGGTGCCAATTACTCAGATCTAAAGCGACCTCGTGATCATGTACAAGCTCCCTAAAGAGCAAGACGATGCACATATTTCTCACTTATACTATAATAAAAACATTTTTTTTAATAGAGAGATGGATAGAAATCCGGGAGAGTTTGAATGGCCCTCCATCGTCGTAGTTAGTTCTGTCCAATCCAAAAGATCAGTAAAATTCCAAAAAATGGTCGATGGGTTCGTTAAGGCGTCATGGTAAATGACGTGACCTTGTTCATAAGAGAAGACATCATAGTTCTAATCGGCTGCTGAATGATTGATTGGCTGGACGGTAGGTTCCCTCGATGGAGGAAGCTTACCAAGAATTAATAATTGAGCAATTTAGTTGATAATTATGGGAGAGGATTTAACGCCGTTCGAAGAAAGTTATTTCATAATTCTTTGAAGTGATTGCGTTTTGCACTTTTCTATGCGAAATCAAATTTCTATTTCAAGTGGGTCTTCTTTAGTCTCCCAATGACCCATGAAGTAAAGTCAAAAGCGACAAAAATTAATTTGATATGACATAAAAAAAAAAAGTAGTTATTGTTTTCCCATTTTGACGAGATTTTCAAGTTTCAAATTCAATCGGAAGTCAGATAGGTCAAAAAAGAAAAGTTGAAAGAACAGTCTATCAGTATTTCGTCCACGTTGTAAGGTGATTTATAAATTAATAATTAGAAGACAAGTTAGAGCAACTATTTGGCTGAAATTTCTCCCACAAATGAAATAGGCTTGATCAAAAGTCGTTTTTAGTTTTATTAGAGGAAAACAGGGTTTGCGTCGACTCCGGACATGAGATATCCAAGCAAATAAAAAAATCAATGACAATGCTCGGAAAGTACAACTATTACAAGTGAACCAAATATAAACAAACTCTGTCAAAATTTAATTGACAAGAAAGCCTGAGTACACCAAGATAAAAATAAATGTTGGAATTTCACTGATAATGCCAATCTGAAAAATAAAAGTTTAGTGCAGTAAAGTAAAGATATTTACAGATAATAAATTTTTATAATTTGTACAATGAGCCTTTAGTAGATGGACGGTAGTATTTCTAGGAGTCGTGCCATAACGCTTCGAGCGATTGTCTCCGTGTTCCCTTACTTCCTAAAGTTTTGTGTCCATATTCTCACGGCGCCATGATATAGTGTTTGCACAGTTATTCCTTAAAAAATGTATATTGTTTCACAATCTTGATTATGACAATGCCAAGATAATCACCAACTCTTACTCTTTTACACATTTTTTAATCCCTTAGTTTCTCAACCCACAAGCCAAGTCTACGTTGCGTCCCTTTAAGGCGTTTGAATTAATGTAAAAATTCATATGTTTATAAGCATCGCTCAAGAAGTACAAGTAAGATTATTTATTTTTCATTTTTGTAGGGTTCTTGACTTGTGAACCCAGAGATAATCGTACGACATTTCTTTTATAAGGATTAACCTTGATAATTCCCTTTGTTAAGCCGCTGACCAAGCCTATATTACTGTCCCAACAAAGACCTCTCAGATTGATAAAATCGTACTACTTGCGAAAATACTCGGACTCTTGTCGACATGATAACAGTGAGATGATGTGATTCTTGTAAATCCTGCATTAATAATTAGGATAAAATAGCATTTTCCATGAGAGTGAGTAGAAAGCCCTTTCGAATTGATAGCCCTCATTCGACATAAAAATTGTCAACTAGATTTGTATTGCATGAAAGTGTTTTACTGATATCATTTTTTTTTCTAAAATCATAAGAAATAAACTTTCCTAGATTTAGTAAAATGGGTTGGATATGGATTAAGAATTTTGCACTACGATAAATGGGTCATAAACGGATTAAATAGGTTAATTTGGGTCGGATCATTTATGATCGGACCCAAATTCCACCTGTTTCACCTGTTCTACTTTGTGGTGATTACGCGTCTTTGACTATTTTCCTCTTGAAGAACATTGCTTTGCCCCCTTCTTCCTTTAGATCTTGCCGTGAATGGACCATATATGCACAATACTTCTTTTTGTCTTGTTCCGATTTTAAATTCTTGCTTCTCATGTTAACCCAAATATTTGGTCATTCATTTTTGCTTTATTTCTTGTTTTAAAGAAAAAATATCTCCATGTGTGATGCTTCTTTCTCAAGCATACGCTTCCATCAAAAATCCTTTTTTTTAATAATAGCAAATATGCACTGCTGCTACCAATCCACGGCCACTTAAAAGATAATGGGCTGAACTTGAAATTTTTTTATAGGTTTAGTCCAATTAACTCAATGAAGCTTAGAACTATTCACTAGAATCCTTTGCCGCCAGTCCAATACAAATGCATTAACTAAACTATATGATGAATGCTCCTAAAATTATATGTTACGTAATTTAATTTAATATTTTTGTTTAGGGATCGGGGTCGCTCTCTAATATTTATATGCAGTAAACAACTATATCTATCCATAGGGAGTATAAACCACATTCCAAAAAAACTTGAACCTTCAGCAAGAGAGAGAACCAACTTTAAGGAATAGAGAGCCATCTCATAGGCCGTGGGCCAAGGTCAAGCGTTTGATGGACTTGGGCTGCTGGGCGGAGGATGATCGAATTGGAACTGGTTTTTTGGATGGGCTGGAGAGTGATTGGCCAAATTGAGTTGGCTCTAATTAGACCAAATTCAGATGTTAATGGATTCCTTTAGTTAAATAGAATGGTTAAATAATAAATTGAATACTTAGGAGCACTTTACATGTCATTGGGTCAATTGATCATGTCCCTTTATATAAAAGAGGAAAACATAGGATTTTGACAGGTTCTTCAGCCATTGAAGCCTATTCTACCGAGCTTTCTCATTATACATATATTTTCAAGAAGTCATCTTTTGTTACTAAATTAACACACTTTGGGCAAGTTGTTGAAATAACAATAAATACTTTCATTGCTAAGACATTAAAGAATAAGAGAAGCTAATACATGCATGTAATGTCCTCTGGAAAATGCTTTGAGAAGCATCCAATCTTTCGTTACATTGTTTGCGATTAGAGGACAAGTAGTAGCAATAGGTAGTGCTTACATGAGAAGAGAATGAGGGGGAAATTATTATCATCTAGAAGTACAAAGTTCAACAAGTAAAAAAATTTAAAGTTTATTATCCAAAGTTGTTGAGGCATGTACCTCTCTAAACTTAGATTTTTAAGATCGATGTTTGTCAGTCGTCGGGGCATCCTTTGTCTACATGATTACAAAGTCATTGTTCTGTAGACGGCGTGCCTTGCTCATTGTTTATATCATCATTGTTTTGGCTAAAATCTCTTGACAGACTCAGAAGGAAGTTAGTGTTTTCCAAAGTTTCAACAACCGCAATCTCATTGTCGCTATCATCCGTATTTCTATCTCTAAATCTGGCTTTCTCAAAAGTATGGGAGTTGAGGTCTCTTTCGTAAAATCTTCTTCCCAATGTAACAAATTTCTCCCGTAATGAACCTGAAGGACTTGCAACGACATGCCAGTTTCTTTTGACGAACATGACCATGAAGATGAGGAGAGCTAAAACTGCAGCAGCTCCAGCAATCAAGAATAGGCCCCAAAAACTGTCAAGACCCAAGCTGTTGGAAGAATCCACGCAGTTGGATTTCGGTGGAAACCATGTATTTTCGATTTCCATCATTTTAAGCACTTCAGTATCATTAAGGATTACTCGGGAAATATCAAGTACTAGCGGAGACCCTTTGGGGAAAACATGTAAACGAAAGGCAAGACATGAGAGTTTTTAAAACAAAAAAAAAAAAATCCTAGTAATAGGAAATTTTGAGGGTTTTCTTTTCGGGGCTAAGAGATTGAGGACTTACAAAGCCAAATCCAGCACTTCTTAATGTCGGGATCATGGTATATCTTTTGCAATATTGAGAAACGGCAAGTTTAATGTAAGGGCCTTCATCGAATGTTGCTGCAATCTCGTCTTTTCACTTCCGTTGGAAAGAAGCACATTGCATTCTTCAGCGGACTTATAAGATATAAGTCTCGAATCATCGAACTTCACTTGCTTTAGCATTCCATAAACGAAAGAGTTTTCCGAGTAACCCACATTTTCTCCACTCTTAAGGAGCTCATCCACATCAACCATAGTTGGTTGAAGATTTTGCACCACCAAAAAGAGAGCTCAAGCTTGCTGTATAAGTATAAGTATCACGAAAACCCACGCGATCACAACAAATCTGGCTAGGTTGCTTGATACTCTCTCCCCTGCAATCCAAATTAAGGGAAAGCACCTAAATTATTCAAGAACAATATGTAAATTACAATGTTCAATTGATTTTTTAAAGTGAAGGATGATTACTTTGTGCAAAGACCATGAACAAATATCAAGAGTAAAACTTACCAGAACAAACTCAGATAATAAGCAACGAGATGAATTGGCAAATTGATGATGGTCGATAGTCTAAAAAAGTGATGTACTTTGCCATAAAATAATCAGCTTATATGAAAAAGGGATTTGGAAGTACCCATTAGCAATATTTTCGGATATCAGTCCTTTCAAGGACCCAACTTCTTTGAGTGCTTGTCTCCATTCCTGGACAACGCTATCCCCAAAACGCTGCTTGTATGAATTGAAGACATCTCCAAAGGTTCCTTTAAGCCATTTCACATCTGCGGGCTCTACTTTATAGAATATGGGCAAGATCACTTGTTTCATCTCTTTCTTGCACTTAGCATCTGAACGAGTTCAAAAAGGCACCATTTGCTGGAAGCATAGCATTCTGAGAGAAATGGGATTGAGATCTTGCTGTTGTCGATGGCCCAGAAAAGCTGTGGGCCAATCTCCTCTCCTACAGGGAGCTCGTCGTCGTCTCTGAACACGCGAACTCTCGCTTCTTGGAGTCGCTGGTAGAGGTGGCTCGTGAAGCCCTTGCGAGAGTCTGGACCTCTGAAGCTTAAGAACACATCATAATCACATCCTGGCGAAGCATCCGATGAAACTGGGGACTCGGAAACCGGCTTCTCCACGAAAGTAATTGCTGTTCTGTTCATCTTTAGAAATTCTAAGAGAACGAAAACTGAAAGCAAGATTAATCGGATGCTAAACCACTGCACAATAACGACTGATCTGATGATATTGATTTCCTCTCTTTCTATAATGTACTGACGTTCTAAATTTAATAGAGGGAAACAAGTCAAGGTCCACCCGCCCATCAGAGATGGGAAAAACATCTCATTTTAGGTGTAGCTGGTTTAACGTGGCCGGTCATTTATTAAGATACATGTGAACGACAAATTTAGTCTTCACCTCCACATATGTCAATCTAATTTATTGATATACACGAATGACTTAGTTAAGAAAATCTCACGTTTGGAAATTGGGGTAGTATAAAGTAATTAATAATTTTCTTTGGATTATAATTCATTGGCTTAAGTTCTTTAGAAAATGTGGGTTCAACTATTAACGGACTCGAACTTGACCTCTCCTTTAGTAATTTCCTTAGATGAAGGTACCTAAAGAAAATGCTGTCAAAGCCAATAATTAATTGGTCCAAGGAAGAAGAAATAGATATATAGAGATAGAAACAACTTTCGAAACGAAGCAAAATAAATAGGAACAAGAGTAATCCATCGAAGAAGATCCTTCTCCTTCCCTTTTTTTCGAAGAAATGAGGATTTTGACAAAATCGATGAAAGGTTTGAATCGCAATTTGTTTTGATGGATTGCCATTGCGATCCTCACATGCAACAAAGTGGAATTCTAAGTTGAAACATTTTGATGGAGAATATATCTGAATTGAAGGGGAGCAAACAAACATTGCTGTCATACGTAAGGGAAATATTATCGAGATGCGCCTGTAAGTTGTGTAAGAACAACTTATTCATTTAGTAATTTAAGTGAAGGTAAATTCAATTGGATAAGTTGATAAACTTGGACATTTCTTCTCAGTTTAACGGAGAATACCAAGTTTGATGGGAACCTATCGTTCAAAAATGACACAAATAGTTCTTTTACTTTAATAAAATGTGCAATGTCATCTTTAGACTTTTAATTCATTCAATATAGTCCTTAAACTATTTTTAAATGTTCAATGTAGTTCTTAAACTTTTCATAATAAAGTTAAAGCAGTCCTTTAGTACTATCATAAGTTTTCATAATTACACTCTTTGCTTAGATTTTAGGATATCTTTTTCATTTCAATCCACTTCCTAAATTAACAAAAAAAAAAATGCTATCTTTTCATTGCCCTTTTACCTTTTATGTCTTTATAAATATTACTATAATTTGATTTAAGTATATTTTAACTTCGGATCTCTATAATAGTAAAAATATCCCCCATTTATAGTTATGTTGGTTCCATATTCCTTTTATTTCAAACTAAGTGTTTTCACAAGAATATTTAATAATAACAACAACAACAACAACAACAACAACAACAACAATAATAATAATAATAATAATTTGTCTATACATTTCTTGTACTTATATTATTCTAAATCGTGTTATTAACTTTTCAGATAAATAAAATTTTCAAGTTTTGGGGTTTCGTGTTTCCTTAATTAAATTTAGCTTTATGTAAATTAGGAAATTAAAACAACATGAATATCAACCCAATACAACTCTAAATGAGGTTCTACTTTTGTTATTAAATATATTATAAGCTAAAATATACTAAAATGGAACTATCGTAATATTTATAAAGACAAAAAAGGTGAAAAAGTAACAAAAATATAGCCATATATTATGTTAATTTAAGAAATGGATCAGAAATGAAAAGTTATTTTAAAATTAGGGCAATAGTGTAATAATGAAATTTTTTTGAGTTTTTTAATGTAAAATTGAAAGATTATATTAAATAAATTAAAAGTTTATGAACTAGTCAAAGTCCATGTAAGAGGTATTCGTTTATCATTTGCTTCTCCTATCTTTGGAACTCCCACTCACTGCAAGGATTCTTCTTCATACTTCTTAAGGGTGGGCTTTGCCCGGAGCTTGTGAGCCTTGAGTCAATGTGCTAATTCTTAGCCATAGGAGATCGAGAGCTCATTCGGGAACTTAAAGTGATCTGTACAAAGAATACTTTTATTGACTGGCCCCGGTCAAACATCTGTTTCTAGTCTTCTTGTTCACGCACTCGCATGTATCAACCGGTCATCGACTATGGACATGCTTGACTTCTGCCTTCTCTTGGGTCCCGTCCTCAATTCAAGTCACAGATAATCAGGCCTAGTCTAGCCTTCCAATCTACAGTGCGCAGCTGGAATCTAGAGTTTCACTGCATGCCTTCAGGATCGAAATATTTCTTTTTTATGAATGGATGATCAAGACACTAGTATAATTTACATTAACTAGCTGCGTAAGTTTGCTCTAGGCCATTCTATAACCCATGATGTAACTCAATTTTACTTGAGTGGATCATAGATGTGTCAACTGAAATGTGAAATATGGATTTAAATGGTTTTAAAATGAAAAAAAAAAAGGGGTATAATGGCCGGATAGAAACCTACCTTCAACCATGGCAAACTGACTTTGCTCCCTCTTGAGTCTTGAAGAGTTCTTGTTGAGTCGCTCCCACTTCGCTCCTTTCTTCTTGCCCTCTCTCCCTGTTCGATTCCAGTGATCGCCAGACATCACATCTGCCATGTTTGGCGGGGTCGATCTGAGCGAGTGCAGGCCTACAGACTTGAGATGGAGACAAGACAGACAAATGGCGTGGCATGCATAAACGAAGGAGAGTCAAGAGTGGGGGGCAGGCAGGCCATGTGGGTCGCTCTCTCCTGGCCGATGTAGCCGAAGAGTATTCAATTCAAATTGCATCTGCCCTGAAATCTGAAGCTGGACTTCCCCCTTCTTTTTTAAACAGAAAGATATCTACTCAGTGGGTTCCAAGCCAATTTTCTTTTATTTTCCTCCGAAAAAGGATGGACCGTCCACTACTTTTTCGAGCTTTTTTTTTTTTTTTTTTTAATTGAGAACTCTGAGTTGTCTTCTCTTCTCTCAACTGTCTGAAGCTGGCGCAAGCCCGAAAAGCAGAGGAAGTCCAAGCTGTCTCTACATGAGCGCACTACCAAACGAAGAAGAGAGTCAGGTGACCACCCAAAAAGACAAATTTAAAGTAGCTCTCTTGGAGCCGTTGGGTGCGTGCAGATGTTTGACCATCACTCTAGATTGCGTTATCATTTCTGTAACTGATGAACCTTCAGAAATTACTGCCCTTTTTAATAGTTCTAAGATGGCATGACTCACGTTACTGACGTGGGAGGAAATTTGCTTTTGATATAGACAGTTGCTAACTAAGGTGAAAAACTGATATTTTGTAATGTAATTCAGATTTTTCTCTGTGAATTACTGACCACAATTTGAGTTATCAAACATGCGGAAGACTAATTATTCTGAAGTTTAGTTTAATTTGTACAGAAAGTTATGGGTCAATGTGTAAAAATTTACTTCTTGTGATATATTGCACTTTATTTTTCTCTGTGAAATGTTTCTGACCGTTCTTAAAAGTTTATTTGTCAACTGACTAACCATTAGAGGAAATGGAGCTACTCCTAGTAAATAAAAAGTTAAATGACAAGAAGAGCGTAATATTACCAGAAGTAAAAGACAAGGTCAACCTTGTTGTTTTGGATCCCAAAAATTTGGAGACCATTTGCTATTCTTTGGCTCAATGTGGATCAGAATAACCTTTCTTCTCTCAACAGGTCAGAATTACTCCCAAGTGTTTGTCGCTGCAAATTCAATGAAAGAAGATACACTCGAATCATGTACAAACTACAAGAAAAACTAGTGCGGCAACATTGTCAAAAACATGAACCTTCATGCAAGAAATCTCCTCCCTTCACATTGTTTACACGACAAGAGCCAAGTGCTTCAACACAGAACGAAAAAGGTGTTGGATATTTCAGTAGTTTTGAAATATTTATTAGAAATTATGATCGTCATGAAAATCATCATTTTTGTAATGGCTTTTTCAACGGTCATATAACGGCTTTCTAATGGTTGTATAACGGTCGTCTAACGACTTTATAACTTTTGATTTATTACTTCATAAACTCTTCATTATTTTATAACGGTCATCTTTTTAATTACCAATTGATTTATGATGTTTCCTAACGGCTCTCTCTTTTCCTTGTTTAAATATAAATTAAACTTCGAACCACAATTTGAGGAGATACAAATGTTCTCATATCTTTCCTTTTCTTTTTGCTGGGTTATACACAAAAGTTGTTCTGTTTCCTTCTAGTATTCAGTGCAGAGTATAGAGGAAGGTCTGTTGTATCTTGGGAAGATAGCCGCTGAAGCCTTACGAACCAAGTTTCGTACTTCGAGGGGCGGAATTATCCTTAAGGACAGTATTTGCACGCCTCAGACATTTCTTTTTATTTTCTAATCTTTTGTAATTTATTTTATGTATTCTAATACTTTTTCCAACAAAAGGTAAACAGCTAAAGGAAACGTCAACAGAACAAGGTCGTGAGAACTTGACTTGCGGATAAACCTATATGCTTAGAACTCCTCCAACTATCAGTAATTTTCAAAGCCAAGCCAAGTGGGGCCGAGCTCATTTTCTAGGGCCTTCTTCAATCTTTCTATGGAGACATTTCAACTATCCGTCAGGCGTTAGGCCTGGAATCTTCTCAGAGGAAAAGAGACAACTTTCATGTCCTGACTAATATGGCACTGACACTGGCTACGAACTTTTCTAGACATTCTCAATAGAGAGTTTGTTTTTCAAGAGAACTCCTAAGGCTTCACTAACTGAGCTTCACTAACATACACAGTCGGTCAGTCCTATATAAATCTTCAGTGAATAATGCTGCTATTTGAGATCACTGAAGGACGCTGCACTGACAGAAAACAAAACCAAAACAAATCAGAAGACACACAGAAGAGAAGAGAAGGAGGAAGAATAGACTTGAGGATGTCCACTATAGCAGCTGAAATGACTCTCCGGTGCGTCCTCGATGGAAGCCTGTCATTGAATGACAAGGAGATCAAGCGAAGACCTTGTCACCATAACTGCAACTGCGCTCTGCACAAAGCAAAGAGCGGTCGCTCCGGTTGCTCTCGACATAACAAGATATCTTTCGCCAAGAAAGAGTCACGGGCGGATTAATCTTTGTCAACGGCAACTCGCAAGGTCTCTCCATCCTTTTCAGTCAAAAGTAGAGAAAACTCTAACAAAGCAGCTTCGTCTTGATCCATAGTAGAGCCACCATGACTGCTGGATATAATTAGATGGAGGAAAAGAAGTGGCAGAAACATAATAAATCGGAGGCGACAGGCTATCCTTCATTTGTTCCCTCAACAAAAGTATCGGAGGATAGATAACACTCGTTTCTTCTAAATTCAACCTGCATGTTCAACTGATCTCTCCAGGCAAGATCAGGAAAATCAGTCAAATCTGTATCTTATGCCTTGACTCCATGTAAGTCCTGCCAGGGACATCAGCAGAGATGACAACACTGTAATTTATTAAAAGTTGCAAGCTTGACGCATCTTTGCCAGCAATAATGATGGGAGTTATTTTTTGCTAAGAATATAAATATCGGACCGGTAGAAAACTACTTGTCTAGACTCCTCATAGCGCTTTGGGCATGCTACTAGACTTGCAATCGGATCAAGTTTATGGTATATAATATATTATTTTTGTATCTAGCATCCAGATGTCCTGAAAATACCAGGAAAAAAAAAAGGTTAACAAAAAATTTTAGGAGGTTATGTTGGACATTCAACACGTCAGGAAACCCATTTTAAGTGATTGGTGAGAAGAAAATGGATGATCGCAAATGAGTGTACTCAAATTAGTAATTTTCATTTGACAAGAAAAAAGTCAGCAATTTTCCTCCTTCTGTATTTGTGGTACACAACCACAATTATGTGATTAATTTAGAGTGCCATTTGGGAGAAAACTTAATGATAAAGAAAAATACTTTCCAAGAAATCATTTTTTAAGAGAATGAATAATTTTCTTTGTTTGGTGATATGTGATAAAAATATTTATTATGATACAATTAATTGCATGTACATTTCTTTGTAACTTTGTAGGCCCTCTTTCCTTATGATCTTTTTTGTCAAGCTTTATTTTTGGAAAGAAGTGAAAATTCCTCCCATGTGGTTTTACGAATTCTGGAACAGGTTATTTGGAAAGATTTGTAATTCTAGGAAGGAAAGCAATACATCAATAATAATTTTCGAAATAAGACCCCAGATTTGATACCGTATGTTGATATAGCAACTATCAATCACTTTAGCATGGTTCAAATTAATGTCTTGCTGTTTTTTTATTGATGAAATAATCATTAAGCACCAAACATGTCCTTGATTGACTCTTTTTAGGAGCTTAATCCTTCTCTGCAGGTGTATAGTTGTTATATGTCTTACTTCTAGGTCCACATTTTGGTCAATTCCATCTTCTGATGAGTTTGGATTTAGGTGATTTCGAATTGAATACTCATTTTGCAGAGCTTAAGGCTTAATTATTTTTATTTTTGTGTCTTGAGATCAGCTAAGGAAGAGATATGATTCGAATTTGCTTATCCAAATAATTGTGGTATGTTCTTAAACTCATTCTACGAAGATATTAAAAGACATTTTGATAATGCGCGAGTGGAGAGACTCGTGATGATGCCCAAGTTATTTGGGCTTTGTTCAAAATGGGTAATGACATGTTTTTTGGGTTTTAATCATTTTCTCAACTCAGTTTAGCTTGTTTTACGAAAAAAGAGTTTCCCACACCGAATTTGGCCCATTAAATTTGAGTCGCAAATTGGGTACCCGGCTCTGTTCCAAACAGGTGAAAATTCATTTTCATGTGTCCAGCCGAACACTAAAAATTACTATCATTTTCCTTCTTATAAAATATTTTCTGGAAAGATCACATTTTCCATAAAAGAAACTGAGCCTAAGTATAGGACCAAAGTACCCAATACGATACAAATTTGCAATTTGTGAACAGGAAGATCTATTTATAATCTAGAAAAGCAATGAAGAGCTTCATATATATGGGACTACGGCTATGTGCTAAGCCCAGTGCAACTTTGCTGCACATGATGCATGCCAGAGTACGCAATTGTTCGACGAACAGGAAAACAAGAAAAATCAACTAACAAAAAGGAAGCAGAATAAGGATTGGTACGCCCAAATCGTAGAGTATCCTCAATTCAACTTGTGTCTGGGAAAGCGACTAGAAGAAAACTTTTCTTCAGGTGCTGATTGAAGTTAGCAGACCCCGAATTCCCAAGTCTCTCTCTCTAGACGTTCCATGTCTAGGAATGAAGAAAGTTCCTTGACAAACTCGGTTGTAGTTAACTAACTGCACAAGAACACTTCGAAGCGAAATTTTCGAAGAAGTTCCTACAAATGCTTCCCAGAGAGTGCGAAAAAGATTTCGCAACAATTAGCAGTCTTTTATATGTTCTCCAGGGAATACTTTTACACGAATTTTGGCAGCATATGACATTGGATCGGTGAAGGATTTACTTTACTTTACTTCTCATTTCTACTTGCATCTTTTACAAATTACAACTCCTCTTTTGTTAGCCTGTGAAGTGATGCCGTCCCTCTTGTCCCTCTTAAGTTCAGAAATGCATCACCTGTGGTCTCTTAGTAAGTGATCGGCAAGTGCAATGCATACATTCGGTATGAGATCACCTGGACTTGAGTGTGTTGCTGAATGCTGCTGAATGCTGAACTCTGCATTTGCCAGAAACTATGATGCGCAAAATGCATCTGGAATCTGTAGAGAAGATTGGATTCCTATACGCTGATGTTCATGGTTACAATACATCGTTTTTCTGTGTACTAATATGCCATTGCTGATATCAAGTTAAAGTATTTGCTGATGGAGAACTTAATAACCAATGGACTTCTCAACTGTTGAAGCCTTCCGCATATCCAAACAGCCACAGACTATGGCCATGGAATGGACAAAGGTTCAGTATCATGGATCATAAATTGAAAGGAGTGTCTAAAATTCTGTGATCACCTCAAGATAATGTTCCTGTTCATTGAGATATAGCTCTTATGAGCTGCTTCCCACTAGGATATTCTGGTAGGAACTTGTGGAACTTTAACAATGTAATATAAAGATGGTACGTAGTTTTGTACGGTTGAGTATATTTCATGAATAAATGCACGGTATGCATGTCATTGAACTGAAGTCTAATTCTAATCAAATTAAAAAACCATTTAGCAAAAACCAACAGAACAGATGACATGCTCAAGCTTGTTGTGGATGACAGACTCTGGCATCACGAGACTCTGGTACAGGTGACTGGTGGAACTAGAGACTCGTGAAGCCCTTCTGTTAATCTAAACCTCTGAAGCTCAAGAAAGCGTTGTAATTGCATCCTAGTGAAGAAGCAGGATCATTTGATGAAGTGGTTATTGGTTCCTCAGCAAAACTGTTTGGTTTTGGTCTTCTTTTCTTACACATGAACACAAAAAGCAAGGCTAATGCAAAAGGCACCACGATAGAAAGAAGTCACGCTGTCTATTCCACCCTTTTCTCTAACCTATTAGCTCCTCTAGATGATCAAAAAATATTTGATGAAAAAAAAAGCCAACTCATTCCTCTCTATTCTAAATCTTCAGTCCCCTGGCTCAGATTTAAAACAGGAATCCTCCATTTCGTCTGTTCAATGGATGGAAAAGAGCCAAACTCCAGGGCAGAGGTACAAATAGTTCACTGGTTTCTTCTCTCTTTCCAGCTCAAGACATTCTTTTCAGAGTCTTCGAGTTCACATGCTCATTGGTCTGTTAACTAATAAATCATTGAGTATACACAATTTTGTTGGATGTTTTTCTGTCAATCTCGTCCTTAAAACAAGGAATTATCAGGGTAAGTAAAGTCAAACATCTAGAGTTGCAACAGCACGAGGAATTGTCCAAGTAAACAGTAAAATTGGTGCTGCTATATCTTTAGATCTCATTAGTGACGACCATAGATTTCTTTTTCTTTTTTGTAACATTGGGGGGGGGGTGAATATTTTAGCTCGAGTAATCCATGTATGTATGTGAACCTCTCTGTCATGCATCGATTAAGGATCTGCCTCATCCAAAATGCTTGACCACAGAACCAGCCACCCAGGGTTAGATTCAGAGATATTCACTTTCACATAATACAGAGGATAATTCAATCCCACGTATCCCAAGAATTGTAACTCCTGTCCATTCCTAATTTGATGAATGATTTATGAGGGGATTTTTCCAAATTGCACTGATGGTTATCTAGAAGATCTACAGTCGACTAATCGAGTCACACCGTTATTTCAGCAATATGCAAGTTGTTGCTGGTGACGGAAAAACACTTCGTAGGGCCAGTTTAGAATACAAAAGCAATCCCAAGAGACAAGTGCAGAAAAACAAAATTCAATGCAATAGTTGCTGATGCATGGATTACTGATCAATGAAGCGGACTTGGGAGTTGGTCTTTCAAACTGATTGTTGTGAGTCACAAAGACATAATAGAAAACAAGTAAACTGCAGCTGGTCACTATGCCTGGCCAAATGAAGGGAACAAAAAACTACAGCTAGTCAAATCACATGGCAAAGAAGATAGAACATCACCATGCTCGTGATGGGAAAAGACAAAGGAATATATTGGGGTGGCCAAGAACAAATTGATGGTGAATGGTAACTCAAAATAGAATTCAGTTCTTAACGTTGAACAGGGGAAAAAGGTCAGGTCATGGTTCAGAAGCAAAAAGACAGTTGCAACTTCCAAATCACCTCAAAACAATCTGGCCTGGATTATCGTAGTCAAATAGATTGAACAATGAACATACTTGGCATGTTCTGCTAGGTAATTCCGGGGATTGCAGCAAGTTGCATCCAGAGAAATCCACAATGCTTAAGTATCTCAACCCTGCAAGCCCCTGGAGCTCTGTTAGTTTCCCACAATGTCGTACTTTTAGATCTTCCAAGAGTTCTAAACCTGACAAATCCGGTAAGTTCTCAAGCATCTCACACCTTGAAATGTTAATAAATTTTAACGATCTCGCTCGATCAAGCCCTGGAACATCCACAAGTTGTGGACATTCATTCAGAGTCAAGTATTCTAAATCTTCAAATTCTGAAAGATCCGGAAGGTTTACAATCGACTTGCATTGTTCAATGCATAGTCTCTTGCATGAAGAGAATTCCTCAAGCGCTTGGATATCATGGATCTTCTCACAGCTATTGATGTTCAGATATTGCAAGGCTCCGGGGCACGGTAGTTCTTGTAAACTTTCCAAAGAACTACAGTCGGAGAGGTCCAATACTTCCAAGCGTTCAGCTTTATAAAGGTCCGTTATTTCTACTAGCTTCTTGCAACACCCAGCTTCTATTCTCTTCAGACCATTTAAGTTAGAAAAGTCCAGTAAACTCTCAATGGAATAACACTCGGAGATATCCAGTTCTTCCAAGTATTCCCATCTATCAAGGCCTTGAATTCCAACCAGATTCTCACAAGCCGCAGCATCAAATTTCTTTAGAAATCTCAAATTCGAAAGATCTGGTAATGTTTCTAATGCTTTACAACCCCGTATGATAATTGATCTTAAGGAGACTAAACGTCCAAGGCCCTCCAGCTTATATAGCTTTTCACAAAATGATGCTGTCAAAGCAGTTAGGCACACAAGTTCTTCAAGCCCTTTGATTTCTGTTAACTCGTAGCAACTGCGGAGATGCAATTCTGATAAGCAATTGAAATTTGACAAATCTGGAAATCTCTTCAAATCTGAACCTTGGCTGACTTCAAGCTTCAAAAGACTTGAGGGAAGATCTGGGAGCCATTCAATTTTTTCATGAAGTTCAATGGGGAATTCAGCAAGTCGAGAGAGGGTCTTCATTGTAGTTAAGGAACTAAAATCCTTGACTTTTATTGACAAGTGTGTTAGATTGATTAGGTTGGCAATATCTGAGATTATCCGACAAGTGAGACGTAGACTTGTTAAGCTTGAGGGAAGCTCTGGCAGAGATTGTAGCTCTTCACACTTCCCTAAATCAAGCTCTTGGAGACATGATAACTTCTGAATGCTTTTTGGCAAACCAGAAATGTGGGTTTTCTAACCGAAGAACTCGCAATGAAGATAAATCCCCTACCTCACTAGGGATTTCTCCTTGCAGATATTTACACCCTGAGGCATCTAACTCTTCAAGCTTCTTCAACCTTCCCATGGTTCTAGGTAAACTTTTTAACAATATACGAGTCATGAGCAGAACTTTCAAATTGTGCAGATTCCCAATGGAGTAGGGTAGCTCCCTGATAGCCGAATCTGATAAATGCAGTTGGGTTAATGATGTCAATTGTCCAATGGAGTCGGGCAGTGTTTCCAATGATCTGCATCCCTGTAGCTGCAAGCTATGCAAGTTCCGAAGGGATTTTATGGAGCTGTCAATTCGAACCAATGATCTACAATTACGAGCAGAAACAATCTCAAGCTTCCTCATGCGACCTATGGACATGGGAATCTCTTTTATGGAACTGTCATCAATAAGAAGCTCTGTCAAGTTTGTTAGTCTCCCCATTTCTTCAGGTAGCTCCTTGAGTTTGTTACATCCCCTCAGACTCAAAGATACCAGTTTCCTGATATTCCTGATGGAAGGATGAACTTTGACCAGATTAACACAATATTCAAGATTCAAGATCTCAAGATTCGGAGAGCTGAGAAGTCAGGAGTTTCAGTCAAATTATCGCAGTGCAAAAGCCTCAGAACTTTGAGCTGGTTCGCAATCCACCACAAACAACACATAGCAACGTTAGCTCTTGAATTTATCATATACCTTGCAAAATTCAAAAGAAGATGGAGATTTACCTTCTGTAATCCATTCACATGGTGCCATGCGTCCCAGTGCTCTGTGAGACCATTGGCTCTTACGTTAAGAATAACCAAGTTCTCCGGATGAAAGTCTGGTGGAAAAAAAGACGTCGGGCAGGCAATCCAATCAAGCCATCTTAAATTAGGAAGAAGGCCCTTGAAGTGGCCCGTGACTTCCGCCTGTTTGATACGAAGGTACCTTAAGTTCGGCAGTTTTATAAACTGCTCATTTGTTAAGCAGTATAGTTTAGAAAGGGAAGGGGAATACTCAAGACAGAGGGCCTCGATCTGATTCGTTCCCTGCAAGTGCCCAGAAACTGAGGAATAAGCGTGCTGCGCAAGACCGAATGGAGGCTAATTAAAAGTGTGACAAATTGTAATATTTGGTACAACTGTATATCCATCCAATTTATAACAGAACTCGAGGATCATAAAAGCATTGGCGCCAGGCATGCTCCATTACCATATATGGGAGCTCTTTGAATTATTCCAGTTCGACCGCTTTCTAGATTGACTGGCTTTTCTGGTTCTGATCATTTTTCTTACAGGGGTCAAACAGGATAGAGCACATAACCGATACCTGGTTGAACCGATTGTGTGTGATTGTGTCATGTAGCAACCTAAGATATTATCCCCCTGAATCAGACGATGTCTGACAATGTCTAAACATATATATACAAGTTAGGCTGGATGCCTAAGTTTTCATTTCTGGGGTATATTATGACAGACACACGATTTGATATGAATAGCTCGACCCCGAATCAGGGGTACTGTGCCTAAGCTGATGGTGTCACAAATTTGCTGATTCTACCCACAACCTTCTTCTTCTTCTTTTTTTAAACTAGGAATATGGGACTCCACACTTTTAGGGCACTTTATAGCACAAAAGAGGCAAGTAAAAAGTAGAGAGCAGAAAACATTGTACCTCATTTCTCTCAAGCACTTTCAAAGCTTCCTCATGAATCCATAATCTACTGCGTTCACTTGGCTTGACAGAGTTTCCCTTAGAAACAATACTTCTACCTAGATCTCTTAATTGACCATGCATCCATAACCAATTTCCTCCACTGCCATGGAAAATTTTGACCAAGGACATGAGACTCAATACTTCTAGTCCCAAGTTCGGGGAAAAGCCACAATCATCCCACATATAAATTGGAATTCTTGGATCTGTTCCGTTGAAAAAACATGCAATGTCGAGAAATATTTGCTTCACATCATCGGTTAGCGTATCGTAACTTATTTTCAGCTTCTCTTCAACCTTCTGATTAGGCACTTTTCTCAACTTCTTTAATGTGTCTATCCAGGCTGCCTCGCTTTTGTCGCACAAGAGTGATCCAATAACCTCAAGAGCCAACGGGAGCTTCCCAGTAGTTGAGACAATATCACGACAAAGATGGTTGAAGGCAGGAGGAGGGAAGTCACGTTGAAACGCATGTCTACGAAATAGAATCATAGAATTTTCTTCGTCCAATCCCATGAGCTCATATTCCCAGTCTGACGTCCCAAACTGATTAAGAATATGCTTATCTCTAGTTGTAATAATGATCCTACTTCCAGAACCAAACAACCCGTGCCCTCCCACAAGTGCTTCTAACTGATCTTTGTGACTCACATCATCAAGAAAAATGAGAACTCTTTTGCCTCCAAATCTAGAACTGATGATATTGACTCCATCCTCTCTGTTAGAGACTTCAAGGGGGCTTCCTTTAAGAACTTCAGAGATCAATTCCTTCTGCAAGTGCACAATGCCCTCATGCGATTCCGTTTCTCGAATATCAGCTAAGAAGCCATGGCGCTCAAATTGGCTTGACAGTTTATTGTAGATGACTTTGGCAAGAGTTGTTTTACCAGCACCACCTATTCCATGAATTCCAAGTATCCGAGTATCTCCGAATTGAGTATCTACCATAGTCATAATTTTTTTCACATGAATGCCCACTCCCACCAAGTGTTTAGGGGTCACTAACTTAAAAGCTTTCTTTAACTCGCTCAAAACCTTTACAACAACCGCTTTTATGAGCTCTGCCTAATTCCTGTCAAAATGGTGTTATGATTGAGATCATGAACAAATATCATGAGTAAAACTTACTAGAACAAACTCAGATAATAAGCAACAAGATGAATTGGCAAATTCATAATGGTCGATAGTCTAAACAACTATTGTACTTTGCCATATATTAATCAGCTTATATTAAAAAAGGATTTGGAAGTACCCGTTAGCAATATTTTCGGATACCAGTCCTTTCAAAGATCCAACTTCTTTGAGTGCTTGTCTCCATTCCTGAACAACGCTATCCCCAAAACGCTGCTTGTATGAATTGAAGACATCTCCAAAGGTTCCCTTGAGCCATTTCACATCTGCGGGCTCTACTTTATAGAATATGGGCAAGATCACTTGTTTCATCTCTTTCTTGCACTTGAGCATCCGAACGAGTTCAAAAAGGCACCATTTGCTGGAAGCATAGCATTCCGAGAGAACTGGGATCGAGATCTTGCTGTTGTCAATGGCCTGGAAAAGCTGTGGGCCAATCTCCTCTCCTAGAGGGAGCTCGTCGTCGTCTCTGAACACGCGAACTCTCGCTTCTTGGAGTCGCTCGTAGAGGTGGCTCGTAAAGCCCTTGCAAGAGTCTGGACCTCTGAAGCTTAAGAACACATCATACTCACATCCTGGTGAAGCATCCGATGAAACTGGGGACTCGGAAACCGGCTTCTCCCTGAAGGTTATTGCCGTTCCGTTCATATTCAGAAATTCTAAGAGGATGAAAACCGAAAGCAAGACTACTTGGATGTGAAACCACAGCAAAAGAATGAAAGATCTGAGGATACAGATTTCCTCTCTTTCTATAATGTACTCGCGTATTAAATTTAATGGAGGGAAAGAAGTCAAGGTCCATCCTGGAGGTGTCCTACCAGACATGGTAAAAAAATCTCTTCCAGGCAGGAGTAGGTGGTTTAATGTGGACCGGTCATTATCGAGATGCACGTGAGCTGCAGAGCCCAATCCCCTGTGTCCCCGTCTGCAGCCTGAGGCTGCCCTGTGGCGGAGGGGACAAGCGGGCGGGGGAAATCTTTTTCCTGCCTCCCGTCCAGACAGTATCCAGTCTTTCCTGGATGTTATAGCCTTTTAAGGTCTTAAGGTCGGGGGGCTGCGGGAGAAGGACCAATCTTACAGGAAGTCCCCAAAACACAGAGTCCCTCACCTCCTGCCTGGTTCAGCTGGTACCCCACCAGGGGAAGATATATCAACAGTTTAAAGACCTGCTCGGGTCTAACCTCCACATATATCAACGAATTTATTAAGGTACTAATGTGAGTTAATTTAAAAATATAAATTTATTATATTTGAAACTTGATGTAGTATATAATAATTAATAATTCTATTTGTCTCATAATTCATTGGCTTTTATGTCCAACTGGCTAAGATTTAATCTTCCTCTTGGCGATTTTCTTATTGGAATGTATTAAAAGTAAACAATATAAGAGTGAAAAATTAATTGGTGCGAGAAGGAAGAAACAGATGTAGAAATATAAACGACTTTCGAAATGAAAGGGACTAAACAAGAACAAAAGGGATCCAACAAAGAAAATCCTTCTCCTACAAAAGGGATTCACCAAAGAAAATCCTTCTTCTTCCCTTTTTCCGGAAGAAAGGAGGTTCTAGACAAAATTGCTGAAAAGTTTGGCCCCTATTTGTTTCAATTGTCGTTGTAGTCCTTAGACACAACAAAGTGGAGATTTAAGTTGGGACATTTTGATATAGAATATATCTAAATTGAAGGGGAGCAAACTAACACTAAGGTCACTTGTAGGGAAAAAATTATTAAAATGTACGTGTGAGTTATGCTAGGAAAATCCAACATTAGAGAATTTGTATGTTGTAAAACAATTGATAATCACAATCAGCCCACAATTTATTTACATAATCTTTTAAGGGAAGTGTATCTAATTGGATATGTTGATACATTTAGACATTTCTTCTCAGTTTAAAAAAAATACTAAGTCATATTGGAACCTATAGTTCCAAAATGACACAAAATAGTTCTTTAACTTTGACCAAATATGCAATATTATCAATGTACTTTTAATTCATTCAATATAGTTTTGAACTATTCTTAAATGTTCAATCTACTATTTAAACTTTCAATTTGCCAAATCTAGTCATTAAACTTTCCATAATAAAATCAAATGAATCCTTTAGTATCTATGGCAAGTTTTCATAATTACACTATTGCCTAGATTTTAAACTATCTTTTTCATTTCAATCAATTTCCTAAATTAACAAGAAAAATTGCTATCTTATTATTGCATTTTCACATTTTATATCTTTTAAATACTACTGTAGTCTTATTTAAGTATAATTTAATTTATAATCTCTATAATAGGAAGTGTTTTTATAAGAATAATTAATGGCAATAATAATTCATCTATACTTATACTAATCTAAATATTTTTTCTCAATTTTTCGTATGAAGAAAATTTTCAAGTTTTTGTGTTTCATGTAATCTTAATGAAATTAAGTTATTTGTAAATTAGGAAATTAAAGTAGCAAGAATATCAACCTGATACAATTCTACCTGAGGTTCTACTTTCATTATTAAAGATATCATAAGCTAAAATATACTTAAATGGAACTATCCTAATATTTATAAAGACGAAAAATGTGAAAAATTAACAAAAATATAGCCATATTTTATGTTGATTCGTGAAATGGATTAAAAATGAAAAGTTATTTTAAAATTAGTGATGAAAACCTTTGACTTTTTTTTTTATAGAAAGTCAAGGGACTATATTAAATATATTAAAATTTTTGGAACTAGATTGAACATTTTAAGAATAGTTCAAAGACCATATTGAACGAATCAAAAGTTTAATAATGGCATTGTGAATTGAGTTAAAGTCCATCTAAGAGTTATTTGTTTATCATTCACTTCTGCTTTCTTTGAAACTCTATGTCCCTCCAATATTGCCCTATAGACTTTTCAAGGCTGGACTTTGCCCGGGCCTTGTGACCCTTGAGTCAACATGCTAATTTTACATCATAGGAAGATTAGGATTCATCACACAATCACAAAGAAATTAGAGAATAAAAGCAATAAAGAGAATTTGTTCACTCTAAAATTAGAGTTACATCTAGTTGATGATTCTACTATAATTAGTACTTTACACTTCTTTGTTACATTTCTTAATTGCAAGAGAAAATGGAATATATATATATATTCAATAGTCATTTATGAGATCAAGCTCAAATTATCAATAAAATATAAATTAAAAAATAAATAAAAACCTTTCAAGAGTATGAATGACACTTCAGTAAAGAGCTGGATAGCATGCAACTTGAAGTGATATGTACAGAGAATACTCTATTGATAGGGCCTAGTCAAACGTCTGTTTCCGGCCTTCTTGTTCACACACGAGTAATTGACTATGGACATGCTTGATTTTTGCCTTCATGCGGTGTCCTGTCCTCAATTCAAGTCACGGATAATCAGTCCTAGTCTAGCCTTCCGGTCTATAGGCGATGTAGCTGGAATCTGGAGTTTCCCTGCATGCCTTAATGGTCAAAATATTTCTTTTTATGACTAAGTTCTGTCATCAAGACACTAAAGTAATTCAAATTAACCAGCTGTCTAAGTCTGCCGACATCTTTAGGCAAAAGACCAATTTTCAAAAATATTTTCCAGCAAGCAATGGAAATCCTTCAAGTTTCCCTGGTCAAGGTCAACTGCTCACGTTTTCCCGCAGAATATTCGTTAAGCAAACTGCAAGTTCTGTTTTAGAGGTCTCGGTCAACTCTAATGGCAGATTTCACATTTGATTCAGTGAAACAACGCGGAGTAGACTTTATGGCAAGGTCTTTGGCGGTAGCTTGTATAACATTTTCAGTTACCCCAAGCACAGTTCTCCAAGGTAAATAGGAATTGAAGTGTGAAAGAACCACAAAGATGTCAATGGGATTAAAAATAACGGAGGGGGTACTTCTATGCTATTCTTACTAAATTTAATGAAGACAAGTATGACAATTTGTAAGAGAAATACGCAAACAACGGGCGTCAACAGATTTCAGGGGAACTTGGCTAAATGTAATGTACCTGCTTAAATTCATAAATGAGGTTCAAGCAAATACACATGGAACTAAATTCACCATTGCCACCAACATCAAAGCTTGATCGGATGTCAATCCAGAGAGTACAAGCCTCAGAGAGAACAGTACCTTGCAAACTGCCAATAAACAACACAGAGGAAACCCCATTGGACAAGTTATGCATTTTCGGCCACTTTACATATTTCTTATAAAAAGGGAGAACGAAAGCTTCTTCTTTATTCCAAGAATAGAAATCATGGAGTACCAGATTTCAGTCAGTATAAATAATTTGTACCAATATATATATGCTGACATGAATTCAGGTGAATTAATAGAAGTCTGATTAAACGAGTTTTTCATTAAAAAAAACCCTATTATAGCAAAAATATAAACCAAAATAATTGTAGGGCTGCTAGAATATGACAAAAATGTAAACCCAGTATGCATACAAAACTCGCCCGTTTTTAATACATACCCTGAAAACATCTCCATGGATTCACTTGGCTAACGGAATAGTTAAAAGACGCTGCTGTTCTGAGAAGTCTAAGCCAATATAAGAATCTACATATTGAAATGAACTCCAACAAACCATGTGCAAGCCAAGCCAAGCTAACATTTAAAGCCATATAAACATCTCTCTCTCTCTCTCTCTCTCTCTCTCTCTCTCTCTCTCTCTCTCAAAATAGCTGGGAATCAAGAAAAGCCTCGAAAAATCCGTTATTGGTTAATTAACCGGACGAGAACACTCGAAGCAAAATTAACGACATTTCTTGAATTCTAGCGAGAACCGAGGTCTCTTTTCTAGAGAACTCCTACACTTTGTTCACGTCCACTCTTCCTACTCCTATTTAAACGTTCCCTGAGGCACTCGAGTGATTCATAACAAAAAATTTATACACAAAGTACGAGCAAGCACAGTAGAACTGTAGGAAAGAGGAGAGAATGACCACCATGGCAGCTGAGACGATGCTTCGGTGTGTCGTAGAAGGAAGCTTGTCCGTGAATGATCTGGAGATTGAGCGGAGACCGTACCATCGCAATTGCGGGTGTGCACTTCACAAATTGAAAGGCGAACGGCCAACCATCTGCTCTCATCATAACAACGTGTCATTCCCCGAGAGAGAGTTGTCCAGTAATTGCTCTTTTTCCATGGCAGCTTCCAAGTTCTCTTCTCATTCTTCCCTTTCGAACGGTTCTTACCATCAGTAGCAAGGACAGCACACGACAGTGGATTAGCTTCGTCCACTAAAAGATAGGCATGCATTGGAGGCATTATACAGCTGGAATAGAACAGGAAGGTCAGAAACAGAGGATCTGTACATTCTTGTTTTGACCCTTAAAGTGCTCCTCAAGGCAACAAAACCTCAGAGTATTGAAAGTACCTGCTTCTTCTCTATCTCCCTCCTGTAAATTCAAGACTTTTACATGTATAAACATTCTTCTCCCTTGTTTTCTTTCACATGGGAGAACGGAAGTTGAATTTATCAATTGAAAGAATCAAGTTAGTAGCCCTTCCCAAACGGCTGAGTCTCATTCTCATATTTATCAATTTTATTTCTCAACGACGGCGAGCAATGATGCTTAACACAAGGGAAACTAGACAACAACTATTTTCTTGAATCTTGGGCTCAACCCCGTCCAAACAATCTGAGTTAAAAGCAAGCCTAATGGAAGCACGACCAGGAACCACGCATTAAACTTCTTGTTTATCTGCTATTCTCATTTAGTCGCTTGCTTGAATATTTTTTTCGCGATTCCTTGAACTAATCCTTAGGATCCAAAATCCAGACCCAATTTCTAAAGTTTACTACTGAAAGTATAAGTCAAATTTTGAGTTCCTAGGGAGCAAGAGCTTTCCATTGCTAGCAAAGGGAAATTGGGTTAACAAGGGGAAGCTTCATCCAATATTATTTATTTATTTATTCATTTTAAATTTTATTAAAACCTTTCTCATTCTCCATCCTCAAACTGAGTATTTCTTAGTTTTTAGTAGTAAGGCTCTGTTTTATCCTCACCGTTGTGCTGGCATTTAGTACGATGCAGCGACAATTTGCTAGTTTGTATGCACATAACAACAATGCGAACTAATCTAATATAAAGTGGACTTTTCAATCGTTAGGTAATGAGCCACGATTTTACAATTTGGCATAACTTACAAGCAGCCTCATCCTCAAAACGAGGTTTGTTTCACATTTCAGAGTAATTATATTGATTATCTTTACTTCCTTGTTAATCAAACCACCCATTTTCCTTGAAACCTCCCGCACACGGAATATAAAAAATTATAAAGAGAGGGACGATTCTATCAAAGAGGGACAGAAACTACGTGTAGCAAAGTTTCTACAAACGTTGGAAGGTTCAAACGCGGTTCACAAAATGAGAAAGTGACCGATAAATTACTTATCCGGCTGTAACCAACTCCTATATTCCATTACATTTGTGTCGATTTTGTCATAAACCTTTTGTTGGTACCAATTTAGTCCTAAACTTTTTACTTGTTGCTAATTCAGTCATTTCCGACTAATTTTGGCCAGATTTTACTGACTGGGCATCGGCTGGCTGACATGACAAGATTGGCTAACATGAACAACTTTTAATGATATTTTAATATTTTTGAATTTTCTTTTTGCTTTTTTCCTTCTCCTCCTTCTTCCTCCAGTTGATTGCCGACCTGGCAATCAACCAGAGGTGATGACCAATGAGGTCGAGGTCGACCTTGCCAGCTTTTGGCAAGCCTCGCTAGATCTAGCGCCCAATTCGACGAGGTCGAGCCTCGCCGGATTTGGTGAGGTCAAGCCTCAGCCATGGCTAGCGAGGCTTGATCCTCACCAGTGGCGCTAGAGGCTAACGAGGTCGACCTCGACCTCCTGTCTTCTTTGGCCGATCGCTGAGGTCCGGTGATCGGCTAGAGGAAGGAGAAGGAAAAGGAAAAAAGATAAAATATAAAGAAAAGGAAAAAGAAAAAAATTCAAAAAAATTAAAATATTATTAAAAATTGTCAACATTAGTGTCAATCATGACATATCAGTTGATCAGTGCACAGTCATCAATCAGACCAAAATTAGCCCGGAAAGGATTGAATTGACACCAACTGAAAATGTTTAGGAGTAAATTGATTAAATTGGCACAAATGTAAAAATTTTAAGAATTTTTTAATGCTTTTCCCAATAAATTACCAACTTTGGAAACAGTAGCTTACCCAAGTGGTAAAGATTTACCGTTTCTCACACAAAATTATCAACCTTGATTTGAGAGTGGTAACATCTTTTTACTGATTAAGTTACCATTTAGTTTTAGATTAACTCTTATCACAGTTACTTACCTACATCTACTTGATCACTTCCGAATGAACTTACCAATTTTTCTTGAAGTTACCAACTTCGTTTGAGTTACCTGCCAACTTTCTTTTTCCAGCCAACATTTGTTTGATTGATTTTGATTTTGCCAACTCTTGTTGATGCTACCCACTCTTATATGAAACTAACAAGATGCCTATGCGTAACAGGTCCAAGACTATATTCTTTTACTATTCTAAATGTTAATGTTGAAAATGAATTTTTGCAAAAGAAAAAAGTAATATGTAGAAAATTATAATAAATTAAATATTCACATCAATCAAATTCTGAGGGAGCTAACGTGGAGCTTCATTTAAGGTGGATATGAATCCATCATCAAGCTATATCATCCGAATGAAAATAAGACAAAAACTTGTTGTATCTATTAAATTATGACACAAGTACATGCAACATTTGGAGAACAAAAAATAATACAAGTCAATACTCTCTCATCTTTTTTATAACCATCTAGTATTTATTTTTTGTTTTGGTGCTCATCAGTCATCATAACTGATAATGTATCAAAAAGAGAGTTATTAGAAATCTTGTGGAAATATGCAAGTATTCAACTAGCAATCTCAAAGAAATTTGTAATATTTTCTTTTTCCTCAGACTACATATCTAGATTTCACTTGATTTATTGTCAAAATATTAATATTCACTTCTTCCTTCCTTTTCTTGTGTAAATTTCTTTGCAAACGGTTGGTTGTTAGTACATTGACATCAATTGATGTTTAACATTAAATATTGTTTCCAACTTTATAACATTTAGTTTGGTTGTATCATGATAATCCATTATATGAAAATGTTATATTCCACTTAGGTCCAACATATCTCACATCTGGCATCAATATTAACAAGGAAAATCAACTGATGCTGGTTAAATACATTAGAAAATACTGGTCTGGCCATTTGGTCTAAATTTCACAGGCACTATACTGTTTATGGAACAAGGAACAATTCTTGAAAGGCATAACAAAGAACGAGGAATAATTGTCAGAAAAGACAAGAATTTAACCTTGAATCCTACAAATACATATAAACAATCACCAGTTTCACCCAAAACAAATTGCAAAGATTCGCTCCGCTAACGAACTGGCCTAGTAAAAGACACATTATTGGAGAATACATGCTAAGCGTTATTACTCCTTGAAGTTCACTTCACGGCATTCCTCTAGAAGAACAAATTTAGTTAACTAACGGCCCAAAAAGCTCTTTGGAACAGCTTTAACATATTCTCTTGAAATCAAACAAGACCAATATCATTCTCTAGGGAACTCCTATGTCCCACTAGCATACGCCAGTCCCATATTCTACATAAATGACTTCACAGGGCTTGGGAAAGATTCACAAATTACCAGCTATATTCATAAACGAACCGACGTACACAAAACCAAAGATCCAGAAGAACCACCGAGAGAGAAGCGAATGGCCACCACAGCAGCTGAAACGATGCTGCGGTGCATCTTTGATGGAAGCTTGTTAGCAAATGATGTGGAGATTGAGCGGAGGCCATACCACCGCAATTGCGGTTGTGCGATACACAAGGTGAAAGGAAGTCATTCGACTGCTTGTGCCCATCATAACAACGTATCATTCCCCTGGAAGGAGTTATCGGCCAACTGCTCTTTGTACACAGCAGCTTTAGATCTATGATGCCGATAGAAACTCCACCTGTTTAGATCTATGATGCTGATAGAAACTGCCACTTGTTTAGATCTATGATGCTAATGGAAACTCCTACTTGTTTTCTCCACGAGGGAGATTGCTTGACCATCCTATTTCTTACCAAAGTGAAAGCTGGAGAACAAACTATACATCACTGTGTTCAAGGATTCTTACAACTGTAAAAAGTTTATTCCAGTGATGAAAAAAAAAATGTTTAGTTCAACTTAGGTCCAACATCTTCAATATTGGACATGACTATTACCAAGGAAAATCATCGAGATTCTGTAAAAGTGTGTAATCTCCATAAAAGAATCACAAGAACAAAGATGCAATCGCACAGCATGGTTGCTCCTCAGCAGAAACTTACTGCGACAATTTGTGTGGCAATAAAATCCTTACCATCCGGCAAGAAGAGTTCACACATTGCATCAGCTAGTCATTCATCACAACCAAGTAATACAGAGGATGAATGAGCAAATCTACATAAAATTATAAAGGACTTTTTTTACTTATATCTTTGAGAACAATATATTAGCAGTCCTCCCAATGCATTCAATTATAATCTCTCTTCTCATCGCAACATTTGTATTCACATTGATAACAGAATGAAGGAAACTCTGTAGAAAGTGATGGAAGACAAGCAGCACGAACTCTAGAAAATGAAAGGTGATTAGCATCCATCGTCCAGTCTTCCATCTTGCTAGAACAGCGAACAGGTATTTTGAGATAACCTAATTCATAAAATTTTCTTCCTGTCAAACGAAAAATCCTCTTGTTCATACCAAACATTGTCCTTCAAGCATAACAAACATTTGTTAAGATCCAATGCTTGATGAATTAGAATACCCACTTCGGAAAAATCTATGCTGGTTATGACCTTAACAGCAAAATAGAAATTTCAAAACCCAAAGCCAAGCCAAGCCAAGCCAAACCAAGCCAAGCCAAGCCAAGAGATCTTTCTCTTTGTAAGGAATAACAGCATCCCTAGGGAATTGCGAACTAGTTAACTAACTTGACAAGAACACCACATAGAAAGAATATTGGCAATTCTAAAATCACAGAGCTCCCTCTCGAGAACATCCATTTCCTCTAAGTTATGCTATTTCCAAATAACTGAATGGCTGCTAGAAAATGACAAAGATATAAACCCAATATGCATACAAAATTCGGCCACTGCAATACATACCATAACAATGTTACTATGGATTCACTTGACTAGCGAAACAATCAAAGGAGACGCTGCACTTTGGAGAAGTCTAAGCCAGTACCAGAATCTACATATTGAAAATGAAGCACCAAAGCCCCGTGCCAGCCAAGCCAAGCTGACATTTGAAGCCATCTCTCATAGTTAGGATTCAAGAAAACCCTTGGATAATCCGTTCTCAGTTAACTGCTAGCCAGACAAGAATACTCGATGCAAAATTAACTGACATTTCTTGAGCTCCACCAAAAACCGAGGTCTCTTTTCTATAGAACTCCCACAGTTTTTTATCGTCCATCTCTTCCTACACCTATTTATATGTTCCCTAAGGCACTCAACTGATTCACAACAAAAAACTTCAGACACAAAATAGTCTTGAACTCAAATTGCCAATCTATAAGAGGAACCGCGGTGGAACTTTAGAAGGAAGAAAGGAAAGAGAATGGCCACCATAGCAGCTGAGATGATGCTTCGGTATGTCATAGATGGAAGCTTGTCAATGAATGATGTGGAGATCGAGCGGAGGCCATACCATCGCAATTGTGGGTGTGCACTTCACAAGTTAAAAGACGACCACCCAACTGCTTGCTCTCATCATAAGAACATGTCATTCCCCAAAAGAGAGTTATCCGGTAATTGCTCTTTGTCCATGGCAGCTTCGAAGTTCTCTTCTCCTTCTTCCCTGTTGAACGGTTCTTCCATCAGTCGCAAGGAGAGCACATGACAGTGAATTAGCTGTCAACCAGACACTAGGCATGCAGTGGTGGCATTTTACGGCTGGACTAGAACAGGAAGGTCATAAACAGAGGAGCTGTAAATTCTTGTTTTGACCATTAGAGTGCTCCTCGAGGCAACAAAACCTCAGAGGATCGCTGGCACCGGCTTCTTCTCCATCTTCCTCCTATAAATTGAAGACTTTTATGTGCATGCACATTCTTCTCGTTTTCCTTCACATGGACAATGGAAGTCCAATATATCAATTGAAAAGATCTAGTTGCCCTTCCCACTTAGTTGAGTTTCAGTCCCATAACTCGCATTTTATTTCTCAGCGACAGTGAGCAAGGGTGCTTAACACAAGCTTACTGGATGATCAACCAGAAACCATGCATTAAACATTTTGTTTATGTGCTATTGTCTTTTAGCCGCTTGATTGAATATTCGCTTTGCTATTCCTAAAACTTATCCTGAGGGTCCGTAACCCTATTTCAATTTTTTAAGCTAAGCAATTGGAAGGTTAAGCTAAATGTTCGAGTTCCTAGGAAACAAGAGCCAGAGCTTCGCTTGTATTGGTATTCCATAGGGGAACTGGTTTAACAAGGGGAAGCTGCATCCAATGACTAGTATTCTTTTTTTTTCTCTCACTCTCTATCCTCAAACAATGTCGTTTATGGAAGGTTGGTGCAATTGGCTCGTAGGAAGAGCATCAGGATGTTCGTATTAGAAATCTAGGGATTTGATTATTATAATCTTTACAAATCACATGCAAACTGGTTGAGAGCATGAAGACCTTATGCGACTCTCCTAATAACGGCCATGGTGGGTCAAAACCATTTATATGTGAAGTCATCTGCATGTGCTGCTCGAGGGACTGTATGCTTGAGCTAAATTGGGCATGGGACAATCAATTATGAGGATGCTATTCGCCTCTTTATTCTTGGGAAAGATTTATCGAGATAAGGCAAGCCCGGTGTTTAGGCTCATCATGTGCCGCACAGGCTTGTCCTCAGTTAGAAAACTTTATGGCCCCTGACAATTACGTGCCTTGTAATAGGATTTTAAATTGCTAAGCGAAGTTCTAAACTTGGAACTTTAAACCTTGTGTTATTTAAAGAATTAGAAAATAATAAGCTATCTTCAACTTAACATGCTTGTTGAAGACATGAAAATCATTCGTTCCAGTCCAAACTCACCAATATGATGCCATGAAATCAGATGAACGTGCAAAGTGGCTGATGTAAATTAAATTTTAATGACTGGCATAGAACAAGAAACAGTTGAACCAAAGCAAAGGAAGCATATACACCGACAAAACAGAGCCAGTTGTGCATATAAGGACATTTCTAGGGATTCACTTGCCTAACGGATTCCTTAGAAAAGTCCTTTGGAGAAATCTACGCCAATCTTTGAAATATATGCCGCAAACTTCAGAAGCCATATTCGCAATGCATGCTGACTTTTTAACCCATTTTACCTAGGACTCTCTCTCTCCCTCCCTCTCTCTCCCCATAGCTAGCAGTAGGAAAACTCTTGAGAAAACTGTTAACTTATAAGTGAGTTTCAAAAAAGTGATGGCCCTGGCTACAATGTATCACTTTCTCTGTATACAATGTCTACAATTTAACATGTATCAATTCATCACAAGGATCAATACACAGCAAGTAGGATGATAGGACAGCCAATCGCATTACTGACCCTTAAATCTTTGGAAAAGAGGTAACTTTTGTTTTGCTTTAGTCGACAAAATACAAATGAACGAATTTTCACTACAATTAGGTTCCAAGGAGCTCGTACTCAGATCTATGATGGAAATAGAAACTCCCACATGTTTTCTCCACGATAGAGATTGCTTGACCATCCCATTACTTACCAAGTGAAAGCTGGAGAACAAAGTATACGTTGCTGTGTTCCAGGATTCTAACAACTGCACAGAGTTTATTCCAATGATGAATATAAAAAAAATGAAATTGTTAAATTCAACTTAGGTCCAACATGTCTCATATTGGACATGAATATTACCAAGGAAAATCATCGAGTGTTGGTGACTTAAATTAAAAAAGTACTCTACTGGTATTTGGCCTATATTTTCCAGGCACAGTATTGTTCATGGAACAAGAAACAATTCTTAGAAGCCATAACCAAAGAAAGCAGAAAATTCGTCAGAAAAGACAAGAAATAAAATCCTACTATACATAAAGACAACCACCAGTTTCATACTAAACAAGAGTGTAAAGATTCAATTTAACTAACTAGCGTGGAAAGAGACATATTATTGGATAAATATATGCTAGGTGCTATTACTCCTTGGAGTTGACTTTTTAGTGCCCTAAACCAGCCAACCTGACCCGAGCCTACTGTTCTCTCTCTCATGCAACTAGGAATAATGGCATTCCTCGGGAAGAACAATTTTAGTTAAACTAACGGCCCAAAAAGCTCTTTGTAACAGCTTCGGCGTTCTCTTGAAATCAACCAAGACCAATATCTCTCTCCAGGGAACTCCTATGACCAACTAGCATACACTATTCCAAATTCTATACAAATGCTTCCCAGGACTTGAGAAAAATTTACAAATTACCATCTGTATTCTCAAACAAATTTACACATAAAACCAAACAAGAAGATCTACAAGAACCTGCTGAGAGAGAAGCGAATGGCCACCATAGCAGCTGAAACGATGCCTTGGTGAGTCTTTGATGGAAGTTTGTCAGTAAATGATGTGGAGATTGAGCAGAGGCCATACCACCGCAATCGTGGTGGTGCAATGCACAAGTTGAAAGGAAGTAGTTGGACTACTTGCCCCCATCATAACAGCATATCATTCCCCTGGAAGGAGATATCAACCAACTGCTCTTTGTCCACAGCAGCTTCCAAGTTCTCTTCTCAGTCTAGCTTTGTCAGCGGTTGTTCTGTCAGCAGGAAGGACAGCAGTTGACAGTGAATTAGCATGGTCATGTAGATGATGGGTATATATTGGAGGGATGGACAGGAAAGATGAAAAAAGTTTAGAAACAGGGAAGCTTTTTTTTTTTTTGCTCTTTCTTATTTCTTGTGTCTTTTCGTGCTCCTCGACGTATAAAACCTCCAGAGGATAAACGGCACAGGCTTCATTGCTAGATTCCTCCTGTCGATTCTATTGAGTTCCATTGTAACTCATTCTTCTTCTTATATAATTACATTGGATAAAGAGTCACATTTGTCATGTTGGCATATATAATTGCCTGTTAGTAAACTTCCTTACTCAGTTCTCTCTGGAATACTCATGAGTTGTGACTACGCACTCTCACAATGTGAGATTAAATCAGTTTCTCAACAATAGCCAACTAGGGTACTTACAACTACTTGGGATATATGACAGAAGTCTAATACCACATTATAGCCACCCACAAGAGGAAGCCAAAACATAATCTCTTAAACATACCTAGCTGAATTCAATCTTACTCAAAAGCTTGGGCCAATTAGTTACTTCTGCCATATATTTTAGTTGCTCTACTTTACTCTGATCAATTTGATTTGAGATTCTTTTTTGCACTCGCGTTCCACAGGTGCACCCTAAGGACACTGATGAAACAGGACAACGACAATCTCTTGGACGCAATTCCTCACCCAGTCAGACAAAAATGAAATACACATTAGTAATGAGATGAATTCAGTTTCTGCCTTTGTACTGCTAAATGGATGAGATGACTATAAGTTTACAAAAGCAAAATAAAAGCTTACTCCATCGTTCAAACATCAGATGAATTACGAATTTTCTAGATTGTTATATAGAAGAACTACGCGATGGTGAACAGGGTGCAGTCTACAATTCTCGTCATGATTTAAATCAGCCAGAACTGTTCCAAGATGTCAACAGTATAAAATAACAGATATTAGCCATTCATGGACACATTAGACTATTCAGTGAATTCTTGGGTTAGTAGAAACTAGGGTCCAATCACACTTCAGGAGCAGTGAACAAAATCCTTCCGCAGTTCGGGTTGAAGGAGCTTATATTTCAGATTGGCGATAGTCAAAGAACCTGCCACAATGTTCTCCTTGAAAAGAGATCAGCGACCAATGACCATCTTAGTTCTTGAAAAATTAATTAAAATCTTGTACAAGAAACTAAGTGAAATGACAAGTTTTATTTAACCTTTGGTCACCTCTCCAGGCAATTCAGACTATATCTTGCATGCAACAACTAGAACAAGAAACAACTTTTGCGCAATCGAAGTAAATGGACCAGAATTTCCAGAAAAGACAGAAGTTACCATAGAATAGAATATATATAATATTAAGCATTCACTACGCCAACGAATTAGAAAGAGACATATCATTGAACAAATCAATGCTGGCTGCCAACAGCTTTGTGAATTTGACTACTAGTACTCTAAGCCAGCCAAGCCAAGCTGAGCCACTTCTCACCTCTCTCTCTCTCTCCCCCACCGCGACAATTAGGCCAGATCCCTCGGGAAGCACAATTTTAGTTATTAAACCAACACCCCCGAAAACCTCCTAGGAACACTGTGAACCCTGTCTTGAAATCAACCAATACCAGGGTGGCCCTCTAGAGATCTCCTAACACCCACAACCAGACACCAGTCCTAAATTCTATATAAGTTCTTCCAAAAGATTACAAATGATTCACAGCATCATCACAGAAACATTCTCAAACACCCCAACAGAACCAAAGAAGATATAGAAGAATTACTGAAAGAGGAGAATGGCCACCATAGCAGCCGAATTGATGCTTCATGGTGCCTTTCATGGATGCTTGTCGATACAGGATGTGGAGATCAAGAGGAGGCCATACCATCGTAATTGCAGATGTGCGCTGCACAAGTCGAAAGGAGTTCACTCCACGACTTGCTCCCTTCGTAACAACATATCATTCCCCAGGAAGGAGTTACCAGCTAATTGCTCTTTTTCCACGACAGCCACCAAGTTCTCTTCTTAATCATGCATTAGCAGTGGTCCTGTCAGTAGCAAGGATAGCACATGACAGTGGATTAGCATTATGATTAGCATTATCAAGTAAACGATAGGCAGAGATTGGAAGCATTGTATAGGAAGAATGATAAGGGGTTAGAAACAGGGAAGCCATTCATTTTGTGCTTTCTGATTTCTAGTCCTTACTCCTCAAGGAACATAAACTCCAGAGGATAAATAGCACAAGTTCTTTGCTAGCTTCTTCCTGTAAATTCAGACGAGTTTTGATGTAAGCGTACTATTCTCCTTGTCTTAGCCATTGGGGATATTTTTAGCTGGTTGTAATTTTCTTTCCTCTGTCTTTCTTTAAAGACTTGTAAATTGTGACTAGGAAATCTCAGTGTTGGAGAAACTTAAAATGTATCTATTCGACATATATACTGAACCATCAGTTGACTTCCTGTTGGCTGTCTCGTCTTGAATAATGGCAATACAAGAATCTCAAAATATTGAATTAAGTCAGTTTCTCAATGATGGCCAGAAAGGGTTGCAGTGGTTAAACCAGACACAATCCTAACCAAACTGAGAACGTGTCCTTGAAATTTATCATAACATTTACGGCCTTTTTTCATTCCTCTGTAACTAATAATGATTTCCCTGCATTATCATATATCAGTCACATTGCCATTGCGTGTTAAGGTATTTCCTAAAGGGAGTACAAAAAGGGATTTGTTGTCTGGTTTGCTGATTATGTGAAGAACGTCATTCAACAAAGAAAAAGAGGATTATGAGAAGGGAGATATGCTTTGTATGGCTAGGAGCCACATTAGGACTAGAGAGGGGTAGATATGTACTATTGAGAAAACCTAGTTTATTCAACCTAAGAGAACACATAAAGGGATGTTACGTTTTTCTCTTATGAGGTCAGATGTCCGGGCTTTTTGCTGCACCCGACTAATCCTATCACTTCACGGCAGTCTCCCCCTATCTAAGATGACAAGCTAATTACAAGAGGAGCAGCCCTTGCCCCTTGGGGGTGGCCAAATAAAATCAATACTGAAGGTACAACAAATTCAAAAGCCATATAAACTATTGGCAAAACAGAATGTCCCAAAAGCATGAAATAATGCTTGATGTGGAAGAAGGGGCACATGTCTAACTATTTCAGCACTCTTCAGTTCAACTAAATGTTCTTTTAACATGAGATATCGATCAGTCAATGAGTTTCCTCGATAGCAATTCCCAATAGTTAGTAGCACAAATCCCAAGTATAATACATGATAAATGGGGAAAATTATCCTTTCTAGTGGTTAAAGAAGTGTATATTTCAGGGGTGTTACAATTATAGAACTTGCCCTGCGTTTCCCCCAAAGGAGAGATCGGTGACCATTTAATTTCTTAATAGAGCCTCAATTTAAAAAAAGATGTCATTGAGGAAACAACCACAATGCTGCAGGATTTTACAAGCCATAGGAAATTGGTTCCAAAATAAATGACTAAATAATTGAAGATTCTAACCAGATTCCATCTTTTCTGATAGGAGGACGTGAAAAGTTGCTGAGGAAATTCATCTAGTGAGGCGTGGTTAGACAAGACAATACTCTATTGGCGTTCTTGCTGATATTTACAAGGTATTATTCTTAGAACAAGAGAAACGGCATCCAAATGTGGTTTACAAAGGAAATTAAATGTACGAAATACAGGCAAACTGTCAGCACTGAATCCTATATGTTCATACAAAAGAGCATCGGTTTTACCATAACGAACATTTGTAAGCATTCACTTTCCTAACAAATTGGTCAAGAAAAAGACACCCCTTGGGTCAAATCCTGCTTGTAGCAATTAATTCTTGGATTTCACTCCCAAAGTCTTTCCGTTTATACATGAATTTAAAGAAACAAATCAGGCACTCATTTATAAATAACCATCACATAAATCAATCAGACAAGAACCTAAGAAAGAAAACAGAAGAAGAAAAGAGAGACACTGTCTCTAAATTTCTTGACATATAGACGCTAATTACCAAAAAAGTCCTAAACCTATTGCAATTGTGCCAATTCAGTCCTAAACCTTTTTTTTTAGTCAATTTAGTCCTAAACCTTTTACAATTATGCCAGTTTAGTCCATTTGGCCAAAATTGGCCGGCGGCGTTGACATGAACACCGGTCATCCGACGAAAGCTAACATGACAACTTTTTTATTTGTTTTCTAATTTTTAAAATTTTTTGAATTTTTTAATTCTTTTTTTCTTTTTTCTTTTTTCCACCTTCTCCTTCCTCTAGCCGGCCGACCCCGGCCAAAGGTAAGGGCTGGCGAGGTCAGCCTTGCCAACCAATGGTGTGGTTAGCCTCGCCAACCAGTAGCGAGGCTCATCCCCACCGACCACTGGTGAAGGCGAGCCTCGCCTGGCGACGGCAAGGCTTGGCGAGGCTGCCGTCGCCAGATTTGGCAAGGTCGAGCCTCGCCGTCCCTGGGCAAGGAGCCTCACTGGCCACCGGCGAGGTTGACCCTCGCCTTGGCTAGGCAAGGCCCCGCCAGACCTAGCGAGGCTCGGCCTCGCCCAACCAAGGCGACAGTCTACCTCGCCGGTGGCCGGTGAGGCTCGGCCCCGCCCAGCCATGGCAAGGGTCGACCTCGCCAATCGGCGAGCTCGGCCAGAGGAAGGAGAATGTGGAAAAAAAAAAAAGAATTCAAAAATTCAAAAAATATTTAAAAATTCGAAAAAAATATTAAAAAATATTAAAAAATTACCATGTCGCTTTCGTCGACGGCCGTGTCCACGTCATCGCCGGCCGGCAATTTTGGCCGATAGACTAAACTCGCACAATTGTAAAAGGTTTAGGACTAAATTGGCAAAAAAAAAAAACGTTTATGACTCGAATTGACACAATTACAATATGTTTAGGACTTTTTTGATAATTCTCCTCATAAATCAACCAGACAAGAACCTAAGAAAGAAAACATAAGAAGAAAGAGAGACACCGTCTCTGAATTTCTTCACATATAGACGCTAATTCAGAACAATAGAACATCAGAATTTATTTTGTTAAGCTCCCAGGCATTGACTGCCACTTGAGTTTGTCATGATGTCAAATTACATTGTGATTACTACTATGGGACAGTACGGTGCACATAAAAAGTGTATAGAAGTGAAACTACTACTGCTCAAAGATATCAAACACTCAAGATCCTATGCTTTGTTGTACTTTATTGCCAATTATTTCTTATTTTCCTTTTAGAAAAAAAAAATAGCCCTTTCACTACACTCTTGAAACAGACAGCAGCGCATATGCTTCTAGTTGTTGAAGCAAATACTAGGCACAGAAGAGGTTTAGCATCCATCGCCTAGAGTTCCATAGTTCCTAGAACAAGGAACTGTTGTTTCTGAATAACCTAATTCCCAAAATTTTCCATCCCGGTCAAATGAAAACAACAAAGGCTAGATCCTCTTGTTCCTACCAAACAATGTCCTTCAAGCATACACAAACATCTTTTAAGATCCAACACTTAACGAATTAGGCACTATTTGGTAACCATTCAAACAGTGCCTGATTCTGATTTTTTGTTCCCAGAATCAGTTTGGGACGAGAATCGCGTTTGGTAAAATTTTTGTTCCCAGGACCAAATTTGTTCCCGGGAACAGATTGGGAAGAGAATCAAGAATAAAGAAAAAGTTGATTCTTGTTCTGGGAACAAAATTGAGAATCAAAACTACACTTCTTCTTTTTTCTTCTTTTTCATCGACTGCCATCCCGCCACCGCCCACCGCTGATCGCCGCCACCGCCGGCAATTGGTCCGGCGAGCTCGTCGGAGGCTCGCCAGGCCAGGGCGAGGTCCAGCGAGCTCACCGAATCTGGCGAGGCTCGCCGAGGGCCGGCGACACTTTGGTGAGGTCGCTGGCCCTCGTCTAGCCGATTGCTTGGGACCGGCGACCCGGCTGAAGAAGAAGAAGAAGAAGACTAGGGAGAAAAAAGGAAAAAAGGAAAAAAAGAAAAGAAAAAAAAAAAAAGTATTTAAAAATTAAAATAAATTGATTTGGAACAGAATCAATGAACACGTTACCAAACGCAATTCTATTCAGAATCGAAATTTTGTACGATTACCAAATGCGTTTTTTACTCATAATCGGTTCTTGGGAACGAGAATAAAAATAATCATTTCTTGTCGAATCGTTCCCAAGAACGTAGTCGTTACCAAACGCGTCCTTAGAATACCCACTTCAGAAAAATCTATGCTGGGTTTGACCTTTTTAGAAATTTCAAAGCCCCAAGCCGAGCGGAGCCGAGCCAAGAAATCTCTCTCTCTCTGACCTTAACTACGAAACACGGCATCCCTAGGAAATGGCATTACTAACTTGACTAGAACACCAGATAACAAGAATCTTGGCAATACTGAAATCACAAAGCTCTCTCTCGCGAACATCGATCCTCTATAACGCATTTCCAGCTCTATACAAATGCTCTCCCTGAGTATACAATGCTTTCAAAACTTCAAAGATACTTCAACTTTAGTCAAACACGAACACGCACTAAGCTAAGAAGAAAGGTGTTGACACCTAAATTTTGGCGATCTGGTCATTTATTTATTGCATAGAAAATTATGAGTTAATTTTATCCCTGAAAAAAATATTAATTGCATAGCATATAGATTTAGGTGCATTTATTTTTAGTTTGCATGTTTCGCATTTATTTATCGGACCGGTGGTGGATGGATTTGAATTAGTGGTTCGAGCTTTTTAAATTGATAGTAGGGCTAAGCCCACGAAGCGAAAGCAAATTGGCCCAAGCCTTTTTTTCTAATTATCGAAAATTATCTCGTAAAAAATAAGAATTTGAAAATTTTCACGATATGATGGGATTTTTCGGATAGGGCAAAGTGGAAAAAACGAATATCAAGAAATATTGTGTTTGCGAAAAAGAATCTTTGTGGATATCAATTTTGAAAAATTAAACCCTAATTTATGCTATAAATAAATTAAAACACATAGGATTCGGGGCCACACAATTGAATACACGGCCGCACAAAAGAGAGTTTTTCTTTGGGGAAGTTTCCTTCGTTCCTTTGGAGAATCAAGACAAAAAAGAGAAAAAAAAAACAAAAGTCAGAAGCAAAAGGAAGCAGCAGAGAGCAGAATAGAGAAGAGACAGAAAGTGGACAGCAACGTACAGAGAGAAGACTTGTGCAGCAGAAAGAAAAAAAGAAGAAAACGGAGGGGAGCCTTTCGTCTTCTTCGCGGACTCCCTCCGCCCGAGCGTCGACGTTGCCCTGCGCAGCGCTGCCGCGCCCCTCGCCGGCCACCACCGCTCTGCCTGCAACCCCTCGTCGCACCACCGTGACACCAGCCGCCTCCGCGATTCGCCACCTCGCCGCTCCGTCCGCGCCTCAGCCTGTCGAACCCCCTCGCCGGTCTCCGCCGCTCAAGATCCGGCCGTGATGCCGCTGCTGCCCCTGCTCGCCTGTTGTTGCTCTTCCGCTCGAAGCTCTGCCCTGCCGGTCGCCGTCCGTGAAGCCCGACGCCGGAGCCGTTCCTGCCCTGCTCTGCCACTCGTCCACAACTGCCCAGCGCAGATCTCGCCTTCGCCGAGTCCTTCGCCGCGCTATTGAGACTCCGGTAGCTTGAAGCTCCTCTGCTAACCCCCTGCGACACTGCTGCTTCTGCCGAATCTGTCGCCCCTACAGCAAAGACCCGACGCCTGCAGAGCCTCCGACCAGCGACCCGACACCGGCGGCAAAAACCCAGAACTGGCGCCTGCTGCAGCTGAGGCCCGACGCTTTGCTGCTCCCGGCGACCTGATGCACGCCCAAGCGACAAACCAACTGCGGCTTGCTCCTAAACGCCGGACAGCAGCCCCCTGCCCGCTGGTCAATATTGCTGCCGCCGGTCCGCCCGCCGCCCTCGCCGGAGCTCCGAACGGCAACCCATCTAGCCGCTGGCTAACTTTAGTTCAGGAGGCCAAAACCCTAATTAGGTAGATTTCTTATTTTATTTTATTTTTATTCTTTTATTTATTTAGTTTTTATTATTCATTTTGTTTCTTTATTTGATGATGAGATGTTCGACATGAAATCGCTCCCGAAATTTGGGATTGACAGTCCGATTTTCGCGCCCGAAATCCGACTCGCTATCGCAATCGCTTGAAAAAATCGCTAATCCGATCTCACACTCGAGATTCGATTCGTGATTTATTTAAAAATTAGCCAACCCGACCTCACGCGCGAGATATGGTTCGCCATTTGTGGATATCGAATCTATCTTATCCGATTTTTGCAGTCATGTTGGTTGAATCAATTTAATTTTTGTAAAAAGAAAAAATCGAAAAATATTTGAATTAGGATTAGGTTTGTTTTAGAATATTTCCTGTTATCTTGCATATTTAGAATAGGGATTTTATTTCGAGTTTTTAAACAAAAATCCAAAAAAAATGCATTCATTTAAGATGTTAGTTTTAAATTTAAATTGCACGTTTAATTATTTGGCAATTTTAAATTAAAAAGAAAATAAAAATTAGAATTAGGGCATTCTTTGCATATCATTGCATATTAGGATACATTGCATGCTTATTAAAAAATGTCATGTGCACGTCATATAGAATTAGGTTCATGAAATGCACGTCATTTATTGATTATTGTTAGGTTCATTTAATTAGAAATTGCCCGTCATTAGATTAGGTCATTTAATAAATGTAGCATGACATATAGCTCGCATATTAAATTGCATATTGCATGTCATTTTAGTTGAGATAATTTTGTACATCATTGCATTGCATTGCCTATCATTAGAGTTAGGTCATTTTGGTTAATTTAGATTGCATATTTAATTATTGCATGTTCATTAAGAAAACACAAAAAAAAAAATATTTTACTCATGTCACATAGTTTAGAACACATTGCCATGCCATATCATTTCATGTTAAATTAGTAGCATGCATTGCATTATTCTCATTGAACAAAGTGAAAACCAAAATTGAGTGATTGCGTGTTAATTAGAAATCATATCTAGGATTGTCGATGTGAATTTCGATCTAACACTGCAGATGCTTTCGTTGCTATGAGGTAAGTCCTGCATTTTCTTTATTTGCTTTCTTGAGTGTTAAATTGGTGGTTTGCGCACTCGCATGATAACCTCACATGTTAGGGAGATAAATTAAAATCAATTCAAACCGCTTGCCAAACATTTTTCAAAAATAAAAGAGAAAGGTACCGAAAGGGCGTTAGAGAAATCTAGCGTAACCAAGTCCCCGTACCCATAATCTCGGTTCGTAGGAGTAAAGTAAAACTCCCGTTACTTTACTTAGGTGTCTAATCGACCTACCGTAAACTGATTAGTGGCGACTCCTAGTTAAAAATCAATTGCATGTTAAGAACTTGAATCTAAGTCGTGAATTGGTATGGGCTTGAGAGAGCCCGAGTTAAGTCTAAGCTTAACAATCCATTAGCCAAACCCTAGGTGGTTCACATCCAGGAAAAATTGGTCGCGACATGCTTGGCGACTGGGGACTTGAGTTAAAACTCTTAGTGGACTTAGGCCAATTTTTCTTTCCTTTTGAAAAATGTTTTTGTTTGGCAGCGATGATTTCAGGTACGTCCCTAACATTTAACGTGTTAAATGTTCTTGCAGATGGGGAGATATAAGGGGAGTAGTCTTTGCTAACCCTTGTCTTGCAGGTTGGAGTTGATGATGAATGTTTTGAATTCAAATTATTGAAGTGTTGTTTGATATAAATTGTTGTGCATGCCTTGCATTTGCACTACACTCTTGCACACACAACCTGCCGCCGAACCTGGGCCGCATAGGATCATTTAGGATGGTATTGAGAAGGATACCACTCCGACCGCATACTCGCGGTACGAGTCGCCCATCTCAATCCCGAAGTTTCTTTCATGGTGTCAAAGTACCCACCTCGGTTCGCATGCCCGCGACCCGGGTCGGCTCTTTGACCAAGCCGGAGTCATGAGGACCCAACATAGTCCACAAGCCCGTGGCTAGTCTGATCATCCTTGTGGCTCCACCTTGATAAGCCTTATAGAGTAGAAATCGAGCCACTTACCATGCGCATGTCTATGTGATTGCCATTTATTCTCCTTGGTGAAGTAAGTCTTCTACCCTTCTACTATGCAATTTACTCTTGGTCCGTCCATGACAATCTAGGTCAATCATTGATTTAATTCATTTGTCAATTAGAAATGAAATGAGGAAATTACTATGCAATGAATAATTTGGAAAATAACAAAAAAACTTTGGAGAATTTGTTTTCAATTCATGTCTAGGAAATTTGGTCTGGTTAGGGTATCTATCTTTATTTTCCTAGTCCATTTTTAGGAAATGCCCTTCTTGTACGAACTTTTCATGAATAAATGAAAAAAGATGGAAAAATCGATTAGATCATTGTCATGGATTGACTTTTTATTTACACCTCATGCTTACATGTTCCCATTCATTTGAATTAGGTGATTATGGAGCGATTCTGCTCACCCATCCGTTCATGATCGAGAGCTAAAATGATTGATCAAAAAGAGCTAATCTCGTCAAGCAAAAGTGCTTTGCGATCTATCTTCGATGAGAAATTGCGACTCCAAGGAGAGAGTGAAGAGACTTTTGAACCATCTCATTTTCCTAAGGACCAAGGAGAGTGAAAAACTCAAGCATCCATGATTCATGAGCATTATTTTCTTGGCTTGATGAGGAAGCATTTAGAAAAGGTGCATCGGGTTGCAATGGTAAATCAATTGGCTCAACTGTTGCTCAACAAGATTGATAACACAATTCTAAAACGTGAATATGGGTCACATCTCGATACCACTTGAAAGAATCATCTTGAGGAGCCAAGCAAAATGTTTTGCATTTCCTTACTTGATGGAATTTTCATCCTTGCCCATTAAATGAGGGGCAAGTAAAAGAGGACCATCATTCTCTGGTGGTAGAGGTACGTCTCGTCCTTGAACATAATTAATTTTGGGAAATGACACTCCGTTCTTTTCCTTACAGATGATAAATTAGGGGCATGACGAATTTCGGTAGTGACTCGACTGAGATAAAATCTCGATCTGAGCCAAAATGGATGTGTAATTTGAATTTACTTTGATGTTGCATAGTATCATTTTCATGCATGTTCTCTTGTGTAGGGGCAAAAGTGGATTTTCAGTCTTGATTGATAGGGACAATCCAAGGACACCCAATTGTTGAGATAGTCCATTCGTGGGACAATTCATTGATTGAATGCTTGAAATCATGTTTTTATACTTATGAGGACATGTTTTGTCTGTTTGAAGTCACAAAAGCTTTTCATACTTAAAGTTGCTGGACTCTTTTGAAAATATAATTTTCATAATTTAGCTCACCAATTTCATGTGGAGGTTTGTCAAGATAGACATCTCAAAGGAGTGACATTAATGCTTAAGAATGCTGAATGAGACGTATCAGGATGATGAAAGGCAAGCCCTATCCTATACACAGTCCCTTATTTATACACTTGTGAGATGAGTGTAAGAAGTTACATATCCGCAAGATAAAGAGTTTTCTCGCGAAAGATACGATGATCGAAATGATGAGGGGCAATTCATTTCTCTTTCCCAAACACTACAAATGATCCATTGCTTAACCACTTTGAGCCTTATACACTTGTGGAAATTCTTTTCAAATTACCCCTGTCAAGAACCACCCCACATTGGGGCAAATTGGAGGGTAAGATAGCACTATAAGGTGAAGAAAATTGGTTGAAATTTTCTTGCTCTCACTTGCATCAATCTTTCTAGTCATGCTATTACATTGAACTCATGTGCTAATTTAAGTGCCTTGGGATGACGAAGAACATTTCTTTCACTATCATATACACTTATATCCTTTGCATAGCCCACTTGAGCCTACAATTTCATTTCTTTAAACCCAGTTGGTGATCATCCCCCATACCGGGGCAAGGCAATAGGCAGATGAAGACCCTTGAAAGTTCGAGTGTCATTCAAAATGTAATTGCTTGATGCATGCATTGTGCGCAAGAATTGAATTCAAAATAGAACTAAGGGGCATGAAAAAAAGGTGTGCACGGTAAAAGCAAGGCCAATGTCCATATAAAGAAGTGAAAAAAAAAATGCATAAGAACTAGGGGTATGGAAAAGCAGTGTGCCTGGGAAAAGCAAGACAAATACCCATAGATGAAAAAAAAGTAATCAAGATAAGGTGACTATCAATTGCAAGAATTGAATCCCGATGGAGCAATACTCAAATAACTCAAAAGTTGAGTTTTTACAATCAATGGGGCATTTTATGAAGACAATCCCCGATGGTGAAAAGAAAACTGGTGGCAATCTTTGAGATGATCACCAATTCTCACAATTTACACACATTTTGAGCCTAATGATCCTTTCATTTCTCAACCCATGAACCCAGCCTACGTTACGTCATTTACAAAGTCTCTTTAGATTATGGCACTTGAATTAACATAGGAGTTCATATGTTTATAAGCATCGCTCGAAGAAGTGCGAGCAAAATTATTTCTTTCTCATTTTGAAGGGTTCTTGACTTATAAACCCGGAGATGATTACAGAATTGTTCTTTCAATTGCCTTGACTCAAAGAGTCTCCTTTGCTAAGCCATTGACCAAGCCTACATTATGGTCCCTATTAAAGACCTCTCGAATTGGTAAGGTCGTGCGATTGCGAGAATACTCGAACCCTTGTCAATATGATGATGTTGAGATTGAGTGATTCTCACAAAATAGCCATTCTAAATGAGAGTGAGTGAAAGTCCTTTCTAACGAAAGTCTCTCATTTAGCATTTTTAAGAAATCCATGTCATTGTCTTGAACGACAATTATCTCCTGTGGAAATTTGGGTGATGCAAATATGGTAAAGTCATTATGCAGAAACCTTGATTGAATGGATGGAAGCCCTACTGAACTTTGAAATGTGCATTCTAGAGTAGCTCAGATTGTCTATCTCTTTGATGAATGTATATCAGTTTTTGCTCTAAATCATGTCTGACAGGTAGTTCAAGTTCCTTTCAGAATGTTTCATGATATTAGGAGATGAGAAATCTCCACCATGAGGTGAAAGACCTCCACAGGATATCTAAATTCCAAAAGACATATCCCCAAGAATCAGAGATGTCACCAGGTAAGTATATCTCTACCATACTCTAAATACTTGTCATTGTGCAGGTATTCTCTCTCGAGTGCATCAACACTTGACTTGGTCAAGTTGTTCATTCATATTGACCTGGCATGCTTTCATAGCCCAGAGTCCTTTTCATCGACACTCGATCGAGCTGTCCCCAGAGTTTTTCTTCAGATTCAGTCTGATTGAGGCGACCGAAGAAAGGTTCGGGTCCTGGTCAGATGATCTGCGTTGCAATACTAGGCGACCGTAGAAAGGTACGGGTCCTAGACATATAACACCAGCTATCTTGAATCATTCCACCCTCCTTGAAGGTAAGATATTCCAGGTAGGTTTCTTTACCGTTTGCATCAGTATTTCCATACAAATTGCATTCCAAAATTTTGAGATCTCAGTTTGGATCTGGATGTCTCAATTATTTTCGTTGAACATTTCACTCTGGATGTGAATGTTCTTCAATCTTTCTCGTTATACCTTAGTCTGGATCTAGGTATTTCGAGTACAAAAATCTTGACATCTCTGTCTGGACCCGGATGTCTTGATTATTTTCGTTGAACATTTCACTCTGGATGTGAATATTCTTCAATCTTTCTCGTTATACCTTAGTCTGGATCTAGGTATTTCGAGTACAAAAATCTTGACATCTCGTCCGGACCCGGATGTCTTGATTATTTTCGTTGAACATTTCACTGGATGTGATGTTCTTCAATTTTCCTCGTTATACCTTAGTCTCGGATCTAGGTATTTCGAATTCAAAATCTTGACATCTCCGTCTGGACCGGATGTCTTGATTATTTTCGTTGAACATTTCACTGGATGTGATGTTCTTCCTCGTTATACCTTAGTCTGGATCTAGGTATTTCGAATTCAAAATCTTGACATCTCTGTCTGGACCCGGATGTCTTGATTATTTTCGTTGAACATTTCACTCTGGATGTGAATGTTCTTCAATCTTTTTCGTTATACCTCAGTCTGGATCTAGGTATTTCGAATGCAAAAATTTTGACATCTCTGTCTGGACCCGGATGTCTTAATTATTTTCGTCTAAACATTTCACTTTGGATGTGAATGTTTTTTCGACTTATCTCGTTATACTTTAGTTTGGATCTAGGTATTTCGAGTTTCAAAATTTTGACATCTTTGTCTGGACCCGGATGTCTTAATTATTTTCGTCTAAACATTTCACTTTGGATGTGAATGTTTTTTCGACCTTTCTCGTTGTACTTTAGTTTGGATCTAGGTATTTCGAGCTTCAAATATCTTGACATCTCAGTCTAAACCCGGATGTCTTGATTCTTTCGTTGAACATTTCACTTTGGATGTGAATGTTTTTCGAGCTTTCTCGTTATATCTTAGTTTGGATCTAGGTATTTCGAGCTTTTTAAAAATCTTGACATCTCGGTTTGGATCCGGATGTCTCAATTCTTTTCGCCTGAACATTTCACTTTGGATGTGAATGTTCTTCTCAATCTCAATGTCTCAATCTATTGCCTGTTACACTCTTCAAGGAACCCGAGTGAGAGTTTGGTACTTGTGGAGTAATGGAAATTTATCATGTACCTCAAGATGTTCTACCACACCGATTGGTAAGTGGCCGAAGGTACGTTCTTTCCTTTTACATCATGCATTTGCATTAGCATTTCCATGCATCATATAAATTGCATTTTAAAATGGGATTCATTTCCGACAAAAAAAACAAAAAACAAAAAAAAAGTAAAAAAAAATCATTCAAAAATCATTTAGTGCATGTGCATGGTCAAAATTTAGGTTTCAATTTGTCTTTGAATGCAACCTCTACGAGCTCACCTTCAAAGAGGGGCAGCTGTTGACACCTAAATTTTGGCGATCTGGTCATTTATTTATTGCATAGAAAATTAGGAGTTAATTTTATCCCTGAAAAAATATTAATTGCATAGCATATAGATTTAGGTGCATTTATTTTTAGTTTGCATATTTCGCATTTATTTATTGGACCGGTGGTGGATGGATTTGAATTAGTGGTTCTGAGCTTTAAATTGATAGGCCGGGCTAAGCCCACGAAGCGAGCAAATTGGCCCAAGCCTTTTTTTCTAATTATCGAAAATTATCTCGTAAAAAATAAGAATTTGAAAATTTTCACGATATGATGGGATTTTTCGGATAGGGTAAGTGGAAAAAACGAATATTGCAAATATTGTGTTTGCGAAAAAGAATCTTTGTGGATATCAATTTTGAAAAATTAGAAATCCTAATTCATTACCTATAAATAAATTAAAACGCATAGGATTCGGGGGGCCACACAATTGAATACACGGCCGCACAAAAGAGAGTTTTTCTTTGGGGAAGTTTCCTTCGTTCCTTTGGAGAATCAAGACAAAAAAAGAGAAAAAAAAAACAAAAGTCAGAAGCAAAAGGAAGCAGCAAAGAGCAGAATAGAGAAGAGACAGAAAGTGGACAGCAACGTACAGAGAGAAGACTTGTGCAGCAGAAAGAAAAAAAAAGAAGAAAACGGAGGGGAGCCTTTCGTCTTCTTCGCGGACTCCCTCCGCCCGAGCGTCGACGTTGCCCTGCGCAGCGCCGCCGCGCCCTCGCCGGCCACCACCGCCCGCTCGCAACCCCTCGTCGCACCACCGTGACACCGGCCGCCTCCGCGATTCGCCACCTCGCCGCTCCGTCCGCGCCTCGGCTGTCGAACCCCCTCGCCGGTCTCCGCCGCTCAAGATCCGGCCGTGATGCCGCTGCTGCCCTGCTCGCCCGTTGTTGCTCTTCCGCTCGAAGCTCGCCCGCCGGTCGCCGTCCGTGAAGCCCGACGCGGAGCCGTTCTCGCCCGCTCGCCACTCGTCCACAACGCCCGCCCGGCGCAGATCTCGCCTTCGCCGCGCTATTGAGACTCCGGTAGCTTGAAGCTCCTCTCGCTAACCCCCGCGACACCGCCGCTTCGCCGAACGTCGCCCCTACAAAGAAAGACCCGACGCTGCGAGCCTCCGACCAGCGACCCGACACCGGCGGCAAAAACCTGTAACCGGCGCGCTGCAGCTGAGGCCCGACGCTTTCGCTCCCGCGACCCGATGCACGCCCGAGCGACAAACCAAGCTGCGGCTTGCTCCTAAACGCCGGATAGCAGCCCCCGCCCGCCGGGTCAATATTGCTTTTGCCGCGGTCCGCCCGCCGCCCTCGCCGGAGCTCCGAACGGCAACCCATCTAGCCGGCTAACTTTAGTTCGGGAGGCCAAAACCCTAATTAGGTAGATTTCTTATTTTATTTTATTTTTATTCTTTTATTTATTTAGTTTTTATTATTCATTTTGTTTCTTTATTTGATGATGAGATGTTCGACATGAAATTGCCTCTGAAATTTGGGATTGACAGTCGGATTTTCGCGTCGGAAATCCGACTCGCTATCGCAATCGCTTGAAAAATTGCCAATCCGATCTCACGCTCGAGATTCGATTCGTGATTTATTTAAAAATTAGCCAACCCGACTTCATGCGCGAGATATGGTTCGCCAATTTGTGGATATCGAGTCTATCTTATCTGATTTGCCGTCATGTTGGTTGAATCAATTTAATTTTTGTAAAAAGAAAAAATCGAAAAATATTTTAATTAGGATTAGGTTTGTTTTAGAATATTTCCTGTTATCTTGCATATTTAGAATAGGGATTTTATTTCGAGTTTTTAAACAAAAATCCAAAAAAATGCATTCATTTAAGATGTTAGTTTTAAATTTAAATTGCACGTTTAATTATTTGGCAATTTTAAATTAAAAAGAAAATAAAAATTAGAATTATGGCATTCTTTGCATATCATTGCATATTAGGATAGATTGCATGCTTATTAAAAAATGTCATGTGCACGTCATATAGAATTAGGTTCATGAAGTGCACGTCATTTATTGATTATTGTTAGGTTTATTTAATTAGAAATTGCCCGTCATTAGATTAGGTCATTTAATAAACGTAGCATGACATATAGCTTGCATATTAAATTGCATATTGCATGTCATTTTAGTTGAGATAATTTTGTACATCATTGCATTGCATTGCCTATCATTAGAGTTAGGTCATTTTGGTTAATTTAGATTGCATATTTAATTATTGCATGTTCATTAAGAAAACACAAAAAAAAAAAAAAAAATTATTTTACTCATGTCACATAGTTTAGAACACATTGCCATGCCATATCATTTCATGTTAAATTACTAGCATGCATTGCATTATTCTCATTGAATAAAGTGAAAACCAAAATTGAGTGATTGCGTGTTAATTAGAAATCATATCTAGGATTGTCGATGTGAATTTCGATCTAACACTGCAGATGCTTTCGTTGCTATGAGGTAAGTCCTGCATTTTCTTTATTTGCTTTCTTGAGTGTTAAATTGGTGGTTTGCGCACTCGCATGATAATCTCACATGTTAGGGAGATAAATTAAAATCAATTCAAACTGCTTGCCAAACATTTTTCAAAAATAAAAGAGAAAGGTACCGAAAGGGCGTTAGAGAAATCTAGCGTAACTAAGTCCCCGTACCCATAATCTCTTGTTCGTAGGAGTAAAGTAAAACTCCCGTTACTTTACTTAGGTGTCTAATCGACCTACCGTAAACTGATTAGTGGCGACTCCTAGTTAAAAATCAATTGCATGTTAAGAACTTGAATCTAAGTCGTGAATTGGTATGAGTTTGGGAGAGCCCGAGTTAAGTCTAAGCTTAACAATCCATTAGCCAAACCCTAGGTGGTTCACATCCGGAAAAAATTGGTCGCGACAAAAGGGAATTCGAGAAGATAATGGCCAGCTTAGTTGCTGAGATGATGCTTCGTGGTGTGCTTGAAGGAAGTTTGTCACTGAATGACATGGAGATCAAGCACCAGCCATACCACGGCACTTGCGGCGGTGCACTGCACAAGTTGAAAAGTACTTGCCCAAGTGCTCGTTGAACTCCTGTTCAAAAAAAAAAAAAAAGTGCTCGTTGAACAACTTTCAGAAAAGAAAGAAATCAATAAAAAAATCCTACATATACATACAGACAATCACCAATTTCGCACAAAACAATAGTATAAAGACTTCCTCTAACGAACTAACAAGAGACAAATATTGGATAAATACATGCTATTCTCTATCACGTCCTTGAAGTTCACTTCTTAGTTCCCTAAGCCAGCCAAGCTTCCCCAGGCCAACTGTTCTCTCTCTCGGGAAGAACGATTTTAGTTAACTAACGGCCCAAAAGCTCTTTGGAACAGCTTCAACATTCTCTTGAAATCAACCAAGACCGATAAGACTCTCTAGGGAACTCCTATGACCCACTAGCATACACTCATTCAAAATTCGATATAAATGATTCAGAGGGCTTGCGAAAGATTCACAAATTACTAGCTATATTCTCAAACAAACCAACACCAACAAAATTCAACAACAAGATCTAGAGAATCGCTGAGAGAGAAGTGAATGGCCACCATAGTAACTGAAATGATGCTTAGGTGTGTCTTTGATCGAAGCTTGTTAGTAAATGATGTGGAGATTGAGCGTAGGCCATACCACCGCAACTGTGGTTGTGCGCTGCACAAGTTGAAAGGAAGTCATTTGACTGCTTGCTCCCATCATAACAACATATCATTCCTCTGGAAGAACTTATCAACCAACTGCTGTTTGTCCACAGCAATTTCCAGGTTATCTTCTCGGTCTTGTGTTGTCAGTGTTCTTCCGTCAGCAGCAAGGACAGCAAATGACAAAGAGAAAAGCATTTTCAAGTAGATGATAAGTATACATTGGAGGGTTTGGATAGGAATGAGGAAAAAGTTTAGAAACAGGGAAGCTTTTTTTTTTCTTTTATGTTCTTTCTTATTTCTTGTCTTGAGGTGCTACTTGAGCTACAAAATCTCCGGAGGATAAACAGCATAAGCTTCTTTGCTAGATTTCTCCTGTAAATTCTGCCGTTACATGGCATAAGCGTAAAATTCATCCACTTGACATAAGCGACACAAATATTAGCAAGTAAACTTCCTTGCCTGTTTGTGGCAACAATGATAGTGGGTTACTGTATTCAATAGCTAGTTTGATCTCATATGAAGAAATTCTTTTATGGAAGGCGACCTTAAAAATATGGTAAGAACTAAGAGCTGTTTCTTCACAAATCATCATGGTGATAGCTATTTGGTTAGTGAATTCGAATAGAAATTAGACAAATAAAGAAAACACCATGGAGGTTCGTTGAAATAACTTCCCCTTTGTCTCACTAATATTTCCATATTGTCATGTTTCACAAATAAACATTTCCCAGGAAGCCTCTCCACATCTCTTTATTCCATATAAATTGCATTATGATATATCATCCTTTTTGTTATTACTTAAGGTACGTCCTAAAAGGGATTATTTTTTTTTTTTCCTTGGTTTGCTCATTATGAGAAGATAGACATGTAACAAAGAAAAAGCAAGAGGAGAGGGGTAGATAAAAACGATTGAGAAAACACAATATATTCAATTTAAGAAAACTCATAAAGAGGTCATTACGTTTTTCTCTTATGAGGTTGGATGTCCAGGCCTCTGAGGGCACCCGACTATTCCTGTCACTTCATGGCAGTGTCTCCCTGTCCATGGTAACAAGCTGATTACAAAGGGAGCAGCCCTTGCCCCTTGCGGTGGCCAAATAATGTCACTAGTGAAGGTACAATAAAAATTCAAAATCCATATAAACTTTGACAGAAGAAAATGTTCCAAAAGCGTCTAACTACTTTAGCACGCTTCAGATCGGCCAAAATTTCTCTTGATATGAGATATAATCAATCAATTAGTTCCCTAGACAGCAATTCCCAATGGTTAGTAGCGCGTGTTCCATTTGTATTTGATCAGAAACGGAGAAAATTATCCTCTTTTTTTTGTGGTTAAAGAAGTGCATGTTTCAGGGTGTGTTACACTTCTAGGACTTGCCATGTATCTCTCCCAAAGGAGAGATGAATGACAATTTTTTCTCTTATTAAGGCATCAAAATAGAGAAGTCATTGAGAAAACAACCACAATACAGAAGGATCTAAAAGCTAAGAAAATTGGTTCCAAGCTAAACAATATATAATTGAAGAAGCAAGATTTTCTATTCTGACCAAATTTCATCCTCTCTAATAAAGGAGACGAAAAGTTGCTGAGGAAAATAATTTCTTGAGACGCGGATCAACAAGAGAATACTCTGATGGCGTTTTTGTTGATATTAACGAGGTATTGTTTTCCGATGAAGAGAATAAGGACACCCAGACCCATGGAGTGCCAAAAGTTGACACAAATGGACACTTAAATGCCAAAATTTAAGTGCCAAAATTGGAACAAAATTGATCACTTAAGTACCAATCCGGCCAAAATTCGGCTAAAATGCTAACGTGACAATTTTCCGGCGAAGTAAGTGTAAAATGGCATCGTTTTGCATGCTGACGTGATTAAACAATGCAAAATGACGTTGTTTTAGTGCTAAAGTGGTAAAAATTTAATTTAATTTAATTTAAAAATATTTATTTAAAACATTTAAAAATACAAATACAAATATTAAAAAAAATGGAGGGGGCGGCTAAGGGTTGAGCCCTGAGCCGCCGGCTGTCTTCCTCCTCCACATTTTTTTTAATTATTATTATTATTTTGTTTTAAATTTAATTTAATTAATTTTTATATTAAAATTCAAATTATACCAAAACGACGTCATTTTTGTGTGTGTTTTCCTGAGTCAGCTTTCCGGCGAGCCACATAAGTAAGAAAATTAATTTTAAAAAAATGCCACATAAGATTTCCAGCGAGATTCACCGGATGTGGTATTCAAGTGTCTCATTTTTCATAAAAAGTTACACTTAAATGTCACTTTCGTAAGTTTTGACATTTAAGTGTTCATTTGTGCCAACTTTTGGCACCAGAAGCGTTCTTTTGCCAAAATAAGCATCCAAAGGTGGTCTGCAAAGGAAGTTAAACGTAACAAATACAGACAGAGTCAGCATGGAGTCCTAGATGTTCATACAAAAGACCATTAGTCTGACCATAACGAACGTTTGTGAGCATTCATTGCGCTAACAAATTGGTCAAAGAAAAAGACATCCCTTTGGACAGAACTTTCTTGTAGCAAATAATTCTTGGATTTTGTTTGTACCGGTCGAGGGCAAACAAGTTAAGCTGAGAAAAGATTTCACCCTCAAAAGTGTTTCGGTTTATACGGAGCCAGTTTCACCCTCCATTGTCAGCTCATGGCTAGCCAAGCGCAGCTGCTCAAGTTTCTCAAACTCCGAACTTACCCCTACCAAAAGGCAAAGGACAACTAGGAATCAAGACATCACTGCAATTTCAGCTAATTGACTGGCCAAGAACACAAAAGAGAATAGTTCATAAATCCTCAGAAATTCCACCAGCATCATTTTCTTTCTCTCGGGAACTCCTAATCCTAATGACCAAAATCAATACTACATCAATCAGAATGCATCCAAAACCATGCGAAATATTCGAGAATTCAAAGAATTAAATCAGGCATAATGAAAAGATTCGCAGTTAGGACAAGTTTTTACTCTTCTCGAACTGCATTAGGAGGATACGCGATGAAAAGGACACCGTCTCTGAATTTCAAGACATGGAAGCCAATTCAATCAACAGATTCATTCCAATCTACATTCTAAAGTAGTTCCAGGCCATGCACGCCACTTGAATTTGTCATGATGACAAACTAGAGTGAGTTTACTATTGTAGGACAGAATGGTGCACACAAAGTATATAATACTGAAACTACCGTTGCTCAAAGATATTATACACTTAGGATCCCATGCTTTAATACACATTATTGGAGAGAAGGATAGTTAGAGTGTCAAAACTTGGCATAGGGATACTTAAGTGCCAAAAGTTAGGAAAATTATACTTAAGTACTAAAATCGGAGTAAAATGGATTAGTTAGGTGCCAACAGCAAGAAAATCCGACCAAAATGCTGACATTGCGATTTTCCGACAAGGTAAGTATAAAATGACGTCGTTTTGCTCATTGTCGTGGCTAGACAAGTGCAAAAACAATATCGTTTTGTTGCTGATGTGGATAAATAATTAATATATAAATTAATTAAATTTAATTTAAAACAAAAAAAAAAAAAGGAAGGAAGAAGATTAATAGTGGCTGAGGGCTCAACTCTCATTGTCGGTTAGGCGGGGTCGTCGAGAAGGGCAGGCGACGATGGGGCAAGCTAGGGCCTAGCGACCCGGCCAACCAATGACGAGGGCTTACAAGCCCTCGCCTAGATCTGGGGCGAGGGTCGCGGCCCTCCCCCCATTCAGCGAGGGTTGCCAATCCTCGCTTGGCCAGGCCAAGGGCTGCCACTTGCTGGGGTCCAAGGTCTAGCGACCCCGGTCGACCCTGCTCCCATTGTCGTCGGTGCTTCTCAGCAACGGTGAGGAGGCAGCGACGACAAGGGTTGAGCCCTCGGCCACCTCCAACTATTCATCTTCTTCTTCCTCCTCCTCCTCCTCCTCCTTCTTCTTCTTCTTTTAATTTAATTTAATTTAATTAATTTTTAGATCAAAATTCAAATCCATGCCAAAACAACGTTGGTTTTGCATTTCTTTACTAAGTCAGCTCTCCGGCGAGCCACGTAGCCAAGCTAAATTAATAAAAATTGTAACGTCGAATTTCCGACGGTGTTCGTCGGAGGTGGCACTCAAGTGTCCTATTTTTCAAAAAAAGTGACATAAGTATTACTTTCCTAACTTTTGGTACTAAAGTATCTCATTGTGCCAAGTTTTAGCACTTGCTCTGTTCTTTTGCCCACATTATTGCCAATTATTTCTTATTTTCATTTTAGCAACAAGAATTACCTTTCACCATGCTCTTGTAACAGACAGCAACGCCTATACTGCAGGTTGTTAAAGCACTATTATGTTTGGGATTTAAAGCTCACGGAATAACAACTTACTTTAGAATCATTTATGACATCATTTTCGTTCCTATCAAGTTAATCAACTTTGCCAGTCAAAGCATGATCATGATAACTTCCTCAATAGGGAAACATTTTTAGGACTTTCTTAGCATCACATCTATGGGCCAGCCCCATTTTATTTAATAACAGTGTGAAACTCAAGAAATCAATTACATGAACCGAGATGCAATCATGCAGCACGGTTGCTCCCGTGCAGACACTTTCTGCACAAATTTGTGTGGCAGTGAAAACCGTCAAATTTTGCAGGAAGAATTCGCACATTGCATCAGCTAGCCTTTCATCAAAACCAAGTACAATGGAGGATGCATGACCAAAAAATTCCCATACGGTGAAAAGTAATTGTACTACAGAGTAGAGGACACTTTTTTTTTCCTCTCATATCTTTGAGAAAAATGTATTAGCAGCTCTCCACCCAATGCCATTTGATTAGAATCTCTCTTCAACACTAATAATATTCACATTGATAACCGAGTTACGAAACTCTGTAAAATGGAAACGGTTTAGTATCCATCGCCCAAACTTCCATCTTTCCTAGAACAAGGAACTGTTGTTTAGAAATAACCTAACTCGTGAATTTTTCTTCCTTGTCAAACGAAGACATCAAAGGCTGGATCCTCTAGTAATTCCAAACATTGTCCTTCAAGCATAAACAAACATTTCTTAAGATCCAACACTAACAAATTAGAACACCCACTTCGGAAAAATCTATGCTGGCTATGACCTTAAAAGCTAATGGAAATTTCAAAGCCCAAAGCCAAGCCAAGCCAAGCCAAGAAGTCCTCTCTCTCTCTCTCTCTCTCTCTCTCTCTCTCTCTCTCTCTCTTCTCTCTCTCTCTGTGCGCGTGAGGAATCACAGCATCCCTAGGACATTGCGTACTTGTTAACTAACTTAACAAAAATACCACATAACAAGAATCTTGGCAATTCTAATATCACAAAGCTCTCTCTTTAGAACATCAATCCTCTCTAACGTATGTGATTTCCAGCTTTATATAAATGCTCGCAGTGTACACAAGACTTTCAAAACTTCGAAGATACTACAACTTTAGTCAAAGACGACACACAATAAACTAAGAAGGAAGACCGAGAAGATAATGGCCACCTTAGCTGTTGAGATGATGCTTCATTGTGTGCTTGAAGGAAGCTTATCGCTGAATGACATGGAGACTGAGCGCTGGCCATACCACCGCAATTGCAGCTGTCCACTGCACAAGTTAGAAGGCACTTGCCCAAGTGCTTGTGACAGACATAGAAATGTTTCACACCCCAGAAAAGATTCCTGGAAGGATTGTTGTCTATCAGTGATCGTTTCCACTTGCTCTTCTTAGTCTTTCCCATTAGTTAGCAGCTTTTTAGTTAGCATCAGAGACACCTATGAAGCAGCTTTAGCAGAAAAATGACGTGTCCATAGTGGAGGGAAATTTGTATTGAACATAGAAGAGGAAAGGTTAGGAATGAAGAGGAAAATTTTTTTCATTTTGTTCTTTTTATCCTTTTTTCCCCTTTCATAGCCTTGGTGGTTCCTCAAGGACAAACAGTCCTTTAGAGAGTAAGTAACATCAGTTCAAACTTTGTAAAACAGTGTGTGTACTGTAGATATCATATGGAAGCATCTTCTTTGCTCCTCCTTTTTTTCATCAAATTTAAGACTAAGAAAAAACAAAAAAGAATATAACTACAAAGATGTGCTCAGTTCAATGCTCTTTTATACTTCAAAGTCTGGAATTATTTGTTAAAATATCATTCCACGTTTCCACGTCACTTGACAATGAGTCTTAAATGCTCTTTATATTTATGTAGTCTCCCTCCACCGATTAACTTAAACTTTTGTGTTGAAATTTTAACATAGTATCAAAGCCAATGTTATCCCTTACAATCATCCCACGTCGCTTGACAATAGGTCTTAAATGCTCTTTATATTCATATAGTCTCTTTTCATTGTTTAGCTTAAGCTTTTGGTTGGACTTACTAACATTATTAAACTCTTTGGTTTGTCTAATTCATCTTGTCACTTGGTTATTTCCTGAGATGAACTGAGAACAAGTTGAAGGTAATATTCTTCTTCTTTCTTAGACCATTATATTCCTCATAAATGCTTCCTTTAGTAAGTTTAGGTTAACCTCATGTACGTACAGCCTTGACAGTTTTTATTTTTTTGGAAAAAACAATTAAGGACTTTGGGAGATTTTACCCTCCACCAGCTTAGCATCGGCATGGATGAACAATTCTTATGATCGAAGCCCGTTAATTTAGATAAAAGAAGCAAATAAAAGATAAAATCTGACCGATATGCCCTTTTGGTTTTCAATTTCGATGCCACGTACTGGAGGTGATGTTAATTATTCAAGAGTTTGTCTGCGGAAATACACTGATTTTTCCTAAGTTATATTCCCAAAACAATTCAGCAGAGAATACTAATGTGCAATAATTTTATTATCAATTCGTTGTGCAGATTAATAATTCCTACATTAATAATTTGTACCAAAACAGCCGACATGAATTTAGGTGAATAAGTATAGGTGCTGCTTAAACAAGTTTTTTACAGAATACGTCTAGTTCCAAGGAAAATACTAACCAAAAGAACTGAATGGCTGCTAGAAAATGACAAAGATGTAAAACCAATATACATACAAAACTCGGCCATTTTAATACATACCAAACAACATTTCAAAGGATTCACTTGGCTAACGAAGTAGTCAAAAGAGAGCCACTCTTCGGAGAAGTCTAAGCCAATATGAGATTCTACATATTGAAACGAACTACAAAAGCCATGTCCAGCCAAGCCAACCTGACATCTGAAGCCATATTTACAGCTGGCTCTCCATATTATGAAATCAAGAAAACCCTCGAATACTCCGTTATTAGTTAACCAACCAGACAAGAACACTCATGGCAAAATTAACGACATTTCTTGAATTCTACTAAAAACCGAGGTCTCTTTTCTAGAGAACTCCTACAATTTGTTATCATCCATCTCTTCCTACTCCTATTTAAATGTTCCTGAGGCACTCAACTGATTCACAACAGAAATTAGACACACAAAATATCCTCGAGATTAAATTACCTACACATAAGAGCGGGCACAGTAGACCTTCAGAAGGAAGAAAGAGAAGAGAATGGCCACCATAGCAGCTGAGACGATGCTTCGGTCTATCCTGGATGGAAGCTTGTCAGTGGATGATGTGGAGATCGAGCGTAGGCCGTACCATCGCAATTGCGGGTGTGCACTTCACAAATTGAAAGGCGACCGGCTAACCACTTGCTCTCATCATAACAACATGTCATTCCCCACGTGAGACTTACCCAGTAATTGTTCTTTGTCCATGGCTGCTTCCAAGTTCTCTTCTAATTCTTCCCTCTTCAGTGGTTCTTTCATCGGTAGCAAGGACAGCACACGACAGTAAATTAGCTTTGTTCAGTAGATAGTAGGCAAAATTTGGAGGCGTTATTCCACTGGAATAGAACAGGAAGGTCAGAAACAGAGGATATGTACATTCTTGTTTTTACCCTTAAAGCGCTTCTCAAGGCAAAGAAACCTCAGAGATTTGATAGCACCGGCTTCTTCTCCATCTTACCTCTGTAAATTGAAGACTTTTATATGTATACACATTCTTCTCTCCTGTTCTCTTTCACATGGACGACAGAAGTTGAATTTACTAATTGAAAAATATCAAGTTAGTAGCCCTTCCCCACATATTTGAGTCTCATTCTCATAAGCAGAATTTCATTTCTCAACATGGTGAGCAAAGGTGCTTCACACTGGGGAAACTAGGCAACAACTATTTCTTTGAAACTTGAGCACAAACCTTTCCAAACAGCCTGAGATGATAGATCAACCAGAAACCATTCCTTAAACATTTTGTTCATCTGTTATTCTCTATAACCGCTTGATTGAATATTTATTTTGACATTCCTTAAATTAGTCCTGGGGTCCCTAATCCTGACCTAATTTTATAGGCTTAGGCCGTTTAGCTACTAAAAGTTTAAGTTAAATTTTGAGTTCCTAGAAAGCATGAGCCAGAGCTTCGCTTGTTTTGGCATTCCGCTGCCAGCAAAGGGAACTTGGATTAACAAGGGAAGCTGCATCCAATGACTAGTATTTTCTAAGTCTACTATTTTGTTCTTAATATTTTTCTGGTTTAGTGCTCCATCTCATCGGGCACCGCACAGGCTTTTCCTCTGCTAGAAAGCTTTTGGGTCCGTGACAATTACGTGCCATGTAATATGACTCCAAATTGCTAAGGGAAAATTTCACACTCGAAACTTCACGCCTGTTGCTACTGGAAGAATTAGAAAATAATAAGATATCTTTGCCTTTAACATGCTTGTTGAAGACATAGAAAACCCTTTTACACCTGTTGCTGTTTATTTGTTTTAACCCAAACTCACCATAGAACAAGAAACAGTCAAACCAAAACAAAGGAATTATATACATATAGACAAAACAGAGCCAGTTGTGCATATAACTACATTTCTAGGGATTCACTTGCCTAACGGATTTGTTAGAAAAGTCCAGCAGATTCCGTTGGAGACATCTACGCAAATCCTTGATCAAACACCGCAATAAACTTCAGAAGCCATAGTCAGCCAACGCATTTTGGCTAGGACTCTCTCCATTTCAACCAAATTGTCAAAAAAAGTATCTTTAAATATTTAGATTCTACGTGTTATTTTGGCATAAATGTTTCTTTCAATTGCCGTCAGAACGAAGAAGCCGATGTCTACAGTTTAACATGTAAACGAATTTACAACAAGGATCCAATGCACTGCAAATTAATTCATTTACATGTGTGATACTATTAGAAACTCATGCAATTTTCTCAACAGGAGAGATTTCTTGACCATTGACCATCCTATTTTTTAGTAAGCTAGTGAACAGCTGGAAAAGCATAGGATACTTCACTGTGTCTAAAGATAGGTGCAAAAAGTTTAGTCTTGTGAAGAATAAGAAAAATGAAAAGATTTTATTCAACCTTGGTCTAACATCTCCCATATTACTTAAATTAGAAAATACTCTACTGGCGATTTGAACTATATGTTACAAGGTTCATGGATCAAGAAACAATTGTCAAAAGGCATAACCAAAGAAAGCAAAACAATTTTCAGAAAAGACAAGAATTCAATCTCAAATCCTACTTATACATACATACAATCACCAGTTTCACACAAAACAAGGGTGCAAAGATTCGCTCTAACGAATAGCCTGGAAAGAGACATATATTGGACATATACATGCTACGCTCATTACGCCCTTGAAGCTCACTTCTCAGTGCCCTAAGCCAGCCAAGCCGCCCCAAGCCAACTGTTCTCTCGGGAGGAACAATTTTAGTTAACTGACAGCCCAAAAAGATCTTTAGAACAGCTTCAACATGCTCTTGAAATCAACCAAGACCAATAAAACTTTCTAGGGAACTCCCATGACCCATTAGCATACACCCAATCCTAATTCTGTATAAATGATTCAGAGGAGGGCTTGTGAGAGATTCACAAATTACTAGCAATATTCTCAAACATACCAACACAAACAAAATTGAACAACAAGGTCCAAAGAAACCACTGAGAGAGGTGCGAATGGCCACCATAGCAGCTGAAACGATGCTTCGGTGTGTCTTTGATGGAAGCTTGTTAGTAAATGATGTGGAGATTAAGCGTAGGCCATAACACCGCAACTGCAGTTGCGCGCTGCACAAGTTGAAAGGAAGTAATTCAACTGCTTGCTCCCATCATAACAACATGCCCCCTTGGAAGGAGTTCTTGACCAACTGCTCTTTGTCCGCAGCAGCTTCCAAGTTCTCATCTCAGTCTTGCGTTATCAGTGGTTCTTCTGTTAACGGCAAGGACAGCAAATGACATTAAATTAGCATTTCAAAGTAGATGACAGGTATGTATTGGAGGGATTGAATAGGAAAGAAGAAAAAAGGTAAGAAATAGGGAAGCCATCCTTATTTTTCTTTCTTATTTCTTGTCTTTATGTGCTCCTATGACAGCTCAAGTGGCGGTGCATGGGAAGGAGGGATGGCGGTGCGTCCGCGCCTCGGTCCCTAGATGTGCATAGGGAAGGGGCTCGTCTCTTGTCCCACATCGCCTAGGGAGGAAGTTCTAGGCTGCCTTATAAGGCAATAGGCCCTCTAATCGTATACACGTGTTTTGTTGGGATAGTATGGGCTGCCCTGAGAAGAACAAAACAATAAGGACTCAGTATCCAAAGCGGACAATACGTGTACACTAGAGACCTAGTGTGTTAAGGGATGGAGAGTGTGACAACCCAAGTGGCGGTACGGGGAGGAGGGATGGCAATGCAGCGGACAATACGTGTACACTAGAGACCTAGTGTGTTAAGGGATGGAGAGTGTGACAACCCAAGTGGCGGTACGGGGAGGAGGGATGGCAATGCGTTTGCGCCTCAATCCTTGGGCATGCGTAGAGAAGGGGCTCATCTCTTGTCCCACATCGCCTAGGGAGGGAATTCTGGACTGCCTTATAAGGCAACGTGCCCTCTAATTGTAGACACACATTTTCTTGGACGTTTTCTTGGGGTGGTATAGGCTGTCCTGAACAGAATAAAACCAAAACCGTGAGCTTTTAGTGTCCAAAGCGGACAATATGTGTATAGTCGAGATGCGGGACATTATAAATGGTATTAGAGCCGACTCCCGACAGCGTGTGGGGCCACAGCGAGGCCCCTGTGCTCAGGGGGTGCGTCTCTTTTCCCACATCGCCTATGGAGGGAATTTTGGGTCGTTTTATAACGCAATAGGCCCTCTAATTGTATGCACGCGTTTTCTTGGAAGTACTATGGGCTGCCCTGAGAAGAATAAACCGTGAAACCATGAGAACTTAGGGCACATTTGGTAACGATTCTATTCCGGGAACGATTCTAACAAAAATGATTATTTTTTATTCTCGTTCCTGAACCGATTCTAAGTAAAAAAACTTGTTTGGTAACTGTACAAAATTTCTGATTCGGAATAGAATTGCATTTGGTAGCGTGTTCATTGATTCTGTTCCAAATCAATTTATTTTAATTTTTAAATAATTTTTATAAATTTTTTTTTTTTTTCTTTTTTTCCTTTTTTTTTCCTTTTTTTCTTTTTTTTTTTTCTTTTTTTCTCCCTATTCTTCTTCTTCTTCTTCTTCAGGCCGGTCGCCGGCTCGGCGCCGGCAGATGAGGGCCGGCGACCTCACCGCAGCGTCGCCGCCCTCGCCGAGGCCCCCATCGGCCGAGCCTCGTCGGCTGGCGAGGGGGCGCCGGCCACCGGCGAGGCGGGGAGCCTCGCCGGGCTAGGCGAGGAACGCCGGCCACCGGCAGGCCGGGCGAGCCTCGTCGGGGCCGGGCGGGCCTCGCCTAGCACCGGCGAGGCCCGCCTCACCGTGGCTAGGCAAGCCTTCGGTGAGCTCGCCGGACTAGTGGCCGGCGACCGACGGCGGCGGACAGCGGCGGCCGACGGCGTCGACGACCGATGGCGGTGGGCGACGGACGGCGCGTCGGCGACCGATGGCGTTAGGCAACGGACGGCAACGGGCGGTGGCGGGCGGCGGTTGCGGGATGGCGGTTGATGAAGAAGAAGAAAAGAAAAGAAGAGTAGTTTTGATTCTCAATTTTGTTCCTGGAACAAGAATCAACTTTTTTTTTTATTCTTGATTCTCTTCCCAATCTGTTCCCGGGAACAAATTTGGTCCCAGGAATAAAAATTTTACCAAACGCGATTCTCGTCCCAAACGATTCTGGGAATAAAAATCATAACAAGCACTTGTTGAGATGGTTACCAAACAGGCCCTTAGTGTCTAAAATGGACAATATGTGTACAGTGAAGATCTAGGCGTTACATGTTTTTTTTTTTTGAAGAAGCTTTGGCATCTTCTTCATTTTTCTTTGTTTTTCTTTTTTGGTTGGTAGCAACTTCTTCATTTACACATCCATTATTTTTCACTTAGCGAAACCGTCTATTCCTATTTATGAAAAAAAAAAAGGTAAAAATAGGAAAGAAAAGAAAAGATTTCATATATCTTAAATATAGAAGGCTCCGTTTCTTAGATTTCTAGTGTTCATTTCACGAAAAATGAAATAATCAAAGAAAATGTCTTCCATTATTGGAAAAAATATATTCAACCAATAAGGAAAATGTTTTTCACTTTTCAAAAAGTGGAAAAATAATTTTCACAACTTCTTCCACCTCACTTTCTTTCACTAATCGCCAATGGCTGGTCATTGGCTAGTCGTCGACCATCACCATAACCGATGACTGGCCAAGGCCAAGAAAAAGGAAGAAAAGAACAAAAGAAAAAAAGGAAAAGGCCAAGGATGAAGAAGAAAATGAAAGGAATAAAAAATAAAAATTGAAAAAATAAAAAAAATATTGAAAATGAGTGCATGCAAGAAAAGATTTTCCCTACCAAACAATGAAAAGTATTTTCTAGTTCATTTTCAAATTTCAACCGACCACTGAAAAATATGATTATTTTCCTAGAAAATGACTTATTGGAAAAAAAAAATTCTAGAAACACCACATTTTTCGGAAAACAAATGGAGCCTAAGTTATTACATTACTAGACAAATAAAATAAAATAAAGCATGTACTATGTTTGCTAAGATTGACCAAGAAAGAGTTGATTTTATGTAAGTGAAAACTAAAGCAAAGTGTCCCAAAAGTGAAAGTATGTAATGTAGTAGCTCTAATTAACTTCAAGAAAGTCAATTTCATGTAATTTGTTGATTTTTTTGCTAATTTCTCTTTAGATCTTAGAGAGGATCGGGAGTTTGGTTTGTGCCACCAGAATAATTGGTGCCTTTGTCTTTTAGGTGATCAAGTCTATTTCTTTTTCTTTCAATAAATTAGGTTGACACCTCCTTACCGAAATCAAAAAAAAAAAAATTATGGTAAGGTATTTGATGTGCCTTAGTAAGTAATTGTGAATTTAGACTAAAAAAAGAGTAGGGCCACTTTGCTGGAATTGACATCATAGGGAAGCCAAGATTATACTTGAAATCTGCTACTTTAATTGGAGTCATCTCAAACCTAACTCTAGTAATAGTTGGTATTTAGCACATCAAGTGCATGCCCTACTTGAGTTCTCCATAGGCTTTATCATTGGTGGGCCTAGCCAAGCAAGGGCTGGGCTTAGCCCATCTTGGGGCTGGACCAAACGATGTTCTCGCTACTGACCCATGTCTGGGCCCATCAACTGTGTATGCAAATAGGAAACCAAAAAGAAAAGGATTGTTATGCTCACGAAGATGCTATTCATGAGCTATTTATGAGCTAAAGCCTCTATCTATTTGAATGGTCGATGGTTTTGGATCTTTGTAATGAAGGCCCACCTTGATGAAGCCTAAGTATTGGAGCGGCCAAACTATCAATCCAAGCTTCTTCTTCTTCTTTTCCCCCACATATTTCTCTCCTCTCAATGAGGACCTTACTCATATAAAAGGAAAATTCAATCATAGTCTAGTTCAGAATTTCCAAAGCAACTTTGGGCCTCCGTAGGCCTTGGGCCAAATTTTTGGGGTATGGTAATACGATCTCAAAGGCCTTTGATGCAAGGTTTTGCTTTGCATATCCATGCAACTCAAGACAAGCGCCGCTCCCCACCCCCACCCCCCAACCCCACCTTCTTCCCTCCCCTCCCCAGCCCGCCTCCCGCCACCGGAAAATGCACCGGAGGATGAAAATTTTTCCTTTCAACTTTGCCCTAACTAAATCATTTAAACTTCAGTTATACCGTCATCCTCCCAAGTAAAATGTAATAGTTCAAGTGAGCTTAAATTTGAACTACGTTGCATGACCTCGGTGGCCCGCTGTTTGGGTCACACAATAATCCAACATTGCCTCATGTGGGTCACACAACTTCGGCAGCCTTCACTTGAGGTTGCACAACACCAGTAGCTTGTCCCTACGGTCACATTGCATCGGTGTCGCCTTGTCTAAAGTCGTGTAACCTCGGCGTCACATCCATTCTCCTTTTTTTTTCACTTTAAATTTTGTTTTTGTCATGAGTATTTTACAAATTGTTAATTAGACCCTATTTGCTTTTTCAAAAAGTTTTCGAGTCCATGTTATCTACACCAATAAAAAATTTTAGGCAAAAATTACCCAAAACACACCTATATCATTAGAGTTTTACAAGAAAGTCAAGAATCGCAAAGGGACAAAAAAATATTATTAGTGTATTCCACGAAAGATCGCACTGATACCTCAAATCAAAATTGTGAAACAAAGAGTCTTTTGTATGATAAAACCTACAATAAACAACCTTCCTCAACAAAATTGGGTATCGTCTTGCTATCTCTAGGAGATCTGTTGGAGCAACAAACGTCAAAATGATGAAAACAATGAAGAGTTTGGTAAGATCTTGAGTATCTTGACTATCTAGACAAGCTACAGTCAAAATAAGTTTTGGAAATCTAACCATCAAAGGCAAATTATATCACACACATCTCGAGCATGGGAGAGAAATGGACGTCTCTTCCGGTCGAGACAACTTGGCAAATCTGTGTAAGATCCATGTTCATGTCGACTGATGGATCACCAACCCCCACACCCAAAAGTCACATCACATTGAGAAAGAAAAAAAACGGGGATTTTTGTTAGGTCAACAACGCCATGGATCCCATGATTTTGTAGGGAAAATGGGGTTCCTAATTGATTGAATTTGAATTCCTCTTGATCACTTTGTTGTTTTGAAAAAAAGGAAATTTGCCCTAAGCTAATGCAATTTTCTGAGTTCTGAACTTGCTTCTAATGAAGAAATCAGCTGGAAAAAAATAGCAACGTGGGACCACTATCTTCAAGAACCAAATCACTGCACCAAATTTGGCCTTTGATTTTGTAGGGCCCATGGGGTGCCTAATTGATTGAATTTGAATTCCTCCTGATCTCTTTGTTGTTTGGAAAAAAAGAAAAAAAGAAATTTGCCCTGATCTAATGGTTTTTTCTGAACTCTGAACTTGCCCCTGATGTAGAAATCAGCAGGAAGAAAATAGCAACAAGGGACCACTATCTTCAAGCACCAAATCACTGCAGCAAAAGGAGAAGCTTTTCCCAAGACTTATACAAAAAAATATTGCAGCATTGCAGGGTCAACATCAGTGGGAAAACAAAGGGGCAATTTTCAATTTTACAAAAAAACAGAAAAGGAAAGCCAAAGATGGAGAAGCGTGTGGGTCTGCAAAGGTTTGGCAGAAGACGTAATTGAACTCATCATCTGCCCTTTACAGGAAATTAAACCTCAGCAGAGATTGAAATAAGGTACAATGATAAGAGGGCTGAAGATTCCGCTCCTTAGTTCTTTTCAAGATTTGATAGATTTCAACTTTTGCCTTCATGTCATTCAATGGAGACCAAGGGTACACCGTTCCATGCATTGATGATGACGATGATAATACGAACAATTTTTCTACAAGACTGATTCATAAATTGACAGGATATGATATGACATGTTCTTTTTGTGATGCTCAAATATGATTGAATTGTATCACATGACCACATAAATCGATCGTCTGCATCTTTAGCATTATTTTCTGTGCATGTACCGACTCGAAAAAGGATATTTCGAGACTTTGCGTAAATCACAAAAGATTTCCCTTTGCTTAAAAACCTGTGAAGTTTTTCTCCTTGTTACAAGATAAAAACCCTTGATCTTGATGCTGAATGTCAAAAGTTGGTCCACCAAATGATGCAGATAGATCGAATTGAATTCCCACATTTGTCTTGTCATTTTCGAAATTGCAAGGTGCATGTGGCATGCACTATTCCGCTGGTATTATTGTGTCAATGATGCTTATTGATTCCAAATCAACAAGACACAACAAAAAGAAAATCTTACTATTTTCTGGCTGTGAAGATGCTAAGCCGTGATTTGAAAAGCTGAGCGCAATCCCTAAAGTTCTCTATCACAGACGAATTGTCACTCCTTCCTTTGTGATTAATACATTTCATAGGATGACATTCATTATGTTATAGTTTTCATGCCTTGACATTAAGAAGTTGGATAATTCACAACTATCCAGCTATAACAACAGCCATCGATTTATTTTCGAATTTTGTTGCACGTTAGATTGATGATAATGAGAGAGTTTGTAAATTGGAATTAGAATCTATTGAAAGACAATGCGTAAAATTGATCAAAGTTTTTATTGCCCTCCAAAAGTTCTTTGCTTCCGATTCCAACAAGACATCAACCTATGATCTCCCACATTCTCCAGGGAAAGATAAACATCAATAATTCATGTGTGAATTTGTAAACTGAATGCGTCAATAAGAAGGACAAATAAAAGTTAGAAGAAAGAGAAGAGAAGTCGATGATTTCTGAAATATCGGAAAAAGTTTGTAATACGACATGAGTAATGAGTATCAGTAAGTTACCAACGCAACACCGGAAAAAGCAGGTCATCAGCAACCTTTCTTGCTAGAAATTTTTCAAAGGTAGCCAAATCTTTCTGAAATCCGGCACCAACAGAGGAAAAGTCCGCCTTTTGGGAATGAAATAGTAGAATTGTCCCATCAAGAGAAATTTCAGTCATTGCTCGTACAGTTTGGCGCAATCGCCAGGTTCATCCAGAGCAGATGAAAACAGTATACTAGCGAGCAGTGGTGATTAGAAAGGAGTCCTTGTCAACCAAAAGCCAACAAAAACGCTCGAGTTAAAGTTCACCTGAGTCCGCACACGTTTAGAAGGTCAAGGACTGGTAGTGGGTTCAGCACAAACTTCATTTTCGTGTGGGGGTGTGAAGTTCGGAGCCTCAAGCTCGAGAGGGTCCACCCTGGACATGAACTCGAGGACACTAGGATTGGACAGCAATCTCAAAAAGAAACCGGGCAAAACCTGGTTCGTCATGTCGGTATTAGGGAGCGATCCATGAGCGCGCAAACTGAACAGGAGAGCCCCTGCCTGAGAGCCGCTCGACACGGATCTATGGCGACATTTTGGAACTGAAATTCCTAGATCATTAGCTCGCTTCCTAGACAGAGTTACGCAAAGTTGCTGTGCGAAGGATTCGAGAGAAGGGAGAAAAGAGGCCCGTGAATGAGATGATGGGCTCTATTGAAAACGAGTGATGGGAAGGGGAAGGGGAGAGTGGGGTTGGTGAAGGCGACCTGAGCGCGAATATGAGCAAAGGACTTGGGATTGGAGAGGATGGGGGACCATGGAAAAGGGGCATCGACCGAAGACGTGGGCAACAAGCTCCATCCCCCCCACATGGTTTCGATTCGTGTTCATCATGCAAGAAAAGTAAAGATGATAAAACCCAATGTGGAGGAGGGACCACCCCCGATCGGTCACGATCGCATCCATCTGCCCTACTCCGATGAGAAGATGTTTAGGGATTGTCATCCGCTGTATCATCGGTTAGCATCACCATGTGACCATAGTTGATGTTAACATCATTAGTCGGCAATGATATAGTCTAGGGCTGGGCAGTTTCAAATTCCATACGAAATTAACCTAGAACCTAAAACCTATCTATTGAAATATGTTCCTCATTTTTTAGAAATTGGAATCTACCCTATCATAGGTTCTAGGATCGATTTTAAGGTCTACCCAAGTTCTACATGTATTATTAACAGAATGCCTGCAATGAATTATTACATTTAATGATCATCACTTGCTACTACAATTTACTGACTATAACTTATATTTAGATAAAAAAATATTAATAAAATAAAAGTCTCAGTTATAAGATGAAAGTTCTAAATGATACACTCATTGTCGAATGTTATGGGAATATTGCAGGATTACGTAAAGACATAAACCAAGAAAAACATAAAAAAAAACTTGTTCTCGATTATAGGTTAAAAATTATAGATTCTAGGTTCCATCAATCTAAAATCTAGAACTTACCCATTAGAGTAGGCTATGCAATTTTTGAAACTTGGAATATGCATACCTTAGAGCCTGGAAATAGACAGATTCTCACCGGTTTGGTTCTTAAGTGTCCAATTCCAGATTTCATGTTCTATCGTGAAACCATGCTCACTCCTAATATAACTGATGCTGCTGTACGATAGTCTGGCAAGGAAAGTACTATACGACAAAACTCGAAATTCATGTCATGTTTCCTTGTAACTTGGGAGGAAAGTTGAAAAGTTCAATAGAAGAGGAAATCAAAGATGCGTTGCTTCACTTGCAAATCCCAAATGCGCTATCACAAATCAATAGTCACATAGACAAAGACTGTCCTTTTTCAAGAGGAAGGAATAATGTTAATAATCATGAGAGACAATTTGGTTCAATAATGATAAATGAAATCTTCTTCAAATGCAAGGAATCGATTCATTAGAGCAAATGACATTAATGATTTCTCAACTTTAGTGCAATATGTAATGCCATTTTTTAACCTTTACTTCATTCAACGTGGTTCTTAAACTATTATTAAATATTGAATATAGTCCCTAAACTTTTGATTTTTATGATAGTTTTTATAATTACACTATTACTTGGATTTTATATATCTTTTCATTTCAATCCATTTCATTTTACTACCTTTCAAACTTTTTGGCCTTTACAAATATTACTATAGTTCTTTTTAAGTAGAGAAAACATCTATTGAATTCATATTCTTTTTTCTTTTAGGGAAAAACTACAAAAGAACCCTAAACTTTGCTCACTGTAACACATTTATCATGAACTTTTTTTGTGACATCAAAAATTCTAAATTTTGCTCGTGACATATTAACTTTAAAATTTTTATTGTGACATGAAAAATCCAAAATTTATATGCATATGACACACTTACCCTCCATCAATGTTTCCTCGATAATTTTTCAACCAAAATGATGTTGTTTTTTATTCCACTTAAACCACATAAACGTCATGTAAAATATTATTTACTTTTGGTCTGCATGTTGGTAGCTTTTTTAACAGTTATTATTGATAGAAATTTGATGGATAATAAATGTGTCACACGAATACATGTTTAGAATTTTGGGTGTCACAAAAAAAATTAAGATAAATGTGTCATATTGGGCATAGTTTAGGATTATTTTTATTTTTTTATGGCTTTTGCCTTTTCTTTTAAAAGTGATTGCTTTCATAAGAATATTTGATAAGGACATTTAATTTACCTGTAAATTCTCTTACTTGTCTTAATCTAAATCCGCGCTTAATCTTTTTAGTTTCCTTGTCACTATCTTAAATGCCTCATGGATGAGGTCATCTAAGCTCCTCCTTTTGCAGTTTTTGTGTTTCGTGCATTATTTAATTATATGTAAATGAAGAAATTACAACAGCAAGGATATCGACCAGATACAGCTCTAATGAGGCTTCACTATTATAGAGATCTTAAGCTAAAATATACTCAAGTGGTATTATCGTGACATTTATAAAAATTTACAAAAAAAAAATGCCAAAGTAATAAAAAGGTAGCCATATTTTTTGTTGCTTCCGGAAATGAACTGCATGAAGAGGGATTCTAAAAATCTGGAAAATAGTGTTGATTACGAAGAGTTGTGAATGGTACCGAATGATCAGTTTCACTTTGTTATGAAAACGAAGAATTGATCGAACAAATTGAAAGTTTAAAACCAAGATCGAGCAATTAGGAATATTTCTAAGACCATACTAGATAAACTAAATTTAAAAAAATGACATTATCCGTCGAACCAAAATTTAGGCACTAATCATGTCAATTTTTCCCTGATTTATTACTGCACACAACCGCATAAAATTGATATCAGAAATGGAAACCTCATACATGCATGCATGCATGCATGCGCCCGGGCAGTGGGGGGGCGAGGGGGACCAAGACCGGGCGGGCAGGCGCGTGAGCTGGAACATCGTCGGTCGGCCGCCGGATGCTGCCGCCCCGTGGGGCCCACCCCCGACGTCGGTGGTCCCACGAAACTGGGAGACGCCACGTGTCGTCCGTACCGGGTCTGAGCAGGGCTGTCGCCTGGCGCTCGGGGTGGTAAGTGGTCCAGGAGGGCGTGGCAGAGCAGGGGCCGTCAGCGTGCGCCTGCTCCCCCTCGGATTGCATGGCCATGTCACCGGCGTCCGATGTCAATGATCGAGATATAAAACCCAACAAAAAAAAAAAATAACTTGGGTTTTTCTTTTTTTTTTTTAATATGGCTTTTGATGTGAACATACACCTTATTGAAAATTACAAAAAAGTCAGTCACATCATCCTTAAAACATCTGGACATTATCAAATTGCTAATTAAAAAGTTTCAGGACACGTACTCACTTATCCATAACTTAAAATAAAAGGCACTCTCTTTCAGTGACTCGTCTCGCAATTTGATTAGGGGGAAACGAGAGTTTTGGTAGATGCCAAAAAGGAGATCATCATGTCAGCAATCTAAGAAAAAAATAAATAAAGGGAAAAGTGAAATTAGATTAAAAAAATAGGTGAAAACGAAAAATCACACGTACGTGAAAATGACTGAATTAGTATATTCTACGTAGTGCACTATAAAGTTTGCATCTTTTTCTTTATACATATACATGATTACATTGCTGTTTTTGTGTCTTGCCATGCCCTCTCCATTTATCATTTTAGAGTTTATTTACGTCGTTAAAAATATTTTCCATGCGAGAATTGATTTCTCGATTCAGCACAATCAATAAACCAAATGCGAACATCATCAATCTTGTTACAGAATTACCACGCTTCACGTTTAAATTCTCAAAATTTTTATCACGATTATAACAAAATCAAACATATGTAAAAAGACTCAATTAGTATATTTTTACATAGTGCCCAATAAAGTTTGCATCTTTTTTCTTTATGTGGACACATGATTACACTGCCATTTTGTATCTTACAATCCTCCATTCATCTATCGTTTAAGAGTTTCTTTTGTCAAAGATATTTTCCATGCTAGATGCGATTACTCAATTCAACCAATACGATAATTTGCACATCAGTTCCGTTACAGAATTACCATACTTTATCTTTATATTCCTAAACTTTTTATCGCGATCATGATTATTGTGAACGCATATTTTCGTAGTAGGTAAGTAATTCGATAGACGTTTATATTCAGCCGGACGACAGGGTCACATAGAAAAATCGAAAAAATTTCACACTCAAGCTTTTTTTTTAATCTCAATCACCACAAATATCTTTTGACTCCATGCTCAATTGCCAATTAGATGACTCCACACAAAAAGTCCACCAGCTGTTCTCCAAAAATCCCAAGGTCCATAAGCAAAACCAACTCCACAGGAAGAAAAAGATAGAAATTTTTCCTTCTTTCCTTCCTTCTTATAAAGCAGAGACAGCTTCCTCTTCTCCTTCTCCAATCCAGTCACTTTCCAGGAAGAAAACTCCCTGCTCCTCCCGCGAGAAGGAGAAGCTTCCCCCCTCATCCATGGCGTCCCTGTCGTTGCTGCAGTGACGGCAGGAGGAAGAGGCTGGTCATCCCCGCGAAGGAAACATGGCGTACAACCACGGTCAAATGCCGCAGGAGCAAGTCCCCTTCCACCACTACTCCGACCAGGGGGCCAGCACCAGAGCAGAGATGGCGTGCACAAGTTCTTCTCCGCCTCCATCCTCCGCCCCCAGAACTTCCTCTGCCTCGACTCCGAGCCCAGCGCCCACGCCGACGACGCCGCGGCCGCCGCGGCCGCCTTCAACAACGACGACGGGGCCGGGGAGGAGGAGATGGTCGAGGACGACGACGGCGGCGGCGGGGCCGGGGGCGGCGGGGGGATTACGAGAGCGCGAGGCACAAGGCGGAGATCCTGAGCCACCCGCTGTACGAGCAGCTGCTGAACGCGCACGTGTCGTGCCTCAAGATCGCCACGCCCGTCGATCAGCTGCCGAGGATCGACGCGCAGCTGACGCAGTCGCAGCGAGTGGTGGCGAAGTATTCCGTGCTGGGGAATGGTGGGGTCGTGGACGGGAAGGAGCTCGATCAGTTCATGGTAATAGTTCCGTGTCTTTTCGGGGTTCTTTTTCTTTTTTGGGTTGATTTATCACGAAGTGTTTGATGGACTGGTTCTTGATTTTGTGGCTTCTCTTTTGGAATTCTTGAAGTGGGTCTATGTTAGTTTCTGACAAGTTTCTCATGGTCGGTCAATGCGATTCAGTACTTAAACCTGGAGCTTCAGTTTTTTCTGGGAATCATGGTTTTTCAGGGCGTGTAACGACTGTTAAATTTTGAAACTTTCCTCTGTTTTTTCGTTTTCTTTTGCAGTATTTAGACGCGTATTCGAATGGGAGGAATTTATTGTAGAAATGTTTTTGTGGGTTCGGCGTGTTCGCGAGAAAGATCAGAACTTGACTTCGATGTTGCTTTCATGTAATTGGCAGAGAGTCCATTGATCGGAACATGGGATATTTTCCTTCCTTTTGATAGCTTCGTTTTATATGTGGCTGTTGAAATCTTGGTAACTCTAGTTAATTTGAGTTGTCATCTTCCGAAGTATCTGCCTATGATAGAAGATTGAGAACTTGAATTGATATATACTTGTCTTCGTCCTGTTGAGTGTTGTCTCTTCAAAACCTGGTTGTTCTTATGTTGCTAACGCTTCCTCAATTCTGCATTTCCTGTGCCTTAGGGTTTGGTTTCACATTCTAACTTCCAGTTCACACAGAAAGAGAGAGAGAGAGAGAGAGAGAGAGAGAGAGAGAGATTTGTCTTGTAGCAAGGGTCCTGTCTGTCCTGTTGTTTTTTTGCTTCTTTTTTTCATGATCTGCTAGGCATTGTCGGCATTGTCTTTGTTTGAGCTTTGAAAGAATGTGAGGTACGAAAAGATGTGAAGTTTAGTGGATAGAGCGACTTTTTGGCTCAGGATTCTATTTATAATGTCCTCTTGTCGCATCAACGTAGGAATCGTGCTGTTTGAGTACACTAATAATTGAAACTTTTGAGAGTGGTTTGGAGAATCTGTTGCCACATGACTCCACTTGTGTGGTCTAGTACATGGTATCTCCCTAGATTTTGCTAGCACAAATACCATCTTCAAGATCCTTCTGTCAGCTAATCTTTGCTCGTTCTCCAAAACAAGGGTAAATATCTTACCTACTTAAAATTGCCTAAAAACTGACAAAAATTACCTGAAAAGCTGACAGAGTGTGCATTCATATACTCGAAGAGATGTCTTTTTCTGCTTCACAGTCCAAAATAATACGAATGAAAACTTGGAGCTTCTACAATTGCTTTCTGGGTCAACTGTATTTGATGTTGCTCATTAAAATGTTCCTGCAAATGCATAACACTGAGGATTTTCATGAAAACCTTTGGTGCAGTGGTATCTGATCCATTGTAAGATGGCTTCCTTGAATCTTATATCACTTAGGTTTAATAAACTAGTAGAATCACCGTTAATTCTGCAGAACTTAATCCATGTTTTGAGATGACAGAAAATATGTCATGTACGCTCATCTGAGCACAGAGATCTTCTGTGATTTTTGTATCAGCACCAAAGTGCAGAACTTGATAAAATAAACTAACACGCATTATAAGGCTTGAAGAAATTTCTGCTGTTGTGTTACATTGTCTAGCTGATACATTTTGCTATATAAATTTTAAGAAAAAAAGTGTTGTTTGCTTGAATAAATGAAGGCCGGAAGATTCCATTAATTGATTGAGACAGTGTAAACTCTCATCAATAGTTATTTTCACTCCAATCTTCTCTGTTATTTTAATATAATATTTGCATTATTTGAGCTTCAAGGTCTGCCATATAGTTTCTCATCTGAATTTTATTGTCTTCTCCCCTCTTCTGATGCAGACACATTATGTTCTATTGCTCTGTTCCTTTAAAGAGCAATTACAGCAACATGTTCGTGTTCATGCTATGGAAGCAGTGATGGCTTGTTGGGAGCTGGAGCAAGCACTTCAAAGCTTAACAGGTTGTTCCCTTTTCCTAATTCTATGTTTCATTGTCTCCTGTTGATTATGTCCATTGAGTTCACATTACCAAATTAACATATCCCTGGGTCTTGTGGAATCTCTTTTTGTTGATGTGAAGGTGCAAATAAATATCGGATTTTTCCTTATACAGAGAGTGAATAGTAGTTATATTGACGTTTTAATCGAGTCACTGTTTCTGGTGAAGGACCTTGGACATTGCTAAGTATTGTGCATTCTCTCATTGCCCTCTAGCAGATTCAATTTAAGGGTGTTTTGGGGTGACATTTGCTCTTTTTAGTTTTTGTTTACACCTTTTTCTGTAATGTTTGAAATTTCATTTTGGTTTTGAACTACAAACATCCAAATCTTTAGATTTCAAATTAATTTAAAAATTCTTTCAGGATTCTTTTTATTTTATTTTATTTTATGGGAAAGAAAGATTTTGGAGGGAAAGTTATGTCCTGAAATGCACTCTTATTTTATCCAGAAACTATGCTCCATCAGAGAAACTTTATTAGCATGACACCAGAAATTGGCTAATTATGATTTCCCTCACATTGCCAAAGCAGGAGTGTCTCCTGGTGAAGGGACAGGGGCTACAATGTCCGATGATGATGAGGATCAAGATGATAGTGATGCCAAATTGTTTGATGGAAGCTTTGATGGCCACGACAGTATGGGATTTGGGCCTCTAGTTCCGACTGAAAGTGAGAGATCCTTGATGGAACGGGTGAGGCAAGAGCTGAAGCATGACCTCAAGCAGGTATCCAGTTATTGCCTAGCACTCCTTGTTTTGGTATGTTACAATTCTTATACAATTGATTTTCTTTCCGCTTCTCAGGGCTATAAGGAAAAGATTGTGGATATTAGAGAGGAGATTCTGCGCAAGAGGAGAGCCGGAAAGCTGCCAGGTGACACCACCTCTCTATTAAAAGCGTGGTGGCAATCACACTCCAAGTGGCCCTACCCAACAGTAAGAATATTATGACTCTAATCTCATTGTTCTGTACCAGTGCATTCAAACAATTCACTGAGGCTTTCTTATTACTTTGCCTGCTTCAAAAATCATCTCAGGAGGAAGACAAAGCAAGGCTAGTACAAGAGACGGGCTTGCAATTGAAACAGATTAATAATTGGTTTATAAACCAACGGAAAAGAAATTGGCACAGCAACCCTTCGTCTTCCACAGTTCCCAAGAGCAAACGCAAGAGGTAGGCTGATTAACACAGTCAAAATCTTGGACTTCTTTCGAGAATGATATCTCACTGTGATTCTGAAAGAAGCCATGCAGGTGATCCGGATAAAGAGAGACCTATGTAAAGCAACGTCAAAAGCCACTTTCCATCTATTGGTTTGCAACAGCTGCCAATGTGAGCCCTTTCGACAGGAAAGGTCTCGGCTGATAGTTAACATGGGCAGAGAGAAGACAGCACTTTGAAGATGGTATAGCAAATGTTACGATGGATCAGCTATGCAGATCGATATACTTAAAACGATGCTTAAGAAGAGAAGGGCCGAAACCCCCCCTCGGCTTCATGCCCACCTCTTTCTAACGGAGAAGTGTATTGCTGTGGTACTGTGTTTACCTTGCCAGAAACGTGATGCGGCATGATTGCTATTAATATATCTTGTGGTGACGTTTGTGCTTATCTGATGCTAATCTAATGATCATGTCTCTTCATGGTGGAGTTTTTCTCTCAAATGTTCTCATTTGAAGCACTTCCAGTCGAATTATGGAAAGGAGCTTTACACAAGCATCGTTTTAGGCAGAAGTAGCTTGCTGGTGGCTTATAAGAACTGCACGAGTCTTGCATCATGGAACAGGGTATAATGTTTGCTTTTAGCATCATGTCAAAAACAAAGAAAGGAAGGTTCCTAAAATTCAACTGGTCAAAGTGCTGTATCTTGTAAAGGGATAGCAAGCTCATTGAAGAGCTAGTTCTAATTGGATTTGAGTTTCAACGTTACGCTCCAACGTGGGCTGCCTAACATATTTGACCGCAAAACCCAAGAAATATCTAGGCCGTTCACACTTTGACATGACATACGACCAAATGATAATAGCTTTCGTAAAAATCAATAGGAAGCATCAACCTCTCTTTGAAAGAATATCCATTGTCTGAAAACTCCAGATTTTTGGAGCACCAAATTCTTCTTTGAATCACCAAAAAGAAGGAAATATCAGAAACTATTTTGCCAATCCAAGCTCCGTGATTTTCGCTCTTTCTCGTGGATTGCTATAGCATACGTAGCTTGCACTACGTATTTTGATCTTTATTCTCGGCTAAAGAAATAAAGTGACCCCAACCTAACAACAGTTTGCCATGATAATGGAAAAATTTCTACCTTTTCATTCCTTTCCTTTACTTTTTCTCTAGTTGGGTCTTTGGTACTTTTAATTTGTTTAATCAAGTCATCCTACTTCCTTACCAAATCATTTTGACACTAAATCCAAGCCAAATCCAGCTAACTTGGCCATCGAGGACGATGCCAAAGTTCGATGTGAATAAATTTCAATTAATGTGGAGCCTATAGGGATGCCGTAGTGGAAAATTTTAGGCGCCACAATATAATGTGGATAAAATTTAGCCATACAGAATCTCGCATCGATATCCTTGCCAGAAACATTGTATTCAACTTCACAAGCCAAAGACCTCGTGATTCAGTGTAGGAGGGTCGATTAGAAAAATTTGAAAAAGCAGAACAACTTGATTAGACAATAAAAGTATGGATATCTGATAAATTAATGGCAATGATGAAAGGCGTCCACAGAAACCAAAATTTGTAATGGAAAAAAACAAAGAATGGCCAATCCAAAAGCAAAAGCCAAAAAACTACAAACGAAATCCCTTTGATTCTCATGACAGTGCGGTTCCAGCTTGTTTCTCCTGATCATTCCTGAAGCTGCCCACGAACCTAGCGGAGAAGCCCTGCATCAACAAGTCATCTTCCTCTCCGCCTCCTCCATCGAAATTGAGAGCGTAGCTCTCCGCATCATATCCGAACTTGCCGTGGGGATTCCTCTTCCTATCCGATCTCCAGTACCCGCCAACCTTCCTGATGAAGTTCTTCCACTTCGGCCCCGCCACGAGTTCTGTGGACTCCCTCACTTTCTTGAACTGGCTCATCGCCCAGGAGTCGCCGCCGTCATTGCCACCATGCTGGCGCCGCATGTAAGGGTGCGCCCACCGCGGCCCCGCCACCACTTGAGGCAGAAGCAGCTGCACCCGCTCGGCGAGACGTCGTCCTCATAGTAGTCGAAGCCGTCCTCTCCTTCGCGTCCGTGTTCCTGAATTGGTGAAGGGTATTCTCTAGAAGCCATCAGAGAGAGAGAGAGAGAGAGAGACTCTATGGAGGTCCTTTGATGAGGAAAAAGCCAATATATAGTAGGAGGATATGAGGGGAGGAATAACAAAGAAGGAAGCGCGTCAGATCACGAGCGTGTGCGTTTTGATTGGGGAGGGGGGGAAGAGAATCAGCCAGGAAACAACCGAAGACCGCGGTTACTTATACATTTCAAAAACAATAAAACAGACACAAACATCCAAGTGGATCGATCACGAATGACATCACTTCCCATATTTGTAAGCGCTGTCTAATTTGACCACCATATAAAATGGAACCAAAGGTCAAGACGCGCAACGTTTCATCATAAATTATGGAAAGAAGGGTTTTCACGATGACATCTCTTCATTTCCCCGAGAAAACGTAGTTAAAAAGAGATTTAATCCCGAGAAAACGTAGTTAAAAAGAGATTCATATTAAGATCCTAATAACACCTCTAGACTTGCTTTGAGCACTCTAATTTCTTTAAAGTAATAGCACTGGAAGCACGACCCGGCCAGTTAAGGCCAAGAGCATATCACCAATAAAAGGGACAAGCCAATAGGTTAAGTTTTAGTCCCGCAAGTTTTCATTTCACCAGCAAAAATCTGCACAAAAGTTCAGATATCACACGAGTCTTGGCTTTCATCTCGTTGACTATTGACTAGCCGTATGACCTGACCTTCAAGATACCAACCGAAGAGAGGGCATATTTTCTTGACGTTCAGGGAAACGACATTGAAAGCTCCAGGCACAAATGGGTTCCTAATAAAGCCGCCAAAGCCAGACAATGGCTGGTCAACTCGACCCGAGTGAAAGTGAACACGGTATGACTGAATGAACCACCCTTGAATGCCAGTAGACCGTTCAGTTATATTGGAATGAGACCCAGAACTGACGCAAAAAGCCAATCGAGAATCAAAGAATGGAGCTTGGCCTCACCAAGCATGTATCTTGGAGAAAAATGAATAAAATATGAAACCGACAACATTAGCACATAATAATCAGATCTACTTTTCTTATAGCATTCACACAGAAACACATCAGCCATTTTTATGATTCATCATACAAAGATGAGGAAGAGCCATCTATGAACGCCAGCTTGTTCGGTATACTCTCTGTTTCACTGACCATATAGAATACCTATGTGTGATTTTGCATCTTTTGAGTGATCTTCGTGGACATGGATCGCAGTTCATTTGCAATTTCGGTGAAGCTTGGTCTTTCCGATGGCTCCGCTGACCAGCATCTCTCCATCAGGGATCTCCATTCTGGATCACAGGACTCCGGTACTGGTGGTCGCAGTGTATTGCTCACAATACCACCTAAATGAATCAGAGTCTCAGAAATTGACAGTAAATATTCAATCATTTTAGTTAAAAAACTTGTACCTATGATGGCCCCATAATGCAAATCGGCGTATGGTTCTTCTCCAGTCAGTAATTCCCACATCACAATGCCAAATGAGAACACGTCAACCTAAGCAGTAGGTTGTCGTTAAACATATTGCAGTTAAAAGTAAATATATACTGATAAAAACAACAATATACATCCAACCACATGTATACTTGGGAAAATTAGGAAAGTGAAAATCAAAGGTGAGATGCCAACCTTCTCGGACACGAGACTACTGCTGCCATTCAAAAGCTCGGGTGCCATCCAAGGGAGCGTTCCTCGCACTCCACCTGATATCAGAGTCTGACATTTTACCTTGGACAGGCCCAGATCACCAACCTGAGAGACGTGAAAAATCAAATCGGTGGACCTTTCAGAAGTTCTGGGGATAACAAAATTTTATTATCCTATAAAGAACAGGAAACATTTTTAGATCCATGGCAAGGAAACAGCAAGTATAAAGATTGACTCGAGGCGTATTCAAGTCAAACAACAAGAATGAAAAAGATTCCATCACCTATCATCTGTCGGACAACAGATGTCACAAATCTAATCTACTCAAATGATGACCTATTCTCTGGTTAGCAAGACCCAAATGTCAGAACTTCACTAACATGCTAGTTAGACTTGGCAAAAATGTTAAAGGTGTGCAATAAATCAATCTCGCTTTTTTTTGGCAAATGAGTGGAAACTCTTATATTGAAACAGACAAATTTACTTTAAACTAATCTCGCTTGGTTTATGGTGTTCTTTCCATGGTTTGAACCAGCAGAACAAGAAATTATCTTGTGTCAGCAAGATCACCTTGTCATTAAGGAATTCTAATCACATCCCTTCAGAAACTGCCATCTAACACACATACACCGCTGTTCTTCTGAGTACTAAGACATCACCCCCAACATATCTACAAACGGTGAAATTGGGATTGTCACATGCTCGATTAAAGAAAGTTATTCAGTCTTCTTAATGTCCCTGCCTTCCACCTAATGCAGACAGCCTTTCTTTTCCACTGAATCACTCAACAGCTCCAGAAGCAAAGTTTGTATAGAATATCAAGGTAAGGATAAAATTTCATAATACTTAATAACTAGTCAAAAAGCATGCGCGACGTAACTCACACCTCTGCATTAGAGATATCATGTGAACTTCCGTATCACTCAAGCATAGAAAGAAGAGAAGAGACAAGGGAATCAGTGTAATAAAAGTTCAGCATTTTGAACTCCGATCAACTATCCATCCACTGACCTTACAGATTGGTCGATGGGGATCTCGAAGATTGACAAGAAGGTTGTCACTTTTCAAATCAAAATGCACTATGTTCTTCCCATGCAAATACTCCATACCAAAGGCCACATCCATTGCAATCAGCAGACGCTTACGCTTGTCAAGGTTCCTGACAAGAACTTAGTTTAGTAATTTGTCTTTTACGACAAATCAAAAACAAACTTAACATTTAAAAAACTAATGAAAAAGTGACCTAATGGTTGCGGACGTCTTGAAACACCCAACTCGCATGCACACAAGTCCACACAAGCGTCCGCACACAAGTGTGCATGCCCACACACAGGCATGCCCACACACACATGCACACGCACATCCACACGCATGGTGAGAGAGAGAGAGAGAGAGAGAGAGTCATACCTTTCGCTTATCTGCAAAGCATTTCGCAAAGAACCATTAACCATGTACTCCGTTACTGTTGCCACAGAACCTCCAGGACCATCAAGCACAACACCATAAAAGGCCACCACATTTGGATGATGCAAGTCAGCAAGGTTGATTGCCTCATTCCAGAAATCATATCTCTGTCTCAGCATAGCAACAGTGCCAAGGGTTCAGAAAGAATACTATTAAATATCAAAAACAACAAAAAGCAAGAAGATCCACACCATTCGCTCTTGCTCTGAGGGCTTCCCAGCAAAGCACCTATCATTGATTCTTTTGATGGCTACATCAGTACCCCTCCATTTTCCATGATAAACAGTCCCATAGGTGCCAGAACCTAATTCTCGCAACTCTTCAAGATCACTGTTCTTAATTATCTGCAGAATGGAAATCCAAGCAAATCAAGAGCTGAGTCCCAGCAAAACCGAACATGTATCATAGTGAAGCAAATCTCTTACTTGCAAGCGACCAATGCCATCTGATACTGGAAACCCGAAATTCATCCTCTCTGCCACTGTAGAATTAGCATCCTGCATGAAAATGTCAGACGTACATGATCATCAAAATGAATGCACTTGAAGGACAAAGCAACCTCATGTGTACAAACACTTTATGAACACAAAAGAGCTCAATCACCTCAGTGTCAGCTTCTTGCTGCACATCTTTATCCTGGTATGCTTCATGAGTGGACTCATTTCCTTCATACACTGTTAAATCAGGATTAGAAGGAAGAGCTGGCTGAAGAACAGAAGCAGCTACACCCTCAGCAACATTCTGAAGATCTTGCTTGATGAGATCCTCTGCTGAACCTTCAGAAGAGAAATTAAACAACTATAAAAAAAATATAAGGGGGAGAAAACAGAAAACTAACTTTAGAAACATAGAAAATCCTATAAAGAACAACCTTTGGAAGATGGAAAATGCTCTGAACTGACATAGTTTGTGAGATTATTGGATGGTTGCTGGACTCCATCCTCCAACTGTACTTCTGCATTCAAGTCCCCGACCTTTGCAGAACGGTTATCCAAGAATTGATCCTTAGCTCCAAGGCCTTCTTTTCTTAGTGCAATTTTGGTAGGTTTTGGAGGAGGAAAAGGAGTATCATAATTAAAATTCCAGGGATCCTGGTTTAAGAAAAGTGACTTTGAAGGATCCTGGACATCATCAGCCCGACCATTTGAGTTTGTAGTTCCAATATCACCAGGAACATTCATCGGCTGGAAAATAGAAGCATCGTTGTTCCATGGAGCACTAGAAGAAATCCCCTCAGTCACAGAGGCCAAGCCAACCCCAGAGAACACAGGGTTGCCATGATAGACACCTTCAGGTTCTGCTTGGACAACTATCCTGGATTGTGAATTTGATCTTGGGATACCAACATTAAGTGGTTGAGACATGTTTTGGAATTCCACCGGTCGAATATCACACAAATAAGGAACTTCAGGTGCCGAAAGGGCGGAGGTCTCGGAAATTGTGGCTTGAGTAGTCTGAGGGAACATATAGGATGTATCGGGGAAAATGTCCCCTTTCAGATTTTGCTGTACCTTTTGCTTCAATATTTCTGCCTTTCTTTGTTCTTCACTTGGCAACCTACCATGCTCAATGGCCAGCAACTCAGGGGAGCTCATCAGTAGATTTTCCATTCTCTTATCAATGGGCTTTACAGGATCCATGGAAACAGAATAGTCCAGATTATCTACTCTAGATTCAACACCAGGAAATTGAGAATATTCTTTTGAAAATTCATAAACCTGGTGTTCGGATGACTGAGCAGGTTGGCCTCCTACAGGACAAGAATCGGCAGTAACTGGCTTGCTAGCCATGGCCTCCAATTTAGGCTGGGCTTGAGCTGGCATAAAATGCTGCTGGACAACTATTTCAGGAGAAGACTCTGGAACAACAACAAAGCCCTGCTTCCTAGAATCAGGATAGTCCACTCTTGGAAAAGCAGCGCTCTGGTTTTCATGTCTTGCCTGCAAATCTTCATGAAGCTTTTCCTTATGAGCAGAAACTTTAGGTTGAGTGCCATTTGCTGGATCAATGAGACCATCCCCTGGGGTTCCAGTTATCTTGACCCTGTTCATTGGACGAGATTGTGCATTGTCTTCCATGCGGAGACTATGGTAAATTGAGCTTGAAACCGGTATATGAGCAGTAGCACTGTCTCTTTGGTCGCGCACCATGCTATCAGAATGTGCATGAGGCAATGCTTTTTGACACATAACGCATTCATCTAACCTTGGAACATTCTCAGCCTGCTGATGAGCTGTAGATCCATCAGAGAAAACTGCCTGTCCCGGGGTAAAAGCTTGATGCCAACCATAAGCACCACTAAACATCGCAGGAGGAGCCTGGACTTGATATGCGCTGTGATTTTGCTCAACAGGAAGAAGAACCAACCTCTGTCCAGATGTTCCATCATGCCCCAACTGAGTTTGTTGAGGATGAAGTAATGGCTGAACTACAGCTGGCCTCAAACCCACTTGCGAAGATGCTGGAATCATTGTCATATGTACGGGAGATATGAACTGATGTGAATTACCACTGACAGCACTCTCAGAGAACTGTTGCTGGGTATACACAGGCCCAGAAGTTCCCAACAGATGAGGATTTGGAAAACCCATCAGAGGAGGCAGAGGAACATAATCGGTTTGGTTGACATTCTCCTTGCGCTGGTCCACATAACTCTGTGTGTAAGGTGAAGCTGATGGAATTCCTCCTGCTGCTTGCTGCATATCATAAGCCAATGGTCTATGTGGCATGGATTTTTCTAGCTCAACCTCTGGTTGTAGAGATGACGCTTGGAGAGGCCCAGACTTGACTACTGGAATGCTGACAGTTGCAGAAGAATCATCAGCATAAGTCGTAGGGCTTTGATCAACAAAAAACAATTTTGAAGTATCACTAGAGGCGGCTAAATTCCCTCCAGGAGATAACGTGCTAGTCGATGGTGGCCCACTTAAATCTGCTTGGATAGGAACTGCACTATCAACAGCTTCATTACCACTAAAATCAGAATTTTGCGTGGATGTTGCACTTGCTATACTCTCTTTCCTAGTAATGCCACTGCCCATACCATCCACCATACCATTGACTGCTTCAACATATCTCTGCCCACTACTGTGCAAGTCCCCAAACTGAATCATTCCTGAAGAATCAGGCTCAGAAGCAGAGAAAAGAAAAACTCGTATCTTAGCTGAACCATCTGAAGACCTCTGGACCAACTTCTCATACTCTTCCATCATATTATCAAGATCATCAGGGCATGAAACTGAAACTAGAGCATCAAGATCCTCATCGGGGAGCTGGTACTTAACAACAACTGGCTGTCCATAAGTATCCATCATCTTCTGCATTAACTCATTAAAGCTCACATCTCTCCTAACGCTAATGATTCTTGTTTGGCCTCCAACATATCTCAACATACCATCACTTGGTCTAGGTAAGATTTTACCCCCAAAACTACACAAGAACTTAACTTTCTTTCCTGACACTGAATCTTCACCCCCTTCTTCGCTTGGCTGACCAACCCCACTTCCACTACCTCGGTTGCTCAAATGGGGCCTCCGGCCAATTCCCGAATCATTACTACCCTGCTCTTCCACATTCCCGCTGTCCCTACCAACCAAATTCCCACCAGAACCACTTTGATTCACAATTTGACCTCCAACCTGATCCACTGCATTGCTGATGATCCTATTCCCTACATAAGGACCTTGACCAAACCCTGGCATTGCCTCATTACCATTCTGATCAACGGCATTTCCTCCTCCTGGACTCACTAAACTAGGGCTATACCCGAACCCCAGAGCTGGATTTACACTCATATGTCCATAAGGAACTGGTGCACGAGGATACCATGTGGCGACACCAGGCGCACCGTTCGAGTATGCCAAACCTCCGTATCCGACGTCCGGAACTGCTGCTGGATAGAAGAACGGCATCGACTGCGGGCTACCCACATCAGGAGCCGTGTTAACAAAGAAACCTTCCCCGGTCCGGGCGGCAGCCGCGGGCTGCGCAGCGCGGGCCTCCTCGGCCGCTGTCCGAGCCACGTTGAGGGGTCTTAGATCCATGGGAACGGAGCTTTGGTCGAATGCCATTCTTCCAACGAATATTCACCGCCACCCGAATCCGGCAATGCGAGGAACAGCGCAAAAGCGAGGTCCTTTTTCCTCTTCCTAACAAACTACTCACCTCCCCTATGTGGGTCCTTCTATTTACATTCAGATTCTGGGCAGTACCCGCGAAACTGCACCAAACACAATTGAGATTGACCCGATTTCATCTCGAAATGAACGATCTTTCAACAAACCCAGAAAAAGAAAACCAATAAAAAGAACCGACAAAAGAGCACAAAACGATCAACTAAGAAATTAGATAAGCACCACCACCTACCGGAGGGGGAGAGAGGCGAGCTGAGTCGGCGGAGAACAGTGCTCCAGAGATCACCAGAGCAGATGGAGAGCTCAGCTTAGGGCTTGGCTTCCTCTGAATTCTCTCTCTCTCTCTCTGCGAGAACTTCAGGTGAATCTGCAGTCTTCTTCAATCTCCTCAATCTTCTCTGTTTTTCTTGAACCTCTTTTAGCCTTCTTTTTTATTTTATTTTTTTGGTTTCCTCTTTTTATTCGGAAATGGAGGTGAAATTTGGAAAGATATATAGTTTTAATCAATCGATTTCATCTATTCATTTCTTAGGAACGAAGGACATGAGAAAGAGAGGGGCCACGTGGAGGGGGCATGCAGTTTTTTTTTCCTAAAGAAAATGAAACAAAAATATCGCCAGATTGCTCGAAAGTTTCACAATTCATCGTCAAATGATTAATATATAAAAGATATCGATTGAAAAGTTAATTACAAACGAGCATGCTCGTCTCTCACGGCCGGCCTTCTTTAAAATTTGATCGGAGTTCAATTTTGCTTAAAATAGGGAAAAGAATTGTTATTTGGAAAAAAAAAAAAAAATCCCATCACCCAAATAAATAAATATAAGAGTAAAACGGCATTTTCAAAGTGAAAACTTTGGTTGCACAGTACCCTTGTCACGGGGCAAAGCTAAACCCCAGGTTTGTCCGAATTTGCCATAGAAACGAGACAACCATGTTGTCCTGGCTTCATTGACTTATGTTATTTCAGGTCATTGTTTCATTGGTAAATTCAAAACCATGCAACATGTAGTTTAAAAACTACTTTCTTCTCTAATGAACTTTAAAATAAAAAACAGCAAGAATTTGGAAAAGTGGATATTTTCTATATGATTTATCTTATCGTCTTGCTTTTGGGTGGTTTGAACTGAAGGGAATTAGTCCTTGCACAGGCTCTTAGACTTTCTGTATTTCGCTTTTTAATTATGGTCCAATGGATAAGGCGGGTCAAAAAAAGTGGAGAAAGTGACAAGAAAGAAAGTGGTAGAGCGACCGCCGTGGAATTGGGCCTTCGAATGAATAGAAAAATGAAGTTGGTGCCTTTTTGTCCGAGGTATATACGTATGGAAGACATAACAGATGCTCTAAACAAAGGCCATTTCAGCCTAGAAATGGAAAAGGGTCTCAACTAAACAGTTGAAGACCGATATCATCATTATAAAAAGGTACATGAAATGGTTGGGTAGGATTGAATAAAGCCATTTGTCTTCCACTTTTTGTTCATTGCTTACCCTTTCAATGTGATATCACTCCATTGCATAAAATATCATACAATGGCCCATTTTCTATTCATTTCATAAAAAAACATATGAATGTGTCGTTGAATCTCATTTGATCGAATACAAAAGATTATTCTGCAGTGGTGTGATATTTAAGTGAAAATGATAAAATTGAAACTATTGTTATAATGATGACAGAGATAAATAGATTCGATCATGAATCATTGTTATTGTTATTATTTTGTTATTAATACATGGGTACAAATGAGAACCCGCGACTTGAAAGTCCATAAAACACCCTGCAAGAAAAAAATTAGATGGCAAGATGCAGTTTGCTCGAATCACTATTTTTATTTTGTATTTGTACACGATAGCATGTTGCGGAAGATGCCTTCCCTAACCATTTGATGAGCTTGACTAGAAATCCACATTATATACAGTCTGTTGCCGTGCCTTATATCACCAATTTAATTGAGAAAAATGAAAGAGTGTAGTACCACAAACTTCAAATTTCTTAACATGGGACAAGCCATGAATTTTACTACCTCTCAACATTGTCATTTGGTGAAATTATTAGGAAACTATAAATGGCAAGATGGATCTTTTTGTTTCTTGTCCTTGCAAAATCATCGCGATGAATTATTCTTTACATGCAAGGCAACAAATCTACGACAAAGTACTTCTTAGGTATGCATATTACACGGAAAAATTACAAGATCAGAATTATTAATTGAGAATACGGGGTTTCAAATTCCAACCTTGCCTGGCTACCATGCTATGTGATTAGACATTAATCGTCTCTAAAATTGTTGATGTTCCGCGACATAGCATGTCCCAAACCCTAGCACCTTTGCATGAATTATATACGTGACAGAAGGTTTCCTGACTTCGTGGTGTCTTCTTGCTTTCTTTCACGGGAATCAACTAAACTGACGTGATATAACGATACACGTTCGGATGGACACATCCATTCAATGCTGTCCTGGTGTTTGTGTGATGTGTCTCTGTATTACAACTTTCCCACCAACTTCATGGAAAGCCACCGTTGCCAAGAATACCGCAAAACAGCGATTGTCCCTACGAATGGTCCAAACACGGTCAACAGCAAATGCCAGATCGCGACTCATCATACCAACTTTGTTTCATTTTGGTTATCTATTGTCTTTTTTCTTTCTTTTTTATATTTCTTTTGTGGATTGTTAATTAAGAATTCATTTATTTTGCGAAAAATAAGTGATTAAGAAAATATTTTTTTCAAAAGACTGCTTGTGTCGTTTGAAATAATTGGTCGGTGAAAAATATTTTCATCACCAATAATAATCCATGTCTAAACATTTTAGTAGACGATAAAAATAGTTTTCATCTTTAATTCATTTTCTATGTGATACAATAATCCATTTAAAAAAAATATTTTCAAATTATTTATTTCCGCGAAAACAAACAAAGCTAGAATTTTTTTTTTTTAAATAATCACTTGTGTTGCGTGAAATAATTAGTCGATGAAAAAAATTGTCATAATTAACAATAAATTATGTCTAAATAATTTTGTGAATAATGAAGATATTTTTGCTCATTTAATCTTACAAGTGACGCAAGTGATTAATTTGGAAAATATTTTCCAAATTATTGGTTTCTTTAGAAAGAAATGCACTCTTAAAATGTTTTGAGACCTGTTTTTGTTTATATAATCATCCACGATCGTTTTGATTCAATTAAGACAATATGAGTAGGCTCTTTTCTTGCTAGCTGGTTCAAACAATTGATTATGTTCCTTGATGCTTTCTTCGGGTATATTAAGTGTAATATTGTTACTGTTAACGATTTTATTGTCTTGTCATCAGTCTCTTTCATTCTCAATGACTCAACAACGTACCTAATTAAATTGAGATGGAAGGAACTAGATGTTCCAACAACATCTTGACTTGTTGACTGTTGGATGATCTCTTACCGATATTCTGGTCCAAGGGACATCATACCTTTACTGTTTGCATTCTTCAATTGCGTGAAGATTAATTATGAACTGTCCCGGATGGATGCTTTTGCATTTCGCAGAGCCCGTGACCTTGTTTTTGTTGAAACCCCATTATTTTTGTGGTTGTATCATGTGCAATTGCCTGAATCACGGAACATTCTTTAGGCCAAAACTACTTTTTCTCTCTGGTTGAGCTGTCCACAGGAAAAAAATAAAATAAACCAATCGGATTTGAACCTTTCAAATGGGGATTCCTTGCGTGGAGTGTCCGTACCTTTGCCTTTCATCAGTGCAAGCAAATTCTGTCCCTATTGTTATAAAATACTGCAGAGTGGCACAATGCTCTGCTTCTGCATTGGGTCCCGATGCATACGATGCACTCTCCCTAATAGCTGATGCTAATGTGTAATGTCTCAAATAGAATATCGGATGGTAAGCAGATACTAGGCTTCCTTTACTGTATTGATGCGATCAAACTAAAGTCTAATCGATGGAATCGAGTGTTTGAGAATCATGTTAGGACCTGATGATTCTTGCTATCTTATTCATTCAAATGTCTAGCAAATTTGTCCTGAATCTCACCATTGGTCTTAGTAGATTCATGAATATTGCCACAGCATAGCATCAAAGTTTGCATCCTCTAAAAAAACTCACGATCTCTTGTTGATCCGTTCAAGATGGTCTAAATGGGCAAGGCAACTCAAGTTTTCTCCATTACTTTCACTGTAATAATGTACTCGCAGCAGAATATAAGGAAAGAGTAGAGAAACAACATCTTAGAGAATGATTTTGGAAAAATCGAGACTATAAAGGGAATCAACACATCCGAATACCTTTGGATACAATTTGAGAGACGCAGGAACCGGTCCAACAAATGACAGAATCGGTTTAATCAAACAAGCTTGGTTGGGTCACCAAATGTACCACTAATGTGGCAAGACAATACTGGCTAGAATCAGCTAACGTGGCAAAGACATAAATCGACCCATGGTAGCTGGTACCGACGTGTCGGATGACTTGATCTCCAATTTAATGTGGCAGATGATGTGTTAATTGATAGGGCGATGATTAGACGTCACTAGACCGTTGGTCTGACAAGTAAATAACATCAGCAAGCACTCGTGCAAGGAAGGTTGTTAGCATGTGGGGGGCACATGAAGTGCACGAGAGCAATTTGATCCCCAGCTTAGTGACGCATGGAGGTGCGTGCAACAGTAGAATATGCAAGGATTTCAGGATCTGGGTTGTCTAAAGATAAGGACTGAGATGGTGGCATTGGTTTTTTCAAAAGAAGCAACGGAGAGTGTGGTAAGAGAGCGAACACCACCATGACTAAGGATACCACCACCACCGTGGAGGAGATCGTGGGCGCTTCCTCAAACAAAAATAACTTTGATACATGTCTAATAGCCCGATTCAAAAATTTAAAGCTAATAGGTAAATGAAGACTAGAAGTGTCAACAAGTTGAGTATCCCCTGATGACCGAATCATCCCAAACCAAATCAGAAAAGCCAACGTCAAAGAGAGAAATAAACAATTAGAAGGGGTGCTGAATCTGATGAGCTTGATAGCTTCAAGCCCCATTGAAGTAACAAAAAAATGGAGGCCTCGCGAATTAGGTTTTCAAAAGTAGAAAAAATATCGGGCTTTACTAACTTAATAGTTTTTGGGATACCGTGAGAATAATAATCTATTGTGAATTATAAATTCCTGAAGAAATGGATCTTGCAACAATTTATAATTATTTGTGATTTGATTTTTTGTAGTTTATAATAAATTATTATTCTCATAATACATTAAAGATTGTCACGCGATCATTTCTCAAAAAAATCAGGCCAGAAACTTGACGAAGTTGGAAATTGCTTAAAACTGACCAATGTTGATGACATATCTCACTCAATTACTAGCCATCTCTTGGAAATATAATGACAAAAGCTGCAATGGCACACCCAATTCAATCAAATGCGAGAAGGAATGGCTGAAGCGTCGAACCTGGGGTTGAAGAAGAAGAGGAGGAGGGTTTCTTCTTCTTCTTCCCCATAACCATGACCAACCCGGCGCAGTTGTTGTCCTCGTTTAGTCTTCTCCGCTTCATCAAGCATGCAGAAGAGGCATGGCGACCGCTTGAGCTCAAGTCCGAGCATGATTAATGAAGAAACGTGGCGGAATGGGATGATGTCGGCAGCGGCAAAGAAGAAGTTGATGAAATCGCCGTCATGGACAAAGATCAGAAATCTTCACGACAAGTTATGCATTTGGATTATGCGTATTGCAATGGAGGAATCATTCTCCTCCTTTCGCTCACTCCATCTCTGCGCTAATAGAGCCACAAGAGCAACCAATGGACTTGATTACACCCGAACCGAAATGAACTTTTAGAAATCTGTCTGGTTTACTTACTACTACAGCCCAATGGGGTCGGGTTCCGGTCATGTCTGGTTCAGTTTGGCCAATTCGATTTGAACCACTAATAAAGATCACGCGTATATAAAGAATATATAAACCTGTAAACAAAAGATGTAAGATATTTTACTACTCCATCCACATGCGAGTCAAATTATGATCGAAATATGTACTTTCAAGTAGAGGGGCTGCATTGAAATACATTGAGGCAAAATTTGACTCAAATGCCAAGATAAATTGAGGCAAAATTTACAATGTGCGGAATAGAAACATACCCTTTATTGCTTCTTATTTATTTGATATTTTCACACGCATTCCTATGTGCTTTCTATGTTCGGGCCGAAAAATGAAGCAGAAGAAAAAAGATGACGCGATTCTATGGACGGACAATGACAGGAGACCGAACGCATTAACCACGTCTTCAAAGCACACGACGCCCTTTCTCTCATGTAATCGCATGCGTCGTTCTTTCCGGCTTTGCCGGCAACCTGGAGGCGAAGTTCCTCGACGGCAGCTCGTCGTCCACTTTACCCTCGTCGGTGCCGCCGCCTTCATCGAAATTCATGGAGTAACTCAGCGCGTCGTAACGGAGATCCACGGACGAGTGCCGCCTCTTGTGCCTCCCGAGACGCGACCTGGCGTGATTCTTAGCCTTGTCCTTGAATTCAGGCATCTCCGGGGCATTCATCGGCCTCGGCGACAAAAGGGACAACCTCCCAAGCAGAGGAGATGGGGCGTCGCGGTAGGAGGGCAAAGGGTCGTCGTCGTCGTCCTCTCTGTGGCAATGGCGCATGTGGAAGCAACACGGGAGCTGGCGGAGGGAGGACTTGAACATCTGCCGGAGAGAGGTGGGGCTGTCTAAGTCCATGGCGGTGGCGGCAATGGGGCGGTACGGAGGCATGGCCGGGGGGGTGGCGGGTCTCTAAAATTATATGGAGGAGACGAGGGGAAGGGATGATGGGGTAGAAAGGCAGGTTGGAGACAGAAATAGCATACTGACGTGGTAACGAAAGAAATCTCGATTCTCTTTTTCTGTAAAGGAGTGGTTTTACTTCTTTGAAGGCGGAATTTTGGGGAAGTTGGGATATTTCTTGAAGTTCCTGTCCAGATCTTGATGTCGCAACCAATTTTATTCCTGTGAAAGCTGAAAGGAATTTACGGAAAATACATTAACCTCTTCTGGAACTTCTTTTGGCTATTTTGTTTATCGAACATCAATACATACATACATACCTATAAACACATGTATTACATTGATGTTCTTAAATTCGGGCGCATAAAAAATCTAGACATCTGAATAATTTAATTATTCATGGGATCATAGAAAAACAACGGGAAAAGAACCAAAATAGTCATAAACCTTTTGTATTGGTACCAATTCAGTCCTAAACTTTTGATTGAATCAATTTAGTCCTAAACCTTTTTACATTGGTACCAATTCAGTCCATCCGACTAATTTAAGCCGAAAATTACTGATTAGGCTGTCGTCGGTCTTATGTGGCGCCATGTGGACAAATTTTATAATTTTTTATAATTTTTTTCAGATTTTTTAAATTATTTTTTATTATTTTTCCTTTTTTCTCTTGTTTTTTTCCTTTTCTCCTAACCCCTTGGCCGGCGAGGTCGCCGGCCGGCCGACCATCGCTGGCCACAGGCTGGTCGGGGCGAGGGGCCTCGCGCCCTCGCCGGCCACTGGCGAGGGTGTCGACCCTCGCCTAGGTCTAGGCGAGGGCCAAAACCCTCGCCGGTTGGCCGGTGAGGGCCTCTGCGCCCTTGCCCGTTGGCCGGCGAGGGCGTGGTAGCCCTCACTCGTGGCAGGCGAGGGCATCGGGTCCTCGCCCAGATCCAGGCGAGGGTTGACGCCCTCGCCCGTTGGCCGGTGAGGGCCGCCGCGTCCTCACTGTGGTCGACGAGGGCGCAGAGGCCCTCGTCGGATCCGGGCGGGGCCGATGCCTCGCCTATGGCCGGCGAGGGTGCGAGGCCCTCGCCGGCCAATGGGCGAGGGTTTCGGCGCTCGCCCGTGGCCGGCGAGGGTGTAGAGGCCCTCGTCGGCCAATGGGTGAGGGTTTCGGCCCTCGCACGGACCTAGGCGAGGGCCGACGCCCTCACCGTGGCCGGCGAGGGCGCGAGCCCCCTCGCCCGACCAGCCCGTGGCTGGCGATGGTTGGCCGGCCGGCGACCTCGCCGGCCAAGGGATTAGGAGAAAAGAAAAAAAAAAAAATAATTTAAAAATCTGAAAGAAATTATAAAAATTATAAAAAATTATAAAAAATTATAAAATTTGTTCACGTGGTGCCACATAAGGCCGTCGGCGGCCACATCAACAATTTCCGGCTTAAATTAGCCGGATGGACTGAATTGGTACTAATATAAAAAGGTTTAGGACTAAATTGGTCCAATCGAAAAGTTTAGGACTGAATTGGTACCAATACAAAAAGTTTATGACTATTTTGATACTTTTCCGAAAAACAACACATACACATTATACCTTCTCAATAAGCTCTTTTATTCATAATTTATAACATTTGTTGTAGCACGCGTGTTAGCACAAACTGTTGGGATATAATATGCGGAATTCTGGGGATCTTGCAATTTACGTCAATGCAAAATCACTCCAGGAGAAATTAAACGAGAAAAATAAGGACACAGAAATTTACGTGGTTCGGTCCGAGATATCGATGCACCTACGTCCACCTTGGGAGGCCACAGCTGAAGAAATAATCCACTAAAATCGGAGAATCGAGTTCAATCAATTTCAATCGCCAGTGTTTCCCACACCTGCATTTAACCCCAAACCCAAAGTGTTTATAAATAAACAACTCTTGAATATAAATTCACGACACAAAAATTATCACGCCACTCCAAGATTCGTGCGGCTTCAAGAGCTTGCGACTCGTCTCAAGCGGCGTGGACGTGCGAAGGCTTCTCGGACGTACGCGAGAACGCGGCTTCTCTGTGTGCGGCTTCGCGCGGCTCTTTTTCAAGACAGAGGAAGAAACCTGCATTTTTCTTCTGCTTTTATACGTGTGCCCTAACCTGGGCCCACCATCACTTTTGTCTACGTGCAGGGGACTTCTTCTTCGGCGTGGAGTGTGTGTGGGCCCAACAAGTCAAAGTCTTGACTTGGGCCTCACGAAGAAATAATTCGGCTTCTGCAGGTGCGTGTGCCCTCTTGTTTCGCACGTACGAAGGAGGAAATCCAAGAAGAAATTATTTCTTTCTTCTTCATCCGATTTATAATCCGCTTGAAAAAAAACTTTATCGACAAATTCGATTTAACAAATCGTTATCCGAATTCAAACTCGAGACATTTAATTTAACACAAACATTGGCCAAATAATCAAGAGTGAATGTCGAGGCTCTAAAATAAGGTCGTGGGTTGCCCTATCCGGAACCGTCCTGATCACTACCTAAAACTATTGGATTCATGTCATGTAGCGATTTAACACATCATATGGAAATAGCTAAATCATCCGTTCGATCTTCCCCTAGTTTGAGGACAAGCAAGCCCTAGATTTTGATCTGGGGCTCAATCAAGCTCCCTTGAGTTGAGCCTCAAGCTTTGACCCACCGCGGTCGGCTCTCATCCTCGTCGATGGCGAGAGGGGATGGGCTAGAATTGTGCCCAAAAATGTAGGAGAGAGAGAGAGAATCTGAACTAAGTTTTTCTTAATCTATGTCTTCACGGGATCTTACAGTATTCCCTAGCATCCGATAATAATATATAATTTGGAACCACTAACTTAAACTTCCATTTTATGATCGAGAATTTTATTTTATTAATGCTTTATAATTTTTGTATGTCTAAATATAAGTTGTAGTTAGTATATTATGGCAACAAGTGGTGATAATTATAGATGATAATTTACTATAATACAAGTTTAATCTTAGTAGAACTCGGTTCTTGGTTTTAGGGTACGTAGGGTATGTTCTAGGTTTCAAAAATAAGAAACCTATTCCAGTAGGTGGGTTCAAGTTCTAAATAGAAACACAATGAAATAAAGTATAAAAGCAAGAAAGAGAAATCGAAATACAAGATTTATCTTAGTTCACCTTTAAACTAGGACCATATCCAATAGAAGATTCCACAATAATTAGCATCTCACACATTTCTGTTACAACCTTCTATTACAAGATAAAATAGATTATATATATTCAATAGTTAGTCATTGATCAAAACCCAAATTATTAATGAAATATATACTCAAATTACAAAAGTCCTCTAATGGCTTGGGGGGCATTGCCCCCTTGACCTTTCCTTGGGTGGCCCTCGGATCCCTGCCCGCTCACCAAGGAGAGTGATCTTTATGCTTTATGGTCGATGAAGAGTATGAACCACACATCCTTACAAATAGTGCAAGAATAGTACCCCCACACCCCTAAAATTAGGATGGATTAGATGCTTCCACCGAAGGCAAAACAGCACAAAAAATTTGTTAGGTGTTCCTTACATCAAAAGCGAAGAGGATTTTTAAGTGGTTCAACATAGGTTGAATTGCGATTCATGCAGTTGGGAAACATATGGCTGCACGTCTTAGTCTAGATTAGTATAATGCTCAAATTGCCACCACAGAAAAACCTTGAGGTAGAGTGTGGTGTTGCATATTGCGTATGCGTGAGAAAATCCGTAATTGATGTATCTTCTACTATCATGAAAGAGCTGCCTGTCTTCATTTCGTGAAATACAAGATATTTAAAGATCTGAAGATGTAATAAAAATATCGTGTACTCCTCAACCCAAAAATTCTCTCCAAGAGCCCAAAACTACATTGTCAAAGGAAGACAGAACCAAAAGAAAGCCCAAAGCCACGAGCTATTTCAAATATCCAAGCCCAATGAATTATATTCTTCACTAAGTTGATTTTGGAAAATCGACCAATTTACGTGTGATTTAATGCAAGTCTGATTTATGTGCGCATTGTTTTTTATAATATGGATCTTGTTAACGACTGTCCTTAAAGCACTCTTTAAGCATAATTAATGAAGAAAATTTCTATTTTTTAAAGTTTTAATTGCGAATATCAAGAGGGACAGTCAGTCCTACTCTTTGTTTAGTTATTTATCAAGTATGTCCTTGGCCCTTCTTAACAAAATGCTTAAAATATAAGCGTTGCATGTTCTTCATTTGCTCAATTTGCTTAAAATATATACGGTTCAGGACATGGATCGCTTAATTTATGCATTAAGCTAAGGGCGCCATTTTACTAGCCTTAAACTCATGGCACATCTCTAAAGGCACGTTTGGTAACGTTTCTATTCCGAGAAAATTGTTTTGAACATAAATAGTTTTTTCTATTTTTGTTCCTGGAAACAATTTCTGAGTATAAGAATGCGCTTGATAATTGCAAAAAATTTCTATTCAAGAAATAGAAATGTGTTTGGTAAACTTGTATAATTTTGTTATTTCTTTAAATTTTTCAATTTTTTTCCTTTTTTTCTTCTTTATTCTTTTCTTTTCCTTCTTTCTCCTTTGTGGCCGGTCGTCGGCCACGGTCGTCGGCCACAGTGGTGACCGGTTGCCGACCACAGTGGTGATCGGCAACCGGCTGGGCAAGGTCCAATGAGCTCGCCAGACCCTCACCAAGCCACTGTGAGGGCCGACGAGCTCGCCAGACCCTCACCAAGCCACTGTGAGGGCCGACGAGCTCGCCGCAGCCTTGCCGGGCCACGCAAGGCTCGGCCTTGCTAGAGGCCGAGCCTCACCGGTGGCCTCTAGGGCCAAGCGAGCCTCGCCAAGCCACCGGCGAGGCTCAACCTCACCCAAGCGGTGCGAGGTCGGCCTCGCCTTGGCTTGGCGAGGTTGAGCCTTGTGCTGGTCGGCGAGGGTGAGCTCGAGCTTACCCAGATCTGGCAAGGCCGAGCCTCGCCCAGCCTAGCCACAGCAAGGCTCGGCGTCGTCGGGGGCCGGAGAAGCTCGGCGTCACCAACCCTTGTCAACTAGTCGCTGGCCATGTCCGAGGTCGGTGACCGGCCAAAAGGAAGAAGAAGGAGAGAAAAAATAAGAAGAAAAAGAAGAGAGAAAAATTGTTTCTCGGAATTGTTCCCGAAAAGAAAAAACAACTTTTTTCTACTTCTTGTTTTTGTTTCAAATCCGTTTTTTACCAAATACGTTTCTATTCTTTTTTTGTTTCCCGGAACAAAAGAACACAAATTTTTTTCTAGGGAACAAAAACACTTTTTGCCAAACAAGGCCCAAATGTCTGATTCCCACGAAAATGGGTCTTCTATAGAGATTACATCAGGCAGCAATGAAACATAACATATTAATAAGATATGAGATTTCCCAAAATACAGGCATTACATTGATTGAAAAATGCTTTTTATATCATGTGTGTCCTTTGATTAGTTAATCGTATTATGACATGTCAATTATGCAATCAATACATAAAATAATTTTCCTTGTTCAGACATTATTTTTATGTTCTTGAAAATCTTCCGATTTTCACCAAGAAATCTCTCGATTTCTTTCTCATTTCTTTGTGCTTAGCAAAGGAATTCACTTCCCCATCATCCCATATTGTACAGGACTATTGACCCATACAACATTACTCAAGGGTCCCTATCATGTGAAACAAGGACGCGCTTGTGATTAATCCCTGGATGCAAATTCAACACGGGGCAAGTAACTTCTCATGAATCATAGAATATATCTCTCGATACAAGTAATACCTAACTTTAAGGTGAATCTCTAATTCCTGGACGGGCTACTTAACGCCTAAGTTTTCTCTCCTCTTTCGTGGGGTTCGATCTATTGCTAGTAGAGATGAGCAAAGCCTTTAAAATGCTTATCAAAGAGAGGTGAAAACTGGGGGAAAGCATGCCGCATAAATCAAGTAAATGAGTATGCACGTAGCAGGTTTTGACTTTCTCTAATCAGCCCATTGAAATTTCGAGGTAGGATGGTCAGCAGCAGGAAAGAAGCTTCTTTCTTTCTTTTCTGTCCAAAGAAAGAACGAGGAAGATTCTCCAACCTTTACTTCTTGACAAGAATTTTAATACCGTTTACTAGGTTTATCCTTTTTCACCTGCACTGCATATATACCGAGCAACAGACGCTGGCAAGATCTGCCTTGCTTCCGCAGCACCCTTCTTGTATAAGTAATATTCATTCGTCGACTGCATATATTCAAAGCTGATTCCCCACTTTATATTAATCCGCATACATCGTAAAGTCGATAAAGCCATGATGCTTCCCGGCGTTGAGTGCGCCCGAAGAAGAAGGTTCTATCAGAGCGGAGGACAGCCCAACTCACCTGTCGTCGCTGCTGCCGCAATCACAGTTACTACAAGACGTTCCTCGTTCTGTCTCTACACAACCCACCATGCCGCGACCTCCTCTTCTAGAGTATGTGGTTCCGTCCTTCTCTCTCTCTATTGCACAAAGTCGTAATCAGATACTCATGAGATTTCAGGCAAAGAGGTTTTAGATGCAACGAGTAATGTTTTGTTGAGCCTCTTCTCTTCAACATATTTTATTTCTTATATTCAAAGTTGGGCTATCTTGGATTTATCTCTTGATCTGATGCATCAATAAGTTTTTCATTTTCTTCTGTTGTGAAAAATCAGCAAATTAGAAACATAATCAACCAAGCATATGCAGATGAGGAGGAACTGGGAAGAGCGGCAAGGGAAGCCAAGCACAGACTGGATGAGAGGTTGAGAACTCGGTGGGAACCAGAAACCATAAGAAGGTACACGGATGAACTTGCACAATGAATTGTAGCAAAAACCTTCGGACTCCGTTATTGTGTGAGATTTGTTAGTTCTCTAAATTTGAATCGGAGTGAAAAACCATTTACTTATTATCTTTGTCCGGTTTTTTTAGGCACAACGATGGAGAGAGCTCGAGAGCAAGGAAATTGCAATTGCAGACCATGGTTCATGGACTGCAGAGCGTCGGCAGAGGCGGCAGTTCTTCCAATTCAAAGAGATTCAGTTGGAGCAAGATGATGAGGTGGAGAGCCACGGACCAGGACGTGTGCGCCATTTGCCTGGAGAGGTTCGAGGTTGGCGAGACCCTGGTGCACCTACCCTGCGCGCACCGATTCCACTCGAGGTGCGCGGTTCCGTGGCTCGAGGCTCATGCTCATTGTCCCTGTTGCCGAATGGGCATCTCCACATAGTCATACAGGGGAATTTTCCCTGCGACTTCCTTCTTTTGAAATGATGTGTAACTAGGAGAAGATAGCATTGCCGTCAAACCAACATGGTCGAATCGTCCGGGCCGGTTAGAACATATAAATTTGCTACTTGTATATTGTCGTAATTGACGCCCATAAATCGTTAAGGGCTATTTAGGATGCATGAGTCATACCGCACGTTGAGAAATATGGGTCGAGAAATCATAATACATATATGCAAATTATATCCATACGTGTACATGTTACAATCGTTATTCAATTGAGATACTGAAAACAAAGATCCTTCACGTCGGTACAACACGTGCTCCTAAAGAGTACCGCTGAAATTTGTACCTGGTGATAAATTTAAGCAACGTACCGGACTAATCACCAGAGGAAAAAAGCTATAGCTGCCAAGCAGGATGATGATGGCTAGCTTGGAGCTTGGCCTTGCCAAGCACGTCTCAGAAATGGAAAACCTGAGAAACGGCAGCGGTACAGCCGATAATATCGAAATCTACTTCTATCATATATTCACACAAAGCACATAAATCTTCAGGATTCAACTGGACAAGGCAACTTGTCTGGCATATTTGTGCTTGAGGGATCATGTACAACACCTATCTGCGGTTATAGATCTTGGATGGGCTCTTCAAAGCAATACAACAAAACTCCTTCGCAATTTCGGCGAAGCTTGGTCTTGACGGCTCGGACGACCAACACCTCTCGATTTGCGATTTCCACTTGCGATTTCCCACCACGATACCCCCAGGTTTGATTGCAATCTCATTAGTCATCAGCCAATATTCACTGAATTGAAATAAAAGTATAAAACGAAGTGACGTCACCTATCATGCGCTTAGCATCCAAATCTGCGCACGGTTCTTCTCCAGTCAACAACTCCCCATGACGATGCCGGTTGAGTAAACAGCAACCTGAACAAAAGGTCAGGTGATCATTAACACATTGAGGGTGTGGAATTCTGGGCCATATTATACTTCGTTCCAGATTTTTCCTCGAACCGTGTTGATTAGTGTGTCATTGTTGGAACCAAAAGGATAATAATAAATTTTGGAAACACGTAATGAGAGCACAAATAAAAATTGGGGGGAGAACTTGTTATTGAGAATGGTTTCTCTTTCTGGCTTTGTGCTTATGGCTTGATTTACAATTCAAGACTTAATCCCTTTATTGAATTCTTGGTTCCCACACACTTATTGATGTTTTATAGAGATCTTGGAGAGTGCTGGACATCTAGAGTACCAAAACTTGGCACAGATGGACACTTAAGTACCAAGAATCAGGAAAGTAATATTTAAGTGCCAAAATCAGAGCAAAATGCATCACTTAAGTGCCAATGGTGAGAAAATCCGACCAAAATGCTGACGTGGCAATTTTCCAATGATGCAAGTACAAAATGATGCCGTTTTGCATGCTGACGTGACTAGACAAGTGTAAAAACGATGTCATTTTGCTGCTGACATTAATAAATAATTAATATAAAAACTAATTAAATTAAATTTTAAAGAAAATTTATTTAATAAAAAGAGATCGCAGGCGGTAAGGTTTGAGGCTGCGTTTGGTTCAAAGCATTTGCAAGGGCTTTGAGTCCAATGCAAATGCTAAAAGCTTAAAGCTACAGGGAAATGCAATTGTGTTTGGTAATTTTTTTTTTTGCAAATGAACTTTGAGTTGAATGTGCATTTGGTAAAAAAAACTTTTGCAATGGACTTTGATGGGTATAATATATGTTTTGTATATATATATATATATATAAAAAAATATGAATATATATATAAATTTTTTTTTTTTTAAATTGAACTAAACCCCGACGAGGACCGGCAAAAAGCTACGGCCACCGGTTGAGTCGCTCGAGGTCGGGGACCGGTGACCGAGGGTCGCGGTTGAGGTCGCCCGAGGTCGGGGGACCTCCGATGAGGGTCGCACGACCCCTGGGTCGAGCGACCTCCGGCGGCCCTCAGCTGGGTCGTGCGACCTTGGCCGGAGGTCACCCGAGGAGCCAACGGCCGCCAACACCAGATCTGGCTCACCGACGGCCGTAGCCCTTTGCCGGTTCGGCGAAGGGTTGCCTCCTTTTTCAATTAAAAAAATAATAATCAGGGGCAAAATCGGAAATATGAAGAATTAGTGAGGGTAGTTTTGGAAGGGAAAAAATAATTTCAGCATTTTTAAGGCAAGTTGAAAACTTCAAAGTTGAACTTCAAACGATCTAGCATTTCCTCAAGGGGCTTTCAAGCCCGAAAGCCCCTTGGATATGCTTGAACCAAACGCAGCCTCGAGCCCTTGTCGCCACCTCCCCTTGTCACTCGAAAGGGCTAGCGACGGTGGAGGGAGGGTTGGCTAGGGTCATCAAAAGGGTCGGCGAGGGTCGCGGTCCTCCCCTAGACTCGGCGAGGGTCGGCGGTCATCGCTCGGCCAAGGGCCATCATTGGCTAGGGGTGCCCTCGCCGCCTGCAATCTCTTTTTTTTTTTTTTTTTGTATATAATTTAATTTAATTAATTTTATATTAAAATTCAAATCCGCACCAAAACAACATCGTTATTGTGTTTCTTTTTTGAGTCAGCCCTAGGCGAGAAAAATTAATAAAAAATTGTCATGTCGGATTTCAAGCGGGGTTTGCCTAAGATGGCACTTGAATGTCCCATTGTTAAAAAAAAGTGGCACTTAAGTGTCCCATTATGCCAAGTTTTGGCATTTGGGGTGCACTTTTTGCCACTTTTATTCTTTCCCAAAATTTTTGTTGCTGTGTTTGTTATGCTCGTAACATCATCTCCAAAATTAAGTTGGAACCTTGTGTCCTCCATTGCATTTTTCTTGGGTATTCGTCTACTCAAAAGTGTTGTAAATGTTTTAAACCTCATTCGAGGCGCACCATTGTATTAATGAATATAACTTTTCACGAACCTAATTTCTATTGTTTTGCTCCATCTCTTTAGGGGAAATGTCCTAATCTAGAGGTGTTGTCCATTCTACATGTTCATGAGGATATTACTTACCCTCCTCCTTCAATAGTCTCTTATTGTTCTCCTCCTTCTTAAGAGGAGAAAAATGTAACATAAGAAGAGAATATTACAGTATCTCAAAGAGAGATAACACAGCAACCATTTTAGGGGAGATCACACTTGTTAGGCAAACTATTGTTATCTTTCAAAGGCGGATTGATAGAGGTGTTATAGTGAAGACATATTGTTGTAGAGATTCTGCTATCAATATGTAGGTTAAAACCACTCATAAATTGTGTTCAGTCATCATGTCTAGATCCAGATTCTACTCCTCCTTCTAGTGAGGTTTCTCCTTCAGATCTTCCTATTGCACTTCAAAAAGAGTACTAGAATTTGTACTCAATACCTTATATTCCATGTTCTCTCATATGAATCTTTGTCTAGTTTTTAGTGTACATTGTGACATTGTGTTTTCTCCACCATTTTATCTCTATTTCATTAAATTGGCACAAATTTTTACAAATGAGAAATGGAAGGCAACAATGGTAGAGGAGATGCATACTTTGAATAAAAATGGCACGTGAGATCTTGTTGTTTTTGCTCCCAGGAAACAACTAGTAGAAGGTAAGTAGGTGTTTGTAGTCAAATAACATATGGATGATACTGTAGACAGATATAAAACATGTCTAGTGACAAAGAAATTTACTCAAATTTATAGGATTGACTATCTAGAAACTTTTGCTCCTGCTACCAAGTTGAATACTGTTCGAGTACTACTTTTGGAACTATCACTAGTCATTACCTATAACTATAGGATTTGTGCCATTTGGCGATTTAACACATCACATGGAAAGATCTAAACCATTTATTCCATATTCCTCTATCCAAGGCCAAGTGAGCCCTAGATTTGGATATAGAGCCCAATCGAGCTCCCTCGAGCTGAGCCTCGGGCCTTGACTCATCGCCATTGGCTCTCATCCTCGTCAATGGTGACAAGGGATGAGCCAACATTGTGCCTCGAGATGGAGGACGAGAGCTCAATAGGATGAATTAGCAGAGAACGTGAGTAGATAGAGATGGGAATGGGCAAGGGGAGAGAGAGAGAGAGAGAGAGGACATTGCAGTTTGACGGCCGAAGGAGGGCCAACGCACGATCAACAATGTAAACGACTAGAATAAGTGGTTTAAGGTGGCATAATGCGTGCGACGGCGGTGACCAGGGTTTGGTGGTTTTGGTTTGTTATGGTTGGGGGGGAGTTTTTGGGTGGGGTGTTTGCTAGATAGATTGTGACAATCCAATAATCCATGAAAAGAATAGTACCTCCACACCCTTAATATTAGAATGGATTGGAAGCTTCCGCCAAGGGTAAAATAACACAAAACATTTGTTAAGTGTTCGTTACATTGGAAGCAATGAGGATTGTTAAGTAGTTCGACATAAATTGGACCATGATTAGACGGGAAAGATGTATGAATAATCACCCAAAAAGTAATAAATTATTGCACCCGTATCAATTTTGTTTTAGACCTTTCAATTTTACTAACGAGTCCTAAACCTTTTTATATTTTGTCAATTAAATCAATCAAGTCAATTTCAATTGAAAATTTCTAACTTTGACGTTGACTCTAATGTGATTTTTTTTTAATAAATATTTTGAATATGTATAAATTATTTTGATTTTTTTCTTTTTCTTTTATTTTCTTTACTTTCTTTTGGATTGAGGGCCAGTCGCCGATTGACCCTCGCTGGCATTGGTTAGGGCATTGCTGCCCTTGTCCAAATTTGGGCCCTAAGCTAGGTGAGAGATTGTGTGGTGGCCCCTTGTTGAGTCGGGCAAGGTCGTGATGCTCAATTTGGGTGAGCACATGGCAGCCCTCCCCCCAATTAAGTGAGGTTGGTTAGTGATCCATGCTAGCCCTTAGTCCAAAATAAATAAATAAATAAATAAAAGGAAAGGAAAAACCATAAAAAAAAAAAAAATCTTAAAATATTATTAAAAAAAGTCTACATTAGTGCTAGTCATGCCACATAGGATAGTTGCCGTTTGCATTAGTCATTTCCAGCTAAATTATCTGAATGGATTCAATTAGCAAAATGTGAAAATATTTAGTACTTAATTGAAATAATTAAAATATTTATGACTGAATTGGTAAAAGTGAACCTTTCTAATAGTTTAATGCTCAAATTGCCATTACAAAAAATCCTTGAGGTAGAGTGTGGTGATGTGTGTGCATAAGAAAATCTGGAATTGATATATCTTAAAGTTAAATTATGTCGATATATCGAGAGGAAAGACGAGTGGGAAAATGGAAAGAGAAGTGAAGATACCAATGTCAAAATATAATTCATGGTACATCCGTTCGATTCTTCTTTTCCAATAAATCTTATATTCATATTTTTAACACATCTAAAATCGGACCAAAAGTATATTGCCGTGAAAAAAGGAAAATATTCATGTGACCCCTAGAAACCCTACTTCTTATCCTTTCATGCATTTGTATATATTCATAAAAATAATGGAATAAGCGTACTGAAAATTTTAAATTTATCATAAAAATGCAATTGAGTTTTAAAACTTTCAAAATGTGCAATTGAGTCTTAAAAATTGTTAGGTTAGTGCAATCAAGTCCTTAAACTTATTAATATTTTTCGTTTGTCAAATTGGACAGAGTTAATAGAAGAATTCAATTGTATTACATTGATAAGTTTTGGATTTGATTGCCCTTTCTAAATGTTTTTAGACTCAAATATACTTTCTTCCAATACACTTATCTCTAAATATAAATACAAAAAAGAAGAAATATTTCAACGAGTCTTAAAGCATATGAACTAGATACAAAACCATGGATGGTAGGGCTCGCTAGATGTAATTTGATAAGAGGCGGCTGGCAATTAGTTTTGGTTTGGGCTATACTTCTTAATACAAAAATTTGGGTTGTACAAGGTGGTGATGTGGTCCCTCTACTAAAGTTCTAATTAAATAAACATTTGGGTAGCGGAAGAGATATAGGGCTTAAAAACGAAATGGAATCGTTTGGCTAAAACCCGCAAGATATGATAATAAAAAAAATAAAATAAAAATAGAAAAAATAAAGCATGTTTCATGAATGTTGCGCGCCCCATGATAGCGATAGATTATATATCCATTGACAGCCCCTCAATGGTCTTTTCTTATGTCTGATTATTGCAGTCTCTTGACCCCGCCCAATACAAGTAGCGATTAAATTTGGTGTGATCCATTTTAGAGTTACAAGATTCAATGGCTTGCATGCACTGAACTCACATAATTAACTAACAAGAATACGACGTCGATCAATTAATCTTTTCATATGCTGATGCGGTACGAAGAGAGAAACTCCGCATATCTCTCTCTCATATTAGGTTACCTTCTTCTCTCTCGATAGATAAAATCGGGAAAATTATCAAAAAATCTTAAATTTATTGTATGGATGCTAATTCAATCACAAACTTTTTGATTTGACCAATTTAATCATATACTCTCTGATGATTTGCCAATATTATCATTTTAGCAAATTTTTGGTTACGGTCCAATGGCTCGCATGCACCGAACTCACATAATTAACTAACAAGAATATGGGGTCGATTGATTAATCTTTTAATATGTTAATGCAATGTACCAAGAGAGAAACTGTGCATAATTCTCTCTCTCTCTCCGTCCCCCTCCCTTCCCTTCATCCCTTGTATTAAGTTACCTTCTTTTCTCGATAGAAATAATTAGGAAATTACGAAAAAATTCTCAAATCTATTGTATGGATGTTAATTTAATTATAAACCTTTCGATTTGACCAATTTAGTCATAAACCTTTAGACGATTTGTCAATATAATCATTCCAGCTAATTTTGGTTATGATCCAATGGCTCACATGCACCTAACACATAATTAATTAACAAGCATACGATGTCAATTGATTAATCCTTTAATATGTTGATGCATATACCAAGAGAGAAACTTCGCATAACTCTCCCTCTCCCTCCCTCCCCCCTTCCTCTCTCTCTCTCATTAGGTTGCCTTCTTTTTTGGACAGATTAAATTGGGAAAATTACAAAAAAAAGTCTTAAATCTATTGACAGATGTTAATTCAGTCATAAATCTTTTGATTTGACCAATTTAGTCATAAATATTTTGACAACTTGCCATTATTGTTATTCCAATTAATATTGGTTGCAAATCACTTCATGTCGTTTCAAGTGCTAATGCAAACAATTTTTGTCTTTTTTTTTTTTAATAATTTTTTTCTCTCTTTTCCTTCTTTCTCTACCAATCACCGAGCTTTGGCAATAGTCAGCAACCAACTATAAGCAATGGCCAGTAAGGGTCCACCTAGCCTAGCCACTAAGAAGGGTCAACCTTGTTGAATCGAGCAAGGTTAAGCCTCACCTAGCAATCAGTAAGGGTCAACCATGTCAGATTCAGCAAGGTCCAATCTCGCTCGAGGCTGGTGAGGTTGACCCTTGTTTGTGGTTGGTTGCCGACCATCATCAGGGCCTAGTGACAACGAAGGAAGAATTGAGAAAGATAAAAAGAAAGAAAGAAAGAAAAAGAAAAAAGAAAAGAAAAAACCGTTCTTGTTAGTACTAGCTATGCCACATAGGATAGCTAGCATCCATGTCAATGACTTCCAATCAAAATTGATCGGAAAGACTATATAGGCAAGTCGTAACAAGGTTTAAAACTAAAAAGATCAAATTAAAATGTTTAGGACTAGATTGGTGTATGTACAATAAGTTTAAGATTCATTTGGTAATCATCCCGGTAAAAGTCTTTGTCCAAACGTCAACTTCAGTCTATTGGTAGAAGAGTTGCGCGAAGCTTTTAAAATGCTGATTGTAGAGGTGGAAACAAAGGCAATTCATGCCTCATAAACTAATTAATTGAGGATGCTAGTACGTATATGTGTAGCCGGTTCTGACTTTATCTGGGCAGCCCATTGAAACTTCGTGTTAGGATGGTCAGCACAGCAACAGGAATGAAACTTCCTCACTTTCCAATAAAAGATACACGCAGGTAGGATGCTATGATCGTCCCCAGTTCGATTCCGGGTTCATTCATGGAGTCATTTGAATCTCAACTTCTTCAATGACAAGATTTTCTTAACACCGGTTATTAAATTTATCCTTTTCGCCTGCATCTTTATATATACTGAGCAACAGGCTTTTGCAACTTCTTCCTCGTTCATTCAACGCCTGCCCTCTCTCTCTCTCTCTCTCTCTCTCTCTCTCTCTCTCTCTCTCTCTATACATGTTCATTCAATGACCGAGTTAATCCGAAGCTCATTCCTGACTTAATTTACAAATTATACATCATAAACTTGATTGCCAGGATGCTTCTTGGTGTCGAATATGCCCGGAGAAGAAGGTTCTCCTTGACCCACCATGCTGCGACCTCTTCTCTAGTGTGTAGTTCCATCCTGTCTCTCTCTCTCTCTCTCTCTGTTGCTTCAGGTCGTGATTAGAAAGTCCCGAGATTTCAGGAAAAAGAGGTTTTAGATGCATATGTATGTGAATCTATCGAGTAATTGTTTTGTTAAGTCTCTTCTCTTCAACATATTTTGTTTCTGATATTCAAAGTTGGGTTATCTTAGATTTATCTCTTGATCTGACGTGAAAAACCAGCAAAGTAGGAACATAATCAACCAAGCATACGGAGATGAGGAGGAACTGGGAGGAGTGGCAAGGGAAGCCAAGCATAGGCTGGATGAGAGGCTGAGAACTCAGAGGAAACCAGAAAACATGAGAAGGTCAACGGACGAACTTGCATAATGACAACTTGTTTTTTTCTTTTGTCTATTTTTGTTGGAATTAGCTTCAAGGTATGAATTGCAGCAAGAACCTTCAGACTCTATGGTTATGTAGGATTTGTTGGTTCTCTAAATTTGAATTGGAGCGAAAAACCATCTACTCATTATTTTTGTTTGATCTTTTTAGGCACGATGATGGAGAGAGCTCAAGAGCAAGGGAATTGCAATTGCAGACGATGGTTCATGGAGAGCAGAGTGTCGGCAGAGGCGGCGGTTCTTCCAATTTGAAGAGGTTCAGTTGGGGCAAGATGATGAGGGGAAGAGCCACGGACCAGGACGACTGTGCCATTTGCCTGGAGAGGTTCGAGGTCGGCGAGACCCTGGTGCACCTACCCTGCGTGCACCGGTTCCACTCAAGGTGCGTGGTTCCATGGCTCGAGGCTCATGCTCATTGTCCCTGTTGCCGAATGGGCATCTCCATGTAGTCATACAAAAGAAATTTTCCTGCGAATTCCTTCTTTGAATTGATGTGTAGCTAGGAGAACAATAGTGTTGCAGTCAACAACATGGTCTTATCATTTGATCCGGTCTAAACATATTTGTATGGACTACCCTTCGTAAATCGTTAACAGGCTATAGAAATAGTCGATCAAGGATGCATGCAGAGAGTGACGAAAAGAGAGTCAATACTCACATCTTGAGAAATATGAGTCGAGAGATCACAATACACATGCACAAATCTCCGAAGGAAAAGAGCTATAGCTGCCAGGCAACTTGTCTGGCATAGTTGTGGTCTAGGGGTCATGCACAAAACCTATCTGCGATTATAGTTCTTGGCATTGGTCCTCAAAGCAATAGAACACAACTCCTTCGCAATTTCGGCGAAGTTTGGTCTTTCTGATGGCTCGGATGACCAGCACCTCTCCATCAGCGATTTCCATTCTGGATCACAAGACGCTGGTACCTGCGGCCGCAGTGTGTTGTTCACGATACCCCCTGTTTTGATTGCAATCTCCTTTCTCAGCAGCCAATATTCACCTAATTGAGATAAGAGTATAAAGCAAAGTAACATCACCTATCATGTGATTAGCTTCCAAATCGGCATATGGTTCTTCTCCAGTCAGCAGCTCCCACATGACAATGCCGAATGAGTAGACATCAACCTAAGCAAAAGGTCAGGTTATCATTAACGAATTGCTGATGTAAACTTCCGGGCTATATTACACTTCGTTCCTGATTTTCCCTCCAACCATGTTGTCGATTGGTGGAATATAAAATATGGACACCACAAATACGTGAGTGACATCCATGTATGCAAGCCATCAGTTAGGAGATTTGTTGGAGAAAATTCCAACCTGAGATGGGGCCCTTACTGGCAACAGTACTTTAACACAAGCACATAAAGTCGGGAGATGTAGAGAAGTTGAAATGAAAGGTGAGCTCAAAACCTTCTCAGACACACGGTCACCGGTGTCATTCATTAGTTCTGGTGCCATCCAAGGAAGTGTTCCCCGCATGCCACCTGATATTAGAGTCTGACGTTTTACCTTGGACAATCCCAGATCACCAATCTGATAGTAAAGTGACAGATTTCAGACATCAAACTGAAGGATCTTGCACAAAATCTGAGGACTAACAAAGTTGTCAATTGCTAGAAAGAGGTTCAGAGACGTTGGCAATGAAGTGGGTTTTAAAGTATCATGTGCGATTGGCTATGATATGAAAATCTACTCGTGTATCTTCAGTTTGTAAAAGAGAGAATTATGCTTGAATTTGGAACACAAACTAGATGAACACTAAAAGTCTAAAATGTCCTTTGGCACAAGAGTTTCTGACAAAATAACTCTGAACACATAAAACAAAGTACAAATTGGATGGTCACAATGATAGGGTTTAATGATCATTGCACCACCTCATGCAAGACAAACGCTATCAATGTAGCAACAAAGCATGTTGCAGAACAGACAAGCAGAATCACAAGCAATCATTGTGCTTGAAGCTTGAGCAGTCCAGCAGATATCACTGCTGACAAGCATTCATATCAATTGCAAGCACGAAATAGTAGTTAAACTTTGTATGTGTAAATATATGGACAGAAAGACGTTCAAGCATGCATCAACCTCAAATTGTTCAACCTTTCACAACTCTTTAATATCTGTCATTATGTTGAGTGTTGTCTCGTTTTCTTTTCTTTTTGTTCGTTAGACATGAGTGGAAGCTCTAATCTTGAGCAGGTGAAGTACTTCACAACAACCGATTCAGAATAATAAGAAACTTCAATGTAACCAAGCACCCGAGCTTTCATATATGGTTTTTTCCTGAATAAATAAATAGCTCCAGTATGCAAATTTATTTCCTCCCAAAGAATAACAAGTGTATGAGCATGCACAACATAACTCATATCTCTGAAAAAGAGATATGTAACGGCAATCAATCACCAGTCAACTAACCTTACAAGTTGGTTGACGGGGATCACCAAGATTGACAAGAAGGTTATCGCTTTTCAAATCAAAATGTACTATCTTATTGTCATGCAAGTACTCCATACCAAATGCCACTTCCCTGGCAATCAGCACACGCTTACGCATATCAAAGTTCCTGTAAAAGAACTTAGTTAAGTGGTGAAAGTCATGTGTGTGTGAAGAGAGAGAGAGAGAGAGAGAGAGAGAGAGAGAGAGAGAGAGTCATACCTTTCCCCTTTCTGCAGAGCCTTTCGTAAAGAACCATCAACCATATACTCAGTTACTGTTGCAACAGAATCTCCAGGGCCATCAGGCCCATCATAAACAATGCCATAGAAGGCCACCACATTTGGATGATGCAAATCCGCAAGCAATTTTGCCTCATTCAAGAAATCACGCATCTGCCTCGATGCAGCAACAATACAAAAAAATTCAAAAATAACACTATGAAAAATCAGAAACAACAGTAAGCAAGAAGATCGCACCATTCGCTCTTGTTCTGTGGGCTCCCCAAGAAAGCATTTGTTGTTGATTTGTTTAATGGCAACATCTTTACCCCTCCATTTTCCATGATGAACAGTCCCAAATGTGCCAGAACCTAATTCTTGCCGAACTTCAAGGTCACTTCTTTTTATCATCTGCAGGATGAAAATTCAAGCAAATCAATATCTGAGTCGTGGGAAAACACAACCACCTAATTTGAAGTAAAGAAATTTTCTCACTTGCAAGCCACCGATTGCATCCACAGGAAAGTGAAAATGCACCCTCCCTGCCAACATAGCACTGGCATCCTGCGGGATAAAAAGATGCATTAAGCTATTTTATACATGCAGTTGAAGGAAACTACCTGACAGACGCTAAACATGTATGAACACAACGGATCTTAAGCACCTCAGAGTCAGCTTTGTGGTGCACATCTTTCTCCTGGTCGGCTTCATGGGAAGGCTTATTTCCTTTGTAGACTGTCAAGTCAGCATTAGAAGGCAGAGCTGTCTGAAAAGCACAAGTAACTACACCCTCAGGAACATTCTGAAGTTCTTGCTCGATGATGTGCTCTGCTGAACCTATAAAGATCAAACAATAAAAAGTAAAACCCCAAACACACCCAAAATTAGTGCATGAAACATAGAAGTCCTAAAAGAAGCACCTCTGGAAGATGAAAAACAATCAGAAGAATTGCAGTTTTTCAATTTATTAAGTGGCTGCTGGAGTCCATCCTCCAATTGCATTTTCTTATTCAATTTCCCAATTTTCCCGGATTGGTTAACCAGACTTCAGTTCTTAGTGCCATTTTGGCAGGTTTTGGAGAAACATTAGCATCACGATTCAAATTCTTGGGATTATCAGCACCAGAAGAGCCATAGCATTTGTTTGGACAATGATGAACTTTATACTCAGATATGTGAGCAGGCTTACCCCTGACAGGACAAGAATCACCAGTTACTAGTTTACTTGCCGAGGCCTCCTGTCTAAGCTGGCATTGAGCTGGCATAAAATGCTGCCGCATGCTGATCTCCGGAGAAGGCTCAGGAACAACACCCTGGAAAACACCAGATGGGGACTGTCCACTGCCAGCAAAGCCCACCATATGCTTTGTAGAATCAGGATCATTCATTCCTGGAACAGATTTGATATTGTCTTTGAGAGGTAGACAATGGTGAATTGGGCTTGAAACGTGTAGATGGCTAAATGTAGTGTCTCTTTGGTCCAGTGTGACAAATTTGGAAAATACATCAGGCAATGCTTTTTGACACAAAGCATGTTCCTCAAATCTCTGAAAATTTTCAGCCTGCCAACGAAATGTTGATCCATCGGAATAAACAGCTTGTCCCGGTTGATGAACGTGGGAACCATTAGTACCTCCAACCATTGCAGAAGGTGCTTGGACTTGATATGCATCATGATGTTTCTCAAGGGGAAGCGGAACCAACCTCTTCCTGGATGTGGCCTCATGCCCTAAATGATTTTGTTGAGGATGGGCAAATGGAAGAACTACAGTAGGCCTTAAACTTGCTTGAGAAGATGCCGTATCCATTGTTCTATCTACAGCAGATATAAGCTGTTGAGAGTTACTACCACCAGCATTCACAGGAAACTGCTGCTGGCCATATGCGGGAGCAGTAGTTCCCAATTGATGAGGACTTGGACAACCTGTCATATGAGGAGGCAAGTGATCCATGTTGACATCTTCCTTGCAAGGATCCATGTAACTCCAGATGTGAGGTGAAGCAGATGGAATGCCCCCTCCTGCTTGCTGCAGATCATTAGCTGACGGTCTCTTTGGTGCAGTTCTTTCTTGTTCAATCTCAAATTGCAAAGATGATGCATCATTAGAAGCAGCTAAATACCTTCCAGGAGATGGTGTGCTAGTCAGTGGTGGCCCATTGATATCTGCTTGCACAGGGACTGTTCTATCAACAGCTCCATTGCTGCTAGTATCAGAATTTTGTGAGGATCTTGTGCTTGCTGTGCTCTCTTTCCTTGTAGTACCACCACCCGCACCATCCATCATACCATTCACGACTTCGACATTTCTCTGCCCACTACCGTGCAAGTCACCATGCCTAATGGCATTTGAAGAATCCAGCTTGGATTTAGGGAAAAGAAAAACTTTTAGCTTAGCTGAGCCATCTGACGATCCGCGGTCCAATCTCTCATACTCATTCATCATATAATCAAGATCTTCAGGATTTGTAACGGAAATCAGGGCGTCCAGATCTTGATCAGGATCAGGGAGCTGGTACTTCACAACAACTGGCTGCCCACAAGTATCTTCCATCTTCTGCGCAAACTCTTTATAGCTCACATCTCGCCTAACGCTGACAATCTTTGTCTCACCACTGGTGTATTTCAAAACACCACGATCGGTACTAAATGAGAGTTCACCCCCGAACTTACATAGAAGCTTAACCGTCTTTCCCAATACCAAACCCTCCCCGACTTTATTTCTCAGCTGAGCAGCCCCACTTCCACTACCTTGGTCGCTCAAATGGAGCTTGCGGCTGACTCCTGAATCACTGCCGAACTGCTCTTCATCATTCCTGCGGTCCATAGCGACAAAATTCTGGCCAGAGCCATTCAGATTTTCATTTTGAGCTCTGGCATGACCCATTGTATCGCCCATGATCCTATGCCCTACATAAGGGCCATGACCAAAGCCAGGTGCCACCTCATTACCAGTCTTATCAATACCATTTGCACCAATGTTACTCACTATGGCAGGGTAACAAATGGCTGCAGATGGATTTGCACTCACATATCCATGGGGAGCCGGTGCACTCGGGATCCACTCTGCACCACCATGAGCAGCATTGGGATAGACGTTACCTCCTCCGAATCCAGGGTTGGGAACCTTCTGAGGGTTTAAGACTGGAGCCAACCCAGGGTTAACAGCCGTGTGAACATTGCTCAAGATGAAACCGTCATGGGTTTGGCCGACAGCCGAGGCCTGCGCCACGTTAAGAGTTCGTAGATCCTGTGGGGCTGAGTTCGGATGAAATGCCATCTTTCCAACGAGTACCAGAACAGGGCAATTCGAACTCAGAGGACGCTAAACAGGGCGAAAAAACTCAAGAGTTTCCTTTTAACAGGTTGCCATCACCTCTGTTCTGTCCTATCTGAGCTGATTTGAGGTTCGAGGAACGATCTTTGCACCAGCGCAACAAGAAGAAGACCAAAGGGCAAAAGCAGTGGTTGAGAAATGGATGGGTGCCAGAGAACTTGGAGGCCCGGAGGAAGAAAAAGACTTCAAAGAAGACGAAGACTGTACTCCATCAGCAGATGCGCATGAAATTTGCCAATAGAGAGAGAGAGTGCGAGAGAGGAGGAGCAAAGTTGGCGGCGAAAAGTCGACCATCTCCCGCGGAGAACTCCACATGCAATCAGACAAACGACAAGAACAGAAGTCTTCGTCGTCTTTCTTTATTGCTGAAAAACTACTACCTTCCTTCTCATTAATATTCCACTGCCATGCCTCAATTTTCCCATGTACTTATCTGAAAAATAGTACTATAGAGTTTCAGAACCATTTGGCTAATACTTTGAAACGTCAACATCATCAGCGAAGTTATTTCACAGGACTTAAAAAGTGAAAACACGATGAACAAATATCTTATTTTTCATGGGGATTTGGTAATCTGTCGTCTTCTTATGGTGGTAGTCAAGAAGAATTTATAAAAGGCGGTTGGTGGACTTGGGTTCTACATGGAGATTACTTCAGTTTCTAACGATCAGCTGTCTCGATGCAATGAATTGTGATTTTTTGAGGTTACGGCATGCAACTTGGACAGTCCGAGGCAAATTGACAAGAAGAAACCCCCTTCTCCGATGTTTAAGTACTTGCTGATCTCTTTTCACCATCTACTAGGGTCGCGGTCATCGACCAGTCCACCATCTATTATGGACAAAAACTGTTCTGCTACATATTGTCATGTGCTTGCTCAACAGGCCGAGGCTCATCTTAGAACCCACTTGAAAGTGCGTGTTTTTGAGTGCAATCTTTTGGACATGATTAATTATGCGCATCGCGTTGATCACCGGTGAAGTGATTTCGCTACATTTCTACAGACGTGTGTGCCATGGCAAGGTGAATTGAAGTTGTTGGCTTGAGGGTCAAGCTTTGTTATTACTGTTGCAGATGTAAATCACAACCCTGTAGTCGACAGATATTTAGGGGAATCTTCTTCTTGATTGCCTTTCTTTGGGCTTTGGTCTTAAAGAAATGTTACAGTCAACAACATTTCTGAATCTTTGGACAAAACAAAAGATAAAAGAAAAAAGAAAAAAGAAAGAACACCTATGTAATTATCTTCTAACAAAACTTTCTCCGAATGCGACGCATGAGATTTTAAATTGTTAGAATCAGACTCTCCTCGTAATAAGAATATTTTGGTGTGTTCATAACAAAGGCCGCACCAAATTTAATTGTTTACATATAATTGGCCATAAGCCTCTAGAAACGTGCATGTTAATATCTTCTTTTTCTAATACGTTGCTTGCGGGATGGTTATGTTTCTTAACTATAATCACATCACTTCCAAATGTTTAGAAATATATAGACAATTATATTGGTCATGACCTTCAACTGGTAGGACATAACCTAGCTCCAATGTGCTTGGTATCAAGACTTGCCATCGCGTGCAAATCGGGGTTATTGCCTAAAAGACTGTATTATGCACGAAATAAACAACACAAAACTAGTCAAAACAAAAATTTAAAGAGACCGTGGAGATTTAGACTTTTAACTCATGGTTTTATCAAAAGCTAAAACCTATCCAGCTACCGGTGGCAGAAAGCATATTTGATGAGTGCAAATAGTAAATCATAGCTTGAGGAACGTAAAAACATGTGTGGTTTCCGTGAATTTAGTCTTTCATTTCATTTTTTTCAATACAAATTATATTAACGAGCGATCTGAAAAATACTAATTAAATAAATAAGAGGGGAAAAATCAATATTCAAAGCATGTGTCTCCACAAGTCTACAATGGAAGGTACAATTTGTTTTATTTGATTGTTTAAATAAAACGTGGTTAGTGCAATCGTTCGACCTAACTTAGTGGAATGTAATCATTAACGGACCGGCTCGTGAGCGTTCAGACCGGTCCGTACAGCAGTGGCCTATGCGGTGTCGTTCGGACACTCCCCGGATCTCAACGGCTAGTTCCAAGTGACCGTTTCAGAGCGTTCTTGGTTTTCAAATCTGCGAGAGAAACCGGCTTCAGACACATCCTAGGATCAGCACAAAACAGAAAGAACACCTTCCTCTCTTTCGTAATCCTCCACCACGCAAAAACCCACGAAGATTGCAGCTCCGATCCACTCTCGAACCTCGACAAAACTCAATCTTGATCCTGGAAGGACCGCAAAGTTTCGATCTTTCTTCGAGACCCGCCGCCTCCGAGAAGATGCCGCAGTCGTACACTCCCGCATACTACTCCACGCTCCATGACTCCATCACCTCTCTCTGCAAGACCATGCTGCCCTTCTCCTTCAAGAAGCGGCGCCTGCCGTCAGCGGAGCACAAGCTCCAGCAGATGCAGTCCGACAACCTGAAGTGGCAGCAGGACTCTTTCCACCAGATGCTCAACCTGATGGGTCTCCACAAGGAAGGGATCTTGGGCGAGAACGAGGTGTCGGCTTTTCGGTCGCATTTGCTGGAGACCCTCATCGCTGCGCCCGTATGTCACGAGCATCCGACCATTCTGAGGGATAAATTGCTGTTCTTGCAGGTAGGCTCATTTTTCCATTTAGTCGCCTTTGATCTGCTTGGTTCTAGTGAGAAATTGCTAGCATCATAATGTTCTGGGGATTGGAGATGTATGTACTTGATATGTCGAATGATCTGTAGTTTTGAACCCGATTGGTGGTTTTACAGCTCCATCTCCCAAGTCTTGACCAGGTTTCATGATCATGATAAAACTGAAAAATGGTCAGGAACCATATAAATTGTCTTACAAGCATATCGAAGTACTTGAATGTATAAAAAGAATTAATTTACCCGTTAGGTCAGCGGTGTGCAGCACAAGTATTTGGAAGCTCAATCTTGGGTATGCTTGACACTCGAGTCCCGCGATCACTTGATTCAAGTTCCCACAAGAACTATTTTGACCTCGAGTAGTCTGCTAACGGTCTTGCAGAGCTTAATTAAGTAGCTTCCCCAGCAGTTCATCTTGCTTGCTGCGTTTGTTAGGACACTAGTAATGATAAACCAACTAGAGGCTCCTCAGAAGTCTGGTGATATCAAAAAAGTTAGGCAAAAGCTCCTAATTGAGTCTTAATTGGGGTTCTGGTCCACAAGTTTTGATAGTCCAGTTGGAGTTCCCATCAAGTCCAGACTCCAGAAATAGGACGTCGAGTGGAAATGCAATATTTCGCGTTCGACTTAACTGTTTGTCGGTACTAAAAGTGAGAACAGGTGAGGATTATGGGAGGATAATTTATTGGAGATCTCCTATTAGATTGTAGTAGAACTTTTCCCATTTCTCACACTAGCCATATGTAAAGATTGAAATATATAACATTTATGCGCTTTCCTGTTCTATCATCAGAGCAGGGACTGTCGCCAATTTAAGGGTCGTACTATATTGTTGAAATGCCTGATCGTTGGTGTCCTTACTAGGAACTCTTGTATGCCAAATGCATCACGGTGGATGAGTACCACTCTTCAAAAAGGCCGCTATTGCAGAGACTTGCAGTTCAAGGAGCTGAGATTGATGCCAGAGACGTCATAATTGCTGGGCCGAAAGACACAAAAGAGAACTCTGATGAAGAATGGTCCGTCATTGACTTGAAGGATGAGAATTCCATGCTCAATAAAGAAAACTTGCAGTCAAAGAACAAACCGAAGCAAAACTCGACGATGAAGCATATTAAAGGAGCAGTTTCCTCTCTTAATTTCGGATCATCTCACAAACCGAGCAAAAGCAAAGCTGAAAAAAGCATATTTGATACATTCTCTCAGAATCCGAGCTCTTCAAATTTCGACATGACTTCCTCTAACAATGAAAACCCATTCTGGGATGACCGTTTGAAGGAGAAAGAAACCGAAACACAGTCAATACTCATGGCAGAAAGCTTGCCCCAAGAATCTTTGAAGGAAAGTGGTGCGAGTAGCAAACAAAAGAGAAAACCATTTAGGACTATTTTTCAGAAAGAACAGAGGGAAGGACATGGAGGTGACAACAGAACCGGTGCTGAAAGTGAGGAGAGATCGTCAAAATCGGCGAAGAAGCAGTGGGGTTTTGAAGGATTCAAGAAATGGAAGAAGCACGATTCAGATGACGAGACTGCTCCGTTGTCACTCAATGAAAGGTCCTATAGTGAAGCTTATGCATCCATCGGTGAGGGACCTGATACTAAGCAGATTAAGAGAAAGTTGCTTTCGGATGGTTCCCCATCAGATTTCTTTATTGATAAGGTAAGTGAATTTACTACTTGAAGATTGTTCTGAAAATTAAGTGCCTTCATTTGCAACTTTGAGTTAACACCATTAACCAACTCAACAATGCAATCCTCTTGCAGGTTTTGGGTGATAAAATAAAGAAGGAGCTGTCTCGAATTCAAACAGAACTTGGCACCGCAAACCCCACGATGAAGTTCTCGTAAGCCTTCTTCTGTAATGCTTGTGTCCATTCTCCTCATCTTTTGAGATTTAAAGTAATGATTTTTTTGCGTGTTCTGTTTCATTTTCCCAGAGATGAACAAATTGAAGCCATTTCAACTAAGCTTCCTGTGGACAAGGCTGATCTGAAAAAGTTCTTCCCTAGGTAAGAAGCCGTTTCCTCTTTTGCTAGTTCTCTTTTCAATTCTTCTGGTTTTACTCTTGACTGTATGAAATTTGAGGGAAATATAAACAAAGCAGTATCAAGTTCTTGTGTTTCTTTATGTCATGCTAATAATAAGTTCATCTCCTTTTTCCTCACAAAGATCGTGGTGTGATCAATATGGGGATCTGGTGCTCGATGTGGTGAAAAAAGAGTTCAAGGACCACGTCGGGGAGATGGAGAAGTTGAGAAATGCTGCAAGAGAGAGGCACAACCACTCTACCCGGTGGACGACATTTGATGACGATGAGAATTGTCACCCAAATCTTTTTGCTGCAAATAAGGATTACTCGTTGCCTCAGAAGCAACCATTTGAATCTAACTGCTTTGAAGAAAACCCTTTCTTTCAGAATTACACCGAAGGATATGGACGGAAGTACTGAGCAGAGAGTGTGGATTCTGCTCTATGCAAGGAATAGGCTATGTTTCAAATAGGAGTCATGAAATATTGGGCTGGAAAAAAAGCAAGGAGGCCTTGTCCATGTTCTTCAGCCTATTCTTATGGTACATGGGGGGAGTTACCATTGCTCCCAGTAGTATATGTTGCATTAGCTGCTGTAAACTAAGAGAAGAAATCTGTTCTTCAAGAAAATTAGATTTCCTATAATTTGAGCCCTCCTCTCTCTCTCTCTCTCTCTCTCTCTCTCTCTCTCTCTCATGCTTAAACATGTTCAACAAAATTGAAAAGCAAGATGCAGTATGTGTCATCGTCAGGTCATCCCGAGAGCCAAGATGCAGGATCTAATAATGTCTTCAAGAAAATTAGGTGGATCTGACGCGATAATTTGTCTTGAGAGAGTTTACATTAAACCAGATCACAATCTTCACCCTGTTTGGGAGGTTACAACAAGCAGATCAAAGATATGCCCGAACAAGCTTCTGGAGATAAGCACAGTGCAGACAACTATACCAACCCTCTCTCATGCTTAAACATGTTTAACAAAATTGAAAAGCAAGGAAAGAGAGATTTCGGTATGTGTCATCGTCAGGTCATCCCGTGAGCCAAGATGCAGGATCTACTAACGTCTTCAAGAAAATTAGGTGGATCTGATGCGATAATTTGTCTTGAGGGAGTTTACATTAAACCAGATCACAATCTTCACCCTGTTTGGGAGGTCACAACAAGCAGATCAAAGATATGCCTGAACAAGCTTCTGGAGATAAGCACAGTGCAGGAAACTATACCAACCCTCAAGGTCGTTGAATTGAATCGGGATTTGGACAGCACGGATCAATTCATCTTAAGAGTTTGACAATCATCTCCCTTCTTCTAGACCACTCCATCAGAATTTAGGTGGCAAAACTACCAGCACACGCTCTCTCTGACTAGCAGCTGCGTGGATCTCTGGCTGGTAACACAATGACATTTGTCGAAACAACACTGGGGGCAACCCCATCCTGGGAACTCTATAAAGTTGCGCTATCAAAACAATACGCTTCGTCACACTGCTTAGTAAGGAATCTTAGGGAAGAAGAATGCATAACCCTCCACCACCGCCGGATCCTCACCACCCCCACCCCACGCGCCACCCCCGGTCCTCCTCATCCAGAGCCACCTCCTCCTCATCGCGAGCCGCCTCCTCCTCATGGCCACCCTCCCCCTCCAGGCCCACACGGGCCACCTCCAGGCCCTCCTGAACCCCACAAACCTGCCCCTCCTCATCATCACCATCACCCTCCCCCATGACCCAATCAACTAGATCAAATCCGAAATAAGTGTGTTTGTGTAAGTTTGTGTTTAAATTTGGGCTGTTTATGTATAATTTTCTGTACTATGCTTTGTCAGTGGCATGCTGTTATCGTGCTGCTTCATCTGACAACATGTCACACAAGATGGCTAGAGTTGTACCGGACCTCACCTGACGTTCCGGATCTTCTAATACTGCGTCTCTGCTTTTATCACTTCATATGTACATGTACATGATGCAGTATAACTACAATTAAATAAGTGTTGCCATTGATGCTTCTACTTGTCCCACTTTTGTTTTTTCTTTTGGTATTACAAGAAGGGAGCATAATGAAGTTCTGGTTCGAAGCAACTGGCGAGCTTTGAACCTTGATTAATACAAAAGAAACAAGAAAAGCCAATGGCGTTTCAAGTAGCTAACACCACTAATCGAACAAACAACAAGAGCTATTTAACAAGAGGTCATCGATCCCCCCCCACACCTTGCTTTTGGAATATCTATCCTAGCATAAGCTCTAAGCCCTCATTCTGTTCGAATCCAACTTGCTTGATAAACTGGCAGATGCAAGAAACACAGGGAAAACAGGTAAGGAACGAGCAGCTTGAGGCCAGTGGAATAACCCACAAAGAACTGATTGGTGACAACTACAGTACGTGTGGAGGGCAATCATGAAATGGAAAGTCTCGACAAGGAAAAGTCATCTGTACAATTTCTCAGCTACATGAACATCTGATAATAGTTTTGATATCATCATTATCATCATCCCCTGCCCAACAATACGACAAAGTTTCTCTCAGGAACCATCTCAAGCTTCTTCCTCTGCCAATGAGACAGAAAAGTCACGATCTCATGACACAAAAAAATGAAATCTCGCTAACTTCGTGCTTCTCGTCTCAATGCCAAAAGAAAGAAGCAGAAGAGAAAAAAGGGAGGAAAAAAAAATAAAGAAGAAAAGACAGCGTGTACCACCTGAATGAACTATACATACGCAGGGAACTCTCACCAATCAACCATGTAACCTAACTACATTTATTTCCCACTTGTCTAATTTATTTCTCATCCTGAGAACTGCATGACCTCCGGATAATTTATACAATACTATCCTTCAAAGAGCATTTGAGGTTCTGAAGTCCTTCGGCAGAGATACTTCTCCACACTCTACCCTTTGGCACCACCAGCCGTGGAGGCCGCTCCAAGTGAAAACTCACTACCACGACCGTTAAATTGTCGGTCGCTCCTCTCTTAATTGCTTCTTCAACGACCTCTTTGCAGCATAATTTCACATCGTTGTGCTCTTGGAGCCGCCTCCTGGCAAAATCTATGGCATTCTGGCTAGTAAAGACCTCCCATATCCCATCGCTTCCGATTATCAAGAACTCATCTTCTTTGTTTAATGTCACCAACTTAAGCTCTGGTTCAGCACTTAATGGCCCGCCACCTCCACTCATTTCCTTCATACCTTCAAGATGCCAATCTCCCAATGCACGGGTGACACTTAACAGACCGTTCAGATAGCCATCATCAACAGAACCACCCAAGGACTCAATCCTCACCTTTTCTGTCGGACAGCAGGGCCTGTGGTCTTTAGACATTTCACAAGCATTTCCTCGTCGTGAGAGTACAGCCCGGCAATCACCAGCATTTGCCACCAATAAAGACCTGTTGAAGGCATTCCCGAGGAGTTTACAAACACATTTCGACAAATCATAATGAATATGTCAACCATGATAGTACCTGCTATAGTTCTTATATAAGATTCAAGTTTCCTTTTATAAGGGCATGATACTTCCATCTCTAATTTTAATTTAAGGCTCCGTTTGTTTCGCAGAAAATGAATAATTTGGAAAACATTTTCCAAAAAGTGATCTACCATTTACCAAAATGAATGAACAAAAAAAATTTTCAATGTCTACGAAAAGATATAAATTGTTGTTAGTAAGGGAAAAATTTTTCCATTGACTTATTATTTCAAGCAATACAAGCGATCATTTTTAGGAAAAAGTTCTCCAAATCCTTCGTTTTTTGCAAAACAAATGGAGTGTTAGTCATTAATCCTTTTCTGTTCCTATCAGCACATAATCCTACATTAATTTAATCACTCAACCAGCATGCTTAATCAGAAGTGTACAAGTTACCTGCCAAATATCATCGCAGTAAGCGCAGTTGTCCCAGAGGACAAGGAAGTCTCGAGGGTGCATGACTTTGCAAATGCAGCATCAACTTCTTTGAATGACCTCACAACGACTTTCTCAAGCTCTAGAGGGAAACCAGTATCCTCAACTATGATTCTAGGCAAATGGTCGCGGACATATAGTGCGGCAGCCTTTCCCATATGCCCATCAAATACCTGCCATATGCCAGATTAACCTGTCAGAACCAGAAGTTGATAGATAATATTAGTGTAATTATTTCCACTATCTACATTCATTCTAAGCAATTGTGATTGATGTATACTCTATTGATGCAAGATCTGACAGACCCTGGTTAAATCAAATAATAGAGGGTCTGAATGCAGCATTTTTATCAGAGGATTGAATCACATGCAACTCTTGACCAGATGAGCAGACTGATAATGAGATTCAAAATCTCCTAAAGAAAGGGTTAATGTATTGCAGAATTCCAAAAGCTGAGAGGCTGGACAAAGCCGATTCGAGGGATTAGTTTCGACCCAGTGCAACTTTATGAGTATCTACTGTTTGTATAATGCACCTTACATTTATAGCATCAAAACGACACAAGAAAAATCCTAAACATACAGGGTAGAGATGCCTAAAATATCCAACACTGCTTAAGCTCGGTAAAATTTCAGACCTATGGTGATAAGTCCATTGCCTAGGCATGATGCATTAAGATGTTGATAATATAGATGATCCACCAACATTTACACAACCCAAGAATAGAACCGAATTACATGAATGTCACTGATTCAGCACAGTGAAATAATTGAGTATCCGTCTGTAGCTAACAAGCAGGTTAAAGAACTTACGCCATAGAGAGAAACAACTTCTTCATTAAGCTTATCATAGCCAAAAGTCTTGGCCAGATTTCCAATGCAAACATGGGTATCCTCCATTTGGCTCCGACCACCAATATCAGACCACTCTCCAGACCTTTGCTTGGGTATGAAGTCGCCTAACATGTTCTGTCGTTTCTCTAATGCCACATTTTCCTCACAAATGCTTTCCATCTGCAAGAGAAAGAGGAAATATCTGATTAATGTGAGACACAGGGGATGACTAAATCAGGATAAATTCAATAATGTTCAGTCTTTCATCGAAAGAAGAAAAAGTAGCAAGTCAGTTGACCACTGGTATAGCGGTCATTTCTTGTTCTTTGGACAGATACAATTTGAACCTAACAAAACCTATATCAAATCACAGGAACTGGTTTTCAGCACAAGAAGAGCTTTAAGGATGATGGCAATTATTCAACAGGGAAGTCATATTATGAAAAGCAAAGATAAAAGGTTCCCGTCTACCATACAGAGAAAAACAAATCTTATGCCTTAAAGTAAAAGAAGCAGCCTCAAAGCAACATCTATGTAACCCGAGAAACCAAGTTAGAAATTAATGCATCCCCCTGATCATGCAAGGCAATGACCTACACATGTCTTTGTGTGGACTTTCTTTTTCTAGCTTTTACGATTAAATCATTCATTAATCAATTTGTCAATGGCTCTCACACTCTTTGGGCATAGCCAGGTTTCCTGCGTCAAAGCTGGTAACGAATTTCATTTTGAAAATGTTATTCCTATGACATGAAATACAGCCTACACAGTTCCTGCACATCATATGTTCTTCTTCCTCAGTTTTTCCCCTCTCCCTGTGGAAATTTCGAGTGCTCACGCATTCAGCAAAGACATTCAGCAAAGACCACAAGTAGGAAAGTTAGCACGTGGATATAATTTCGCCCTAACTCAAAGACGGCCTCTTGAATTGAGAGAACGATGAGCAGAGACGATAAAAGGTCCTCCAAACGACAAAATGTTCAATTTTCATGAATTAGGCTATGAAACCTAAAAGCTAGGACAAGCAACACCAAGCTAGCAAATTAGTGACCAATAGAAAGAACGAGAATATCAGTTCTTACCTAACCTAGAGAGAACATAACCAACTACTTCAATATCAGAGAAGACCAATATACCAAAAGGTTCAGCAAAAAACCAGTCAAAGTCACAATCTCAATAGTTATCACCCAAGAAAAAAACTACCAAAGTACACAGTCATCATCCTAGAGAAGTCACAGAAACACATTCAGAGCTCCAAAAACTATGAAATCACATCCACCAATCCCAGCTCTCAAATCAAGTTCCGAAATTGAATTGAAAACACAGAACTCAACCGCAAGAAACATAACAACGACCAGAAAAGGGAAACGAGAATTAACACCCCCCCCAAAAAAAAAAAAAAAAAAAAAAAAAAAAAAAGCAGAGCCCGCAAATTTCTCTCCTTTTTTTTTCTTTACAGAAAAAAAGTCAAATTTGCTTACTGGGTATGAACTGCGAAGGCCAGCTTGGTTGGCGGGGCACATAGCGGGAGGCTGCTTGTCGAAATTGTCCATCTGGGTATGCAGCATTTCGCAATGGGAAGGCCAGGGCCTGCCGTTGCTGGAATCAAGATTCTCCATCTCTTGCTCACTGTCATGCACACACATGGCGGCTCTCTCCTCAGCTGTCACGCAAACCAGCTCAGCAGTTCTTGGAGGTGGGGGTGGGGGGAGGTATGTGAGAGAACAGAACCGACAATATAGACAAGGGAAAGAAATGGTGGGTTTGAGAGAAGATTCGGAGAATATAAGCAGAGGGTGCTCTGTTTCTCCACAGAGAGAGAGAGAGAGAGAGATGACGAGGGCCGTTAAATTCCAGATTTTTTAAGGAAGCGTCGCTGAAAAAATCAGTTGGTTGGCTGGGGTTTTATGTTCTTTATGTATCTGTCTTGCCTTTTCTATCTTTTTGGTTTTAGTCAAAGGTTAGAAGAAGATATTGTACAAATTCCAGGAATCGAAATATCAACAGTGACATCGATTTCGTAAAAGAAATTAATAGATGTTACTCCTTAAAAAAAAAAATCATGGTAATTCTTAAATTTTAATGAGTCAGTACTGCTAAAAATTATACCAAACACCTTCCGAATTATGCCTATTATGATATCAACACCTTGATTCTTTTATGTCTCGCCAGAATCTCTCATACTTTAATCCGTGTGATACGGGTACAAATTTTGAGGAATCAGTGTCATACTTAGCAAATTTTAATATATGTTTTGGATGTTCATGACACAAAAAGATTCGAGATACAAATGTCATGTTATATGAAAGTTTAGAGAGTTTTTTTTTTTTGGGTACTTTTCCTATCGTAACTCGAGCTATTAAAATGAGTATGGACAATATATAGGGCCATTGGAGGAAATGCTTAGATAGAGAAAGGGCATAATAATTGTTCAAGAGAGAGGTACAAAGTTTGGGATGGGGCTGTGCTGAGATTTTGATGGGTTGAGTCGGTCATTGAATTCGTCCGGCCACTCTTGTCCTGTTTTGCGCAATAGCTGAAGCGGCCCTCCACCCCCACCACTACTTTTTCGTCCTCTAGATTTTTTTCGTGTGGAGGTCTAGATTTTTTTTTTCCTCTCCCCTTTACAAGATGCTTTTCGTTCTCTTTGCAACATCTTTTGGCTACTTTTAAGTTCCAACATTGAACTCGTAGAATTCGCTCGAGGATGGTTGATAACAACAAAGGGTGGCACTTTAAAAAATCGTTTTGGGAAATGAGGCTAGAATTTTAAAAGGTTTCCAAGGGTTCCATAAATGAGAAAATTCCCTTTTGAAAAAATCCCAATAACAACTAATTTACAGGCACACCCATTGTTTAGTGGATCTTAATTTCCTTTCTAATTGAAACATTATGATTATAATTCCGGGAAAAATACCACAAAAAATGCACCTCCTCTTTTTATCCCACCGGCAAAAGAGAGGCGCACGTATATGTATGCAAAAATTAAACCATATATACTTTTAACAAGAATAAAAAAATGTTTGGTCTAAGTTATCTTATAAATGGTAATAAAATGATGAAAACTAACTTCATTACAAAATCACTTTTATAACCATCCTTTTAAATTACCATTTTGTTTGTGATTTAGTATTGTATGATATATATTCATCTTAACGTGTGTGTACAGACTTTATTTATTTTATTATTTTTTGACAAAAGGTTGAGTTTGAAAGACAATTTTTGTTTCTTTACAACAATTTTGGTTATATTATATAAACGCCCTTCTTCGAGTTATTCGAGGAACCCCCATATTTTCCGACCGTCGCATTCTCATGGTTTGGAAAAATGAATTGCGTGGTGATTGTGAGAAGATCCCACATGATGAACACGTGGCCTTATAGCCTCTCCAGTCAATCATAGGATAATGCATGATTGTTAGGTAGTTTTGAAAAATTGAGCTAAATACTTGCATCAATTCTCGAGGGGGTAGGTGGGGGTGGGTCGGAGACACCTATGAATTCAACAAGCAAAAAAACAAAACATGAATCGCATTTGTATAGCATTGTAAATTAAAAAATTAGCACCTACAACGTGGTCCTCCTAGAAGTTTAACATAGTCTTTTTATTGGGCAAATTCAGATTAAATTAGTACTCTTTATGGTTTAATTAAGCGTTCATGTAAAAAAGAGATTAACCAAGCAAAGATTTTAGGGGAATCGAATTTGGTTAGGGGAGATGATTTCAAAACACATGTTGTGTTAGACCTTTTATAACTTGACTTTAAATAGATAAGTTATAAACCATTAAATCTTATATGTAGGGAGTGTTGAAGTATCCTAGAATTTGAACCTTTCAAGTTGGATTTTCGAACATAGCCAAGAATAATATGAAATATAGAAGTCTGTTTATTTTTCATATAATTTACTTTAGAAGATGGACAATATGATTTGCAGGAGGGAATTTGTCAAATCAAGGACAGTGACATTAAATCATAATTTTTGTTATATTTTTTACTTTTCTATTCTTCCCTAGAAGAGATTGGTGATGATCCTTACAAAATGGAAAAAAAGCTTCTACACGGTTCTTGTACATTTAAGAAGGCTTCACTAGTGCTCCCCACATGAATCACAGGGTCATGCATTGTTCCTAAAGCTAAACGACACGTTTTTAAGTGATGACAAATTGGGGGTTTTCTTCTGATTCTTCATGGGGAATAAATCCTGAAAAAAAGTGGGGGATTTGAAAGATAGGTGTAGGCAATGCGTAGCTTGGTGTCAATTGTAAGTTAAAGATCTGAAGGGCTGATGGAGATGGACGACAATGACATGGACATTAGATTTCTCCTTTGCTCTCCACGTTGCATTGCGTTGCGTTGCTTTTCTTCTTTCCACGGAAAGGAAAAACGACCACCGATCATCTTCAAATCGTGGGTTACATCATTTTCCATTTTGCTCAATATATATTTCTCAGCTTCTTGTTTTTTTTTTTTTTGGTTTGTTTTCCTAGTGATAGGAGAATTATGTCAACAGCATGTCTTGCTAAATGGGGAAGAAGAAATTGCTCCCTTTTTATTATATTTATTAGAAAGATACGAAGTTTCACTTAATATGTATGAAATTTCTCAATAGCATGGAAAATGAGCTTCTTCTTATAAGTAATATAAGAAGCCCCCCCAAAATGCACATTTTTACTTTTGTTTAGTAACAAATAGAAAATTATAGACTCGGCGATATTAGTTCCAAATCTATTTTTGAACAGTTGGACATTCTCAATGAGAAATTATGAACCCTAGTGGTCGAAAAAGAGTAAGGTGGGATTATTTCCCAAAATGACCTAAAATCGGAATTCATCAAAGCAATAATCGTTGTGGTCATCATCATCATCTTTTCGGATTTTAAAATCCGTGTCGACTGATAATGATTTCTCAACCAAGCTATGTTGACTCCCAAGTTTTCAAAAATGCTTTGATGTTGTCGTGCGGCACTTTCCAGAGTCCAAAGCATCAAGCATCCTTTTGTGAGCAATGTGCGGAAGGAATCTTTTCTTTTCAAATTGGACACCGACGTGGCCAAATCCTGTCCAACGAAGCTTGTGAAGACTGCTGCAAACTTTGGTCCCCCTCCTGGTCTTCGATTTCCTTTTGCTGGTGCGCTTCTGGCCGATGCAATTATTCGCTGCGCTATACGCTTGCATGGACCGACCGATGAATTTTTCTGTAGCTAGTCAAAGATGAAAAGCATGGCGCAATTTCTCACGGCATGTTTCGTGCATTTCCCGTTAGGACAGAGAAAGTCTCCAGCCCATCTCTTGCCACATGTTAGAAACGAAACTTCTGCTAGTGACTCACGCCTTAAATTAATCAAATGATTCCTTTGTCTTTTGTATTGCATCATGCGTTCGCGGCCAAGCTTTGCTCAAAAGGTTTGAGCAGGAAATCGCAGAGGGACATGGAAGTCGTCTCGGTTCTATCTCTTTGGAATTCAGGTGTCAGTATCGTGGGAAACTTCTTGGCTATGCCCTCATCGAAGTTTCCTTTTTTCTATTCCACTATAATTTGCCGGGAATGCATAGATAGGAACCCGAATAAATTATTGTCTTATCATGTTCGAGGGAACGTGTCTTAGATTTTCATGTGGGTTTGATCTTATCTTGTAGCGAATCAAATAAAATTTAATCAGATCCAAAAGAGAAGTTCATTGAATTTACTAATATCTTGACATCTATGGCACTGGCAATGCAAGGAACTTCGCTCTTGCATCCACGGCACACTCTTGAACATGGTTAGGTGGACAAATCTGCCTTCCCTTCACCCCACTTTCTCCTCTTCCTAGTTTAATAGAAAGATAAGTTGACGAAGTCCTTCAAGAATGCAAAGTACGGTGGCTCTAGATTATGAAAACTAATGGGCCCAAAAAGAATCTGAAAAGAAGTAGAAGTGACAGCCTAACAAGGCCGTTTGACGTAGCCCATTAATGGAATATACAGGGGTACCTATCGAACCTCTTGATCACCCTCGAGTGGAGCAAAGTGTCTATTCTTAGGGATTTGCCTAACATCATTTTAGTCCCTCGTGTTCTTCATGGCTGTCAGTATCCTTTCAGTATGCTCACAGATTCGTCTTCTTCAAATTTTCCTCAGAGCCAAAATAAAAATTATAATAACATATATCATAAGCTTTGTGCATAACTCAGTAATAGTTTTTTTTTTCTTTTTGGATGGCCTATTGCATACCTCAGGATCTAGATTAGTTTCTCCTCATTTTTTGCTAATATATTGAGGTAGAATAGCTAATAAGCATCCTTCAAGTGTTAAAAAAATGGGCGGTCCCACCCACACCATAAATTAAGGGTCAACTTCAAATGGTCGTAACTTTTAAAAAGGATTGCGAGATCTTCAAAATTGCGAATGGGATGCATCGCTTTGGGCAATGTTGGATCTCCAAATTCATGCATTTTCCTTGATTTCCAGGCCGTTGAAGATTTCAGATAGGTTTTGTATATTTTTGGTACGCGTTTGGAAGACTTTCTCCTTTATCAATATTTTTTCCCTTAATACTATTATTTGATTTTGATTATTTAAGTGTTTCCTAAGGGGCGACCTCCCTACAAAGAGGTGCTTGAAACAATATAAACGATGCTTAATTATTCATGTCAAACATTATCATTTGGAATTATTTTTCAAGTATATCTTCCCCTGCGTCATATATGATCTGTCATATATGATCTATACCATATAAAATCAATAGTTTTTTATAACACATGCTTGTCCCTACGAACGCCTTGATCATATTTGACCTAGACTAAAAAACAAACTATAAGCTTTGTGATTTTGACACATAGACTAAGATTTAATTAATTTAACAATTTACGCCCGAAACAAAGGAATCTTATTTTATGGCTAGTTTTGAAATTGTAGTCACTGTGCTTTTGAGTCTCTCTCTCTCTCTCTCTACACACACACACACACACACACACACAAATATGACATGTGGGACTCTACAAAGCTATTATTAATTAAGACTCTTTAGACCACTCATCCTCAATCATTGAACTAATAATAATATATCCCAAGTGATGAACAAGATCATCCCAAGAACCCTAAAATCTTGCATCATTTCTGTGAAATGCTTCCCTACTTCCATTATTTAATTTGCTCTAGATCATCGTAAAGTTATCCTTTTCAGTTCCTGCTTAATTGTCTCACTACACGTTTTGCTAATAAAGAAGCTTTTGCTCTACTTTTCCCTACATTAATCAGTTAAGATTTGGATTGTTTCTCTTTTCTTTAGTGAATTAGTGCATGGAAGCAATGTGTACTGCGCCCGGATATTGCTCTGGAGTTGCCTCCTCGTTCTCAGAAGCAGCCGAGGAATCGGCGGCAAAGTCGTTATGCCCTATGAGTTGTTCACTTATTTGGAGTTTGCCCTTCAAACTTCAATTAGCTTTGCCTCTCACAATATTCTTTTCTCTTTAAGAATGACAGAATCGTATGTAATATGTCAATTACTTTCAGTAATAAGTTTATATATATAGTTTATATATATATATATATATATATATATAGGTTTAGTATGAACAACTCTTTATGTCATCGGAATTCACATCAGAAAAGACTATCCTTGTACTCTGATTGATATTGGATATGCGTAACTTATTGAAGTTATTCAAGTTTCTTCAACCAACATTTACAATGGAAGTTGCAGCGCTGTTATAGATTGTCAAAGAAATAATATTTTCAATTGCTTTCCTGCACAGGGAAACATTCACGATCTCCTACACGGCTATGGCGAAAGGTATTAATGCCAGGGATTCTAACAATAACTGCTTAATAAATAGCACGGTAATGCACATGACGATATTTACTGTTTGTTAGTGCTAAAATTAAACAGTTCAACAGCAGAAACTTACAACATTATTTTGTAAGTGAGTTAGGGTAAAATTCATTAGCGCGCATACATGCACGTGCAGCATTTTTCTTTGTAAAATTGGATGTTGTTCCAAAATATAGGATTAGTCTAATTCATAAGAATTAAGCGTCAGTATGAAACCTTTGATTCGGATCTCACCATCCCTTCTGCTACTGAAGTCGATCAGATTGATAATAATTTCTGGGTTGACAACGAAATTGGAAAGCATCGAATGTTCAATATCACGATCCCTTCATCATCATCATCATCTCATGCAATACGAGGAAAAGGCGAAACATTTTCATTCACAAGAATTAAGCCTTCTCTTGATGTGCAAAAGCATCAACTCTCTCATGATTTATTCCGGAGCTCCAATTTAATGTGGTCAGAGGTCATCCTAAGAACAATGCTGTATAGCTACAACAATCTAATGGGTCTAAGTGACTTTACGTCCCTTCAGTCAGCTCTATTTTGAGTCCAATGAAGATCATCCTTTTCCAAAACTCTTGGAACAGAAAGAGCCCGAAAAATTAAAAACAAACAAAAAAGAACCAAGCTGGAAAATCAGTGCTTGTGGTGCCTAGGTTTGTGGTTTCTTGGACCATAGTAGTCTTCATGTATGCTTGGCAAGAAGCCGTCACTTGATTTCTCGGATGCACTTGAAGCTCTCTTCTTCTTGCTTCGAACACTATCAACCTCAAGTTTTACTTGAGAAGTGGCCGCAACCTGCAAAATGATAACAAAAGCTTTTCACTATCATGGATTAATTGAAAATAAATGAATAAATAAAGAATCGATTGATATCTCAATTAATCTTGTTGAAGTTTACATAAGATTATGCATGGACTTCAACAATGTTAATTTGGGTTGCATGAAGGAGCTGACTATATACGATACTCACATGGTCAGGGAGTTTCTGATGACCCACGAGGGATGCCAAATCTCTGCTCAAGCGTATTCCTTCAAAAACCAAACCAAGAATGTCAAAAACAATACGAAAATTCATGTGCTTATAAAAGAATATCATTGAAACCCGAACTTTCTTAATGGAGAATGCTTAGATGAATACCTTGAGCTTGAAAAAGGAGAAGAGATAGGAGCAGAAGAGGGATTAGCAAACTAGGCTTCATTTGCACAGGGAAGTGTTGATGGAGGTCTAATTTGAAATGAAGTGCCAGGAAGAGCTGGATGATGCAGGGAGAACACAGAGATTTGTTTTGCACTTGAGTATCCTTGTTTTGGCTTCTCTCTAGCTGTTTCACTGAACTTTTCCTCCACCCCTTTTATAGCTTGTGAGCTGAGGCCAGTTGGGAGTAGGCGGATGGAATGAGAGTGAGTTTAATATTGGTTGGACAAAAGGCTTTCCAGGGCCCACTTGAATCCTTCGACATGATGTTGGTCCATGGCATTTTTGTCTCACTTTTGTTCTTCTTTTATTTACTTTCTCTCAACAAGTGAATATGAGGAATGTGAATCTTGATAATATAAAGTCCTTCCAAAGTTCCCATCGTGACCGTATTTGGCAATACTAGTATATATAAGCTAATTAGTAAAATGATCAAATAAAGCAAGAATGCATTTTGCTCGTTTGAGGAAGTATGATCTACGTTCAGCAGTGTATTTTGCTTTTTATGAATTAGAGTATTACGTAGAGCATATGAACTCATCATTTCTTATTGGGGGAGGGGGGTCATGGCCATGTCACGTTGGCATCTTAATAAGCTCACAATTCAAACAAGATTAAACTTTACCTTCCCAAATTATGCATCTATGCATCTTAATATGTGCTGCAATGAATATCATCTATTAGGTCTCTTCCTAAAATAGTGTGTTGAAAGCTTTATGCTTTGGCATCATCGAGTACCTCTGCAGAACATCATGCTCATTGTCATATTCTTTCGTGAAATGGGAAAGCATAGGTCAATTTGGACATTTGATTAGACAACCCATTTCGCAATACATGAACCATCTGCATGAAATCCTTTCACATCACCCATCATTTCGAGTGACATTTCTTTTGGTAATAAGATGTTTATATAATTAAATAACATGATGTAATAATTCCATTTAAAATGATTCATCGATAAAAGGATCACGTGGGTCATAATGTATCTTATTGCTTGTTTCTTGATAAGGTCATATCATACTGTATTGATGGGAAATTCAAACGGTGGATGAAAATTTCCAAGGATTTTCTTTTTACTCGAGAAAAAAAAAAGTAAAAAAAAAAAGTAAGATTCAAGCGGTTTTTGTGACAATATTGACCTTAGTTTTGTGAATTTTCTATCCCTGTCTTTTCAAGTCGACCATGCATGGATCTTTACCTATATATCATGTCATTTCACGTGAGGTTGAAGAGACGGTAAAAAGATATCACCCAATCTACAAGCAAATTGACCCCTCTGTGTCAATCTTATAATCATGTTCACTCTTTTCTAATTCCAATTTTCCTGTGGCACATAGAAGATTTCCGTCATAAATGGATGACCCGATCTTTAAAAATAATTAAATGTCACTACCGCAATCTTAATTTAATCACCATTTGCCTCCCCTTTTCGAAAAGGGACGTATTATAATCATATCGATGTTTCGAGGGAGACAAGACCCTACTATTTTTGCAATATTTCCTATATGCATATCCATTCATATCGCAGTTCTGGAAGACAACAGCAAGCGAGACGATGGAACAGGAGTTGTAATTACTCAACATGATGATGTCACTTTGGGAACATCATTTACCACTGAGCTCAAAACTTTTCGAAAGGAGAAATGCTTTGCCCCATGTTATTGTCTTATTAGCTAGCCCGCACACGAGAATGTTCGTTTTCTCTATTGAACAAATGAGATGGAACAATTTTCTTATTTTACTAAATAACTAATAAATATTTAAGTGCGTGTATATTTATAAGTTAATATATAGTTTGATTCAATTTGCAACTAGAAGGGACTGACCCATCTAGTTCTTGTTTAGTATGGTTCCACATTGTCTTAGTTTTCCCAAATCAAATAGGAAAATTACCAACAAAATCATAATCCATTGTAATTATGTCAATTCAGTCATAAACTTTTTGCATTTATGTCAATTCAGTCCATTCGACTAATATTGGCCAGGTTGCGTTAACTTGAACGCCGACGGAACAACCAACATTGATGTGGCAATTTTTTAAAAATTAATTAATCAATTATTTATTTATTTATTTATTCATTTTTTCCTTTCGTTTTCCTTTTCTTTTTTATTTTTCCCATAGTGGCTGGCATCTCATTGGCCACTTTGGGCAAGGGGCATGAAGCTCTTGCCGGCTGTCGGCAAGGGTTGCGGCCCTCGCTCGACCTTGCTCACGGTTGGTTGAGGCCGGCCTCGCCATGGTCTCGCTGGCCACGGGCGAAATCGGCTTTGCTAACTACTAGCGTAGCCATGGTTGCCTTTGCCCATGACCTATGAGGTGGCAACCAATGATGAACCTAGGCTTGCAAATCTCCCGTTCAAGGGCCCTAATAACCAAAGTGAGTAGAATTGGTCAGGCATTTCATCAAGCAACCGAAAGGACCAAAGTGACATCGAGTTTGGATGTGGCTTCGCCTTACATCTCGAGGCGCGGCCACGGGCGAGGTGGCCTTGCCTCGCCGGCCACTATGGGAAAAAGAAAAAAAAAAGGAAAAAAAAAAGAAAAATTCAAAATTCAAAGAAAATTAAAAATTATTAAAAGATTGCCATTTCAGTGTTGGCTGGGTGGTTAGCATCCATGTCAGCACCGGTTATTATATTGGTAAGATGAACTAAATGGACACAAATACAAAATGTTTATGATCGAATTGATATAAAAAAATTATTATTAAATTGATATAATTGCAATAGATTTATAACTTTTTTGGTAATTTTCTCAAAATCACATTGGTCAAGTTTTTGGTTCAAAATTTCTAATTTGCTCAACTTTCAAATCAATCAAATCAAACCGAATCATGCTAAATTTCAAAAGAATGTTCAATTAATATCTTGTTTGGATTAATATATGCTATTGACATTCTATCAAATCGAATCGAATCATGGTAAATTTAGGAAAGGATTGTTCAATTGATATCTTGTTTGGTTTGATTTGTGCTATCGACATCATTGCCATGAGAGGGCCAGCATCATTCCAACACCTATGATAAAATTGTATGTAGGATAAGGATTGATGGTAGGATAAAGGCTAGGCGATGAGCTAGCTATGAGAATAGCTTCTTTTGCTTCAACTTATCAACACCTATGATAAAATTGTATGTAGGATAAGGAATGATGGTAGGATAAAGGCTGGGCGATGAGCTGGCTATGAGAATAGCATCTTTTGCTTCAACTTATTGAAATTGGAATTTCACTCAAGCTTATGAGTAGAAGTGGATCTCTAAGCCAAGCAGCTTCCTAGTAGCTAGTGTTTTGCTTGATAAAATTATTTAAAAAATTCTAAATCTATTGCACTTTTGTCAATTTAATCTTGATCATTTTAATTGTGCCATAAACATTTTCACGTTTTGTTAATTGAGTCCATTCGGCAAATTTTGACAAAAAATCCTTAACATAAATGTCGGTCGTCCTACATGGTATGATTAACGCTAATGTGAACAATTTTTAATAATATTTTGAATTTTTATTTTTCCTTTCTTCCCCCCTTTTTTTCCTTCTCTTCTTCCTCTAGTCAATCATCAAGTCTTGGCAATCACCCAAAGGCAAGGTCGACTTCATTGACCTTTGGTGAAGTTCACCCCATTGCCCACTAGCGAGGCTTGACCTCACCATGGTTGGGCAAGGTTGACCTCGCCTTGCCACTACGAGTATGAGCCTCGCCCAGCAATGGGGACGGGGAGCCTCTAGTGAAGTCGAATCTTGCCGGTGGTTGGGTGAGGCTCTAGAGGCCGGCGAGGTTGATCCTCCGGCGTCGGCCATCATTGAGGCCTAACAACCAGCTAGAGGAAAAAGGAAAAAAAAAAAAAAAGAAGCAAAAAAAGAAAATAAAAAGAAAAAATGAATATAAAAGAAAAATTCAAATAGTATTATAATATTATTAAAGGTTAATATTGCGAAAAATCCCAAACTAGTTCATTTGTAATTAATTTGCCTCAAACTAATTTTTTGACTATAAAAAATCTTAAACTTTTACACGTGACAAATTTATCTCAAACTAATATATTAACCACTAACAATCTCAAACTAGTACATTTATGACAAATTTACCATTTGGTAATCTATATTATATTGGATTGATACCATTCAAGACCACAAACTAGTATACATATTACAAATGGAGGGTAAAACTCTAAACTTGTACAGCCATTAACTGTTACGATTCATTTAATTCAATAATTTGATAATGAAATATAACGAAAGGTAAATTTGTCACAAGTATATCGCACCACCAAAAATTAATTTGGGATAAATTTATCACACATGCACTAGTTTGATGCTTTTCGTGATATTAATACTGTTATTAAAAATTATTCACATTAGCATCGGTTGTATCACATAGGACGGTTGACATTCATGTTAGCGATTTTCAGCTAAGATTGGCTGTATGGATTCAGTTGAAGACTTGAAAATGTTTAAGATTTAATTGGTAGAATTAAAATGTTTAGAATTGAATTGACAAAAGTGTAATGGATTTAGAACTTTTTGGACAAATTTTTGATTTAATATAATGTGAAATTTTGTGAAACCCTAGTGAAGTAGTCTAAATGTTTACTGAAATAATTTAAAATTAAATCAAGTTTTTATTTAAAATATTAAATTTTTTAAGAATTGTAGACTCCATCCCACAAATTTCACAATAAATGGGGAAAACTAAATGTCTAGTTGATCAAGAAAATTTTAAACTAATCCTTATGTCAATACCGAGACCTCTCCCACTTGTATTAAGCAAATTGCCATCTAGATCAGATGAGGCAGAATGTCCAATGATATACAGTATGTGGTCGAAGATTGCTTCGACATTCACTCCATGAATTGAACGATTACATGTTGAATCCCTCTGAGTTTGAAAAGAGAAATGGAGACGAGGGTAGTGATCATAGGAGCAGGAATCGGTGGCCTTCTCGCCTGCAAGTATTCGGTCGATTGGTGTCGGAATATTGCTCGCCCTCTTTCGGCAACCGAACGGGAAGTGATTTAGAAATCGACTTTCGAATCAGATGCACTTGCCCGTGTGAGAAAGGCACATCTCACTCCAATGAAATTGATCTTATGGCGGCCAAACTTGACTTTGGTGGCTAGAATTGCAAAATCGCACACTTTTGGCAACCAAATTCTTTGGTCGCCAGATCTTCACTTCTAACGACCAAACTATGAGTTGGTCAGATATAAGTTTAAATTTCCGAAATTGAACCATAATCTCTCTCTCTCCCTCCCTAATCCGACTTGTCCCTTAATCGTTGCTGGGCGGCCTGGCTGATGCCGCCGCATCTGCCCTTGCCCTAGTGAACCTCCTCCTTCCCTTTTTTGAGCTTTCTTGTCCGGCGGTGCGAGGCCCCATTGGGGTCCTGTGCTACCCTTTGTGGCAATTAGAATCAAATGAATAACTTTATTTATCTAATGAATTTTTAACAAAACGATTAAAACATAGGATTTATCTAACGATAACTTGTGTCGGAACTCCAAAACTCTATTGATTTTTATCTCTCATACTTGGTTGAGATCACAACTAATAATTCCACACACAATATGTCTTGATTAAATTTCAATCACTGTCCATCCTTATCATAAAAAGAATAACAATCTAGTATATGTTTGCTTTTATTATTATTATTATTATTATTATTATTATTATTATTATTATTATTATTATTATTATTATTTGGCTTTGTTCAATCACTATCCATATGACATCCTGATTTTTCAGCTCTGTTTTCAATTGAATGCATCGGGCCTTTCATCGACGCGCCTATGATGCTATTCTCTAAGATGATCACTCATGAGATAACTAGATTATCCAGGGAAGTCATTAAGGGATTTTAACGCAATAGACTTAAGAACTCGACCAGAAATCGACTGCTCGACCATGCTAGTCTGCAAGGGTCATTACGGCACAATTGAAAATCTATCAGAGACCGGAGATAGGTTGATTCGACTGAAATAGGTGATCGGAGTGTGGGTGATTCCACCAGAATGCAAAATTCTTGTCGATCGGCACTAGAACGATTTTTCTGTCGTTTTGGTACCCTATGTCCGTATTTGAAATCTTGAGATTTTCACGACAACCGAGACCCACCAATGAGTCGAAGATGTACATTGTGACTCGAGATAAATCGATCACGGGTCAATTGCACTAAAAATTTCCAAAAGCTATTCGATAGATTAGGTCACGCTAAAATCACATCAGATTGAAATTAACTGCGAATTTGAACCCGATTTCAGAAATTGAAAGTTCTATCATGTCACGATTTATTTTAAGAACGATGACTTATCCTTCGAAGAATTTTCGGCGAGTTCGGGATTTTTACAGAAAATCGATACGGACGTTTTGGAAAATGAACGGAAATTCGGATTGGCCGAATTGAGGAGAGTTTTGACTTCAAAGCTGAGCTTTTTGGCGATAGGCACTTGCAGAAATGGTATGGCATTTTTCTTCTACAACATTGGACATCAAATTTGGGAAATTTGATAAAGAAATTGAAGCCTAAAGTTGATGAAATTCGTATGCTAGGATGAGGGCTGGAATTTTGGCATCAAATTGGATTATTTGGGAAATTGTATGCATGAAAGGGATGGGGGAACAAGAGGATGGAATTGTGGGCTTGCGGTGACCAAATCAATAATGAAAATAGATATTTTAGTTGACTTTTGCCCCCTCGCCCCCCTCCCCCCCTTTTTTTCAATCTTCTCTTGCAAGCTTGGCCGATTCCCTCCTTCTTCGTGCAAGCTTCGCCGACTTCATCTCCACGGCGTCCCTTTCATTTTATTCCTTCTGTTCTGCTTTCTGTCATTTGCTTTCTTCGAAGAAATCCAGCGGCGTTGAAGACCGCAGCTTTTTCCCCCTCTCAAGGCCACCGTCTCTGCCATTTTCTTCAACCCCCCTTCCCCTGCGTGCTCCATTTCTCTTCTTGGTCGGCCACAAACGCACACCTCCACTATCATTTCATCCTCATCACCCATCCATCTCCACCACCACATCATCACCATCTATCATCATCCCATCTTCCACCATCACCCCACGTCCACCGAGTTAACCATCCAGCATCAACGCTCCCTTGAATCCCTTGGTGTTGAACACCCATCGACGCCAGCATCGGCCGCTCTTGCAGCTTCTCCACGCGTCCCTCCATCCACCGAAGCCAGCCCGCACGGTCACCGTTCCACGAGCCTCGAAGCCGCAAAAGAAATCCAGCCAGCTTTGTGGCCGATTTCGGCCCGGTCCGGTCTCCGTTTGGCGTCGCCGTTTCGAAGTTTGTCAGCTGCCGTCGCCGTGGACTCATTGGCTTGTTAATCACGTGAGTTTACCAATTAAACTTTACTTATGGAGTTAATTATGCTTAGAGGATAATTAGTTTAAGTTAATTAAGGTTTAGGTGGTTAGTTAGATTAGATTAGTAATTTAATTATCTAATTTTGCATGTTAGGTTGTTATATTAGATTAATTAGAGATTGGACAAGTTGTATTAATTATCTAAATTGGTTCAGGAATTTTCCTAGGGGCGTTTCGGTATTTAATTCAGCATTTTTGGCCTAGGTTTGTATTTTTGGCATTTATCGGTATTTAATTAATTAATTTTGATAATTATTTAATTATTAAATATTTTTCGGAAATTAGACAGATGTAGCCGGTGATCGAAATTTTGTGCTAATTGCAATAGTGTGTTCAGTATGCAATTAGATGTTAATTTGTGCAAATTGAGTACTGATTTTATTTATGGTAATTATTCCAAAAATTGTGAATTTCAATATTTATTCAGAAAATCTCAGGTGTCGGGTTTTTAACACCGGAAATAGTTTTATATACTATATAAAACAGTGGGATTTTAAAGTAAAGGATATGATTTTTTCGAGTTCAATCTGACCGTATACCCACACACGACTATTTTCACCGGGTGTTTTTAATATGAAAAAAATAAGCCAGGATCACTATTTTAATGGAGATATTTGAGTACAATACACGGTGTTCTGGGTCGAGATTGATTGGTCGTGTGTTGGTTAATGAGAAACCGTCTCGAGCTTTTAAGCCAAACATTACCCTATATGGGATATCCATTCTTTGGTTCGCGGGTCGCAGTAGATTCTGGACCTACGCATCTTCGGGGAAGTCGTCTATTAAGATATAGACGTCGCCGTGCTCAATGGTGGTGAGACGATGCATGGTTACTCCAGAAGACATCGAACTTATGAGTAGGTCGTACTCGGGTCGTAATAGATTCTGGACCTACGCCCCTTTAAGGAAGCCGTCTATTAAGATATAGACGTCATCGTGCTCAATGGCGATGAGACAATGCCTAGCTATGCCGGTAGACACCGAACTTAGGAGTAGGTGGTACCCTTAAGGGGTAAATTTAACAATTAGAACGCATGATTGATTGAGCTGATTCGTCTGATTATGAGATAAAACTATGTGATATGGTATGGAAAGTGTCATAACGGTTTGGTTTTATAATCGGGACCATTGTGATTGATTGAGTTGATGAGACGTTTCAATTGTTGTGTGCATTAAGTATATGTATTTGGGATATGAGCTGTGTTGACGTGTAGGAAGGAACTAAGGCGAGGTAAGTCCCCTGTTCTCATTGTGTGGTTGTGTGGCTAGAGCGTCCTAAGGCGTATTTCCTTCCTAATAAGGGTTTAGAGGGTGGACTTGTTGAGACCTTGTCTCACTGGTTATTGTATAACCATTTTCAAGTCTTTGGTCATGGATGACCGAAGCCCCGGAGTCTATGGAGATGGAGTCTAAAGGATCGGCGTTTGTGTCTTACTAGTATGTTGTAGGATAACTTCTTTTGAGAGTCGATCATTTTGTAGGCTTGGACCTAGACTCCTGTTGTATATAAATCCAACTGTTTAAAAAAGTGTGCTTTTGTGAAATGTTGCCTTACTTTTCTATCCCATGTTGTTTGTTGTCAGGGGTTATTATTTCGCTTCCGCATTTGCATTAAAAATGAAAGGGTCAGCGACTAGTCTTGGGAAGTCGCAATTGTATCGACCGCAGTGAGATGTGCGCGCGCTTGAGGGTCGGGGCATGACAATCCATCTTATCGAGCCCGATCTGGTGGACCCCTATCAATATATTTATTTTGGTAATTTTTCCCTTATTACAAACATAAACTTTTTTGACCTTATCACGGGTGCTCCATATTGAATGACGTCAAACAAGATATGAATGGTCAAGTTGTCACCCAACATCGGTGATTCAGCATATAGTTGAATATCCAGACACCTCTTACTTTTGGTTAATATTACTGATGTTCTGTAAGTTTTGAATTGCTACATAAATTCGCTATTTAATATTAAATGTTGTCATAGTTTTCCTTTATTTGAACATTAACCTTATATTAAAGTGTAAAAATATGTAATACAAGAGTTTAATATAAGCTTGAAAATTTTTGAACCCGGGGTCTCATGCTTTATATCATGTGAAATTTTATAAAATTACAATTAATTATTCTAAAAGTTTACTAGAATACTTAAAAATTAATTTGTTTCTCCGTTTAGAAGTTCAATTTTTTAGAATTACTGCCTCCCACAAGTTTCACACAAAATGAGGAAAAATAATTGTCTAGTTGAGTCAAGAAAATGTTAAACCAACCGCCCTTCTGTCAATATCAAGACCTGTTCCCACTTGTATTAAGAAAATTGCCATCTAGTAAGATGGGGCACAGTGTCCAAAGATACAGAGTCTGTGGTCAAAGGTTGCTTTATGCGTAACAGTTTCTTCCTCATTCAATCCACGACCAATCCCGATGGATAGATGAGATATGTTCTCTCTAGCTTGAAAGATTACACATTGAATCCCTCTGGAGTTTGAAAAGAGAAATGGAGAGAAGGGTGGCTATCATAGGAGCAGGAATTAGTGGCCTTCTCGCCTGCAAGTATTCGGTCGAGAAGGGCTTTGACCCGGTGGTGTTCGAGGCCGACGACCGCATCGGGGGAGTCTGGAATCACACCATTCAATCGACCAAGCTGCAGAATATGAAGGACGGCTTCCGGTTCTCGGACTTCGATTGGCCGGCCTCTGTGCAGGAGATATTCCCCAGCCACACTGAAGTCCTGGACTATCTTGAGTCCTATGCTCGGCACTTCAATTTATATCCTTACATCAAGTTCCATTCCAGAGTGATTAACATCGATTTCGTTGGGGAGTCATTCGAAGAGATGAAGACGTGGGATTTGTGGGGCGGGACGGGGATGGCATTTGGCTCGAAAGGGAAGTGGCACATTACTGTCCTGGACACAGAGACTAATGCCACAGAGGTAAATTAGCTGTTCTTGTCGACCAAAAAAAAAAAACAAAAATACAATTAGCTGTTCTTCATAGTTCGGTTCAATTCGATCCTGAGATTTGAGAAGCATCAATATGTGCTTATTGTCTAGTTTCAGTTTCTGTGATTGCTTGATGCGATATTAAGCGAGTGCTGCGTTTTGGCCAGGTTCACCAAGCTGAATTTGTTATTCTCTGCATCGGACGGTTCACCGGGCTTCCTAACATTCCGGAGCTCCCACCAGCCTATTGCTCCAAAGTGTTCGATGGCAAGGTGATGCATTCAATGGAATATTCAGATATGGAGAAATCTGCAGCTGCTGAGTTGATTAAAGGAAAGCGAATCACAATTGTCGGTTCGCAGAAATCGGCAGTGGATTTAGCAGTCGAATGTGCAGAAGCAAATGGTAAGAGCAACTTCACAATTACTTATCTGCCGGTGGGCTATTGTTGGGTGAATTGTCTCTGTGAACTATATTCAAGTTCGATCAAAGCTTTGAAATTCGTGATATCTTCTGAAAGTTCATCTGAAACTTCTGTAATGTCCTCGAAACACATCAAAACCCATTCTATTGAAGACTAAATTAGTCATGGAATGGGGTTCAATCTTGCTTAAAGTATCTATACATGAATGAATTTGTATCTGCAACTCCTGACACTTCTTATAGTAATTCAATGGATGCAGTATCTACTACATACCAGCAAGGACTTCAACGAGAAATGCGCTTTCCATGCTTTAAATGATCAAGCTTATCTGATAATGTCATTTTCCTTATCTCATTCTCATTTTTTGATCGGAATCAGGAGTCGAGTACCCTTGTGTGATGATCCAGAGGAATCCTCATTGGTTGCTGCCCGGCAACGGCTTCTTAATATCTCACTTTGGTCAGTTGTACTTCAATCGATTCGCTGAGCTGCGTCTTCATAAGCCGGGACAAAACATCCTGTACTGGCTTCTCGCCACAGTGCTTTCGCCATTGGTATACTCATACTTCCACTTTTTTGGTTTAGTTCCACAAGACTTGCTTGTCCATCAGTCAACCATAAAAAAATGACTCTTTTATCCGTGTCAAGTTCTTTTTTCATGATTCTCTTTGTTATATGCATCCGCTTGTCAATCAAAAAGTTTTCTCACACCCTGAAATTCCTAGAGATGGGGCATCTCGAAATTCACGGAAATCTATCTCCAGTGGAAACTCCCGTTGAAGAAGTACGGATTAGTACCGAGACACAGCTTTCTTGAGGACATGTCTTCGTGTCAAACCGGCATGCTGCCCGACAGTTTCTATGATAAAGTTGAGGAGGGAAGCATCCTAATCAAGAGGTCGCAGAGCTTTCGCTTCTGCAAGGAAGGTCTGATAGTGGGCGGAGAAGACAAACCGATCTCGAGCGATATCGTGATCCTTGCCACCGGATATAAAGGCGATCAGAAGCTCAAGAACATTTTCAGATCTTCAGTCTTCCAAAAGTACCTCGACCCTTCACCTACTTCAGCCATTCCTCTTTACAGGTACCATTTCATACCTGCAGTTGCAACACCAAGTAGCTTCAATTTCCACTCAAAAACCTTGATATTCAAAATGCATATCTTATTGCCCAAGTGAGGATTAACTATCAAAAACTGACAATGAGATATAATCTAACACCAAGAAGGCATTGCAGCACTTGGCTAACCTTAAGGTCTCTGCTGTATCATCATGACATTTAGGTGTGTTACTAATTTCAGGGCATTCAAAATGTAGTTTTTTTCTCATAGGATTTTGTAATGATGCTGCGCCCGATCCTGGTTTTGTTGCAATGGTCTTATATACCAACTTCAGGCAGGTGATTCATCCTCGGATTCCGCAGCTCGCAATTATAGGATACACAGAGGGCCTTGCAAACCTGCCGTCCTTTGAGATCAGATGCCAGTGGCTCACGCACCTCCTCGACGGGAACATCAAGCTACCTAGCATTGGGGCAATGGAAAAGGACACAGCCAGGTGGGAAAGTCACATGAAGCGATACGGCAGGAGGAACTTCCGGAGATCATGCGTTGGAACCACCAACATTTGGTACAATGACCAGCTGTGCAAGGACATGAACTGCAAGCCCAGAAGAAAGAAGGGGTTTTTGGCCGAGTGGTTCCAACCTTATGGACCAGCTGATTATGCAGGCCTCGCCGATCAGAAACGCTGAACAACAAACATGTCCTTATGATCGGTGATGAGTTCTGAACAAAGACATTATCCTCCTTATGATCAGTGATGAATTCGACATTTTGCTTATAATATTTTGCATTGCAAAAGTCTACAAGATTCAAGTCATATGAATGCAAAATAAGAGTAATTTTTGGGCATTTTTAAAATAACTTCTTGAGACAACCCGCCCCTCAAACCATGCTCTACAGATTGAGGGTGAGAAATACATATTTTCATATGGCGATTTGAAATAAGCCCACTTTCAATGGCTTCTCGTGCTCTTGCTGGATTCCTTAATTCAACAAGACATCTGAGTCTACCCCCTCATGCTTCTCTATGACTGCCAACGGTTGTAGAGAATCCAAAGAGTAAATGCGGATTGTAACAGAGAGAAAGATGCCCTCAACTCATAAAGAAAATACGAGGTTGATTAAAGATGGTGTAACAATTGAGCCGACAGACACGAGCATCGCAGCCGAAAATAATCATTGATCAAATTATAGAAATCAAGGACCACATCACAATTAGTATAATTTGCTGAAGATAAAAGCTTCGAGAAGAGGGAGTACAGAGAACTCCTTTTAGTCGTCTTTCCTTTATCGGGGAAGGCAAGGAAGATGCAACAATACGCGTTTTGAGATAAGTTAATAGCAAAATTTGTAAGGAGCCCCACGAGGTACTTCGTTCGTGCCTGATTTCCACATACCATGCACTCGAGAACATATAAACATCACCCGGATGCCAAACTACGATAAAGAAGACACTGATGAGCTAGAAACCCAGATCAAGAAACAGAGAGGCCACGCTCTGCAACGATCTTGATGACCATGGCTTCCCCTTTGGTGCACCAGCTATCTTTTGTCAAGCACCCTCTTCTTCCTCGTGAATCCCGGCTGCAACCTCGTCCCCAGTTCTCGTCTGTACGCTCCCCTTGGTTCAGTGTCCGAGCCAGCTCTCTTCTTGCTGTCGAGCAGGTACACTTTCCAATCGTTACGCCTTCTTTTTCCTTTCTGTCTGTCTTTTTCTTTATTTTGCCCCCAGTGTATTATGGAGTTCACACTAAACAGTATTTTTAGGCTGTTGATATGCTGTTAACTATGGCCGCTTATTTCACCGAAAATGACAAATGATTTGAAAAATAATTTTCAAATAATGGTGGCTTCTGTTATTTAAAATAACTAATCAATAAAAATTATTTTTATTATCAATGATAATTTAGGTTTAGATGAAAATATTTTTCGTTTATTCATTTTTATAATTGATATGAGCGATTATTTTTACGAAAACGTTTTTAAGATCATAAATATGTATCCTCTAGTTGTTGTCTTATTGTAATTCTCACGCTTTTATTCCACAAAAAAGAAGTAAACTGCAATGAGTATGACATGAAGAACTGTCAAGAACAACTCCAGCGCCAGACACCTAACAAGTAAAAACTTTGATTGAGCCTTACTTGCTGAATTTTTGCAGCATTTTTCTGTATGTGTGTTTCCCGTAGCATGGTCTTCAAGGTATTCAATCTGATTTTGTGGTGCGATGACTTTCTGATTGTATAAGCCTTACTAGTCCACAACAGTGTGATTTGACGATAATACATTGGACCCATCTCGATTTATCACTTCACCAAAATTAGACTTCGTAATTGCAAATGTTTGGAATTCGAAAGAGCTGCAACATCAACTTAGAAAGGCGGATTTTTTATTGCCTCTTGAATTGGTGAGATAACTAGGAAGTCAAATTTGTTTTCTGTGAAGCAATTTAGTTTGTGATGCATTTGTGAATGATAACTGTAATGGAGCCATATATAGATTTTTTTTTTTTCTTTTTCCAATTTAATGGATCTGCTTCAGCTGAACCGTCTTAGTGCTGGATCTCTGGTCTGTTCATGACAGATCATTTTTCTTTAGTAATGTGCCCGACAAACTGGAACTCTTTTGAGATGTCATTTTTTGGGATATATGCCTGCGCCAACATCCTGCACCAGCTTCTTTATTTCTTTCATTCGTTTATATGCTTGTGAATGAATCAGAATTCTCATATCTCAGGACTTGGCAACTCAGAAAGATCAAACTTTAGAGTCTGAGATATTTTCATGCCCGATATGCTATGAATCCTTGATAAGAAGAGGCCCATCTGGTTTAAACTTGTAAGTTCTGGAACTCATTTTCTGATTTAGGCAACCGTTTCTGCATTAATGCTTTGATGGGATTAGTTCTGACACCTAACTTCAAAATTTTCAGGGAAGCTATGCATGGCTCTGGTTTTAAGTGCAATCGTTGCAAAAAGTCATATTCCAGCAATGGCAACTTTCTAGACCTTACTCTTAGTGCTGGTTTAAGGAACTACATCGAAGTGAAGCCACGGCGGACAGAACTATTCAGGTATCATTAAGTGTGTGGTCTACAACCAGGCTGCTGCACTTGAATTATGGAATTATCATCGTTTATTACCTTTTGCGCTATTGGTGTAAAGGTCATCTTCTTTCTTTACCTTTTAACCACTACCTTTTTAGCTTTTTACCTCCACATCTGAGGTTGTGTTTAGTTGGTCGGGGTGGAAAGCAGGCGAGGGAGAACAAGTCCTTATTTCATTTGTTTAACTGTGAGGAAGTTCATATAAACCAGAAGGGAACTTTAGAAATCATAAATTTCGTAATGCTTATTCGAAGATTGTGCCATTATTAGAGATGACTTTATACTTTTTAACTTTTGAATTTACTGTGTGATGGAAAGGATATTCACATAAGAATGGGAGACTTCCTCTCCACAAGGATGGATGTGCTAGATTCCTTGCACCTATTGAGAATAATACGTGGTCTTTTTGCAATTTCCTCATTCTCAGATTATACTTTTCTGCTCAATTATAACCAATAATATTATATAATTTAAAGGTACATAATGTATATTCTTGCTCAACTTCTGCACTACGTCATCTTCTCTAGATTGCCTTTAAGATTCCCTGATAAATTTTCTGTGTAAGTTCTGATTCTTCAACTTGCATTCTTGCTTCTGCTAGGAGCCCCCTTGTTTCATTCTTATACGAGAGAGGCTGGCGTCAGAATTTTAAGCACAGTGGCTTTCCTGGTCAAGATGAAGAAGTATGGTTGCTGGCCCATTTTGTCCATTAGAATTATTAGCTATGAGGATATGTGGAAGGTCATTTTGATACTGCACTAGCTGTAGAAATTTTACTGTGTAAAATATGCAAGTGGTGTTCTTACATGAGCTATAAAAAAATATCAGATTCCTCCACTAAACCTGTTATGCAGTAGCAAGCTAATTTTAAATTCCGAAGCTCCTTGTTCTAGCAAGATTTTCATTACAAGCTGCTAAAGGCGTGATCTATTATCTGAATGCAGTTCAAAATGGTTCAAGAGTACTTCAAACCTGCAGAGGGTGGCCTTCTACTTGATGTTAGCTGTGGAAGTGGTTTGTTTTCCAGAAAATTTGCGAAATCCGGGACTTATTCTGGAGTAATTGCTCTTGATTATTCTGAAAATATGCTGTGCCAGTGTTATGATTTCATAAAACAGGATGATGCTGTTTTAAAAGCGTAAGTTCTTACACATAGGAACTTGAAATTATGGAAGCTGTCGAGTAAAATGTTGTTCTTGTATGCCTGTGGACTTAATATATCATAGAGGAGATGGGTTTCATGAGCCCTACCTTTTTGGGACATTTGCAGGAATCTAGCTCTTGTTAGAGCAGATGTTTCAAGGCTTCCGTTCTCATCTGGTTCGGTCGACGCTGTTCATGCTGGGGCAGCATTGCACTGCTGGCCTTCCCCTTCCAACGCTGTATGTTTCTATCTCTCAGTTAATCTAGCTCAGTGTTATTGAGCTGTACTGTCCCATAAGTCTCATGGACATGCCAGAAATTGACATTGGAGTTATATATTCAGGGGCTTCAGAGAATTCAGGATGAGTAGAGTGAATTTCTAATACTAATGATGACACATACCATCGAATGAATGTTAGGCTTGTAGTTGTATCACAGATGGATGTCATTCCAAGCAGCTTAGCTCATTATTTTCTGTTTTGATCTCCTCAAGATAAAATTCTCTGGGTCATCGTTTCCTTCAGTGGGCAATCCTACGAAAACTTGGAAGAGATTTTATCGATTGCAAATATAGCTGACAGTTATGTAGCCTTTATAGCTTTGAATATGGCCAAGCCATTACTACTTTGAATATGGCCTATGGCCCAAATCATCCCATTTTTAGTGTTCATACTGGCAATGTCACTTAATCGAAGGATGGCTGAGCTCATCATCAAGTTAAAATGGAAACTGGCCAGCTGCCATGGCCCTGGACATCATTATTGCACTACTCACTTTCAACAAAAATTAGCATTGAGTTGCCAACAGTTGCCATTATAGCAGGGGATTACTTACCACAGGTATCCGTGAGTTGAAGGATTTATGGGGGATTACGGCTAGAGGCAACATCAGACACTGTACTATGTCTTCCTCCAGAAGGCAGAAGTATGTCAGAAGCATTGGGGGGGGGGGGAGGGGAGAGAGAGAGAGAGAGAGAGAGAGAGTAAAAATTAATTAGGAATGAAGCGTGCACAAATAAATCATGAGTTACTTAGTACCACTGTGCAGTGATGCAGCAGGTTACAAGTGTATTAGTCAAGTTGATGGTATGAGGAGACGTTAGCAGATTGGTCTACGAGGGGCCTCTAGTAAACTTGTGCAGTATTTCACACACAGACACGCACACGCACACGCACACGCACCCATATATCCAGGATATATTGACCCTGTAGGGACACTGTGGTGGAAGAGGGGATGGGTGTGCTTGGGGAGTTTGAAATATTTGTAGCTTTAAATAGTTACTAGCATATCTTAGATTCTGGTTTTAAGGGGTTGTGGAATCTGTAATGTTTCAAATAACTCCTTGCAGGTAATTTTAAAGGTTTATAATTTCAAATCTGAATGGAAAAATTTGATAATTCATGGATCTAGTTTTCACCTGAAGTGCTCAAAGCAAATTTCATCATGGCTGAATGTGGCTTATCGATGACAGATTCAGTTTAATCTAGTCACAGTACAATGATGTCAAAAAAGACGTGGAAAATAAATTTTAGTGATTACAGGTCTGATGAGCTTTAGCTGCGGAATAAGTTTCTGGTATAGACACTATTCTTCATCTCCATTAAATGGCTCATGTAAAGTTCTCTACTCCTCTGCCATTTATTGGCAGATTGCAGAAATTACTCGAGTATTGAGAAGCGGTGGAGTTTTTGTGGGAACCACTTTCCTCCGGTACACTCCATCCACTCCCTGGATAATACGGCCTTTCAGACAGGTACATCTGTATGCATACAGCTTGGCACATTAGACCCGTTTTAATTCTTGTAATTAACTTCTAGAACTGTGTTAAATAAGTGAGGGACCACTTTTGTACACTTTAACCTGCATATATTGCTACTCCTCGCAGATCATGAAGAGATGGAAAATAAGAAAATCTAATTCACTTATGAATGGATTGTCGTTTCATTAAGGTCTCTGATAGAGGTTTAGATTTCGAACATCCAATGCATGTTTATTGACAATTGATCCATATCATGGACTGGTGGCAAGCCCAGTTGCTCCGTTTATAGTACATACTTCCATCAATGATTACTTGTGTGACTGTTTTCAAGAACCAGTCCATATTTGCCTTGTAAGATGTAACATGTCAACTCGAGTTACAGCAACAAAAAACATGAAGCATTCGTAAGTAATTCAAATTACTGCAACACCCACATGCGACATCTATTTCAAATATTCAAAACGTATACCCCTTAGTAGATAATCTAAAGAGCAGACTAGTCCGGATCTCCTTTTTCTCTCACTGTCTTGGTTAAACCATTCAACCTAGGTTGAATCACCCTCTACTTTCGGAAGTTGAAATTTCTTGAGTAAATGGATCTGACCCGTGCAGCTATACCTCACACTGTATAACTGCATGGTGCAATTATTATATTTTGTGATGCTAGGACTAGCTTCTCATTGCCACATACCAAGTACTCTTACAACTTTCTGATGTGTGCTGGCCGATCCCATCCTATGTTATACTCCCTCATAGAGCGTCTTGTAAAGACAAAATGAAATGCACTCAGACAACAATATAGACCGAAAGGTTTTCTTCCTTCGTGACCTTAGCATCTCTGTCTAGGTGGATTTCCACAGAACTCTGTTTTCGTACAGAGTGATTTCCTTAAGGTTGACTCAAAGACAGGCTGTTATTCTCATATTGCGCATCAAGCCTTTTTGTGACAATGTTTGGTTGTGTGGCAGATAACTGCGCAGAATATCATCCTTCTGACTGCTGAAGAGATCGAGGATTTGTGCACATCATGTGGTCTAACCAATTACACAAGCAAAACTCAGCAATCCTTCATCATGTTCTCTGCACAGAAGCCTTGACACCAAGTAATGCTCATAATAAAGATATTATTCGCCCCATGATTAGTTTCAGGGTTTCTTCCTTATCAATGAAGGACATGATTTCTGAGAACATATGACATTGTGAGCTTGAGTTCTGGGGAGGTGTAAAGCACTGGATTGTTTCCAATAATAATGAAATGCAATTTGGTGTCGGAATGATAATATTTTAGGGGCTTCTTCATAAGCTTGAGAGGGACCGAAATGACAGTGCAACGGCCAACGCCACAGTCGGTTTTTTTTGTTAATGATGGTTTGAATCCAATGTTTGATGGTCCCAGATGGTCAAACTGATAAGAACATTGTGTTAGTCTGTAGTCGATCCATTTTGTTTGCAGTGTCTAGGAGACCAAAACAGACAACTCACGAGAGTTCTCTTTTGTTATTCTTTTCAGAGAAAAGACCAAGTTCTTGGAGCTGCACATAAGGTTAACATGTAGACCAATTAACATGTAGACCAAAGAATTAAGTCGAATTGATTCTTATAATGTACCTTATTTCAAAGGAAAAGAAGGGATTCAAATAATCATAAAAGAAAGGAATTGGAGAGATTAACTTATAATGTCGTTTGGTTTCTAGCAAGAGAAAGGAATGACCTCTCAACTTCAATGTCTTCTTGCGTGATTGTAATAAAAACTACAGTAAGGGTAGAAATGGGGAAGAAAAAGAAATTATCTGACAAAAGTATCAATATTTTCCGAATCCCTTCAACCTCTTCCATGTCTAGATAAATTTTTAGGGACCTTAACTATTCCTGATCCTACCTATATATGTATTGTGATATTCATGGAATATCTTATGAGCTTTACTATGTGACATCCCTAGATTAACTCACTCGAGGTATATTTTGCTTTGGCCGCCCCATATTAAGTCTTATGGTTTTGTCTTTTGGAGCTGAACTTTGGAATTTTAAAACAAAGCTTACTGTTACATTAAAAGGCACCTTTGTGATTTAATTCCAATTTTCATGCACACGCACTCGCGCGCGCGCACATTTAAGAACCGTTATCTTCTTATTTGGTGCATAGTTTGGTTCATTCCCGTCCCTTTCGCCGTCCTAAAAACAGGAACCGCTCTTTATCCAGACCCTTCGCCCGGACCTCGTTGAACTAGGTCGTGACACAATATATAGGCTCTCCACATGTATACATATTGTTATTGATTCACATTAATAATTTATATCCTGAGAACAACACTAGCATCACTTCAGATCTTTCTTTTAGAGACAAGGTTCTACATGTGAGCTACTCCTTATGATATTAAGTAATATACATGGTAGTTTAACATCACAAAAATCCCTAAATGGATACATCTATCTTAAATTTATGACAAACTAGTTTTTGTGTCATAAAAAGCCCCATACTCCTGTACTCATGTTATATTTACCTTCCGTTACTTCCCTCAAATTTAACGGTTAAACTACTCAGTTGGAATAACACAAGGTAACTCGGATGATGTCAATGTGAAAATGGAAATTTAATTTCTCTCCCTTTTTTTATTATTTTATTCTTGCAGTTTTTAATTTTACTGTCCCTTTTTAACAAGAAAATGTTTCATTTCTTTATTTATATTTTTTTTACCCACAGGGCATTAGCATTAATACTCAGCTTCCTCTTTTGTTTCTTATTGCCCAACCAGATCAAACCAACCCCTTTCTCCATTTGTCATCTCGCTTAATTTCACTCATCCCTCGCATTCACTCTCCCACGCGCACTCGTCAGTGCCCTGTTTCTGTTCTCTGTTTAATTTGTGAAGTTTATATTTTTCAAAGCTTGTCGTCGATTAAATTCCAACACGGTTTCTGTTATACAGTTCTGTTTAAATTGCTGCTGATTTCCTTATTCCCTATGATATTACCTATTAGGAGTCATCAGGAGAAATTCCGGCAAAACAACACATCTACATATGGCATGGATTCCCGTTCTTGAAAAAGTATATTACGGAGTGGATATAGAGAATGGCGTAAAGGGACTAATGGGTCATAAGATAGAAGACACACCAAGAACAAGTGCGGTGAAAAAATCCGAGTAAAATCAATGTGCTCGCAAAGCCTTTGTTATTCCACAATTTCAGTGAAGCGTCTCTTCATTCATAAGCCTACTTTAATTACTGTTCTGAGGCTTGGGGAAGGAGATCGTGGGGGAGCAAATGCACTCATGTTGACAATAATATCAATATTTGGTGTGCATGTCTAATTTATCTTTTTTTGAAAAATGACATAAATAATCTCTAAATTTTGACTCAATAGATAATATGGTCATTAATCTTTAAATCTATTCAATGTAGTCCCTGAACTTTTATTACATGTTCAATTTAGTCCCTCGACCATTTAAAATGTTTAGATTTTCTCCTTCTATTAATTCAAGTTCATGCACAAAATTGAATTTTTATATAATTTGAGGACTAAATTGAATGTAAACCAAAATTTTAGGGATTACATATAAGGGATGGCATTGCACGTTGAAATAAATTTTAGGGACCATATTGAACAAATTAAGGGAGCACATTATACATTGCGCTAAAGTTCATAGACCATTGTATCATTATTTATATCTCTTTCTTATGGACCGGTCCAAGGCAATAACTTCCGCAAATATTTTGGCTTGTCGAGTGTATTAAGCGATGGTGATGATGAAGAAATCATATTGTGTGAATGTTTGATTTGATTATTTTTATTAACCGGGTTGTATCGCCCACATAGACATGTTGGAGTTGTGACCCTGAAACCTGGCGGGGTGCCATACAGATGACTATCTGAGCCAGGGGTGCAGCCAAAATTTACTGAACTGCATGGCCAATTTCAACAACTTGCAAGGCCGAACGCGTAAAGGAAGCAAATGCTAAGACGAGAATGTTGTCGACGTCATGGAAGCTGCTTCGCTTGCCTGGGAGATACCTCTAGAAGCCCTAAATCTCTGTCCGTGTTAGACGTATATAATCCCATCAAAGCATTAATGAAGAATCATTTTGAAGGGAACTGATTTGATAAAATCCGTCGAGCTCAAACAAGGGACGCCCTGGCCTAGGCTGGGGAGGGCAAACCCTCGCTTGATCTAGCGAAGGCTGCCCTTGCTAACCTTGGTGAGGGTTGTCCTCACCTAAGACTGGTGACCTTTGCTGGCCATAGATGAAGTTCGGCGATGGCTGGCGGAGGGAAAAAGGGAAATGAGAGAGAGAGAGAGAGCACTACAAAATATGAAAAAATATGAAAATATTATTGAAAAATTGTTCATGTTAGTACTAGCCATGCCACGTATGACAGGCCCCATATTAGTGCCTACCAATTAAAATTGGTTGGTTGGACTCAATTGATAAAACTTTGAAAAGATTTATAACTCAATTGATAAAATTGAAAAATTTGGAATTGAATTGGCCAAAGTGCTATAGATTTAAGATTTTCTAGACAATTTTCCCCCATCCATCGATCGGATGTCTAATTCAAGGACATTTTCTCAACTCCTAAAGGGGTGCCTGGTTGAATGCATGCAGGCCATTTCGCAGGCGGATGGGAAGATATAATAGATGCCTTTTCACAGAATAATCAAAAAGCTATTATTATACTAGCGGTCTCTCGGCCATTTAATCGAAATAACGTCGAAATGCTTTTTCACAGGTCAAGTTTACCTGCAAGCATTAAATGATTCTTTAAATAATGTCGAAATGGCTTAAGAACGAGAATTTTTATTTTTCTTGGGCCAACAGTAATGCCAACTTGAAGTAGTATTAAATGAATGGAGAACGGTTTTTGAGAATACATTTGCAAAAATGCAAATACCTTTAAGTGAATGGGGTTTTTCGAAGTGCAAATAACGTTTGGTAAAATTTGCATTGAGAAACAACTTTGGCCAAAATACCATTTGGTAAAATTTGCATTGAGAAACAACTTTGCATTTGTAAATGACTTTTATTAAATTAAAAAAACAAAAAAAAAATATTTGTATTTTTTTTTAAGTTTGGCCACCGGACCGCTGGATCTGGCGGCCGGATGGCGGATTTGGCTCACGGACGGTCGCCCGACCTCGGCCACTGTCGCCTGAGGTCGCGCATCCTCAGGCGACCGCTTGGGTTGCGCGATTCAGGCCATTAGTTGCTTGGGTTGCGCTACCCGAGCATCGCCTAAGGTCCGATGACGGTCGCCGGGGTTGGGCGACCCTCAAGCTGCGGTCGCCGGCACGCGCGGCCCTTTGGCCTGCGGTCATCGGCCTCCGATCGGCTTCCATGCGGTGGTTTGGAGAAGATGAACAGTACCGAAAACTTGCATTCCCAAGATGCAATTTTCCTAAACACCTCCAGAGCTACATTGGGCTAAAGACCCTTAGAGTCCTTTAGAGATACAATTGTATTTTGCCAAAGTCGCCCAAAAAACGAACCAAATGCGTTTGCATTTGGCCAAGGGACTTTAGAGTCCCAAATCCCATTCCCAAAGCCGAACCAAACGGGGCCTATATGTGCTAGGTTATGGGACAGAGGGACTGGTGTTCTTGTTACCTGGAAGTGAAACAACACAGGCGCGTCTCTGGAAGGATCAATTCCAGTCGTGACCCATTGTAATAACATATTTCATCGTAGTATATTACGGAAAGTAGTATATTACGGAAAATGTCAACACAAACGAAAATTGACATATTTCTCTATCGATGGTTGCAATTTATTATTTTGTGATCCAAGGATTATAAATGAAAAAATTATAAAAAAAATTTAAATCTATTACATTTATGTCAATTAAGTTATAAACATCTTAATGTGACCAATTTAGACAATCTTTTGACGTTTTATCAATGTAGTCCATCCGATAAATTTTGGCCGAAATCCGCTAATATGGGTGACAGCCTTCCTACATGATATGGTCAACGCTAATATGGACAATTGTTTTATCAATTTTTTAAATTATTTTTTTATTCTTTTTCCTTTTCCCTTTTTCCCCTCTTTTTGTTTTTTTTTTCACCATGGCCGAAAAGGTCTTTGAAACTCGCCGGCCACTAGGTGAGGGCCACGAAGCCCTCACCGGCCACTAAGCAAGGGTTGCGGCCCTCACCCGAGCCATCTCGGTCGCGAGCAATATGCGATGAGTCCAAGTGTGTTTGTGCATGTGTCACCGAGGAGCTCGGGCAAATGGACTCATTAACTCAGAGCAGGATGGGGATTTGACCTCTAACTAAACAAAATGATAGCTCAGCATCTGTCAGCAATTGACAATTATAGACTATTGATGCGAAACTATTGTGATGCTTATTTACAATTCGATATGAACACATTGGGTATCACAGTTAATGAAACGAGAAACGAGAAACGATGGACAATGAAAATAAAAATGAAGACAGAAGTGAGCGCTGGAGACTAAGATCCTATTTCTCCATCTTTAACTGGTTACTCTGAGAAACATCTGTTCATCAGGATTTGGTGCCCACCACCTTCTTCACAAAAGATGGCAAACAGAAAGCAGCAGCATGGATCTGGCACAACAGAACGCGAAGAGATTTGCATTAGAAGACGTCAAAGTTTCAGTTCACATGATGTGTACATCTTTGTTTCCTTTCTACCTGAGGGTTGTAGAACTTAGGAGGCCCTTTGGCCACCCCATTGTTCTTGATATCTAGAGGATTGACAGGTTTCTCGAAGTCAACTATCAGCCCGTCGGTAGAGCACAGCACAAATCCAATCGTCCCGCTAATGGAAGAAAAGTTGAAAATTCATTCTTCATTCTTCTCATTATAAATTTGGAAAAAAAAAAAAAAGGAGATTGCATAAATACAGTAAGAGAGTTTGGTTTGATACCTTGGGTAGCAAGGGATTGGACTCCAAGCATATCTGACTGAGCCCTTGAAAATTTTGCGACATTCATCAATTTTATCTTCCAGTTGGAAGTCATCCAGCCAAAAACTGTCAGCAGGAGTGGACATGACACCTCCATGACAAAGTGCCCGAGCCACCGATTCCAAAAACTCTTTATTTGCTAATTCAATTGCAGTAGTTCCTGAATTTTTTTTCCACATGATTAGCATGTACTTTTCTAGGAGGTGATTGAACGTTGCAAAATATTTCAAATAAGATGTGACGTGCCATATAAGATATATATATTTTTTTATTTGGCATAGAAAACAAAAGTTATTCGATTGATTGAATACTGAGTTTCAAAGAGGGTTGGGGGGGGGGGGGGTAAATAGGCAATCCACACTACCAATGCCCTCAAATGCATCCAGTATGATCACATCATAAGTTCCTTCAGGAACAGCTTTCAAGAAAGCAATTCCTGCAATGTTGAAAATAGAGAATGTGAATTCGATAATCTCTCGCAGCCTGTCTATGTTCAGCAATGTGTAAAAACAATAAAAGAAACATATACCGTCGCTAATGTATACGTTCACTCTCGGATCCTCATACCCAACTGCTATATCAGGGAAGAATTGCTTGTAAACCTGCAACAGGACACAAGTACATAAATAAGCTATGGTCCTCCTGAACCTTAGAATTTGATGAACAATGAGAGGCTCAGGCCTGATACTTTGGAAGGTTTCTGTATTTAATTTTGCTTACATCAATCACCATTTGGTCAATTTCACATATATCAATTTGTTCAACGGACGAATGACGAGATATTTCCCTCAAAATACCTCCATCTCCCCCACCAACAAGCAGCACCTATTGAAAAAAAAAAGAATCAAGTGAAACATTCCAGCACTTTAACAGCATCCAAACTTAAAGAAGTTGAAAGAAATAACAAGAGAGATCACCTTTTTTGGGTTCAGGATCGAGCAGAGGGGAAGATGTGTGAGCATCTCTTGGTAAGCAAACTCATCCTTCTCTGACAGTTGAATTTGACCATCCAGAACTGCCACTTTGCCATGCTTCGCTGTCTATGAACAAGCAAAAATATATCAAGAGACCAAAGATATCTGTCTGCTGGTTGCAAGCAAGAAAACCATCCAAGACACTGTCAACTCGACTAATTGCTCGTGGAAATAATTTCTTTGGCAGGGGAAGTATCAGACCTAAGTCAATCTAATGTTTCACGTGATCCTTTTACTAATTTTGGAAAATAAAATTTTTTATATCAACACTGCAGACTTTCTCCGAAGGTAATGATTTGCATAAATGATCTCCCCCAAGAAAATCTTATTTGAGGTGGTGGTATATATGCAGAGTTTGTGTATGCTCGTCGATATTCATGATTCATCAGGATCCAATCCGTATCCTAAATACTAATAGCGTAGCCATTGCTTTGTCATAAGTACTTCTGGAGTAAAATTGGAAAGCAATCATGGAAGGTAAGAAGTCACCTGGAAAACAAGAAGCTCCTGGTATATGGACTTCCCGTGGAACAACACCTTTTCCACCTCATAGAAGCGTAGCTCGCCTTCAAAATGAAAAATCACAAATATCATGCTGGGACTGCATTGTAAATATTTGTCTTTGATTCATAATTGTAGTCTTGATGTGTGGTGATATTATTTAAGCAGTTAATGTATGGGTTTTATTAAGTAAACAAATCAATTCTAGTGATTGTCAAGACTTATTTTCTCATCTAATCAGGTGAGATAACATATCAATCTAAGACATTGAGTATCAAACAATTGACCGTTACCTCTTACAGTGTGACAATGTACTACGAATTGAAATAAGTCGTGAGATTTTATTTCCAAGTTTTACCTTTATCTAGAAAAACTACCGGATAACTCACAAGCAAGGTCAAAAAGAGAGAAAAAAAATGCCAAAATTAATTTCGAATGGTGAATCACCAATCCCAACGTAGATGCTAAATTTCAGTAGACCTCCAAAACTAAAATGTCAGTTAAGAGTATATACCATGTGATATCTTGACTTGACTATGCAGCATACCTGGCCATTCAGGCGACCTCACAGGATACCATTCTACATCACTGTTCAAGCCCATTGCCCTGATCTGATCAGCCAATTTATCGGCCATTTTAACTCTCTGTAAATGTGTGTACTGTACTGCATAGAAGCATTCGCAGTGAACTGCCTATTTATCTTCCAAGGGTTGGGTTTTTGAGGGAGGTTTTTTGATGGGTAGGTCATGTGGTCCATTTGAAAAATTTTGGCAAGTTAGGAAACTGGGAACTGGTTCCTGGGACCACCGGGAACCGGACCACCAGTCCGGTTCCCTGGTGGTGCCAAGGAATCAAAAGAAGCGGCGACACCTTGTTCAAAAACTTGCACTGGAAATAACGGTCAAAAAGGACATTCTTCTATCTTCTTCGTTACGTTAGCTCAAACGTATACAGTTTCAGATCCCGAAGATCCTCAAAACACTAGTAATAGCAGTCCCAAAGTAAAAGGAGGATTACCTGAAGTTTCCTATTAGCTTCAGCATCCTTCTTCTGTCTGAGTGACAGCAGAATCATGCTGCAAACAATGGGAAAAGGAAATTGATTAGAAAAAGTACGAATTCAATGCCCAACTAGACAAATCAAGAACATGCGAACTCAACCGTTGAACGAACGAGCTGTGCGTACCTTTGGAGGACCGGAGGCGAGAGCTCAGCTGAGAGCCGTCCCAGAGCATTTCTAGTCCGGCCCGGTCTGGATGAGCAGTTTCAACCTCGAACCGAGGTTCGGACTAATTAGGAGTTGGGAGGGCAGTAAATGAAGCCTTTAAGGGGGCAGTTGGGCCGCTATTTAGTGCCAAGGGAGGTTGGTCGTTCGATGTAGTCAATCGCGCTCGTGCAGACTGCCAGGAGGAATAGTGGAAGAGCAGTGCGGCTTTTAAATGAGGGTTGAGCTGTACTTCTCCCCAGGGTCGGGAGGATCTTGGCCAACTCACCAAGATTCTATTTGAGCATTTGGACTAGTCAGTAGTCACCATCTTGGCCAACTCTGCAATATTCTATTTGTCACCACAAATCATCAATGAACTTCCTGCATCCTCATCCTGATTTCAATGCGTAGCATGTGCATTTTCTGCTCTTTATGCAAGTTTCTAGAGGAGAGCATATAGGAGCCCCTGGTTCTAGGTTTCTAACTCGCCTAAAATTGTCAAATGGACCCGCATGACGTACCCGACTAATGTCCAGACAACTCTTAAATTGAATTCGTTACTAGAACAATTAATTTAATATTTGAATATTCTTACGCTTTCCTTTATGTGGACATTAATTTAAAACCAAAGTGTAGAAATATGTAATGTGGAAGGCAAATATGAGTATGAAAAAATTTGAACACATGACCTAATGTTTAATGTCATATGAAATCTTGTGGGACCACAATAAATTATCTTAAAATTTTACTAGAATAATTAAAAATCAAATCACGTTTACATTTAAAAATTTTAAATTTTTAGAATTGTAGACTGCAACCTACAAATTTCTCAATAAATCAGGTCAGGGAAATAAAGTCTGTGGTCAAAGATTGCTTCAAGCGGAACAGTCTCTTCAACATTCAATCCCTGATCAATCCTGATGGGTGTATAAAATAAGTTCTCTCTAGCTTGAAACATTACATGTTGAATCCCTCTGGAGTTTGAAAAGAGAAATGGAGGGAAGGCTAGTGATTATAGGAGCAGGAATTAGTGGCCTTCTCGCCTGCAAGTATTCGATCGAGAAGGGCCTTGACCCGGTGGTGTTCGAGGCCGACTACCACGTCGGGGGAGTCTGGAATCACACCGTGCAATCGACCAGGCTACAGAATGATAAGGAAGATTACCGGTTCTCGGACTTCGATTGGCCTTCCCCTGTGCAGGACAAGTACGAAGTACCCCAGCCACACAGAAGTCCTGGACTATGTCAAGTCTTATGCTCAGCACTTCAATTTATATCCTTACATCAAGTTCCATTCCAGAGTGATTAGTATCGATTATGTTGGAGTGTCATCCGAAGAAATGAAGACGTGGGATTTGTGGGGTGGAACGGGGACGGCATTCAACTCGAAAGGGGAGTTGCACATTGCCATCCTGGACACAGAGACTAACGCCACAGAGGTAAATTAACTATTTCTTGATAGTTCGGTTCAATTCGATCCTGAGATTTGAGAAGCATCACTACGTACTTATTGTCTAGTTTTAATTTCTGCAATTGCTTGATGCGATGTTAAGCAAATGCTGTGTCTTGGCCAGGTTTTTTTTTTTTTGGTCGAAAATAAACTTTCATAACTAACTCAGAGTTTGAGTACAGAAGACTTGAATCAGAACAAAATAAGGTCCAAAGGGTTTCCGGTGGGTTGGACAACCAATTAAAAGAGAAAGACCCATTTCTATTTGTTTTTGCTAACCAATCCGTGACTAAATTTGACTCTATTGCAATAGACCAAACTTAAGTTAGAAAAGCCCATCATTAAATTTCTTGCCTCAATAATGAATGGTTCCAGAACCCACGTGCTCTGTACTTCTCCTTTTAGTGTCTTGGCCAGGTTTACCATGCTGAATTTGTTATTCTCTGCATCGGACGGTTCAGTGGGCTTCCTAACATTCCGGAGCTCCCGCTAAATTATTGCTCCTAAGTGTTTGATGGCAAGGTGATGCATTCAATAGAATATTCGGATATGGAGAAATCTGCAGCTGCTGAATTGATTAAAGGAAAGCGAATCACAATTGTCGGTTCGCAGAAATAGGCGGTGGATTTAGCAGTCGAATGTGCAGAAGTAAATGGTAAGAGTAATTTCAAGTAGACTTATCTGCTTACAGACTATTGTTGGGTGAATTGTCGCTGTGAAAATTCCGAAAGTTCATCTGAAAATTCTGTAGTTTTGTTGAAATACATAAGAATTCATTCTGTAGAAGAGTGAATTAGTCATGGAATGGGGTTCAATCATGCTTAAAGTATCTACACGTAGTGAATTTGTATCTGCAACTCCCGACACTTCTTCTAGGAATTCAATGGTTGCGGTATCTACTGCACACCAACAAAGATCATATGCCAACACAAGACTTCATCGAGACGCGCCTTTCATGCTTTAAATGATCGAGCTTATCTGATATTATTGTTTTCCTTATCTCATTCTCATTTCTTGATTGGAATCAGGAGTCGAGTACCCTTGTGTGATGATCCAGAGAAATCCTCATTGGTTGCTGCCGAGCGACGGCTTCTTAATAACTTACCTTGGCTACTTGTACTTCAATCGATTTGCCGAGCTGCTTCTTCATAAGCCGGGAGAAAACTTCCTGTACTGGCTTCTCGCCATAGCGCTTTCACCATTAGTATGTGCATACTTCCATTTATTCGGTTTAGTTCCACAAAACTTGCTTGTCTATAAGTCATAATCATACATAGATGACTCTATTATCCCTTGAAATTCCTAGAGATGGGGCATCTCAAAATTCTCGGAAATCTATCTCCGGTGGAAACTCCCATTAAAGAAGTACGGAGTAGTACCGACACACAGCTTTCTTGAGGACATGTCTTCATGTCAAATTGACACGCTGCCCGACAAGTTCTACAATAAACTGGAGGAGGGAAGCATCATAGTCAAGAGGTCGCCGAGCTTTCACTTCTGCAGGGAAGGTCTGATAGTCAGCGGAGAAGACAAACCAATCTCGAGCGATCTCGTGATCCTTGCCACCGGATACAAAGGTGATCAGAAGCTCAAGAATATTTTCAGATCTTCAGTCTTCCAAGAGCACCTCATCCCTTCACCAACTTCAACCATTCCTCTTTACCGGTACGATTTCATACTTGCAGTTGCAACACCAAGTAGCATCAATTTCCACTCAAAAACCTTGATATTCAAAATGCATGTCTTATTATCTAAGTGAGGATTAACTGTCAAGGACCGACACAAGATATCATCTAACTCCGAGACTGCATTGAAGCATTTGGCTAACCTTAAGGCCTCTTGTGTATCATTACACATTTAGTGGTGGTACTAATTTCGGGGCATTCAATATGCAGTTTTCTTCCATAGGACTTTGAATTGATGGTGCACCCCATCCTGGTTTTGTTGTAACGGTCTTATATACCTACTTCAGGCAGGTGATTCATCCTCTGATTCCCCAGCTCGCAAGAATAGGATACGTGGAAGGCCTTGCAAACCTGCCGACCACGGAGATCAGATGCCAGTGGCTCGTGCACCTCTTTGAAGGGAACATCAAGCTGCCAAGCATCAGGGCGATGGAAGAGGACACAGCGAGGTGGGAAATTCACATGAAGCAATACGGTGGGAAGGGCTTCTGGAGATCATGCATTGGAACCACCAACATTTGGTACAACGACCAGCTGTGCAAGGATATGAACTGCAATCCAAGAAGAAAGAGGGGGTTTTTAGCCGAGTGGTTCCAACCTTATGGACCAACTGATTATGCAGGCCTCACTAATCAGAAACACTGAACAACGAACATAATCCTTCTTATAATCAGTGATGAATTTGACATTTTTCCTGTAATATTTTATATTACAGAAGAGGAAATTGGTTCATGATATGGTCATATGCTTGGATTGTTTAACAAAATTCTACAAGATTCAGGTCATATGAATTTAAAAAATAGAGTCATTCTTTGGCATTTTGAAAGTAACTTCTTTGGACAACCACAGAAACCATTCCCTATAGAGTGAGGGTGAGAGAGAGAAATTTTCATATAGTGATCTGAAGTCAGCCCAATTTCAATTGCTTCTTGTGCTCTTGCTGGATTCCTTAATTCAACAAGAATCTGAATCTACCCCTCATGCTTCTCTATGACTGCCGAATAGTTGTAGAGAATCCAAATAGAAAATGCGGACTGTAACAGAGAGGAAGATGCCACAAGTCAGGGAAAAAGTTAGATTAATTAAGGGCGATTCTATTTTCACTTTTAATATGGCTAAAACACACGTTTTATTAGATGAACAGTATAAAATGCCCTCAATTATAATCGGCAAATAAGTGGGCCAGAAAAAAACGAGTAAATTGGGATCTAAACACCATCTTTCTTGAAGCCAAATTAATTAAAAAGAAAAAGGAAAAGTATACACACAGCCCAACTAAAAATCTCATGAAGATAAATTGCAAAACTAGGAAAAGAAATATGGAAAGCCAATAAACAGGTTAGTAAATGAAATGCACTTGAAGCAAATGGTGACACACCATTCTCACCTCTTATATAGCTCATACACAACCAAGATCGACACCCTCATCTCTCTCTCTCTCTCCCCCCAAAATTAGCCAAAAAAGAAAAAAAACCCATTTAAGTTGGCAGAGTCATTTGATTGGTTAAAAACATAAACTCAAGATATAATCACCATTGCTTAAGGCTCATTTCATTCACATATCCCTTCGATGATCCATTGCTTGCCTAAAGTTTATCGGGACGATTTTCTTTAAGCAGTCAAAATACTCTCAATCTGTAAATGATAAAGAAGTCCAATGAAGATAACCTGCAAAACTAAAAAAAGACAATATTGAGAGCCACACGAACATATTAAAAATTCCTTAGCAAGAAGTTGAAGTTGGGTTGTAGAACGGACAAACGTCAGCCCAACTGCTGAACTATCATATACAAGAACTGACGAATAAAGAAAGGTTAATACCTAAAAAATTTCAAACTGATACACTTGTGACAAATTTATCCTAAACTTTTTTTTTATTATGAAAAATCCCAAACTGATATACCTGCGATACATTTACCCCGATTGACCATAAAAAATCATAAACTGGTACATTTATAGCAAAATTACCCTAGTAAATTTGTAACAAATATACCATCCGCTAAATTGAATTAATATCACAAAAAAATCACAAAAATTATAAATTGTGACAAACGGAACGTAAAATCCCAAATTGATATACCAATTAACTGTTACGTGTCATTTAACTTAATAATTTAACTGTAAAATTGAATAAAAAGGTAACATAGGGTAAATTTATTATAAGTGTACCAGTTTGAAATAAATTTATTAAAAGCATATCAATTTAGGATTTTTGGTGATTAAAAAAATAATTTGAGACAAATTTGTTACAGATATCCGAATTTAAGTTTTTCATAGTATTAACCCAACAAAAAAACCCAGATTGCAAATCAGAGAGGCCACGAGTCCACGACGCTCTGCAACGATCTTGATGACCATGGCTTCCTCTTCGATGCACCAGCTATCTTTCGCCGGACACCCTCTTCTTCCTCGTAATTCCCGGGTCCAACCTCGTCCGCAGTTCTCGTCCGTTCGCTTACCCTCGTTCAGTGTACGAGCCAGCTCCGTTCTTGCTGTTGAGCCGGTACACTTTCCAAACGTTACGCCTTTTTCTTTCTCCCTCTTTCTTTTTCCCCGGTCTATTATGTAGTTCAGGCTAAGCAGTGTTTTTCAGGCTGTTGGTAAACTGTAACTATGTATTTCTCTGGTGTTGTCTTATGGTAATTCTCGCGTTCATTTTTCCCCAAAGTTATCAAGGCTTCTTTCTTTCTTCCGTTAGTGTGCTTGTGAGTTAAAATTCTCATATCTCAGGACACGGGAACTCAGAAAGATCAAACTTTGGAGGTTGAGATATTTTCATGCCCAATATGCTATGAACCCTTGATAAGAAGAGGCCCATCTGGTCTAAACTTGTAAGTTCTGGAACTCATTATCTGGTTCAGACAACTGATTCTGCATAATGCTTTGATAGGATTAGTTCTGACTCATGACTTCAAAATTGTTCAGGGAAGCCGTGTATAGGTATGGTTTTAAGTGTAAAAACTGCAATAAGGCATATTCCAGCAAAAACAACTTTCTAGACCTCACTCTTACTGCTGGTTTAAGGGACTATGTTGAAGTCAAGCCAGCGCGGTCAGAACTATTCAGGTATCACTAATTGTGGTCTACGACCAGGCCGTTTCAACTTGAGTTATGGAATTATCATTGTTTAAGGGTTATCGTCATCTTTTACCTTTTAACCATTAGCTCACTCGCTCTTTACCTCCATATATGAAGTTATTTTCAGTTGGTTGGCGTGGAAAATAGGTAAGGGATAATGAGTTCACACTTCATATGGCGAACGTTGATAATTGAGTCCTCTCTATTATAGGCAGCAGGTTTAGATTCCTCTATGGTTTGTTGCAACTTTTCATGGTGTGTCAACTCAAAGTATTGGCAAGGACAAGAAATAGGACATTGCCCTTTCCCAAAGGATGTGCTAGCTTTCTTGCACCCATTGAGAATAATACTCGGTCTTTTTGTAATTTCCTCTTCCTCAGCTCATACTTTTCTGCTTAATTGACCCACCATCTTATTTGATTGCAAGGAACATAATGTATGTCCTTGCTTAAATTCTGCTCTACGTTGTCTTCTCTAGGTTGCCTTTAGGATTCACTAATAAATTTTATGTGGAGCATATGATTTCTCACCTCGCTTTCTTGCTTTTGCTAGGAGTCCCCTTGTTTCATTCTTATATGAGAGAGGCTGGCGTCAGAGTTTTAACGGCAGTGGCTTTCCTGGTCAAGATGAAGAAGTATGGTTTCTGGCTAATTTTATCCATTAAAATAATTAGCCATGAGGAATTGTGGAAGGTCATTTTGAGACTGCAATAGCTGTAGAAAATATTACCTTGTACAATGTGTAAGTGGTGTTCTTATCATGGGCTAAAAATGAATATTGGATTCTCCATTAAACCTGTTATACGTGAGCAAGCCAATTCTAGTTATTACTCTGCTAGATTTCCATGATAAGCTATTAATGGTGCAATCTATTGTTTGAATGCAGTTTAAAATGGCTCAAGAGTACTTCAGACCTGCAGAGGGTGGCCTTCTAGTTGATGTTAGCTGTGGGAGTGGTTTGTTTTCCAAAAATTCGCAAAATCCGGGACTTATTCTGGAGTAATTGCTCTTGATTATTCTGAAAACATGCTACGCCAATGTTATGATTTCATTAAACAGGATGATGCTATTTTAAAAGCGTAAGTTTTTTCATTTGAGGGGAACATGCAACTATGAAAGCTGTCAAGTAAAATGTTATTCTTGTATGCCTGTGAAATTAATAAATTAAAGAGGAGATGGCTTGGCATTCTGGTACATTTGCAGGAATCTGGCTCTTGTTAGAGCTGATGTTTCAAGGCTTCCATTCTCTTCTGGTTCGGTTGATGCTGTACACGCTGGGGCTGCATTGCACTGCTGGCCTTCTCCTTCTAACGCTGTACGTTCCACTCTCTTGTTAATCTAGCTCAGTTTTGTTGAGCCATACTGTCTCATAAGTCACATAGGCATCCCGGAAATTGACTAGATACTGGAGTTATATTCTGGTGCTTATAGAATTCAGAATGAGTAAAGGGAATATCAAATAAGTAATGAGGCACCTGCCATCACATGAATGTTAGGCTTGTAGTTGTGTCACAGATGGATGTCATTCCAAGCAACTTAGCTTAGTATTTTGATCTTGATCACCTGAAGATAATTCTGTCTGGGTCATAGTGGGGATCTGTACTGAAACTTGCAAGAGGTTTTACTGATTGCAAAATATAGTTGACCTTTGCTCAGCCATTATTGCTTAGAATATGGCGAAGCCATCCTATCTTCAATGGTTATACTGGGAAAGTCACTTTGTGGAAGGATAGCTTAGCCTATTATCAACATAAAATTCGAAACTGGCCAGCTGCTTCTCATGGCCCTAGACATCTTTATTGCGCTACTTGCTTTCAACAAAGATGAGCATTTGAAGAGAGCAACAATTCCTCCTGAGCAGAGAGGTTATTTTATGTGGTAAGGCTAAAAGAAGCAGCAGAAAATGGGACAAATTGAATAGGTCTGCAGCACAGCTATGGCATGGAAAGTAATTAGGAATGAAGCTTGCGCAACCAAATTATACGAGGTGCTTAGTACCATTGTGCGGTTATGCGAAGGGTTACAAGGGTATTAGTGAAGCTGATGGCTTTAGATAAGTTAGCAGATTCATCCATGAGAGACTTCTAGCAAACTCATGGAGTGTTTCATATATGTACCTCTCCAGGCTATATTGACCCAGTATCAGGATACTGCACTGGAAGAGGGGACGAGGTGTGGTTGGGGAGTTTGAAATCTTTATAGCTCTACATGGTCACTAGCATAATTCTAGAAGCTGAGTTTTGAGGGGTTGTGGAATCTGTATTGTTTCAAATAACTTCTTGCAGGTAATTTTGAAGTTTGTCATTTGATGTCTGCATGAGAAATAATGATAATTCATGGATCTGGTTTGCATGATTCTACAACTCCTCCCTAAAATGCTCAAATCATATTTCATCATGGTCAAATGTGGCTTAGCTCAATGATAGATTCAGTTTCTCTAATCATGGTACAATGATGTGAAAAAAGATATGGAAAAGAAATTTTGGTGATTACAGCTTTAGCTGTGGAACGAGCTCCTGATAAACACACTATTTCTTCATCCCCATCAAGTGGCTGATATAAAGTTCTCAACCCCTCTGCTGCGTATGGGCAGATTGCAGAAATTACTCGAGTGTTGAGAAGCGGTGGAGTTTTTGTGGGAACCACTTTCCTCCGGTACACTCCATCCACTCCCTGGACAGTATTGCCTTTCAGACAGGTACATCTGTATGCACACAGCTCAGTACATTAGACCCATTTTTAGTCTTGTAATTTAACTTCTAGAGCCGTGTGAAACAAGAGAGGGACCACTTTTGTACACTTTAACCTGCATATAATGCTACTCCACTTGGAACATGAAGAGATGAAACCACAGGAAAAAAGCAAAAAAAAAATCACATACAAGTGGATTGCCGTTTCATCAAGGTCTCTGATGGAGGTTTAGAATCCGAACATCTAATGCATGTGGATCAACAAGTAATCCATCTTGTGGACTGGTGGCGAGCCCAGTAGCTCTGGTTGTACTATGTTTCCACCTATATTTTTTTGTGTGACTGTTTGCAAGAACCACTTCACATTTGCCTTGTAAAATGTAACACGTCAACTTGAGTTATAGCAACAAAAATCATGGAGCATGATTAAGTAATTCAAATTACTGCAACAACACATGCAAGATCTATCCAAATATGCAAAATGTATCCTGTAGTTGATAATCTAATGAGCAGATTAGTCTGGATCTCCTTTTTCGCTTAGAGTCTTTGTCAAACCATTCTCCCTTGGCTGTATCCGACCCTCTTCTCTCCGAAGTTGATATTTCTTAAGCAAATGTTCTTCTGATCCATACACATGTACCTTACACTTTATAACTGCATAGTGCAATTACTATATATTGTGATACTTGGGCAGCTTCTGTTTGCCACATACCATGTACTCTTAAACTTTCTGATGTATGTTGGACAATCTCATCTAAGTTAAAATCCCTTGGAGATTATACTGTGAAGACAAAATGAAATGCACTCAGACAACACCATAGACCGTAAGGTTTCATCATTCATGGTCTTAGCATTTCTGTCTAGGTGGAATCCCACAGAACTCTTTTTCTGTACGGAGTGATTTTTCTGAAGTTGTCTAAAAGACGCTATTATTCTCATAATGCGCATCAAGCTTGTTTGTGACAATGTTTGGTTGTGTGGCAGAGAGCATCACAGAATTACGGCTTTCTGACTGCTGAAGAGATCGAGGATCTGTGCACATCATGTGGTCTAACCAATTACACTAGCAAAATTCAGCAATCCTTCATCATGTTCTCTGCTCAGAAGCCTTGACACCAAATAATGCTCAAAATAAAGATGCTATTTGCCCCATGATTACTTTCAGTGTTTCTTCCTTATCAATAAAGTGGGTCAGTACATGATTTCTGTGAACATTTGACATTGTGAGCTTGAGTTCTGGGGAGGTGTAAAGTATTGTATTGTTACCAATAAGAAAGATATGCGTTTTGGTGTCAGAATGATAAAATGTGAGGGCCTTCTTTGAGAGGTTCGAGACGGACTGAGATGACGGTGCAACGGCCAACGCCACGGTCGGTTTTTTTGTTAATGATGGTTTGAATTCAATGTTTGATGGTCCCTGATGGTCGACTTTATAAAAACATTGTGTTGGTCTGTGGGCAAACTGATCCAATTTGTTTGCAGTGTTTTGGTCACCGAAAGAAACGACTCACGAGAGTTTTCTTTTGTTGTTCTTATCTTAGAAAAGGCCAAATTCTTGGAGCTGAACATGATGTTAACACGTAGACCAAAGAATTAAGTCGAATTGACTCTTATAATGCCCCTTCTTTCAAAGGAAAATAATGGATTCGAATAATCGTTGGAGAGATAAACTTATAATGTCGTTTGGATTCTAGCAAGAGAACGGAATGAAAAGTTATAAGTTATGACTGTGTCTTTAATGTCTTGCGTGATTGCAATAAAGACTACAATAAGGGTAAAAACCGGGACGAAGAGAAAAATATTTGATAAAAGCACCAATGCCTCCAAATCCCTTCGAACTCTTCCATATTCAGATGGATTTGCGGGACTTTTGTCACTAAGGCTTCACGTCACCATCCATAACCCAATCCCCAAGCTCTCTTACTAAGTCGATGAGCCAGTTTATGGAGCTATCCATTTTTCCAAGCCAACTATATAAGGAGGAAAAAATGCTAAAAATGAATCTCGAGAGGGGTTGTGATGGGTTAAGTAATTTACATTGCAAATGAGTGGATTAATTTGAATCAGATTATTTACCCGACTCACCTATTTGACAAGTCTAGCAACCACAAATGAATGCCATGGAGATCTTGGTTTTTTCAGTTGTCTCATAAATTCAATGATATTACTAACGTGTTCAATCTTAGTGTGCTTCTTAGTTGATGTGGTTGGGTGGGAACGGATGTTAGACTTGTGATCCAAATTCGGCTTGACGAAAGAGATTCGGAATTTAGCTTCTTCATGAAGAACCTCCTTATAGTTAAGAGTGAGCAGTTCCAAATTATGTACAGGTTCCAATGAGTAGATTCTAGGTTTCAAGTGAAACTGTACAGAACTTGGAACCTAGGTTCACTTGGAACCTAGAACCTACTCATTGGAACAGATTTGTCATTTTTTGAAATTAAAACTTACCTTTCACAGTTTGAAATTTGGAACTTATCCTATTATAGGTTATAGTGTCAGTTTTAGGGTCTATCTAGATTCAACCTGTATTATTAATCGAATCATTGAAATGAGGCATCACTTTATATTTAGATACATGAAGAATATAAAATATTAACAAAGTAAAAGTCTCAGTCATAAATAAAAGTTTAGACTAGTGGTTTCATATTATACACTAGGGGTGTGCAAAAGAACCGAGACGTGCTCGGACCACTCGGAACTGCACCGGAACCACCCGGAACCGGTGGTTCTTAAGGGAACCGGTCCAGTTCCCGATTCCAATTTATGGGAACCGGTTGGTACCGATCCGATTCCCGGTTCCATGGGCGGATCTACCCACCCACCCACCCGAACCAGACCGGACCGGACCGGTTATATTATAATAATATATTAATTTTTAATATTATAAAAATTCAAAATTAGTAAATCTAAATTTAGGGCTCCAATCACCATCTTATCTCAATTCACTACTCTCCTACTCCATCTCGTCTCTCTCAATTCAAAATCTCCCCGAGCTCCCTCTTCCTCTCCGATTCACCTCCAGATCTACTCATCTCCCTATGAGTCCTAGTCTGAACTCGGCGAAATAGTGAGTTAATTCTCTTTTCCTCCCTCGAACTTGAACTCTCTCTCCACGTCGTCACCACCTCCGCATTCACTGTCATTATCGTCCTCTTCGTTGTTGGGCTCGTCTCGTTTCTACTTCCCCTCTTCCTCCTCCCCCTCCTCAGGCTTCTCCCCATCATCCTCATCTTCAGGGACAGGCAAACTCTAGGTTTAAGAACACCTCATTGTCCCCGTTGTCCTCCTCATTGTCGGTCTCAAGGGAGGAGTGGGAGACGACGGAGGCGGTGGCCAATATGGTGGTGGTGGCCGAGACGGAAACGGAGCAAGGGTCACAACCGGTTGAAGGCGAAAAGGGGAAGGCATGGAGGTTGGACCGGTTTTATGGATCCACTCGGGAATCGGACCGCCGGTCCGGTCCGATTCTCGGTTGGATCCATGCAACTAGCGGGCGGTTCCTGGTTCCAATTTTTAGGAACCGGTTCTTAGTGAGTGGTTCCCGGTTCTAGGTCGGAAACTGCCCGCCCGGACCATGCACACCCCTATTATACACGACGCCACAGAACATTGCAGAACTGCATGTAGATATATATTAACAAAAACACCAAAAACTTATTATAGGCTTAAGAGGCTCTAGATTCTATTTATCTAAAACTTGGAACCTACCCGTCAAAATAGATTTTTTAATTTTTGGAACGCGGAACGTACCCTACATACTTTGAAACTTGAAACCATATATGTTTCCATTGGTCCGATTCTCCAATTCTAATTTCTACCCTAAAATTATGCTCACTCATGCTTATAGCCTTACAAATTCAAAATCGCTTTTAAAAAAATAAAGCAAAAAACCACAAGTAAGGACAAGAAACGCTATTGAAAAGAAAAGGGGAACAAACGGAAGAGTGACAACGTGAAATATGCCCTACGCCTGATATTTCCTATATGATCCTTTTTTTTTTTGGTTATAATTATATAAGTGTAGTTATCACACCAAAGTTTTCGTGACCCTAATGACAGGCACAATTAATTTGAAAGCTTGGTTAATTTGGGGAGCAAACAAGAGAATAGCCAATTCATATATGGACTTGTGATCTGCTCAACTTTTCACGATTCTCTTGGGCGTTATTAGAGAATACACATGAGCACAATTGAGGAAACACAATCGCAGAGGATGTCACGGTCAAATATAGGGGATTGTAAAGAAGGGAAGATAATCGACTACAGTAATAACTAAATGAAAAAAGCATTAACTAATTCAAAATATTTTGAACTCCAACGAGTTATGTGATATTATCCTTAACATGATTGATAAGGAAGAAAAAGATTTGTTGCATTTACACCAACACGCACGATCACACAGGGCATGAAGCTCCGTTCGCATCAACCCGCGCCAGCGCCTCACTCTCTCTGTGCTCTTAAACGTTTTATTTTTTTCGCAATTTCTCTCTTCTTTACTCTTCTTTGTCATAACAGGCAAAATGAGTTGGAGATACATAGGCGGGTTGCTTCTCATTTTTACTTTTGTGATGTTGTGGGTCACTTCTGCAGAAGTCACTCAGGTTAGTCTCTCTCTCTCTTTCTCTCTCTGTGTGTTTGCGCAAAATTCATTCTTGCATTCCTTTTATCTTTTCTTTAGGGTAAAGAAGAAGAAGAAGATATGGCCTCAATATTTCTTGAGTTATGGCGAGCTTTCTTTCTCAGGGTGCAGCTGAACTTTTTGAGGATGTTTTCATAGCACACGTGATACTCCAAAACAAAGGATGTAAATCTGTGGGTCAAGTGGGATTACACAGAATCGCCACTGAGAATATTAAAATCCAGAAAATCATGCTCAACCTTTGTGAAAATGTGGAAAGATATAATAATTTGGTCAAAAATCAAAATGCATCTTGATCGTGCAAACATGTAAATCCAGGAACTTACCTAACGGCTTAGAAGTTCCGAGAAAGAGGGAAGTTGATCAGATAATCTTCGGTGTCCTTATCTTTCCATATGGGAGTAAATTCAATGCACTATCGTTTCATATTAAGCTAATTAACATTGCTAAGCATCCCTACATATGAGAATATACATCTAGATTTAGCCAACACAGCTTGCGTGGTTCGTCATCCTTTTACAATTTTAATCACGTGCTTTCCATTCCATTTAACGACTGAGTTATTAGTCAGAGACACGACTTGATGTTGTTTTCAGAGTTGTCATTTGGTGATCCTAGTTATTTACATGGTTTAATTGGTGAACTATGTGATACTATTTGATACTATTTTATATTGCTTCGAATGTTGATCCTTAATTTTCTTTCCCTGCTGAGAAAAATTTATGAATTCGAAGAACATCAATTCCTCTGTCGCAATTACGTTTACCAGCTTAACATATCAACTAGTGTAATAGGGTGTTTTCGAGAACTATGAGCAGCCATTCGCAGTGACCTATCTCGGGACCTCGCTCTTGGCTTTCTATCTTCCCATAGCATTCTTCAAGAACTGGTTATTGAAATCCCTAAAATCCCGCACTAGTGAAAGTGGCAATAGTGCAGAGACAAGTTATGCAATCTGCGCAGGTCCAAATTCTCCTGGCAAAAATAATGGGAAGCAGGGTGATAGTGAAATTGTAAGTCAAGAAAAGTTGACTGTGGGGGATTCAACAGGCGAAAAGTTCATTTACTTGAAGAGGGAAAGGCCTCTGTTTCAGAAGCAAAAGATGATGACATTGTGGAACAGGAGGAGAAGATGAAAAGCAAACAAATTCTCAAAGTTGCCTGCACCCTTGCGCCTGTTTGGTTTATGTGTGAGTTGAGAGACCATTTTGTTTTTATGGTTATCGTTCTATACTGCGACTTTACTTTTAAGTGTCTGGTCATTTATTCCCTGATGCAAAGTACGTGATTTTCACAGCTTCTCAAGTTGGTATAAGTGTCATTGTGGGGCTTACAGGAGAAATACTAATTTGCGAATATAAAATCATGTCTTTTCTCAGCATATTTCGTATTAAATTTGCAATCATTTATTATCCTCTACTGGAATCAACTGATTGCAATGTCTGGTCTTACATGATCTTTTAATGATCTATATGAGTAATAATGTTGAATACCGAGATAAAATTGCACTTCCTTTAGATATAGCATAGTATTGAAGGGTGCTATTATTGTTTGCAGTATCTAATGAATGCTGCTCTCGCACGAACAAGCGTTGCCAGCTCCATGACATTGTTATCGACATCAGGACTTTTCACCCTTCTGATTGGTGCATTTCTAGGACAGGACTCTATAAGTGTAGTAAAGCTATTCTCGGTCTTTATCAGTATAGCTGGAGTCGCCATGACTGCACTAGGGAAGACTTCAAGTTCTGATCAATCACAATCAAACACAACTGTGTATGGAGTCTTTGTTTTCCAAATTCATTCAACTTCATAATTTGTTTTCATTCTACTTGTTTCCTATTAGAGATCAAACATTCTTGTGAGATAGTTCTTCTGGAACTCGAATCAATTCAATGTAATAAGAAAATAAATATGTTTAGTCCTTGCCTATCACCATCTGCATAATTCGTTCTTCCTTGGGTTCTGCTTTCAATTCTCTTAATTTGTACTTTACTAGACTTATTGATTGAAATTACTGACCGGCGACTAATAAAGTCTTCTTCTTTTGTGTTCAATCTGCTCCTTCAACAACAGAACCAACTCTCTTCTCCGAGATCTTTTTGCGATTCTCTCAGCTGCATTTGATGGACTATCTGCTGGTACAACATTCTCTTTTTCTTCAAAATAAATTTTCTCTTTCAGCTGAAATTTTCAACAGAGATGTAGCAGCTAACAATAATCATATGAAAATTTCAGTGCTTCTCAAGAAGTACGCTGGAGAGGAAGGCGAAAGGGTGGATATGCAGAAGTTAATTGGTTGTATTGGACTATTCTCGCTTCTCGCACTTTGGTGGCTTGGTAAGAATAATCCCTTAATTTCAACTTCCTAGTGAGCATAAGTTTTTTCGCGTGATGGTGTGCAATTAATTTCCTGGGTAAGAGGTTTGAGAGGAAAGTGGGCAGCACTAATGCACATCCCTTCCATCACTGGAAGGGTTTAATTTAAAACGTGTTCCAATTATCTTGTTTGTATAATCTTCTTTGCAGAGGTAGTTCCTTGTGAATCCATGAGTTGGTCAGAGCAAAATGGATAGTTTCTCTGTTTCTTGCCATGTTCAGTTGTACTGGATGGTTGGTTCAGGTCTGCTGAGCTATCCAATGTTACTGTAAGGTTAACCATTTTGTACTCTAATTAATAGACACGTCATTTGTAGAATGAATACCAAGTCAAGAAGAACTTAGAGACCGTCCCCCACCTTTTACAAATGGCTGAACTCTCGAATCCGTGCAGAAGATTTAGCAGCAATTGAACGGTTGACATTGACAATAGAGTACTAGCATGTAGAGTTAGACTTGAATGGGAAACATCAACAAGAGAAGAGTTAGACTTGAATGGGAAACACCAACAAGAGAATCAAATGCCCATCTGGCATTCCATGCTATGCCTCTGTCTTCGATGTTAAGCAGTTAACACGTAGTCACAGGCATTTTACAATTGTGGCTGAACATACGTTGAGCCATAAGACTCGTAAGTTGCATTAGTGGTGCAAAGTTTTCATATGGAAAGACGCATTTTAATGTTTTTCAAAATCTTGTACAGAACCGGTGGCAATAAAACCGAGTACTTTCTGTTCTTCAACAATGGTGCCTTAACTAATTTTTAATGCTCGAATTTTTTTCAGTTTGGCCTCTCAATGCTTTAGACATAGAGCCCGAATCTGCCTTTCCTCAGTCTGGGGCCGTGGGGGAGTTGTTCTTGCCAACGGCTTTGTTCTTGCCAACGGCTTTGTCGGAAGTTTCCTCTGTGATTATTTCTGGTTAGTTCAGAGGCTAAACCTCAATGAATGGCGATTTCTACCTTCTCGAATCTGATTAATAAGACTCTTAAATTATTATTAGGGCTCTCAGCGTTGTTTGGACCACTCCCCTGGTGGCGTCACTAGGTGCCTCCCTCGAGATACCCATTGCCATGTTGTAAGACATCCTTATACACGATCGGCGGTTTTCGCTGATTTACATCCTTGGCTCAGTCCAGGTACAGGACAGGAAATCACTGGGTCTACAAGCTTGGAGCATTGTTTTTTTATCGACTAATCTTTTCATGGATTCTTACTTGTAGGTATTCCTGGGATTCGTATTAGCTAACTTGTCAGATTGGTTCTCACAAAGATTGGCATCCCATTTTTGCATTCGTCGAAATAGTTTTGTACGTGTGTACAACTGAGATACTCCGGGTCCAGGAAAACAGATAAATCCATTGCTTATCTCAGCATGATCCTTCTTCAATCGATAAATAAATGGAAACGATTTCTTGATAAATAAATAAAAACACTCAGAACTAAATTGAAGTGGCAAATCAAGTTCCATTTGCCAGGGCGAGTCATATATATGGATTTTAGCTTTGAAATGGAAAGGCTGTTAACATCTACTTTAAATAACAACAAAAGAGGTTAGGTTGTTTCGGGCTTTGCAGGAGCTGCAGGAGTTGTAGGATGGTTGGGAAAGAAGACCGTCGGATAACGGTCGGCTGATGTTTTGCAAATGCTTGAAACGCGCCCAGGCATGGAAGATTCTCAATGTTCAGGAGGAGAAAAAATTGCAATCGCGGTTGATCTACCTTAAATAAATTTCTGTAATGCCTCGACAAATTGGAAATCAGATATGTGTAAAGATCCACAGTCTCAAGCAGACTGATACGTTCAAATAAGGTGAACAGCACTTGCAACCTCCGTAAGCTAAAGTAGCTGCTTCAAGGGTGCAGGCGACTTTGAGATTTATAGGCTTCTGCACAGCAGATGTCCGGGGGAAAGATCCTGCGATGGCTTGGAGGCTCTCCGCATGAAGCATGATGCCTGCAATCAAGCCATAGACAGTGAGTTTCTACGATGACTTTTTCAGCTTGTTCATCGTCGAATCGGTTGATATGACTAGTCGCAAGCTTGCACGTCTGCATGGACATTTTATGAGGATAAATGTGGAAGCATTTTTCATTGGGAGGTTTATACGTGTTTGCACCAAAAAATGACCAGGTCATCAACACGTGATTAGAAGGTTGGATATTGTTAAGCACATGCCCCATGGTCGATGACTAAGATTGCTACACATTGATAAGTGTCACCATTCGGTTGTCGACATATGAGAACGAATGTTTAATGATGATCGATAAGGGTTTCGATTAGTAAAGATTGGCAAACTATCAAAGTTTTGTGTTGGAAAAAAGATGAATGTATAAGGAGCATCAAGACATAATTATAAGTATGAAATCACTTAAAAACATGGTGAATGGGATCGTTGCGCAACTCGAGCGCGTTTTTGAAGGAACAACTGTTTTGAGTACAAGATCATGGTATTATGAGAGCGTGAACACAAGACTTTCGAAAGTGGAGGAACATGGATACAATCACCGAAAACCGCCTAAGAGCAATCATAGAAAAACCACTATAAGTATCATCGCTTCGGCACAAATCAAACAAATTTAATATCTTTTAGTTATCTTTATGTTCCTAACTGTACTTTAATTTTCCATACTCGCGTCATCAATTAAATTCTGCCGTGTATATATATCTTGGGTATTGCATCGTCAATTAAATGTTGGCATAGTATCTTTGCATTCTCAAGCTTTGTCATTAATTAAATTCAATGATAGTTTATTTACATTTGTTTTCATGGAAAAATTATCAAAAAAAATCTGAAAATTATTGTAGTTGTGTCATTTCAATTCAAACCTTAGACCTTTTGCATTTGTATCAATTCAGTTCATCCAGCCAATTTTGACCGATTGACGCTAATATGGATAATTTTAAACAATTTTTTTTCAAATTTTTTGAATTAATTTTTCCTTTTTTTCTTTTTTGTCCTTCTCTTTTTGTTTTCCTCTTTCTACCTCTAGCCGATTGTCAATGAGGGCCGGCAAGGCTCACCCCCACTAGCCAAATCCGGCCAGGCCGTGCCCAGCGATGGCGAGGTCGAAAAGATTTTCTTTAGTTAAATAAGCCGTCAAAATATTTCTATCTTGTGAATGATAAAGAAGTCCATTGGAGATAACCTACAAAAACCAAAGAAGAAAACATTGAACGCCGCACAAACAGATTGAAAACTCCTTAGCAAGAAGATGGAGTTGGGTCGTGTGTTTAGATTCCAATCTTTTTCCCCTTTTGTGGCCAACTTAGCCGGTTATTTCAATTGACAACATCTTAGACTTTCTAATTAATGACGCTGTGTTTTAGCCTTATCCATGATTTATTTATCGAGTCGATAAACACAAAGCATCAACGCCGAGAATAATCATTGGATCGAATTGCAAAAATGAAGAACAATATCGCATAAAATTGGTATAATTTGATGAAGATAAAAGCTTCTAGCTTCTAGAGCCAGGAGTAGAGAGAACTCTTTTTGTCCTTTTTCCATTTGAAAGACACTGTGCAAAGTAGTTGCAGTAGATCCTACCTCTTCATTTGAGAGAGTCTCTTGATTTTTAGGTATATTTTTATTTTCCTTGCTCAAAAGAAAATATTTCTAAATTTTACGTCTTAAAATTTAAACGAAATAATTTAAAGGCATATTCAAGTCTAAGTATGATGTGATGAAGATAAAAGCTTCTAGCTTCTTGAAGAGGGAATAGCGGGAGAACTCTTTTTTGTCCTTTTTCCATTGGTTGTGGGGAAAACAAGAAAGCAAAGATGCGAGTTTTAAGATAACATCGCGAAATTTGTAAGGAGGCCCAGGGTACTTCGTTTGCGCATGCGTTTCCACATACCAGACGCGCCAGAACAGACAAACGTCAGCCCAACTGCCGAACTACAATAAACAAGAAACTGATGAACAAAGAAACCCAGATCGCAAAACTGAGAGGCCACGCCCCCCTGCGACGATCTTGACGACCATGGCTTCCTCTTCGATGCACCAGCTATCTTTCGCCAGACAGCCTCTTCTCCCTCGTACTTGCCGGCTCCAACGTCGTCCCCGGTTCTCGTCCGTTCGCTTCCCCTCGTTCAGTGTCCGAGCGAGCTCCGCTGTTGCCGTTGAGCTGGTATACTTTCCAAAACGTTACGCCTTTCTTTTCTTTCTCTCTTTTCTTTTCGCCGGTCTATTATGGAGTTCAGGCTACGCAGTGTTTTTTAGCCTGTGGGTAAACTGTAACTATGTATTCTCTAGTGTTGTCTTATTGTAATTCTCGCGCTCTTATTCCTCAAAAAAGAAAGTAAATTATAATGAGAATTGACATGAAGAACTGTCAAGAACAACCTCAGAGCCAGACAGCTAACCAGTAAAAACTTTGATTGAGCCTTACTTACTGAATTTTGCAGCACTTTTCTGTTTTTGTATTCCCCGTGGCATGCTCTTCAAGGTAGTCAATCTGATTTTGTGATGTGCTGGCTTTCTGATTGTAGAAGCCTTGTTAGTCCACAAGGAGTGTGATTTAGCAAATTTGACCTATCTCAATTTGTCACTTCATCGGGATTATACTACGTAACCCTGAATGTTGGGAATTCAAAAGGGTTGTAACATCAACCTAGAAAGGCAGGATATTTTACTGCCTCTTTGAATATGTGAGCCAACTAGGAAATTCTTTTTTCTGTGTTTGGGTTCAAAGGTTGAGTGGCCAGTACAGAGATTTCTCTAGTGTAGCAATTTAGTTTGTGATGCATTTACAGATGATTACTGTTATGGAGCGATCCAAGTTTGACCCTGAAGTATATTTCATTTTAATGAATCTGCTGCAGCTGAACCGTCTCAGTGCTCGATCTTCTAGTTTTTTAATGGCAGATTATGTGCCCAACACACAAAACTTTTTTGAAATGCCATATCTTTTGGGATATATGCCCATACCAACATCCTTCTGTGCTAGCTTCTTTCTTCCTTTAGAATGCCATATCTTTTGGGATATATGCCCATACCAACATCCTTCTGTGCTAGCTTCTTTCTTCCTTTAGAATGCTTGTGAGTGAAAATTCTCATATCTCAGGACACGGGAACTCAGAAAGATCAAACTTTGGATGTTGAGATATTTTCATGCCCAATATGCTATGAACCCTTGATAAGAAGAGGCCCATCTGGTCTAAATTTGTAAGTTCTGAAACTCACTATCTGATTTAGACAACTAATTCTGCATAATGCTTTGATGGGATTAGTTCTGACTCATAACTTCAAAATTGTTCAGGGAAGCTGTGTATAGGTCTGGTTTTAAATGTCAAAAATGCAATAAGTCATATTCCAGCAAAAACAACTTTCTAGACCTTACTCTTACTGCCGGTTTAAGAGACTACGTTGAAGTCAAGCCACAGCGGACAGAACTATTCAGGTATCACTAACTCAGTCTAGCCAGGCTGTTTAAACTTGAATTATCGAATTATCGTTGTTTAAGGGTTATCTTCATCTTTTTCCTTTAACCATTACCTCACTCGCTCTTTACCTCCATATGTGAAGTTATTTTCAGTTGGTTGGGGTGAAAAATAGGTAAGGGAGAATGAGTCCATACTTCATATGACAAAGCATGATAATTGAGTCCTCCCTTTATAGGCAGCAGGTTTAGATGCCTCTATAGTTTGTGGCAATTTTTTCATGCCATTTCAACTGGAAGTATTGGCAAGGACAAGAAATAGGAGATTGCCCTTTCCTAAGGAGTGTGCTAGCTTTCTTGCACCCATTGCAAATGATGCTTGGTCTTTTTGCAATTTCCTCTTTCTCAGATCATACCTTTCTGCTTAATTAACCCATCATCTTATTTGATCACAAGGTACATAACGTATCTTCTTGCTTTATTTTTGCACTACATCTTCTTCTTTACATAGCCTTTAAGATTCACTAATATATTTTAACCGATTCCTTACCTTGCATTCTTGCTTTTGCTAGGAGTCCTGTTGTTTCATTCTTATACGAGAGAGGCTGGCGTCAGAATTTTAACCGTAGTGGCTTTCCTGGTCAAGATGAAGAAGTACGGTTTCTGGCTAATCTTATCCACTAAAATTATTAGCATATTAGCCATGAGGATTTGTGGAAGGTCATTTTGAGACTGCAATAGCTGTAGGCAATTTTACCTAGTGAAATGTGTAAGCAGTTTTCTTATCATGGGCTAAAAAAAAATATCGGCTTCTTCCTTTAAGCCTGGTGTACATGAGCAAGCCAATTCTAGCTATTGTTCTGCTAGCCTTCCATGATAAGCTATTAATGGCGTAATTTATTATATGAATGCAGTTTAAAATGGCTCAAGAATACTTCAAACCTGCAGAGGGTGGCCTTCTAGTTGATGTTAGCTGTGGGAGTGGTTTGTTTTCCAGAAAATTCGCGAAATCTGGGACTTATTCTGGAGTAATTGCTCTTGATTATTCTGAAAATATGCTACGCCAATGTTATGATTTCATTAAACAGGATGATGCTGTTTTAAAAGCGTAAGTTTTTTTCATTTGATGGGAACTTGAAATTATGGAAGCTGTCATGTTAAATGTTATTCTTGTATGCCAGTGAAATTAATAATTTAAAGATGAGATGGCTTGGCATTCTGGGACATTTGCAGGAATCTGGCTCTTGTTAGAGCTGATGTTTCGAGGCTTCCATTCTCATCTTGTTCGGTTGATGCTGTACACGCTGGGGCTGCATTGCACTGCTGGCCTTCCCCCTCTAACGCTGTATGTTCTGCTCTCTCATTTAATCTAGCTTAGTATTATTGAGCCGTACTGTCTTATGAGTCATGTAGGCATCCCAGAAATTGACTAGATACTGGAGTTATATTCTGGTGATTCAGATTGAGTAAAGGGGATATCATATAATTAATGAGGTACCAGCCATCAAATAAATGTTAGGCTTGTAGTTGTATCACAGATGATGTCATTCCAAGCAGCTTAGCTTAGTATTTTGATTTTAATCTCCTGAAGATAATTCTGTCTGGGTCATAGTGAGGATCTGTACTGAAATTTGCAAGAGCTTCTACGGATTGCAAAAGATAGTTGACTGTTGCGCAGCCATTATCACTTAGAATATGGCCAAGCCATCCTATTACACTGGCAAAGTCACTTCGTGAAAGGACAAAGCTTATTATCAACATAAAAATTAAAACTGGCCAGCTGCTTCTCACGGCCCTAGACATCTTTATTGCAGTACTCGCTTTTAATAAAAATGAGCATTTGATTTGCCAACAATTGCCATCATAAACGGGGGAATTACCTTCCACAGATATCCGAAAGTTGAAGGATTTGTAGGGGCCTTAAGGCGAGAGGCAACTTCAGAGACTGCCATGTCTTCCTTCAGAAGGTAGAAGTATGTCAGAAGCAAGGGAGGGGGGCGCATGTGCGAGAGAGAGAGAGAGAAAGAGAGAGAGAGAAGGGAAGGGGGGGGAAGGGGCGGGAACATGTAGGACTTGAATGCACGTCCCCTGAACATGATGTTAACGTCACATGGAGCTTAAGTGAGTTTGAAAACTTGCTTATGGAAGAAGGTTGATAATGCAGACAAATGACAAAATGCTAGTGCTATGTTTTCTAATGAGTGATGAAGGGTCAGGCAACAAGAGCCAGTAGTCTTTGCTGTAAAGAAGTCTAGCAACAATTCCTCCTGAGCAGAGAGGTTAGTTTATGTGGTAACGCTCAAAGAAGCAGCAGAAATTGGGACAAATTGAATAGGTCCACGGCACAGCTACGCCATGGAATGTAATTAGGAATGATGCTTGCGCAACCAAATTGTATGAGGTGCTTAGTATTATCGTGCAGTTATGCGAAGGGTTACAAGTGTATTAGTGAAGCTGAAGGTTTGGGAGAAGTTAGCAGATTGATCCATGAGAGGCCTCTAGTAAACTCGTGGAATATTTTGCATATATACCTCTCCAGGCTATCTAGACCCAGTATCTAGATACCGTGGTGGAAGAGGGATGGGGTGTGCTTGGAGAGTTTGAAATCTTTATAGCTTTACATGGTTACTAGCATAATTCTAGAAACTGGGTTTTGAGGGGTTGTGGAATCTGTACTGTTTCAAATAACTTCTTGCAGGTAATTTAGAAGTTAGCCATTTGCTATCTGCACGAAAAATAATGATAACTCATGGATCTAGTTTGCATGATTCTACAACTCCTCCCTAAAGTGCTCAAATCAAATTTCATCATGGTCAAATGTGGCTTAACTCAATAATAGATTCAGTTTCTCTAATCACGGTACAATGGTCTGAAAAAAGATATGGAAAAGAAATTTTGGTGATTACAGGTCAAAGTTTAATGAGCTTTAGCTGTGGAACAAGTTCCTGATATACACACTATTTCTTTATCCCCATCAAATGGCTGATATAAAGTTCTCGACCCCTCTGCCGCGTATGGGCAGATTGCAGAAATTACTCGAGTATTGAGAAGCGGTGGAGTTTTTGTGGGAACCACTTTCCTCCGGTACACTCCGTCCACTCCCTGGATAATATTGCCTTTCAGACAGGTACATCTGTATGCATACAGCTCTAACATTAGACCCATTTTTATTCTTGTAATTAACTTCTAGAGCCGTGTGAAACAAGAGAGGGACCACTTTTGTACACTTTAACCTGCATATAATGCTACTCCACTTGGAACATGAAGAGATGAAACTATGGAAAAAAAATTACATACAAGTGGATTGCCGTTTCATCAAGGTCTGTGATGGAGGTTTAGAATTTTAACATCTAATGCATGTGTATCGACAAGTAACCCATCTTGTTGACTGGTGGCTAGGCCAGTTGCTCTGGTAGAAGTATATATTTCCACCAGGATGTCTTGTGTGACTGTTTTCAAGAAGCACTTCATATTTGCCTTGTTAAATGTAACATGTCAACTTGAGTTATAGCAACAAAAACCTTGGAGCATGATTACGCAATTCAGATTACTGCAACAACGCATGCGATCTATTTCAAATATGCAAAATGTATTCCGTAGTTGATAATCTATGAGCAGGTTAGTCTGGATCTCCTTTCTTGCCCAGAATCTTTGTTAAACTATTGTACCTAGGCTGAATCTGACCCTCTCCCTTCCGAACTTGAAATTTCTTAAGCTAGTGGTTCTTCTGATCCATACACATGTACCTTACACTGTATAACTGCATAGTGCAATTACTATACTTTATGATACTCGGGTAGCTTCTGTTTGCCACATACCATGTACTCTTAAAACTTTCTGATGTATGTTGGACGATCTCATCCTATGTTAAAATCCCTCAAGAGATTATACTGTGAAGACAAAATGAAATGCTCTCAGACAACACCAAAGACCGTAAGGTTTTATCATTCATGATCTTAGCATCTCTGTCTAGGTGGATTCCACGGAACTTTTATTCTGTACGGAGTGATTTCCCTGAGATTGTCTAAAAGACACTATTATTCTCATAATGCGCGTCAAGCTTGTTTGTGACAATGTTTGGTTGTGTGGCAGAGAACTGCACAGAATTACAGCTATCTGACTGCCGAAGAGATCGAGGATTTGTGCACATCATGTGGTCTAACCAATTACACAAGAAAAATTCAGCAATCCTTCATCATGTTCTCTGCTCAGAAGCCTTGACACCAAGTAATGCTCAAAATTAAGATATTATTTGCCCCATGATTAGTTTCAGTGCTTCTTGCTTATTAATAAAGTGGGTCATTACATGATTTCTGTGAACGTATGACACTGTGAGCTTGAGTTCTGGGGAGGTGTAAAGTATTGTGTTGTTACCAATAAGAAAGAAATGCATTTTGGTGTCAGAATGATAATATTTTTAGGGCCTTCTTTGAGAGCTTCGAGAGGGACCGAAAGGACAGGCAACGGCCAACGCCACGGTCGATTCTTTTGTTAATGATGGTTTGAATCCAACGTTTGATGGTCCCAGAAGGTCAAGTTGATAAAAACAGTGTGTTACTCTGTGAGCAAACTGATCCAAGAATTTTTCCTGTCATTCTTTTCTGAGAAAAGAGCAAGTTTTTGGAGCTGCACATTAGGTTAACATGCACACCAAAGAACTAAGTCGAATTGACTCTTTTAATGTACCTCATTTGACAAAATAAGAGAAAGGAATGAAAAGTAATATGATCTGACTTTTGGTGTCCTTTTGCATAATTGTAATTTGGGAAAGAAAAATATATTTAAGAGAAGCACCGACTCCTCTGAATCCCTTTGAGCTCTTCCATATTCGGATGGATTTGCGGGACTTATAACGTACATCAAATTAATTACTCTAGGTAAGCACTATGTGTACGAAATCTTGTGATATTCATGGGATTCCTTGTAAGCCTCGATATATAGGCTCTACATTTACGTACTACAATCAATCCCGTCCATTGCGGTAATGATCTGTACATGGAAAACCACATTATCGCTATGGATCTTTTTCTTTTAGAGAAGGGGCTCTACATGTGAGCTACCTCCTATGATATTGAGTAATATATGTTATATGTATATAAATCAAAACTGGGTGTAAATATAATAAAGGAGGGTGCATGTGGAGGAGGGATGGAGTTGTAAATAGAAAGGCGTTTGGACGGGGGCAAAGGGATCCCCTCGTGCGGCTCACCCGCTGACCCAAAACTCTTGTTTGTTCTTCCTGCTCCTTCTCCTTTGACCATTGACCACATCCCAAAAGAATAGAAAAACCGAAAAATGAAAAAAAATAACCATAATTACACAATTGAAAACTTAGAAAAAAGAATAATTTTTTCAGTACAAACCTCCTGGAAAGCCTTCCTCTTTAATTTTTTTTTTTTACAAGTCTACATGAATAAATTATTGAAAAATATTTCATGTAACGATTACATTATTATTATGGTCGAGCCAAAAAAATAGAGTTAATCAATATGCAACGTATCGATTTTTTTCCCCTTTTTGTTGAGCACTTTTCTGTACATCGATTATGTGCTATAAGGCAAGAATAAGTTTTGAAATTTAAAGTAACCGAAGCTATATATTTTATGCAATAAGACATTTTCTCACTTAGTGTCGACTGTATCATTGGATCCTTTGCACGTGAGGTACTTCTTTACTACATCACCATGCACCTTTTCATGGCACGTGGGGGTTGCCCATTCTTTGAAACTTTTGCCAAAAACCTTTTTTTTTGTGCCCTTTTTCTTTCTTTTTTTTTTTTTTTTTTTTTTTTTTGCCCATTGTTCGAAGGTTTTTTGTTTTGAATGTTATTTTTACAGAGTGAGTTGATTTTCAAATTAGATAAACAGAGGTTGCACGTGAGTAGTCCCTAATTCCAATGGTCGGTTCTGATAAATCAAGAGGCACCGCACCCATTAACCGAAAGGTTGTTTCTACGTTCGTGACAAAATCATTTCGATGTTGTCTTAAATGTGTGGACAATATTTGCTCTTCTTAATTTGTCTTATCTTTTGGGTAATGAATCCATTCTATATTCAAAATCTCAAAATTTATATATTGTACTCACCTTCTCAATGATTTTAATAAAAAAGGAAACGCATGGTATCTTGTCCATTTTATGCACCGGTTACATCGGTGTCACGTAAACGAAATTAATCACTTTAGGATAATATGTTGCATATCATAGAGGGAGACTAATAGGGTTTTAAATTAATAACAAAAGCTAAGCATTAATTAGCTTATTTCTCCATGTATCAATGGCAATCGATAAAAGCCACACATAAAATACTATTTCATCTATTGTAGACAAAAAATTGTGGTCATAATGTGAAATTAAAACAAAAGGGTTTCAGTTTTTTTCATTCTAAATATAATGTGGATAATCATCGAAAAGAAAATATAAGAGCTAGAAAAAGCGCAGATCTCATGCTTGTGAAAAATTGACAATTACATTAAGCACATAATTCGCAAATGAATCCTCATAAAAATATAACAAGACACTGAAGCACAATACTCTTGAAGTTAATTTATTTTTTACTACAACGCCAGTAAATAAAAGTGTATCAATTTTATCTACCGCAATGTCCTATATAATCTCACGTACACAAGCATATCCTAAAAAAATACAAGATTGAGCTAGCAATAGATTATTCGCAAATAAATCCTTATGGAAAAATATAATCGATACATTAACTCAACGAGAATTAAAAATCTAGATTAAGATCTCATTTCCATTAGGGTTTAGATGTATCGTGTCATCATAATAACACGTTGACATAATTTTGCAAAGGCGGTGTTAAACTAATGCATGAAAAATATATTGGGTGAATTTAAAAAATTATTTCCTATTACGGATAAACAAGTGGATCTCTTCGTTCAACAACGTGTAGATGTAAATATTGAATTAGAATAGATGCCCAAGAATAGGAAGGTTCAGAGGACAACTTGACCTGAAAATTCCACGTATAACCTAATAGGCAGTGGTCAATATGCCTATGAACTAGCTTCGTCAGGACTCCTAGGCTCAAAAAAGGATACAAAATTTCTAATAAAAATTATAATAATTATCTTATATTAATCCACGATTAGATGGCTTGATATTGCTAATTACTATCTTTAGCAACTGCTCTTATAATCATGGTTATATATGGAGTGCCTTCATGATTTTAGAGGAAAGAGAAATCTTAAGATGCAGTAATTTCACGACGCCACAAGATATTAAAATACGCAAAGTTTAGTTTTTTATTTTTAAAAGAATTTATTATGGTCGAAGGGGAAAGTACCAACATATGATAGAGAGGTACACCCATTCAAGTACATCGAACGTATCAATGTACATTGAACATAACGTAACAAATTATCTAAAGGTACTTATTAACAAACATTCACTCATTCATACTTTTTCCTCTAGTCCTTAAGGTAGAAGAATGGGTGGTAACATTGGAGTTAAACACTCGACGTCAAGAAATGAGTGAAAATCCTCTCGACTAGGCCAACTCGTGATTTCAATGATTAATCTTTTATAAGTATATTATAGTGTTTTTAGAAGGATCCATTTAGAATGATTCTTATTTTTTAGCTTCTTATGACTATTATCATTGGCTTTTTAGTACTGGGAAAAGTTATTATTACAATTATTGGTCATTACTTACTGAGCATATTTCAAAACTTATGTAAGGAATGCAATTAAATTCAAAACATTTTGATCAATTCAATCCTATCACGAACCTTTCTTAATAACTGCAATCAAGTTTTCTTGGATGCCTAGGACCAACAATCACCTAGGTGATTGTCTTAATATTCCACTTCTCAATATAAACTTCGGACTTAATAATACTTTTGAGTAAAAATTTTCAGACTTGATCACACTGCTTTAAAGAATTAGGAGTCGGATTTGATAACTTTAATTAAAAAGTTTAGAATATGATTGCATTTGGCATAGGAGGCGTTTTGCATTGAAAAAGATTGAGAGATTGCATGCTTAACTTTCCAATGGCAAACCCCAGCTCAAGCAAGAACCAAATGTTAGACAAAAGGAAGACTAATTAGGAATTGGTCCCCCAATAATAGAGTATTTAATATAACACATAGCAAACCCCAAGATTAGCCCTTGGTTGGAGCATAGAGGCGCGATGAACAAGGCGGTCTCAAAATTAGCAATGGGAAAATCTAATTAATTAGAGTCATTAATTTTGCCTTCCTAGTGCTTAGTGAGTTGCGTTCGTGATTGCATGTTCGCTCCAAATCCACACGGACAAAACACATAATTATTTGAACTCACGACACAACACAACAAGATCTCCTCCTCCCTTTTGAGCGAGCGAGTGGAGTGGAGTGGTTGGTCGGTCCAAAGTTGCCGTGTTTGATTCCCCCAAAAACCGGGTGAATTTCCTCGTACATGTCTCTCCTTTTGCTGTGGCAATGCCTTTGATGGCAAACCCACCTCCAAAATTAGGGCAAAAGGGAGAGAGAGAGAGAGAGATAAAAGGAGAAAACCCATCACCTGGGTTTAGGAAATTGTGTTTTTCAAGCCGAAGTATCGGTGATTAAGGTTCACTAGCTTCCTCTTTTTGGCACTTGTCTCCTTGTATCCCGTGACATAAGGAAAATCAAGAGGAGTAGGATCCAATCCTTTTTCTCTTCTTATGCTTAGATGATTTTTCCCCTAGGGAAATAAGAAATTTGTTTGATGATGAGAGCGTGTTAAATAAGATTATCGTGGAGGGTTTTTCGGTCTTGAATATTAAATTTGGGCCATCAAATGAACTGAATTTGCGGTCATATGAACACACCAACTAGCCAAGCTGCAAATCAAAAGGGATCTTGAGTAGAGTTTTGAATTCTTGGATCCCTAAAAACACACAGAGAATCCACTGCTGCTTGAATAGGTTCAATCAACTGGTGTGGACAGGGAAAGTTGCGGGATGCTGCCTCCTTTGTAAATTATACATATATACTTTTACCCTGATCGAGTAAATATTTATATTCAAAGGGTTTAGTCGAAAGGTAAATAATCACGATTCCAAGCCTCAAGAAGCCTGAGATCTCAAATTTTTAGTTCTTACTCCAAAAACTACTGCACCTAACAAAGAACAAATAATTCATCAGTCACGAGGATAGATCGATGCATGAAAAGAACTAATGCCGTACTTATTCGCAACTACTTGGCCCATCCGCTTTCTATTCATCAACACTCAACAAGTATTGTATATCTTCATTTGACATTTTCTTTAAGTCAATTGTTGGTAAAGGAATTCTCATGGCAATATCATTACTTACTAACATGTTATGGTCAAAAACATTTTGTGATTGAGAATTTTCTAAATTTCAATCACATAGGCTTTTAAACGATTACAATATTAAATCATGCATTCTCCCAATAAGTGGGAACAGTCTCGCAAAATTTTGCACCCAAATTATATCAAATATTAAGGTGTTACAGTCGACAACTATTTTTGGATCAACAATTTTCAATATTTCAATCACATAAAAAATTATATTGAATCCCTCCGGAGGATAAAATTTCCACTTGATTTTGTGCTTATTTTTGCCATGAAAATTCCCTTATTATATAGACTGATTAGTTAGCCCGGATATTTTTAAATGCGCTTTTCCTTTTCGCAAAAGTGATCTAACTAGAGCTCAGAGGCCGGTGTTGCTTTATGCTTGATAATTACTTCATTTTGAAGTAAGGAATGTAGAGTTGACCTCTCTCCACAAACACATACGTATGCAAAATCTGAGAAATTAAATAGCGTAAGTTTTGGAACAACAGGAACGAAATCTTTGTCTAAACTATTTTACCCATTTACCCTAGTGAAAAAGATTGTCGTTTATGATATTTTGACAGCAAAAGAAGGATTATATATGCTTTTTTGGTCGCATTTTTTGACTTCTGCCGTGGATCTTGCAAAATTCCGAATGAAACAGTAATATCATTGACATGAAAGGAGCGGAGTTACTTAATATAATCATTCAACCTATGTATTCATAATTTTCTTGTGAGAAATGATTGATCATATTTATTGTGTCGATGCAATGAAGTCATGCAAAGCGCATTAGAAAAAGTCTTGATGGACCAACCTATCATGTTTTATGACATGTAAAGTAGTAGCCGGATTCCATTTTTACCGTGAAACACAATTACTCACATCAAATCAAGCTGTCATACAAGAAACGGAAGATTTTGTCAATGGCCGATCATTACCATATCAAGAACAATTTATCATCAAAAGGGGCTGTCCAAACCAAGCTTTACCTTCCATAAATTATTGCATTGCATGTGGACTGGATGGCTTCCACTACACAAATTGTAATTTGAACGCACAAAAGATAAAAATGAAATGTGTGTCTCAAATTTCAAAGTCCACACACACCAACAAGTTGCTTGGCTAAGCCCGAGATCAGAGAATCAAAAAGAAACCAAAGGCAACACATATGAGCTAAAGGCACCACCTCCAATGTAAGTGCAATATTTTCTTTTTTTCTGGGTTGGTCAAGTTAGGTTTTTTTTTTTTTTTCAATTAATTTTTTTACATATGGCAAGTGATAGCTCTCAAGCCAAGGAGATGATAAACATTAGTTTATGAGACTTCGAAGTGAATGGGAGACACGGAAACAGCGCCCACGTTCTCCTCATATCTTACTCCCTTACTTTAATGCTCTCTCTCTCTCTCGCTCTCTCAAAAAAAAAAAAAAAAAAAAAAAAGGTATATAAATATTTTTTAAGAAAAAAAAGAAAACCCTCTTCCCGATTGACAAAATGTTGGTTCTCTCAAAACTCAAAGGGACAATAAATATATACCCTTCCCTATCTTGTGATTCTCCATAAATACTCATCTTTCCACACACCGTTCTCTCTCTCTCTCTGCCTCCCCTCTTCCTTCCCTATCTTCTGATTACTGGTGTCTCAATTCCACTTGCTTACATCCTCAACTTTGTGGCTAGCGTGTTGTTTGGGTTGATCACGTATACCATGGTGAGTCTCTCTCTCTCTCTCTCTCTCCCCCTCCCTCTCTGCTTGGAGTTTCTTATGATCTGATGAGAATTTTGGGTTTTGGATTGTGCTTTTAGGGTGTTCAGAAGCCTGCATGGTTGGATGCTCTATATACACAGAAATTCTTTGCGGGGTGCTCTTACCATGAGAATGCAAAGAAGAATGAGAAGAACGTATGCTGCCTGGATTGCTGCGTTAGCATATGCCCTCATTGTATTCCAATCCATCGCTTCCACAGGCTCCTCCAAATTCGACGATATGTGTACCATGACGTCGTCCGGCTAGAGGATCTCCAGAAGCTCATCGACTGTTCCAACGTCCAAGTAATGATCGATCACCAATAAATATACTGAAAAGATATAAAGAACTTCCCAGAACTTTTTAAGCCATATGTGATGTGATCTAATCTTATTGATTATCTTGATTATCTTGATTTCTTGAAATCTAGGCATACACAATCAACAGTGCTAAGGTGGTGTTCATCAAGAAAAGACCACAGAATAGGCAATTCAAAGGGGCGGGGAATTATTGCACTTCCTGTGACAGAAGCCTCCAAGAACCCTTCATTCATTGCTCTCTAGGGTGCAAGGTAACTTTATTTCTTTATCAACAATTAATCATGTTGTTTGATTTTCTTTTCATGCATAATTATGAGAAGATCAGGAAATGATCATTCAAAGCAACCCCTGGAGAAAAAGAATTCGGGCTAATTACACTGTAATCCCCTCAACAATAAGAATTCTTGCTCATTCAAACCCTAAAAACACACACACACACAAAAAGAGTGGCTTTTGATTGATGTTATCATACTGTCAATTTTCGCAATTAAACTATATTTGTCTCATTTGCTAGATATCGTATGATCTCAGCTTCTTCCTTACACTGTATATACACATACACACATAACTATTTTCAATCTTAAAATTCTCTTGATGTCCTTCTTTCATAAAATCTGTTACTTAAGATAACATCACGCCTTACCTTTTGAAGATTTCGGAAATACAAATTTGATAGTATATCTATCATTTTAGTTCAAAGTGTGAATTCTGAAGACCATTTCACCTAGAGTATCAGACATCAATAGGGTTTACAAGAATAATCACCATCGCATGGTTTGTAAAATTCTTTGTCCATGTACTTGAAGGTGGACTATTTGCTGAAACACAAGAAGGATCTCAGTCCCTACCTAAGGACATGCAAGACCCTACAACTGAGCCCTGACTTCTTGTTCCCACAAGACATGGCGGACGACGACATGATGACCAACGAGACGCAGCACTCGACCATCGTCGACTGCAGCGACGAGCCGATGAGCGACTCCTCGGGCTCGTCCGGGTCAGAGATCAACAACAACATGATGATGATGAGCAACAGCATTGCATGCAGTGGAGAGATTGTGCGGAAGAAGAGATCGAGTGGACACTACAGCGTGTGTGGGAGATCAGCAAATAAGGTGTCCCAGGAGGACATAATTATGGCCTCCAGCATCAGTAGTACTAGAAGAAAAGGCATCCCCCATAGATCTCCTCTATGTTAGAAGAGAGGAAAAAGAATAATATTAACTTCAAGTCCTTTTTTAAACAAATTCTATCAAAAATTTGATTTCCTTACTTTTGACTGACTCTCTCTCTCTCTCTCTCTCTCTCTCTCTCTCTCTCTCTCTGCGGGTCTCGTTTGGAGTAAAATAATGGGTTGGTCGGAGAGTTTGTCTTAATGGCATCACGTGATTCCCAGTTCCAAGTTATCGGCAGTACAATTTTCTAGGGTTTTACATTGTAATTGCCTGGAGTCATTATTATATATACAAGTCATGAGCTGATTAAGCTCGATCACTATGGACCCAAAAATAGTTTCAAATTGATGAATGACTCCTCTCATGATCTTCCTTGTAGATCTCCATGTTGTGGAATGCTTTTCTAATTCACAGAAAATTCATGGACTAATAAAATACATCTGCAACCAATGTTAGAGATAAATAAATATCTCATTGGAATGCCCACACCTACTATCTTTTCTAATTCACAGAAAATTCATGGACTAATAAAATACATCTGCAACCAATGTTAGAGATAAATAAATATCTCATTCCTAAGGGACAATGTTACGTGGATCGTGACCCGAGCCCATACCTACTATCATGAATTTAGGTTAGTGAACTTATAATCCCTTTTACCGACCAAAAAAAAAAACTTATAATCCCTTTTTAGATATTCAACATATTTTACAGGCACCAGTTATATTTTCCAATTCAATGTCTGAAATTTAACTCATCTAAACGGTCCATTAATTGAGAGAGAGAGAGAGAGAGAGAGAGAGAGAGAGAGAGTATAAAGTTCTAAATAGGATTTGACCGGTCAAATTCCTCCTGCCATTTTCATTAAGAAAAGTGTGTGTGTTCTGCTGGGAACTCTAAGTTTACCTTTATAGAAATAGTTGTTGTTTGAAAAGGGGTGTAAAGGCTAATCATAGCGTGTTATTTTAGAAGACAAAAAAGAGGAATCTAGAACAGTCATGGAAGAAAAGCAATGAAAGCGATGCGCATAGATATTTTATGCTAATAAGTTTCACTCTATATTTAAACGGAAAGCACATGAAAATAATCAATGGCTCTTGAATAAGTTGTGAGCTACGGAGATCTACCTTATCATATAGTCCAATCCACTTATTGATTTCGAACAATGCTTCGTTTCTTAAGCTTATTTATCCCAATAATAATAATAATAATAAATAATAATAATATAATAATAATAATAAAGTGTAGAGTATACATACTCTTATGATTGCATTTAAACCATTTCTTTTTCGATTCGAATCGCGTGTTGTTAGGGACGACAAAGGCCTGAGTGGGTTTCAATCATATAATCAAATCTTGACATATTCTTTGAAGTCATACATTTAACTAGTATTTTTTTTTTCTTTTTCATGGTACCTGAATAATCAACTTTTCCTTGATATATGTCATTGAATTGATGAATAATTTGCCTTTTGGTATAGGTGATAGGAAGCAGATAAAGGAATGGGAATTAAAGGATGAGAGCTCGACCTTGCAATGAGATTAACTGTGCATTTGCGCTAAGCTACGCTCAATCAAGAATGGAGCCAAAAATTCGAACACTAAGTTCTAAATGTGGAAACTAGCTGAAAATGAAAATGGAAATAAAGGTTCGTTCCGTCGTACATGGAAAAATGAATGGGGAATATCCCTAGTTTATAATTACTAAATGGTAAAGGAGTGTTCCTATAATATCAACCAAAAAAAAAAAAAAAGTAACCTATAAGAGATCTCTGTGTGACAAAGTGACAGGATTAACCCAACAAGATCAAGCTGTCGGGAGATAATGCATGCTAATGGTATTGAGACTAGACACCATTTAACCATTATCTAGCCGCAACGGTGCCACCACCAACTATAAAGCCATGCGTACATTGGTCCTTAGATCCGTTTGACCATTATAGATTGTAAGGCCACTATAAAGCAATGCACATTATTGGTGTTCCAAGTGTCCTTAATGATGAATGTTTGTCCATACATATTGCCAACTATCACCCAAAGTCACCACTTGTCAACCGCCTCTCGACAACACATTAAGAAAGAAAACCTCTAGGCAAGGTACATGGCTCATTTAGGCAAATGGGTTGGACTTTATAGAATCCAATTTGAATTCTCTTTCTACTCTTCCTATCATTTGACTAAAGGATCCGGGTCTTAAATATGGACTTCTTAACCCCAATTTTGTAGTACATATCAATTCTTGAAGCTAAGCTTTAGTTGGCAAGATAGGTCCCTAAATTTAATATTAACACTGGACATGAATTGATGATGTAATCGAGAGGTCTTAACAATATAATCACAAACATTTAACTGTCTTCTAACTCAAAATATTCGGTCAACGTCTTAATCTTTAAATAACAGTATTGTTTAATTATATGGGGCTTAAGTGAATAAGTAAGAGTATCGATACCTCTAGTACATAGTAGAATCGATCCATCCGCAAGGCAAAAAAGGCATAGCGTAACGCCGCCGAGGAGCCTGCTGGCTTTAAAGCCTTAATGAGTGATATGGACAGCATAGGCCTGGACCCAGAAACTTAACCAACCCAGATGAGAATTTCCAGTGCAATAATTTCTTTTATTTCTCAATGTATTCCATGGCCCGTGTCGAATTCCTTGTTGGGTTAGGTCCGACTCTTGTGAGGCCCACCTCATCATCTTAATAAAAGGAAAAAAGGAAAAAGTCAGGGCTGAATGCTCATGATTTTAGGAGAGAGAAAAGTGCAATTCCCTTTAGCAGAGAGAAAGAGGCCGACGGCCTCGCTTTGAAAAGGAGAAGAGGCAGTCCAGATTTGATGGTGAAACTTTATTGGAATTGATTGGAACTTCAGTATGTCGTTCCCCAGTACAAGATCTATGAGTTGATCGCTTTTTTTGGTTTAAATCGCTCTCCAAGCTTTCTCGCTTATTTTAAGTTAATCCATCTTTAATCCATCTGTATGGTAATGATATATTGAAAATTACCAAGAAAATCTTAAACTTATTGCAATTTTTCAATTTCAGTTTAAGACTTTTTTCTTTACCAATTCAATCTTAAATATTTTTTAATTATATCAATTTAGTCTATCCAATTTAAATTTTACCGACCAAAGACTAATGTGGATCTTGAGCGGCGCAAAGTTTTTTTTTTATAATATTTTTTTTGGAATTTTTCTTGAATTTTTTTTTCCTTTTCCTTTTTTTTTCCTCCTCCTTCCTTCTTCCTCTTGCTCTAGCGATAAGCCAAATGGGAAGGCCAGCTAGTGGCGAGCTTGCCTTACCTCGCCAATCCACTAGCGAGGCTCGCCCTTGCCAAATCTAGCAAGGGCTCGCCTCGCCAATGGCTGGGCTAGCTCGCCTTAGCCCAGTGACGGCGAGACGAGCTCACCATTGGTCCACCGCCTCAGTCTAGCAATCGGCCCTCTCTTTTGGCTGGTGTTGGAGCAAGAGGAAGAAGGAGGAAGGAGGAAAAAACAAAAAATAAAAGAAAATTCAAAAAAATAAAATATTATTAAAAAATTGCTTGTCGGTGATGGATTGAATTTGTATAATTGCAAAAGCGTTTAGAACTAAATTGGCTAAAGAAAAGTATTTAGGACCAAGTTGAAAAATTATAATAAGCTTATAACTTTTTTGGTAATTTTCCCAATTGTTTTGCGTATGTGAAGAGCTTCTAGCTATCTATTCTTCATAAGCAAAGGAAGGTTTTTAGCAGTCCCGTGGTTCTGCATTGGGTTTTCCACTACGGGTGTTGTTTTGGCCTTACTTTACTTCTATGTATTATATTTATCGCTCCAACCTTGATATTATTGACCAACCAAAAAAAAAAAAAAAAACCTTGATATTATTGAACTATTGTGACTAGTTGCTACTGAGGTTAATTTGGTATTACTTTGGTTGAGTTTTGGAAAAGATATCAATCCCAAATAGGTTTATGCATTAAATGGTTATTTTTTCTCCCCAACATTCCCATTCTTTGTTTAAGATTTATTCTTTGCATGTTTCCCCCTTATCGGAAGACGTTGCTTTAATTAAAGGATAATGACATCACAAATATTTGTTCGACAATCAAGTATCTTAAATTTTATTTTGTGCAACCAAGTGCCTCAACTTTGCAAATTTGGGTGAATGTGAGCTCTCCCCGAAAATCATGGATGGAAAAATGCCAACTTTTACATGATGCCGCTACATTGATATCCTATATGGCCTCTTGAGACAATATGGCGTGAATAGAGACATATTAAATAACTAAAATCATCTGGATCATGACACTCTCTCTCTCTCTTCCCCACTTAACTAATTATAACATGGTTTTTACTAAGTAAAATTTGACTCATGTCACAAATTATGCTTAAATTTGTCTGAGTAAGTGAGTTAGATCACCAAAATCACATGACATGGTCATTTACTTAATGAGCACCTAACAATGAGCCAAAAAAATTGAGGTACTTGATTGAAAAGAAAAAAAGAGGTTTAATTACTTAATTATCAAATGGACAAAAGTTCAGAAACTTGTCTTGTCATTTCATCTTTTAAATATGTTCCACTTAAACCTGTTCATCAATAAACATCATACTTTCCTTTATTTCAATCTCATAATCAATTATTGCCCGTTCATGTGTCCACAATGTTGCAATATACAATTAAGGTCTCTTTCACAAAATTCTTTTCCAAGTGATTTTATAAATCTAGATAACCCAAACAATATGTTCAAATAATGTGTAGTTCTTCAATAAATCCATAATTTTGTCTGCTAAACAATTAGCTTCAAAATCGTCGGCTGGAGAATGACCCCCAGACAAATTTTTCTTGCGGCTCTGAATAAATTATAATTCTAACTTGACGCCTTATTGACACGAGTCACTTTACTACTTATTGCTAATACCTTTTATTGGGGCATTGACAAGTACCATAGTTGTATAGGACAAAGATCATATGGTCCGTCAAATTATGATTTCTTTGAAATCATGGGAAACCCATTCACTGATTTCATGACTCAGCAAGGAAAAAGGTGACTTAAAGGCCTCGAGTCACCTCTGCTCGATTCATTAGTTGCATTACTTTTGGATCTGATTATGATGCCTTCATCATCTCTCACCACCTTCTTAGACAAAACCCTAAAAAAAGTGGAGCTCAGCTCATCATCCCAAGATTGATGACAATGCGCAGTCGCAGCTGATTGGGCGGCGAAAGTGACAAAAAACATACATATTAGATCACATCTAAAACTAGAAAGTGAGTGATTCATTGGACAATAAAATAATAAATAGAGCGAAAAATTTAATTGTTTAAGGAGTTAAGAAATTAGGGTTTTCCCCTTTTCTCATAGTGGCGCAGTCTTTTTTTTTAATTGATTTATAAACTGCATTTAGAATTTATGCTAATCAAGTTGAGCTTTGTCCTAAAGATATATGCCCGACATCTTTCAATCGCACTACCATTTATAAATACACAATTTTTTTGGTGCTTAGGGTTCTTTTTTTTTTCTGGAAAAGAGATTTGAAGCATAAAGCCCGACACTTCCTAAATGATTCGATTCTATTTGCGTATAAAGTGAAGCTTAGTGAGCTCAAGGGAATTAAACATGCATGGTATACCAACATAACATATTCTTTAATTATACCCATTAAACCCCGCACGCGCATAGAGCAACATTAGTTAACCTTCCTTGTCATTATCAAATTTAGATCCAATTTCTTGTGACCCTCTAGGATGTCTTCCTTTTCTTTCTCTAAGGTAAATCAATCCTCGGTGAGTTCATAATAAGACATGACGCTTCTCTATGTCCAAGTTTGAGATTCGGCTTCCTAGTCGGCAATGTCTTCTACAAATTCCAAGAAAATTGCTCAAGTAATTCTAAACTTAATGTACAACGATTAATTCAGTTATGAATTTTTCAATTTAATCAATTTAGTCCTAAAAAACTTTTGATGATTGTTCAATGTAATCATTCCGACTTATTTTGGCCAAAACTTACAGACGTGGATACCGATCATCTTACGTGGCATGACTGCATGATCGATATTAACGTGGACAATTGTTATCTATTCTTTTATATCTTTTTTTTTTTCCTTTTTTGTCTGTAACCGGTCTCAGCCGTGCTTGATTATCTCCTCTCATGGGTGCCCGAAGTCACAAGGCGGCACGGCATCTTTTAGTGGACAACTCCTCCAATGCAGCAGCAGGGACGAGATCATTCACATTCCACTCCTCAAGAGGCTAGGCGACGAGGGCGAACGAAGCCTCACCCGGGTGAGGCGTGGCCAATCCGTGGCCATCACCGAGACAGGCCACGTGCGAAAAGGATAAGGAAAGGACAGAGAGAGAAAAGGAAAGAAACTCAAGAAATTTTAAAAAGAAAATTACCAAAATCATCTACGTCAACATTAATCGTCATGCCACATAGACAGTCGGCACTAACTAAATTGCTACTTCAGCAATTTTAGATCTAATCTATTCGAAATGACTAGATGAGAAAATCGTCAATATATGTATGATTAAATTGACCAAACTAAAAGGTTTATACGATGGATTTAGGACTTTTTAAAAATTATCCCAACAAATTTCAAGATACAAACACAAGTTCGCAAAAACTGGAGATGATAAAGCATTAGCTATCCCCAAAACGAAAACATCAGTCAGTGGTGATGATTCGGCTAGCCTCATTAGATTGCTTGCACTCAATATCGTGGATTGCTTGTGTTTATAGTCGATTTCAAGATTGCTGATGGCCTTTTGGACAATTTTCCCTACATTGAGATACAAGCACAAGTGTTTCGCCAAAATCGAAGATAATAGAGTATTAACTAGCCCCCAAAACAAAAATATCGATGATTCGACAAGCCTCATTGAGTTGCTTGCACTCATTATCGTGAATTGATTGTTTTTATAATCAAATTTTGTACTATTCTCACTATGGAGTGAGATACAATGACCGAACCAAGTAAATTTAAGGTTATTTTTAGTTTCTTGTACTAATTATTGTCGTGTTCGGTTGTTTTATTTTATAATCAATCACCTCCGACGAATGCGGTGGATTGGCATTTGAGCAAATGGCACCCTCTTCTTCTTCATGATTGAGCTCTTACAGCTCACATCCTCACCTACTTCCATCATAGTTTAGAGACTTCATGTTGTGTTCTTTATTACCCCAGATATTCCTTGAAGACATGAATTCTTTATCTTTTATTTCTTGTAATGTTTCTCCCTGTGGCAAAACTCTTTGAATCTTTCAACGGTGATCCCGTCATTATTCCGAGCTTAACACAAGATTAGTCCAAGCTAACCTACCGTCGCAAAAGAGTTTGAAATTGAATACAAAAAATGAACGTCCAATTTATCGATAGCACTTGGATACTCGACAGGGATCAAGCCAAGTTTGATAATCTGTAATTTGAGCTTAAGTAGGTTATGAACAGCTCAATAGATTTACACGAGAAAAATAATCAGAATTGGCTAGTTCAATTATCTTTTGCCGGTTAGTTCTGTCCTGAGATACGAATAGAGGGTGTTAAAGTAAGGGGATGCAGGGTGTTTTTGGTGTAACATGGGAGGATGATTTTGGTATTTAATCATTCCCGGTGCCAGCTACAAGTCCATGAGATAACGAAAGGGAATGTTGAGTATGTCTTCCCAGATTAGATTTGTCCGAATCCGCATGCATGTGGTAAGGAAACTTCCCTACGTACTCTTTTGGAATTAGGTGTTTTGGCCATCTCAAATTATACCCAAGCCATGTGCAGCGTGCCGCGTCCAGGAGCTAAGCCGGCACAAAAGTCGCAACTCATCATCACACAAGCACGTAACACGAAGTTAGGTCAAAGATGGCTTTCAATAATGTAGCATAAGCAGCTCTGAGATACCGGCGGTCTTAATGTGATTTTCGTTTGTGGGAGTTTGAACTTAAATTTGTTCTCGAGGCTGGCGATTCGAGGGGCTCGGTGTGCGCGTCCATATGGAGTATGTAAACGGGGTTTTAGCCGATTGGACACAACTTGAGAAGATAGACTCCGATAGATCAGGACTTAAGAATTCGCCTCGTTACGGATTTGATCCGGTCCAATTCAATTCACCTCGAAAACCGATGCACGCGGCTGGTGGACCGACTGGTGGATGTGAATCAACATCGGATACTGACGTGAAGCATTGAAACCGGACCACAAGATACGGAAGACTTGCGGCAAATTCATTGGCAAATGCGGCAGTCAGTACTAGGACTACACGGGGGTAAATTAAAAGAGAGTCGGGTCCATACGTGGATTGACCTGTATTCCATAGATACATCCAAAAAGCAACTTGTGTTCTAAATATAATATTTGCATCGTCGACATAGTATCATTATATTCCCTAACTAAAAATTGATATCCTACGCATACTATCTCATTCGCGCCACATATAATGACCATATCAATAGTATTATTTCTCCTTAAAGAGTATATTTACTTGGAATTCTACCATCTTACGTTAGTCCGGTGGCATTTTGGCATGTCCAAGGAGCTAAATATCACTTCACATTTCGTGTAAGAGCAAACTAGGACAAACATCAAATTTTCGCTAAAGTCTTGCACGTTTCACTTGATGTGAGATTCCAATTCCATGTCTCGCACGGATCATGACATATTCACAATCGATATTATTCTATATGGCCTTCATGCTAACTTGTCCTCCTCCGCCGATAAATATATAATTTTGGATCTGAATTTTTAATAAGATATCAGAGTTAAATTCCACCTCAATTAATTTCGAATACCTTGTTTGTCGAATTTCAAGCGACATGCCAATTATATAATGGCAACGTCACCAAACCTCTTCATACATGATCTTATCTTCAACTTGGTTCATAAGGGATTGTCCAGAATTTGAAGTAGCTGACAAGTAATCCAATATCTTTCGAGTGTTTTTGGTATTAAGGTAGAAAAAAGAAAGAAGATCTAATGGTAGTGGGTGAGTATGACAGAAGTCAATGCTTAATTGACTGGCAAAAACCAGGACCACGCAATGTCTCAAGGCAAAAACATACAAAGAGAACCAAAAAAGAAAAAAAGAACCAAAAAAGAAAAACACAGCAAACTCTTTTGCTTAAGCACAAAGCAACTTGGGACAAGCATGTTCTTGCTCACCAGATGGCATTAAGTAAACAAACGAGAGAGAGAGAGAGAGAGAGAGAGAGAGAGAGCTTGATCATGAATATACACGCTTTTAGCCCTAATAGGCAAACAAAAGGAGAGAGAGAGAGAGAGAGAGAGAGAGAAGAGAGTGACTACATTGGACTTGACTAAAAATGTAATTTTGCAGGACAACCCGCCACGTTTTCAGCAATACCCAACTACCCTCGATTTTATACACGCCTAGGAGAGAGAAAAGGTGATCTTTTTGGTAAAAATCATACCTTCAATGTTTATCTACGCACATGCTGACGAAATAACTACAGCGGGAGATCTTCATAAAAAAAATATGTGACAATCAAGTTATGATCACGATATTAATGAGAAAATCTACATAGATGGCTAATATCTCGTCGGCAATAGTAATGAAAATCTATGTTGGGGGGTGGGGGGGGGGGGGGGGGGGGTGGTTCAGAAATTTCCTTGCAGGGGAGAAAAGGAACTTCCAAATCGCCCCGCACGAAACGATTCTTCACAGTAAGCAAGCAAAAAGGAAAAAGAGATAAGGGCCCATCATCGATTTTTCTACCCAAGAAGAAGAAGAGAGAGAGAGAGAGAGAGAGAGGGCCGTTTTAAAAACACTCGAAATCCATCAGCATTTACCGACACGAAGGCCTTCCTTCCTTCCTTCTCTCTCTCAGTCTCTCTCTCTCCTTACCAAAGCGCGATAATCGCCTGTACAGAGATCTCGGCTTCAGTCTCGCACCACAACTCTCTCTCTCTCTCTCTCTCTCTCTCCTCCTTTCTCTCTCTATATCATCAAGAAACAGGACCGCACGCGGACAGCACCAATGTCGCGCCTCGGATCAGTCCCGCTGTTCTCTCATTGCCTCCTCCTCCTCCTTCTCTCTATCTTCTTCCTTCTCTCCTCCTCCTCCTCCTCATCGGCCTCCTCTGGCTCCGGCTCTCGCTTTCGTCATCTGGGTTTGTTTCCTGTGATAAAGTTCTTCTTTTCGGCCTTCAATGCCGCTGTTTTCTTTTTCATTTCTTTCTTCTGTGCAATGACGCGGTGTTTGCCTTCTGGGTTTCTGCTGGTTTCTCAGATGATGGGTATGAGAAAGGTTCTGTTTTGGTGGCTCCGTTGGAGGCAAGGCGGCACCTTGCTGATGTGACGACGGGGAATACCTCGCTGGTGCTAGCAGGTGAGAGGACTCGCCGGAGAGACCCTACGGACGATTTCAAGCGTTACACCGGTGGATGGAACATCAGCAACACGCACTACTGGGCCGTGAGTGATTTTTCTTTTGGGTTCTTTTTTCTTTCTTTCCTTTCTTGAAAGTTCTGGACTTTGGTGTTGTTTCGTCAAATTTGTTTGGTGTCACCGTTTCTTGATATCAGAAGTTTGGGTCGCTCACCTTTCTGTTGGCTTCTCTTGCTTTTGCTGTCCACAAGATTTTGGTTTTCACCGTGGGTTGAGATGGTTTCTTGCGTGGGTTCTAAATGTCCCCAGGTTCTTCTATTAGCCTCCTGGTTGTATTGTTTTTAGATGGTGCGTTTGTTGTTCATCTCAAGATGAAAGTTTTTGGTGTGCTTGTACAATAAAAGATCTTAATATAGGAGAAAGATATTCTGGAGTGTATTATAATCTTAGCTTAGAAATGAGTTTTGGGCTACGCTTGCTTTATTGGGGCTGCGCTGGAGTTACTTCGTCGATGTGGATTGGTTGTGTTATCTATGATGTTGATAATATTTTTTGGTTTATCTTGTTGGGTTCCTTGTTCTGTACTTTTTGGTTGATCACTTACTTGGTTAGGGACTGATTTCTTAATTTTGTAATGTAATGCAGTCTGTGGGATTCGCCGCTGCTCCATTCTTTGTCATAGCAGCAGCTTGGTTTGTAATCTTTGGGCTGTGCTTGTCTTTCATCTGTCTCTGCTACTGCTGCTGCCGAAGAGAACCTTACGGATACTCCCGGACTTGTTATGCCCTGTCTCTCATTTTTCTTATACTCTTCACAATTGCAGCCATGTAATTCCCTGCCTCCTCATATTTAAGCAGATGTTTCAACTGTTGGTCGGTGGATTCTGAACTGAGTTTGTCTCTCATTTATGTGACTGCAGAGTTGGCTGCATCGTTTTGTACACTGGTCAGGGGAAGTTTCATCTCAGTACCTCAGATACTCTTAATTTCGTGGTAAATCAGGCGGATACCACCTCTGAAAACCTCAGGAATGTGTCAGATTATCTTGCCATGGCGAAGCAGATTGGAGTGGATAACGCTTCTCTGCCTTCTAGTGTTCAGAGCAATATTGATGCTGTGGAAGGGAAGATCAACTCCTCTGCGGCTACTCTTTCTGCTAAGACAATGAAGAATTCGAAAAATATTCAAGATGGCTTGGATAGCATGTAAGTTAAAGGCATATATAAATTCTATATTCATCTCTGTACTTCTTCAGCAGACCCGATCACCAACTTTTCCCTCACTATGCCAGGAGGTTCTCTCTTATTGTTCTTGCTGCCGTCATGCTATTCTTGGTATTTCTTGGATTTTGTAAGTTATCTGACTTTCCTTGATCTTTTAGTTAGCAATGGGGATAATAATTTGTGTTATTCTTAACGGTTGATATGAATATTCGTGCAGTGTTCTCCGTTCTTGGATTGCAGTGTCTCGTGTACTTGTAAGTAACATAAGGTTTAAGTTTTTCCCTAATTTTGGTTATGCTGATTGAAACTTGCTTTATAAACACTTGCAGCCTGGTCATACTGGGATGGATTCTTGTCACTGGCACGTTTATCCTGTGCGGCGTGTTTCTGCTCCTCCATAAGTAAGTGATGTAATTTATTTTTATTCTCTTGAGCATTAAGTTTCCTATCCATTGAAAGTAATTTTTTAGGCTACTTGGCACTGCACACTGCAAAATCATTCCAATCATATATTTGACCTTTCATACCGCACTGCTTTGCTCAATAACAATTCTTATGATAGGTTCAAGCTTAAATTTGTGTACCCTTTTGTTGAAAGAAGCTGATTTGTCTTTACCTAGAAGAGAGGATTGTGATTCATAATTGTTTCACATATTCATGATCACAAAGGCAGAACAATGAAGCTTCTTCTAACCAGTTTGTTATGTTTCGATCAATTTTGTCTTATATGGACCTTTTTCTCCTTCAGTTCGCACAACATCTGCCAGTCGTAATTATTTCCAGTCAATCTGTTATCCAACGATCATTTAAGCAGTTTCTTGTTGATGAACTGTGTGAAACACTTTGTGGAGATGTCCCAACAAGACAAACTTTCAAATTCTATCATTCTTGTGCTTTTGGGGAATTTAGAGCTTTCCCTTGTGAAATCATGAGAGTTCTGCACATGATTGGATTGTCCAAAAACTACCGTTCTTTTGTAGTTATAGTCACCAAAAAATTCATGGTGCTCATTATGTCCAAATGCGGATTTTTTTTTTTTCCCAATTTGGAGGGAGAGGACGGGGTGTGGAGGGGAAGCTTTTACAATTTTCTAATAAGCATATGGATTGTGCATTTACACTATTTAAACTAGTCTTACGTTAGTCATATGATTTTGTTGCCAAAAGAAATGAGAAGTTCCTGCTCAATTACCTTCTGTTGTTTACCAGTGTTGTGGCAGATACATGTGTTGCAATGGATGAGTGGGTGCAGAACCCAACAGCTCATACAGCATTAGACGATATCATCCCATGTGTTGACAATGCTACCGCCCAGGAGACATTGTTGCGCACCAAAGATGTGACCTACCAGCTTGCAAATGTGGTTAATGTGGTCATTACCACTGTATCGAATGCCAACGTCCCGCCAGGAGCTGGATCTTTATTTATCAACCAGTCTGGACCATCGGTGCCCACCCTTTGCAACCCATATAATGCTAATCTCACCAATCGACAATGTGCTTCTGGCGAAGTCGATTTTATGAACGCCACACAGGTACAATCGTAGACATCCCTTCATTGATGAAGATCCACTAAAATGATATAAAACTGAGTCTGGGAATTGGTAGATACTCCATACCTTCTTTCTTTTCCAAGCTTCACTTAATGCCTGAAAAACCAGGAATTATTTGGAAGATATTCCTGCAAACTGTTTCATGTCCTCAGGGATAGCAAATAATCCAGTCAAAGACCCATTTGCAAAATAGCTTTCGAGATATTTTCTTCAAAATTTTTCTTGAGAATGTTTGTGGGACACCGGACACATCTTTTCAATATTTCCCACTTTTGTTTATCTAGTATGACATGAAATAAATGCAGCACCTATCTATGCATCCTGCTTTAATTCTGAACCGTCTAGCAAGAAAGTTGTTATCGCTTTTCCTATATCTTCTGAAAGTACTCTTTATCTGAAAAAACTAAGTACTCTGTTTACATGCTAAAAGAATTTCTTGTTTTCCTAAACAAACTGTAAGAACAACTTTTTAAAACGCTCTTAGCGGCGTTTATCTCTGGTTGGGAACAATGTCAGCAAGGACACTCAAAACGTAAACTTCCTTCTCTTGCAGGTGTGGAAGAATTACACTTGTCAGGTTTCCTCGACAGGAATCTGTACTACACCAGGACGGTTGACCCCATCGTTTTACAACCAGATGGTAAACGCGGTAAATGTGAGCTACGGCTTGTACCGCTATGGTCCGTTCCTTGTGGGCCTTCAGGATTGCTCTTTTGTTCGCCAAACCTTCACATCTATAAATAACAACCACTGTGCTGCCCTCCGTAGATACAGTCAATGGATCTATATCGGCCTGTTGTTAGTATCTGTGGCCGTAATGCTGTCTTTGATCTTCTGGGTTATATACGCAAGAGAACGGCGCCATCGTGTGTATACTAAGCAGTTCTTGGCCCAAAATCCTGAAGGCCGAGACAAGGCTCCGTAGGATTTTCTCAAATATGTAGAAATGTTGGTTTCCTTAATGTAAATTTCTGTGTCGACCCTTTCTTTCCTTTGTGTTGGAAATTATACTTAGATAGCAGTAGGCATGAAAGTTCGTTTAGTACGATGACTATGCTTTTAGTATGTTTGACTTGTTGCTGATGTTTGAGAACCCAAATGAAGGAATGAGTGCCTTTGTCCTATGTTTTCTTCTTTCCAATGTCGTTGTGTTTCCCCTTCGTTCATTTTTTTTTTTTTTAAACCCGTGTCCACATGAGATTCAGGGGCTGGTGACTACATGTCGGCACGCATGTCGGCACGCATGTCGTCTGCTCCTTGTTTACGAAGGAACGATGTGCAAATCATCGGGCCACATTCTATGGCAAAAGAAAACAGAGGAAGCTAACCTGGTTGTACCAGAGCTGTTTTAGCTTTTTCTTTGGGGTTATCTCTACAAATAAATTCTCTCTCTCTCTCTCTCTCTCTCTCTCTATGTGAGTGATCTCAGCCCCACCGAAAAGCGCATGTCTTTGGCTTAATGTATGGCCTAAACCATTGTTGGAGAGACAAAATTCCATCACGGCACTTTCATCCCTCGGACTACTAGGAGGAGGTGAAATGTCTTACCATCAATCAACATCAGAAAATGTATTGGTCCAGCACCCGAAATCACTATCTCCAGCTTTGTGCACACTTGTATCCCTTTCACTGAAAGATCAAAAGTAGATCAACTAGAGGACAAATCATTAATATCGTGGCAGAACAGAGATTTGTTGGTGACTGGAATCGTTAGCTGCCCTTTTCTGAGACATTGCTTTGTGGCAATCTGACATGATGTTTCGGCAGTTTTCTTTGAAAAGGAAATGGAATTAACGAGGTAGTGGTTGCACGTCTTCATCGTTTTGATCCGAAAATCTGTCCTCATTTCTTGTCGACTGAGGCATTCTTGTCTTGTTCGTGGCGTAAAACAAAAGTTTCTTTCGAAAGTTATTACTCGTTGCCGCGTCGACCACCTCTCGTGAACACCCGTGCGTCCATATATTTTCACCTTTAGGTTAAAAAGTAAGAATTCGCAAATGGTCTATATTGAAATAGGTTGAACAATCTACCGCATTTCATTCCATAAGTGAGAGATTGTGAAGGCGCCGCAACTGGTGATGACTATGAATTGGCCCTACTCCTTGTACATGGGATGAGAAACTAAAAAGGAACGATGACTTAAATTTAAAACTGCAAAAAGATCAAAAGCCTGCTTGATGGTGTGACAAAATATATTGAAGAATCGTGGAGATCACGTCCATCACAAACCATCAAGTTGCTACCAAAACATGACAGGAAATAAAATGACATTTAGAGGCCACCCTTGTAATGCATATCCAACAGAGAGCTATGATTTTAAGACCACGTTTAGGGGTGAGCGTCGATTCGGGATAAACCCTGGAACCTAACCGAACCGACCCTAGTCAACTGCTTCTAGTCCATCCCAGTGATAAGTTTTTGAATCGGTTATTAATAGCATGGTTTCCGATTTTGGGTGTTGAGCTGGACCGAACCAGAGAACCAAAACAATAAATCCTAACTCTTAGGGGTGTGCAACCGAACCAGGTATGCCCGATTCCTGGACCGGCCCACCCGAAAAATAGGGTCGGGAACCGGTTCCCATTGAAATAGGTCCGGGAACCAGTTCCCAAAATTCGGAACGGGTTTAAATCGGTCCGAGAATAGGTTCCGGGTGTGTAACCTAGACCAGTTTTGAAATCGGTTCTCGGACCGATTTTGTTAGTAAAGGTTTAAAATCCTTTTCTTTCTCCCGATTTCTACTCTTACTCCCGCAATTACACGATATTTTTTCTCTTGGCTCTCTCAAACACGCACGACACTCCTCCTTTGTCATTCCTCTTCCTCACTTGCTTCCCTCCCTTACCGGCTCCCTCTCGCACCGTTTGATGGACGGACGATGTTCGTCGCCGCCAAATTCTTGTATATCACAAGGATTGGCTCGCCTAATTTCTCTTTTGTAAAATAAGTTATGCTTGCATAAATGAGTAGCTTCATCTAGTAGTTGTGGAAATAAGACTAATATTAGACCCATGTTTGTTGCTAATTCTTTGCCTTATGATTTTATTTATTATAATTAGCCCATGGATCCTTAATTTTTCGTTTAGTCAAAAATTTCATGTATTAATTTATTACAAGTGCTTAATGTTTCAATATAAATTATGATGATTACGTTATTTTCTCGCTTACTAATATAATATTTGAAGTCATATAGGATATCGGGAATTTACAAAATAGGTTTCAATGGAAACAGAGTTGACCCTGGAACCAGATCGGAAAAACAGGGTAGGTCAGGTACATGGTCCAATACAAACTGGGTTGGGTATATGGTCTAGAAAAGGAAAACCGGTTATAACAAGGTCGGGTAGAGGGTCCAGGTCTAGACCCTACCCACCCTGGACCCGATCACCCCTACTAACTCTCTATTCTCAATTTTACCTCTCATCTTATATTCTTGTTGAATATCACCTCTGCCTCTTGTAATTAAGGGGATTTTTTACTAAAATTTGCCCTCTCAAGGAATACAAAAATGAAAGGAAAAAAAAAAAAAGAAAAATAATTGGCCGGTTCCCAAATAGACCTTGGAACCGCACAAAATCAACAGTTCAATTCCAAAATTTACAGGGTAGATGTCGGGTTCTAAGAATTGGGAACCAATCTCGACAAGATAGGTTCTAGGTCTGAAAATTTCCTATATTGAAATCATCCAGAATTACGTTGGTTTAGATGTCAAGGAGTTAAATCTTAAATACACTACGCCGATGTAGAAAAGTACGGACGAATTTGGGAGATTGCACCCTCAAGACTACTAAAAAAAGATAGACTAGTAGAGGTTCACAAACCCTGCTAAATATGTTTAAACATTTAATGTGACCCGTGATTAAAAGTCATACACACATAAGTTGCCATTCAATTTGGAAAATTGACTTAAATCACAAAATTTTCAATTGTAGGATTTACTACTTTTCAGCAATGACGTAGGTAGCCAAGAATTGTAGTACCCGCGTCGTTCTCGCCAATGTAGAATGGTCAATATAAGGGAGATTCCCATAAATCAGGGAATAGAAGGAGCCCACAAGTTTTCCCACAAACTTGGAGCTCCCTCTAGCTCTGCCATCCAAGGGAGGAGGATCACCCATCATCGTTCTTGGCTCTTTGGAGCGAATCCTTGCTTGCATCTCCATTTCCATGGCATCAAGAACTGAAGCATCATCATCATCATCAAGAACGTGCCTGTGCTCGCCCACCAATCACCCCGGCTCGTTCCGCTGCAACCTCCACAAGAACTCCGCCGCTGGGGCTGCGGATCGAAGGGCAGGCCGCCATGTGCCCTCGCCGGAGCGCCGGGAACTGGGGACGTTGTCGAGGGACAACGCGATCAGGGGATTGCTTCTGCAGATCATCAAACCGTCAAGGCATGACCTTAGAAGGAAGAGGAGTTTCGAGCCCAAACCAAGCAGGTTTTGCTTGATGAATGGGGTTGCAGTTTCTTGATCATTTCATTTAGCTTCACCAATCTTTTTTCTTTGCCTTTCTTTTATAGTTAGGAATATGTGTGTGTGTGTACATTTGGTACATGTCCACAGATTTTTACAATAGGATTAGTCTGGATCATAATTGACCTCTGATTAGAATTTGAATTTTTATGAGGTGCACATCTATGTAATCTGTCTCAAGCCTTTGTTAGGTCACCCGTGAAAGAGTTCAAGAGACAGATATAGAAATTTGGTTATCAAATACTTCTATGAGAAGATTAGCATATTCTACCATGCTTCGCATGAGTTTTCCAGAGTATTGTTTTTTCGAGAATTTTATGATTATAAGTTCTCTACTCTTGCCACGTTCAATTCGTATGAAAATAAGATTTTTAGAGGTGTGCTAATGACAATAATCCTATAATCGTAAAAGAAATATCAGCTCGAAAATAATAAATATCATTTGCAAGATAGGTGAATATTATGGGTTCATTCATCTCATATATTAATTCATTCTACATTTACCAAACATCTTTATGTAAATTTATCAAGAACTATTTGTATTCGACCCTTCCATTTGGTCGTTTCTTTTCAAGTAATTAATATTCTCTAAGCGACATAAACTCTAATATTGAATATCCCTAAATGTGACATCGGATGGCAGAGAACTAATTTTACTTTCTATGTTATATCATATTGCAAACCGGTATAGACAAATTTTCTCTTCATATTGTTCTATAGGTATATGACTGGAATTTTTTTCTGTAAATATATAAACATCACGTATCATGCATAATAAAGTCAGTTTTACGTGGAATTATAGATATAGGTAATTTCTCATTCTTGTAGAGCTAAATCCCACTATCTTGTTGCTCTAGCTACAACTAAATAGATGCAATGTCATTACGTTAACTGTTTAAAAAAAATCTATCAAAATCTTCCTAAATATATTTTTCCATTCTCATGCTCAACCTTAGTACTTACATATACTTGAAACTACACTTGATCGACATGTTTGGGCTGTTTCTTGACCATTTAAAATTAAGAGTGCGTTCATTTGGAGAAAACTTTACAATAAAAAGAAATACTTTTCTGGAAATCATTTTTCAACAGAATATTTTCACATTTTCATATTAGAGAATTCATTTTCATAACTTTATGCATACATATTTTCTTTGATCATAAATGATTTTCCATTGACTATTTATTTTTAGCAAACCAAACATGTAAAAAGTTCAGAAAACTAATTCGCGAAAAATTCTTTCACTCAAATGAACACATCTTATAAACATTTGGCAAATCCGAGCATTGACGGAGTACTGTCATGAAAATAGAAGAATATTGCTTGTAATAAAAATAAAAAAAAAGGATTGCCAGCTTTGATTATTTCAGTGTTCTGACTTTGACCCGCGACATCGATGGGGCTCGAAAGTTCAACATCAACGCCGGCTTCACATGTGGACCTGTGGAAGTCAATTACGTCAGTTGACCAAGAATCGTCCGGACCACAACTGATTTCTTGACCGACGAAAGCTCATAATAATAATAATAATAATAATAATAATAATAATAATAATAATAATAATAGAAAAATACCACCAAAAACCCTAACTTATGCACACTATAACACTAATACTGCAAACTATTTTTTGCATCACCAAAAGCAAAACTACCAATCTCGTATCGGTTCGATAAAGATATAATTTATCTACCACAAAAAATCCTAAACTTTTCACATTGTGAATCAATACCCCCAAACTCGTACTGGTGAAATAAATTATTTTTTGTCGAGTCGTATGACTGTGGGTTTTGGCGACAGAACAAGAAATATAAGGTATTGTGTTATAGTTTAGGATTTTTAGTGGTATTAATTGAGGTTAAAATAGATCCCTCGCCTTGATTTTCCTACACCCAATATATGTATATACTCTTGCCAACGACATGCTTAAAAATATTTTATGACTCATCTAACTTCGGGATGTCGATCATCGACCATCCTTAGTAATACATCATAGCACACCCAAATAGTTGTGGGGACCATTGATTGGAATGTGTCTATTTGACCAAAAAAAAAATCTAAGTCCACGTTCTTTGCGGTGATGGTCCATTTGCACTTTAAGCCTTGAACTATTTAAACGATGATTCAAATATTTAGAACCATTTGTTTTCAATGGAGAAATAGAATCTTGTTTGCTGAGAATATTCTAAAAAGGCGTTTGGCTTGCCTGAAAATTAGGAGGATTTTCGGTGACCGTTTGTTTTGGGCCGCTTATGTTCTGGTCCCAATTCAACTTAGGCAGACAATTTTGTCTTGAATAAAGCGGAGGCTAATATAACTTTTAGACTTCGTTTGTTTTAAGAAAAATAAATAATTTAAAAATATTTTTCTAAAATATTTCATTTATTCATTTTCTAAAGTGATTTAAGTAATCATTTTTAGAAAAATATTTTTTTAAAATTATTTATTGTCCATGAAACAAATGGAGCCTAAATGCTGTCAAAATGTGCGTGAGGTAAATTGATTTGAATGGACTGAGGTTGTCTCAGTAATTTGGGAAGAGCAAATGCCTGGAGCGGATGGCGGCTGGCTCATTTGCAACCATATGGGCTGTCACAGGCCCATCCCCAACTCCCTTTTGCAGCACTTCTGGATGAGCCTCTTTGTCATAAATAACTTTTTTCTCTTCAATTTTTTTCTTGTTTGATCCTTAAAAGATTACTATTGGTTTAAAAAAAAAAGAGCACACATTGCTGTAGGCGTGAGCATCAGAATCAGATCAAACTAGCCAGTTCTAGGGAGTTTCATATTCTTAAAATTTGAAAATAGTGATTTTCGGTCTAATTCTCAATTTCTAATGTGGACCGAACCACTTAGATCGAACTAATACTTTTTTATATTAGCAATTTAATGATATTTGATCATATTTTATCACACCTTTAGTGACTCACCACCAAGATTTTCATTGATTAAAAATTCAAAACCCTAAAGAATGAGAGCTTATACTTTGCAACAACACTTGTAATCTTATAAGGAATAGGAAAGCAAAGAAGAAAGATATCACAATCAGTTCTTGAACCACATTAGGAATTGGACTAGACTAGTCAATTTGGTTCGATCTAGTTCCAAGACCATGTGGATCGGTCCGCAATTCCACAAATCAGGAACCAAAATGTCTAGTTCCCCGTTTCAAGATAGAAACCAACCTACCCTGAAACCGATTACCCATGCATTGCCATAAAGAAAGCTTTACACAAGAGATCTTATTCACCAATGATCTTAGGACATTGACCATCATATCTCTCACAAAAAATGGGTGGATAAAGCCATTTTTAAAATATTACTTTTGCACTGATAGTATATGCTAGAATTACTCTTTGTTAATTTTTATAGATTACTATAAAATCTTTATTAGCATCCTCTTCTATGATTTGAAAAACTTCCGTCCTTTTTTTTTTGTGTTTATTAAGTTTGGTATTTGATCAAATATTCATTTAATCTTTTGGCCAGTGCTCCAAATCTCACGCGTGATATATACAAATTTTCCTCGTCTAATTTATTTGTCGGCCTCTAAAGTAGCACGGAACCAACAATTAAAAATCTACTTTTTCATCAAAAAAATTTCTTCTCTTGGCTTCTTCACATCGGGCTTTTTTCGCATGTGCGATTTTTTAATTAAGGCTTAATTTGGTGGAGCGGAAGTACGACATAAAATATACTGCATCTTTTATCTTCAAAATGCCATAATGCCTGATGACATCAATTGCACATCTTGATGGCATTAAAAAAGTACCCTCAAAACATTAGAATAGGCCATAGATGCTTTTGCATTTTCAGGCATTTTCTTCTCTCTTTTTCTCTTTCTATTTCCCAATAGTCAGGATTTTTATTTTTTTTTTAATTTCACCGACCAGAGAATAAAGTGGGCATATGACATGGATGTAACTAGGATTGGTACTCAGTTTTGTCCATTTTCCCTCTAAAAGTATTCTCTAATTATGTGGCAACACCTCACCCCCATCGTCCATGAGAAAACACCGCTGATGCCTTTTTCTATTTTTACATATTTTATTTCCTTTAGCATCCCACATTTTCAATTCATTAGATCCGCTTTTAAGGACACCCTCTTTCTTTTGACCTAATACAAGAATATGTTGATCCGTATAATTCCAAGAATTCATTGCAATTTATTCTTGTGGTAGGATTCTTATGTTGGGTGCCTGATACTTTGTCTATAATGTCATTAGATTAAATCTCTAATAACCTTGAGGACTTTCCACAGAAAATGAAGTGGGGATGACTTGGAAAATTACAAAAGGTACTAAACCTATTGTACCACAACCAACTCAAACTTCTTTAATAATTTTCTTGTGATGACTCCTATTTCATGTTTGTTATGGAGATGCGCTCCATGGTCGACTAGGAGACTTATTTCCCCATGGCAAATGGTCGTAGTAACATGCACTTTATGGTAACTAGTATGTAAAGCATCGTGACATGCCAAAATATTAAAAGTCACAATCAATCATGGATTTATCACTCTCTCGATTCATCCAAATCCACCTTCTTCTCGAGATTAAGAATCCAGAAATCAAAGAAATCCCTGGAAAGAGATTTGGTAGGTACATCGGACAGTTTGATGGATTTTGGTGTGTACCTATGATCCGCTCTCCAAAGTTAGAGATTTGAAATGATTAATCTGATTCGATTGGCTAAAATCTTCACTTACAAGCAAATGGTAGTCGTACTAATCACCAAATTGTCATATAAAATACATAATAAGTTGTACCAAGACCAAGGCGCACTGGGCAAGAAATTTTCACCGATGCATTTGCATTGTAATGCCCAAGATGGCTGGGGAAGCGAGATAAAATTGGTACGGACCAATATGTCTATTTCGTAAGTTGACCTACGGTCAAATCAAATTTTAAGTGGAGAAAATAAACAAATTATAAATCAAGAAGACCTTTTCAGATGAGTTGCGAGTGGACCCAATCCTTCCCTTTGCCACTAGATTAAATTAAAGTTCATTTCGTATTCACAAAGTAAAGTGAGTAGTCTTTTGGACCATCAAAAGCTGGGTCTCTTTAGACTCGATGATAATGATTGATATAATTGAATTTACTCTTTGTTAACGAGCCTTGCGCATTCTTGTGAGCTTCAAAGTTAGCTGCCAGGGCTTCCAAAAGAATCATTTTACATTATTTAAAGTATGATTACCGATCAATCTTTACATGCGAAGTATTGCGGACTTATTTATTTGAAGTTTGGCAAAACTCAACCACATAAATAGTCGATTTGAGTGGATAGGGATGTGCACCCAGAATTCTTTTTGACACATGGGGAAGCGAGTTGTTCTTTCTTTGAAGATTTCAAGAATCAATAGGAAATTCAAGATAGCTTGCGTGTTGCTCCACTTAGCAGCATTCTCTAAAGTGCTTTTTCTAATCGTGGTGCTCAAATTCGGTCAACAAAACAATCGAGGCGCGCAATGAAGATACGAAAAGTAGGGATCTAAATTAACGATGGTGATAAACGAGGTGGACATCAAAACCTTCTAGCACAAGAACCTTCATTAAGAAAGAAGGAAAGAGAAGATCTTCAAGGGGCAATTGATGAGATCTCCTTTCCCACCTTTTCCAATTCTCATGTGGTACAAAAAAACATTAAAAAAATACCCAAAAAGAAAAAGGAAAGATAAAGCTATTTATATATAGAATGGCCCTCTAATATACAAATCAAAGCGAGGGTGATAAAGATACATGCATACACGTTTTAGGGTTGATTCGAATCTTTGATTTTTCCTCTGCCTATTGAATCGAGGAGGGGTCCAATTTCCATTGCCACTAGAAGGCGCCACTTGGTGGGCTATGCCTCAATTTGACCAACTGACCACGGCCAGAACTTTGGAATTGTCCTTAGTTTTTGTGGCGTCGGACGGCACATTGCATGGCTCGGAGCAAAAGGGAAGAATCTTCCCCGAAATCGTAAACATCCGACTGCTTTCTGACGAAGCATCCGCTTGACTTCTTCTGTTCAACCTCATCTAGAAGGACATCATCTTGCTATCTCCCTTCCACAATCGCCCGTCGTAGACACGTCGGATACTGTCCTCTTTCGTTAGACTTGTCTAAAATCGTGCTTGACTTGTTGCTTCGATGGTGACTAGGGTTAGGACTTAAGTAAAACAGGGGAAAAAGTTCACGAAATTTACCCGTTTCCACATATGGAATTTGCCCTTGACTTATTTCTAAGGTTTGGAAAAAGATGGGTTTGGGTTATTTACGTGTCTAGTTTTTCAAGTTGCGTGAGGGAGAAGGGGGGGCCTTCTGGTGTGATTAAGAGTGATAGTGAATCTAATTTTTTTTATAAGGACGTATCATCAACCATCGATGAGGGAGAGATTCTAAACAGAGCATTTGTGCCTGAGTTTGTGCTATAAATTGAAATTTACATTTTCATGTATTTTATATATAGCTAGCGTTTGCGGAAACTATTACATCCAACATGGAATGTTCAAATGTTAAGAATGTCAAGAATGGGAGCACAGGCTTTTTCACACACTCCAACTCTTTCCATGAGAAGAAAACTACATCATTCTCTATTTAAAAAAAAAAAAAGAATTAAGACAAGAGGGCTGTCATTTTATTTGACAAGATATTTAATATTAAATTACGCATTTATCTAACTATTTAAGTTTTTAGAACAATCGATAATAGTACCGTCAAATCTAACATGATTACAAAATAGGAGGTTCTAAGCTTAAGTTTTTCCAAGTCCCATATTTAGATAGGTGAATAAGGTCATCTTACAATGGCCTTTCAAAATTAAACACGAGCTCGATCACAATTCAATGATTCAGAGAGATTGAAAAGTACCTAAACTGTTATTGGCAAAAGGGACTTGCACAACCGACCATCAGATCTCTCGTAACACTTCCACTAAAAGAGAAGCACTCCTACAGCACGAATTTGCTGCACAACCCTAGTCCACAATGGAAGCTAGAAACCCGTTTGAGTATTGCGATGTAAACAAGATGCGCGATCTAACAACTCATGATAAATCAAAATCGGAGTCTGAAGTATTGGAAATCGATTTTCCTTGGGGGGGGCCAAAATAAATCAAAATCTAAGTCTTCAAGTAGTCAAAATCGATATTCCTTGGAGGGGCCAAAAGCGAGCAATGCGAAACCCCTCGGAAAGAGCACAAACATTCAAACAAAAACCCGTACGATGGAAGCGCCGTGGCCGTTACGCATCAGAAGAGGTCGTCGCGGAATCGGACACGGGATGAGCGGGTCCGGGTTCGGATCCACGTAACGGCTAAAATAGAAGGGAATGGAAAGGGGCTCTGCCGTGTGAAGGGAGCGTGGGAGACAGCGTACGTGGCGGGTCACCTCACAAAAGAATCTCGTCAGTTTAATTTAAAAAAGAAAAAGAAAGAGAGAAAAAGAATTGCGATTTTTTTCCTTTTCCTTTTCTGCCCTTTTTAAATTATTTTTCGAATTTATTGGGTCTTTCTTTTTCTTTTTTTTCTTTTTAAATTTTGGGTAACGCAGCCCCTGGATTTTCACATTCCGTGGGACTTGGATTGGATCTCTTTCTCTCTCTAACCCCACCCAAATTGCGTCTTAAAAAGCTACCCTCCTCCTCTCCCACAGTCTCAACCACTCTCTCTCTCTCTTTCTCTCTCTATCTTTGCAGACATGCCCCTCCATTCTCCCACTCTTTTCCCAAATCGGCGCCCCTTTCCCTTCTTTCTGCATTTGAAATTTTTCTCTACTTTTGGTCCTTCTTAATGCGATAAGATTCCTATGCGTGAACCCCCTAACGGCACGGAGAGATGCAGCTGATTTGGACATGTTTTTTTCACGACTGCGATGGGTTTTAATGCTCTTTAATAAGATCATTGGAGGGTTCCCCACTAATCATGAATGGATCGTGTTGTCCAATTCAATTCATTATTTGGCGTTCATAAACGGATGTGAATTCAAGATATTATACCTTTTGTGACAGATCTCACTCTCTTCTTTTATCTGTATCAAACACACTTTTATGTGAATTCAAAATGAGATTTCTAATATTTAAATGTCCACACACAAAATGAAAAACAAATAAACAAACAATTAGGAGTGCTTTTTTTTTTTTTGGGATAGTAAAAGGTTAATTGATTTTTATTTTTGGATACATAGCCAAGGGAGATGGAACTATATCGACTTATGTAGAAAATTTAAATTTACAATTAAGTTACTTTTTGTCAAATTCCTAAGAATTCTCTGCACTAGACAACGATTTGGAAAGCCTTGCTATCGCATTTGGTCCTCCATGGCGAAATTTTCCTCGAGATAATTACGTGCATCTTTCCCTAATAAATGTTTGATTCAAATGAAATGGACAGGTTGCTTTGACTCGTCAAAATTCATTCGATATCTCCAATAGAAAAATACGCCTTATCCGAAAAGTAAATTCACGCTGAAACTATATTTAACCCTACTTTAATGATTTGATATCAAAAGCCCACAGCATCATCTCCTTATCGACCCGAAACGATGACTCACACATAAATGCCCATAGGACCCCAACGGGGAAATATCTTCGCACGATAGGCACGCAAAATAAATTAAGAAATCCCAGGGGCCTCCGCTGCAAAAAACCCGCCTCCTCAAAAAGGAGGCCCCAAAATACCGCCAAAATATCGCGATACGTCCGCGCATCTTCCCGTCCCGGCGGCCCTATAAATACATAGCTCGAGTGAAGCAAGGTTTGCCCAACTCACTTCCCAAAATCCCTCTTTTGAAAAAAAAAAAAAAATAATTAAAAAATCCCTTTCTCTCTCTTCAAAAAAAAAAAAAAACACCACTTTCTCTCTCTACTGCAACAGCAAGAAAATGGCGGCGACCACCAGGAGAAGGGCCTGCCCCGGGCCGAGCGGGCCGGTCCTCCGCTCCCTCTCCCCCTCCCCCTCCCCCTCCGGCCGCTTCCATGCGCCGCCGTCCTCCGCCTCCGCCTCCTCCTTCGCCTCCTCCTCCTCCTCCACCTTTGCCTCCCGCGCCTCCGCCTCCGCCGCCGCCACCTCCTTCTTCCGCCGGTCCGCCTCCCCGACGCGCGTCAACCTCCACTCCCCGCGCAGCCCTCCCCTTCCATCCGCTTCGCCCTCGACCGCCCGACCTCCCCAGTCGGTCCATCTCCGTCTCGCAGCAGCAGCGCCGCGGCGGCGCCGGCGCCGGCGGCGGCCAGCTCGTCCGGTCCGGCGGCCAGAAGCCGGCGCCGCGGAGGACCTGCATGTGCTCGCCGACGAATCATCCCGGTTCGTTCCGCTGCAGCCTGCACAAGGGCTGCGGGTCCCCGAGCGCGAGTGCGGGGTACGCGCCGAACAGGCTGAACGCGCGGAGGTCCGCGATGACGAACTCGCTGGTGAGGATCGGGGGCGTCGAGGGCGACCTGGTGAAGAGAGCGCTGGCCGCCCTGATCCGGCCGTCGTCGCACCAGCAGAGGCGGAGGGCCGCGTTCCAGCCGCGTCAGAGCCGGCTATCGATCATGTCCAAGGCCGCGGAGGAGCACTCCTGAACAGCCCCGCGTTTTCGAGCTGATTCTGTCCCGATTCGACTCCGGATCCCACAACCGCCTCAGTAGGGCTCGTGCCGTCAGCAGCGCCATCAGGGAGGAAGGAGATCCCAACGGCGGCGCCGCCGCAGATCTGAGATCCGGCGGCCGGAACCGCCGAAGGAGATCCGATCCGAAGCAGGAGATCTAAAAACTGAATATACGATTGTGTAAATAACGAAAGATATATCGATACTTCTCGACTAAATTCAAATCAGATTTTGGAGATGCCGAATCTTTGCTTAAAATTCACGCCTGCTGAATCAATCTGGACCTAAAACCGATCGTTTCCGTTCCTCAGACCTCCGAATTCCGCCGCCGCCGTCGTCGTCGTCCCCGTCGCCGCCGTCGGCGCTTCACCCCGATTTTCGCCTCCGCTGCGTCTGGTTGCGCGCGTTCTCGATTTCACCGTTCCGTTCGTCGTCCTCTCTTTTTTTTTCCCGATTTTGCCCTTCCTGCTTTTCTTCCTCCGTTCCTCGGCGCGTGGATTTTCCCCTTTTTCTTTTCAATTTCCCATCATCCTCCATTTTCGTTCTTTTTTGCTTTTCCTTCCTCTTTGGCCCCTTGACTTATCCATATTTTTTATTCTTTTTATTTATATTTTTTATCTGACTCGTTTATCTATGTTTCTATCTTCTTTTTTTAATGTGTTTTTGCAGGTAACCGATACAACTGACAAGGACCAAAACTTGGGCGACCATAGATTCAAGGAGGAAGGGATTTAGACAAAAAAGATTATAAAATGAGAGGGAGATGAAGCTAATATCTTTGCTTGCTTCAAGTTGGTCACACCCAACAATGACGTAAATAATCTATATAATATATCTTAAGTAAATTCATAAAAACAAATCTTGGGTTTCCACTTTAGTGCACTGATTGATCTAAATAAACCACAGAGAAGCGGGCGAAAAGTCGCATTTGAAATTGAGGGATCGAGATGGAGACAAACTAGTTTAACATTGTTGAAAAGTCGTATGAAATTGTTCATGGAAAGAGATATGAAGTATAAAAACACTTTGGATGTCTCATAGGTGTCAATTAACAAAGAGAACGGGGTAGATAATGATAAAGTCTATTATGTCATGAAAAGTCAAAGATGGTGGAAAAAGAGAAGGTTCCCACACACGTCAATACCCAGCGCCCCACAGCTGGAGAAAAGTCATTTCGAAGTCGAGAGAAAAAGAGTCGGGTGATGTGGATGGATGGGAGGTGGGATCGGTGGTCGCCAACTTGCGAGTAAAAGGGATGAGAGAAGACTGTTGTGCTGCCCTATTCTTCTTGTAGCTTAGTATGGGCGCGCTACCTAGATGGGCGTCGCGACCCCCCGGGAGTTCTCGCGGGTCGATCGATGATGGAACGATGGCGAGAGAGGAGATAAGGCAGCAAGGCTGGAAGCTAAAGCTAAGTCCTTTCTTAGGGTTCGCGCCCCTCTCGCAATGTCGGAGGATGGTGACATTGCCTTCCTTCCGCCCCGAAAATTCTTCGAGACGCCGAGGTCAAAGGACATAGGGGGAAAGTTCCACAGCGCCCCAACCTTATAGGAGGACTCGATCTTTGCCCATTCCCATTTGGATCGTGTAGATTTGAATGAATTCGTCATCTTTTAGAACTCAAAAGATCGAAGCTAATCAACTGATGCCGAGGATACTTGTCGAATTGGTAGGCGGGAGCGATGGTTTCACGTATTATATCGTTGTTCAAGATTCCTCCTGATCCTAAGCCATCTCCTCTCCTTGTCATCATCGTCTAAACCCTACTAGTTTAGCTATTCCCACTTTTTAACAGGGGTTCGTCACATTATTCATCGGTCAGGGCAGGGAAGGGGTGATGCGTAGGTAGCGCCAATGGAATGGCTTCTTTCTCTCTCTCTCTCTCTCTCTCTCTCTCTACCTTATCTTGGGACCATCAGAGTGGCCCCCACAAGCTACGTTGCCCGACAAAAGAAAAAAGAGAACAAGGAACTGGATAATAGCGAAGCTGATAGCGAGAGCGAGAGCGTCAGGACAAGGACAACCACCCCGGCTGAAAAGATAAGGTTACCGAAAGTATAGGAGTGGTGGGGTTGGAGAGTTGGACCGGGAACGTTGCGGAAACAACACAAGACGGCCTTTTGCTTGATCCCGGCGCGTGCCGTCCCCGTCCCTTAAGTGGAAAGAAAGAAGAGGGGAAGCGAGCCGGTATCCCTCACTAGACTAGACTCAGTTCTACTGGACCGAACCGGTGCGGTTCAAGAATCGCGAAGGATCGGGTGTGCTGGACGCTTGCCGTCAATGCTACCTCATGAATCTCTCAAACTATATAGCTTGGAAAGTAGATATCGGGCTTGCAATGTTGTAGATGAAGCAAATTGGAAATGAAAAGACTATGCAGTCTCTCTTTTATAAGATCGTGGTTAGGGGGCGTCTTTAAGTTTGATAAGAGTTATGCTTTGTGGAGTTTAAGAGGATAGAGTCGGGAAAATCCTTAGTGGAAGAATTACCAAAAAAGTGTTAAATCTGCTACAATTGTATTAATTCAGTGTTAAATTTTTTTTTCCCAATTCAATCTTAAACTTTTTATAAGTTGTATCAATTCAATTCATCCTATCAAATTGACTATAGTCTTAATGTGGACATCAACCGTCCAGGAAATGCAAACACTAACGATTTTTTAATTTTTTAATCTTTTTGATATTTTATTTATTTTGTTTTTTTTTCTTTTCTTTTCTTTTCTTTTCTTTTCTTTTTTTTTCTCCCTTCTTCCTTCTTCCATCGCCAAGCGAGAGTGAGCCTCACTAGATTTGGTGGGGCCTCGGCCAGCCATGGCGATGATGAGGCTGAGCCTAACCATGGCATGGGTAGTGTCGTCGTTGTTGGGCAATGCTCAGCCTCTCCGATGCCTGGCAAAGGCAAGCCTCACCATTGCTTCGCTGGCCCTCACCTTTGGCCGACAACGACAAACTAGAGGAAGAAGCAAAATGGGAAAAAAAAAAAAAAAATAGAAAATAAAAATTCAAAAAAATTATAAAAAATTATTAAAAAATTATTCTTGTCGGGAATTGATAGGCCAAATTTGGCTAGATTGAATTAACGTAATTACAAAAAGTTTAGGATTAAATTGATAAAAAAAATTATAACTAAATTAGCACAATTATAACGGATTTTGGATTTTTTTTTTTTAATTTTCCAAATTCTTAGTCAAAGGTGAATATGACGGACAATGAAGAAAGCGAAAAGAAGAACTCGACATTCCATTATGCTTTCTTTTCTCTTTCACCCCCAAGCCAGTTGGGGGGACTGGCGCGGGCGTGGTTGCCCACAGGAACTCTGCTTTTTCAAAAAGAAAAGCGAAGCGTGCGTGACCGTTGCAAGCTTATGAAGGGTTAGTTGGTCCACTTGCTAGCAGATGAGTTATGGCGTTCGATCTTGTCTTTTAAGGTGTTATGAACCCTTTCTCAAGCAACGTTCTCATCCGTGTTGGGTATTAGGTCTAGAAATGGTACTCTCTATTCATTGTGTGGCAGGGCTATTCATACTCCCCTTTGCCATATTAAAAAGCCATAAAAAATTACAACTTGTCCGGACCTTTTCGTTATCACTCGTCCGCCCTTTGTCAAATAGGGTACAGGCCCAGCTCCTCTATGGTATTTGTCGGCTTTGGTCATCGTCCATCCACATTTTGCATTACATCAAACAGTCGCACACGTTTAAGACTGCGCAATACTTTATACAACTTGCCCGGCAGCCTATCTCTAGCTGAGGTCTCAAAACATTTCGAATCCCAACACCAAAGAAGCAAAAAGAAAATCACCTACACAAGAGAGAAAAAGGTCAAAAGAAAAAAAAAAGGTTCTTTAACGGAAGATCAATCACCATCATCATCATGGGCTCCAACGGCACTTCCTTCAAAACCACATCACGGGGTAAACAGGCCCAACGCTTTGTCTATACATAACGGGAGGACATGTGAGATGAAAACAAAGGAGTACAAAAAGAAGGGTTGGACAGACATAGAAAATGAGGAAAACTGGGGTTGTTCGGTTTGTGGATCAGGTGGCTCCCATTGGTTTCATTATGGCTTTTAGAGAGAGAGAGAGAGAGAGAGCCATGTGCATGGACCAGCCACGAGGGATGTTGGGGTCGAAGAAAGACGATGATGCTGGTCACAGCATGCACGATCCGCATCCTATTCAAAACAATTTCTCTGTTGTCCTTCTCTTGCCTAAGTGGATAAGGATGGGCTGTTCTTGAGGGGGCGTTCTTTCAAATTTTCATTGAGTTGGCAAACCAAAGGCAGTGAAGTTGACGTCTCTCTCTCTCTCTCTCTCTCTCTCTCTCTCTCTCTCTCTCTGTTGATGTTTTGCTAGCAAACGATGCCATGACTGTGCACAAGTCATTTGAACGAAAGCAAGTGTTTATGTAGTTTAATGGTAGGTTTGAGATTTAAATACTTCGCATCTGTCACGTATCAAAGGGGAAGGAAAAACAATAAGAATCTGATCTCAGGGTGATCGAGACTTCCGTGCATCTTGCATCCTTGCCTATGGCTTATTCTATATTCAAGTGGAGCGGAGATGACGCCATAGTGGGAGATGACTGTGCCCTCCCTTTCTGAGTCTCCTCTTTCAAAACCCTAACGATGCCATGTTCAGATCGTAGCTGACCCCTCTGTAATTGATCGAGATGTGCAGTTACTAAAGCCCTTTTAGAGTGCTTTAAAGGGAAAATTTGAAAGATGAATCCAAAATAAGAGTCTATATATACTATTGTTGTAAGGGATCGTGACTACATTAACTAGAAGGAGCCCATGCATGTGGTCCGGAAATGTCTATTCATCGCCCCAGGTGGATATGGTAAAGGTCATTGGGCTCATGTTTCAACCTAAAAATTCAGTTCTTAAATTGGTTTTGGGACTATTTCATTCATTCGTTCGTTCCTTCTTCTTCTTTCAATTACGGCAAAGCTAGGGGGCGATATTTTCAGCAGATTTTCTATCCTGCTGTTTTCGCTGTTATTTCTTTTAGTGTTAACTCCATAGTTGTTACTGTTCAAAAAAAAAAAAAAAACTCCATAGTTGTTAGGTTATGCTTTGAGTTTTGTATGTCCAACAACCTTAATTTTTGTTTGCCCAGGCTCACGCACTTCACAGACTAATTAAAGTTTCCTGATATTGGAAATAGTAGACTGGAGAATTGAATCCGCGATCTTCGATTTTTGAAGCAAGTCTTAGACCACTCAACTAACTGACCTATTTGGTCAGCTTCAAACGCTTTGCGAGGTTGATAATCATGACAACACTTATGGCCGCAATAATTATAGTAAAGTTAATTGTCTAGACTCTGTGTACAGAAAGATAAGTATGACCTTTTAATAGCCCATGAATTATGATTTGATAATATCCTAGGAAGCATCGACACTCCTGGGGAGTATTCGTATCGTATCCGACATTCCTACACGCTTCGACACGCAATCAACAAGTGTCAAAAAAATCTGACACTTGGTCAATTTTCCTAACACGCAAGTTTAGAATTCCGACACACACAGGATTAATTATAATAAAATTATTAGTCTAGACTCAATGTAGAGATAAACATGACCTTTTAATACCCCATGAATTATGATATGATAATATCCCAGGAAGCATCGACACTTTCTAGGAGCTTTCGTGTCATACTCGGCACTCTAAAACGCTTTGACACGCAATCAATAGGTGTCAAAAAATCCAACACATGGTCAATTTTCATGACACACGAGTTTAGAATTTCGACACATATAGTAAAATTATTAGTCTAGACTCAATGTAGAGTTGACCTTGCGAAGAAAGATAAGCCTGACCTTTTAATACCCCATGCATTATGATTTGACAATATCCCAGGAGGCATTGACACTATTTAGGAGTTTTCATGTCATGTCCGGCACTCTAAAATACTTTGACATGCAATCAATAGGTGTGAAGAAAACCGACATGTAATTTATTTTTTCCTAACACGCGAGTTTAGAATTCGACACGCACGGGATTAATTACAATAAAATTATTAGTTTAGACTCAGTGTAGAGTTGATCTCGTGAAGAAAGATAGGCATGACCTTTTAATACCCCAGATGATATCCTAGGAGGCACTAAAACTCTCTAGGAGCTTTCGTGTTGTGTTTGACACTCTAACACACTTTGACATGCAATCAATTGGTGTCCAAAAATTCGACACGTAGTCAATTTTTCCAACACGCAAGTTTAGAATTCCAACATACATGGGGCTAATTTTAAAATTTTTCAATAAACGAGGGGTCAAAATGCAAATATGTAAAAAAGTAAAAACATAAAAAAATAATAAATGGGAAAAGAATAAAAACTTGATCTTCTTTTCTTTTCTCTTCGAGTCTCATTTCTCATGACTCACGAGTATTAATGTAAAGTCATTCTAAGCTCTTTTATTTTTATTTAATTTAAATTCATAAATAAATAAATAAATTTGATAAAAATGATAATTTATCGTATATATAAAGTATACATTTAATATACATTGTATCTCAACATGTCAGAATTCTCTATTTATTTTTTTTAAAATAACGTATCAACGTATCATGTCGTGGCACATCGCATGTCATGTGTCAGTATCAGTGTTACTTTCATTTGCGTGTTTAACAAATTAATCTTCTTATAATTCCTTTTTACCATATTCATCACAATTTAGGGTGGGATAAATAGTGGACGGATCATCTTGATCTTTCGAAAATTCAGTCGACCTTCTTCCTTGACTTTCTAGGAGAAATTCCTCGTTTGCATTCGATTAATTATCCACCTGACGATCGCGAATCTCTCTTAGATCTTGTGAATTGGGTCAGTTTGTCATCATGACTTATAATATATTCTTCCGACCTTGCCACGTACTGTTCTAATCTTATGAATAGAGTACCGAATGAGTCAAGATTCCAATAAATAACTCAAACAAATGATACACAATGATTTAAGGAAATTACTCTCAAATTTTTTGTATTTAAAAAAATATCCATATTGGACATTTTCATTTTGTAACTTTAAATGATTGTAGGTCTTAATATATTCATAAATCTTATAAATTGGAGGTGATTAAAAACACCAAAACTCACAATTTTCAGATGGAGAAAATGAGAGCCAGCTAATGCAGAAGAACCTAATGTCTTGCAGCTGCCTAAACGCCCATTTAATAGATAATTTTGGTTAACGATGATGATGATGATGTTGTTGTTGTTCTCCCACCACAGTTGATTACCTCCACTTATTCAAAATTGGACCTATAATTAGGCCTGCATAAAAGAAAAAAAGATTATAATTATGGAAAAGTGTGCCTGCCAATAGGCATTTTTATTCATGGAAAAAGAGTCTTGGCGTAATGGAAAAATCTATCTGTGTGATTTTTCGAACCCAAACGTAGAGTCAAAGCTCAGGATAATGTTCATCATTCGCCAGAGAAGCAAATGATAAAACATCATTTGGGATGACACAACATCATTATCCTAAGTTCGTTCCTAACAAATTGACTTTCAGTCCAAGTCTGATCCACAATAATTAAATCCCCACCTTATGTCAGCTCGTCCAGTATATACATGAACTTGGTGTGGCTGTATATAATTATTAATTACGATACTTTGAACTTGGGCAATATGTACTAAATTAGGAGTTGGATTGTGCCGTTTATTATGTTTTTTCATCAAAAATATAAACGAAGCTCAACCTGAACTTATCCTATATTTCCAAAGTTCACAAGCACAATGAATATATATTTACTCGACTTTATTCAAGAGTTGCTCGAATCAAATAATTCAAGTTCGAGCCCGATCTCATTAGGTTCTCGAGCTACGCGAATTCGAATTGAACCGGACAAAAGATCAAGCCGATCTTTGAGTGATCTAATACGAAGTCAAGCTTAGATGGCTTAGGGTGAAGATTAAATGGACTTACATCTAATCCCTACAACTAACCTCAGAGCTGTTGGGATTAAGAAATTCAACTCCTTAAAAGAGACTGAGAAGTGGGATTAAGGGTGATCTTCTTTGATGGGCTTGAGAATGGGCCATTCTTCAGCAAATGTCCCATCCATTACCCACCATCGTATGACTAAGAACTATGGGCTTACCAAGTTTCTCTTTTTGTGGATGATCTTGATGAATGACGGAAATTTTTTGCATTGCAAGTCTAGTTTCGTCACCGGTACTGAAAACAGATTGTCATTTCTCCGTTGTACATAATTTTTTTTTTTTTTTACAAACGCTACCACCTTCGAATCATTATAAAAGAAATAGAGTGAGCCGGATCGTATTATTGGAGTGTTTGATCCAATCTATATACTGGCTCAAGGAAAAAGAAAGGACCCAAAACCTATCCAATGAACCTGTCCTCTTGAACTTGTGAAATAGACCAGCCACCCAAACCCAAAAGAGGTTGCAATCAAATGCATCCGCGTAGCGTTATTTGGAGGCTACCTCGTCTCAAGCAGTTTAAATGGAAAAGTTCAGTGACTGCGAGTGGAAGATTATGGGTTCGATTCCTCCATCTATCATTCTTGGTCTCGCGAAATCTTGATTAATCCATTGCCGCTCTTACAACTTCCCTACTCGTGCTTGATGGGTTTAAGGTGATTGGCTCACCTAACGGACGATATCTCTTTGACATCTTTAAAATTAAATATTTCGAGGTATGTCCCAATTTTGTCTAAAACCTTTTTTAAGGGCAAAAGAACCATACTCAAAACGGAAAAATTAGAAAAGAATTGTTAACTTCAATTCTTAAAGACGAGCAACCATCAAAATCTAGACCGTCTAAAAAAGCGCCATTAATGAAAATGTAGATTCTCAGCTTCCGTTAACTACACAGATCTATATATGTTGATTCCTTGGTGACATGATTGTTGTTTTTTTTTTTTTTTTTTTTTTTGCTATAATGATTGTCTTTTTATATATATATATACATGCGAAAATTCCTCCTCTAAGAGCATTGAATTCTGCTTACACCACATTGCCCGCCGGAAAATCGACATCCACAGCAGCGGAGCTACAACCAGAAATTGCGAACGGAAGAGGTCAATTGATCGAAAATCTTTCAGGCATGAAAGCACACAACAAGCGCACGCGCAAAAGTGAAACTCAGAACCCTAGAAATGGAGGAACGAACGGAGTACCTCGGAATGTGGGGAGGCCAAAGTGAAGGACTAGATGGCGAGTCGTCGAAGAGGAAACAAAGGGACTGCAGAAACCACTTTCCACAATGCACCTGATGAAGTTTCATCCTTGCAGAACGTGGGCTGAAGCTGATAATAAAAACGGGTTGAATATGGGTCTTGTGCAAACCCACCAAGGCCCATATAGAGTAGAGTTAAGATGTTTCGAATCAATTTCCACCCATTTGTAAAATTTCGAGGGATTCATATGCAATCTGACCCACCAAAAGTGATTTGTTTTTTCTCTTTGTAAATAATGGGCTTTTAACCCATATTGACACATTTAGTGTGTGGTTTGGGGGTAGATGTCTTTTTAGTTCAGAGGTGACGCAAATTGAATGCAGACAACGGCTTAATTGTCGGAAACCCACTATGTCGGCATGTCCAACCCTTTCGCTTGAAACTACACAGTGACTTATAAAATAGATATATGATAGAACCAGATTAAAAAAAAAAAAAAATTGACGTTGTTGATTTCATGAGAGTATAAAATCCAAATTGATTCGACCATTTTTGCATTTTTTCAGGTTGTTTTTGGTGTCTTTTGTTTCCATTTTCTCTCCTTTTTCGATATGTATTTTGCTTCCACATTCTTGATTGCTTTTATAGTTTGGATTTGCCTTTCTCTTCGTGTTATGCTTTCTGGGTAATAAGGAGATTTCCATGTTTCTTTCTTCTTTGAGACTATACTAGATATGATGCTGTGAAAAAATGTATTCCACATTTGGCCCTTAAACTGTTTGATTTGACTTTTAGTAAACATTGATAGAAGTTTAACGACACAAACAAATGTTTTAGTTCAAACAAAATATCAAGTGACTACGTTATTGCCACATTAATCACTCGAGAGAGATTTATAAGAATTAGGGTAATCAGATTAAATTGAGAATTAGTGATATTTTATGGCAAATGGGTCACACCAATATCGTGAATCTAATTTCTAGATAGTCTTAATGTTGCGGATTTGGTTGTACAATGGTTGAACCAAGTATAGGAGAGACAAGGGAAAGTCATTTGAGATAGAATTTGATGTATTCTTCACGTGCAACTTCTTTGCCCATGTTACATTATTCAATCACCAGGCACTCGACCTGATGGCGAGAGAGGAGGTTGGGACGAGACTCGGGACGAGACTTGAGTTAAGTCTATCAAATATAGATCTACCAAGTTGAATTACTAGGAAACTCTACCAACTTGAATGCTTACTAAAGCACCACATCGAACGCCATAAAATAGTTTTGGAATCAACTTGACCAGAACAAAGTATAAGACAACTGTACATTGAAGCCCAAGTTCATGGGCCGATTTTATAGACATTACCAATACATATGAAGGGGTGCTGTAAAATTGGCAGTGTGCATAGTACACCCCATGCTTCAATACAACACCAGGAACATATCTACGCATTAAGAACTTGCTCTTGGTACAAACTTGCACAAGATTTCTAGACAATTCACAATGGCTTTCATTTTCAGGTGAAGCAGAACAGTACATGATCCATTAGCTGGGTCTAACCTTCATCATCAGAACCAAAGGGCTGCCTTCTTAAAGATTCCAGTACTTCTCTGGGACGATTGCTAGGAGCGCCCCTACTACCTGTCGCTCCATTGCAAGACCTGACCTTGGGCACTTTGAGAGAACTAAGAGGTGGCGTGGAAGTCCCTCTGTTTACTTCCCTGAGCACAGACCGTGCTGTGGCCTCAGCTGCGGCGTCTGCCAGAGCTGAAGCCACTCTAGAATTGCTCTGCAATTCATTAGAGGACTTGCTCTGGCGCGACACTCCACTAGGAGCGTTGGAAGCCTGAGGCGTATGATTATTCCCTGATTTTCCCATTACAGCAACGGTCTCTGCAGCTTCTGATCTGGCCTTTGCAGATTCATGTTTCTGCATGTCATACAAGAGCTCTCTTTGGAGCTGCTTATCAGCAACCAATATTTCATCTATCTCATTCTTGTAGTCCTTGAGGAGGAGACGGAGGCAATCCATGAGGGAACCTGTGAGGGGGCTGTTCTTGCTCTCGAGTAATCTCTTAAGCTCTATGAATATGGGGATGGTGTTTTGTATGAGGCTCTTTCTTACTGCTTGACTTATGACCCGTCCCTTAGCAGCCGCAGGGGATGTTCCACCAGAACCATTGCTTTCGTCATCCATTTCGGGAGACTCCAATGTGGAATTCCGGCTTGTTGGGAGGCGGATTTCCTTGCATGCAAGAATCTGAAAAGCATCCTGTTCCCTCATTTGAGGATGCATAAATCCACGTAAGTGCCAGTTCAATGACAATACTTTGAATCACACAGCACATGAAGTTTAGCAAGCATTTCACAGAGAGACCACATTTTCCCTTCCGTGGTAAAGCAAAAGGACAGTTTCTGCGTTATTTTGGGCTTATGGAGATGACGTTTGCAATGTTTAATTCCAAACAGGGGACATATATTCGTTTTTTTTTTCCTGCAGCTATCCATTCATAACTGTTGACCAATATCAACGTGCATTGCATAGTACCTGTAGAACTGACTGTCCAGTAGCATCTTCGATACTGAGCATACCATCAGATGCCGCTGCAAGTATTTCTGTACAAATCTTGGCAAATGTGGCCAACAAGTGCTCGGGGGCCATTTGTTTCAGCAAACAAGTGTAAATGCGCATTCTCTTGGACCTTGAAATTTCATCAGTGCCCCTGGAAATTTAAGCCTGATGAAGTGTATCTTTTGGTACCATGTGATGTTTTCTCTCTGAATGAGATCTCGATTCCAGTAAAAATTCTTAATTGAGATATGTAATCCATACCTTATGGAAAATAGTCGGCTCTCAGACTGTGAACTCTGTGAACTATAATGTCCACCATGCGCACGGCAATCATTCAGAACAAAAATTGCTTCCACAAAACTGTTATAAGCTAAAAGTGGTGCTTTGACTGCAAAGAGAGAAGAATAATATTTAAAAGGACAGGATTAATAAGCAGCTCTATGAAGATCAACCTTTATAACTGTAAACTACCTCTTAGAATATTTCCAAAGAGGAAATCAGCAAGTTCTCTGATTTTTTCAGATTCATCCACCAGAGACAAAAGAAATCGAAGAAAGAGCATTCCCCTCCATTTCACATAGTCCCTCTGAAGTAATTTATGCCAACAAATCAATCGAAGAGTATATCTTCATTAACAAGCAAAGCATTTGTCTAAAAATGACATCATAAATAGTGATACCAGAAGCAAAACTAGACCTGGAGCAATCTTGACAGAAGTATGAAAGTCTGCCTCCTGACAAGTTCGCATGGATCACCCAGACACCTCGTGATCTTTGCTATGTGGCTGTATAGTGATGAAGCATTAGTCACATGAACAGTTTTCCAAGGTTCAAGTGAATCCTTATCACATCTGCATATGTGAGTCAAATATCACAACTAGTACAATTAGCACTCACCAATCAATTGAAGCAGTGTAACGAACACAAAAATCCGCCATCATCACAACAAGATTGTTCCTAAGAGCGGCTGAATCACTTTTCTCAAGCTCCTGCAACATTAGGAAATCATTAACACGATAAACAAGAAAACAAAATGGGGAAAGCCAACTAGAAGACAAGATCTTTAAGGGAAAAACTTGAACATCATAAAAAATTATCAGGAACACAACATGTCAACTGAAAAGCAGATTTCGGGGTTCAAGGGGAAAGCCAAGAAGCATTTCAAGCAAAGGTTTCGCATATTAATTTGAAATTTCAAGAACAAATTCAAATTTTGTTGATCATTTTATTTGATCTCTAATCGTCAAATCATCTAAAGCCGAGTCTTGGCATGCATCAAACTGGTATTTCACTAACCCGTATCTTTCAATAAATTTTAATATCTTGCGATGGATGTCTTGCAGACTCCAGTTCATAGTAGAAAATACAGAAGGCCAACACTTTCCTCAAACTTAAGTTTTATATTGTCAGAACCCATTTAATTAAAAGACAATAACAAAAGCAGCAACACAGAAAAACAGTGTTTGCAGTTTGGCCTTTCAATCTCTAAAGGAAAGTAATCTGACAATCTAAATGGGAATATTCAAGGGAACCTAGATAATATCTCCACATCAGCACTTTTTAATCTTGAAGAGACGCATAAATGGGCATCATAACAAAGTTCAGCCTTACCAAACTAAACTTTTTAGAAGAAAAGCTATTTCATGACATTAGGAAACTAATGTACTAAAAGTTGCAAAGTGTTTGGAGTAAAATGTACCTAACTTGTTCCTTTCTAAACCAGAAGATGATATCACAAAAATTTCCAATAAAATGTAAGCCGATTTAGAAAAGAACACTTGCTACCTGAACAAACAGGGGTATATAACGCTTTGCAATTTTCCCATCTATAAGGCATATCTTTCCCATCGTTAACCACCCTTGTATATACAATGATGCAGCTACATCCTTCAGAGAAACTTGAGGAGCTGGTAACAACTTTGATTTTGGATGGAGATCTCCAGAAGTAATTATCTTGTGCAATAATGGGATCACTGTGCTCAAGTCTACCGAAGGACAAACAATAACTAAAGATCCAACTGTATAAGCTGCAATTGTTGCTTGTGGCAGTAATTCAGATGTTGTCATAGATCTTCTACCTCTTCTATTGCCACTTCTCGGAGGAGTAAAGAAGCTGCCTTCTTCATTTGCTTGTGTGTTCTCAGAAATGTACTTTTCTATAACTTGGGTGGCTTTAGAGAGAAGTTGTCTTACCCATCTTAGAATAAGTGCGTCAGCCTCTGCTGCACTTAAAGCCTTCTGCTTGCACACTGTTCTAAGGACTTTTACATGAGCATTGACCTGCAACCAGACAGTCCCATTAATAACATATGCACATGCATTTGTTAGTGAATAGGATCCCATTAATAACACATGCACATGCATTGTTTAGTGAATATGAGTAAAATTTCACATAAATGTGCCATCCCATTGATGAATTCATTAGGCGAGCTCCACACTTGGTTTTGAAAGATTTTCCATTGCAGAACATGACTCATGCCACAGTAGTGATGGCTGTTGGAAGATGTGGTCTGAAGAGGAGACATTCATTTTAATCCCATGTGTCATTGGAAAAAATGGTCAGAGAACAATTGGAAGGTACCTAAGGAACTTGGACTAGTATCAAGGCATTAAAGGGCAAGGGAAGACCTTAAAGTTGATGTCTTGTGTAGGATGGAAAACATCGGTACCTAAAGACAGCCATCGAATCAAGAGAAACCTATTCAATTTATCTTATTCTACATGCTAAACGAGCTTCAAGCATAAGACCATATTGGTTACATTGCTTGAAGTTCCCCAACATATGATTGACTCATTAAGTGCCTTGCCGAGATGTATGAGTTCTTCATTCACTTGTCATATGAAACAGATTTACCCGCAGTCCCCTTTCTTAGAATATATGGTAGAGAAAACAGCCAGCATGCAGAAAATCAAAGAGTGATTGGCCTGATATGATTGATGGTGAAAGATTATGTACCTCTGTTGGGTGCATATCAAATCCTTCAATTCGTTTCAATAAATTATGAGCCAAGTCTGCAGCAGGGTCAGGAGGTAGCTCAAGAGAAATGTTAGACATTGTTTGCAAGAGGAAAACACGATCACCAGCCCAAGTGACAGAGCAAGGTTCCGCATCATCATTGTCGTCATGCCAATCTCCATGGGTAAGCGGAGTCTTTATTTCACATTCCAACCTAGTTTTATCAAGGAGTTGCCAGTGATGATGGAGAAATTGCCAGTCAACAGCATTTGGAAGGAATGCTGACACCTCTGATAGAAGAAACCAAGCACCTTGTGGGGCTGTCCACTTTTCGATTGGCAGCGACTGACTTAACCAGAGAGATTCTGATGCTTTAATCATATTTTGAAGAGCTGTAGCTACCACAGGCCTAAGCTGATTTTTCTTGCCAAGACTTTTGCAGATCTTCTTTATCCAAGGCACTACTTCACCATTGCAAATCTCTCGCAGTAGACCTAATGCTCCATTTGGAAATAGTAAGTCAATCTGCCTTTCAAAATCTTTCTCCTTGTCATGCAACTTATATGGAGCAGAGTAATTATGAGGTGAACCAGCTAATCTCACTCTTGAAATCTTATGCAGAACCAGTTCTAGGAACACGTTTTCACATTCCTCCTGGATGCTTGACTCATTGTCACTTATTAAGCGAGGGACAGAATGCAACCACTCTGTTGCTACAATTCCATCTGGAAATTTCCTGAAGGCCTAAAAAGCAAAGAAAGAGATTCACAAAAGATCATGTGCTGCAACAGAAACTCGGGAGCTGATGATGTGTATAAAATTAGAATGCTAAGAGGCAAATAACATTTCAAGCTTGTTAATTGCAAAAGCATGAGGACCTATGAAAAACGATATGCTAATTTTACAGTTTAATTATCATAAAATAGAAGTGTGCAAATTTGGTTCTCCATTCTTATATAATGTCCTTCATTGAATTATTCACAACAATGCAATCTAATAATGATCCATAACTGGGGAGCTAAGAGTAGTCATGGGGACTTTAGAGAATATTGCATGAGGCAGACATGCAATCATATTAATCACATGTCAGTTACTTGATCTTGCACTGAAAGTTTAAACTTTAAATGTTAGAAATTATTAGATTTTGACGAAGTGTTATGCATTTATTGTTAGAGATAGATAAAAGAATGTAAAAACGTTGACCACCAAAAAGAAACAGTAAGATGGAAAGTACAATCAAATGACCAGATCAACTAGCCACGATGTATAAATGTTAATGGTCCATTTCATCCTTCTCCCCTGCCAACAAAAAAGTAACTCGTTGCTTCATTGATCTCTTGGAGAAATACTGCAAGTAAATGGTCTCATGCTCACCTACTAGGAATGTGAAAAGAAATTGTTGAAGCCAGCTTAAGGCTTTTAATCAGACTAATGGTGATATCTCATTCAAGAAGTGCTGTGTATGTCAATAGTGAGCTTATGTATCAGAAATTGACCATTCCCCGGGATTTCCAAAGACTATGGTAAATTGGGAGAAATGGAAATCAAGAATATCAAACTGCTTAAACCACATCTATTCACCAGTCAATATATTAACCCAAAATAACTTGCTCAAAAATAACGCTAAGACAAAAAATCACAAGGTAAGGCCACACAATCTAACCTCAGAGAGGGCTGAAACTGCTGCTTTCCTTATACTAACGAGCGGATCAGAACAAGCCATACCCATAGTCTTTAGCAAAACTTCATCAAAAGAACCACTGTAAAAAGATGTCAACTTTGTGACCAGATTAAGTGCAGCCTTCCTCACTGTTGCCTTCTCATCCAGACACCGAATCTTTAAAAGATTATTTATAGTGGCCTCTGTCTTCCGACTAACTCCATCTCCAATTCCCAGTACTTCCTTCAGAATCTTGCAACTCCTATCATCATTTGCAAAAAACCCTACCAAATGAACTAAATTTGATAAAGAGCGTGCTCTAATGGCTGAGTTCGAATCGGAACCACGCTTAATCAAGACCTGCAGACATCTCAACCCCCACGGATCATTCGCTTCATTTGCCTGAACGCCAAGTGGATCTTTCAATGACATCACAATTGGAACAATAAGATCAACAGCCAAGAGCCTAAAACTACTTTTTCCTTCTGTCATCTTCACCACATATTCCACAAAGCTGACCTGATCACCATATTCCAGAGCTCTAAATATCTCCATTATTGACTCCACTGCCGAGGCACGAAGCTCGGACTTCTCTGGGGCCTTCTGGACCAAATATTTCGGCAAATTTACAACAGCTTTCTTTACGCCTTCGCACTGTTTCCCCGCATCCACCATACAGTTCGTCACAAAACTCAAAGCAAACGTTCTCACTTCTGATTTAGCTAACATAATCAATGGAGATAAAGATTTCAAAACCTCTGCAGCAGAATTAGCCTGGTCTCCATGCTTGGGCCTCAATGCTGCTCTTAAGAGCTGCGAACACAAGTTCATTAGCTTGCGATGAACACTCGGGTTACAGAAAGAATCAGGCACCATCGTTGGAAGTTCAGCCACGGTATGTACTAGAGACTTCAAACTATCCGGAAATCTATCCAAATGAATCAAATCCATCACCAAAACCAGCTTCTCCAGCACAGCGAAGAAAAGTCTCTCATCAATCTCGCCTTCCTCGACAACATCATTACCAACGTGGTGCAAATTCCGAGACCCCGAGCCACGCCTCCCACCTTTCCTCTTCGATTTCGCCGGAGCTCTTGCGCCACTCCCAGAATCTTCCTCGGGAGCCGCCTGCCGAGACCTGACGGACTTCCGAATGGAGTGCAGGAGGGAGACGAACGCCATCGGAGCGAAGAGGCTCAGGACGGGAGCGTTCGGCGACAGGAGCAGGGACAGGTAGACGTCCGACGCCAAGAGGGAGAGGCGAGGGTCGCCGCCTGAGTCCATGGCTGAACCGATGCACTGCGCGAGGGAAGACGGAGGGAGGTTCCTCGAGGCGAGGTCCTCGAAGAACCGGTCGAGGAGGTCCGGATCGCCGGCGCCGACGAGGCGGCGCAGGTCCGAGAGCGTCGATTCGGGCGGCGGCGGCGGCCGCTGGAGAAGGGAGGTTTCCTCCATGGCGGTGGGCGGAGCTCGGAGGATCGTCGTCTTCTCCCGCTTCTGATTTCTTCGAACTTTTCAACTTTCCCGCTCTCGGCGAAGATTGACCTTTTTTCGTCTGGTTTTCTTGGGAAATGAATTCCCATAAATAACAAAATTTTGCTAAAAAGTAAGTTTAAAGAAAAAAATCTCTAAAATTATTAATCACCGAAATTCAGATTATTATAATATATAAAATGATATTTAGTTGATTTAATTCTTCTCTTACATTTTAATGTGATTTTTCTTTTATTTTGTTTACATCAATTTACAATCGCATTTTAATGAATTATCCTCTCATTACTATTTTTCCTTTTTATATGTGTTTAAAAACCTGATGTTAAATATAGCTTTCTGGTGTAAATATTATAAAATGTATGGACTTGTAAGAGCACTCATTTAGGATAACGTGAATACCTCTTTCCTTATTGTCATGATATCTTCATAACCAGCACCTTTAATTAAATAGATTTTCTCGACCAATCTTGTAATATTTTTTTCCATAAATCCAATGACTATAAAAGGAACTCAATGTAAAAAAAAAAAAAAAAAAAAACAAACAAACAAGGAAGTTCAAACATATCCAATTCAAGAAAAATTTAATATAAGAACTAAAATACAGTGTTCACGTACCATTTATTGGTGTGCAATTAAAGCTAATAAGATACTGAAAAACTCTTTTTCAAAAAATTAAACTGACTTGTTTTTCAATGTGTAGATAAAAGAGGTAACTCATTGTGTACATGAAAATGTTAAAAGAATTCACAATTTATATTCTCCGTATACCTAGTATTACTTTTCTCATATATCAATTATTGGTTATTATTTTCCTATTCTCTAAAATTATGAGATATGAAATCGAACACCTTTGAAACTAGCCTTTGACTTTTAAAGGACTTGGCTAACATTCGATATTTACGATTGTATCTCAATTATTTGAAACTAATTTTTCACATTTTAAAGCTAATCCTCTTGTTGCCCATCCTAAACAAAAGAGAATGTGTGGCATTGGTAGCACCATTACCATATGTTTGTAACGGTACCTTTACGCTAGCCAATCTAATAAACACAATCAACTAGTGAGAGAAAAAGTATAACTGAAAGACTAAGATTGAAATTTTCTAAAAGTTGAGGAGGGACGTTTTTTAATTAAACAAAGAAAAAGATAAATGGATGATTTTTGATTTTGGACAAAACGATATCAAAATCTGAGTAAAACACTATTCTAATGAATTCCTATCAATTATTTGAAAAACGATATTAAAATATGAGTAACACACTAGTCTAACGAATGATTTGACTAACTACACTTATTATTTGATAATACAACACCCACGTATTAACAAATAAACTCGTTTATAGCAAACGTTCATCTTCATTGGTAACACGTCTTGTCCGAGTGCATGACTTGGGCATAGAACTTCATAATTTCATTCTGACCAAGGTATGCGAGAATCGATTTTTGTCAAACCCTATGGCCTTCAATTTCCATATAAATATATAGCTCAATAGTTTATCGATCGAATCTCATAATTCAAAATCGACATAACCCCATATTTAAGATGCAACTTCAAAAATTGCTCTGATTAAATGAATAAATAGGCTTGAATACTTACCTATCGTTGCAATTCGCAATTAAATTAGGGCACGTTTGATAACGTTTCCGTTCAAAAATTGTTCTAGAGAACAAAAATTAAAAAAAAACTATTTCTGTTCTGGGGAACAATTTTTGAATAGAAGAACGTGTTTGGTAACTGCACAAAATTTATGTTCCTGGAATAGAATAAAAACAGAAACAAGTTTGATAAACTTGTATAATTTTTTTTGTTTCTTTTAATTTTTTAATTTTTTAATATTTTTATTTTATTTTTTCTTTTTTCTTTTTTCTTCCTTTTGGCCGGTCGCCGACCTTGGCCATGGCCGCAACCGGCCGACGAGGGCCAGCGGCCTCTCCCAGCCACGGCAAGGCTCGCCGGGGGCCAGCGACACTCCGACGAGGTCACCGGCCATGGCCGAGGCTGGCAATCGGCCAAAGAAAAAAGAAGAAGAAAAGAAAGAAAGAAGGAAAAAATAGAAGAGAGAAAAATTGTTTTTCGGAAGTGTTCTCGGGAACAAAAAAACAGGTTTTTCTTGTTTTTTATTTTTGTTCCAAATTTGTTCTATGAACAAAAAAATAGATTTTTTGTTCTCGAGAATAAAAAAGCCAGAACAAACGCATTTTTTTTTTTTTTGTTAGAACAAAAGAACAAAAATTGTGATCTGGGAAACAGAAAGAAAAGCCAAACAAATAGGCCCTTAGCTTGTCGGGTTTCCGGATTGTGCACGTGCAAAAATTCTCTTCTTCGCCGCCGCCCCCCGGGCGGCGGCGCCCTTTCCCCTTTTCCTTTCTCCACGGTCACGGCTTCAACGCTTCAACGAGTAAAATCTACGGAAGAAAATGAGGGTGGGCTGTGGGCTTTAAGAGACATGGCTGGGTTGGGCCCATAAAAAATGGGCTGGGCTATAGAATGGGCTGGCTTAAAAGACCTATCAGTCGGGCCCATATATTACACTTTCAAAGTTTGATATTAAAACAAATCCGAAAATCTCAGTGTCCTATACCGATGAAAAGGAAACGCCTCCCGACAACGTTTGCCTCGTCTTTCCTTTTCCGTAATCCAACGATGCTTCAGAGATCAAGACAAACTGACGATGTTTGCCTCCCGGTTCACGTGAGGTAGGGACCGGCCATCACGCGTCCCTTGTCTGGAGGGCGAAAGCCACCAAAACGATGAGATTATGTCCGGACTAGTCGGCGATTCTTGTACTATCCACGTAGAGATAAAGCCAAAACAAAGCGTTGCATCCTCTCAAGATTAGCCCAAAAACGCGGCGAATCCACATGTTTATAAATGCCTGGCTCGATTACTGCCCACCATAAAGCATTCATTAGCAAAAATCCAACTTCAATAGAATATTGCTCGCGCGTGGGATCAACCCTTTTGGTGCGGCAAGATGCCTTTTGCCTTTTGATTTGGTTATCATTGATGCTTAATAATTGAAAGTTTGAGAATAGAGAGGGCGCTTGGTAGCCACCATTGCCGCCCGACCCAACACAATCGCTTGCTCACCCAATCAAATTTTTTTGGGATGGAGCCAGTGATGTTTCGAAGTGGGACCCCGACCCGTTTGGTGTGTTCTTCGCTTTGGGCCACACAAGCACAAATGCTTGAGTCGCAAATGAAGAGATGTGCAGTAGGGAAGCCAAGTGGAGTAAATGCTATCATGGATGCGTTTGGTAACATTTTTGTTCCCACGAACAATTTCAATGTAGAAATAGTTTTTTCTATTTTTATTCTCTAGAAGTGTTTCTAAGCAGAATAACATGTTTAGTAATTATATAAAATTTCTATTTAGAATAGAAAAAAAATAAATAAATACATTTTGTATGACCTTAAAAATTTCGATTCCCAAATTTTTCATTTAATTATAAAAATGTAAGCGGAGACTTAACAATTCATGTTTGGATAAAACTAGAACTTTTGTAAGGATTTAATTGATCAAGATATTCTAAGATGGCCTCAGAAAATCCAATGTAATAGTTAGTTGAAGATGAATGGCTGCAAATGGCGGTAGAGAGTCCCACTAGTTTATAACTCATAATATGAGGAGATTGAAAGTAAATCTTTGGCATTACAATAAAAGGTGATCCTAAACTTGGTGCGCTTATTTACACAAACTCATCAAACCTTTTTTTTTTTGACTTTTTTTGGCTACAAGAAGAAAATCAATGTTGCTTGATGGAATGGGCAATGACAGAACAACTAAGGATGGATTGTCGGCTCTTCCAAGTTTTTCAATTTGTCAAGGCCTTGGTAAATATCATCATTCACTATTGGACCATCTAACTATAGATGTTCAAACAACTCCCAGTGTGTGCGGATAAGTCTATCCCCACCATTCCCAAGCATCTCAAAGACTCCAGATGTTCAAGGCCATCTAGGTTGAAAAACTTATTGCATCCAATTACATATAGCCCTTTTAAGGACTTTAATCTTTCCAAACCCTTGATCTCTCTCAACTCCTGGCATGCTTCGATATCTAATATCGACAAGAGTTCCAAACTCAACAAACTTGGTAACTCTTTCAACTTGTAACACTCGAAGACATAGAGCTTCAATATTCCTAAAGGAAGCTTTGGCATAGATTCCGGCAATTTGCAATCATGAAAACTAAGCTGTCTTAGATGGATTAGATGAGAAAGTTGAAGCAATGTGTGAAGATGATAGGTGATTACTAGATCTGTTAAACTAATAGGAAGCTTCGGTGGTGATTGAATCATGCCACAATCGTTTAAATAAAGTTCTTCAAGATGAGAAAGCTTCACAATTGCATCGGGGAAGCCAGAAATTCACGCATAACTTTAATTGAATGATTTTCAATGAAGACAACCCATTTATAGGAACTTCCCCTCCCAGACTCCGGCAGAATGAGGAAATTAATACTTCAAGTTTGCCCATCTTGCTAACAGTACTGGGTAAACTACTCAATTTTTTACGGCAAGCAATGTTCAAAATTTTCAAGTTTTTCAAATCCCCAACAAATTTAGGTAATTTTGAAATTTCTGCATATGACATTGTCAGTTCAGTTAATGATTTGTCACACCTTACTTTGCTGGCTGGTGCTAGCGACCTTTGAGCCTGTGCCATAGGCAAAACTTCGCTCGCACTACTTACAGCACACCCTTCTACATCCAAGACTCACCATTTCTATTGTGAAGTGTTCCCAGATGATAGACTTCTTGTTTCTCCACTTGTTGGGCTGTGTTTCAAGAGTTTTCACATTGTTATCTTCTTCTGGGGTTGTCATCTCCTATCTAAAAACAAACTCCTGCTGAATAAAGTCAGAGATAAAGCAACAAAAGAAAAAAGACAGGTATAAAAGAGAAGGAGATCTAGAATATTTTGACGGCATCAGGCAAGATATATTAGAAAAATCACTGATGAATGGACTTGAACCAAATATTAGAGTAAGATGTACAGAAGATCTATACAAGGATTAAAAATATTTTAAAAAAATTGAACAATGGTGGCCAATCATAGGGAATTGATAAATTAGGCTTTCAATATCATTATGAGAGTTTGGAAATGCTTAGCTAGCAAAAAAACATCATTTTCCTCTTTGTATTGCATTGTGTTGGTCAGGGATCCAAACTATGGTGAATGTTCTTGCATAAAGTCCACACCAAAAGCACTCCAAAAACCAGAAGGCAGACTACATAGGTGCTTGCATTTTCTACTCAAGAAACACAATCTAGTAGTAGTTTTAACTATCGATACCTCATCTCACAGATCCAACATGAAGTTATCTTGGTCAGTGGTTGGTGATCCATGTGTCAAGAAAGAACCAACTTTTGTTGGCCTGTCTTAGTTATAGAATTCTAATTCTCGATCTAGTTGAAAAGTGCAAGCAACAGTAGGCTAGTGGATTTTTTCACAAGCTAATTCAACTTCTCATAGTCAACTTACATAGAGTCATCAAGTGCAGCCAAAGAACTTACATCTGAATGAAAAGGAAGGGAACTACATAAATCACCTTAGTCTCCTAGATGTATCAAACACGAAAAAGCATCCAAGCAAAAAGAAAAGTATTGAACAAAGGAAAACTCGAAGCATATCCGGATTACAGAGAACTAACCGAGACGAAAAGTGTGAACACCGGGATCGCTAATGCCCCTTTTTTAGTCGTTGAAATAGAAGTAAAAGATTTAAGGCATCCGTTAGTATCAAACTTGCACATACCACTTTTCACTTTTCAGCAATTAAAAAATTTCAGAACGCACCACACAAAATTCATTAAAAAGTTTGCCAGCATGCACTACAAATGGTAGAAAGAAAAGTATTGAATCGGCTGCCATTTGGTCGCATGCTGCAGGCGCCAGCAAAACTCGGCCCAATCACGGAGGTCAAACGAAAGACACAATCGAAACAAATTTTGAATTGAAGGTGAAGACTTTGCATGAAAAAGAGTTTTTTGCTTTTAGTTTCTTTCAAAATTCCTCGCCTTTCAGACCTCATCACTGCCGTCGCTCCTTTTGTTGGATGAATGTTGCTGCTGCCGTTGAAGATCGAGCAATTATAGCTCCTTCTGGCGGATGAGAAGCACCATTCGCTCGTTCTCTAGCTTGGCTCTCTCTCCATCTTGGTTCCATCAATGAATCTTCAATTCAAAAATGCCTCCATACTTCTGTTCCAAGTCAAAAGTTGGCACGCCCTGAACCCCGAGTGCGCGAACATCCCTCGGCGGTCGACTGAAATGCGACGTCCCAAAACGCGTCGCTGACCCATTCGTTTTATGCACATGCGAAAGCGAATTAAACAGATACCCAGATAACAACAAACATAGGGATAGTAAAAAGACAAACCACACTTTATATACACATTAGGTTGGTCCTACTAGTCTATACACATAAGTCTGGTTCAAAAAGAACTACTGAGCCACCTATGCTTTGGACCCTTCAACCTCCAGCCCCGAGTTCGCCATGATATCATCCAGTATATTGATGTCCATGGGGGTGAAGTACCTCTTCCTCTTCGGTTTCGACGGTAGGCCCGTCAAAACCTTCGAGAGGACCCTCTTGAACCCCGTGAGGCTCGTTAAGGAACCACGCTTTGAAGCGATGTGGTACCAAGTGAGGTAGTCCCTCATCGACCCAAACCGTGGTCATCACCAGCTCACGGGTCCAGGTGGTCTCGAGAATAGGGAAGAATGTAGACTTGGACTCCATCTCGTATGGGCACCAAAAACGGACGTGACGGTATGCCATACTAAGGACTTGAAAATTTTAAACTACGACGGGGTAAGATAAAATCTCAGCGAATCAACACCCTAAACCCTGATTAAGAAGAAAATTCACTCAGAGGCTGCCTAAACAAGCATCACACACAACTTACCTCGCCTCAGTACCTCTCTGTACATTAGCTCATCACATATATCATATGCATACAACAAACATATTTCATAACTGGAACACATCAATTCATCTTTCAAAAAATCACAAGGGTTCCGATTATAAGGCCAAACCGTCATGACACGTCCCATTCCGTGCCACACGATTTTGTCCCATAATGAGGCGCGGTATCTCAATCACTCAGGCGTGTCCCAGTTATTTACGACCCATCGGCCATGACCAACTCAACAGTCGGCGGTCATCCAGCATAACCGAGCGTTGTCCTGCTCCGTCAGGCACGTCAACGTCTACATCCAGACGGCATTCCACAAGGGAGCATCGGCCCAGCCTTCATTACGACCGGTATCCATTGACAAAGGGCATCCGAACTTAGTCAGCCATTGCCCCGCATGAACGCATCAGGACGAGTTCCGATAGTGACCACACGCACATCCATATTTGGCTAAGAATATCGTGCTTTGCATTCAAATACTTCCATTTCAAATAATGGACTTGGCCAATTTTCTTCGTATTAAAAATTTCTGGTAAAATAATTGTGCGTGGTCACACCTTTAAATTGAACCATAAAATGTGGTACGCTCCCTTTTTAAAATTCAACGATTTAGAGAGTACATAAAATCTTTTTGGCGTAAAAAATTGACACCCGGTATTTTTTCTATTTAAATACCAAAAATCCAATTTTTGCAATAATAATCCATAATAAACACCAAGCACTCAATTGCACAATTAAGCAGTCAATTTCACATATCAAATCATTCATGACGATCAGCGTAAAATTATGATAAATGGCTATCCCGTCACAATTTACGATAATTATAAATAAATAAATAAATAACAATTAATTAAATAAATCTAATTTAATTAATCAAACCATGGTTAACTAACCCTAGTTAACTAATTAACCTAGGGTAGTAAAGCCTAACTAAACTAACCCCTAACCAAACTAACCTAACTAACTAATTTATCTAACCAAACTAACTTAACTAGCTAGTCAACCTAACTAACTAATTAACACTAATCCTAATTAGCACTAACTAACCGCTTAAGTGCAATTAACTTCCCAATCCAAGATTAGGGCGTTAACTCACCGGATTAACATGGCGGCGGATTCACGGCGATAGTGACGCGAAGACGGTGAAGACCCGAGCCTATGGCGTCTCCAACGAAGGACCAACCGGGGCTAAAAAACAGCCCACAAGTCACGACCAAGGAGCTGCTGGTCGGTTCTGTGGCTGAGCTGGTCGAGGGAGTTGGGTGGCTGGTCGGTGCGGCTGAAGTGGCTGGATGGCGAGCTGGACCCGAGGACGGCACGGCTATGGAGGCGAGATGGCGAGGCGGACGGTCAACTAGGGGTGGTTGGTGGCTCAACGCTGGCAGAACGGTGAGGGAGGCGTGAGGGCTGGTTGGTGTCGAGCTGGTGGCCAGGCGGTGGAGAGGTGGGAGCGGTGGCAGCTTGGTGGGTGTTCTAGTGGTTGGTTGCTGGCTTTGTGGTGGCAGCTACAACAATGGAGGAAGAAGATGAAGAAATGGAGAAGAGGATGGAGCTGCAGCGGTTCGGCTAAGGGGGGTTCATGCACACACATGAAGAAGAGAGGGAAGGTGAGAGGGAACAAGAAGCCAAGAAGGTCAACAATGCAGCTAATAGCAAGCCAATGGGAAATATCTTGGCACTCAAGTGCCAAAGCACAAAGTCTTCAACCTACAATGTCAAAGGGCCAACCAATGGCTGATTTCCTCTCATTTCCCTCACAAACAAACTCTTTTTGATGGCCAAATAGTCCCCTTCAACAGCCCATACGAATTTCCACCATTTAGTTTTGCCGAAATTGATTTTCCATAAAATTCTGGGCTTGACGGAATTTTTCAAAAGATGAGACGATGTCCTAAAAATAAATCATGACATGCTCGAATGTTCGATTCCCGAAATCGAGTTCAATTTCGTGGTTAAAATCGACCGGATGCGATTTTAGTACAACTTAACCTACCGGGTAGCTTTTAGGGATTTTAATGCATTTGACCCGTGGTCGATAATTTTCGATTTACGTTTGTGTATCTCCGACTCGTAGGCGACTCTCGGTTGTTGTAAAAATCTCAAGGTTTCAATTACATACACCGAGTATAAAATCGATAGAAAATTGAGTTAGTGCCATTTGACGCGAATTTTGCAATCAAGCGGAATCACTCGCAATTCAATTACGTGATCCCGTTGAATCGACCTATATCTGATCACAATTCGATTATAACGGTGTCGTATCAACCCTTGCCGATGATTATGGTCGAGCAGTCGATTTCCAATCAAATTCTCAAGTCTGCCGCATTTATATCCCTTAACGGCTTTACCTAATAGATTAGTTATCTTGTGAGTGACCAACTTAGAGAAATAAGACCATAGGCATGTCGACGCAAAGCCCATTTCATATTATCGAAACTTGGTAAAATTTTCAAGATGTCACAACTCTTTCCCTCTTATAAAAATTTCGTCTTCGAAATTTAAACCATTACAATTCTTCTTTAAAAATGTGAGGGTATTGACGTTTCATCGATTCCTCACTTTTCCACATAACTCCTTCTATTCCATGGTGTTGCCAGACCACTTTAACCAAATGGATCGTCTTGTTGCGTAGCACTTGCTCCTTTCGATCCATTATCCGGACCGGTAGCTCCATATACGACACTCTCTCATCCACGTCTAATTCTTCAAAATTTAGCACGTAGGTCGGGTCAGGCTCATACTTTCTCAATATCGACACGTGGAAAACATCATGCACCTGGGCAAGTCTCAGCGGCAATGCAAGACGATACGCCAAAGTCCCTATTCGCTCCAAAATTTCAAAGGGACCGACGTACCTCGGACTCAACTTCCCTTTCTTGCCAAAGCGCGAAGTACCCCTCATTGATGACACTTTGAGGAATACGTGTTTACCAACTTGGAATTCCAATGGCCTTCGCCGCTTATCTACATAACTTTTCTGACGACTCTAAGCGGTCTTAAGTTTTTCTTGAATGACTTTGATAGCATCGACTGACTGTTGAACCAACTCAAGGCCGATAATCTTGCGCTCTCCGACTTCGTCCCAACACACAGGAGTTCTGCACGCTCTGCCATACAACGCTTCAAACAGTGCCATTTGGATGCTTTGCCGATAACTGTTGTTGTAGGCAAACTCAATTAGATGAAATTGTTCCTCCCAGCTTTCTTTGAAGTCCAACATGCAAGCTCGCAGTATGTCCTCGAGAGTTTGAATCGTCCTCTTAGACTGGCCATCCGTCTGCGGATGATAGGCCGTACTGTATTGCAGCTTTGTTCTCAAGGCAGTCTGTAAACTTTCCAGAAAGCTGTTGTAATTTGACGTGATCATCACTGGTACTCCATGAAGACACATTATCTATCACACGTACAACTCAGCATATCTGTCCAATGTATAGTCTTTTCGTACGGCGATGAAATGAGTAGACTTCGTCAATCTATCAAATTCAGCCCATATGAAATCATTATCTCGCTGACTTCTTGGTAATCCCATCACAAAATCCATTGTGATATGTTCCCATTTCCACTCGAGAATCTCAAGAGGTTGCAATAGTCCTCCAAACTTGCAATGCTGTGCTTTCACTTGCTGGCATGTCAGACACTTGGTAACATGTCTAGCAATATCCGCCTTTATACCGATCCACCAATAATGTTGACGTAGATTCCGGTACATCTTCGTACTGCTTGGATGAATGCTGTAACTGCTACGATGAGCTTCTGACAAGATCTTTCATTAAGCTCTGCATTGTCAGGTACACACAATCGCCCACGAAACTTTAGTACTCCATCTTCGGTAACTTGAAAATCAGCCTTTCTCTTTTCCGTATCTTCCTGCAGAATCTTCTGGATCTTAGGATCTGTCAACTGCAACGTCTTGATCCTTATTTGCATTTCTTGTTCAATTCTGAGGGTGGCCATAAGACTTGAAAGATGGCCTACCTCATATTTGAAAATCGAATCTCGAGCTCCTTCGAGTAGAATCCATTCCTGAACCATCATCTGCGCAATCGATGATTTTCGACTCAACGCATCTGCGACCTTGTTGGCTTTACCCGGATGATACAGGATGTCACAGTCATAGTCCTTGAGAAGTTCTATCCAACGGCGCTGTCTTATGTTCAACTCATTATGAGAGAACAAATACTTTAGGCTCCGGTGGTCCGTAAAGATATGGAATTTCTCTCCACACAAGTAATGTCTCTAAATCTTCAAAGCAAAAATAATCGCTGCAAATTCTAAATTATGTGTCGGGTAATTCAACTCATGAGACCTCAGCTGACGGGACGCGTATGCAACAACTCTTCCATGCTGCATTAGAACGCAACTCAGTTCTCTAAATGACGCATCACTGAAGATCTCATATCCTCTAGGTCCAGACGGTATCGTCAGCACGGGTGCGGTAGTCAGCCTCTACTTAAGCTCTTAAAAACTACGCTTGCACTTATCCGTCCATGCGAACTTCTCTTCCTTCTTTAGTAGTCGAGTCAAAGGCATGGTTATTGCTGAAAATCTTTTCACGAACCGTCTGTAATAAACTGTCAATCCCAAGAAACTTCTAAACTTTGTCACTGTCATTGGTCTTAGCCAGTTTATCACGGCTTCAATCTTGGTCGAGTCCACGGAAATCCCTTCACCTAAAATCGGGGTAAGTACACTATCAGTGCCAAAAGTTGTGTACGGCGCTTACTTTGGTGCCAAAAGTTTTTGTTGAATCACTTAAGTGCCAAAAAATTTGAAAAACGATCATTTTAGTGTCAACTCCGATCTGGTTGGCCGAAAATCCGACGTGGCACTTTTTTATTAATTTTTGAAACTGATGTGGCTCGCTGAAGAGTAAAGTTAGCATTTAAACAACAAAATGACGCCGTTTGGTGTCTCTCCCCCAATTCAAAACCCTAAATCTCTAGCCAATTGCTGTCCTCGATGGCCCCCGCGCTCCTCGGCCGCGGCTCCGACCCCGACCCCGACCCCGACGACGGCCACTGGGTGGCCAAGTCGAAGGCCGTGATCTGGCCGGTGCTCGGGGAGGCCGCCGACGAGTGCGCCGCCCCCGATCTCTCCCTCTCCATCTCTGATCTCCCCGAGAGTGCCTGGCCTGCGTCTTCCAGTACCTAGGCTCCGGCGATCAGGGCTGGTGCTCCCTCGTGTGCTGTCGTTGGCTTGTGATCAAAGGCCAGAGTCGCTAGAGGCTCGCCCTCCATGCCCACTCGGAGCTACCGAACGCGGTCCTGGCACTGTTCGCGCGAGTTCGACTCGGTCACAAAGCTCACGCAGAAAGCGCGAGTTCGACTCAGCGCAAGTCGTTGAGCATCGGCGACGACGTGCTCATGTTGATCTCGCTCAAGTGCAGGAACCTCATGCACCTCAAGCTATGGCTGAGTGACGCCGGCCGAGCGAGCTAGGTTGGTGGCCGACAAGGATCAGAACCCTAATTTCAATCTCCAAATAAAAAAAAAAAAATCCCAAAATGAGTTGTGCAGCGTCGTTTTTGTGAGGCCATCCACTTAGGACGGCAAAACGATGTCGTTTTCTTAAGGAGGACGGAAAACGACGTCGTTTAAAAGCTATGTTATTTTTTTTAAATATAAAAGCTACGTAATTATTTTGGCTGGAATCTCTCGTCGGTGGCATCAAAGTGATCGTTTTTCCTCCGATTTGGCACTTAAGTGATTCGACAGAAACTTTTGGCACCAAAGTGAGCGCTGTACACAACTTTTGGCACTGATAGTGTATTTACCCCCTAAAATCACATGACCTAAGAAAGCTACAAGAGTCAACCAAAACTCGCACTTATTGAACTTGGCGTTCTGTCTGTGTTCTTGCAGAGTCTGAAACACAATCCTTAAATGTCGTTCGTGCTCCTCTGGACTTCTCGCGTATACTAGGATATCATCGATAAACACAATCACAAACTGATCCAGATACTCCTTGAACACTCAGTTCATCAAATCCACGAAAGCAGCTGGGGCGTTGGTCAAACCAAACGGCATCACGGTAAATTCATAATGATCGTAACGCGTACAAAAAGCCATCTTCGGTATATCTTCCTTCTTAATCCTCAGCTGATGGTATCCTGTCCTCAGGTCGATCTTAGAAAATATTGACACTCCCTATAGCTGATCAAACAGGTCATCAATCCTTGGTAACGGATACTTGTTCTTAATCGTCACCTGGTTGAGTTGCTGATAGTCGATGCAAAGACGCAACGAACCATTTTTCTTCCTCACGAACAAAACTGGTGCTCCCTAAGGTGATGCACTGGGACGTATAAATCTCTTGTCTAACAACTCCTACATCTGCACATTCAGTTCTTTCAATTCTGACAACACCATACGGTAAGGAGCCTTAGAGATTGGCTCCGTCCCGAGGGCCAACTCAATCACAAACTCGATCTTCCTTTTTGGGGGCAAACCAGGTAATTTCTCAAGAAACACATCAGAAAACTCTTGTACCACGGCAATGTCCTTCATCTTCGGCTCCTCAACTGTCGTATCCACGACGGTCGCCAAGTAACCTTGGCAACCCACATCTAACAAATGGGTTGCCTCAAGCGACGAGATTAAGGTAATCGAGGGTCCTCCTCGACTGCCAATAAACTCGAAACTTTCACCCGCTAACGGGTTTAACTGAATTGATTTACGATAACAATTTACAGTAGCTCGTTGCTTGGTGAGCCAATCCATACCAATGATCACATCAAAGTCAAACATGGATAGCACAATCAAATCTATCATTTCCTCTCGCTCACCAGTCACTAACTTGCAACCATGACACCCTATTGCAGACAAAACCTTATCCTTTAACGGAGTGGATATACTAATGACTGACCCCAACTGTTCTGGACTCAACCCTACCAACTTAACGTGCTTCTCATCAATAAATGAATGCATAGCTCCGGGCTCAAATAAATCAAAAGCAGCATGGTCGTTCAGCGAGACTGTACCTGTGACTATGTCTGGTGAGTCCTCTGTCGTTCAGCGAGACTGTACCTGTGACTATGTCTGGTGAGTCCTCTGCCTCTCGTCGGGTGACAGCATACACCATTCCCTGTGCTGGAGGCCTGTTCATCATGCCCTGTTGTTCGTTCTGCGACGCACTCCCTTGGTTCTATCCCATCGGCGGTAGCGGCGGCTGTGATCCCATCAGCCTACGAGGACAATCTCTGATTTGGTGGCCGTGCTGGCCACATCCAAAGTAAGCTCTTGTTCTAGTGAAACATGAGGTTGATCCATGTTGTCTCCCACAGAAACGACACACGCCGTTCGGGTTGGGTGCCAACTTTCCAATCCCACCATTCCTATTGGGCGGAATAGGATACCTTCCTCCTGTCATTGGCTTCCTCCCGAACCGACTGCCATCTCTGTTTGACCCAAACCGCGACCCAGATGCAGCGGCTCGTTCGTTCAGGTTTCTCTTGATCAGTTGTGCCCTCTCATACAGATCGTTATAATCTTTCAAATTCAATGGCACCAGCGGATCCTTAATCTCCGGTCTAAGGCCATCCTTGAACCTCCTTGCTCGGTCTACTGGATCCTCAATCAATCTGGGGGCATACCTGGACAGCTCGGCGAACTTCGCCTCATACTAATCTACTGACATCAGACCCTGACGAAGACGCTGAAACTCTGCCATCTTCTACTCTCTAGCATAGTCAGAGAAGTACTTCCCATTGAAAACCTCCACGAAGGCGTTCCACATTGGAATCACGCCCTCAGGAAACACTCTTCCTCTGGTGGCTTCCCATTAAGTATTGGCATTGCCCTGCAATTGGTAGACCGCTAGGACTACCTTATATTCCTTAGAGCACCTCAGCAGTGCGAAGACTTTCTCCAGTTCCCTAATCCAGAGGATTGCAGCCTCAGGATCACCTGCTCCAGTGAACCTTGGCGGGTTCAGCTTCAGAAATTGCTCTACTAGCTTATGCATCAGTTGCTCCCCAATCACATTCTCAGGTGGGACCTCGGCAAGTGCGGCTGCAGCAGCGGTCATGGCATTGGCGGCAGCAGTAGCGGCGGCGGCAATGATAGCTTGATTCTGGGCCTGCTGTCCCATCATGTTTCCCAACGTCTCTAGTGCTTGCACGATCCCGTCTATCCTAGGATCATCGGGTGCTGCTACACTAGTACCGGCCTGCGACGGTACTCTATCTCTAGCGCTAGCTTGAGCTGACATTCTACCTCGGGCATCGACCCTAGTCGGTGTCTTACCCTGAGAAACAGACGCACTGCCCTCTTTCGAGGAGTCCTCTGCTCGGGATCACTCATACTACAGGATCCTTATAGAACCTGCTTTTCCAATTCCAATACAGATTTAGAAATCCGAGCGACCCACACAAAACAATCAATCAGTCAATCATAGGCGTTAGCATAAAGAAAAGATCTTTCCAACTAACTATCCTAAGACCCATCGCATCTTATAACTCCAGACACTGACCAGCTCCGATACCACTTCGGGCGGGGATGTCACGCCCCAAACCCCGAGCGCGCGAACATCCCTCGGCGGTCGACTGAAATGCGATGTCGCAGGACGCGTCGCCGACCCATTCGTTTTATGCACATGCGGAAGCGAATTAAACATACACCTAGACAACAACAAACATAGGGATAGTAGAAAGACAAACCACACTTTATATACACATCGGGTTGGTCCTACCAGTCTATATACATAAGTCCGGTTCAAAAGGAACTACTGAGCCACCTATGCTTCGGACCCTTCAGTCTCGGGTCCCGAGTTCGCCATAATATTATCCAGTATATCGATGTCCATGGGGTGAAGTACCTCTTCCTCTTCGGTTTTGACGGTAGACCTGTCGAAACCTTCGAGAGGACCCTCCCGAACCCCGTTAGGCTCATTAAGGAACCACGCTTTGAAGCGATGAGGTACCAAGTGAGGCAGGCCCTCATCGACCCAAACCGTGGTCACCACCAGCTCATGGGTGTTGAAGAAAACTTCCTTATGTGTTTTGAAGTTGACAAAATATTTCCATTAGTCTAGTCTGAAGACTTGCAGACTCTATTGTCAAAGTTTAAAGACCTCCAGACTCAAGATTTAAAGTCTACCCTCACTGATAGTTTTCAGACCGACGAAGAAAAGATTTATTCGATGAAGAAGACTTATCCAGATGCGAGTATATATTTAAGGATTTGGTTCGTACAGTTGAAGAAGATCTCATGGCTGGAGATAGCATTTCGTGATCAATTATTCGGATAATTAGATCTGTTGATTGGCAAAGTATACTTGGAAGGTTCTACTTATGGAAACCTAGATCCTGAGTGTATGGGCGAGCAGGATTGGTGGGCTATCATCACATTCCTTAAATAACTCGAGATCTCCCTAATTGATTCTATCCAACGGGTAGATTGGAAGAACTCATTTGGAAGGTGCCAACGACTATGATGGCATGGAGGAGGATATAAGGAAGATGCTCAAGTTATTCGAGTGTGTGCGTGAAAAGAAAAATTCCAAAGTCTGAAGCTTCTAGTTCTTTGCTGATTCGATTGTTGAGCTTGAGTTGTACTCAAAAGAGAGATTAAATACTTGTGAGGCCTTGAGGAAGTGTGGTAGAGTCTCTACACTGTGGAATCAAGGATGTGTGACTGTAAAATCTCTTTTGATTCTTAGTGAAATCCAGCCAGTGGGCTGTCAGTGCGAGAGAGTGGACGTAGGCTCGATCTAAAGCCGAACCACTATAAAAATTGTGTTTCAATTCTCTTTCCCTAAACTTTTTACTTTAATTCGTAGTCTTATATAACTATTTACAGTATTTTACATCTTCAGTCTATTATTCTCAAAATACGAATTAAGTTGTTAAGTCTTGCAAAAATTTCTTTAACACCTATTCACCCCTCTCTAGGTGTTCGTACTAGCCCTTTCAACAGGTCCAGGTGGTCTCAAGAATAGGGAAGAAGGTAGACTCGGACTCCATCTTCTATGGGCAACCAAAACGAACGTGACGGTACGCCATACTAAGGACCTGAAAATTTTAAACCACAACGGGGTGAGAGAAAATCTTAGCGAGTCAACACCCTAAACTCTGATTAGGAAGAAAATTCACTCAGAGGCGGCCCAAACAGGCGTCACACACAACTTACCTCGCCTCAGCACCTCCCTGCACATTAGCTCATCACATATATTATATGCATACAGCAAACGTATTTCATAACTGGAACACATCAATTCATCTTTCAAACAATCACAAGGGTTCCGATTATAAGGCCAAATCGTCATAACACGTCCTATTCCGTGTCACACAATTTTGTTATATAATCAGGCGCGGCTATCTCAATCACTCAGGCGTGTCCCAGTTATTTACAACTCATCGGCCACGGCCAACTCAATAGTTGGCGATCATCCGGCATATTCGGTGTCGTCCTGCTCCGTCGGGCACAACAATGTCTACATCTAGATGGCATTCCATAAAGGAGCATCGGCCTAGCCTCCACTACGACCGGCATCCGTTGATATGGGGCATTCGAACTTAATTAGGCATCGTCCCGCGTGAACGCATCAGGACGGGTTCCAATATTGACCACACGCACATCCATATTTGGCCAAGAACACTGTGCTTTGCACTCAAATATCTCAATTTCAAATAACGGACTTGATCAATTTTCTTCATATTAAAAATTCCCAGTAAAATAATTGTGCGTGGTCACGCATTTAAATCAAATCAATAAGCATGGTACATTCCCATTTTACAATTCCACGATTTCATATACTATATGAAATTTTGGCATCAAAAATCGACACCCGGTATTTTTCTGATTAAATACCATAAAATCAAATTTTGTGATAATAATTCACAACGATCATCAAGCACTCAATTGCATAAATAAACAGTCGATTTCACATATAAATTTAACCACGACGATCAGCGTAAAATTTTGATAAATGGCTATCCCGTCACAATTTACGCTAATTATAATTAATTAATTAAATTGCATTTAAATTAAATAAATTGCAGATTATATAAACTAATCAACTTAATTAATATAAATAAGCTTATCGAACTAACCTAATTGAGCTAACTAAACTAATCTAGCTACGCTAACTACATCAACCTAACTAAGCTAACCAACTAACCTAACTAACCACCCTAACTAAACTAGTCTAGGTAACTAACTAACCTAACTAACTTAGTTACACCAACTAATTAACACTAATCCTAATTAATCACTAAACTAATCTACTAAGTGTAATTAACTCCTAATCCGAGATTAGGGCGTTAACTCGTCAGAATTCAACGACAATGGGCTCACTGCGACGGCGGCGTGAAGGCGATGAGATCCCGCAACTATTGGGTCCCCAACGGAGGACCACGACAGTTGAAAAAGTCAGGTGAAGCCCATGGCCAAGTTGGAAGTGCGGTTCTGTGGCCGCTGGTCTCGGCTAGCTAAGGAGGAGTAGGGATGGACGGGCGGCTGGCTTCGGTTAGGCGGACGCAGGAACGGCACAGGGACGGCTGGCTGGTGTTCGGATGGAGCTGGCTGGCCTCAACGGTGGCTGTGTGGTGCGGTGAGGACTGGAGCTGGGCGGACCAGCTGGACGTGCGGCTTAGGGCGGTGCGGGCTGGTGGTTCGGGGGGCCAGCTATGGCGGTCAAGTAGCTAAGCTGGAACGGGCAGCTCTGCTGGACCGATGGTGAAGGCTTAAAGAAAAAGGGGCGTGAAGAAGAGAATGGAGAAGGAAGAATAGAAGAAGAGGATGTCAAAGCTAGTACGAGCACCTAGAGGGGGGTGAATAGGTGCGAAAACAAATTTTTGCAATGTAAAGAAAATGATTTCGCTTTTAAACAAATTCTGTTTAACAATAGATTATGAAAAGGAAATTAGACTCTAATAATCAAACAGAGTTACGATCAAAGTAAAGAGCTTAGGGAGGAGAATAAGAACACAAAGTTTATAGTGGTTCGGCTTGATCCAAGCTTACGTCCACTCTTCCGCACTGACAGCCCACCGGCTGGATTTCACTAAGAATCAAAAGAGTTGTTACAGTATTGCTCTTCCTTGATTCCACAGTGTAGAGACTCTGCTACACTTTCTCAAGGTCTCACAAAAGTATAACGCTCTTTTGAGTACAAGTTTTCGCTCAACAATTGAATTGACAAAGAATAAGGAGCTTCAGACTTTGGAATTCTTCTATCGCGCACACACTCGAATAACTGGAACATTTTCCTTATATACTCCTCCATGCCTTCATACCCGTTGGCACTTACCAAAGGAGTTCTTCCAATCTACCCGTTGGACAGAATCAATTAGGGAGATTTCAAGTTATTTAAGGAATATGACGATAGCCCACCAATCCTGCTCGCCCATACAATCAGGATCTAAGTTTCCATAAGTAGAACCTTTCAAGTATGCTTCGCCAATCAACGGATCTAAATCATCCGAATCAAAATGAATAACAGATTCCAAGATGCTATCTCCAGCCGAGAGATCTTCTTCAGTCGATAGAATCAAATCCTTAACAAGATACTCAGTTCTGGATAAGTCTTCTTCGACGGTCTAGAAACTGTCAATGAGGATAGACTTTGAATCTTGAGTCTGGCGGTTCGGCAATCTTCAGACTTTGACTAAAGAGTCTGCAAGTCTTCAGATTAGACTGATGGAAACGTTTTGTCATCTTCAAAACACACAAGAAAGTTTTCTCCAATAATCTCCCCCTTTTTGATGGTGACAAAACTTTCCTGTAGATTTGGATATTTTTGACCTGCAAAACAATACTCAAACAAACATGGATATCTCACAACAGATAATTGACTTAGTATAGACAGCATTAAATCTGCATCCACAGGAAATAAGTTAGTCCTGTAAATAAACAACTATCTTTGCCATGGAATACCAATAGTGCTTAGAATAACCAAACGATCAAACAAACCAAACCAAATTCAGTCATAGCCAAACAACCAAACAAAAGTCATTCAAAGAGTAAAGTCAAACGAAAGTTAAGTTTAAAATCTGCACCATCTCTCCCCCTTTTTGTCAGCATGAAAAAGGTAGAGATAAAAAAAGATAATGGAATTAAGGTTGCCTAGGAACGCGAACAAGCTGGAAATCTCCCATTGATTGAACACTCCCTTCCAGCTTTTTCAAATTCTCCTTCTGTTGAGCCACATCTTCACCCTTGGCATTTGCTTGAACTTTAAGAGCAAGGGCATGGACTTGATCATGCAAGGAAACTGAAGAGGCTTGACCTGCATTCTGCAAGTTCTGAACTTCGCAACCCAGGGCATAAATCTGTTCTCGCATCTCCATAAGAACATCAAGAATTCTGCGAAAGTCTGCTGTATTTTCAGTCTGAGTACTGGCTTCTGCATGATCAGTGGGAGTATTTGCAGATGATGGCAAGCCAGCATGATCACTCAGATTTGGCGATGAAACCTCATGACCTTCCTCTGGGAATTGAGACGCAAAGATGTCTTCTGGATCTGCAGGTGAGCGACTAACACCTTCACTAGTAACAACAATTGAAGATGTACCTCTTTTTTCAGCAACTCCCCCTGTTTCAATGCCCTCAGGAGGTGAGAAGTACGCTTCATGCTCTGTTTCTGCCTCTTCACCTCTCCCTTCTTCTTCTTCAATCCTTTCTTCCTCTGCTTCTTTTTGCATCGATTCTCTCTCTCCACTCCTTTCTTCTGCTTCTCCATGCTCTGTTTCCTCCATGTCTCGATCCTCTCTCTCCTCAGTCTCTGGAACAACACTTTGAAGATTTCTCAGTGCAAGAGCAGAAATGGTAATATCATCCTCATCCTCTTCATCCTCCAGAACAAGTGTTCTTCTTTTCTTGGATGGAGATGTCATGGGCTCATTCCCTTTCCGTTTAGCAACTGAAGAACCTTGTTGTGACTGACAGGGGTTTTCTCTTTCAATCGCTCCAAAGCCTTGTCTAGCTCTTTCAAACGCATTTTGGAAACCATTTTCAGTCCCACTACCATTTGATCACATGATCGAACACATAATATCCTGGGAGGCTGAATATTGAATCGTTTGAAAAGCTTTGTAACAAGCCCTGAGTAAGGAAGTTGCCCTCTGTCTTTTGCCATTGTTCTGTACATGTGAAACATGATTGTGTGAGGTAGAGAGAATTTCTTGCCAGCATTGATGGCATACATCAACTTTGCTTCGGAGTTAGAGACGTCTGTCTTCGAGGTTGACTTGGGTCTGAGGCAATTAATCACAATCTTGTGAAGCAAAATGTTAGAAGCATTCATCCTCAAGTACGAAATTCTTCCTTCAGCCATTCCATCCCGAACAAGCTCTACTGTCGCACGACCAACAGACACACTAATCGATTGGAAAGCTCCTCGCTCTACTCCAATCACATCCCTCAATGTGTCCATGTCAACAACATAGTCCTGGTCTCGAATACTAAACGAAAATCTATTCGCATCCAAGAAACTGAGATTAGAATAGAAGTAAGCAGTAAGTTCTGGATATGCCTCAATCGTCTTAGAACAAAATTGCTCAAGCTGAAGTTTAGAGAATTTCTCTCGCAGCTTCACATTCACAGAATCAAGAAAATCAAAGTCTACACTTCTCGGATTGATTACCCCTCTTTTTAGCAACTTAGAGTAAAGTCGCCTGTGTTCATCCGAGCGAAACAAATCTGTCCTTTTGCTTCGAATATTCGCCCCAACACCCATTCTAGGCTTGAACTGAGTGTACATTTTGTCATCATCATTCCCATCAGGCTGACTAAATCCTCCAACACGTGGATCATTGGGAATATTCGCAAATGCTCGATCTGCCGACCCCGCAGGAGCAATCTCCAATCGTTCCATTGTTCGCAAAAAGTGGGTTTCATTTCGATACCCTTTATCTTTCAAAAATTCATCGATGTATTTCAAGGGAGTCCCTCCCCTCTTCAAAGCAGAGTAAAGCTTAAAGATAAAAGCGGGCTTTTGAGATCTTACGGGTTCTGTGCCTTCAATGATTTCTTCCTCCGCTCTACAAACACTACCTTGAGGTCTAGCTTGAGGAGATTGATGCTGTTGAGAATGTTGTGGGCTCTGCTGCTGTCTTGGAGATTCTTCTTCCTCGGTGAGGTCAAAATGTGTAGGACCCTCACACATTTGTTGTGGTCCCTTGTTCGCGATCCTTGAAGACTTTCTTTGGGATGCCATTCTCACAGTTTTTGAGAGATTCCAAACTCGATTTGCGAAAAAAGGTGAGAACTTTGAAGATTAAACTAGAGAGTAAAAGTAAGAAAACGAAGGTCTGTACTTTTAGGGTTTTTTTTTAGGAAGACGAACAGTATATAAAGCAGTCGAAAAGAGGCATACGGAACAACGTAAAAAGGAAAAAATAGAAAATGCCTTTTCAAAAAATAACTGCCTTTTTGAAAAGACAGATAAGCTGTCTTTTCAAAAATAACTCCTTTTTCGAAAAGGAATGATTGCAATAATCACGAAAATTGGGGAAGATGATCGTACCTTTTCAAGATTAATCAATTACAGATTAATAGATAATCGTACCTTTTCGAGATTTTATCTGAAAGATAAATTTCTAAAAAAACTTACAGTCATAAATCTTGAACTTCTGAGTCTGAATGTCATTAGACTTTCATCCCTGAGTCTGAACTTCTTCAGACTTTAAGATATTGAGTCTGGAACGAATAAGCTCGAATTGACTTTTCTCTAAAGGCTTTGTGAAGATGTTCGCTAGTTGATTCTTTGAGTCAATAAACTGAATCGAGACTTCTCCATTTTGAACATGATCTCTAATGAAATGATGTCGAATCTCTATATGCCTTGCTCTTGAATGAAGAATTGGATTCTTGGTGAGATTGATTGCGCTGGTGTCACATTTGATCTCAGTGCACGAATCTTCTATTCCAAAGTCTCTTAGCTGTTGCTTTATCCACAAAATTTGTGAACAACAACTTCCAAGAGCCACATATTCTCTTCTGCTGTAGAAAGAGCTACGATACTTTGCTTCCTCGAAAACCAAGATACTGTCTTGTTCCCAAGCAATTGACAAGTGCCCGAGGTGCTCTTCCTATCAACTCTGCATCTTGCTAGGTCTGCGTTTGAATATCCAAAAAGAGTAAAGTCTCCTTCTTTAGGATACCAGAGACCTAAATTTGAGGTAGATGCAACGTATTTGATGATGCGTTTTGCAGCATTTAAATGAGATTCTTTGGGATCTGATTGAAATCTGGCACAAATACAAACACTAAACAAAATGTCAAGTCTAGAAACAGTAAGATAAAGAAGTGAACCAATGATACTCCTGTATAGCTTCTGGTCAACTTTCTTTCCTCCTTTATCTTTGTCCAGCTTCGAGGAACTTGACATTGGTATATCAATCTTTTTGCAATTCTCCAAGCCAAACTTTTTCACAAGTTCTTTAGCATATTTTTCTTGGTGAATGAAAATTCCCTCCTTCAATTGTTTTACTTGAAGTTCGAGAAAGAAGGATAGTTCACGCATCATGCTCATTTCAAACTCATCCTGCATAGTCTTAGAGAATTTCTTGCACAGATTTTCATTAGGAGATCCAAAAATAATGTCATCAACATAAATTTGAACAAGCAAGAAGCTTTTGCTTTCTCTTTTGATAAACAGAGTAGTATCTACTTTACCTTTAACAAAGTCATTTTGGATCAAAAACTTACTTAGTCTGTCATACCAAGCTCGAGGTGCTTGCTTTAGATCATATAGCGCCTTTTTTAGTCTGAATACAGAGTCTGGTTTCCTTTGGTCTTCAAAACCGGGAGGTTGTTCCACATAGACTTCCTCTTGGATGAATCAATTTAGGAAGGCACTTTTGACATCCATTTGGAATAACCTGAAATTCTTATAACAAACAAAAGCAAGTAATAATATAATTGCTTCTAACCTTGCTACTGGTGCGTAAGTCTCATCATAGTCTATCCCTTCTTCTTGCGTATATCCTTTGGCCACGAGTCTTGCTTTGTTCCTTACGACTTTTCCTTTCTCGTTCATCTTGTTCCTGAAAACCCATTTAGCTCCAATGATAGATTTACCTTTCGGTTTAGGAGTCAATTCCCAGACATCATTGATACTGAATTGCTTGAGTTCTTCTTGCATAGCTTCAATCCAGCTTTCATCAGTTAAAGCTTCTTCTATGCTCTTGGGTTCTATTTCAGAAATAAGAGCTACAGCACTAGACTCTTCACGCCTTTTGGATCTTGTACGAATTCCCTCATTAATGTCACTAATAATGAGTTCTTTAGGATGACTAGACTTGTGCTTCCAGTTGCTGGTTGATTTGTTAGACTGTTGATCATTTTCTTCATTTGATTCTTCAATGATCACTTGTTGCTGCTCTTCTGAAGTCTGAGCTGCTTCTGGAGATTTAGACTTTTAGAGTCTGGAGCAGGTTCAGGTTCTTCAGGTTGAGTCTGAATCGATTGATTTTGCATAAAGTCTTGAAATTTGACATTTATCGATTCCTCCACAGATTGAGTCTTTTTGTTGTATACTCTGTAGGCTTTGCTGGTGGTTGAATAACCAAGGAAGATGCTTTCGTCTGATTTTTCTTGAAACTTACCAATTCGATCATTTGCATTTTTCAATATAAAACATTTGCATCCAAACACATAAAAATAGGAAACAATTGGCTTCTTTTCTTTGAACAACTCATAGGGAGTTTTCTCCAAAATAGGCCTTAAAAAGACTCTATTAATAATATAGCATGCTGTAAAAACTGATTTTACCCAAAAACGAGAAGAAATGTTACTTTCAATTAAAAGAGTTCTAGCCATTTCTTGTAACGATCTATTCTTTCTTTCCACAACTCCATTCTGCTCTGGAGTATAAGGTGAGGAGAATACATGCTGAAAACCAGATTCATCACAGAATTTAGCAAAGTCTTGATTTTCAAACTCACCTCCATGGTCTGTCCGTATACTAGAAATAACATACCCTTTCTCATTTTGAACTTTCTTAGCAAATTTTATAAAATAAGAAAAGGTTTCACACTTACTTGCCAGGAAATATACCCAAGTGAATCGTGAATAATCATCCACAATTACTAGACAATATTTCTTACCCCCAATGCTCTGAGTTCTAGTTGGTCTAAAGAGATCCATATGCAAGAGTTGCAGTACACAATTAGTGGACACTTGATTTATTGGTTTGAATGAATTTCTTACCTGTTTTCCCAATACGCAAGGTGTACATAGGTGAGACTTTTGGTATGTCAGATTAGGTAGTCCACGAACAAGCTTCTTTGCTGAGATTTTGGCTATTTGCTTCATGTTGATGTACCCAAGTTTTCTGTGCCATAGATTTGCTTCCTCTTGAATTGAGATTAGACATTGGGATTTTTCTAGTTTAATATCCAAGAGATAGATATTCCCATGTCTTCGCCCTGTGAAAGTCTGAGAAGAGTCTTTACTGGTTCCTGAGCATATTCCTTCTTGAAAGTTGATTTTGAAACCGGTGTCGCACAGTTGGCTAATACTCAGCAAGTTGTAGTTGAGTCGTTCTACTAAGGAAACGTTACTGATCGTGAGACTTCCAATCTTTACAGTTCCGTATCCCACAATTCTTCCTTTGCTATTTCCTCCAAAAGAGACTTTTCCACCATTAACTTGCATAAGCTTTATAAAGCAGTTTGAGTCTCCTGTCATATGTCTCGAGCATCCACTATCCAAGTACCATTTAACATTTTTCTTGATAGTGACCTGCATTTAAAAAAGAGACTCAAGCTTTCTTTGGTACCTATATTTTCTTGGGTCCAGTGGAGTTAGTGTGATACACAGTCTTTGCCCAAACTTTCTTCACAGGTTTCCAAACCATAGGACATTCTTTCTCAAAGTGTTCTGAGCTGTTACACTTAGAACATTTAAGAGCACTGCGGCCTACAAGTTTTACAAAAACTTTTTGGAAATGATTTTTGTAAGAATCTTTTGTAGGTCTTTGTTTAATTCTTTCCTTTACCTTAGGAAAATTAATTAGAGGAATGGTTTCAGTAGTCATTCCCAAACCTGATTTGTTGAAGTAAGGTCTTTGTACTGAAAGAATCTTTTCTAATTTCTCAGATCCTATAGAAAACCTTTTAGAAATACTTGAGATATCATTTTTCAAAAATGCATTTTCTTTTGAAAGATTGTCTGCATTTTCTTTCAAGGTAATAACATTTTTATCTAAACTTTCGACATTTTCTTTCCAAACAATCTCCTGTTGCTTTAGTGCAGAATTTTCCCTTTTAAGTTCGGAAATCCTCTTGAGAGAGGTTTTGAGACTAAGACACAATTCATCAATATATTTGGAGACTTTAGCAGGAATTTTTAAATTACTTACCTCTATTTCACTGTCTGAGTCTGTCTCAGAGTCTGAATCTGATTCTGAGTGTGCCATGAGACAAATATTGGCATAATCATCATCACTTTCTTCACACTCAGTATCACTCCAAGTCTCTGCTTTAAGTGCTTTTCGATATTTCTCAGCTTTTCCTTTCTTTCTCTTCAGCAGAGGACAGTTAGGTCAGATGTGTCCCTTTTTCTTGCATTCAAAGCAGATTACATCCTTGTTGGATTCATCATCCTCAGCTGATTTATTTTGTAGCTTTTGAGAACTTTGTTTCTTCGGATTGAATCTTCTGCCTTTTCTATTTAGCTTTCTAAATCTTTTTATCATGAGAGCAAGCTCTTCATCGTCCATATCGTCTTCAGAATCTGTGACATCAGAATCATCATTAGATTTCAACGCAATAGATTTCTTACCTTTGGGATCTTCATTTTCGTTGATTTGCTCCACTTCATAAGACTGAAGAGTGCCAGCCAATTCGTCAACAGATAGTGGCATGATTCTTTGTGTCTCCCTTATTGAAGTCTTTACGTGATTCCAATCCTTGGAAAGTCCACGCAGTAACTTGTTAACCTTCATGGGTTCAGAGATTGGTTGACCTTGATATTCAAGACCATTCACGATTTATGTAAAACGACTAAACATGTCAGTGATAGATTCTCCTGGTTTCATCTTGAATGCTTCATAATGACCGAGGGAATATTGATTTTGGTTTCTTTCACTCGATCGGTTCCTTCATAGGTGATGTGCAATCTATCCCAAACTTCTTTAGCTGTTTCACAAGAAGATATTCTGTTATATTCAGTAGGAGATAATGCACAATATAAGGAATAAATTGCTTTTGCATCAAGAGCTTGTCTCTTGGTTATCTCTTCTTGAGTCATTTCACTAGACTCAACAGCTTCTTTTCCTCTTTCTAAGACTATTGCAGCTTTAAGAATGATTCCTTTGTCTACCACGTCCCATTCCAGAGGATCCTTTGATCTTAGGAATGCCTTCATCTTGTTTTTCCATATACTGTAATCTTTTCCATCAAAATATGGCGGTCTGGTGTTGCTTTGCCCTTCAACTAGACCTGGAGCCAACATACTAGCCATGGATCTTTAACTCTGAAGTAAAAACACTTCAACTTAAATGAGTACACAAGCTCTGATACCAATTGTGAAAGCTAGTACGAGCACCTAGAGGGGGGTGAATAGGTGCGAAAACAAATTTTCGCAATGTAAAGAAAATGATTTCGCTTTTAAACAAATTATGTTTAACAATAGATTATGAAAAGGAAATTAGACTCTAATAATCAAACAGAGTTACGATCAAGGTAAAGAGCTTAGGGAAGAGAATAAGAACACAAAGTTTATAGTGGTTCGGCTTGATCCAAGCCTACGTCCACTCTTCCGCACTGACAGCCCATCGGCTGGATTTCACTAAGAATCAAAAGAGTTGTTACAGTATTGCTCTTCCTTGATTCCATAGTGTAGAGACTTTGCTACACTTCCTCAAGGTCTCACAAAAGTATAAACGCTCTTTTGAGTACAAGTTTTCGCTCAACAATTGAATTGATAAAGAACAAGGAGCTTCAGACTTTGGAATTCTTCTATCGTGCACACAATCGAATAACTGGAACATCTTCCTTATATACTCCTCCATGCCTTCATACCCGTTGGCACTTACCAAAGGAGTTCTTCCAATCTACCCGTTGGACAGAATTAATTAGGGAGATTTCGAGTTATTTAAGGAATATGACGATAGCCCACCAATCCTGCTCGCCCATACAATTAGGATCTAGGTTTCCATAAGTAGAACATTCGTAGTATGCTTCGCCAATCAACGGATCTAAATTATCCGAATCAAAACGAATAACAGATTCCAAGATGCTATCTCCAGCCGAGAGATCTTCTTCAGTTGATAGAATCAAATCCTTAACAAGATACTCAGTTCTGGATAAGTCTTCTTCGATGGTCTAGAAACTGTCAATGAGGATAGACTTTGAATCTTGAGTTTGGCGGTTCGGCAATCTTCAGACTTTGACTAAAGAGTCTGCAAGTCTTCAGACTAGACTGGTGGAAACGTTTTGTCATCTTCAAAACACACAAGGAAGTTTTCTCCAACAGAGAAACAACGGGGAGTTCGGCTGGGGGAAAGGTTGTACGCACGCAAGGGAGGGGGAAAGAAGAAGAGATGGAAGAGAGGGAGGCATGAGAAGTCAATGCTTTGGCCAATATGGGGCCAAGCAAAATATCCCATGCACTTGAGTGTTCTTGCCCCTAAAGTCTTCAGCCACAATGTCAAAGGATCCTCCAATGGCTAAATTCCTACCATTCTTCACAAACAAATCCATTTTGGAGGCCAAAAGTCCCCCTAGAGCAGCCCATCCGAATTTCCTCCATTTAATTTTGCCGAATTTGATTTTTCCGCAAAATTCCGGGCTCAATGGAATTTTTCCAAAAGATGAGACGAGGTCCTAAAAATAAATCGTGACACGCTCGAACGTTCAATTCCCGAAATCGAATTCAATTTCGTGGTTAAAATCGACCGGATGCGATTTTAGTACAACCTAACCTACCGGGTAGCTTTTAGGGATTTTAATGCGTTTGACCTGTAGTTGATAATTTTCGATCCACGTTTGTGCATCTCCAACTCGTAGACGACCCTCGGTTGTTGTAAAAATCTCAAGGTTTCAATTACGTGTACCAAGTTAGTGCTGTTCGACGCGAATTTTGCAATCAATCAGAATCACCTGCTATCCAATTACATGGTTCCGTCGAATCGACCTATATCCGATCACAATTCAATTATAACGGTGTCGTATTGACCCTTGCCGATTATTACAGTCGAGCAGTCGATTTCCGATCAAATTCTCGAGTTTGCCACGTTTATCCCTTAATAGCCTCACCTAATATGTTAGTTAACTCGTGAGTGGCCAACTCAGAGAAAAAGGACAATAGGCGCGTCGACGAAAAGCCCATTTCATATTATCGAAACGGGGTCGAATTTTCAGGATGTCACAATGTGTTCGAGTCTCTTTGCACATGTAAGACTGAGGAACTTGGGCAAATGGGCTCAGTAAAATTAGAGCAGAACAGGCATCAACCTCTAATTAAGCAAAATGATAGCTCAATGTCTGTCGGTGATTGATGATTATAGACGATTGACGTGGAACTATTGTGATGCCTATTTGTAATTCGATATGGCCACATTGGGTATTACAATTGATGATTGAGAAACAATGGCCACGTTGGGTATTACAATCAATGATCGAGAAACAATGGACAACAAGAACAAAAATGAAGACTGAACAGAAGAAATGATAAGGATGTTGTTCCTCCATCTTTTATAGGCTATATGCTAAGACACATCTGTTTGTCAGAATCTGGCACTGCCAACCTTCTTCGCAAAAGATGGCAGACACAAAGCAGCAGCATGGATCTGGCACAACAGGAGGCAAAGAGGTTTGCATTAACAAGACATCAAAATTTCAATTCACATAACGTGTAACATCTTTTATCCTTTTTACCTGAGAGTCGTAGAACTTAGAAGGCCCTTTAGCCACCCTATTGTTCCTGGTATCTAAAGGATTGACAGATTTCTCAAAGTCCATTGCCGGCCCGTCGCTGTAACAGAGCACAAATCCAATCGTCCCACTAATGGAATAAACAGTCGAAAATTCATTCTCCTCATCGTAAACTTGAAAAAAGGAGATTGCATAAATACTCGGTAAGAGTTCGATTTGATATCTTGAGTAGGAAGGAATTGAACACCAAGTATATCTCACTGAGCCCTTGGAGATTTGGCGACATTCGGCAATAGTATCTTCCAGTGTGAAGTTGTCCAGCCAAAAGCTGTCTGCTGGTGCGGACATGACTCCTCCCAGACGGAGCGCACAAGCCATCGATTCCAAGAACTCTTTATTCGCTAGTTCAATTGCAGTAGCTCCTGAATTTTTTTACACATGATTTGTGAATTATTTGAAATAAGTTGATGTATGACCTACCAATCCTATGAGATTTCTGTAATTTTGCTAGGTTATTCAATGAACTGGAGGCATTCTAAATTTCAAAGAGGGTGGGGGAGGTTATAGGCACTCGACAATACCCATACACTCAAATGCATCCAAAATGATCGCATAGTAAGTTCCTTAAGGAATGGCCTTCAGGAAAGCAACTCGTGCGATGTTGAAATTAAAGTATGTTACATAATCTCTCGCAACTCATTTATACTCATCATCGAGTAAGAACTGTAGAAGAAACATATACCATCGTTAATGTAGACTTTCACTTGCGGACCCACGTACCCAACTGCTATTTCGTAGAAGAATTGCTTGTAAACCTGCAACAGGACACAAGAAGTATATGGATATGCTATGGTCAACCCGAACCTTAGGATTTGATGAGCAATGAGAGGCTCAAGCTTGAAACTCTGGAAGGTTTTTGTAGTTTATTTTCGCTTACATCAATCAGCATTTGGTCGAGTTCACATATATCGATTTGTTCCACGGATGAGTGGCGAGATATTTCCCTCAGAATGCCTCCATCTCCGCCACCAACAAGCAGCACCCGTAAAAATATCAAGTGAGCACTTTAACAGCATAAAAACTTAAAAGATGAAAGCAGTACAAGCAGTTAGTCGAGTTGACAGCGTCTTGGATGGTATTTTTACTCGCGATGAGTAGAGAGATATCTTGTGGCTTTTGATATATAATCGCTTGTTCATAGTCAGCGAAGCATGGCAAAGTGGCAATTCTGGATGGTTAAATTCAACTGACGGAGAAGGATGAGTTTGTTTACCAAGAGATGCTCACGCATCTTCCCCGCTGCTCAATCTCCAACGCGAAGAAGGTGCTCTCTCTCTTTATTTCTATTGAAATAGTTTCTTGGGTAGGGGAAGTATCAGACCAAAGTCGATCTGATGTTTCATGTGATCTACTTACTGATTTTGGAAAATTAATGATTTGCTAAAACAATCTTCCCCAAGAAAATCTTTTTTGAGGTGGTGGCATATATACAAAGTTTGTGTAAGCTCATCAATCTTCATGATCCATCAGGATCCAATTTGTATCCTAAATACTAATAGCGTAGCCATTGCTTTGTCATATGTACTTCTGGTGTAAAATTGGAGAGCGATCATGGAAGGTAAGAAATCACCTGGAAAACAAGAAGCTCCTGATATTCGGACTTCCCATGAAACAACACCTTGTTCAACTAATAGAAGCGTAGCTCGCCTTCAAAACAAAAAATCACGAATATCATACTTTGACCACGTTGTAAATATTCATCTTTGATTCATATTATTAGTCTTGATGTGTGGTGATATTATTTAAGCAGTCCATGCATAAGTTTTATTAACTAAACGAACCAGTCTCTGGTGATGGGTTATACTTCTTTTCTCCTATAGTTAGTTGAGATTGCATTTCAATCCAAACTCGAGTATCAAACAATTTGCGTTTACCTCCTACAATGCAGCAATGTACGTGAAAATTGAAATTAGTTGTAAGATTTTATCTCCAAAATTTTACCGTTATCTAGACGAAGTACCAAGCAACTCGACCAATGTTGAGAAGAGAGATAAAAAAATGCCGAAATTGATTTGGAGTGGTGATCACATGCCCAACATAGATGCTAAGTTCCATCGCCAATCCCAAATCGGGACCATATGTTTCCACCAGACCTCCAAAGCTACAGACTACGTAACAGTATATATAATGTGATATCTTGACTCAACTATCGCTACATATCTGGCCATTCAGTCAAAATCACAGGATACCATTCTATTTTATTGTTCAAGCCCATTGTCCTGATCTCATCAACCATTTTATCAGCCATTCTCTCTGTGTAGACGTGTGTGATTACTTCACAGAAGCATTCGTTTTGAGTGCCTATTTATCTTCCAAGAGGGTTGGGCGAGCTAGCCTTTGGCAGTAGCATTTTGTTTGGTACACCATGTGTGTCCATTTGACAAGTTTTGACCAGCTATGAACCTAGAAGCTCTCGTTTGCTCTACTCTGGAAAATGGTATGAATAATCTTCTGGTTAATTTGATGTGACCACTAGCAAGAAAATGTTATTAGTAAGTATAATTGAGATAGTCTAGTACCCTATTGAACAGATTGCAGGGTTTGGAGTGAAGAAGGTGAACACACTCGCTAGGATCGTGGTTGGTCATTTCCGCAGTCCTCTCGTCTTTAGTAGGTTGAACTTCCAATTCCGTTCTGCTACAGTGGCATCTGTAACAAAGTATTCTGATCTGATTAAGTAATAGTTCAAGAAAAAATGGACATTGATGGATTCAGATCAGCTCTCAAACATTTCAGGAGTGAAGTAAAGCACCTGTTTTCATTACTATGATGGACGGCTCCCATTCATAAAGCACAACACAATGCAATCAGCTTAAAGAATGTCCCTGTTGCATCCGTATCCCAAATATTTTGTTCGGATCTCACATCATTGCCAAAATTACAATGAAGCTCCTGATCATTTAAAGCATCAGGGGCATGACAAATTTTCATCACCAAATGAAGAACAAACAGAAGGATGCAAATTCGATACGTAAAGACACTGACTGATGGTACAAACATGTGAGATGGATATAGGCATGATGGAAGATAAGCAAGAGGGGAACATGATTCCTACCAGATTTCCACCGTACAGGATGTTACTTTTGACAGAATCAAGGCCATGACTCCATCATCAGATTGAACAATCTATGTATTAGGACTCCAATTGACAAAGTGGAATATAGATCCTTGGATATTCATCATCTCAACATCAGTGTCCTGGATTTGAGAAAAGCAATAATCTTATGATGGTGCCTCCAGTGGCTTATTAATCCATGACACAATAAGTGGACATAAGCTACTAAAAATGCATTGAAAACCCATAAACATGAGTAGTTGCTATGATCAATCAATCTTAGAAGTGTTATTCGATATTGGTTGAATAAAGGGTATCAATAGGGGTTATATACATGCGGTCTACCTCTAACGAATACTTTAAGCTTTTGGCTTGAACTTTTGCTAACAATGAATGAAGTTCTGTTTTATTATGCATGAATGAATGGAAGAATCACATAATAAACATCCTATGCTCTAGGAAACCAACTTTAATGGAACTTGGAAAAAGGTAATACTCTATCTGCATAAGAACATGTTCATGTCATGTCAAGGATGAAGAGTCTTACTCCGTGACTGATGATAAATAATGACATGCAATGTCACGTACTTCGAAGGCATTCTTGAACACCCCAAACAACCTTTTATGTATTAATGCAAAAATAGAGAACACTTGTTCAACAAAAGCGGATTTGAACAGTGACATAATTATCTGCAACAATCAAATTGGACAAAACAAATGTCGCTTATTTTATGGTGGCAACGTCTAAAGCCTCCAAACTTAGCTCCAAAGATTGATCTTCTTCCTTACCATTCCACAATCAAGCTTCCCAAACAGTACAGATGGAGTTTTTGTAGGCAAATTGGAGAGAGACTCCATGATGGAACAATGCAGCACCAGCGATCGAGGGCACTGCTCAATCGTTGACCAACCTTCTTGCCCAACATGAGAAAAGAAAAACGTTGAAAAGCTAAGGAACAGACAATACGTTGGCCAAAGCAGTCTCCACCCCTGTATCAAACATAACCCATCCCCGCTGGAGACGCAATCCTCAAATTTATAGTTGAAGCAGCCAATGACCAGATATTTCTCAAGCACGACTCAACGTCAATCTTCGACACCTTTTGTGAATTGAAATCTTCGGGTAACTTAAAAGAAAAGCCACTTACTGTCAGATTCAATCAGCTCTGTACTTGGAATTTCGCATCGGTGTGGGCAACAGTCGACTAGCATAGAGTTTGTAACCTTCAAAAAGCAAGACCATTACATTATAGAGGATCCATACAGAGGATGACAGAATGAAAAGCAACCATGGAAATAGAAATAAATTTAATGGTGTTTCTGTTTTAACATTAGAAATCAAAAGGTACTTCCTGACCTTGGCAGCAAGACAAGAATTATTTTGCTATAATTGGCCATAAATGCAAAGTTTTGTGTTTTCTGAAGGTTTGAAGCACTCAATATTGAACAAAAGACATATTGCAAATGCTAAAAACAATAGTATAGATGAAAGTTAAATGCAAAAGTTCTTCCAAACACACCACAATGTCAGAGCCCGATAACCCTTGGTGAAAGAAGAAACCAATGGAGTTCTATTATCGCAGTTCAAGCTTTTGCATTTTCCCACGGTCAGAAGGAGATAAGGAGCAATTTGATTCAACTAGAAAGCTAGCAAAGAAAAGGTAAGGACAAAATGAAGAAGCCATATCATCATCACAACAATTCGGACAGTAGCATCCCTTTTTGTGTGAAATTAGTAGCCTTCAACACCATTTCACTATGTTATTAGCTAATGGGGATGAGTGAGGACATCCTCTTCCACATACTCATGGAGAAAATGCCACTTTGGATCATAGGTACAAACAAATGGTTCACATGAGATTGTTCATCTTTCCACTTCTCATCACCCCTCAAGGTGCTTCAAGATCTGAGAACTGGAAAGAAATGGCTATGAAAGTAGAACCTCATCAATCAAGGTAATCTTCCCGTTCAACCTGAAGTTAGTTCACATTAGTTCCGACAACTCTGCAATCAATTTCCACGCTACCTAGACAGGGTGATAAAATCAACCTAAACCTGTAATAGGCTCATAACTCCTAATAATCCTACTATACATGCTCTACGACTGCTCAGATAACATAAGGAAAATTCACCACCATTGACATGAAAAATAATCAAAAGCTGCTATAGTTATCTCGTTACACCATAGCAAATCAGTAGAAGAGAATAACCTAGCAGATCTTTGCACCTAACAGGAATCACAAGCTGATAAATATAAGAGGACAACTAAACATGCTTCGGTGAACATGCAAAAAAGCTCGAATTAGTTTCATTTCATTTCATCTCTATGTGCAGACATCGAACATCCAAACTCAGACCAACAATAGCGACTCAAAACCTGGAATCACAAGAATGCGCATGCACCAATCACGCCAACCAATGAATAAACCGATCAATCGGCGACAAGAATGAATTAATGTTAAAAGGGATCCAATCACCTGGACTCTCAAGATATGGCAACCCAAAGCAATGAAGACCCAACATGAAGATCCTTCCCCAGATTCCTCGCCTCCAACATTCCCTCTCTTGCATGATCACCCCCATCGTCGAACTCCAGCGTTGCTCCATTTCAAGCAATCGGTGAGTGGGTGAGGTTAGAAGTCGAATTCCATTTCTCAGCTAGCGGAGCATGTGAGCATGAATCTCACTTTCGAATTAGTCGCCCCAACGTCGTCCACCGGAAGAAGACAGAAACAAACCACCAGATGATGCTGGACCCCTCAATCTCTTCCTCTTCTCTCTGTGCTTGATTTCCACCCTCCTCCTCTTCTCACTCCCATCCCCAGAATCCCTCCTCGCCCTCATGAAGATCTGACCATAGCCCGTCGTGTGGTAAAAAGTCCGGAAATTTCTTGAGTGACTCGCACCCACGCCTATCAAAGTGCTCCAGGAATTTACTAGGGCAGCGAATTTCAACTAAACTTTGGCAATTCTTAACAATCAACCGCTTCAGATGCTCCGACTTTGAAAGGTCCAGTACTTGAATGTGCTTGCGCTCAGAGATGTTCAACTCTTCTAGGGATCCCAATTTTTCAAGGCCTTCTAACGCATGGAGATTATCTGCCATTTCACGGAAGACATCCCACTGTAGTTCATCAAACTTTGACCATGTGGATAGGGTCAACACTCTTAGGGATTTTAAATTTTCCAGTCCATCCAATTTCTTCAGCCCATCGTATCCCATGAGCGATAATTCCGACAAAAATTCCAAATCAAAAAGATTTGGCAACCTTTCCAATTTGGGACATTCAAAAACGTCAAGCTTCCCTATGCAGGAGGGAAGCTCTGGGATGCTTTGAAGAGACGTGCAACACCAAAGGAAGAGCTTCTTTAGATGCTTGAGGTGAGAGAGCGATGGCAGCTCATTGCTTCGACAGGTCAGTTGCAGGGATGATAAGCTAAAAGGAGTTTTTGGGAGTGACTGAAGGAAGTGACAGCCAAGTAAATCGAGGTGTTCGAGAGAAGAAAGCTGATCTAAGTTTTCCGGCAAGCCAGAAATTTTTGTCTCACGTAGACGAAGGGCCTTTAGAGAAGACAATCCACCTTTATCAACAAGAATTTGTCCTTCCAGGTAAAAGCATTCGTTGGCATCAAGCTCTTGGAGGCTTTGCAATTTTCCAAGAGAGCTCAGTAACCTTTTTATCGGGCTATTAGAAATCCTCAAAATTTTCAATTTGTTCAATTCCCCAATTGATTCAGGTAGTTCCTTGATCTCAGTACATGACAAGTCCAACTCAACCAACTCTCCCAACTTCCCAATTGAAGAAGGGATTTCTTTTATTGGAGTAAGGTCTATGACAAGTCCCTCCAAATTTTCTAGTTCACCCAGTTGTTCGGGTAACTTCTCGAGACTCTTACAAAGGCTCAAGTTCAAGGAAACGAGACGCTTGACATCTCCAATGGAAGGGTCGATTTCCTTTATATTAGAACAACCTTTCAGGATTAGCGTCTCTAAATTTTTAAACATGGAGAGATTAGGGGTGCTCTTTAATCCTAAGCAACATGAAAGATTGAGAACTTTCAACCTCTCCATCTACAAGAAAGAAACATATTCCAAGATTAGCAGTTAGAAATAGAATGATTTATCATCAAATGTAACAAAAGAAAAAGACCTTTTTCATCTTTACCTTAATTGAACTCCATCCTCTCCAATTTTCACTAATACTATTTCCACTAAAGTAATCACTTGATAAATCAAGTACAACTAATTTCTCCAAATGAAAGTTCGTTGCCTCAAAAGAGTCGCGACATCTCTTCCACGTTAGCCATCTTAATTCAGCAAGTGATCCTTCGAAATCTCCATCAAAATCCACGTCTTCCACATGAAGGAACTTCAAGTTAGGCATTTTTTTGAAGCTCTCTCGCTCCATGAACTCTTTGGAGCCCATTTCATCCAAACGTAGTGCCTCAATATTTTCATTTTCCTCCTATAAAAAATAAAATAAAATTGAGGATTGTAAATACCATCCACCCTCCTTTTGTTAGTATACTCTGCATGTTATTGTGGCCAATGCATTTTGTCTACACTTATAGGGAAAAAGAAATATATCCAATCTTCTACAATTATATGATCATGTAATATGTCGATCTTCACTCGCATGCCCCAAATTTTGATGTTTTGTGTGAATTTCCTATATGAAATTAGTCTAGTTTTCTTATAGATTTTGAAATTAAATCTCATAACATACGTAGTATTGACGACTAACTATATATGGTGTCCCTTTGACATATGTAAGAACTATTACATATTTCAAAAACAAAAAGTACCTAATTAGACTTATGCATTCATAAAGGATGACAACTCATTACCTTCTTTTTCATAAAATATTTTTGGTTTTGGGATATGGTTGGAAGGAAACAAGAATTTGGTTAAACTTGAGTTCTCATTTTTGGATATTCAAGCTCAAACCTCAACAACTAATCCTTAGACTAGGAAGAAAATGTCTAATCAATCATAAACTTACCAATTTTACTTATTTAGTCTTAGACCTTTGCATGAAATTCCAACAAAGTCTTTCTAGCCAATTTTTGTAGGAAATCGCTAAGGTGACGATGTGCCATATAGGATGGCCGAAAATAAATGGATCACCATATTGGCGATTTCTGGCAAAATTGATTTGGGATATTACATTGAAATTTTGGGGAAATTTTTAATACTAAATTGACAAAATTAGTAAGTTCATGATTGAATTAACATTCGTATAATAAGTTTATGATTGAATGGATAATTTTCCTCTGAGATGAGCATACTATTTAATTAGTCATCATTGAATTTGCCATAATTAGTCATAAAATTCGACCTTGTTATAGGAATTTGTTTGTGCATTTTTGCGTTCACCCAATCATATAAAAATATATGAATTAGCAATTATTATTTTTTGCTTCTTTAGTTATCTTATTCGATAAGTTAATTATCTGATTTTTCTTCCCTAATACCTAAAAATAGATTTTTGTCACTTCTCTTTGTTAGTGCGTGCGTGCGTGAAGGCACAATTAATCCTTACTTTACAGAATAGAAGTGGATATCCTATTAAACTAAGGGCAAATACAAGGAGATTACAATTTCTTTCACCTTTCACTATTCCGTCACGTGCTTTCGACAATAATTTGATTTCTTAATTTCGATCTTTTCTTTTTCAATTTTTGGTTGAAAGTTACTTTGTATGAATACCTACAAAATCATATGTTAGTTGTTATTTAGTTTCTTCTATTGTAATTAACTTGTAATTAACTGTTATTTAATTTTGCACCATATTGAATTATGTGCATAGCCCCAGTATGTATACTAGGACATATTATGAAAACGGGGTAGAATAGCCTTGTGTTGTCACATCACGTATCAAAATCCTATGAGTTCTATGAACACGATTGATCCATGATGCACGTGCAAAGCTCATAATTGAAATTAAAAAACGTGAATTATGCCACTTCCTCTATAAGTAATGTACCTTGAACAATCTTCCAACAATCTTTTTCATGTTATTTGTTAATTTGACTATAAGTTGGCACTTGGTATAGGCGACAGTAAAAGAAAAGCCAAAGTCGCAATAGAGATATTGAATTTATTTTCTCTAAAATTTGACAGTCCTTTAAGGAAAAGAAAAATAAGAGTTTTCTATTTGTTGTTGATTAAGAGGCATCCAAATTAAGTAATGTTGTTTCAAGTTATCAACCAACCCAACCATGTTAATAACAAAATTATGCATTTCTAGATTGCTCAAAAAAATTGATATATTTAGAGGTGCTTCTTCAATTATGTTTTTAACATTCACTAAGTAATGCAATTTAAACTAAATCTTTAATTTTCTTTGTATTAAGCACATGCACTTCTGCATTTACATTATCATATCGGATTTACATCGCGCACTTGCATAGTAAATCCTACAAAACAATTGTATAGATTCGTCATACATATAAAACCATTGCATAACATCTTATTACTTGAAATTGAACATAATCTTAAGTTGATAGCCAATAGTTGAGGTGCAAATAATTTAATTGAAATCTTTTTGTTGATAAAAAGTAGAACCTACACACGAGCAAATTGCACGTATTCGCAGTTGGAAATTGAATATAAAATAATGTATTTGATTCTTGGAGAAGGAGATTATCACATATATCATATAAAAGTAAAATTTCAAGAGTGAAAAAGGTGGATAACATGTGATCCATGTATTTATTCTCAAACTGATGTACTTCAAAAACTATATTGCTGATATATTTTGGGAAGATAAAATGAAAGACAACAAAGTAATGATTGGCAATAAAGTTTTTGTTGTTTGGTTGAATAACATAGATCAATCGGCATACAATCATAAAGACTCATGCGTTTTAGAATGTGATGAACCGGATCTGTGAGTGGCATAAGGTAAATTTTCAAACCCCTGTGATGCTTGTTTTCAACAAGTAATATAGTAAGAAGGACTAACAAATCTGCTAAGAAAAATGTTAAAACGACAAAAGAGCAAAACCCTCTTCTGAGCCTCATAATCACTAGTGCAAACTTTTCATGGACTAAAGGCCAAAATTGGATGTAGCTTTTAGCAAAAAAATGCTAACAACATGTTGATAATTGTCCAAGATATAGAGAAAAAGAACAACAATAATTTGAGGGACTGCCACTAGAGAATGTGGGGAGACGCAGAAAGTATACATGATTGTTACCTTGCGTCTTAGAATTTTCATGGTTTCCACGTCCCATGGTCTGCTCCAATGCCAAGGTTTCACATCTTCTGGACGGGCGATAGCTCTTCCTAGATCTCTTAATTGATCATGCATTCTCAATCGATCCTTTTCATCAATTTTTATTAACGAACGGTTAATCAGTACTTGCAATCCGGTTATTGGAAAAAATTTGAGATCCTCCCATAGGTAAGTAGCAATATTTTTGTTAGTTCCAATGAAAACACATGCAATGTCTAGAAATATATGTTTCTCCTTATTTGTTAATGTATCAAAACTTATCCTCAATTTTCCTTGTACAATCTCATTAGGTGCATTCCTCAATTTCTCGAGCATCTCTCTCCACACCATTTGATCTTTTACTCCATTGAGAAGTGAACCTATAACCATTAGAGCTAAGGGAAGCCCTCCTGTGGTGGCAACAATATCACCAGAAAGTGTTGCGAGATTTGTGGGAAGTTGTTCCTCTTCAAATGCATATCTACTAAACAGAAGCAAAGATTCTTCGCAGTTCATTTCTTTGAGTTCATACATTTTATATTCAGACTTCAAGAGGGTCTTATCTCGACATGTAATAATGATCCTACTACCCGACTTGAATTTGCAGTCTCCAATCAAATTATCAAGGTGGTCTCGACAATCTACATCATCAAGAAGAATAAGTACCTTCTTTTCACAACTTGATCGGATCATTGTAATCCCTACATTGGAATCACGCACTCTACTTTCAAGATTTTTTGTTATATCCGATATCATTAGAGATTGGACATACTCCATGCCCCTGTTTTTAATTGTTTCTCTAATATCCTGGAGAAAGCTGCGGGACTTAAATTCGTTAAAAAGCTTATTATAGATGATCGTAGCCAAAGTTGTCTTACCGATGCCGCCCATCCCCCAAATCCCAATAATTCGAGTGTCTGGGCAAGCAATATCCACCAACTTCATGACCTCAGCCACACGATCCTCAATTCCAACTAGGTTCACGGGAAGATGTGGCTGAAAATCATGTTGCTGCTTGTGCACTATTATTTCTACGAGTTCATTTACTAATTCCCCTTCACACCTGTCAAACAACGCAATACATGAGAACTTATTAATGGCTCCACAAAACAATGATTAAGGATGATAAATAGAAAAATTCTTTCGACAAGGATCTATTAGAAGAAGGTAAACGAAGTACCCATCAGCAAATTTCTCTGATTCAAATACTCTAAGATCAAGTGCTTTTGTTAGAGCAATAGGCCCTTGTTGCTTGACCTCCTCATCAAAACGATGCTCATGGATTCGAAAGGCCTCTCCAAAGCTGCCCCCTAGGTGTCGCACATCCTTGGGTGTCACCTTGTAAAGCACAGGCAAGACTATTTGTCCTCTACTTTCCTTGCACTCCATAATATGAATGAGCTCGCGGAGGCACCATTCGCTAGCAGCATAATTTTCAGAGATGATTGGAATTGAAACCTTAGAGCACTCGATTGCACTGAGGAGATTTGCAGCAATGTCCTCACCGAAGGGGAGGTTCTCATCATCTCTGAACACGAAGTTTGGATGGAACTTCAGGCCCACATCTTTGAGTCTATGGTAGAGGTGATCAACGAAGTTTTTGCGAGTATCAGCGCCTCTAAAGCTCAGAAATATGTGGTAATTGTTTCCAATCACAGAGGTGGTGGATGAAGCAGATGGCCAAGAATTCATGCCGCACTGCGACCGCAAATTGATCTTCTCCATTGAGTCCGAAGAGGGAAGAAGAAAATTCTCTTTGCTCTCGCCCTCCCCGGACTGTAATTCAAACAATTCTTCGAGGAGGTCGGGTCTTGGTTGCTTCGACATGGTTGGAGTCGAAGCTTCGGTGAATTCAGCTCGCTTGCGTTGTCCAGTCTTGGGAAGAAGAAGAGTCTCTTCGCTCTCGCCCTCCTCCGACTGTAATTCAAACAATTCTTCGAGGAGGTCGGGTCTTGGTCGCTTCGACATGGGCGGAGCCGAAGCTTCAGTGAATTCAGCTCGTTTGCGTTGTCGGGTCATGGGAAGAAGAAGAGTCTCTTCGCTTTCGTCCTCCTCCGACTGTAATTCAAACAATTCTTCAAGGAGGTCGGGTCTTGGTCGCTTCAACATGGTCGGAGTCGAAGCGTCGGTGATTTCAGCTCCCTTGCATTGCTGGGTCGAGGGAAGAAGAAGAGTCTCTTCGCTCTCGCACTCTTCCGACTATAATTCGAACAATTCTTCGAGGAGATCGGGTCTTGGTCGCTTCGACATGGTCGGAGTCGAAGCTTCGGTAAATTCAGCTTGCTTGCGCTGTCGCGTCAAGGGACGATCTTCCGTTTCAGTTCACGATGTCGCTCGCTCTCTCGCTCTCTTTCTCTCTGAGGCTCGACTGTTATGGATAGTTTTGAGCAGGAAAATGATTACTCAACTATCTCTGCACCACGTTTACAGCGTGGCTGGCGAAGAGGAAGAAGGGACAGGAGGAGGCGAGGCATGATTACTCCTCGACTATTATGCATAATTTAATCTGTCACAGTACGTTGGTCGTTTCATATAATTTCATATGTTCACACTGGGAATCTGGAGATGCCTTCAAATTGACTAAAAGACAACTGCTCACTCGTTGCCTTCTTGTGGTCAAAACTCCTCATCCTCGACGTAAGCTTCTTGGTAATATCCGACGGAAAATCATTCCATTCGCTGCTCCAAGCGCGCCTTTCCTTTCCACTTCTTGGAGATTTCCTCTTACGCGTCTTCTTCGGCCAAAATAGAGAGCAGAAAAGGCACAGTATCAAATGGTATAAGCAGCTTTTCGCAGATTTTGAAATATGACCCGTTTATAGTTACAGTTTCAAAGCTTCATTCGCTATGAGTTAAGCCAATTTTGGAAAGTCTCCGTTACTCCAATGGGAGTGTCTAGATCCCGAAGCGTGTGTTCCGCCAATCTTTGCCTTCCTCTGCTAATAACTACTACCTACAAAAGGGATCCTTCCAAGGTCCTCAGGCAACGAAAATGGAACGGGATTCGGCAAGCATGTTAGCCGTTTGATTAGGAGAGGAAGCTGTGCACTTTCAGACGCATTCTATAAGCTACTTGGTCAGGTGGTCCAGTTAGGAACATTTTGGGAAAACTACAATCCTCCATTAAGAATAAGTTCCTTCAAAGTCTCTAGCACTAGAGACAAATTATCATTCATAAAAAGTTACTAATGATGGGAGCCTCGATGTCACTAGCACTCGTGTAGAAGTATGATCTCATTCTCATATACAAATGTTATCTACTAGCTATAGATATATCCCTCATTGATACAAGCAAAATGAGACAAACCATGCTTTGATTGCTTTCATTGGTAAAATTACTAACCATAAATATCGCAAAAGGTATGAGTGTCTGGGAAAAATCACCATCTGACACGTACTTTATTTAAATGATAATCATCCAAAGTTATGCCTTTCAAAGGGTAAAATTGAAATGATTCTTTTATGGCTGTCTTCCAATCTTTTATGTATGTGATTCACACGTTAAATCTTGTGTGCTCGTCTTTTAATATACTCGGAAAAGAAGGAAATGAATTTTTCCAGTTTGTTTAGACAAAAGGAAAATTAGGTGGGTTTCATGCACTGTACTCAAAATTAACGCAACTAGAAATTTTAAACTTGGTTCTTATCATATTTTAATCACAATGATGAAGACACATTGTAGAGTTGGCAAGAAAAGGACCTGCGCAGCGACATCAAATTGACTTTAATCTGCTTTTTATCCCGCTAAAGTCACATCAATTTGACTTTAATCAACTTTTATCCCGCTAAAGTTACATCAAATTGACATCCATTAATATTTTATCCAGCTAAAGTTACAAGTTCAATCAAATTGACATCTATTAATTTTTCTTATTCCAAAGAGTAGGTACCAAAAGTTAGGTATGACCGATTGAAGTCTTTGTTTAATGTTTTATTTTGAGCTAACTTATGTATGACCGATTGAAGTCTTTGTTTGATGTTTGAGCTAACTTTCAAGCTGTCGTTCGGTGGCCATTAAATAATTACCAAAAGAAAGAACTGTATCTTCCTTGGGATTTCGAATCTTCATAATTTCTGTTTTTGTTGACTGATTTGATCAGTCACATTTGTACCCTTCAAACCCAGGTGAGCACTCAGCACTTGCAGTAGGAGGATCATTTCCCTTTGGACATCTCTCTTCTCTCGCAAACCTCGCCTTAAATTCTTCAATTCAATATCTCTTTTATTTTGCGAAATAGTATCTCAAATTGATTAAGAAAATAAAGTATTGCTTTGATTGATTGATGAAATGACTATTATGTCTACTTAGATATAACTTATTAATTTATGTTTGGGAGAAAGTTGAGATAGGTGAACACCGCATTTAGTCAAAACAATAATAGAATATAAGGGTTCAAAGAATTTCTTGAAAATAATGGATGCATATGGAGTATAAAAATGGGGCAATTTCAAAATTGGTCCCCAATATTCTTGATGAAAGTTCAATTTGATGACTGAACTTTAATTTTGTTTGATTTGGCTATTTATTCTTTGAATCAGATCAATTTAATTCCTCTAATTAACTTGGTCATATTTAGGGGTGTGCATGGTCCGGGTGGGCGGTTCCCGACCTAGAACCGGGAACCGCCCGCTAAGGACCGGTTCCGAAAAATTGGAACCGGGATCCACCCGTTTGTTGCATGGATCCACCCGGGAACCGGACCTCCGGTCCGGTCCGGTTCCCGGGTGGATCCATGAAACCGATCTTGACGCGAAACAATTTTGGTTTTCAACATAGAACGACTACGTGACATCAAAGCAAGCCAAAGAAAGAAAAACCAAATTTAAGTACGTGGAGATGCGGACGGCGGGAGAAGTAATTTTTAATAATTTTAGTAACCGAGGAAGAGACAGAGAGAGAGAGAGAGAGAGAGAGAGAGAGAGAGAGAGAGAACCGAAGACAAAGGGAGTGAGATGAGATCTAGGGTTTCTTTTAGTAAGTTTTTTTTTTAATATTAAAAAGGTTCCGGTCCGGTCCAGGTGGGCGGGTGGGCGGATCCGCCCATGGAACCGGGAACCGGACCGGTTCCCTCAAGAACCGCCGGTTCTGGGCAATTCCGGTCCGGTTCCGGGCGGTCCGGGCGGTTCCCGGGTATTTTGCATACCCCTAGTCATATTGACACTTGACATGATAATCCATCTCCATCGGGAGACCCGCGATCGCTAGCCTGATTGGGCTGTCTAGAGCCACATCAGCGAAACCTAGAAATCAAAGGAAGAGAGAATTGGGGGAGGGAGAGAGAGCTGGGCGATGGTGCTCGATTCCCAATTTTAAAGCAATATAGATATTAGAGTAAGTTGATCTTAAAATTTATCGTAGTATGCATGTCAGGAAATGAGTTCATTACTTTTCGTTAAAATAAAGTGATGAAGTTCGTGAACTTAAATCAAATCTTAACGGACTTGCTTATCCATGGCATGTGATGTAATACAAGTACATAAAAATCTTTCAAGACACTAGATGTCTCGGGTACATGCTCATATTGATGGCCATGGAATGGTAGGGCTGGACGGTGATAGAGATGTCAAAGTTCGATCCCAGCAAGAAAGGAAGAAAAGGGTGATTTCCAGTTTCATAATTTTGCATTTCCATAAATTTTGTGATGATCATATTTTGATTTTTATAAGACATGAAATATTATTAAAATTTCAGAGGAAAATTCATATAATAGATGAAACAGGCTCAAGCGATATGCAGCGAGATATTTAGGACGCGCATGATAACCGTTCTATTTTTGTTCAAGAATTATTTTTCTCTTTCAGATTGTTTCTGGAATAGAATTCCATTTGATAATATAATTTCATTTTTTTATTTTCTCGAACAAATTTTTAATCTAAAAATAGGCCCGGAACATTAGTGAGAAGTAATTTTTTTTTTTACTTTTCTATTTCTGGAATAGAAATGAGAAAAACTATTCTCATAGCTTGTCCTCTCTACTAGCCGACCACTCACCCGTTGTCGCTCGCTGTCCACCACCGCTAGTTGCTATCTATCGTCGCTGTCCACTGCGCACCACTCAAGAGGTAGAAATTTTGTGTCGTTTTGTGTTCTTATCAAACGTGTATTTTTGCTCGAAAACTTATTCAGAAATAGAAAATAAAAATAAAAATCTATGGACAAGCTCTCAGGGAATAATCTCTTTCTTATTTCTGCCTTTCTTTCCCATGACGACTAGGAACAGGCAAATATTTCTGTTATAAAAATCAATTTCTGGACAGATCGATTATCATTCACACCTTTACACTTTACCCACATGGAAAGCCTCTCTATTTTCTCCGAAACTGAACGCCGGGCAGCAAACCCACTTGGTTTAAATGCTGAATTGTTTGGTTAATTTGACTTTAGTTGGCTCTTGAGATTCGTTTGGTTGCTTAGATGAAATCCTTTGGAAGATAAAATAATCTTCTCTTCGCATGTGTTTGGTGTTGGGGGGGGTGGTGGGGGAATTTTCCTTGGGAAGTATCTAGAAGGAATTAGAATGAAATAATATCGATTCATACAGATACAAAGAAAAAGGGGGTATGCTAGTGATATTCTTGGTTAAGTGCAAGGAATGTCCATAATTACAATCTTTGCAAATCGTCAAGGAGGAGTTTGCAAAGGTTCTAGTAAAAAAATGTCTCGAATTTTATCACATAAAAGGAGCCCAATTTAAGTAGGTTTTCTAGTTTGATTAAATTTCTTCATTTGAGTGATTTTAAAGCTTGAGTAAGTTTCCTAAAAGGGATTTCATATTTTGGATTCAAATCTTCCCTATATAACTAGTTCGTCTTTTTCGTGAATTACATTTAAGAGGAGTTTTAGGTGTTCAAGCCTACTTAATCTTATGGTAATATTCATATTCTTTTGTAAGATTGAAAAATTATTTTGCGACGAAATGCCGTGTTGGTTATTGAGTGTAATGGGAACTGGGAAATATTGAGAGTATTTTGTAAACTCCATTATATTACTTAATTTATATTGAAATGTTGTGTTGTTTTCCTTGTGGATAAGTCTCACCGACTGAAAAACATAAATCCAGAATTCAATTTTTTTTCTTAAACCTTTGGGTAAAATTTTAAAGTAATCATTCTTACCTTTTTCATGTGCATATTGGGAATCTAGAACGTATTCAAATATTGACTAAAAAATTTGATTGTAAATTGACTAAAAACAATTCCTCAGTTGTTGCCATCTCGATCCTCACTCCATGCTCTCGATGTCTGCTCTCAACTGGCCTTAACAATCACCCCTATTATAAAAAAAGAAAAAGAAAAAGAGAACATAATAACTATATATATTGCCACTATAATTATATTACTGTGATCACAAGAAATAATCATTCAAGAAGTATACTTAATCTTTATGAGAATAAAATATTTTCGTAATATTGAAAGTAATTATGTCCCTTGAACTAGAGCTGAAAAATATTTGGTTCAATTAAAGTTGAAAAATAAATGGAATTTAAAAAAAAAAAAAAAAGTTCAGATAGACATCACTCTTGAAAAGTGTCACCTATCACTCAGTCATTGAAAGTGTTTTGAAGAACCACTTTTTCATTTATCTAATAAGAGAGTTTCTCTCTATCCATTTTAGATCTAAATCATATTCCATTTTATTATCTTAATTCATAGCTCTAAGAAATTTTGCTCTCTCTGTTTTTTTAGAAGTGCAAGCACATCAACAATATGCTTTTAATTAACAAAAGATACTAAATTAAATTATTGGACAGTCATGTTCTTACTAACTTTTCTTTGATTTTTGTCCAAAATGACGTTAGCATTATGGCTTTGCAATTTTTTTTTTTTTAAATGAGACAACCAATCATAATGCCTGTACATAGTAACTTCAATTCAGTCGATCATTCCAACTTCCCAATTGAGTTGAGGACATGGTAGAGACGACAACCACCATTACATTACTAAAAAGCATTCATCAATTATTTTTCTCCTCCGGCCCTACTACTCTTCTTTCCGAGTCTCCAAGGCCATGTGAAACTCACTGATTGCCTTCAGCTGTCCAAAAGGAAAAGGAAAGAGCTTAAAAGCATCCACATCAATCAGTCTGTTCTCCGCATCGTCCGCGTTGCCTTTATTCCTCTAATTCAAGTCTTTTGCAAGGAGTGGGTGGGATCTTTCCATTAATTATTTACCGGAATTCTTGTCTTCCACAGAAATTATTGTTAGTAATCAATGTGGATTGACATTAGCTAATTTTGTTATCATTTTATACAACCGCAATTTTCTTAATCCGTGATCCGCCTAGGAGGATCATTTAATGTTTTAATGGTTGTCTCTCTTTAGCCATGGCATTTTTTTTTTTTGGGTAACCGAGGACTCCATCACAGGCCCTCCATGCCTAGACGGCACCGAAGGGCCGGACCCCTATACCATGGGGAGACTAGCACAGGAACACCATGGCCCCCCACTTACAACGCTAGAAACTGCAGGTTTCGAACTCTTGACCTCGATGATAAATGAGAGACTCTCAACCAACACAGTTACCCACGGTTGGGTGCCATGGCATTGCATTGTATCTAAAAGCCAAGAAGAAAATGAAAGAAAGAAAAAGAAATCAATAGCTATATTCCCATGGTCTTCATAAATGTTATGATATTTCCATTCAAATACATTTTGGCTTATAATTTCTATAATAAAAAAAGTAGAATCTTTTTTATAATTTTTTTTAGGTTGATTTTTCTTTTATTTTAATTTCCTAATATATAGATATTACTATATTTAATTATGAAAACATAAAACATAAAAGCTTGAAAATTTTATCTATCTGAAAAATTAGGAGAAATATTTAGATTACCATAAATACGATTGTTGGTAAATAAATTAATATCTTCTTTAGATATCCATATGAAAACATTTATTCTTAAAAAAGCAGCTATATCAACCTTGTAGAACCCAAAATGAGGTTATACTTTTACTATTATAGAGATCATGAACTAAATTATATTTAAATAGAATTATCATGATATTTATAAAGATAATAAAGGCAATAGAAAGATAGTAGATATTTTCATTGATTACAGAAATTGATTGAATGGAAAGATATTATAAAGTCCGGGCAGTAGTGTGATTAACACTTATTTGACCTAACGAGGGACAAGACTAAACAAATTGAAAGCTTCAGAAAGTAGATTGAACATTTAAGAATAGTTTAATGATCACTTTAAATATATAAAAAAAAGTCCCTTTGGATAGTAGCATTCAGCCATGGGTAGGGCCGCCAATTTATGTGGCGTGAAGACTTCTTGTTTGCCGATTTCAATGGAACGAGATAACTCTTGGAGATATTATGGCCCGCCTCTATGTGCATAGTTCCGTTCAGTCTTATCAAAATCTGAAGCTAACGTTTGTCATAATCAATATGCATTGTTTGAGGACCTTTTACCCGATCCAATTAATGTAGGATACCGATATTGTAGATGATATATATGATCATAAAATGTTATGGCTTTTTTTTTTTTTTTAAAAGTGAAACATCTATAAGTTGGCAAAAACAAAAAAAAAAAGTGAAATATCTAAAAGTGAACATAAGTTGAAAATCGAGTGCCGGACACCTGAAGTGTCAAAACTTGACATGGAGGGACACTTAAGTGCCAAAATCGAAGCAAAATAAATCACTTAAGTACTAACAGCAAGAAAATTCGGCCAAAATACTGACGTGGCAATTTTCCGGCAAAATAAGTGCAAAACAGCATTGTTTTGCATGCTGACGTTGCTAGATAAATGCAAAACGACATCGTTTTACTGCTGACGTGATAAAAAAATTAATATAAAAATTATATATATAAAGAGGCCAGGGAGGCGGCTAAGGGCTGAAACTGCTGCTTTCCTTATACTAACGAGCGAATCAGAACAAGCCATACCCATAGTCTTTAGCAAAACTTCATCAAAAGAACCATTGTAAAAAGATGTCAACTTTGTGACCAGATTAAGTGCAGCCTTCCTCACTACTGCCTTCTCATCCAGACACCGAATCTTCAAAAGATTATTTATAGTGGCCTCTGTCTTCTGACTAACTCCATCTCCAATTTCCAGTACTTCCTTCAGAATCTTGCAACTCCTATCATCATTTGTGAAAAACCCTACCAAATGAACTAAGTTTGATAAAGAGCGTGCTCTAATGGCTGAGTTCGAATCGGAACCACGCTTAATCAAGACCTGCAGACATCTCAATCCCCACGGATCATTCACTTCATTTGCCTGAACACCAAGTGGATCTTTCAATGACATCACAATTGGAACAATAAGATCAACAGCCAAGAGCCTAAAACTACTTTTTCCTTCTGTCATCTTCACCACATATTCCACAAAGCTGACCTGATCACCATATTCCAGGGCTCTAAATATCTCCATTATTGACTCCACTGCCGAGGCACGAAGCTCGGACTTCTCTGGGGCCTTCTGGACCAAATATTTCGGCAAATTTACAACAGCTTTCTTTACGCCTTCGCACTGTTTCCCCGCATCCACCATACAGTTCGTCACAAAACTCAAAGCAAACGTCCTCACTTCTGATTTAGCTAACATAATCAATGGAGATAAAGATTTCAAGACCTCTGCAGCAGAATTAGCCTGGTCTCCATGCTCGGGCCTCAATGCTGCTCTTAAGAGCTGCGAACACAAGTTCGTTAGCTTGCGATGAACACTCGGGTTACAGAAAGAATCAGGCACCATCATTGGAAGTTCAGCTACGGTATGTACTAAAGACTTCAAACTATCCGGAAATCTATCCAAATGAATCAAATCCATCACCAAAACCAGCTTCTCCAGCACAGCGAAGAAAAGCCTTTCATCGATCTCGCCCTCCTCGACACCATCATTACCAACGCCACGCAAATTCCTAGATCCCGAGCCTCGCCTCCCACCTTTCCTCTTCGATTTCGCCGGAGCTCTCGCGCCACTCCCAGAATCTTCCTCGGGAGCCGCCTGCCGAGACCTGACGGACTTCCGAAGGGAGTGCAGGAGAGAGACGAACGCCATCGGAGCGAAGAGGCTCAGGACGGGAGCGTTCGGGGACAGGAGCAGGGACAGGTAGACGTCCGACGCCAAGAGGGAGAGGCGAGGGTTGCCGCCGGAGTCCATGGCCGAACCGATGCACTGCGAGAGGGAAGACGGAGGGAGGTTCCTCGAGGCGAGTTCCTCGAAGAACCGGTAGAGGAGGTCCGGATCGCCGGCGCCGACGAGGCGGCGCAGGTCCGAGAGCGTCGATTCGGGCACCGCCGGCGGCGGCGGCGGGTGGAGGAGGGAGGATGAGGCGGCCGGAGGGGGCCGGAGCTCGTCCAGGTCGGCGACGATTCGCGATAGGGTTTCCTCCATGGCGGTGGCCGGAGCTCGGAGGATCGTCGTCTTCTCCCGCTTCTGATTTCTTCGAACTTTTCAACTTTCCCGCTCTCGGTGAAGATTGACTTTTTTTTGTCTGGTTTTCTTGGGAAATGAATTCCCATAAATAACAAAATTTAGCTAAAAAAAGTTTAAAGAAAAAAATCTCTAAAATTATTAATGACTAAAATTCAGATAATTATAATATAGAAAATGATATTTAGTTGATTTAATTCTTCTCTTACATTTTAAGTTGATTTTTCTTTTATTTTGTTTACTTCAATTTACAGTCGCATTTTATTGAATTATCCTCTCATTACTATTTTTCCTTTTTATATGTGTTTAAAAACCTAATGTTAAATATAGCTTTCTAGTGTAAATATTATAAACTGTCATGATATCTTCATCACCAGCGCCTTTAATTAAATAGATTTTCTCGACCAATCTTGTAATATTTATTTTTCCATAAATCCAATGACTATAAAAGGAACTCAATGTAAAAAAAACAAACAAGGAAGTTCAAACATATCCAATTCAAGAAGAATTTAATATAATAACTAAAATACAATGTTCACGTACCATTTACTGGTGTGCAATTAAAGCTAAAAGATATTGAAAAACTCTTTTTCAAAAAATTAAAGTGACTTGTTTTTTGATGTATAGATAAAAGAGGTAACTCATTGTGTACGTGAAAATGTTAAAAGAATTCACAATTTATATTCTCCGTATACCTAGTATTTACTTTTCTGATATATCAATTCTTGGTTATTATTTTCCTATTCTCTAAAATTATGAGATATGAAATCGAACACGTTTAAAACTAGCATTTGACTTTTAAAGGACTTGGCTAACATTCGATATTTACGGCTGTATCTCAATTATTTGAAACCAATTTTTCACGTTTTGAAGCTAATCCTCTTGTTGCCCATCCTAAACAAAAGAGAATTTGTGGTACTGGTAGCACCATTACCATACGATTTGTAACGGTACCATTATGGTAGCCAATCTAAAAAACACAATCAACTAGTGAGAGAAAAAGTATAACTGAAAGACTAACATTGAAATTTTCTAAAAGTCGAGGAGGGACAGTTTTTTAATTAAACAAAGAAAAAGATAGATGGATGATTTTTGATTTTGGACAAAACGATATCAAAATCTGAGTAAAACCCTATTCTAACAAATTCCTATCAATTATTTGAAAAACGATGTTAAGATATGAGTAACACACTATTCTGATGAATGATTTGACTAACTACACTTATTATTCGATAATACAACACCCATGTATTAACAAATAAACTCGTTTATAGCAAACGTTCATCTTCATCGGTAACACGTATTATCCGAGCACATGACTTGAGCATAAAACTTCATAATTTCGTTCCGACCAAGGTATGTGAGAATCGGTTTTTGTCAAACCCTATAGCCTTCGATTTCCATATAAATATATAGCTCAATAATTTATCGATCGAATCTCATAATTCAAAATCAACATAACTCCATATTTAAGATGCAACTTCGAAAGTTGCTCCGATTAAATGAATAAATAGGCATGAATACTTACCTATCGTTGCAATTCGCAGTTGAATTAGCTTGTCGGGTGTCCGGATCGTGCACGTGCAAAAAATCTCTTCTCGCTCTCCTTGCCCCCTCCTTTCCCCTTTTTCCTTTCTCCACGGTCACGGCTTCAACACTTCAACGAGTAAAATCTGCGGAAGAAAATGAGGGTGGGCTGTGGGCTTTAAGAGACATGGCTGGGTTGGGCCCATAAAAAATGGGCTGGGCTATATAATGGGCTGGCTTAAAAAGACCTATCAGTCGGGCCCATATATTACACTTTCAAAGTTTGATATTAAAACAAATCCGAAAATCTCAGTGTCCTATACCGATGAAAAGGAAACGTCTCTCAACAACGTTTGCCTCGTCTTTCCTTTTCCACAATCCAACGATGCTTCAGAGATCAAGACAAACTGACTATGTTTGCCTCCCGGTTCACGTGAGGTAGGGACTGGCCATCACGCGACCCTTGTCTGAAGGGCGAAAGCCACCAAAACGACGAGATTATGTCCGGACTGGTCGGCGATTCTTGTACTATCCACGTAGAGATAAAGTCAAAACAAAGCGTTGCCATCCTCTCAAGATTAGCCCAAAAACGTGGCGGATCCACATGTTTAGAAACGCCCGGCTCGATTACTACCCCCCATAAAGCATTCATTAGCAAAAATCCAACTTCAATATAATATTGCTCGCGTGTGGGATCAACCCTTTTGGTGCTGCAAGATGCCTTTGGCCTTTTGAATTGTTTATCATCGATGCTTGATAATTGGAAGTTTGAGAATAAAGGGGGCGCTCAGAAATCAATTTGTCCACCACCGCCGCCGCTCGACCCAACACGATCGCTTGCTAGCCCAATCAATTTTTTTTTGGGATGGAGCCAGTGATGCTTAGAAGTGGAACCCCGACCCGTTTGGTGTGTTCTTCGCTATGGGCCACACAAGCACAAATGCTTGAGTCGCAAACGGAGAGATGTGCCATAGAGAAGCCAGGTGGAGTGGATGCTATTATGGATATGTTTGGTAACATTTTTATTCCTAAGAACAATTTCTATTTAAAAATAATTTTTATTTTTATTTTTATTTTTATTCCCTAAACGTGTTTATAAGTAGAATAACATGTTTAGTAACTATACAAAATTTCTCTTCTCGGAATAGAAAAATAATATAAAGGCATTTAGTATGACCTTAAAAATTTTGATTCCCAATTTTTTCATTTAATTGGTTTTTTATCTCCTTACATCAAGGAGATTTTTCATGTAAAAAAATCACCTTGTATTTGCATGCTTAGTATTTATTTTGTTCTACTATATCGGTTCCTATTAGGTTTACACAAGAGGAGAGATTATTTTATTCCGTTGCGTTAATCCGATATTGATCAAATCGTTACTGTTCTCCCATCAAAGTAGTATCAGAGCCTGATTTGTTAACAAATCTGGACCCAAGAGTTACATGGGAGAGTTACAGGTTGTTGCGCCCCTGACCTACGGCCGATGTGTGAGGGGGAGATTGTTGAAATTGTCTCATATCGGTTGTGGAAGGGGTTGGTGGTCGATTTGTAAGTTGAGAGAAAATCTCACTCCTTGAGTTAGCTTTTGGGGTAAGAGAGGTCCAAGACCAACAGTAGACTACTAAGACCAACAGTAGACTACTAAAAACTATATCCAATTCATTGTTGACTCGTAAACAGTGTTGTTCAATTTTTCAGTTTTCTTTTTTGAAATATTGGAAAAAGGTTTAATAAATAAAAAAAGAGAGATTATGCAAATTGTAGTATTAAGAAGAGATGCTATTTTACATTCACCAAATCGAATTTAAAAAAAAAAAAAAAAAAAAGGTTATTTTTTCATTATCCAAATCGAAATTTGAATCAAACCTAAAATGTACAAAAATTTGACTCAGTTCGGTTCCAATCGGTTTTAGTTTCGACTCAATTCTGAAACCCCTACCTGTAATTAGGGCATTGGGAAGCCTCATAATACGAGCCTAGAGCGTTTCCTAAATATAGAGAAAAAGTGAGAGTTGGCTTGTCCTTCGAGCGTGTATTTATATAAGCTTATTTGCTCTACGTGTTCCTGTGTATCATGTCAAAAAAGCAATTGTGATAGTAGTAAGGTTGAGCTTTTATTATTCATAAATAATGTGCGCAATAGTTTGTGTGACAAATATTTTATCAATGTGTTATATTTGTACCTCATTTTTCATATATGTATGTCCCAAATTTCCAATTCTAATTTTCTTATGTCACCATCGCCATGCTTATGTACCTAGCAACATTGAATTATAAGTGAAGTATACTTTTCTAATGAATTTAACTCCAACGGAACCATTCCAAATCCTTTTCGGCCCATGGGCAAGAGCATTGCTGGACTCACATTCTGCTTTCTATCCAATTTAACTATTTTTTCGAGAAAATGCCCTCGTGTCGTGCCCAGAATCATGTGTCAATGATATTACGTGTTTTATTGATGATGTAGGATTCGCTACAAGGTTAGGGAAGAAAATTGTCCAAAAAGTCTTAAATCTATTGCACTTTTGCCAATTCAGTTATAAACCTTTCAATTTAGCCAATTCAATCCTAAACATTTTCACTTCTACCAATTAAGTCCATTGACGTGACACTTTTAAATAATATTTTAATAATATTATCGTTTATTTCTTCTTCTTCTTTTTTTTCTTTTTTTGGATTTTTGATATGGCCTGCAACCCTTGTCGACCAACCCTCACTAGTCATAGGCGAGAGGTGGCAAGCCCCTGCCTGTGCCGGCCCCAGGTGGGGGCCCTCGCTTGGGGTTGACGAGGGTTGCCAAGCCCTCACTTAGCCAGATCTGGCGAAGGCATCACGTCCCTCGCCATTTCTAGGCGAGGACTCACGCGCCCTTGCCTAGAGCTAGCACGGGGTGGTTGCCCCTCGCCCATGGCTGGTGAGGGTCGCTAGCCCTCACTTGTGGCCGATGAGGGTTGGCCAACAACCCTTGCTGGCCAGATCAAAAACCTAGAGAAAAGCGAAAAAAGTTAAAAAGAAGAAGAAGAAGAAAAACCATAAAAGTTTCAAAATATTATTTAAAAAATGTCACTTCAACGTTAGCCGTCCATGTTAGTAATTTCTGGCCAAAATTAATTGTATGTACTCAATTAGTAAGAAATGAAAAAGTTCAGGAAAATTGGCAAAAGGTGAAAATGTATAGTATTAAATTGGCAAAATTGAAATATTTAGGACTGAATTTGTAAAAGTACAGTAGGTTGAGGATTTTTCGGACAATTTTCCTAGAGTTCAAGCATCGAGTGGGTTCATTCATCCCGAGCTCCATTGCACGGTCATTTTGAGGAAAGCGTTGTGTCAAATTTCGACAGAAGCGCAATTCTATCATAATGACATATATCTCCTTAACGAAATCTAGTGATTAATATGTATTTATTCTTAAGATGGGATGTTTCAAACTCTTCAAGCACTTAATAAGTTATCATTCAGATAGCAATGTCCATGCCCCACGCGTACCGATCAATTTCTGAGCAAACGAATCCATTGCAACAATTACAAAGCTTTATTCTTGATAGGTTAAAGCCATTTTCTAGAAAGTCTCAGCTACTCCAATGAGATTGCTTTGATCCTGAAGCGGTTATCTCCAAATGGTGTGCTCTACAAATCTCTCTGCCTTCCCCTGCATCTAAGAATGAGGAGGTGCTAATGATAGGTATCGTTGGGTACATATGACTGATTGAGGAGGATTAAGATCTTATGGGAAAACTATTAACCAATAGGTATTGTTCCTCTTAATTACACGAGATTAATTGCAATCTTTATGTGCATGTTTATAAATATCATAAAGTACAATTTAAGAGCCAAAATCATGGTATTTATGAAAAATTTATAAGTTATATAACCAAAGTTTTGAGGAAAATTAGCATCCTTCAAGTAAAAACAAAAGAAAAGAGGAGTTACCAAGTATCATTACAACTGAAATGGTAGACATTCCTAGCTGGGACTGTAGTTGGTCATTTCGGCAGTCCTCTCGTACTTGGTAGGTCAAACTTCCAATTCTGTTCTGCTGCGGTGGCATCTGTAACAAAGTATTCCAATCTGATTAAGTAATAGTTCACAAAAAGATGGGCATGCATGGATCTAGATAAGTTCTCAAACGTCCTAGCAATGAAGTAAAGCACCTGTCTTCATTACTATGATGGACAGCTCCCTCTCATAAAGCACAATGCAACACAATTGGCTCAAAGAGCGTCCCTCTTGCATCCATATCCCAGATATTTGGTTCGGAGCTCACACCATTGCCGAAATTACAGCGAAGCTCCTGGTCATTTAAAGCATCAGGTGCGTGACAAATTGTCATCACCAAATGAAGAACGAATAGAAGGATGCAAATTCAATACATAAAGACACTGACTGATGGTACGAACATGTTAGATGGATATAGGCATAATGAAAAATAAGAAAGAGCGCAACATGATTCCTACCAGATTTCCACTGTACAGGATGTTAATTTTGACAGAATCAAGGCCATAACTCCACCATTAGATTGAGCAATCTATGTATTAGCACTTCAATTGACAATATAGATCCTTGGATATTCATCATCTCAACATCGGTGTTCTGGATTTGAGAATACTAATAAGCTTATGATGGTGCCTCCAGTGGCTTATTAATCCATGACAGAATAAGTGGACATAAGCTACTAAAAATGCAATCAAAACCACATAAACCTGAGTAGTTGCCATGATTAATCAATCCTTGGAAGTGTTATTCCACATTGGTTGAAATAAAGGGCATCAATAGGAGTTATATTCATGCAGTCTACCTCTAACTAATACTTTAAGCTTTTGGGTTGAACTTTTGCTAACAATGAATGAAGTTCTGTTTTATTATGCATGAAGGAATGAAAGAATCACATAATAAACATCCTATCCTCTAGGAAACCAACTCTAATAGAACTTGGAAAAAGGTAATACTCTGTATGCATAAAACCATATTCATATCATGTCAATGATGAAGAGTCTTACTCCATGACTGATGATGTATAATGACATGCAATGTCATGTACTTCAAAGGCACTCTTATCTATTTTCTTTCCCACAGGATCACAAGCCAGATGATGCTGAAGCATCACATTCACATGGTCGACCAATTTCCCCAAGAGTCCTTGAAATAAGAGGAAAACAATAAGACACCGGCACTAAAAGCCCCATGCCAAACTGAAAATACTAATGTGAAGTAGGTACTCTCAACTGCTATATTTACATTTACCAGCAAACATGAATGATCTCCAGAATCTGATCTCTGTCGTGCTGTTGTCATGCAAATATTTTTCATAATTCTACATGGGGCACATGTGTTCAAGATCATTCTGGTATTCTCTGTGTAGGTGAAAATAAAAGAACATGATTTCTCTCAACAGGATTCAGAGACACACATTAACTACTATGCAAATGATAATAAAACAACATGACCAGTATCTACCAAGTCAATTTGCACTCCTAATATTGCCAATGAGCTATTCTTATGACAAGATTACAGTTGTAGTTGGAAATGCTTGCTTCTAATGCAGTACCATTTAAGCTCTTCATAAAATTAAAAAACACATGCACAGCTCCTCCCACTTCTTTTAAGAGCCATAAGCAGCAAGGTAGTACCTGAGCTCCATAGATTTTTTGTCCCCACCATCAGCCAAGCCAAAAATAGCGCACATTTATGGCTGAAACCACAATTATTGCAAGAGTGACTTTCCAATTCCGTTCAGTGGCAGATGTACCAAAACATTTGGATTTGAGCTGTAGATCAAGAAAAGATGGCAATTAGAGATCTAGATCAGCTCTCAAACATTAAAGGACTTAAGCAAATCACATTTCTAGCCACCCATTGATTACTTGTCATGTTTATCCCAAAAACATGAAAGCAATGCAGTTGATTTAAGGGCTTCCTCCATACTTCTGGTTTGGATCCCACAATGTTATCCACAATACAGTGGAAATCCTCTGGGGTGTAGACATTGTCATCACCAAACAATGACCGAACTGAAGTAATAAATTGCGAATAGTGTTAAGGTACGAAATTGCAAATTGATTATCAAAGGCATGAAGACAAACAAGGAAAGAGTGGCTTCAAGATTCGTACTGGGTTTCGACCGTTGATGATAATACTTTCAGCCTGATCAAGGCCATGTATCTGCCTTCAGAGAGAGCAATCTTCACATTGGCATATTAAGCAACGAGCAAAGTTTGATACAGATCCATGGAGATTCATCATCTTGACATTAGTGCCCTGGCTTTGAGAAAATGCAGAACACGTTTATGGTACCTTCACTGCCTACTTCCATGACCAAATAACGAATTAATAAAATGCAATCAAGATCACATATGCGTAAGAAGTTTCCAGAATCCATCAGATAATGAATTTCTCTACTTCATAGAATTTGGAGAGAAGTATTACTTTATTCAAACAAGCACAGATTGATACGACGTTGAGAATGAAGAATCTCATACTATTTGACTGAAGACATCAAATATCCTTTTGGAGGCAATCTGATCTTTTTTATTCATATCATGATCACAAGCTAGATAAAACTGAAGCATTACAAATACTTTGCTCAAACAACTTCCTCCAGTTGCTGGAATTAAGACAGGAAAATCATAACATGTCAAAGAAAAGCCCCGTCCAAACTGGAAATACTAATGAAAGCAGGTAATCTCCAAAGAAAACGGCACTATACCTGCTATATTTTTTGTTTAGTAGGAGATGTTAGCGATCTCCAGAATCAGATTTTTCTCTCTCTCTCTTCTCTCCATTTTCTTTCTACATGAGTTCTCAGTTTAAGAGGGAGCCGAGCATTTCTTTTTTATCCCCTTAAGCCGACGTCCAGTTCCCTTGTTTAGTTGACTTTTCAACCTTCTCTTTTGTTTTTTTTTTTTTTCGCGGGCCTTGGAATTTCTTTTTTACTTGGTCAAATCCCAAGTATTACAGTAACATTCATCACGATAAGTCAATCACAACATACTGCACCAAATTACTAGAGATAAAAGTTAACACCGAATCAGTAACTCATCTACCAACCCATGTGCTTCGACTTTTAAACTTGCAGATGAACACCCCAAACAGCCTTTTTTGAATTAATGTAAAAATAGAGTACACTTGTTCAACAAAAGCATTATTGAACAGTGACACATAATTATCTGCAACAATCAAATTGGACAAAACAAATGTCACTTATTTTGTGGTGGCAATGTCTAAAGCCTCCAAACTAAGCTCCAAAGATTGATCTTCTTCCTTACCATTCCACAATCAAGCTTCCTAAACAGCACATATGGAGTTTTTGCAGGCGAATTGGGGAGAGACTCCACGATGAAACAATGCAGCACCAGCGGTCGAGGGCACGACTCAATAGTGAACCAACCTTCATGCCCAACATGAGAAAAAAAAAAGTTGAAAAGCTAAGGAACGGACAATAAGTTGGCGAAAGCAGTCTCCACCCCTGCATCAAACATAACCCATCCCAGTGGAGACGCAATCCTCAAATTCATAGTTGAACCGGCCAACCACTAGATATATCTCAAGCACGACTCAACGTCATTCTTCAACACCCTTTTGTGAACTGAAATCTTCAGGTGACTTAAAAGAAAAGCCACTTACTGTCAGATTCAGCTAACTCTGTACTTTGAATTTCACATTGGTGCGGGCAACAGTCGACTAGCATAGAGTTTGTAACCTTCAAAAAGCAAGACCATCACATTATAGAGAATCCATACAGAGGATGACAGGATGGAAACCAACCATGGAAATAGAAACAAATTTAATGGTGTTTTTGTTTCAACATTAGAAATCAAAAGGTACTTCCTAACCTTGTCAGCAAGACAAGAATTATTTTGCTATAATTGGCCATAAAATGCAAAGTTTTATGCTTTCTGAAGGTTTGAAGCACTCAGTATCGAACAAAAGACACACTGCAAATGATAAAAACAATAGTATAGATGAAAGTTAAAAGCAAAAGTTCTTCTAAACACGCCACAATGTCAGAGCCTGATAACCCCTGGTGAAAGAAGAAACAAATGGACTTCTATCATCGCAGCTCAAGCTTTTGCATTTTCCCACAGTCAGAAGGACATAAGGAGCAATTCCATTCAACTAGAAAGCTAGCAAAGAAACAGTAAGGACAAAATGAACAAGCCATATCACCATCACAACAATTTGGGCACTAGCATCCTTTTCCGTGTGAAATTAGTAGCCTTCAACACCATTTCACTACGTTATTAGCTAACTGGGATGAGTGAGGACATCCTCGGAGAATCTTCTGAGAAGGAATTTCCACATACTCATGGAGAAAATGCTACTATGGATCACAGGTACAAACAAATGGTTCAGAGGAGATTGTTCATCTTTCCACTTTTTATCACCCCTCAAGGTGCTTCAAGATCCGAGAACAGGAAAGAAATGGCTGTGAAAGTAGAACCTCGTCAATGAAAATAATCTTCCCCATTCAACCTGAAGTTAGTTCATATTAGTTCCGACAACTCTGCAGTCAATTTCCACGCCACCTAGACAAGGTGATAAAATCAACCTAAGCCTGTAATAGGCTCATAAGTCTTGATAATCCTACTATACATACTCTACAACTGCTCAGACAACAAAAGGAAAATTCACCACTATTGACCACTATTGACATGAAACCTAATCAAAAGCTGCTATAGTAATCTTATTACACCGTAGCAAACTGGTAGAAGAGAATAACCGAGCAGATCTCTGGACCTAACAGGAATTGCAAGCTGATAAATATAACAGGACAACTAAACATGCTTTGCTGAACATGCTGAAAAGCTCGAATTAGTTTCATTTCATTTCCTCCATGTGCAGACATCAACATCCAAAATCAAACCAACAATAGCGACTCAAAACCTCGAATCACCAGAATAAGCATGCACCAATCACACCAAGAATCAACCAATGAACAAACCGATCAATCGGCGACAAGAATGGATTAATGTCAAAAGGGGTCCAATCACCTGGACTCTGAAGATATGGCGACCGGAAGCAATGAAGACCCAACATGAAGATCCTTTCTCAGCTAGCAGAGCATGTGAGCATGAATCTCACTTTGGAATCAGTCGTCCCATCATCGTCCACCGTAAGTAGGACAGAAACAGACCACCAGATGATGCTGGACACCAGATGATGCTGGACCCCTCAATCCCTTCGATTTCCACCCCCTAAGTAGGCTTCTACCCCAATGCCCAGATCCACCCATCCCTTCCCTCCTCTTCTTCCCCCATCCATACCCCAATGCCCAGAATCTCACTCACGACGATCCAACCATAGCCCGTCGTGAGGTAAAAGGTAAAAAGTCCAGTAATTTCTTGAGTGACTCGCACCCACGCCTATCAAAGTGCTCTAGGAATTTACTAGGGCAGCGAATTTCAACTAAGCTTTTGCAATTCGTAACAATCAACTCCTTCAGATGCTCCGACTTTGAAAGGTCCAGTACTTGAATGTGCTTGCGCTCACAGATCTCCACCACTTCCAGGGATTCCAATTTTTCAAGGCCTTCTATCGCATGGAGATCATCTCGCTTTTCATCAAAGTCTGCATCTGCCCATCTGGGTAGGTACAACCCTCTTAGGGATTTTAAAGCTTCCAGTCCATCCAATTTCTTCAGCCCATTGCATTCCACGAGCCCTAATTCCGACAAAAATTTCAAATCGGAAAGATTTGGCAACTTTTCCAATTGGGGAGAGCCCCAAACGTAAAGATTCCGTATGCAGGAGGGAAGCTCTGGGATGCTTTGAAGAGACCCGCACTTCCAAAGGTAGAGCTCCTGTAGATGCTTCAGGTGAGAGAGCGATGGCAGCTCATTGCTCCGACAGGTGAGCAGCAGGAATGATAAGCTACAAGGAGGTTTTGGGAGTGACTCAAGCTCAAAACAGCCAAGTAAATGGAGGTGCTCGAGAGAAGAAAGCTGATCTAAGTTTTCCGGCAAGCCAGAAATTTTTGTGCCTTGTAAATCAAGGGTCTTTAGAGAAGACAATCCACCTTTATCAACAAGAATTTGTCCTTCCAGCTTACATTCGGAGGCCAGGAGCTCTCGGAGGCTTTGCAATTTCCCAATAGAGCTTGGTAATCTTTTTATGTCGCTATTAGAAATCTCCAAAATTTTTAATTTATTTAATTCCCCAATGGATTCAGGTAATTCCTTAATAGTTGTAAATGACAAGTTCAGCTCAAGCAACTCTCCCAACTTACCAATTGAAGAAGGGATCCGTACTATTGATGGCCCATATCCAAAACCAGTACTAAGCCTCTTCAGCTTCTTTAGAGATCCTATACATGGAGGGATTTCTTTATCCCAGTGTGGCTTACAACAAGTTCCTCAAATTTTTCTAGTTCACCTAGTTGTTCGGGTAACTTCTTGAGACTCCCACAACCGCTCAAGTTCAAGGAAACGAGACACTTGACATCTCTAATGGAAGGGTCGATTTCCTCCAATTCAGTACAATATTCCAAGATTATCATCTCTAAATTTTTAAACGCAGAGAGATTAGGGATGCTCCGTAAACGGCAATGCGAAAGATTGAGAACTTTCAACCCCTCCATCTACAAGAAACAAACATGTTTCAAGATTAGCAATTAGTAATATAATGATTTATTATCAAATGTAACAAAAGAAAAAGCCTTTTTCATATTTACCTTAATTGAACTCCATCCTCTCCAATTTTCACTAATACCGCTTAGACGACTACATTCATCACCAGATAAATCAAGTATGACTAATTTCTCCAAATGAAAGTTGGTCGACTCGAAAGAGTCGCGACATCTCTCCCACTTTAGCCATCTTAATTCAGCAAGTGATCCTTCGAAATCTCCATCAAAGTCTACATCCTTCACATGAAGGAACTTCAAGTTAGGCATTTTTTTGAAGCTCTCTTGCTTTATGAACTCTCTGGAACCCCTTTCGTCCAAACATAGTGCCTCAATATTTTCATTTTCCTCCTACAAAAAATAAAATAAAATTGAAGATTGTAAATACCATCCAACCTCCTTTTGTTAGTACAGTCTGCATGTTATTGTGGCCGATGCATTTTGTCTACACTTAGAGGGCAAAAGAAATATATCTGATCTTCTACAATTACATGATCATGTAATATGCCAATCTTCACTTGTATGCCCCAATTTTTGATGTTTTATGTGAAATTCCTATATGAAATCAGTCTAGTTTTCTGATAGATTTTGAAATTAAAATTTGTTACATAGGTAGTATTGAGAACTGACTAAATATGGTGTCCCTTTGACATATGTGAGAACTGTTACACATTTCAAAAACAAAAAGTACCTAATCAAACTTATGCATTTATAAAGTATGACAACTTCCCGTTCATAAAATATTTTTGATTTTGGAATATGGCTGGATAGAAACGAGAATTTGGTCTTTTGAACTTAAGTTTTCATTCTTGGATATTCAAGCTCAAAGCTCAACAACTAATCCTTAGACGAAGGGAGAAATTGTCCAATCAATCCTAAACTACCTTTGTATGAAATTTCAATCTTGTCATTTTCGGCTATTTTTTGTAGGAAATCATTGACGTGGTGTTGTGCCATGTAGGACAGCCGTAAATGATTGGATCATTAGTGATTTCTAGCGAAAATTGATCGGAAAGATTACATTGGAACTTCACGCAAAGGTTAAGGACTAAATTAGCAAAATTAATAAGTTTATGATTGAATTAATATCCATACAATAAATTTAGGATTGCTTAGGTAATTTTCGCCTAAGATGAATGAGTGCACTACTCAATTTGTCATCATTGAATTTGTCCCAATTAGTCATAAAATTTGACTTGATCTTAAGAATTTGGTATTGTAATTTTGCATTCACCCATTTATATAGAAATATATGAGTTAATAAATAAAGGTTAGCAATTATTATCGTTTTCCTCTTTTTGCATTCTATAATTTGTTTTTTGCTCCTCTAGTTACCTCATTTGGTAAGTTAATTATCTGTTTCTTCTCCGCTAATTTCTAACAATAGATTTTTGTCTCTTCTCTTTATCCGTGCTCGCGTATAAAGGCTCAATTAATCCTTACCAAGAAAGGCTTGCTTGTTACGAAATAGGGGTGGATACTGTATTACACTAAAAGATACAAGGAAGAGAACATAATTTATTTCACCTTTCACTACTCCGCCACTTTACTTCCTACAATTATATAATTTCTTAATTTCGGTCTTATCTTTTTAGTTTTTGGTTGAAAATTTCCTTCTATGAACAAGTGAAAAAACATATGTCCGTGTTTTATTTAGTTTTTTCTGTCGTAATTTATTGTTACTTAATTTTGCACAATGTTAAATTTTGTGCTCAAAATGCCTATGACTAGAACCATACATGGGAGAATAGCCTTATGTTGTTACAACGTATTGAAATCTTGTAAGTTCTCATATTTCATATGAATGAACATGATTGATCCATCATACAAATGCAGAACTTATAATTAAAACCAAAAAACCTTAACCATGCCGCTTCCTTTATTATTGATGTATCTTGAACAATCTTCCATCATTACTTTATGTGCTTTGTTAATTTTATTAAATGTGACAATAAAAGAAAAGCAAAATCTGTAATTGAAAAATTAAACAATTTTTTTTTAAAATTTACTAGTCCTTTAAGTGAAAAGAAATTAAGAATTTTCTATTAATTATCTAGTAAGAGTCATCGAAATTATGCAGTGTTGTTTCAATTTATCAATTAACCTGGTTATGCATTTCTAGATTATCCAGAAAATTGATATATGTCAAGATGTTTCTCAAATTATGTATGTGACGTTCATCGAGCAATACAATTTAGACTAAACCTTCAATTTTCTTTTTATTAGGTACATGTACTAATGCATTTACATTATCATATTGGATGTAAATTGTGAAAATGCATAATAAATCCTAGAAACCAAATTTAAAAATTATTCATACATATAAAACCACTGCTAAGATCTTGTTACTTCAAATTGAACAAAAACTTAAGTTGATAGCCAATAGTTATGGGGTGCAAATAATTCAACTTAAATCTTTCTTTTTGTTGCCATAAAGTAGAACCTGCACACGAGCAAATTGCACATGTTCACGATTGAAAATTAAAGATAGGATGATATATTCAATTCTTGAGGAGACAATCACATATATCATACAAAAGTAACATTTCGAGAGTGAAAAAGGTGGACAATATGCGATTCATGAATTAGGCAGATGCATTTAAGTAAAAAAAAAAAAATTAAGTAGGTATGTGATTTTAACATGTAGTTATTTATTCTTATTTAACATTTATCAATTCATGTATTTATCCTCACATCAACGTACTTCAAAAATAAGTTGCTGAGATATTTTGGGAAGATAAAATGAAAGACAACAAACTAATGATCAAAAGTGAAGTTTTTGTTAAAGTTATAACGACTTTTAAATGTTTTAGAGTGTGATGAACCAGATATATAAGTGGCATAGAGTAAACTTTCAGACCTGTGCGATGCTCGGTCTTCAATAAGTAACATAGGAAGAAGCAGTAACAAATCTGCTAGAAAATGATGTTAATAGCCCTTTTTTGAGCCTCATAGTCATGAGTGCAAACTTTTCATGAACAAAAGGCAAAAATTGAATGTGACTTTTACCAAGAAAATGCTAACAACACATTGAGAGTGGTCAAAGATAAAAAGAACAATAACAATAATAACTTGAGGGACTACCACTAGAGGACATGGGGAAGGCCAAAAGTAGACATAGTTGTTACCTTGCGTCCTAGAACTTTCATGGCCTCCTCATCCCATAGTCTGCTCCAATCCCAAGGCTTCTTATCCACTGGATGGGCGATAGCTCTACCTAAATCTCTTAATTGATCATGCATTCTCAACTCCTCCTCATCATTTATTAACGAAAGTTCAACCATTCTTGCCAATCCAGATATTGGGGAAAATTCGAGATCATCCCATAGGTAGGTGGCGATTCTTTGGTTAGTTCCAACCAAAAAACATGCTATGTCTAGAAACATTTGTTGTTCCTCGTATTTTAGTGCATCATAACTTATCTTCAATTTTTGCTGCACTGTCATATGAGGTGCCTTGCTTAATTCCTTCAACGTTTCTCTCCATACTCTTTGATCTTCTTTTTCTTTGAGAAGTGAACCTATAACCTTGAGAGCCAAAGGAAGCCCTCCTGTGGTGGCAACGATATCGCTAGAAAGTGTCGCGAGTTCTTTTGGAGGTGAATTCCCTTCGAATGCATGTATGCTAAACAGAAGCAAAGAGTTTACGTAATCCATTTCTTGAAGTTCATACTGATATGTAGACTCCAACATGGCCTTATCTTGACATTTAATAGACTTTTGTCGACACGTAACAATTATCCTACTTCCTGGCGAGAATTTACAACCTCCAATCAAATTATTGAGGTGATCTTCATGATCCACATCATCAAGAAGAAAAAGAACCTTCTTTTGTGTACAACTGGATTGGATCATATTAATCCCTTCATCAAGATCATGCACTGAATAGTCATGAATTTTTATCGTATTTGAGATTAGTTGAGATTGCACATGCTCAATACCCTTGCGACTAATTGTTTCTCTAATATCTTTAAGAAAGCTGCGGTATTGAAATTTGTCAAAAAGTTTGTTATAAATGATCGTAGCTAGAGTTGTCTTACCGATGCCACCTATCCCCCAAATCCAAATAATTCGAGTGTCCGGGCGAGCAATACCCACCAATTTCATAACCTCAGCCACATGATCCTCAATTCCGACCAAGTTCCTTGTAAGACGTGGTTTAAAATCTTCTCGCTGGCTGCGCAAGACGATTCGTACAAGGCTATTTACTAATTCCCCTTCATGCCTGTCAAACAACACAACAAATGAGAACTTATTAGTGGCTCCACAAAACAAGGATTAAGGATGATAAATAGAAAAATATTTCTTCCGATAAGGATCTGTTAAAACAACGTAAACGACATACCCATTAGCAAATTTCTCTGATTCGAATACTCTAAGATCCAGTGCTTTTCTGAGAGCTACCGGCCCATGTTGCTTGACCTTTTCATCAAAACGATCCTTACGGGATTCGAAGGCCTCTCCAAAGGCCCCCTTTAGTTCTCGCACCTCATAGGGTTTCACCTTGTAAAGCACGGGCAAGACTTTTGTGCTCTCTTTCCTCGCACTCCATTATCTGAATCAGCTCACCGAGGCACCATTCGCTAGCAGCATAATTTTCCGAGATGACTGGGATTGAAACCTTAGAGTGCTTGATTGCACTGATGAGATTTTCATCAATGTCCTCGCCGAAAGGGAGGTCCCTATCATCTCTGAACACGAAGTTTGGATGGAACTTCAGGCCCACATCTTTGAGCCTATGGTAGAGGTGATCGACGAAGCCCTTGCGAGTATCAGGGCCTCTAAAGCTCAAGAATACATAGTAATTGTTTCCATTCACAGAGGTGGATGAAGCGGATGGGTCAGAATTAGCTCCGGACGCCGACGGCACATCGATCATCTCCAAAGAGTCCGAAGAGGGAAGAAGAAGAGGCGATTCGCTCTCGCGCTGCTCCGACTGTAATTCAACCAATTTTTCGCGTCGTCGGCGCTTCGACGTGGTCGGACTGGAAGCCTCGGTGTCTCTAGGACGCTTGGGCCATTGCTTTGAGAAATAATTTCCCATCGCAGCTCTCTCTCTCTCTCTCTCTCTCTCTCTCTGAGACTCGACTGTTGTGGATAGTTTTTGAGGTGATGGAAGAAGGGGGTGAGTACAGTGGTTTGCTTGTCAACCAGGAAGATGCCTCCGTTCGGCTGCTAGGGTTTGTGCTGGGAAGCGTCGCTGGTAAAAAGAGGAAGAAGGAAAGCAGGAGGCGAGACCCGATTATTTTATGGGCATTATAATCTCTCCGAATACTTTAAACGAGATAAAAGGAAACCGTTCTCGACTAATGTTTCGGGTCGGGTCCGGTATCATCAAACCCGACCCGACCCATCGACACCTCCAGTTTACAGGATGGAGAAATTCACCTTAGAAGAGCCTAGAAATCTGTACATTGAATTATTTACCTGAATTATTATCTTCAACAGAAACAATTGTTAAAAAATCTCTTATAAAATTTAACGCACAAAAATATTGGATCTTCCAATCTAAATTAATGCCAAATCATAAAAATTTGATTGAGGAACAGTAAATAACACCAAAGATTTATCTAGTTTGAGCCAATATTACATAATCCATTATAATCGGAGAATTACATTTACAATCGCTCACACGTTCGCTCGAATGTTAAACCACATCTAATTCAAAGTGTTTATAAATAAATTAACTCAATTCTATGTAAAATTTATGATATAAGATTGAACTCTTCCTATCGTAGAGATTGATGAATGGCTCAGAATCACTTCGTTCTGGCGAGGTTGAGGATCTAGAGGCACCAGTATCCTCAGGTTGTCCACAAGGGATGGTCCTCTTCTTCTTTTTACCAATGTAGTACCCAGCCACAAGGATAAGAACAGGCGTGAAATAATGCCAGAAAAGGAGTTTTTGCTCTTTCAAGGTGGGCATTGGAAAGTACTGTAGTTTTCGTTTGGCACCAGAAAGATTACAAATCGACTAATGCTTTTTTTTTTTAAATAAGATGGATCAAATGGCGGCTGGACTATCTCTGCGCCACATTTATAGCCGTCGCTCGTAAATAGGTGGAAGGAAAGTCTACGGTCGCAAAGGCCAGATCTGGCCGCCGGACGGCCAAATCTAGCGACCTGATTCGTGCGAGCCGAAGGAGTCGGAGCGCAGAAGCAGGGAGTCGACGCGGTGCTGCTCGCGCTCGTCGAAGGGGATGGATCTGCCACAGAAGAGGAAGGCGTCGACGATGGAGGCGGAGGCAGCGGCGGGGCCGGTGGAGAACTCGAAGTCGGGGGCGTCCCAGAACGGTGGGGCGGGAGGGCCGTCGGGTTGGTCGAGGGGGGTGAAGGCCAGATCTGGCCACCGGACCCCAGATCTGGCCTCCGACGGCCAGATCTAGCCTCCGGACCGCCAGATCTGGCCTCTGGACGGCCAAATCTAGCGGCCTGAGGCCTGGTTCTCGCGAGCCGAAGGAGTCGACGCGGTGCTGCTCGCGCTCGTCGAAGGTGATGGATCTGTCACAGAAGAGGAAGGCGTCGACGGCGGAGGCGAAGGCGGCGTTGACAACGGAGGCGGCGGCGGAGAACTCGAAGACGTCATGGGGAAGAAGGTGAACGACGCGTGAACAGTAGAGCTTGCATTGGGAGAATGCCGAATGCTCAAAGCTGCCCTACCCCAGCATTGGGCTTTGAGCATTTGGAATGCCCACATTTCGCCAAATAGCATTCGAAAGTTTTGCCAAACACGAAAAATTTTTTGAGCTTTCGGAAAGCCAGCGCTTTGGAAAAAAGCCCAACCAAACGGGGCCGTAGTACCCAGCCACAAGGATAAGAACAGGCGTGAAATAATGCCAGAAAAGTCTCATTTTGCTCTTTCAAGGTGGGCGAAAGTACTGTAGTTTTCTTGGCACCAGAAAGATTACTCGACTAATGCAGATAAGATGGAGCAGGAAATGGCTACTGGACTATCTCTGCGCCACATTTATAGCGTCGCTCGTAAATAGGTGGAAGGAAAGCAAGAGGCAAGGCATTATTACTCGACTATTAAGTATATTTTAATCTCTCAAGGTACGTTGGTCGTTTCCTGTATTTCAAGTGTTCACACTTGGAATCTGGAGATGCCTTCGTATTGACTCAAAACAAACTACTCGCGTTGCCTTCTTGTGGTCCAAACTCCTCCTCATCCTCGACGGTGGCCTCTTGGCAAATATCCGATGGATGATCATTCCATTCGCTGCTCCAAGCGCGCCTTTCCTTAACACTTCTTTGGAGACTTCCTCTTACACGTGCTTAGTCATGGCCTTCTAGGCATTATCTGGTGGCGGTTCCATCTCAACGCTGAATGGAATTAAGACAAGCTGATTTTCTTACCATTTATGACAGCCGTTCAGTTTGCCCATGCTACACCATCGGAGCATCGGGTTTATTTTATTGTCATTTTTTACCACAGCATTAGTACCGTATCGAAAAGCAAATAAAAGAACTTAATGGCGATATTGGCACTACAGTCATCTTAACATTAGAGTGGCCTGTAGATTGATGCTATGCACAGGAAAAGTCTAGTGAAATAGATTATAGGAAATAATCATTCGAGAAGCATATTGATCGTCATGAAAATAACTAATTATTCTACAAAATTTTTATTTCAAATAAAGTGGGAAAATAAAAGTAACTTTTTTTTTAAAGAAAGTTAGGATAGATGTCATTTAAGTGCCACATATAAGCCACCCATTGATATTGCTCCAGAGCACCGCTTTTATATTCATCTAATAAGACACATTCATTGTACATAATTTAGAATTGATACACGAAACATATTTGATTTTATAAACCCAAACTAAGCTCTAAGAAGTTATGCTTTCTTTTTATGCTTAAGCACATCAACAATTTCCTTTTACTAACCTATGAACTTTAAGAAAGGACATAAATTATAAATTTAATTATGGGACATTCATGTTGTGACTCCTTTTCTTTTAACTTTTGCTATCATGTTCTTAGCGCTATTAGTTTTGCAATTTTCTAAATTAGGCAACTTATTATAAGGATAACAGTTTAATTATTGGGTCTCATCTTTCGTTTGTTGATAAAAGGATCTCCGATAAAGACAACCCATTTATAGAAATTTGCGATGTATTAAAAATGCTTTGCAACATCACTTTTACATTTATCTAACAAAATAGATAGATACATAAATATATATTGTATCTGTTTTAGATCTATTTATGAAACATTTTCAGTTCATAGCTCTAAGAAAATATAATTTATTCTTCTTGTTTTTTTTTGGTGCAAGCACATCAACAATTTGCTTTTGACTAACTATGAACTTTCGTGAATGACAAAAGATAATTTCTCATCTGTCCCAATCACTCTTTCTTTTCGAGTCGTCAAGGCATCATGACCCGCTTCTCTTTTCAGAGTCAATGGAAAACGCGCTGGTTGCCAGTCTAAAAGAAAAAGGAAAAAGCCTCAAGCACCGACACAATTAGTACATTCCCAGGAGCATCCGCGTGAGGTATTTGTCCTCTAATTGAGCCGTGCAGCGGGGGCATAATTAGATCTAGGAATCAACGTCCATAGGCTACTATGTAGCAAATAGGAAGTCTCCCAGTAGGGAACTATTTGGGGGACATACACTAAATTTTTTCACAAGAAAATGAAGGATGAGGAGCTCTTGACGTGTACGTGAAGCTAAGGTTCATATAGTTTAGGATTTTGCCTTTCAAAATTTGTGGGCTTCAATCTTTGTGGCTGAACGTTTGAATCACCCTTCCTCTCTCCCGTGCATAGTTTGAATTCATTCTCACCCTTTTTATCATCCTAGTAATTTGTTAGAAGTCGCTTCTAAAAATTTATTAGATGTCGCTCCGTATCTAGTCTCTTTAGCTCAAATGACGAGTTGAAAAATTTTAATTTTCGCATATATGTTCCAAAATCATTTTCTTTATTCTATATATTATTTGATTCATTCTTGCCTCATTCCCTATCTTATAAACCTGTCAAGATCGCTTCATGTGCAGATCCCTCGATGCCAGTGATCACTTGTCTTCGGACCGGATCATTACATTATTTTTTTCAATTGCTGATGATTTACTCATAATGATGAGATGTTATTTTGTTGCATTATGCCACATCTCGCGTCATTTCTTGCATCACATAGTTACAAATTTATCTTCCTGACTCCTTGTTGGTCTTTTCGGCATTGTAGAAATCATATTTTTAAAATGAATAGTACATCTCCTTCCAGATGCCCTCTTTTACAAATTTATCTAATAAATTTGATATATATATATATATGCATTGTATCTATTTTAGACCTATTTATGAAATATTTTCGTTTTATAACATTAATTCATGGCTATAAGAAAATATATAAAAAAAAAATTTGCCAGCACATCAACAATTTGCTTTTGACTGACTATGAACTTTAGTAAATGACAAAAGATATTAAATTTCTCATCCGTCGCAATCACTCTTTCTTTTTGAGTCGTCAAGGGCATCATGACCTTTTAGAGTCAATGGAAAACGGCCTGTCCAAAAGGAAAAGGAAAAAGCCTAAACCACCGACACAATTATAAGTTCCCAGGAGCAAACCCCCGTGAGATATTTGTCCTCTAATTGAGCCGTGCAGCGGGGGCATAATTAGATCTAGCGATCGACGTCCATATGCTACTATGTGGCAAATAGGAAGTCTCCCAGTAGGCAACTATTTGGGACAATAAATGCTTTGACTAGAAAATGAAGGATGAGGAGCTCTTGACGTGTACGTGAAGCTAAGGTTCATATAGTTTAGAATTTTGTCTTTCAAAATTTGCGGGCTTCAATCTTTGCGGCTGAACGTTTGAATCCCTCTTCCTTTCTCCCGTGCGTAGTTTGATTCATTCTCACCCTTTTTATCGTCCTAGAAATTTGGTGGAAGTCGCTCCTAGAAATTTGTTAGAATTCGCTTTTTATTCAGTCCTTTTAGCCTGAACGATGAGCTTAAAAATTTCAATTTTCACATAAATATATTCTAAAATTATTCTTTCTATTCGATATATAGTTCGATTCATTTTTGCCTCATTCGCTATCTTATAAATTTGTCAAGAGCCGCTTCTTATGCAAATTCTCTCATCTCAGCGATCACTCGTCTTTGTCGAATCAGATCGTTACATTTTTTTATTTGATTGGTGATGGTTTACTTGTCATGATGAGATGTTATTATGTTGCATTGTGCCACATCTCACTGTCATTTCTTGCATCACATAGTTACAAATTTATCTCCGTGACTCATTGTTGGTCTCCTTGGCACTGTAGAAATCATATTTACAAAATGAATAGTACATCTCCTTCCAGATGCCCTCTTTTCCTTCCCCCTTCTTCTCTCCTTCCTTTTTCTTTAATTTACTTTTGTTATTTTTCCTTTTCATTCCTACCGAAAGAACCTACTACTCTTTTTGGGCATGACCGGGGAGAGAGAGAGAGTATATTTTCTTGAAGAAATTAACGAGGTTGTGTTTGGGTGTGAAAGCACAAATGGCTAGAAGAATTTTTTTTTTTAAAAGAGAGGAAAGTAAAAAGAAGAAGGGAAGGATATAAGATGAGATGTGACTGGATAGGACGCGTTTAACTTAAAGTCGGGTAGAGGATGTGTGGTGGGGAGTCAATGGCCGCACGTTACACCCTACGAGTCAAAGGTGTTGTACCTCAATTATATTTGAATGAAGAACAACCAGAACCCCTCATTCACTTTTTCTAAGCGATGCATTGCAATATGTAATTACACCCTACACTGCGTCGGTCGGGTAGGTTTTTCTATAATAGTTTTTAGCAAATGGAAGAGTCAATCTTTCTATCTCATGAATCGGGGACCTTTGTCACTTTCCTCATCCGTGCGTACCACTCTTCTTTCGGCCCAATTCCAAAAAAAAAAAAATTCCTAAATTTTAGATCTAGCCACATATCTATCCCACACTTTTTTTATTTAAAAAAATCCCAAATTTCAAGTTTGTCTCAAATTTGCCCCGAACTTTTCTTTTATCTCAAAAAAACCTCAAACTTTAAGTCCAATTTCAAATCTATTCCATTTTTTTTTTGTCAAAAATAAAATTATCAATTTTTACTCTAGTCCTAAATTGCTCCCTTAGCTCTCTATTCAAAAGTCGCGGTTAGTAGTCTCTAATTTTTTTTATCCTAGAACTGTTTATTTGAAGATAATTTTCCATGCCGTCTTGTCAATGTGTATTTATTATCAATGTGGAAATGCCACGTAAGTTGGGATTGGACCATGAGGTAAATTTGAGGATGAATTAAAAGTTGGCGATATTTTTGGTATAAATGGAGGGTAAAACCTCAAATTGGTACACTTATAGATTGTCACATGTCATATAACTCAATAATTTAATAATAAAATTTAACGGAAACAATCAGAGATTAAATTTGTCACATGTATATTAATTTAAGATTTTTCGTGGTCAAAAAATAAGTATGTCCTAAATTGCTCATTATAGTTTTTTTTGTGTTACCATCGCCATGCTTCTATGCCTAATAACAATGGATGACAAATGATACTACTTTCAATATGAGTTTCACTCTAAATTCACGTTAAGACAATTTTCCAAAGAAATCAGAAACGACCTCATTTTTTTAATTAAAAATTTGAAGACAAGGCATAATTTTTGCAATTCACAGAGCTCAAAGTGGGATACTCGGTCACCTTATTCGGAATAGTAACAAACCCACATGGTGGGGGGCATGAAATGACGTTTTTTCTGGTCAAAATAGAGACCAGAAAAAGCAAAGTAGAGAATCTTACTTCCAGAGCTTTATATCTTGACAATATCTTTCGATAGCTTTACTTGTATCCGTACCTGATTTCTCTTTTGTTCCCAACACCTGATTTCCTTCCGGCTCGTTGATTCTCCATTCCATGTCTTCTTGATTTTGAGGTTGATTAGCTATTTACTGTGTTATGTGAACTCACTATCAGAATCGATAAAGATAATGAAGATAATTATCATACCACCCCGACGCCACGATGAAGTATTGAATTTTTCTCCACCGAGGAGTACCTATGACATATTCTAGATTAATCATTGGTGAAGTATTAAATTTTTCACCTACTTTTGACATGTACTAGATTAATTATCTTGACTTCCAGCTTTTTAACAATTTGTCATGATTTTTCAATGCGTATATCTACCAAAAATAAAGAATCGGTGATTCAAAATTCAATTATGTGATCCTTTGATGGCACTGATCACTCTCTATAATCTAGGCTTTTCCACATTTTTATTCAACATGGAACTTTACTTGGGACTCTTCCTTCAAATCAATAAACACGAACCTTCAAAAGCCACAAAATCCGAGCTCTGCTTAGTTGTCTACTGATGCTTGCTCTTTTCTAGAAAAAAATTTCACTTTTTCTGTGCATAATGTCATCAAGGATTACCGATTAATTCGGAGCTTTTTCCGTGGTTGATCAATTACTATTGAACAAAAAAAAAAGCAATTACTATTGAAAATGACACTATTTCTCCATTTCTGAGATATGGCTAGTATTGTGGGCTTTTATGTTGCGAATGCCCGGGGGAGAAACCCTATGACTATCTTGACGCTTGCTGCATGAAGCATGATGCCTGCACCCAAGCCAAAAACAATTAGTTTCGACATCGATTCTTTCAACTTTTCTTCATCGAATCAATTGATATAACTAGTCATTGGCCTACTCATTTGCATGTACATATTTTGCAAGGATGAATGTGGAAGCATTTTTCATTGGTGAACAATAGCTTTACTCATCTATACAGGCCTGGATTCACGTTCCTAAAAATGTATATTACGAAGCGGATATAGAGAAAATGGTGTAAGGGACTGATGGGCCAAAGAAAGGAGAGAGATGAGTAAGATTAATATGCCTGCGAGGGCTCTGTTGTTCCATAATGTCACTAAACCATCTCTTCATTCATGAGCCAACTTTAATCACTGTTCTGAAGTCTGGGGGTGAAGATTGTGGGGGGAGCAAATGCACTCATGTTGGCAATAACATCAACATTTGCTTTTTATTACAAAAAGCGCATGTCTAGATTTTCTCTTTCTCATGGATCAATCCGGGACAATGACTTCATCAAATACTCTAGCTCCTCAAATGTGCTAAGCGATGGTGATGATGAAGAAATCATAGTGTGATTGTTCAATTTGATCTTTTATTCATAGAGCAGGTTGTGTCTTCCACATAGATATATTGGAGTTCTAAAATTGAGACCTGCTGGGTGCTGTGCAGATGACTATTTGAGCCAGAAGTGCAGCCAGAACTTACTAAACTGCATGATCAACTTCAAGAACTCGGGAGGCCAAACATTTAAAGGAAGCAAATGCCAAGTCGAGGATGTCGTCGACGTCCTCTGTGTTGTCATGGAAGCTGCATTGCTTGCCAGAAGATACCTCCGCAAGCCCTAAATCTCTATCCACGTTCTACGGATATATCAACTCAGATCCCTTCATTCACTTCGTGATCATCTCTTTCTTCTTTGATTTTTTTTTTTAATTCTAGCTGTTTGTCTATGTCTGTTCTTATTCTATTGCAACAAATGGGAAAAAGTAAAAAGAAAACTGCGAAGTGCCTTTCTTTTCCTTTCCTGTAGAATTGGAAGAGCAGCGGACAATGAGCATGGAGTTCAATTTTAATTGCAGAAACAAGAACTTAAAGTGGCCATGGAGCTCAAAACCAAAGATCCACGTACAAATTTAGAACGCCAAGTAATGTGAATGAACATATTGGTCCGTACTTCTACACTTAATCCACTAATGCTAACAATCTCATGATTAGGGCGAAGGAATTTGATTTTATCATAAGTGTGACGAGAAAAGACCTTTGAATTGATGACAAATAGCTTTTTGCTGTGCTAGGTATCAAAATACGTTCTCTCTGGAGCAAAAGAATTTCAAATCATTGAATATGGACTTAGTTTATGCTAAATCCTGAAACTTTGCAAATGCACCCTTTGTTTCTAGTGTTATGATGTTCAATCTTTGGCGTAAGGAATCACATGATCTCTGGTTGATATTTTCCTCAAGTTCATAAGAAAATTGCTGTGAAGTGTCAATCCTTCAACAAATCAAGAGTTCTATCAATATAATTCCAGAGTCTCAAGCTACATGAATTGTCAAGAACAATCATTATGGAATAGCAACCTTCATGAATTGCGTCAATTCAAACAGTTGCTTCAACAAATTGAAAAACTACCAATAAGAAAGGCATTAACAGCTCCTGCAAATCATGCCATAATGTGCCAGTGTGGAATCTCCATCTTTCTAGAGTTGTCTTGACACCAAAACTCTCACAAAGCAATCACAACATCTAGCTTTGTGTTCATATCAGTGACAGAACAAATAGTCCATTTTCCAGTCACTTCATTCATATCTCACATCAGAACCACTTGTATATGTGGTTGTCTTTAGTTTAAATGTCCCATATAAAAATGCCATCCCTTCTTTTATCTTAGTTAGCATTATCTTGCTATTCCAAAGGTCCAGAACAAGCATCAACACCTTGCATGGCATAAAAAAATCTAATGCTTGAATGAACATAAGATAAAATGAGAAGATAATTTTTCTAGACAGGATGAATTTGATTGACATTTCAGCCCTTGGTCAAATTTGACATGAAAATTTGATTAAGGAATCCAAAATGGCTAGGGAATCTTGTGAAGAAATATAGTAGCGGATTAGAAACATGCTAAAGATTTAACATGAAAAGAATCATTAAGGGACTAAGATGACTTAAGTTTAGGGGATTTCCCAAAGAGTACATATGGCTTATACAACCAATTATTCTTTAAGCTAAGGATCCTCATGGATAATATGAAATGGAAAGACTTTGCATAAGGGAGTAAACAAGACCAAATAGATTTAAAAGAAGGAAGCAAATCATTTTCAAAAGTATCACTTTGAGACAATTGTAAATCAGATTTGCTAGTGATAGTTGTCGTGACCTACCTTTTTTTGTTCAAAGGGGAAAGAAATATGTTTAGGGGCATTGCCCTAAAGGTGAGCCTACCGTCCTCAATTAAGCATGAGCTCTTCTAAGCCCATATCTTATGCGGCATTGTGGTGTTCAATTTTAGCTTTAATCGACACTATAAGAGTTTTTTAATAAGGAGTCGCCACTAGATTATTGGGATTAACTTGAAATCAAGTAATGCATGGAAATATATCTCACTTCCTACACAATTAGAGAATTTAGGATGAGGGACTGGGTTACACCAATTAATTAACTAGGGCTCTCTTGGTATCTAATCTTATTCAATTCAAGAAGATGTTTTTCAAGCAATGTTGATTGATTTTAAGTTTATCCACTAATATGTGAGATGATTACACAAGTTTGAACAATCATTAAAATAACAATCATTGATTAAGGAAGCATTAAATAAATTACAAAGAAAAACAAGAATCTAACACTAAGAGATAAGAAAAACCATTCCCTACTAAGCTAAAGGGAACATATTGAAAGTGCCAAGTCAAGGAATAGGAACCTAATGTTTGTCTCTGGGCACACTCAAATCCTATGGTAAAACTCTAAGAGCTAGTTCGATTTTGAGTACAAATTTTTTTATTATCAATATTTTCATACATTTTAAGAGAAAAATTCTCAAAGACTAAATTTTTAACCATTTTCCTAATTTTTGGATTTTTTAATTTTTAAAATATTTTTTGTAAAAAAAAATATTTTCCCGAAAATAGGGTCTTCGGGTTGGGCCATGGACACAAAATTGGGTTCTCAACCCATAACAAACCAATTAAATTTAAACCCAGCCCAAACTGACATATAAGTCCGGGCTCATTTAACCTAAACCAAGCCCACTTAAGCCTACGTTGTCCTCCCTCACCCGTCTTCTCTTCTTTTTCAGCATAACGTGAGAAGAGAGACAGAGAGAGAGAGCACGCCCAAACATGACGGAAGCTCACCATGCCGGAACATCAACAGCGGGATCCCTTCCCATCACACCAGAGCATCAGAGGGGCGCACGAAATTTCAGAGAAAGTTTAATCAAGACCGAAAACTGAAGCGCTAGAACATGAGCGCCAAGCTTCACAGTGAATGAATCAATATACGCCCATCGCCAGACCGATTGACCATCAATTTTCGCCTCCAACGCCAGCCGATTAACACCCATACGCCCATAGCAAATCAACAACCAACATCCCACGTCCCAGTCGGCCTCCACCTCGACTCGCCGTTGGAAAAGCAAATCTACTCCCGACGGCTATCGTTGCTCCGGCCAGTCATCGCATTCGATGGAGAAGACACGATACGCACGAAGAAAAGCCACATCAAGCAACGAATCAAAGAAGAAACTATAAGCCGAATCTGAGGACCAACGAACGCCCGGAATCAAGCCAAAATCAGAGGAGGCATGAGCGAAATCTGGTTCGAGCATTTCTTCGAACACATGGCGAGCAGCGAGTTGGGGAGCAAATATTGACGTGTTCGGAGCTCGAGCGCACGCCCAAACTCAAAAGTAATCAACGAGCAACGTTCGGAATCAACAAAAACAACTCGTTCAGGTCCGGCACGAGCAAGAACTAAGGAAATTGAGTCGACTCTCACCTCGCTCAAGACAGGACAGAACAATCTTATAACTCAGATTTGCTTGGGGTAGTCATTGATAGCTTATCCAGGATGAACAATCTTAAGATTTGATGTATTTAGAAGACATTCTGATCACTGTTGGTGTTATAAATAGAATGATTACTTTGAAGTATAACGTCACAAAATTTGAAAAGGAAAATTTTAATTGACCTTTTTCCCCCCTCTTTCATGAGAAAATTTGAAAATTTGGATATTAGGTATTACAGGCCCAAAATAAAATATACAAATTAAAGAAAAAAGAACTAGCAAACCCGATTTCATTAAAAGGTTTCAATATAAAGGAAAATATTTCTCTTTTGTTATGTTGAAAATATGTTTGATTTGTAAAACTGAGGTTTTCAATCCACCATTTTGTACTTTTATTTAATTAATAATCCATCTTTTTATTCTGTGATTAAATATTAATACTCCTCCTGCTATGTTGCTAATATCAAATTGTCATTACATTAACAATAGAAACTTTTCAGCTGACGAAAATAAAATTGGTGATGAAAGAAATTCATACCTTACTAATTTCATTAACATTTCTGTAAATATGTTACAGCGCTACACTTGTAAATTTGAGAAAAATTGGTCACTAACTAATTTATTTGGACGTTGGTAAAAATAATTTTAAGGTTTGTATTTTATTAACCACACTCATAAAAGTTGAAAAATATCGGTGATTATTAAAACCTTGCTAAATTCTTCTCCTTTTCCTTCTAAAGTTATTATTAGATGCCCCCACGATCGAAAGCACGATACACCCCTCAAGCATCGGGTCAACTTCCACGACCGGGGTCTCCGTTCCTTGAACTTCTCAAAGACAAAAGTACGATAGCGGCCTATAAAAAAATGGTCCAATCAAAGTAGGAAATGCTGATGAAATTGGCAACACAACTTGACAATGAATACTGGGCAACACAACTTGACAATGAATAGTGGGACTTGATTTATTTACCTTTGAAATTTACCATCTATACACACACGCGAGACTTTCTCCGAGCCTTGAACATGAAGAAGCTTCCCACCATGTGTAGAGAAGAAATTTGTTAGGTTATCGAAGTATGAGAGGTCTAATGTTTCGATTGATGCGCACCCATCGATCCTCATTCCTTTCAAGTTTTTCAATCTCTTCAAGTATTTAATTTCGATTAGATTTTTGCAATCTGCAATGTATAATTGCATCAGATGTGATAATTGCGAAATGTCCAGTTTTCTAAAGGATTGACAATCGGATATATACAACTCCCAAGTTTTTCAATTTGTCAAGGTCTCGAACTTGAACTGGACCATCATTCAATAGCGGAGCATCTGACTCGAGTAAATCAATTTTTGAGTGTGATAACTCCGAAATGTCCAGTTTTCTAAGGGATTGACAATCGGATATATACAACTCTTCCAAGTTTTTCAATTTGTCAAGGTCTCGAACTTGAACTGGATCATCATTCAATAGTGGAGCATCTGAATCGAGTAAATCAATCTTTAGCCATCTCAAAGACTCTAGTTGTTCAAGGCCATCAAGGTTGGACAACTTCCTGCATCCATATACATTTAGTTTTTCTAATGATTTTAATGCTTCCAGACCCTTTGATTTTTCTGAGCTCATTGTACCTATTGAGATATAATTTTGACTAGAGTTCCAAACTTGACAAAGTCGGCAACTCTTCCAACTTACCACCCTCGTCAACACTTTCTATTCCCTCTTTCATTTTCTTTTTTACTTTTTTACGTAATTTTCCCTTAATATTTACATTGAAAATACTTACTTCTTATGTACATGGCAACGATCGGCAGAAGAAAAAGGATTATTGTGCTTATGAATGAAGAGGTGCTAATGATAGGTATCGTTGGGTATATATGGCTGATTGAGGAGGATCAGGATCTTATGGGAAAACTATTAACCAGTAGGTATTTTTAGTCTTAGTTACACAAGAGATTAATTGCAATCTTTATATGAATGTTTATAGATAAAATCAAGTTCAATTTAAGAGACAAAATCATGATATTTATGAAAAATTTATGAGTAACATAACCAAAATTTGAGGAAAATTACTATCGTTAGAGAGAGAGAGAGAGAGAGAGAGAAGTTTCTAAGTATCATTACACCCGAAATAGTAGACATTTCGAGCTGGGACTGTAGTTGGTCATTTCCGCGTTCCTCTCGTATTTAGTAGGTTGAACTTCCAATTCTGTTTAGCTGTGGTGGCATCTGTAACAAAGTATTCTGATCTGATTAAGTATCTAGATTAGTTCTCAAATGTCCCAGCAATGAAGTAAAGCACCTGTTTTCATTACTATGACGGACAACTCCCATTCATAAAGCACGACACAACGCAATCAGCTTAATGAATGTCCCTTTTGCATCCATATCCCAGATACTTGGTTCAGATCTCACACCATTGCCGAAATTACAGTGAAGCTCCTGGTCATTTAATGCATCAGGAGCATGAGAATTGTCATCACCAAATGAAGAACAAACAGAAGGATGCAAATTCAATATGTGAAGACATTGATGGTATGAATATGTGAGATGGATATAGGCATGATGAAAAGTAAGAAAGAGCGCAACATGATTCCTACCAGATTTCCACCGTACAAGATGTTACTTTTAACAAAATCAAGGCCATAACTCCACCATCAGATTGAGAATTCTATGTATTAGCACTTCAATTGACAAACAAAGTGGAATATAGATCCTTGGATATTCATCATCTCAACATTGGTGTCCTGGATTTGAGAGAAGTAATAATCTTATGATGGTGCCTCCAGTGGCTTATTAATCCATGACAGAATAAGTGGACATAAGCTACTGAAGATGCAATTGAAACCACATAAACATGAGTAGCTGCTATGATCAATCAATCCTTAGAAGTTAGAAGTGTCATTCCACATTGGTTGAATAAAGGGTATCAATAGGGGTTATATGCATGTGGTCTACCTCTGACTAATCCTTTAAGCTTTTGGGCTGAACTTTTGCTAACAATGAATGAAGTTTTGTTTTATTATGCATGCATGAATGAAAGAATCACATCATAAACATCCTATGCTGTAGGAAACTAACTTTAATAGAACTTGGAAAAAGGTAATATCGCTTAAGAACATATTCATGTCATGTCAAGGATGAGGAGTCTTACTCCGTGACTAATGACGAATAATCACATGCAATGTCATGTACTTCAAAGGCATTCTTATCTATTTCCCTCTCCCACCAGGATCACAAGCCAGATGATGCTGAAGCATGGCATTCACGTGGTTGACCAATTTCCCCAAGAGTCCCTGAAATAAGAGGAAAACAGTAAGACATCAACACGAAAAGCCCCATGCCAAACTGAAAATACTGATGTGAAGTAGGTACTCTCAACTGAATATGATACTTTAACTACTATATTTACATTTACCAAGAAACATGGATGATCTCCAGAATCCGGTCTCTGCTGTGCTGTTGTCTTGCAAATATTTTTCATAATTCTACATGGGGCATATGTGTTCACCATCATTCTGGTATTCTCCGTGTAGGTGAAAATAAAAGAACATGATTTCTCTCATCGGGATTCAGAGACAGACATTAACTATTGTCCAAATGATAATAAAAGAACATGACTGGTATCTTCCAAGTCAATTTGCACTCCTAATATTGCCAATGAGCTATTCCTATGTCAAGATTATAGTTGTAGTTGGAAATCCTTGCTTCTGATGCAGTACCAAGTAAACTCTCCACAGAATAAAAAATCACGTGCACAGCTCCTCCCACTTCTTTTCAAAGCCATAAACAGCAGGGTAGTACCTGAGCTCTGCAGATTTTTTGTCCCTGCCATCAGCCGATCCAAAAATAGTGCGCATTCCTGTTGAAACCACAATTATTGCAGGAGTGACTTTCCAATTCCATTCAGTGGCAGCTGTAGCAAAACATTCGGATTTGAGCTGTAGATCAAGAAAAGATGGCAATTAAAGATCTAGATCAGCTCTCAAACATTAAAGGACTTAAGCAAATCACCTTTCCAGCCACCCATTGATTACTTGTCATATATCCCAAAAACATGAAAGTAATATGGGTGATTTAAGGATTTCCTCCATACTTCTGGTTTGGATCTCTCACTGTTATCCACAATACAGTGGGAATCCTCTATTCTTTTAAAGCCTCTGGGGTGTAGACATTGTCATCACCCAACAATGACCGAACTGAAGTAATAAATTGTAAATGATGCTAAGGTATGCAATTGCAAGATGATAATTAAAGGCATGAAGAAAAACGAGGAAAGAGTGGCTTCATGATTTGTACTGGGTTTCGACCATTGATGATAATACTTTCAGCTTGATCAAGGCCGTGTATCTGCCTTCAGAGAGAGCAATCTTCACATTGGCATATTAAGTGACGAGCAAAGTTTGATACAGATCCATGGAGATTCGTCATATTGACATTAGTGCCCTAGCTTTGAGAAAATGCAAAACACATTTATGGTACCTTCACTGCCTACTTCCATGACCAAAAAACGAATTAATAAAATGCAATCAAGATCACATATGCGTGAGCAGTTTCCAGAATCCATCAGATAGTGAATTTCTCTACTTCATAGAAGTTGGAGAGAAGTATTGCTTTATTTAAACAAGCATATATTGATACCACATCAAGAATGAAGAATCTCGTGCTATTTGACTGAAGAAATCAAATATCCTTTTGGAGGCAATCTGAGCTTTTTTATTCATATCATGATCATGAGCCAGGTAAAACTGAAGCATTACAATTACTTTGCTCAAACAACTTCCTCCAGTTGCTGGAATTAAGACAGGAAAATTGTAACATGTCAAAGAAAAGCCCCATCCAAACTGAAAATACTAATGAAAGCAAGTAATCTCCACAGAAAACGACACTATACTTGCTATATTTTTTGTTTTTTTGTTTTTTTTTGGGTCGAAACTATATTTTTTGTTTAGTACGAGCCGTTTGCAATTTCCAGAATCAGATCTTTTTCTTTCTCTCTTCTCTCCACTTTCTTTCTACATGAGCTCTCAGTTGAAGAGGAAGCCGAGTCTCTTTTTTTTCCCCTTAAGCCGATGTCCGCTTCCCTTGTGTAGTTGACTTTTCAACCTTCTCTTTTGTTTTGTTTTGTTTTTTTTTTTTTTCATGTGCTCCAGAATTTCCTTTTTACTCGGTCAAATCCCAAGTATTACAGTAACTTCATCACGATAAGTCAATCACAACATACTGCAGCAAACAACTAAGGATAAAAATGAACACCAAATCAGTAACTCATCTACCAACCCGTGTGCTTCAACTTTTAAACTTGCAGGTGAACACCCCAAACAACCTTTTATGTATTAATGTAAAAATGGAGTACACTTGTTCAACAAAAGCGGATTTGAACAGTGACACATAATTATCTGCAATAATCAAATTGGACAAAACAAATGTCTCTTATTTTATGGTGCCAACGTCTAAAGCCTCCAAACTAAGCTCCAAAGATTGATCTTCTTCCTTACCATTCCACAATCAAGCTTCCCAAACAGCACAGATGGAGTTTTTGCAGGCGAAACTCCACCACGGAACAATGCAGCACCAGCGACTGAGGGCACGGCTCAATCGTGGACTAACCTTCTTAACATGAGAAAAGGAAAACGTTGAAAAGCTAAGGAACAGACAATAAGTTGGCCAAAGCAGTCTCCACCCCTGCATCAAACATAACCCATCCCCATTGGAGATGCAATCCTCAAATTCATAGTTGAAACGGCCAACGACCAAATATTTCTCAAGCAAGATCAACATCATTCTTCAACACCTTTTTGTGAACTAAAATCTTCAGGTAACTTAAAAGAAAAGCCACTTACAATCAAATTCAGCCAGCTCTGTACTCTGAATTTTGCATCGGTGCGGGCAACATTCGACTAGCATAGAGTTTGTAACCTTCAAAAAGCAAGACCATCACATTATAGAGGACCCATACAGAGGATGACAGAATGAAAACTGATCACGGAATTAGAGACAAATTTAATGATGTTTCCATTTCAACATTAGAAATCAAAAGGTACTTCCTGACCCTGTCAGCAAGGCAAGAATAATGTTTTCTGAAGGTTTGAAGCACTGAGTATTGAACAAAAGACACATCACAAATGCTAAAAACAATAGTATAGAAGAAACTTAAAAACAAAAGTTCTTCTAAAAGGCACCACAATGTCAGAACCCAATAACTCCTGGTCAAAGAAGAAACCAATGGACTTCTATTATTGCAGTTCAAGCTTTGCATTTTCCCATAGTCAGAAGGAGATAAGGAGAAATTCCATTCAACTAGAAAGCTAGCAAAGAAAAAGTAAGGACAAAATGAACAAGCCATATCACCATCACAACAATTCAGACACTAGCATCTTTTTCCGTGTGAAATTAGTAGCCTTCAACACCATTTCACTACGTTATTAGCTGACTGGGACGAGTGAGGACATCCTCAAAGAATCTTATGAGAAGGAATTTCCACATACTCATGGAGAAATGCTACTTTGGATCATAGGTACAAACAAATGGATCACAGGAGATTGTTTATCTTTCCACTTCTCATCACCCCTCAAGGTGCTTCAAGATCCGAGAACAGGAAAGAAATGGCTATGAAAGTAGAACCTCATCAATAAAGGTAATCTTCCCATTCAATCTGAAGTTAGTTCACATTAGTTCCAACAACTCTGCAGTCAATTTCGATGCTACCTAGACAGGGTGATAAAATCAACCTAAACCTGTGATAGGCTCATAAGTCCTCATAATCTTGCTATGCATGCTCTATGACTACTCAGATAACATAAGGAAAATTCACCACTATTGACACGAAACCTAATCAAAAGCTGCTATAGTTATCTCATTACACCATAGCAAATTGGCAGAAGAGAATAACCGAGCAGATCTCTGCACCTAACAGGAATCACAAGCTAACAAATATAACAGGAGAACTAAACATGCTTCAATGAACATGCAGAAAAGCTTGAATTAGTTTCATTTCATTTCCTCCGCATGAAGACATTGAACATCCAAAATCAAACCAACAATAGCAACTCAAAACCTCAAATCACCAGAATGCGCATGCACCAATCATGCCAAGAATCAACCAATGAATAAACCGATCAATAGGCAACGAGAATGGATTAATGTTAAAAGGGATCCAATCACCTGGACTCTGAAGATATGGCAACCGGAAGCAATGAAGACCCAACATGAAGATCCTTTCTAAGGTAGCAGAGCATGTGAGCATGAATCTCACTTTCAAATCAGTCGTCCCATCATTGTCCGTCGGAAGTAAGACAGAAACAGACCACCAGATGATCCTGGACCTCAATATCTTCCCCTCCTCCCTGTGCTCAATTTCCACCCTCCTCCTCTTCTTACTACCAACTCTCCCATCCCCAGAATCCCTCCTCGTCCTCACTAAGATCCGACCATAGCCCATCGTGTGGTAAAAAGTCCGGAAATTTATTGAGTGACTCACACCCACGCCTATCAAAGAGCTCTAGGAATTTACTAGGGCAGCGGATTTCAACTAAGCTTTCGCAATCCAGAGTAATCAACTGCTTGAGATGCTCCGACTTTGAAAGGTCCAGTACTTGAATGTGCTTGCGCTTAGTAATATCCAACCATTCCAAAGATCCCAATTTTTCAAGGCCTCGTATCGCATGGAGATAATATGGCTCTTAATCAAAATCCTCGTCGTCCATATCGAACGGTAAATGATCTCTGGATAGGTCCAACATTGTTAGGGATTTTAAAGCTTCCAGTCCATCCAATTGCTTCAGTTGATTGCAAAATCTGAGCCTTAATTTCGACAACAATTCCAAATCGGAAAGATTTGGTAACCTTTCCAATTCGGAACATCCCCAAACGTCAAGCGTCCGTATGCAGGAGGGAAGCTCTGGGATGCTTTGAAGAGACCCGCACTGATCAAGGGTGAGCACCTGTAGATACTTCAGGTGAGAGAGCGATGGCAGCTCATTGCTCCGACATGTGAGCCATAGGGATGATAAGCTACAAGGAGGTTTTGGGAGTGACTCAAGCTCTCTACAGAAACGTAAATCGAGGTGTTCGAGAGAATGAAGCTGATCTAAGTTTTCCGGCAAGCCAGAAATATTTGACCAACCTAAACGAAGGATCTTTAGAGAAGACAATCCACCTTCATTAACAAGAATTTGTCCTTCCAACTTAGAGCATTCAGAGGCATCGAACTCTCGGAGGCTTTGCAATTTTCCAATAGAGCTCGGTAACCTTTCTATCCAACCACCATAAATCCTCAGAATTTTCAATTTGTTCAATTCACCGATAGATTCGGGTAATTCCTTAATCTTTGTATGTGATAAGTCCAGTTCTTCCAACTCTTGCAACTTACCAATTGAAGAAGGGATCTGTTCTAATGACTCATGTAGCACACTAAGCCTCTTCAGCTTCTTTAGAGATCCTATACATGGAGGAATTTCTTTTATCAAAGTGTAGCCTATGACAAGTTCCTCCAAATTTTCTAGTTCGCCAAGTTGTTTAGGTAACTTCTTCAAACTTCGACAATTGTATAAGTTCAAGGAAACAAGATGCTTGATGTCTCCAATAGAAGGGTCGATTTCCTCCAAATAATAACAATGTTTGAGGATTAGCATCTCTAAATTTTTAAATGCAGATAAATTAGGGGTGCTCCGTAAATTGAAGCACCTTGAAAGATTAAGAACTTTCAACCTCTCCATCTACAAGAAAGAAACATGTTCCAAGATTAGCAGTTAGAAATATAATGATTTATCGTCAAATGTAACAAAAGAAAAAGCATTTTTCATCTTTACCTTAATTGAACTCCATCCTCTCCAATTTTCACTAATACCGCTTCCATGACTGTGATCACCAGATAAATCAAGTACGACTAATTTCTCCAAATGAAAGTTGGTTGCCTCGAAAGAGTCGCGACATCTCTCCCACTTTAGCCATCTTAATTCAGCAAGTGATCCTTCGAAATCTCCGTCAAAATCCACATCCTTCACATAAAGGAACTTCAAGTTAGGCATTTTTTTGAAGCTTTCTCGCTTCATGAACTCTCTGGAGCCCCCTTCGTCTAGACATAGTGCCTCAATATATTCATTTTCCTCCTACAAAAAAATAAAATAAAATTGAGGATTGTAAATACCATCCAACCTCCTTTTGTTAGTATACTCTGCATGTTATTGTAGCCGATGCATTTTGTCTACACTTATAGGGAAAAAGAAATATATTTGATCTTCTACAATTACATGATCATGTAATACATCAATATCTTCACTTGAATGTCTTAACTTTTTATGTTTCCTGTGAAATTCCTATATGAAATTAGTCTAGTTTTCTTATAGATTTTGAAATTAAATTTTGTAACATACATAGTATTGACGACCGACTAAATGTGGTGTTCCTTTGACATATGTGAGAACTATTACACATTTCAAAAACAAAAGGTACCTAATCAGACTTGTGGATTCATAAAGGATGACAACTCATTCCCTTCCCGTTCATAAAACATTTTTGGTTTTGGGATAGGGCTAGAAGGAAACAAGAATTTGGTCTTTTGAACTTGAGTTTTCATTTTCGGATATTCAAGCTCAAAGTTCAACAACTATTCCTTAGACTATGAAGAAATTGAATAATCAATCATAAACTTACCAATTTCACTGATTTAGACTTAGACCTTTGTGTGAAATCTCAATGTAGCATTTTCGGTTAATTTTTGTAGAAAATCGCTAACATGGCTATGTTTCATACAAGAAAGCCAAAAATTTGGACCGCCATGTTTGTGATTTGTAGCAAAAATTGATTTGGGAGACTAAATTGAAATTTTATGCAAAAGTTTAATACTAAATTGATAAAAATTAATAAGTTCATGACTAAGATGACATCCATACAATAAGTCTAGGACTGATTGGATAATTTTCCTCTGAGATGAGCATACTAATCAATTAGTCATCATTGAATTTTCCCCAATCAGTCATAAAATTAGACTTGATTTTAAGAATTTGTTAGTGCATTTTTGCATTCACCCAATCATATAAAAATACATGAATTAGTAAATAAAGGTTAGCGATTATTATCGTTTTCCTCTTTTTTCATTCTATCATCTATTTTTTGCTCCTCCAATTATCTTATTTGAGAAGTTAATTATCTGATTTTTCTTCCCTAATAACTAACGATGGATTTTTCTTTCTTCTCTTTGATAGTGCGCGCACACATGAAGGCACAATTAATCCTTACCAAGAAGGCTCGCTCATTACAGGATAGAGGTGGATATCATATTACACTAAAGGTAGATATGAAGAGATTATAATTTCTTTCACCATTCACTATTCCGTCACGTACTTCCTACAATCATTCAATTTCTTAATTTCGATCTTTGCTTTTTCAGTTTTTTGGTTAAAATTTAATTTGTATGATTACCTACAAAATCATATGTCACTTGTTATTTAGTTTCTTTTGTCGTAATTTACTGTTATTTAATTCTGCACTATATTGATTTATGTGCTTAAAATTCCAATGCATAGCACCGGTATGAACATTAGGACATATTTTGAAAGTTGGGTAGAATAGCCTTATGTTGTCACATCATGTATCGAAATCCTGTGAATTCTCATCTTTAATATGAATGAACACGATTGATCCATGATGTACATGCAAAGCTCATGATTAAAACTTAAAAAACGTGAATTAATGCCACTTCCTTTATAATTAATGTATCTTGAACAATCTTCCAACAATCATTTTCATGTAATTTGTTAATTTGACTATAAGTTGGCACTTGGTATAGGCGACAATAAAAGAAAAGCCAAAGTCACAATAGAGAATTTGAATTTATTTTCTTCAACATTTACCAATCCTTTAAGTGAAAAGAAAAATAAGAGTTTTCTATTTATTGTTGACTAAGAGGCATCAAAATAATGTAGTTTTGTTTCAAGTTATCAACTGACTCAACCATGTTAATACATAATTATGCATTTCTAGATTACTCAAAAAAATTGATATATTTAAAGGCACTTCTTCAATTATATTATTAACATTAACTAAATAATGCAATTTAAACTAAATCTTTAATTTTCTCTGTATTAGGTACGTGTACTTCTGCATTTACATTATCATATTGGATTTACATCATGAACATGCATAATAAATCCTACAAAACAATTGTATAGATTCGTCATATATATAAAATCACTGCATAACATCTTATTACTTGTAATTGAACATAATCTTAAGTTGATAGCCAATAGTTGGGGTGCAAATGATTTAACTGAAATCTTTCTTTTTGTTGAAAAAAAAGTAGAACTAGCACCTGAGCAAATTGCAAGTATTCACAGTTGGAAATTGAAGATAGAATAATATATCCGAATTTTGGAGAAGGAAAAACATAAAAAATCACGAGAGAAAGAGGTGGATAACATGTGATCCATGTATCTTTCCTCACACCAACGTACTTCATAAATAAATTGCTGATATATTTTGGGAAGATAGAATGAAAGACAACAAAGTAATGATAAACAGTAAAGTTTTTGGTGTTTGGTTGAATAAAATAAGTCAATTGGCACAAAGTTATAAAGACTCATGCTATTTAGAGTGTGATGAATCGGATTTATAAGTGGCATAAAGTAAATTATCAAACCTGTGTGATGCTCGGTCTTCAACAAGTTATATATAGTAAGAGGCAGTATCAAATTTGCTAGAAAACGATGTTAAACCGACAAAAGAGCAATATAGACAGAGTCAATAGTAAACAATTTTACCGGGGAGAATTACCAAAAAAGTCCTAAACCTATTGCAATTATGCCAATTTAGTCCTAAACTTTTTTTTTGGCCAATTTAATCCTAAACATTTTACAATTGTGTCAATTCAGTCCATCCGGCCAAAATTGGCTAGTTGGACGCTGATGTAGACACCGGTCATCCGGCGAACACTGACGTGGCAATTTTTAATATATTTTTTTCAAAATTTTAAATATTTTTAATTCTTTTTTTTTTTTTTCCTCCTTTTCTTCTTCCTCTGGCCGACCAGCACCGGCCAGAGGCTAGGGTCGGCGAGGTTAGCCTCGCCAGCCACTGGCGAGGCTCGCCCTTGTCGCCACATCCGGCGAGGCCGAGCCTCGTCGGATGTGGTGATGGCAGCCTCGCCATCGTTGGGCGAGGCTCACCTTCGCCAGTGGCCGGTGAAGCTAACCTCACCGGCCAAAGGAAGAGGAAAAGGGGGAAAAAAAGAAAAAAATATTAAAAAATATTAAAAATTGCCATGTCAGCGTTCGCCAGACGGTTGGTGTCCACGTCAGCGTCTAGCCAGCCAATTTTGGCCGGATGGACTGAATTAGCACAATTGTAAAAGGTTTATGACTAAATTAGCAAAAAAAAAAAGTTTGAGACTAAATTGGCACAATTGTAATAAGTTTAGGACTTTTTTGGTAATTCTCCCAATTTTACCGTCATATGCATCAAGAGATGACCTGTTCAATAGTGATGAGTGCGACCTTTTCATGAACTAAAGGCCAAAATTGGATGTAGCTTTTACCAAGAAAATGTTAACAACGTGTTGAGAATGGTCAATGATCTAGAGTAAAAGAACAGTAACAATAATAAATTGAAGGACTACCGTTAGAGAACATGGGAGAGGCCAAAAGTTGACATAATTGTTACCTTGCGTCCTAGAACTTTCATGGCTTCCTCATCCCATAGTCTGCTACAATCCCAAGGCTTCTTATCTACTGGACGGGCTATAGCTCTGCCTAGATCTCTTAATTGATCATGCGTTCTCAATTGATTCTTGTCATCAATTTTTATTAACGAAAGTTCAATCATTCTTGTCAATCCAGAATTTGGGTACAATTGGAGATCCTCCCAGGGGTAGGTGGCAATTCTTTTGGTTGTTCCTATGAAAAAACATGCTATGTCTAGAAACATTTGTTTCTCATTATATTCCAGTGCATCGTAACTTAGCTTTAACTTTTCTTGTACATCCTTATGAGGCATCTTCCTCAATTTCTCCAGCGTCTCTTTCCATATGCTGTTGTCTCTTCTTTTGAGAAGTGAACCTATAACCGTGAGGGCTAAGGGAAGCCCTCCTGTGGTGTTAACAATATCACGAGAAAGATCCTCGAGTTCTGTGGGAGGTTCTCCACTTTCAAATTCATATCTACTAAACAAAAGCATAGAGTCTTTGTAATCCATTTCTTTGAGTTCATACTGTTTATATTCAAAGTCCAAGAGGGCCATATCTCGACTTGTAATAATGATCCTACTTCCCGACTCGAAATTAGAACCTCCAATCAACTTATCAAGGTGATCTCGATGATCCACATCGTCAAGAAAAATGAGTACCTTCTTTTTTTCACAACTTAATCGGATGATATTAATCCCCATCTCGGGATCATGAACAGTCATTTTAGGATCCTTTGTTATATCTGAGATCAGTAGAGATTGGACATGCTCCATACCCTTGCTTTTAGTTGTTTCTCTAATATCCTTGAGAGAGCTACGGTACTGAAAATTGTCAAAAAGCTTTTTATAGATGATTGTAGCTAGAGTTGTCTTACCAATGCCGCCCATCCCCAAATCCCAATAATTCGAGTATCCAGACAAGCAAGATCGACCAATTCCATAACCTCAGCCACACGATCCTCAATTGCAACCAAGTTTACAGGAAGATGTGGTTGAAAATCTTTTTGCTGCTTGCGCATTATTATTTCTACGAGTTCATTTACCAATTCCCCTTCACGCCTGCCAAATAACACAACACATGACCATTTATTAATGGCTCCACCAAACAAGGATTAAGGATGATAAATAGAAAAATTCTTCTTCCAACAAGAATATGTTAAAAGAAGGTAAATGACGTACCCATTAGTAGTTTTCTCTGATTCGAATACTCTAGAATCGGCTAATTCTCTAAGAGCTACCAGCCCTTTTTTCTTGACATCCTCCTCCTTAAAACGATGCACACCGAATTTGAAAGCCTCTCCAAAGGCCCCCTGTAGTTCTCGCACCTCATAGGGTTTCACGTTGTAAAACACAGGCAAGACTATTTGTCCACTGGTTTTCTTGCACTCCATTATCTCAATGAGCTCGTGGAGGCTCCATTCGCTAGCAGCATAATTTTCTGAGATGACTGGGATTGAAACCTTAGAGTGTTTGATTGCACTGATGAGATTTTCACCAATTTTCTCGCCAAAGGGGAGGTCCTTATCATCTCTGAACACAAAATTTGGATGGAACGGCATGCCCACATCTTTAAGTCTATGGTAGAGGTGATCGACGAATCCGTTGCGAGTATCGGGGCCTCTAAAGCTCAAAAATACATAGTAATTGTTTCCAATCACAGAGGTGGAGGAAGCAGATGGGTCAGAATTCGCTCTGGACGCGGACGGCACATCGATCTTCTTCGACAAGTCCGAAGAGGGAAGAAGAAAAGGCGATTCTTCGAGGACGTCAGGTTTTGGTCGCTTCGAAATGGTCGGAGTCGAAGCTTCGGTGTGTTCAGCTCGCTTGAGTTGTCGGGTCAAGCAATGATCTTCCATTGCAGTGCACGACTCTCTCTCCCTCCCTCTCTCTCTTTGAGACTCGACTGTTGTGGATAGTTTTGAGCAGGAAATGATTACTCAACTATCTCTGCACCACATTTACAGCGTCACTGGTAAAGAGGAAGAAGGGAAAGCAGGGAGGCAAGGCAAGAAGATGAAGTAGCTTTGTCGTTTCATATATTTTATATGTTCAGATTGGGAATCTAGAGATGCCTTATTGTGGTCTAAAAGCAAGGGGGAAAAAAAGGAAGAAAAAAGAACGTAATAGCCATATCGACACGACGACTATATTTATTAGAATAAGAGATTGTCGTAATATTGAAAGCATTTATATGCATCTTGAACTAAAGCTTATTTAGTTCAATTAAAGTGGAAAAGTAAAAAGAAAATTTTTCAAAAGAAAGTTAAGATAAATATCACTTATGGAGATTGCTAAGTGTTAGCCACCCATTAAAAGTACTTTGGAGCATCACTTTTACATTTTTCTTAATAAAATAGATTCATTTTATCTATTCTAGATCTATATACAAACCATATTTTATTTTGTATGCTTAGTTCATAGCTCAAAGAAATTATGCTCTCTTTTTTTTTTCTTTTTTTGTTGCAAAAGCACATCAACAATTTGCTTTAAATTAACTTATGAACTTAATAAGTGGCAAAAGATATTAAATTTTCAACCACCATCATATTTCTAAAAAGAATTCATCAATTATTCTTTTCATTCGGCCTGTCACTCTTCTTTCCGAGTCTCGAAGGCCAGGTGAAACGCACCGGTTGCCTTTAGCTGTCCAAAAGGAAAAGTAGAGTGCTTAAAGCAAAGCACCCACCGGTTGCCTTTAGCTGTCCAAAAGGAAAAGTAGAGTGCTTAAAGCAAAGCACCCACATCAGTCAGTATGTTCACCCAATCGCCCACCTAAAGTTTTGTCCGCGTAAACCTTTATTCCTTTAATTCAAGTCTCTAGCAAAAATGGGCGGTATCTTTACATTAAATAATTCACTGGAGTTCTTTTCTTCGGAAACAACGGCTGATAGCGGGAACCATTTGGGAAAAGAAAATACTCGGTGGTTACCACGTCGTAGGTTGACGTTGCAAGCACTTAAGTACTGTTCACCAATCACGAATTGTCAAGTATCCTTGACGTGGAAATAAAAAAAAAAGTTTAATACTATGAAAAATCTCAAACTTATACACTTATGATAAATATACCTAAAAATGAATATTTTTTATTATAAAAAACCTCAAATCGGTATACTTATGATAAATTTACTCAAAATTAATTTTTTTCCTACTAAAAAAACCAAACTTATAAATTTACAATAATTTTACTCTCCGTTACTTTCCGTTAAATTGAATTAATATCACAAAAAAATACCGGTACACCTGTAATAAACGAAAAGTAAAACCTCAAACTGATACACTTATCAACTGCCATATATTATCCAACCGAGCAATTTAACAGTAAAATTTAATCGAAAATAATGGAGGGTGAATTTATCACGTGTATCGATTTGGGATTTTGATGGTTAAAAAAAATAGTTTGGAATTTTGGTGGTCAAAATTTTTTTTTCTTTCTCTCTCTTCTTTCTCATGAATTGGCAATGACTACGAGGCGCTACGACGATGAGGGTGGCTCAGTCATGGATGTGCAACAGTGGCCGGCCTAAACGTGGCGCCAGGGACTGCGGATGGAGGAGGTAGCTGAGGATAGAGGAGGAAGAAGAGAGAGAAATAAAAAAAAGACTTTCAGATTTTCATGGCATTTAGTGGGAGATGACTTTTTGAAAGTAACGGTAGAAGAAGGAAACCAGCAACTTCGACAATTGCAGTCCGAAGACGAAGAAGAAACAAATTCAAGAGTTTTTTTTTTTTTTTATTTCCGCTTCAGTGACCCGTGTCAATTCGTGATTGGTGAGCAGTGCATAAAAAGTGCTTGCCATGTCAGTATATGATGTAGCACCATGCAACCATTGAATCTGTTTTCATTTGGGAAACATCCAGTCTATGCTTCCACAAGAAAATGAAAGATGAGACGCTCTTGAAGTCATACGTGAAATCTAAGGTTTCTAAAGGTGTCTTTCAAAATATGCGGGCTTCAGGCTTTGTGGTCAAACGTGTGAATGGTTTTCGATGAATTTCGTTTATGCATTTCCCTCACGGAGCTATAAATGGAGCGGTAATAGTTTTGAATCGAGTAGTAAGATTGGTGCCTATAAATAGGGGCATTGGAAAGTCAAGGATTGGCTAAGTAAAGCCCAAACCCGTGCTGTCTCTCCCTTTAAGCCGAATGTCTAGCCCCCACAATTTCTTTTGGATGTTCTTTGCTCTAAAGCCCATCTAGGTTGTTCTTCTATTTTACGTACACGAAATGAAATGACATGTTTGAATGACCCAAAAAATAATAATAATAAGGGCATTGGAAAGCCTTGAAAGAGAAGCTGAGAGCAAAAAGTGGAGAGCCAGCTCGTCTGTTGAGTGCGTGATCGTATGAGCTTGTTTGCTTTATACTTGTTTTTATGTGTCACGCGAGAAAAATTATTGTGATAGTAAGTGAGAGATTTTACTATTCATAAATAATGTGTGTAATAATCATGTGATAATTATTTTGTTTGTGTGTTATATTTGTACCTCATTTTCATATATGAATGTCTTGAGTTGTCTATTATAATTTTCTCGCGTCACCACTGCCAAACATCCATGTCCAACAAAATTATATGAAAAATGAGATTTAATGTTAGGAAGAATTTCACTTCAAATTCACCTCAAGACGATTTTCCAATGAAAAGAGATTTTTACTCTTGTTCCAAATCCGGTTCACCATTAGAACCCACAAATATAATTGGAGAAGTCTATCATTGGTAAAAAAAAATTGATTTTCTTTTTCTACTAACTACTTTTGATATATCCTAGGTTAATCATCTTGACTTCCAATTTTTTGATGATCTGGTATGATCTTTCCATGGCATATTTCTACCAAAAATAAAGAACTAAGATGATTGGAGATTCAAGATTCAACCATGCGATCTTTTGAGGAGACCAATCATTCTCAGTAATCTTGGCTTTCTTGTATCTTTAATTAGCCTCATACTTGACTTGGAGGAATCATCATTTTCTCTTGGACTCTTTTTCTTCAAATCAATTTTGATGTCCCAAGCCTAATCTTGTGATTGGTAGTGAGTATTTTTTAGCTGATTCCAAAATTGAAAATACTCCGATTCCATGCTATGTTAGGAATTTCCCATATTGTATTGTGTGACTATGTTAACAATAGAAATAATAGGATGTCTTCCTTAGATATGTATGCAATCACTTGGATGGGTAGTTGAGCTATATCTTTTTCACTAATTTGAAAAAGGATGCCTTGATTGTTGCAATTACAAAGCTTCATTCTCCACGTTAATGTAGAAAATCTCAATTCCACCAACAACAGTGTTCAGGTCCTGAAGAGTAACGCTTGATGTGGCTGCTTTGCTAATCTCTACCTCCCCTTGCATTTCTCAATAGAAATGCAACTTTGTGTATTTGTTCTTTTATGTAACCCAAGAAATCTCTTTTTGTTTCATTAAAAAAAAAAGAATTGCCACTCAAATTATAACACAAACTAACAAATAAAAGGCTACCTAACAAAAACTCTCTTTTGTAAAGATGATTCACAGTCAGGGAAGTATACAACTGAAACTATCCAATTCACCCAAAACATGATTATTAGTCACAGTAATTATAATAATTACCAGGGGCAACATTTTTCGATTAATTTCGCATAGCAAAGACTGTAATAGAAAATATGAATCCGAGTTCTGCTCTGGAATCTAATGATGCTTGCTCTTCTCTAGCAAAAAAAAAAAATCAATATTTTTGGGGCATGATGTGATGAAGGATTGTCAATTAAATTGGAGCTTTTTTTTTTTTTTTCATGGTTGGTTAATTAGTATCGAACATAAAAAGAATTATCATTGAAAATGACACAATGCCTCAATTCTGAGATATGGCAACTATTGCGGGCTCTTGTACAGTGGAAGTCCGGAAGAGAGGCCCTGTGACGGCCTCAACGCTTGCCGCATGAAGCATGACGCCCGTGTTCAAGCCAAAAACAGCGAGTTTTGGCATAGATTCCTTCAACTTTTCCTTGTCAAATCGATTGATATAGCTAGTCATTGGCTCGCGCATTTGCATGGACATATTTTATTAGGACGAATGTGGAAGCCTTTTTCATTGGTGAACAATAGTTGGTGAACAATAGCTTTGCTTGTATACATGCATGGATTCACGTTTCTAAAAGACCATATTACAGAGCGAAGATAGACAAAATGGCGTAAGGGACTAATGGGTCAAAAGAAGAAGAGACACAAGTAAGATTAATGTGCCTGCGAAGGCTCTGTTGTTCCACAATGTCACTAAACTGTCTCTTCATTCATGAGCCAACTTTAATCACTATTCTGAAATCTAGGTGAGGAGATTGTGAGGGAGTAAATGCTCTTGTTTGGGCAATAACATCAACATTTGGTTTTTATTACGAAAAGCGCATTTCTAGATTTCCTCTTTCTCATGGACTGGTCCTGGACAATAACTTCGACTTATACTCTGGCTCATTGAATGTGCTAAGTGATGGCAATGAAATTATATCGTGTGATTGTTCAATTTGATCTTTTATTCATAAAGCAAATCATGTCGTCCACATAGATATATTGGAATTGCGACATCGAGACCTTGCGGGGTGTCGTACAGATGACTATCTAAGCCAGGAGTGTAGCCAAAACTTATTGAACTGCATGACCAACTTCAAGAACTCTGGAGGGAGAACTCCTAGTTGCATCTTTTCTCCATCCATACCAATTTTGGAAGAACACGAGGAGTGCTTGCCCTGCTCTATTCTTGACCATTGAGACTTGAATCAAGTTTTTCGAGTCCAAAGCCGTTGCTAATCTTCAGAAGTGATGTTTTTCGGATCGATTGCGGAAGGCTGAAGGAAGAAAAAGAGAGAGAAAGGACAAAACATAAAATAAAAGGGAGAGAATAAAGAAAGAGAAAGAGCAAGCAAACAAAAAAAGAAAAAAAAAACTTTTGGACAAAATTGCCCTAAGTTATTTAGAGATAGATTGGTAGATAAATTTGGGACCTTATTGAAAACTAAGTTTGTCACTTTAAGTCTTTATTTATAATTAAGTTCATCACTTCGGGGCTTTATTTAAGACAATCTTCACTTTGAGCTTTCTTTGAGAAAACAATCCCATTTTAAATTTGTATTTGAAATTTTCCCAAAGAAAATGCCTCTCCACAACGTTTGCCTTCCTTTCCATGATCCAACGATGTCCTAGAGATCAAGACAAACTGACAAACGCAAGAAAACGGACTCACATGCACTTACGGTTCACGTGAGGAAGGGACCGGCCATCACGCGTCCTTTGTCTAGAGGGCGAAAGCCACCAAAACAACGAGATCAAGTCCGGACCGGTCGGCAGTTCTTGTACCATCCACGTAGAGATAAAGCCAAAGCCAAGCGTTACCGTCCTTTCAAGATTAGCCCGAAAACGCGGCAAATCCACATGTTTAGAGACACCCGACTGGATTACTGCCCCATAAAGCATTCATTAGCAAAAATCCAACTTCAATAGAATATTGCTCATGCGTGGGATCTTCCCTTTCGGTGCGATCAGATGATTCCTTATGCTTTTCGAATTGTTTATCAGTGTTTAATAAATGAAAATTTGAGAATAGAGCAGGGGCTCGAAAATCAATCTGTCTGCCACCACCGCCACCCGACCCGATATGATCGCCCAATCTATTCTGTCTAGGATGGAGCAAGTGATGCTTCGTAGTGGGGCCCGACCCGTTTTCGGTGTGTTCTTCGCGTTGGGCCACACGAGCACGAATGCTGGTGTCACAAAGAAAGAGACGTGCAGTCGAGAAGGCAGGTGGAGTGGATGATACTACAAGATATGGATGGGGTAGGGGCATGTCACATCACATGAAAGTAAATGCCCCCACCCCCCTCCAATTTGCAACAAAGCATACGACTTTCCTTGGCAGTAAACTTGGAATATGTTATCCATAGATTTAGGATTGTTCGTGGGCATCTTACCCTTGAAAAATCGAGTGAATATACCCTTCTTCTTCTTCTTTTAATTATATAACAATCCCATATGTTGATTGAAATTCATTCAATCTTTTATTTTGGTATGTATCATTGGGCATGAGAGGTTTGCATCTCTAAATGGAGTTGTATAGGCATGATATGCATTCCAGCATAATAGGTGGAAAGCCGTATTCTAAAATGCTATTTTTTAAGTTTGAAAACAGCTGTCAATGACGATCCAAATGATAAGAGACGACTCTTTCTCTTAGTTAAAGAAATGATCCTGAAATTTGGGTCCAATCCTTATGTTTACATCAAATTTAATGAGGTTATTTGGCGAATCCACCTTAACTTGGCTCTGATACCAATCGGGGGTCTCAGCCTCAAAAGACGTCTTGAGAGGTGAGGGGGACCGCAGCGGTTATAAAGCAGGCTAGAGGGCTTCTCCCAAGCGATATGGAATAGCTAAGATCCCTTTAGCATGCACCCTAGACTAACCTCAAATTGATATATATGTAACAAATTTACATTCCGTTGGTTTTCATTAAATTTTTTTCTATTAAATTATTAAGTTGAATGATACGTAACATTTAACAAGTGTACTGGTTTAAAGTTTTACCTTCCATTTCTAGTTTCTGATTTTTCGTAGAATTAATCTAATTTAATGAAAACTAACATATGGTGTTTGTTACAAACTTATCAATTTGTGTTTTACGATAGTTAAAAAATTACTTTTGGATAAATTTGTCGCATATGTGTTCAATTTAAAATTTTCGGCGGTCAATAAATTAATCAAAGTTAAATTTGTAGTTTATCGATTTAGGATTATTCATGATGTCATCAATTTTGAATTGAATTTACGTTAAAAAAGAATAGGTGGATCCCATTCAAAGAACCAACCGGACACACAAACAGTTTAACCGCCCTAGCTATCCCTTCCTTTCCTTCCCTGCTCGCGTAGAGAGAGAAGAGGGAGAGACAGATGGTCTGTCCAAACGCCAAATGCCACTCTCTCTCTCTCTCTCTCTCTCTCTCTCTCTCTAAGCATGCACTGAACATATTTCGCCCCCTCTCTCTAGCGTCATAAGAAGAAGAAGGAGAACAGTCGCTTACCAGGAAAATAAAGAAGCTCTCCTCATATCTTCAATGGCGAATCTGAAAGGAGGGACGAGGCCGCCGTGGGTGGGGCTGGGAGCCGGCGTGTGGCTCCAGGTGGCCTCCGGCAACGCCTTCAACTTCCCTCTCTACTCCCACTCCCTCAAATCGGTCCTCGGGTTCAACCAGCACCAGCTCACCATGCTCGGCGTCGCCAACGACATCGGCGAGAACGTCGGCCTCCTCCCGGGCTTCGTCATCAACAAGTTCCCTCCTTGGGTCGTCCTCTTGATCGGCGCCCTCACGTGCTTCTCTGGGTATGGCGTGCTTTATCTCGCCGTGAGCCGGACCGTCGAGTCCCTGCCTTACTGGTTGGTGAGTCCGCAGGCTAGCTTTCTGCTCTTGTTCGAGCTATTTAGTTGAGCTGTTTGGTTTTGTTCAATCGATAAGTGCGAGTGGTTTCCTTTTTTTAAACGGGTCTTTTGTTTTTTAAGTATCTGATCTTGGGGTTTCTTTAGATCGTGTTCTCATGATGTATCTCGATCGAGATGCTTATCGCAAAATGAGAAGGGAAAGTAGATAGAAAAAGAAGTTGCAGAAATTTATGGAATTAATCTATTTTAGCTGTTACTGTTGTTGTTAATGTAGATAAACATACTCTCGAAGTCACAAGTATGCATCTCTGACTATAAGTTGAATATGGCTTAGGCGAGAAATTTGCAGTTTAGAGAAGAGCCTATGTGCAATTGATTTTTTATCGATATGGTGAGTTCCTGAGTTAGTGAATTAAGTATTGGATTGGCTGTGTTGATAGTTGGATAGATCATGGGTCATCTTATATCTGTGAACTAGTATTAAAGATGGAAAAAAGGGGAAAGGCTTTGACCGTTATTATCATATGGTATTAGAAAAGAGATTGGTTTATGTATTATTCCTATTGGAGGTGGGTGGATGCTAAGGGCTGGTTTACTTAAAATAGGAGTCGGTCTTCAATGGCACTATTTCCCGTCAAGCCACTAAAGTGTTAACCGACGGCTGTCTTGAGCTAAGAAACCCAAGTAAGTGGCAGACTCAAAAACTTAAAACTCCGGTACCTAATGACGTCGGTCTGCCATTTGCTTCTTCAGATGTTGCTTATCTCACTTACTAAGGTATGGATGCTTAACAAAGTTTGAATCTGTTTATTAATGTGCATCTTTCGGCGGTGCAGTTGTGGCTTGCCCTTTGTGTTGCCACCAATAGCAGTGCCTGGTTAAGCACAGCCATTCTGGTAACGAACATGAGAAACTTCCCTCTAAGCCGAGGCACGGTCGCAGGGATCCTCAAAGGTTATGGAGGCCTAAGCGCTGCTGTATTTACTGAAATTTACAGTGTCTTGCTTCGACATTCCTCTTCCAAGTTACTCGCGTTCCTCTGCATTGGGATCCCTCTCCTCTGTATCACCCTGATGTACTTTGTTAGGGCTTGTACTCCTGCTTCGGGTGAAGATGCTTCAGAACACAGCCATTTTCTTTTCATACAAGCTGCAAGCATTGTGCTTGGCTTATATCTCCTAACCACGACAATATTGGGTGACGTGCTATCTTTGGCACCTCCCATATCCTTTAGTTTCATTGTCATTATGATTCTCCTTCTCATGGCTCCTCTAGCAATACCTGTCAAGATGACATTGTTTCGCAGCGTGACGAACAAATCAGAGACTTCTAACCAATCAGCTACGTCTTCGGGTTGTCCAATAAATGAGGATGTCGATGAGAAAACTGAGCCACTTTTGACACACGTATCATCTGCAACACATGTAGGAAGTTTCCGTGAGAGTGATGGGCCGTCAGAGATTGACTTGCTTTTGGCAGAGGGTGAGGGAGCAGTGAAGAAGAAGAGGAGGCCCAAGAGAGGGGAGGATTTCAAGTTTTTTGAGGCTCTTGTGAAGGCAGATTTTTGGCTTCTGTTCTTGGTGTATTTTGTTGGAGTTGGTACTGGTGTGACTGTGCTTAATAATCTGGCCCAAATAGGGATTGCTCAAGGTGTCCATGATACAACCATCTTGTTGTCTCTCTTCAGTTTTGGCAACTTCGTGGGCCGTCTTGGCGGGGGCGTCGTTTCTGAACATTTTGTCAGGTTGGTATACTACAGGATGTTGTTCTCTGCTTTCCATTTTAACAAGTCTGGCGTTGTTCTTTGGTTACCGAATGCATCTGGTCGAGGTATTAACACAAAAAGACCTTGGAAAATACTTGGCAAAAGAAGATCTTAAATGCATATTGAATTTCATGCAGGCCAGTCCCCCTAGTTTCCAGTAAAAGATGTAGAGCGTCTCTTACATGAACAGTGTCCATCAGATTTTGCCTGTAATCAGATTTTCAGTTGTTTTCTTTCCAAATCCTTCATCCAACCAAAATTTTTCTTTCTTATTTATGACTAATTGATATCCGGAAAGACTTATTTTCTCTTGTTCTACCGAATGTCGTTGATAGTGCTTGTATGACTCACTTTGATAGACAACTGAAATATTTGTGGGCTACCTTATAATTTTGTCACAATATATCACAGAAATACCTCATGTTCAGACTTACATTTTATATATGTGCTACTTGTGCAGGACAAAAACTATGCCTCGAACGGTTTGGATGACGTGGACGCAAGTTGTTATGATTGCTGTATATCTTCTATTTGCTTCTGCTCTTGATGGCACGCTTTATGCAGCGACTGCATTGCTCGGTATCTGCTACGGCGTCCAATTTTCTATAATGGTCCCGACCGTCTCCGAACTTTTTGGGCTGAAGCATTTCGGAATATTTTACAATTTCATGTCGATGGGGAATCCAATTGGTGCATTCCTCTTCTCCGGCCTCCTAGCCGGGTATATTTATGACAACGAGGCTGCCAAACAGCACGGACTCACTCTCCATGGACTCATGCTTCTAAAATCGAGCGTGTCCTGCCTCGGTCCAAACTGCTTTAGGCTCACTTTCCTTGTTCTTGCTGGTGTCTGCGGCTTTGGTGTGATTATGAGCATAATTCTCACTATCAGAATAAAGCCCGTTTATGTGATGCTCTATTCTGGGGGTTCATTTAGGTTGCCAAACAGTTCTAGTCACTGACCGACTCAAAGGACAGAGCATGGACATGGAATTTTAAGTCATTAGACAGCATGTGGTCACCAGTCAGCACCCAGAAAAGCAAACTATTGGTTATAAAGATTGGTCATGTTATGGAGAGTGTACTTCGCGTTGAAGCAAAGATCTGCATTTTTGCTGTTCATCACATTGCAGATTTGACTACTTTGACGTTATTTTTTGTGATTGAAAGAGTATCCCGTGTGGATATGGATGTATGAACTTATATTATATGGGCTTAAATGTGGTGTTGGAAAATTTAAGCTAGAGTACTTATACCTGCTCAACAAAGGAAGGATGTGCATGGTTATTTATGATATTAAGAGTTCAGCTACTCAAGACTTGAATTGTGCAACTAAAATGCGGAACTACCTTCGTTTAAGAGAATCATTTTGGTGTGGAAAGTTTCGAATTCAAGATCTTCCACTGCACAGGTCTTTCTATTCTTTCTTTAGCCTTCAGTGCTGATGATTCTGGACTCCAGTCGCTTCTGATTTATCTTTTCAGCTGACCCAGCAGTTAGAACCAACTGTTCCAGCACATTTCAGCGTTTATTTAAGAGCAAGAAACTTTTGGACGCTGTTGCCTGAAAAAACTGAATACAGCAAACCCCTTGGGATCTTGCATCGCATAGAATTGGCCCAGTGATGACCCAAATATATGTCTTTACACAAAGTGTAATGCATAAGTTTTGATAATAGAAATGAGGGAACCAAACCACCTGCTCATGCATGTCATAACAAGACGATTGGAACAGACACACATGGCTCCTGTCTGAAGAAAGAACTTCTCTGTAGAAATTCTACCCCTCATCATCCCCATGCTAATCAAAAACCCAACATAAATATCTAAAGAATCACTCGCAGCTCTCTTAAGTAGGCTTCATGTCATCGAACAGCTTCGCCCACAGGGAGTGCTCGTCATACTCATATGCATCCATCTTCACCTTGTTGAAATCACTCCATAGCAGCTTCGGGCTTTGAGCTGTCCTCTCAAGAGGCCTGGACAGTTTCGGGCTCCTCGGGACAGCGAACCTCTCTGGAATCCTGCCGCCAAGTGTTCCGGACAACTTCGGGCTCCTCATCGGGTACAACACCTTCTCATCGACCCTTGCGTCAAGAGGCCCGGACAAAAACTTCGGGCTCGGGCACCTCGGCAGCGCGAACACCGGCTTCTGGTGGGCCCTGGTGTCCAAGGGTCCAGAAAACTTCTGGCTCTTATGGGCCATCATATACTTGTCCTGCACCCTTCCATCCAAAGGACCAGACAGTGTCATGCTTCTCCTGTCTTGGCACACAATTGTCTTTTGCTTCATCTCCTTCTCACTCTTGTGCTTCCTTGACAGCAATGCGCCTCTCCACTGCTCTTTGTACCTGCTGGGCTCTGGTGAGGCCTTTACATCCTTCTCTTGATCATGGGAAACAACCTTGCTGATGTACTTACCGACAGACCTCTTGGTCCTATTGAATGCCATGATGAGGCCAGAGATTGGTCTAGGTCCTCCAAGCTCCTTCTTGGCAAGCTTGAGAATCTCCAGCCTGTGCTTGGCCACAGATATGCCCATGCTCTGGAGGAACTCATGGTCGAAGTAGCTGATATCCTCTTCCTGGAGCTGGTTGAGCGCAAACACACGGCCGTACTCATAGATGAGGGACGGGTCAAGGCTGCTCTTGGATAGCCAGGAGAACCAGTCCATATCTTTTTTATGGGGGCTTGGCTTGTGTTTCTTGGGTTCTTGAATGTGCTTTTGTGATGCTCACGGGTGTGAGAGGTTGGTGTTTTGGATGAGTGACAGAAAGAAGAAAAGCGAGAGAGAGAGAGAGAGAGAGAGAGAGAGAGAGATAAGAGGAAGGGGCTAAGTAATACTGGTTTTGGGTATGCAATTTGGAGGTTTGTGGGCATATATTTTCGTGAGAGTTTGGAAGGTAGTTGAGGTACTGAGAGTGACAAAAGCAATGCGGTCGCCAAATCATACCAGGAATTTACCGCTGTTTCTGGGTGTCATGGTCATGAATGCGTCTTCTTCTATATATGCCCATGTGGGAGTTAGGGAGAGAGAGAGAGAGAGTGAGGTGGGGTAAGACCAGTGCATGTACAAGCTAATCTTAGCACTTTGCTGAACCCAAAAAGGGACAACTTGAAGCATCAATTGGGACCATGAATTCATTGAAAGGACCGGCAGGTGGAATGCCTTCATGCCTAAAAACGGGGCCCTGCATGAGTAGTCTTTAAGTCATGGATGGGATGAACATACCCATTTTCCCCATGGCCTTAAGTTAATTTTCGAGTGATCTATTACGTACCACTTAATGTTCAAACATTACTTGCTTCTCTCCTTTCAAACATCATTCATGTCGATTTTAATCTTTTGTTGATTATGCTTCATGATCATAGAGATTTTGTTGATTATGCTTTATGATCATAGATTTGAGATGTCATGGCTAAAGGAGCATCTTAGTTTGTCATCAATCAAAGATGTGTTGGAATGCCATTGTCCTGTCAATTAATCGCCAAATCAGATGTGTTAAGTAGGCTAATCAATTTTATAACGTAGCTAATGCCATCTTTCCAAAAACGTCTAGTTGTTGAATCTTTCATCAGTAACCCTTCTCTCTCTGCATTATTAGCTTTCTATCCTTGGACAAATTGCAGTAGACGGACTCCCTCGAGTCTAGGCGCGGCAAATCTTGATAGCAATCCATCCCCCATCGACTATCGATGGCAAATTTAATAGTGGCACTCAAAAAGCCAAACCGAGCAAATAGTGAGAGTCACGTTAGGCCAACCATCATATGGAAAATTTTTACATGTTGTTGAGAGGGGCCATTTTTTCTTCAATCGGGTTCTTAATTATTGTTAGTGGGCAGGTGAACTCTAATGAAAAGTAGGCTGAAAAAGTCATTGAGACCAAAAGAAGGGAGAGATATGGCCATTTAAAGATCTTATATCATATAAACCTACTACCATAACATGCAATAACCGAATTAAATACTATTTTTTTCTCTCTAGAGCATTGACTTAGTCACTTTTTTTGTTATTGGGTTAAGATTATTATAAAGGTCAGGTGGGGGGTGAGATGGGTTCACGGGCCAGAGGGAGGTCCGTCTTAGGGGGAAATGAGATGGAGAAGATTTGGCTTTGACTGTTCTTGCAGTCTTCTTGAAAAAAATTACATTCTTGAAAGAATTGTTTTCAAGAACCAAATAGAGAGAAATTCACCCATGGTTTTCAAGGCCGAAATACCTTTAGGGGATTTGAACTTCGTAATCAGTTTTACTTAGTAAAAACAATGGATTGTAATCTTATGGGTTACCAATCTTTGTAAACATGGCAATTTTTGTTTTAAACGCATGCATCAACTTCTGTTATATTAACCGAACTCTTTGAAAGATTATTGAAAAGTTGAAGTCATTATGTTCTGTCAAAGGGATTGAAATCACTTCAAATCATGAAAAATTCTTACCTCGACATGGTTGGTCATCCCTCTTCCTTTATGAAGGAACCGTGAAGGAACCGAACCCAGCGGCTGCCTATCTTCGCTCCAATAAACATCGAAGAAATTCAAAGAATCGGAATACCACACTGCTCGATTTATATTTTGTTAAATGGGACAAACTAAAGGAAAAGACTGACCTATTCGGTGACTTTTGCAATCGCCCTCACTGAACCAACTTGAATTTGAGCTACGATTTAGATCGAGTCTTACCGATTAGATTTCATTTGCGTGCGATATGCGCCTAGACTTGACTTTTTCCCCATTTTAATTTTCTGTCCAATTGGACGGTGTAAATCTCAATCGCGACCATGACTTGTGTCATAGGCTGAGATCACTGGATAATGAAGATTGCTTTAGTTTCTTCTGACCTCTTTGCATGTATAAATTCCCTTTCTTCCTATTTTTACTTATTTCCCTTTTTTGTTTTTCCTATTTATGCTGGGTCTTGTTTGAGCCCATGATGTGGGACTCTGAATAATATCACGGGGATCATATCTCCAAATTTAATGCAGAAGTGGACAGAGCTGAGCAGAAACCACACAAGCATGGAAGTTGCAAGGCATGGCCCCTTAGCTCCTCGTGAAAGCCACATCGCCATTATTCATTAATTTATGACCTCCATAACTCATGATCTTTTTCATTTTATCTTGTGATTTTTCAAAATAATTTGAAGGGTTATCCCAGAATGAAAGATGCAAGAAATTGGTGTTGAGAGAAACCTTGCACAGTGATTCCTTTGCGTAAGACAAAAGATCAGTGAGACTGAAATAGTAGCAAGACAGCATTGTGGACACGAGGTTGCGACCAGCTCCAACTTTGACAAAAGCAGGATCGTTTTCAACAAGAAAATCTCCGTCCTTTGATTGTCTTTCCCCCTTAGTGTTGTTTGCCAATTGATCTTTGTCGTCTCGCGATACAGAGGAACGTGCACGATTTTTTATTTTTATTTTTTTACATCACTAGTTTTACTAGTTTCTGCATTGCCAATTGCCGGTGCAGTAGCTCTTAAGACTATGTTTCGCCGTTTCTGACTGTAGTCAGACAACATTTCGTATAACTTCTCGTCTTTTTGCTCATAGTAATGCGCCTTTCATGCCAGAGGCTTTGGAGACCCGGCTGCACCGTCTTCTTCTTCTCGAGCTCAGTTGAAACACGTTGGAGGCAGCATGCCGGTGCTATTATTTTTCATTTTGGCGGGTTCGGTCCTCATCACTTAGACTTAGCACGCACTGCTGGTAATGTCTTTGTTCCACATTGCAGATTTTTTGTTGCTATATGAGTAGTGATGCCTTATGCTCTATTCTGTAATTGCTACAGATTTCATGTAATCTTACCATGAATGAGTACATAAACTCGGAAGGCTATAGTCATAGCTACGTCAAGGACCAGAGCGGCAAATTCAGAAACCCTACGATGGTTTCTGGAAGAATCAGTCGTATTTTCTGACGACTATAAGGGCGACGCGGATTTCCCCAGTGATCATGGTTCTGGGAGGAATCAATCTGATCTTTTGATCGAAAGATGTGAAATAGAGCAAAGAATCCTGTCCTGATCGATATATCATTTGACAAGCTTCCAAAATAGTCTTTAGGAGAAAAGAGGAGAGGAGAGATTAATATTGAGAGGAAGCACTCTTCCTTTTATGTAAACTTGTAAACTAGACAGAACTTATATTTGCGAATTTAAAGGCCGTTGAAAGAAAATTTTTTGTTAGTTTGAAGACATTTACTTATGTATGGATGCAATTGAAGAAATAAATATGGGGTGCAATGCTCATAACTTTCATTGAGATAAAGATTTCTCTTCTTTTGGATTGACACTCAACATAATTTGAAATAGTTCGAAAAGGCATATTTTGATAGACAAAACGATACGCAGACTAAAAAAGTTAGCATAATTATCCAATAGTCCTACATGCATCGATGGCAACTTATTCAATCATAATCCTTTCAATTATATCAATTTAGTCTTAAACATTTTGATAATTTTTCAATTTAATCATAAACCTATTATTTGGATATTTGGACAGAAGGACTACATTGGAAAATCATCATAAAGATTAAAATTAAATTGACAAATTATCATTCAAGCCTTGAATAGCACATATTAGTTTAATTAGGAAGTGCAAATACTTATAACGGAGGCCCGTGAGCAATTGGGCCAACTCTCAATGTTTCATTAGCCCATTGTGCAAGAGAAGCCAATCCAGTACTAGATTGGGTAGTTAGGGCCCATAAACAGAACGATCTTCCATCGAATTGGGTAGCACACCCCCACAAGCCCTATGGAAGTTGCTTAGTTTTGATGCTCCTTTTATGGGATCCTATGTGTACTCATCTTTGGAATTGAATAAAGGTTCTTTTTTTTTATTATCATAAAAAAAAAATTTGGCAAATCATCAAAATATTTATAATTAAATTAGTAAATCATTAAAAGGTTTAGGACTAAGTTAGTATAATTAAAATATTCAAAATTGAATTGCTCTCCATACAATATGTTTAGGATGTTAGGAAACCCCTTATGATATTTTAAAGATGACAAAATAAATCAAAGGCAACTAACGTGTTTAAATATTGAGTAACTAAGTGAAAGACACAGAAGCCGCTATGCAGATGATAAAACGTGTAAATAATATTAAACCAGAAGATAGACTCTATGTTGAAATTGAACTTATTCAGATTGTGTCTAGACTTTTAGTCTAAATATATTCAGACGCGAACTCTAAGGATGAATATGTTCAAACTTAAGTCTAGATTGTGAAGTTTACTTCAAACAAAACACACTTAGACTTTACATACAAAATGTGACATATCCGGAATGTGATAAATTCCGAACGAGGCAAGTTTAGAATGAGATAACTTGACAAAACGTGACATAAGCCCAGAACATATAACAATTAGTGATTTGGTTTGGATTCCTCATCAAGAAATATTTGATTCATTCAATATTAATTGATTGGGAAATCATCTTGAGACATGCATTTTTTAAGAAAATAAGCTCTACTTATGGAAATCAATATTATGATTGTATGAGCGATCAAAATTAAAAGGAGATTCTATCTTTGTCACCTAATGGCCAACAAATCTTATTGATACAAATTTGTCCAAAGGGTAGATTGGAAGATGATCATCTAAAGACTATCTAAGGATGGAAGTGGAGAAGTATATAAAGAGATCAAGGGACCGAGGAGCAAGTAAAAGACGAGGTGTAGAATCTAAAATTTCAAAGTCTGAGTGTACTCGAATCATATACTTATTGAACAATGATCATAAGAGAAATACTAAAATAGTGACTTAGTGAGATAGTATGATATTTCACTGAGTGTTAGCGCTCAAAGTTGTAATATCTTGTTAATTATATAATGGAATCTAGCAAGTAGATTGTCGGCGTGGGAAAGTGGACGTAAACTTGACTAAAGCCGAATCACTATAAAAACTTGTATGCAATTTCTTTATCCATACTCTCTTATTCTTTATTGCTAAAATTCTATTGCACACTCGTGGGTTGCTCTTAAAGTTCATTATACCGCATAACATATTCTGAACCTTATTCGAGAATCTAAATCTTGTGTGGACCTTAATCTTGATTTGTTCTATTTCACATTAATTTGTCAATATTTTATTTTATCACCTATTCACCTCCTTTGGTTGATACTTGGTATCCTTATCATAGGATTCCCTGTAAAGTCTAACGTTAATCAAATGAAGAGAGTACTAGGCCCAAAAAATGATAGTTGAATATCTTTATACATATAAATCATTAATTAAAAATTTCAAGTCTTGTGCATTAAATATTTCTCTATCCTTACTCTCTTATTGTTTATTGCTAAAAGTCTATTGCACACCCGCGGGTTGCTGTTAAAGTTTGTTTGACCGTGTAACAGATTTTGAACTTTATTCCAGAATCTGGATCTTGTGCACACTAAGGGTGCATCTGGTAACTATTTTGTTCCGAGAACAATTTCTGATCAGAAATGATTTTTTTCTTATTCTGTTCTTATAAACAATTTCTAAGTATTTTAAGACGATCGGTAACTATCCAAAATTTATATTCTTGGAATAAAATTGCGTTTGGTACTATTATGAAAATTTCTAATCCAAATTATTTCTTTTAAATTTTTTTAATAATTTTATTTCTTTTATTTCTCTTTTCTTTTTTTCTTTTCTTTCTCTTCTTCTTCTTCTTCTTCTTCAAGCTTTGCCGGTCATTGACCTTGAGATGATCGGCGACCGACCAGAGGAGGGCTAGCGATCTCATCAGAGCGTTGCCGGCCCTCAGCGAGGCTGCTCCTCGTCGACCAAGCCTCGCCGTGTGACATCTTGATTTTTCGCTTGACAAAATAGTGAGCTCTCCATCGGACTACGTCGTGCACATCCTCATCGCAACATCACTGAGTCACTGCCGCTACCTCGTCGTCAATAAACTACATTGATCCAAACATCCTAACCCCAAGAACTTCCAAGTGCCTTGGCCTTTAAAGAAATAGCTTAGAAAAAAAAAATATCAAGACTTTTGAATCTTCTCCAAGGTGCTCCACGTTCCAGCTGGTGTGAGTCAACAGGTGCTGCCCAAATTGACCAAATATGGCGGTGGAGAAAAGAAATAAATAAGAGAGAGAAAGAGGGAAGCCCTTCCTTGGCCTTTGAACCCCCACGCCCACCTTCTGCCCTTCATTTCACCGTCCACTTCAGCCAGCAACGTAGTGCCTCTCCTCGGCACTCAAGGAGGTTGGCTTTTTCTCTCTTTTCCGCCCTTGCGTCATCACCACCAGCTTGTCTCCGTTCCGCCAAGCTGTCTCCGCAACGCACTAGGACTCGAGGCAAGTGGATATTCTCAATTCTATCCTATATTGATCCTTTGTCGGGTGACAATAATAGTTTCGTAGAAACCCAAGAATGTTGTTGCGATTTTCGTTTAATCGAAGTTTCGACTACGTTGTTCGTTTAGTCGGAAGTTTCGACTACGTTACTTAGCTATGTTGTCGAGTTCGAAATAGTCGAACTTGTAATTAGGTCGTGGAGGCATAGATAGTCAACATTTGGCATATGCGAAGGCCGGAACGGCAGAAAATTTGAAAAAATTCGTGACCGGGCTGAGGGCGGGTTCGGATCTAGCCCGACCCATAAGTTTGCTAATTTTGTGCCGACTTATGTGGTGCAAATTTCATGGGGCATTCACACGACATTTGTCCCTTATTGAATTTTCTACGACATACTTTAATTTCAGAATTTTTGGGTTTCATATGAAAAAAATATATTTGAAAAACTTCAGGATCCAAAATCTGTTTTTGCGTTGCTGGACCGACCTCTTTATGCTTTTTATTTTCTACAGATTTCTCGGTCCAGAATTCTAAAATATGTTCTTCACAAAAGTTGTAAAGAACATCCCAAGCTACCACATACTAAATTTTCATAATTTTTCGGTCTCAATAGGTTCGTGAAATATTTATTTTTTCTACTCAATTTCGTCCTGGAGATTTTGACTGTTTTGAGCCCGAATTGCAAAAATTATTTAGAACTATATGAACTGAACTGGATTTTGGGTTCTTCACAAAAGATGTTCCTTTAGGTCTTGTCCACCTCGTACTAAAGTTTCATAAATTTTTGGAGATCGATTACCTAGACAATAGCCATCGACTCTAGAGGCGTGCAAGACGCCTTATGAGGCTAGTTTGGGCCTAAAATGGGGACATTCCCCACAGTTCACTTAATATCTATATGGATGAGTTTGTATTAGTCTAATGAATGAAAATGACCGATTGCTTATTAGATACATGCTTGAATCCATGAATGGTAGTGGTGTTGATGTACTTTAATTGAATTATGGAATTGCTGCATCATGGTTTGAATGTGTGACTGAGAATACCGTCGGTCCTTGGGACGACGATGCCCTGGGTTGTAGTAGGGATGCCTGGAGAGGTAACTGGATTCCTCCAGATACCTAGAGGGTGTAACGCGGGTCCCCCAGATGCCTCACGATGCCGGATGGGTGCGAGATGCCCGAGGGGTCATGGGGTTCCCCGGAAGATGATGGCAGCATGAAATTGTATTGATTGTGACTTTGGTATTCTTGAATCGAACTATTGGTCAATTGTTAGGAAAAGTTATTACTTATATTGATCAACCGAGTATTTTGAAAAGGTTCTCGGGTAAGTTGTGGTGTATGTGATTCACGAAACTTTCTATTGAGACTGTCTTTGTCATACGGTAATCGGTTTGTGTGGTATAGACCGGAGGACCTTCTACTTGCTGGGTTGTGACTCATTGGTTGTTGACTTCATCCTTTCAGATCATAAGAATGTCGATCCCACCTGCCTCCCCGATGATTCATTACGGGGTGCTAGTGAACTTCACTAAGGAGGAGGGAAGATTTTTGGACCTTGGAAGATTTTGAGGACATTAGGGGCCACTGTTAGACGACACTTGTACAGCTAGGTAGGGAGGGGTAACCGACCTAGAGTCTAGTATAGTCAGTCTAGTGCTGACCTTTTGTACTTCCCCATGACACCCCACTTGTCGCCCGATGTACATGTATGAATAAATAAGAAATGAAGTTGCCATGTTTACAAAAAATTATGTGTACCTTGGAATTTTTTTTGTCCCTTACACTTCCGCATGCTTAAGGGAAAAAAAATTACAATGAAGAAGATATTGGTGATAGTAGTTCTACAACAACCGTGACATGCTAGGGTCGTCACACGCCGATAGCTGGGCGAGGCTCAACCAAGCCTTGGCTAGGTGAGCGGCCTCGCCTAGATATGGTGAGGCCGAGCCAACCGAGCTCGACCTCACGATGGCCCGGTGAGGTCGAGCCCCACCAACAATCAGTGGCGGCAGTTGAAGAATAAGAGAGAAGGAAGAAGAATAAGAAGAAAGGAAGAGAAAAGAGAAAAAAATGAATTGTCTTGATTCTAGAATTATTCCCAGAAATAAAGAATCAACTTTTTTTTACTCCTTAATTTTGTTTCAAATCTATTTCCAGGAACAAAAAATTTACCAAATGGATTTCTATTCCAAATCTACTCCCAGGATTAAATAAATAAAAAATTTCAACCGTTTGGCAAGTTACCAAGCGCAGCGTAATTTGTCAAGATTTTATCACCTATTCACCTTCTCCAGTTGGTACCTGCTAGCCTCATCATAGGATTCCTGAAAGTCTTAAATTAATCAAATGAAGAGAGTCCTAGGCCGAAAAAATTATAGTCGAATATTTGAATACATATAAATTATTAAATAAAAAATTCAAGTCTTGTGCATTGAACGGGCCGGTCTTTTACAACCATCTAGGAAAGGACGTCATCTGGGCGGAGATAAATTAGTAGGACTAAAAGTTACAAACAGAAGAGGCTAGAAGCATCTAGGGATCAGGACATTGAGATTGGTGAAGTCCAAAAAAGTAGGATCTCGTAAACAACTGAAGCTAATCGCCACAATAACAGTCACAAACCACCCTCTTTTTCCTCGGTCAAAAGGAATACCATGAAAGTCTCCGATGGAATCCATTATCCTTCTGGATTTTCAGTTTGATTCATCTGTTTGCAGAGCTCTTGCTATTGAGGATTCGCCGCTGTACTATGTTTTCTCGGGCGCCATTGAGGAGCTCATTGCGGTTCATTCGCCAAGTCCTAGAAAATCAACAGCTGAGGAGATATTCTTCCAATAGGAAATGGCAATCTGGTGATGCAAGGAATGGAGAGACATTGCTGGGAAATCATGCAGGGTCATTCGTTTCTTCAGGAGTTTTGATTGCCGGGTCATGCATTGGGGTTTGCTATTGGGTTTCAAGTTCCTCCGGGACTAGCCCTCTTTTGTCTTTCGCGAATTGTCCCGAAGAGACACGGCCTTCCAGCGACGATCTCCAAGCTTCAACAAGAGGAAAGAAACACAACTTCCTCGTTGGAGGTAAGCATACAACGTATTTATTGAAGAATCGTCATATGCCATGGCATTAGCTAACGTGGTATGCAAAATCCTGTGGGAAGCCACGGCATCATTAAATTCCCACTATTTCCATGCTAATTAGTTCGATGATCAATTGCAGATGCATACAGAAGAAGAATCTTCTTTAATTATGAGAGGCGGATCCGGTTGCAGAGTCCCCCGGAAAAGGTACACTTCTGCTCATATCAGTCATCGAGCTAAAAATCTCCTGGAGTTCTATAAGTCACTTGTGTAGTTTTTCCTTCCAAAATGAGTGCTTTCTTTGGCCTAAGTCACAGCATTTATTTCGACCAAATGTAATCTAGGAGAACTCAACCGTTTAAATTTTCTTTTGATGATATTCAAGGTTTTCGATTACTTTTCATCAGTCCGGAGGCCTTCAGGAGAGGTTTTCATGACGCCAGCGGACTTGATGCGAGCAGTTGTGCCGGTGTTTCCTCCATCTGAATCGGATCGTGTTAGAGAGGGATATTTGAGAGGAGAGAGGATCCCTGGAGACTTATATTGTCCTCCTTCGAAATTTTTTATGCTCTTCGACACAAACAATGATGGACTTATTTCATTTCCAGAGTAAGAGGACTGTCATTAGCACTCTTCTGGATTGGCCATGAGAACTCACCATCACAATTTCCGAATTCACTGTAATGTATCACTAAGGTGGCTTTCAATCATTTTTTAACAGGTACATCTTTTTCGTCACGCTGCTCAGTATCCCCGAGTCGAGTTTTGAGGTGGCATTCAAAATGTTTGATCTGGACAACAATGGGTAATTATGGTTCAGCCAGAAAGTTCTCGATAGCTTTGTAGATTCTCATCTTACTCTCTCGACATTCGTAATGAAAGACACATATGTTTGCTGTGTTCAATATGCTCTCTTCATCCAATGCATGATGTGCTTGAGATACAGAAAACAATATGAGAAGTGTTACTACATAGAGAGAAAAAGGAACCTTCTTTTCATACATTATCACGGTCTAAACAATTCTGTGCTAAAACAAGTATGCATTCGTCCACAGCGAAATAGACCAGGAAGAATTCAGGAAGGTGATGGCTCTAATGCGATCCCAAAGCAGACAAGGGACTCAGCACAGGGACGGCAAGAGAGTGGGGCTAAAAGTCAAGGATTCGGTGGAGGAAGGCGGTCTGCTGGAGTACTTCTTTGGCAAGGACGGCCAGGAAAAGCTAAAACATGGACGATTTGTCCAGTTTCTGAAGGACTTGCATGACGAAGTACGTGCTCTCCCCATATTTTTCTGCTCGCTCGTTAAACTTCTGTGCTGCTTCTTTTTATTCACCATCTATGTTCAGAGCTATCTATTATGACTAGATTGCTCATTCAGGTAGCCTTACAGACCAAGTTCTCCCGTAATGAATTCAAGCATTTTTTTTTTCATCTAACCAGATCTTGCGTTTAGAGTTTTCGCATTACGACACTAGATCAGTGGGGACGATATCAGCGAAAGATTTCGCCTTGTCCTTGGTTGCATCCGCTGACATTAGCCACTTAAACAAGTTGCTTGACCGAGTAGATGAAATAGACGGGGAACCATCACTCAGGGACCTGAGGATCTCGTTCCAGGAATTCAACGATTTTGCGGCGCTACGTAAAATGTTGCAGTCATTTTCGCTTGCCATTTTCAGTTATGGGAAAGTAAAAGGACTGCTCACGAAAAGGGATTTCCAGAGGGCGGCTTCCCAGGTACTTGCGCCCCATGAAGATCTCTTTTTCCTTATGAAAAATTTTCAATTCCGAGCTATTCATTTCTCTGGAGAATAACTTATGGTTGATTGTTTCAAGGTGTGTGGCATTTCCATTACAAGCAACGTGGTGGACATAATATTCCACTTGTTCGATGCTAACCGCGATGGAAATTTAAGCTCGAAGGAGTTTATTCGAGCGGTACAAAGATGCGAAAGCAATGGAGCGCAGGCTAGAGAGGCCGGTGTCAAGGGTCTGATTTCTTGCTGGAGCAGTTGTGCATCTAGTTGTAATTCATCAAAGCTTCTTTTGTAGTGACTCATACTGTTACACGGCTCGAGTTCCCAAAGCTATCAGTATGAACCGGACAGATCTTTGCTCGTTCCCGCTCTCTCTCTCTCTCTATCTCTGTCTCTCTCTCGCCATCGCTTGCAGTTCAAAGATGTGATCATCAGCTTTGCTGAAAGCCTAGGTTCCCAAAACCAAGAAAAAATCCTCCTCTTGTTCTGGTCATAATGCGATTTGAAGTGTGATCTTTCCACTCCACGTATGAGATTGTTTTCACTCACAAAATTGGTGCAGCTTTAAAATTTACTTAACACTGGATCACTCGAAACCGTCGTGTTGAGATCAAAAGGGAAACATAAAACATCACGCATAGCCTAAAACATGATGGCAATGAACCTCATGTAAAAAGGTGCATAAATCCTTACAACCACATTCATATTTCAGACAGGATTAGTATAACACACCAACAATCAAGATCAGAGAAGTAAACAAACTTCCAGGCAAGCTTCAGTAGATATAAAGATTCCTTAATCACGCATGCTAAGACGAGCAGTTAGAGATTTACATCGACGGGCCAACCATCTCTCACTAGGACTAGACCTAGTGGTAGTACATTTACTTAGGCATGCTTTGGTCAAACATAATTTTGCTTGAGGAACACTTTAAGCTAGGGATCAGTTCCACAAGTGCAACTCCGATGTGTTAACCTGGAGCTTCCTGTTCCTTAAAAGGAGATATGAGCATCTCGAATGGCGGTATTCCAACCAAAAAAAAAAAAGTCCATCTGTATGAAGAAGCTTTCCGCAAACACAAACGATGGTCATAGATAGTTTGAAGCACTAGAAAATCCTTACAACAGCAGCAAACCAGAGAAGCTCCTTCCCATAAAATATTTACTTCGTGTGTGGATATTTTGTTGCTCATACTTCTGTATCATCAGCTGCTGAACCTTTGTCTTCTGTAACCATGATAATCCCATCATCGTCAATTTTTTCCTTTTCTGGTTTCTTTTCCTTCTGATCTTTATGAAGCACATTACAATTGATGGTGTGCCATACAGGTCTCTCCTCTTGGAACAATCTGAAAGGTTTAAAGCAAATATTCAAATAGAAGAAACCGGCACATGCTTTTGAATTGAGAACTGGCAGGGTAGTCACGGCCAGTACAGCAGTACTTTAATGATCAGTGATGAGAAAAGGAAAAACCACATACGGATGCTTGCAGAGCATTGGGCTTTGAATTGTGAGAGCATATTTGCAGGTGGACAACTCTGTGAAGGAAGTAATCATAGCTCTAGGCTCTGAGCATACAAATCTCACCTACACTTGCACAAATAAACTTGGATATGAAGAAAATAAAAAATAAAGGGGATCCTTTACTGAGATATCAACAATAGAAGTCATTCTACCTCAGTCTCACGAGGCTCATTTGTAAGATCACATGTAGTCCCGTTGGTGTACTGATGAGCATGATACCTACATGAACCAAATACATATGTCTCAAAATGAGCTCTATCTCTGGCTCCAACAAGAAAGTCTCCTCAAGCCAGCCCTCTATATTATCAAATAGTGAAATTAAGGCCATTGGACAAACCTCTGTGAAGCATCTTTCGATCGGGGATCCTTCAATGTCGAGACATCAGAGAGATTCTGGTTGAAAGCAGATGTAGCCTCTGAATCGTACCTACCTAAGATAAATTCCTGGACCACCTGTAACAAGCAAATAAAGGCTTGGATTAGCATGAAGCGTGAGGTACAACCAAAAAAAAGTAATGCCAAAATTAAACTTTCTTTTTGTCCAAACTGCAACATAGATTATTCATGAAAGAAGGACAAGTATTGCATGCAAATTCTTTTCAAGGTTGCCAAATCTGTCCAGAGCCATGCAAAAACTCAAGCACTTCACATGCAATTATAATTACCTGATCATCCTCCACGTGAAATTGCCGTATCTTCTTGTGATAACAGAACTCATATGACCACCAGCCTTCTTGCTGCATTAAGATCAGAAATAATAATAAGCGAAGTAAGTTATCAATAAATACTATGTCCTTGCAACCTAAATATCTACCAGAAAACCTAGATGTAATGCATCCTTAATGGTTCTATCAACTAGAAATCAGCTTTCTACTTTTTTTCCCTCTCTACGTTAGGAGGGAACCAATCAGAGGTGGAGCAATAGGTACTTACTCGTGCAAGACACTGCTCCTTTAGTACTTCAAGCAGCTCATCAGGTGTCTTCAATTTGATGCGTTTCTCCGTCTCCACAATCATACTGGTCACATTCTGCTGAATAATTGGTTTTTCACCCTTGTCTTTCTCAACCTTGGGTAAGAAACATAAGTACTTCTGTCCATCTTTACCAGGCATAACTACTGATTCTTGATCATCATCCTGAAAAATTCCAGCCAAAAATATTAAGTTTAACTTAACTTTTCCTACAAAGGAAATGCAGAAACCACACAAAAGGTCATGATACAGAGACATCATGCTAACCCTAAAATTAGAAAAAACGTCACACATTCAACATGCTACTGATCCTAAAGGCAAAAGCAGAAGAGAGTTTAAAACGTGCACACACCCATAAATGACAATTTTTTAAATTTCTTAGCAACTAATCCATCCAAACTATAATAATTCCAGTGAATATCAGACTGCAGTAAGCAGAGAATAAACTTGAAAAGTGTCATTACTTCCCCATACCATGCAACACAATGCAGCATCTCCAATTTAGTCATATTAGCCAATTAAAGAACGTAATACACCATGCAAGTCCCAAGTAGAGGCAGGAGAAACCTAATATCTAACTTACCGGATGAAAGGGAGACTCTTCTGGATGGAACTCGATATTATACTTTGGTTCGCGTGAACTACGTCCAAAAGTACCACCTGTCAAGACAGTGTCATGAAAATAAGGAACTACGGGAGCTTATACTCAGTATACTTTCAAGTCTTCCGTGGTTTCTACAGTATTTAGTTCTACATTAATCAGAAATGAAGATCGGCACAGAGCACACAAACAATCTTGAAATAAACTGCACGAGAAAGTCATGCCAGATTATCAGCATCGCGACAAGGAAGTTTGCTCAGACAAGTCAATCATAGATTTCCTGCTCTCATAGATTGTTGCCATATCCTTACCAAAGATATCCGACCAAGTGTTCAGATTCCTATATCTCATTGGATCATTCATTTCTAAATGAATCTCTCCTGCTTCCGAATCACAGGTGTATGATTACGTAATAAATTAGAAGAAGCCGTCATCTCACCATTTGGAAATGTAACCTTGACCAGTGGAAAGCAAGGCATTGGCTAGAAATCAAACTATTAGGAGTGAACTCACAAACCTGCCAAACATTTGGCAAAATGAGGAGTTCCGCAAGGTCAATTTTTCTAAGCAAGTTAAAATCAGAACCAGAAGTCAAAACAATCTCCTCCGTAACTACCCATATTATCCCTATTACCCCAATCATTAATCTCAAAGAAAGAGCACTTGCAATTGCTGAAACGCATACGCAATTCAGCAAAATTGCTGAATGTATCTAGATGTAAACAGAAGAAAGACAGACTTCTTCCCTGTACCATCAAGAGACTAATCAATTAATGGCTTCTCATAGACAGCTGAAAAATCAATCACATTCCCCTTCCATCTGGGAAGTGAAAACTCCGACAGCATGAGGAAACCACCAAAAGGTCGATGCTTCTTTCTAGGGTTCACTCCCGATCGCAATTCCTACATCCCCTCATCATCACCTCGCTGGTGGGAAATAATTTAGCAGGGACGCAACCCGAATAAAAGGAGGACTCAAAAATCATCCTTAAGCACCAGAACACTAGAGCAAGCCCAAATGGGCGCGTCAAGCTCTGCAAAGCAAAGCTCGGGCAAACTAAATGGAGACCCAAATCGCATCACCTGCCCATCTTCACAGCTGTAGCGAAGTACAGAGACAACTATCATCCAATTTCATCGAAAAGGCTGGAAGCTAATTCTCTCCGAGCATTCTAGGCATTACCTCGCGCTAACAAAGAAACCCAGAAAGGACCAAAACTTAAAGAACGTAACTTGAAGGAGGCACGATGAATGCAAGGAAAAGAGAAATCGCGAAATCCGTGCAAATTGAGGGCGATGGTGGGGGATCAATTACCGACTTGAGCCGTCAAGATCTTGTCGGCGAGCACGCGCGCGCAGAGGGAGGATTGGAGAAGGATCGACAGCAGCAACAACAGCCTCATCTCTCTCTCTCTCTCTATCTCTCTCTCTATCTCTCGATGGATGGGTGGATGAAGGACGAAGGAGGAGCTCTCTCTCTCTGCAAGCGCGGCGTCTGCGACGACTGCGGCGGTGGCGGCGATCGGGGTGGTCGCGGTGGCGGTGAACGAAAGGCCTAGACGCAGCCCGACGTGGACTAACCAATCGCTTGCCGCCACGTCATTCGGCTACTAGCCCGGGTGGTCGCGTGACTGGTCACGTGCTGCCGTTAGTAACGCTCAAAGGGTTCCTGTAAAAAAAAAAAAAGAAAAAAAGAAAAAAAAACCCAAACTTCGCCGGTGGATGATTTACCCCAAACTTTATTTTGTGACGTGAAAAACCCCGAACTTTCTGAACCGTGACACATTTACCCCAAACTTTTATTTGTGACACAAAAACCCCGAACTTTCGTTTGTGTGACACATTTACCCTAAATCATAGGGGCATTTTGGTCTTTTTACTTTTAAAAACTTTTTTTTTCTTTTTCTTCGCCGGCGGAGGGAGGCCTCGCGCGAGGGCGGCCTCGCCGGCATCGAGCGAGGGCGGCCCGACGCCGGCGGGGCACCCCTCGCCCGACGCAGCGCGGCGGCCCTCGTCGGCGTCGGGCGAGGGCGGCCCTCGCCCTGCGTCGGGCGGCGGCACCCTCGCTGCGTCCTGGGCGAGGGCCTCCTCGCCAGATCTAGCAATGGCCCCCTCGCCCGACGCGCGAGGGCGGCCCTCGCCGGCGTCGGGCGGCGACCCTCGCCGGACGCCGGCGAGGGCGCGAGGACGCCGGCGAGGGCCCTCGCCGGACGCCGGCTTCCCCCGCCGGCTCGGCGGAGGGAAGAGAGAATAAGAAAAAAATAAAAAAGAAAAAAAAAAATAAAGAAAAAGACGAAAATACCCTTAATGGGGTAAATGTGTCGCATTTTGCAAAGTTCGGGGTTTTCATGTCACAAAACAAAGTTTGGGATAAATCGTCACTCGAGGCAAAGTTTGGGATTTTTTTGGCTTTTTCCCAAAAAAAAAAAAAAAGACCGGCACAACTACACGATAACTCTAAATCAATACACCCATCAACTATCATACGTTATCCAAGTTAGAAATTTAATAGTAAAATTTAAAGGAAACTAACGGAGGGTAAATTTGCCATAAATGTACCTATTTAGGATTTCCGATGGTCAAAAAATTAGTTTATGATAAATTTTTATAAGTATACCAGTTTGGCCTTTTTTGTGGCATTAACCCTTTTTTGATATATATTGATTAAATTATTTGTATTTTGGAAATTTATTAATTTTAATATGAATATTTACTAATGTTTCGTGTGCTATTACCATAGCGACCGATTATTTGGGTGCTCTTTGTAATTTCGTGTTCATAATAGACTATTACTTATGGAGAATCTATCAACCTCTTTGCCGAAGCTCTTTTAAAATATCATCTAGTAATGCAGGTACGTTAAATTCCATATCTATCAATTCATTCAATTTCAAATGCATAATGCACTGGACCCTATCTTATTAGAGTAGTGTAGAATTTATTAGCCAGGGCAATATATGTGAAGAATCAAATAAGATACACTTTACTTTATTCTTTACATGTATTTAAAGTTTAAGTTAGCTAATGGTTAATTTAAAGACATCAACTAGAATCTATGTAAAATAACTTTTCAAAGTTACAACCTTTATACATGAAAAGATAAAATTTTATACAAAGAAAGATAAAATGAATTTGTCAACTTTGAAAATTCTTGCTGTACTTGTCAAGAGTACAAGAATTGCTTGACCGATCTGGATTTGATTGAGAGTAAATTTTGGAATTACTATACCGTTGAAAAATATTTTTTCCAATACGTCATCATAATAGAAGCATTCCACTGCGAATGTTGATCTTGGATTATAAATGAATAAGCCATTGTCGTGCAAGAGGCTTTGTTAGTGCATTCTGAAGTTGATCACAAGTGGACCATATTGCGAACAAAGTGATAATCAATGGCAATATATTTTATCTTGGAGTGAAAAATAGGATCATCACAAAGATAAGTATCACCAATGTTATCATGATATATGTTAGGCATGGTTGAAGGAGATACCCCAATGTAGGAGAGATTGAATCCATTGAGCGAAGAAGTTATTGTAATAATAACGTGATATTCAACTTCAATTGATAAATTGAAGAGCACCATGATATAAGATTCCAGCCAATATAAACAATGTCATCTATATTGCCTACCCAATCAACTTTAGAGGACACATGAAGTGATGAAGAGGGACTGCTTTGCAAATGCAAGCCAAGATTGATAGTTCTTTTGAGATAACGTAAAACAAATTTGATAGCACTCCAATATAACTCGGTTAGTTGATTTGTCGAAGACAAAAGCAATATCAAGTCTTATGAATGCAAGATATTGAAGAGCGCCAACAATCTTCCTACATTTAGTTGTGCCTATATGAGGCAATTCATCAACAAGAGTGAAGAGTTACCAATTGCCACTGGGGAGACAATTCCTAACATGGCCGCTTGATCAATCATGTCCTTATATACTTGTGTTAGTGTAAGAAAAAGCCCAGACTTAGTGCATATCACCTCAATTCTCAAGAAGTAAATGTGGATCCCTTAGTGAAAATTACCTACAAAAGCTTTCACAAACTTTTGCAAAATTTTTTTGCTACCTCTTACTAGGATCAAATCATCTACATAAACCAAGAAATAAGTAATGATGCCATCGTGTCTATATATAAAGAGCTAGGAATTGGAGTTGGATTGGATAACTCCAAACAAGATAACAAAGGAACTCAATGCTAGATACCACTTCATCCTGGAGTTCCTCGAAGGAAATGGGAAATTCACGTGCTCTAATGGCAACAGAAATTTCCTTGAATTCGAAGTCGACCCATTTAGTACATCTATTATCAAATCATCATCACTAATGGGAGAATTTATGATGGCAAGTTTGCTAGCAAATTATTTGACGACTTATATCCTTAGCTATTGATCAAGTGTCACATTTTGTGAAGATTAAACGCTTGTCAAGACTCATGACATGCGAACGTGTCTTGTTGGCAAAGATGCAAAAGTTTGTTCCAAGCCTCTCATGTTATTTTAGCAAAAGCAATGAGAGGCACGATTGAGTATGAAGTGGAAGTTTATGAATGCATGAAGCAAAAGTTGATATTGGCATTACCCAATGAGAATAAGATGGATTGGCCGTTGCTATGCCATCAGGGTAATAACGTGTTAACAGAAACAATACGGTTCAATCTATATACAACCCATTAAATCATAGCCCAGAGTAGAGAATTAAAGCTAGACAACCACAAGGGAAATTTCATCTATGTTATTTTAAGGGGTAATTGCACAGATGCATTGATCGACACAAGCATGGTGACATTATTTGAAGAGGGGCCGGTGACTATAATAGGAGCACTAGTGTTTGAGGATTCTTTTGCCATTGAAAAAAAAAAACTGAACGATATACTTGTGAATAGTAGGCTCTAATACCATAAAGAATTGGACTAGATACACTTTAATGTTGTTTCTTATATGTATTTAAAGTACAAGTTAGCTAATGATTTAGAAAGAAAGTAGTTAGAATATATGCGAGAAAATCACTTCTCCGAGTTACTACCTTTATACATGAAAGACAAAATCATCTATATAAAAAAAGATAAAGAGTGTGTCAACTTTGGAAACTCTTACCGCACTTGCCAAAAGTACAAAAATTGCTTGTCAATTTTGGAATTGTTTTGTTATTGGGAGATATTCTTTCCAATAATATGAACCCAAGTTTGCTAACTTTAAAGTTAAATATACCAACCTCATTGAAAAGCTACGAATGTTCATGATTACATCTCTAGATCTTAATAACTATACATCTTTCAACTACTCGTTGATAACTTTTCCGCATGGGTTGTATGAATATGGTTTCGTTGCTTATGGCAAGTTATGCTATTGGCTTATAGAAGTACGAATTTGGCAAATATCTCACGTTCTTAATAAAATATCACATGATTAGTACCTATAGTACCACTATAACTAGGTGAACTTTCATACAGTCAGTAATTTTCTCTTTGTTTGTTGACGTGTTAACTTATGTTGATAGAATTTGACCAAAAAGGAAAATTATGTTGATAGACGTCATGACTTTCATTTATTTGTAATTCTTATAGCTGGTCAAAGGATAAACTTGCTTGGCTAGGCCGGCCGACCGAATTTCCTAGTTTGGTTTATATCTAACTCTGCTCATTGTTTATCATGCGATTACTTAGCTGAGAGGGTTTCTCTAATCCTCCAAGTTTGGACCCCATGCCTAGTAATTGAATATCCTTAGTGCAAACCTAGGGCCATTTCTTTAATCCCCAATTAGCTATGGCGCCCACCTATTGGCTAACAAAATGAAGTGGGTAGCCATCAAATGGACCGAAAAGTACATGAATTCTGCTCGTTTCTCAAAAGGGGCTTTCGCTTCTCGTGTTTTCCTAATAGCTCCAAATTTTTTAACGGAAAGATCGACAGATGCGTTTGGAATATTCGAAATGAGCGTATTATCATACCGGATCCGCCTTTCTATGATCCCCATCTAGAGATTCATCATCACCAACATGAAAGCTTTGCCTCGTAAACTATCACGTGGAATCTCCCATCAGCACATCATCGCCATCATTTCAGAAACCAAAGTCAAACCCGAATTCCCACTTACAAGGAGCAATCAGACAGAACCGTCAACAAATTCCCATCGCTGTCTTTGGAGTCGCTCCAAGATCGCCGTTGCTCATCCCGTCAAGCCAAGAAAGAATCCCTCGCACGAAACCGCAGCAGCACGAGGATGTCCTAACTTTCAAGAGTCGATCTCAAACATCAACTTTCCCAAAACCCACTTCTGTCGTCGGTTCTACGGGATCACATGGTTCTGCTGCAAAAGGATAATGGTGGGGGGAGTCCGAGTTCAAGTGGCGGACAGATGCAAAGGTCCCACCTTTAAGGCTGTGCGACCCCACTAGGAACTGGACATCATCCACATTAGCTTCATCATCTCCCCATCATCCTCTCTCTCTCTCTCTCGACATGGCGGATGATTAAATTAATTGCTCCGATGAAGTTGTCCTTTGACCGGAATCTTTCCACCCTGTGCGTTTTCCGGTTGTCAGGAAGAACAATGTCTGCCACCTTCTATTTCTTTTTCCGCTTACCTTCTTAGTCATGCCGAAACGTGGAGATGTTTCGAGACTCGTCTCGAGATTATCATTGACCCGATCAAGATTCACAGTTGGTTTGTGCTTATGAAAGGTGGCCACAATGTCGATTGAGTATTTTATTCAATTTTTTTTTTCTAGAGGGGACTTCCATCGATTTAACCGATTGTCGTGTTAGGTGGGTTTACTAAGACATTAAAATAAAATAAAGAGTATCATAAGAAAATCATAATATGGGATATTATACTATGAATGAGTACTTGATTTGATTTAATCTTCACAGATCACGATACATCATAGTCTCAATTGGACCAATTTGTATCAATTAACGGAATTAAAAGCAATTTTTATTATGCTTATTTACACATCTTTCGAATTCACAAAAAAAATTGAAAAAATAAACTACATCTTTGCAACCAAACTTGAAGTGAATATCATGGCATAAAAGCACAATCTCAATTGATGCACCCAAAATATATATCGTCTCGATTTTTCCTCAACACAATATTCATCATAATAATTTTTTTTGGCACTTCACCAAAAAAAAAGAAGAAGAAAAATAATAAAAGAAAAGAAAAGTCCACGGTCCCGAGGAGCTTGGAATTTTCACGAAACGCCGGCCCTCCCTGGCATTATTCTTCATTCTTGTCCAAAGACCAGATTTATCAAATACTCAAAAAATTTCAAAAAAAATTCAAATAACAAAACACAATTTTCCAACAGGAAAAATATTAAAATAAGCGAATTTCATTTTTTATTCTGTCCTTTCTTATTTTTGTGGCGCTTACGTTAAGCGGTGAAAATCTTCAACGTCAAGAAAGAAAAGAACCAGCCAACCACGCGTTCCTGCGTTTCTCTCTCTTGAGCATTCCATTCCATTCCTTCTCTCTTTCTTTCTGAAAGTCGTCCACGTTTTTTCTCTCTCTTGCAAGTCTCGCAGTTCTCCACATTCTTGGGCTTTCCCGAGGAAGACGGCAGCTTTCTTGGCAGCACCGCTTCCCCCGATAAGCGGCTCCGGATTGGAATTCGACGGATTTTCCAGGCTGGGACTCCATTTTTGGTGTCTTGGCTGCTTAAAGGTGACCCCTTTCTCCATTTTCTGGCGTCTCTCCAAATTGGGTTCGATCCTGTAGGGCTTATTTGCCCGAATCCCGTTTGGAGAGACCGGAATTCGTCTCTTCAATTCGTGTTCCGATCTGGGTATCGGGCTTTATTGGATAAAGCTGCGAAGTCTGAGCGTTTCTCTGTGAAATTACTTGGCGTGTCGGAGTTGTTTAGGAATATTCGTGGCTGAATTTGGGGTTTAGCGGGGTTGTTTGCTTCGGTGGTTCCTGTTCTATCGAGTGCTTGAGGAGGGCGGGATACTATCGCATTTGGTGCCGCGGGTGTTGGTGCTGATTGGGTTGGATTCGTGTAGGTCGTTTCGTGGTGTGTATTTTGATTCGACGGGTAGTGTTGTGGTCAATTTGTATGTGTTTACCGGATTTGGACGTGTTTGTCTGAATTGGGCAGTGACGAGGTGCGGTGTTGTGTGTAGCTAAAGTATATCTCCTTTCACTTTCTTGGTTGGAGTTCTTCTACTCCAATACTCGGTTTTGTGATGGGGAAGCAGAGTGGGAGGAAGAAGGGACCGGTGGGAGGAAAATCTGGCGATTCCAATGGAAAGCAACACAGAGCTGGGGAGAACAGTCCAAAAGCATATGATAAGGACACGGCGGTCTTCATTGCGATGTCCCAGGAGCTGAAGGATGAAGGGAACAGGCTGTTTCAAAAGAGAGATTATGAAGGAGCTATGCTGAAATATGAAAAAGCCCTCAAATTACTCCCTAGGGTTCACATAGATGTGTCGTATCTGCGCAGCAATATGGCTGCGTGCTATATGCAAATGGGTCTCAGTGAGTACCCGCGAGCGATCAATGAGTGCAACTTGGCCCTAGAAGTCACGCCCAAGTATTCTAAAGCACTGTTGAAGAGGGCAAGATGTTACGAGGCATTGAATCGGTTGGATTTAGCATTGAGGGACACTTCAACAGTTCTGAACATGGAGCCAAATAATGTAATGGCATTGGAGATAGCAGATAGGGTGAAATCCACAATTGCAGAGAAAGGATTGACTGTGAACAACGAATCAATTGAGTTGCCACCTGACTATGTTGAACCTCCTAGCTCTTCATCATTGGCAAAAAGAGTGAAAGAGAAAGCTCGGAAAAAGAAAGGTAGCCGAATTGAGGGGAAGAAACCTATCGAAAAACCTAAGGAGATTGAGAATGTTAATAAAGTTGAGGAGAATAAGGCTGAGCAGATATTTGAGAGCAAGGATGAAGAAGGAGCTGAAGACAAGAAGCCAGAGGACAAGGCAGTAGTGGAGGAGAAAATCGTGAGCATACAGGACGAAGAGCCTAAGAAGACTGTAAAGTTGGTTTATGGAGAGGACATAAGATGGGCTCAGTTGCCCGTTAATTGTAGTCTCTTGCAGGTGAGGGAAGTGGTACGTGATCGCTTCCCGAGCTCCAGAGCTGTTCTTGTAAAGTACAGAGACCAAGAAGGTGACTTGGTCACAATTACTACAGATGAAGAACTAAGGTGGGCTGAGGCATCCACAGAGCCACAGGGTTCTATCAGATTGTACATCGTCCCAGTGAATCCTGACCAGGATCCATTTCACGGGAGACTTTCAGACAAGGACGACGATCGTGACATTATTGTCAAGAACAATGGAATTCAGGAGAATGGGCACGTGGTCAAAGCCGATGAAGCAGGAAAGAAGCCAACTTGCATTGATGACTGGATAATTAATTTTGCTCAACTTTTCAAGAATTATGTTGGCTTAGATTCTGATGAATACTTGGATCTTCATGAACTTGGTATGAAGCTTTATTCTGAAGCAATGGAGGAAACTATCACTAGCGATGAGGCTCAAGGCATTTTCACAATAGCTGCTGAGAAGTTTCAAGAGATGGCAGCTCTAGCTTTGTTCAACTGGGGTAATGTCCACATGTCTAGGGCAAGAAAAGGTGTGCACTTACCAGAGGATGCTTCAGAGGATTCCTTGCTCGAGCAGATAAAAATTGCATATGATCGGGCATTAAAAGAGTATACAAGTGCGGGGAAGAGATTTGAAGAAGCATTGAAGATTAAACCAGATTTCTATGAAGGATATCTAGCCCTAGGGCAGCAACAGTTTGAGCGGGCTAAACTTTCTTGGTATTATACACTAGGCAGCAAAGCTGACTTGGAAACATGGCCTTCTTCTGAGATTCTCCAACTCTATAACTACGCTGAGGACAACATGGAAAAAGGCATGCAGATGTGGGAAGAATGGGAAGAGCAACGCCTGAAGGATCTCTCAAATCCAAATACCAGTAAAGTTCAGTTGCAACAATTAGGGTTGGATGGATCGTTCAATGAAATGACAGCAAATGAAGCTGCTGATCAGGCTGCAAACATGAGATCTCAGATAAATCTATTATGGGGTAGCATGTTGTATGAGCGTTCCATCGTAGAATTCAAATTAGCATTACCTGTCTGGCATGAATGTTTGGAAGTTGCGGTCGAGAAGTTTGAACTTGCTGGAGCTTCTCCAACGGATATAGCGGTTATGGTAAAGAACCATTGTTCAAACAATGGTGCAATAGAAGGTAACATTTATGTACTCATTGTCATGTTGTGTTTTGTTGATTTATTAATCTTGAGAAGAAGCTGATCCTCTCCTGTGCGACAGGTTTAGGATTTAAAATTGATGAGATTGTACAAGCATGGAATGAGATGTATGAAGCTAAAAAGTTACGGAGTGGTGTTCCGTCATTCCGGTTGGAGCCATTGTTCCGCAGGCGAACATCTGGACTTCATCATGCTCTTGAACAACATTAAGTTGCATGACCTTGTACAGGCTTTCCAAGACAGACATCACTCTTGTTTTTCTCCACTTTTTGGGTTACATAATGCTGTTTGTTGAGGTATGTGGTGATGTCTTTATGACAAAACAATGTTGGTTCCTATTGCAGTTCCGGCCAAAATAAATGATTGTTGCTTAGAATCTGGAGTTTTAAAATAGTCATTAATTGTCCCCTGTATTGCTTTCTCTCTAAGTCTCTAGCACTATTATATCATTGAATAATTAAGGAAAAGCCAGTTCTGGGTGTTGTCTGTTTTGATTTTCTGTAGGGGTTTCCTTGATTGCCCTTTCATCTTTTCCTTCACTTGATGATTTCTCCAAGTGAGGAAGAAAATAAAACCTTTGTGCTTTTCGATGGCAAGTTTACATTGTTAGTGCTCGTGAAGTTGTGAGATAAACATCTGCGAAGAAACCTTTGTTGAGAGCTTGTGAGGGATCTTTAGCTAATAGGACTTGGTTTTACTTTGCACCTTCACGATCAATAATGCTATCCTTATCAATGACCTTGTATTCTTGCTGCTATATGACTGCCTAGTGACTACTGAAGAATCATCTAGATAATACATGGTTATACTTCTTGAGAAAAATAAGGGGGCATGGGTAGCATTGTTGTATCTGGAATTAGGAACCTGCAGAAGTCATCATTTGAGGATCTTGATGATGGATGGGATTGACTATATCATTTGAGTATATTGCATTGACCTCTATAGCATAGGTTGTTCTGCAGCTTTGTATATTATACATGTGAATATTACTCTACAGGTGATTAATCAACAAGGTTAATGATGAAAAATTCTTAGCTAATGGCTTGTCTTGTATATCTGAAAGTGAGTCCTTAGTCCCTGGCAGTTAACCTCTTAGCTGCTTATTTCCCTTGGCGGGAATATCATTTCTATCTTTTGACTTTGGAGTTCTGGTCTGCAGGGTGTTTTTGCTTGTGGTCCATTCATTGCCTTTCATCTGTGGAATGGTTGTGCCGGAGTTGGAGTTCGGGTTTTCAACCGTCAACGCAATGACTTCCCACATATTTATTGGGGAGAAGAAGCAGGGATCTCCATTTAGGATGTCAGCTTCATCACCATCATTGCCTCATATTTTTCCTCTTTAGGATAGAGTATGTACACTGGTTTAAAAGACAATAAAAAAGAAAGTATTGTGTTTTATATTGTAGTACTGTATTCTGATTCATTTTGGTCGTTCTCGGAGAGGTCCATTTGTGGGTGTCGTTTGAATTGTAGGTGGTTCTTTGGTTCCTTCTTGTCACGTTAGTCACAGTGGGTCATGTTGGCTTGTATTTCTAATCTAGTGTCAACTTCATCCTTTGTTCAACTTATTGGAGTTACATGAGTTCTAGTTAAATTGAAGTGTCTATCTTTGTGCTGGACGAAATTTTGATGCTTTTGAGAGTAAGATTCTCCGCCACATCAAATTTGCCAGGATGATGGCCATAATCATGTGCGATTTCTTGTGTGGTCTTTTATCTGTCGTAACTGCATATTTCATATGATCTTGTGAATATCAGTCTGCTTGTTTCCACAAACATTTGTTATACTCAAAATTTCAGCACCGGTAGGCCCTCTCCATATAAACAGATACTTGGGAAGTTGGTTCTCAGATTAATTTGAAAGAGAATGGCTTCAGATTAATTTGAAAGAGAATGCCCAGAAAAGTTTTTCATCAGTTAGTTCCTATCAATTGTGCGGAATGAATACAGGACCCAAGTGTGAAACCAGAAGAATATTTTCTTAAGCAAGTATATACATATCACATTGTCGAAATTTTCACTCAGCGAGCCCTTGCGGTTCACCTCGTGAGGTTCGCTACAACCATCAGTTTCGTCTGCTTCACACAGAAAGCTTCATGAACAGTATAACCACCTTCAACCGCAGAACAAAACAATCATATGGGGACAGACTGTATGCACCACCCACTTTGATACTCAATCATTCTATAAGCTTATCAGAGGTATTTACAACACAGCCATGACGCAACTTCAGCTTCTTCCAGCTTTGAACTCGATGATACGATGCTTCAATAGAGCGGACCAATCTGTCGTACCTGAGATGTCACTAGGTCAATCAGAAGTCTAGCAGTGACCATTGTTTTTCTTTTTTCTATTTTTTTCAGATTCCCATCTACTCATCATATTCTTGATCTGATATATTAAAAAAAGTCACTAGGTCCATCAGAAGTCTGCATGTGTTCCTATAAGCGGCGTGGTTTCGGGACAAATCCCATTGACTTTTTTTAAGAAAACATCTATATGTTGTGAAATGTATAATCATTATCATAAAAATAATTAATAAGAAATATGGGAAAAAGAGATATTTACCATAAGTTGTTCATCAAAAAAAAAAAATCTCGAAAGTTGTGGAGCTTTCGTTCCTTATACCATGTTTGTAAGATTTTCACATTTGAATGAGGAAAAAGGAAGATGAACGGCACTTTCTTTTATTTAGAAAGAGTAGAGAAGATGGAGACTAAAATATTTCAGTGTAAGGTCACGTTCTTGACATTTATATAAAACGCGTTAAGTAATATGCCATGACATTTTTATGATTATGGACCCATTACCATTTCAACAATTCAATTTTTTAGAAAATCGAGTTTATCCAGTGCTCGAATTCCGACATTGCCCATCATCTTTCTCCTTTCTGTTGTTCCTTTTTTCGTTGAACTAGGCATACAACCGTACAGAGGAACTAGAACAACCCACCAAAAAAAAAAAAAAAAAAAAAAAACTTTGCAAAACTTCAAACGAGCAGGCGATAGGTGGGCCTTAGGATCAAGTGCTTCGCTCTCGGCATCGACAACCCAAAGTCCTCGCTCATGTCCAGCTCGTTCGGCGACGTCCCCGCGGGCAGCTCCCAGTCAAAACAGTGCACTAATTGGGCCAAAACAAGGCGCACGTTGACGAGTCCCAAGTGCATCCCCGGGCAGCCCCTACGGCCCGACCCGAACGGTATGAGCTGGAAGTCCCGCCCCTTGACGTCCACGCCGCTGTTCGCAAACCTCTCCGGCCGGAACTCCTCCGGGCCCTCCGCCCAAGTGCCGGCGTCTCTCCCGAGGGCCCACGCGTTCACGATGACCCGAGTCCCCTTCGGGATGTAATATCCGCCCATCTCGATGCCCTCCGTGGACTCGTGTGGGATCAGGAGCGGGGCCGGCGGATGCAGCCTGAAGCTCTCCTTCACCACCATGTCCATATAATTCAGCTTCGGCAGATCGGCCTCCTCGACGGTCCGGCCCAACCCGACGGCAGCTTCCAGCTCTCGCTGGAGGCGTTTCATCGCGTGCGGGTGGCGGATCAGCTCGGACATGGCCCACTCGATCGCGGTGGACGAGGACTCGTACGACGCCGCGATCATGTCGAGGGCCAAGGCCTTGATGTTGGTCCGACCCAGCACGTGAACCGGCTCGTCGTCTTGCGGCGAGCCGTCCATGGGGTGGCCCATGCCGGCGAGCAACGTGTCTATGAAGTCGCCCTCGTATTTCCCGGTCGTGTCTTCCTCGTGTTCTCGAATGATGTCCTCCAGTACCTTATCCACGGCTCGATTGACAGCTTTCGCACGCCGAGTTTTTCCCTGTAGAGGTTTTCGATTTTCAAAATATTATCTTCACAACAAACAAGAAAAGATGCTCTAGAAGCTGCATATTTTTTGCATCTGTAAAAGATCAAGCTAGCTAGATTCATGCTGTTTGTTTTAGCCTCTTATACTACACATAAATTCCATTTCACTGTACTATGTACAATAAGCTAAACCGAAAACTGATACCTGAAGATCGAGAGCTCCAAGAAGAGGCACATAGTCTGCCAAATTGAAAGCCCCGGCTAAGTTCAGAGCGTCGTGAATCACAGGCTTCAAGTTAAACTTATCCCTTGTGTTGCACCCCAATATCATCCTGCACGCCAAGTCCCCGATCAGCTGCCCCACGTCTGCGCTCACGTCCACCGCCTCATGCTCCGCCGCCGCCGCCCTCACCCTCCCGACCACCTTCCCCAGCTCTTCCCTCCTCATTGGTGCGAAAGACTCAACCTTTGCCGGGCTTAGCAGCTGCAGCGTGCACAGCTTCCTCATGCCTCTCCAATATATACCGCTCTCCGCGAACGCCATCCCCTTGTTGCCGTAAGACAAGTGGCGCAGGGCGTCCACGCTCGGGCGGCTCGAGAAGATGCCATCATAGGTCTTGAGGACCAGCTCAGCCGCCTCCGGCGATGAGACCACTACCGTCGGCTTGTTGCCAAGGCGGAGGAACATGATGGGGCCATAGGACTTGGCGAGGCTGTGGAGGCAGCGGTGGGGAAGGTTGCCCAGCTGGTGGAGGTTCCCGATGACTGGCAGCGGTGGCGGCCCCGGCGGCAGTTTGTGGGCTTGCCGGCGGCGGAGGTGGCGGAAGAAGAAGTAGAGAGTTATTAGAAGAGCGGCCGAGAGAATGGGGAGTGGGGAAGTCTCCATTTGCAGGGGGGAAGGCTGTTTCTTGTTTTGGCGCAGAAGGTTTTTGTAGAGGAAGAGGATGAGGCGGGCGGAGATGTGGAGAGTCCATGAACAACTTGCCTTTTGGACGGTGGCGAGCGGTGACAGCTGCAACAAGATGAAGTGGGCCTCCACCTCTACGACCGACGTGAGTTGGGCTTCCAGCTGGCCGCGCCTAATTTAATATTTCGGTGAACTAGGCTTCACCTACCATTCTTCGAATGTGTATTTCAATAGCTAATAGGCTAGACTGAAAGATGAAGAGAGTAGGCTAGGTCATCGAGCTAGGTCTCAAATTTTGACAAATCTAGTCGAGCTCGCTAATTTGTTGCATTGGGAGGCATCCAAAATGCCTTGTTTTTTTTTTTAGTTTTAGGGCCTTGTCTTTTTGAAGTTAATTTTTTTTTTCTTTTTGGTTCCTAATTTTAGGACTTTATTAAAAAGAGCCCCAAGCAACCAATTGAGAAAACTTTACAGTATCCAATGCAATGGCTACCCTCATATTATGCATAATCGATATCTTGAAAATAGAGTTATTCCTAATAAAGTGCACTCAACGAGTGCCCCCTTGCCATGTTGGCATCTTAGATCTTAACAAACGTGATGTACTAATCCTTACACATATCTTGATTTCCTTCATCAATATGTGAAAATCAGATTGAATATTCTAGAATTCTGTAATTTGATGGTGACTATCCTCCTAATAGTATATAGGCCTAGGTAATTTTTGAAACATCCCATAATTCTTTAAGATAATAAAAAGGGAACAACTCCATCAAAATTAAGAGGTTTATTCCCTTTAACTCTATCCTTTCAATCAATTTGTCATGCTTATAATTAAGCTCTTTCCCAAACTCACTTAAGTTAGAAAGATGAGTTGGGCCTCTAAGCCTAGTTAGGCTTCACAAGATCAACCCCTTCATTTCCCACCCGACCCTCTGTATGGATTTCGGCCCAATGATGGCGATCTCCACCGGCAATCGAACCATGCTTTGTTGGCCCAACATGTCTCTGGACAAAGACGTACTTTGGAAATACGGGAAAATTACCAAAAAAGCCCTAAACCTATTGCAATTATGTCAATTCAGTCTTAATTTTTTTTTGCCAATTTAGTTCTAAACCTTTTATAATTGTGCCAGTTTAGTCCATTCGGCCAAAATTGACCGGCCAGTACTGATGTGGACACCGGCCGTCCGGCGAAAGCTGACATGGCGCTCGTGAGCTGAAGGGACTCCATTGAAAGGTCGACACGTGGCCTTTGATATGGACCGGCCACAAAATGAAAAAAATGTAAAAGGTGAGTTTTCTATTTCTCGTTCCTCACGCTAGCTGTTAGAAAAGAACGGGACAACGAATGCTTAGACTCCCGCTTAAAAAATTCTCTCTCCTAATTTCAATTTTCAGAGCTCTTTACGTTTCTTTCTCGGAGAAGAACAGCCCAGACACTTCTCGTCTTTCTTTGTTGGGATATAATATGCGGAAACGTCAGGATCTTGCAATTTACGTCAACGTGAAATCACCAGAGAAATAAACGAGAAAAATAAGGACACCAGAAATTTACGTGGTTCGGTCAAGATATCGTGCACCTACGTCCACGGGGAGAAAGCAAGGCGAAATAATCTACTATAATCGGAAAATCGAGTTTACAATCGCTCAAACGCCTCCAGTGTTTCCCACACTTAAATTTAACCCCAAACCCAAAGTGTTTATAAATAAACAACTCGCGTGGGTATAAACTCACGGTACAAAAATACCACGCGTTCAAATCGCACGCCAAAAAGAAAAATCTCCAGCTTCTCTTCGTCGGATGTGCGGCTTCTTGCGTTTGGCTTCTTGCTTCGGCGGCGTGCGGCTTCTCACGGCTCGCACGTTCAGCAGCCCAAAAAAGAAGAAATAACTATACGTGTGTGTGTGCCCAAGGTCAAAGGTTTAACTTTGGGCTCCACACTTTCCGTTCACGTGCAGAGTCTTCACACCAAAAGGAATTCGGCAATGCAAAGAAAGGAAATAGGAGACCTGGGCCCCCTTTTGGTTTCACGTGGGAGACTCTACGCGCAGGGGACTTCATCGGCCAAAGAAAGAAATCCTAACTATTGATGTGTTTGGGCCCCACCGTGGATAACGTCTTCGGCTTCTTTGGCCTCCTCTGCAACCACGTAAAATAACAAAACTTTGCTACCCTTTATTTATTTCCTCTTTTGTAATCCTTTGCGAGTCCAGCGAATTTCTTCTACTTGGGAAATCTTTATCAACAAAATTCGGTATAATAAATTATCATCCGAATTCAAACTCGAGACATTAATTTAACAATTCTCCACCTCGCCTGCCGATGTTTGAAGCGAGTTATAGTCTTATCATCCATGCCTTCTTCTTTCAACGCCCGACGGCGCTCACTCTCCACAGACGCTAATAGAGCAGCGGAGCGAGCTTGAGTTTCGCCAAAATGAACAGACTTAGTCATCATGTATTGGGGTTATCTACTGTAGCAATCTTTTTGATAATAACATTACCCTTAGCTAAGACATCTTGGATGAAATGGTACTTGATGTTGATATGCTTCGTTCGCTCGTGTTAAACTGGATTATACGCCAAATATATCGCACATTGGTTATCACAATGTATATCCACACTTTTCTGTTCTAACCCAAAGTTTGAGAGCAAACTTTGTAACCATATCGCCTCCTTTGCTACAAAAGTTAGTGCCATGTACTTTGCTTCAGTCGAAGACAAGGCAATGTAATCCTATAAGGACGCTTTCCAACTAACTGCACCATCCGCTAGCGTAAACACGTACCCTGCTAAAGATATGCAATCATCCAAGTCACCGGTGTGATCTGAATCCACAAAACCAGTGGTCTCACTGCCATTGTTGTCCCTTTGATATATTATACTCACGTCTGTTGTCCCCTTTAAATATTTGAGGATCCACTTCACAACTTCCCAATGAGCTTTACTAGGACACTTCATATAGCGATTAACCACACTCACAGCTTGTGAAATATCAGGCCTATGCATACCATAGCATATATAATACTACCCACGGCACTAGAATAAGGAACACGGGACATGTGCTCCTCCTCCTCCTCAGTCTGCAGTGATAATTTATCTGAAAGTTTAAAGTGCTTCGTTAAAGGTGTACTTACAGATTTTGCCGATTGCATATTAAAACGTGCTATGATCTTCTCAATCCATTTCTTTTGAGATAGACGTAAAACTCCTGCAGTCCTGTCACGCAAGATCTCCATACCCAATATTTTCTTTGCAGCACCTAAATCTTTCATCTCAAATTCAGCATTTAACTACCTCTTCAACACATCAATACCAAACATATTCTTAGCTGCTATTAGCATATCATCAACATATAAGAGTAGATAAATCAAAGAACCATTCTCCAATCTCCTATAGTAAACACAGTTATCCGTCTGACTTTTTGAATAGTCTTGACTAGCCATGAAAGCATCAAAACGTTTATACCACTGCTTAGGAGACTGTTTCAGCCCATACAAAGATTTCTTTAACAAGCAAACATGATCTTCCTTACCCAAAATAGCAAATCCCTCTGGTTGCCTCATGTAAATCTGCTCCTCCAACTCACCATGAAGAAATGCAGTTTTAACATCTAGTTGCTCTAACTCGAGATCCTGCGAAACAACTAAGGCAAGTAAAACACAAATAGAAATATGTCTTACCACAGGAGAGAACACCTCATTGTAGTCAATGCCCTCATGCTGTGTATACCCCTTCACCACAAGTCTCGCCTTATACCTCCGCCTCGACACCGGAATGCCCCTCTTCCGTTTGAATACCCATTTACTTCCGACAATCTTTTGGCTCTTGGGTACTTTGATCAGCTCCCATGTCTGATTTCGATGGAGTGATTCCATCTCTTCACTCATAGCCCCTAGCCACTGCGATGACTCTGAACTAGCCATCGCCTCAGAGTAAAACGAAAGCTCATCTGTCTCCACCTCATCACCTACAGTCAATGCACAAGCAATATCTGTATAACCATAATGTACCGGTGATTTAATGTGTCTTCTCTGTCTATCTACGGCTATAGTGTACTACGGCTTTGCTGGTTGTTCACTATCACCGACTTTAGGAACTGCGGCTTCATCTGCAGTCTCAACTTCTGTTACCTTCGAGGTCTCTGGAGTCTCCACCTGAAGCTCCACCTCACTAATGACACCATGATCTGTCTTCTCTGCTGGTTGTGTCTCAGAACTCCTCTGTTGAAGTATTGCAGTCTCGTCGAAGATCACATCTCTGTTGATTAGAAAACCGGGTGATCTGGGATTGGTGCACCACAGCCGGTAGCCTTTCACCCCATGTGCATAACCCAAAAATATGCACTACTTCGCCCTCGGCTCAAGCTTACCATCACTCGCATGAGCATACGCAGGACATCCGAATATACGTAATCCGGAATAATCAACACGTTTCCCCGACCATACTTCCTCATGAGTCTTCCACTCGATAGCAGATGATGGAGATCGATTAACCAGGTAACACACCATGTTTACTGCTTCGGCCCAAAATTCCTTACCAAGTCCTACATGCGAAAGCATGCATCGAGCTCGCTCAAGTAAAGTTCTGTTCTTCTGTTCTGCCACGCCATTCTACTGTGGTGTCCCAGGTACTGTGCAGTGTCTCACAATACCTTCTTTATCGCAGAACTCAGTAAAATCTTTACCACATAACTCCATGCCATTATCGGTTCTTAGGCACTTGATTTGCTTATCTGACTGCTTCTCAATTAATGCCTTAAATTTCTTGAACCGATCAAACACATCATATTTGTGCTTCCGAAAGTATACCCATACCTTCCTCGAATAATCGTCGATTAATGTCAGCATATATCGGGCACCTCCTTTCGAAGGAACGAAAACGGGCCCCGCACGTGCGAGTGAATATATTCAAGCGGTCGTTTGGTCGAATGAATATTTGTAGTAAACTTAACTCGATACTGCTTCCCATAGATGCAGTGCTCACATAAGTCCAGCTTCCCTGTCTTCTAACCCTTTAATAACCCCCTTTCACTCAGCATCGTCATACCTGCCTCACTCATGTGCCCTAAACGCATATGCCATAATTGAGTCAAGTTAGAATCTGACTCACCTGATGAAACTGTAGCGGTTCGGTCGCGGTCTCTCCTAGTAGATGATAGAGAGTATTCACTTTCTTCCCTTTCATCACTGTCATGGCACCTCGAGAGATCTTCAGTACTCCACCTTTAGCGGTGTACCTGCACCCGATGTCATCGAGTGTCCCTAGAGAAATAAGGTTCTTCTTGAGCTCTGGTACATGCCTCACATCTGTCAATGTGCGAACCACCCCATCGTGCATTCGGATCCGAATTGTCCCTATCCTCACAGCCTTACAGACTGCATTATTCCACAAAAGAACTCTACCACCATCTGCAGTCTGGTAAGTAGTAAACCAGTTCTTATGAGGCGTCATATGATAAGAACACCTTGAATCTAGCATCCATTCGTCTCTTGACGAAGTAGTAGTCACATATAAAACAGCTTCTGCATCACTATTGCTCCCCTCGACAACGTTTGCCATACTACTTGTGGCATTCTGCCTAACAACTTTATTCCTCCGCTTAGGACAGTCTCTCCTGATGTGCCTCTCCTCATGACACTCAAAGCACTTCACGCGTCCCTTGGACTTTCTATGGCGTGATTTTGATATGTTTTTACCTCTGTTGCTACTAGGCCCTCAATGTTGTGCTCTACCCCGAATCGTCAGTGCTTGCGCTGCTTCTTGCGCCAGACCGTCATCTTGCAACTTTCTCTGCCACTCCTTAGATAATAAGGCGGACTTTACCTCTTTTGAGGTAATAGTAATACGCCCCTACAACAGTGAATCAGTAAAGTGCTCCCATGACTCTGGTAAAGAGGTTAACAACATCATGCCCTGCTCTTCATCATTCAGTATCTTATCGACGTTCTTTAGATCCAACATGAGTTTATTAAATTCATCTAGGTGGGTTCTAATAGACTTACCTTTAGTATATCTAAATTGAAACATCTTCTTCAGCATGTACAAGCGATTGTTCAAACCTTTCTTCACATAGAGTGCTTGAAGTTTTGCCCATAATGCTGCGGCATCCTTTTCCTTAGCAACCTCTATTAGGACCTCATCCGTCAAATTTAAAAGGATTATACTCTTTGCTTTTTCCATCAGCTCTACCCTCTCTGAGGCTTTCATTATAATCGGCAACTCATCTTCACCATCCAGTGCTTTGGCCAAACCTTGTGTTGTCAATAAAACTCGCATCTTGATGCTCCATAACACAAAGTTGTTGCTCCCATCAAACTTCTCAATTTCGGATTTCCTCTCAGACATAATTTCAGTAACAGAATTTCCAGATAAGATTCAGACAAGCAAAAACTCCAAATCACAATCAAGAAATCCAACCCCAAGCTCTAATACCAATTGTTAGGATATAATATGCAGAAACGTCAGGATCTTGCAATTTACGTCAACGCGAAATCACCAGAGAAATAAACGAGAAAAATAAGGATACCAGAAATTTATGTGGTTCGGTCCGAGTATCGATGCCTACGTCATGAGGGGAAGCAAGAAGAAATAATCCACTATAATCGGAGAATCGAGTTCAATCACTCAAAACTATTTCAGTGTTTCCCACATCTAAATTTAACCTCAAACCCAAAGTGTTTATAAATAAATAACTCACTTGGGTATAAACTCACGGCACAAAAATATCACGCGTTCAAGTCGCACGTCAAAAAGAAAAATCTCCAGCTTCTTTTCGTCAGACGTGCGGCTTCTTACGTTTGGCTTCTTGCTTCGGCGGCGTGCGGCTTCTCATGGCTCGTACGTTCAGCAGCCCAAAAAAGAAGAAATAACTATACGTGTGTGTGCCCAAGGTCAAAGGTTTGACTTTGGGCTCCACACTTTCCGTTCACGTGCAGAGTCTTCACACCAAAAGGAATTCGGCAATGCAAGAAAGCAAATAGGAGACCTGGGCCCACTTTTGGTTTCACGTGGGAGACTCTACGCGCAGGGGACTTCATCGGCCAAAGAAAGAAATCCTAAATATTGATGTGTTTGGGCCCCATCGTGGATAACGTCTTCGGCTTCTTTGGCCTCCTCTGCAACCACGTAAAATAACAAAACTTTGCTACCCTTTATTTATTTCCTCTTTTGTAATCCTTCGCGAGTCCAGCGAATTTCTTCTACTTGAGAAATCTTTATCAACAAAATTCGGTATAATAAATTATCATCCAAATTCAAACTCGAGACATTAATTTAACATTCTTTCTCCAGCGAGTCCACCGCCTCCGCCTCCCTAGAAGCCTCGCTGGTTGTCACTTCTTCCAAGAGCTCCGCCAGTCGCAACTGGTTCCCGCCTTCGCCTTCGCCATTGCCTCTTGGAACTCCATCGGTGGCTCCAACGAGCTCGAGTTGAATCTCGCGCGCTTTGCTCCTCTCTCTCACCTGGGCTTTGGAAAATCAAGCGACGAAGAAGAAGCTTCTCCATTTTTTCCTGCTTTTTCTTGTAGACATTTCTTCTTGTTTTCGCCTAACCCGTATCCCTATTTCAACACCGCCATTTGAAAAGCTCCTTTGTCATTGTTAAGCTAAAATTCTCTTGGTGTTTTATTCTTCATTTCTCTTGACACTGTACAAATACTCTGTTTTCTTTCCACTTTTCTTCGCCCGGTTTTGATTTCGAGCTCAAAAACACCTTATTTTCAAACATTTTTTCCCTTCATTCAAACACCCACAATGTGCACGCATTTTTTTTATTGGGTGTGTTTTACTTGTTCAGGATCCTAACACGTATGGGAAGATGCGAGTGTGCATGACGGTGTTGATATTGATCAAGGCTTTGGAGAGTGAAGCTTGCATCTTCATCATGACGTTCGTATAAAGCTCTTTATATCTCAAGAAGCCAGGGCTTCGAGATGGCAAGCCTCGGGAGGTCACGGAGGAAAGTGTGGAGGAGGGTTTTCATCTTCATGGCCCTGGAAAGAGACGGTGGAAGCTTCATGGAGAAACTACGAAGACGAAGAGGATGGAAAGTTAGAAAGATGAGTTGGGCCTCTAAGCCTAGCTAGGTTTCACAAGATCAACCCCTTCATTCCCACCCGACCCTCTGTATGGATTTCGGCCCAATGATGGCGATCTCCACCGGCAATCGAATCATGCTTTGTTGGCCCAACATGTCTCTGGACAAAGACGTACTTTGGAAATACGGGAAAATTACCAAAAAAATCCTAAACCTATTACAATTATGTCAATTCAGTCTTAATTTTTTTGCCAATTTAGTCCTAGACCTTTTATAATTGTGACAGTTTAGTCCATCCGGCCAAAATGGAGTCGATCTTGATGTGACACCACGTCCGCCGAAAGTTCGACATGGCAATTTTTTAATTTTTATTTTTCAAATTTTTAAATATTTGTTTGAATTTTTTAATTCTTTTTCTTTTTTTCACTTTCTCTTTCCTCGCCGTTGCGGGGCGAGGCCCCACCCAGCCTCGGCGAGTCCACCGTCGCCAAATCTGGCGAGGAGCCTCGTCGGCCCCAGATCTGGCGAGGCTCGACCTCGCCCAGCCATGACGAGGTCGAGCGAAGGACGGCAAGGAGCCTCGCCGGCACTGGCGAGCTCGGCCCTTGCCATGGCTGGGCAAGGCCGAGCCTCGCTAGATCTGGCGGGGCCTCGCCCAGCCAAGGCGAGGGTCGACCTTGCCAGTGGCCAGCGAGGCTACTCGCCAGATCTGGGGCCAACGAGGCTCCTCACCAGATTTGGCAACGACGGCCTCACCGAGGCTGGGTGAGGTCGAGCCTCGCCTAGTGACGGCGAGGCCGGCCTTGCCAGATCGCGCGGGGCCTTGCCATTGGCCGACCAGAGGAAAGAGAAAGTGAAAATGAAAATATATATATATATATATATTAAAAATTGCCATGTCAGCATGTCGGTCTTAATTTGGCCGAATTTGATAGAATGGACTAAACTGGCATAATTATAAAAGATTTAGGACTAAATTGACTAAAAAAAAGTTTATGACTGATTTGGCACAATTGCAATAAATTTAGGACTTTTTTGGTAATTCTCCCGCCGCAGAACAAAACAATCATGTGGGGACCGAGTGTAAGCACTACCCACTTTGATACTCAATCATTCTATGAGCTTATAAGAGGTATTTACAACACAGCCATGACGCAACTTCAGCTTCTTCCAGCTTTGAACTCGACGATACGATGCTTCAATAGAGCGGACCAATCTGTCGAACCTGAGATGTCATTAGGTCCATCAGAAGTCTAGCAGTGACCATTGTTTTTCTTTTTTCTATTTTCTTTTCAGATTCCCATCTACTCATCATATTCTTGATCTGATCTCCTTGCCATAACCGTCATGCCAATGCCCTCGGAATCAGTCCAGTCTCCAATATGTTCCACATCTTCATCGTACCCATTGAGGAAAAAATCTGCACAATTCTTCCTAAACCCACGGTCATAGGGGTTTCGAAATCTGCCGCCTGGGTCCCTGAGGTAGCTATAGCGCAAAGAGTTCTCCCTCTCGTTCGTGGTAATATTACGAGAAATCTGCCACAATTAAAAGCGAGAACATAAGGAATTTTGCTACTTTCATCAAAGGTCGCTGGGAGAGAGTGCGAAGAGTCCAACTAGACAAGTAATAGGAGTGTCACAAACAATTGTGCCACTACAATAAACAAGTAGAAAAAAAGTGTTGCCGTTTTTCATTGCGACATAAAGATGTGCAATAAGTTATGATGGATGTTACCTGATATGCTTGCAAAGCCGTCAATGCTGCAACGCCTGAAAAGAGGAAAAACTCAGCTATGAGAAATGACATAGCACCAGTGTGATGGCTCCAAGCATGTTTCAACCAAGCACCAAAAGAGGCTGGTGCAGCTGGATCACCCAGAACTCCTGTATGCAAAGATTCTATTGTTATGAGGAAAAAAAAAAAATGCCATAAGCAGAATAAGATAACTTTCAGTGAAACTGATTAAACGTACTTGTAAGAGCAACTGCGCCAGTAATTGACATAGCCAATACTTCTAAAAGTAGGAATACAAAGAAATCCCACTTGTTCTTCTGCATCACAATCGGAAAACTGTGAATTAAAATATATGAAGAAGAAGGGAGACAGAAGGAAATGTAATTTATTGAAGTGAGCTAATCTGAACTTCATGATAGCATCAACCTTGAAAATTGATTGTCAATCACATTTTGGAAACAATTAACTGATAGGCATGTAACATGGGAAACTATGCTAACACCATGAACTGATGAAATATCTTTTTGAAAACTTTTAATCTCTCAAAATTCCATAAAGAAACTAATATGTGTTGAGAAAGAAACTAATATGTGTTGAGAAAAACAGCAAGGCAAGTGTTGGCTTTCAGCATCATATAAGAGTACCTTGCCAATGCAGTTGGATACCAAAGGGCAATGATGGTCGAATTGCTCAACACAGCGGTCACAAATGGAGCAATGTTTTGCACGGAGAGGCCTCACAATCTAACACTACAAAAGAAAGATCAGGAAAACAATAAAACAAGAATAAGGTATGGGCTAGATATAAAGGTTAGCTGATGCCACCTTGCATGTAGTGCAGAGCCGAGACCAGTTGCCAGCAAGCAAAGCGGGATTATTTATCTCAATCTTCAATAGTGGTTCCTAATGATCCCATATAACCAGATAAGAAAAGAATAAAGAAAATTATCAAACAGCTTAGAGCTCAATATCAAACCAAAACTTCACTTAAGCATTTTAGCGTATGTTGATGTTAATGAAAGAGTAAAATTCACTGGGCTAGAAATTTGATTGACTGTTGAGATACAGAGTACAATACAAAAGATTACAATGGAAGTAGTAATCTGGGTCAAAGCGCACATTGTCTGTCGTAATCTTTTGATCATGCGCATTCACTCTGACGTATCCTGGATCCTTGCTGCAATCGAAGAAAAGGCACAAAATAAATAGGTGAAATAATTGTGATTTTGGCACCCGATCAGAACATAAACTACTCAAAGAAAGTACCACATATTCTTATATAATCATAAATGCAGATGTAGCACACATAATTGTGAGCAAAAAAAAAAAAATTGTTTCCAGCACAATAACTGAGTCATACGAAATTATTCTACGCATGATTCAAAATGTTCTACCAAGTAAAGAGGGAAAACAAACAAAATTGTCGAGAATAAAGTTATTGAGAAAGAATATCAGGATAATAATATAATCATGTGTAGATAAAGTCAAATATCATGATCACTACTGCACGTGCAAAACCTTAAGGACTATAGATAAAGTAAAATAACAGGACATAAATACAATGACATGTAGAAGCAACAAAACATTCTTCTTTTCTTCTTGAGGGGTTGGTGCCATGTAAAAGTCTTTACACCTCACAATTGTTTACCTGCTGCACCTGTAAAGCATGACAAGTCCAGCACTCGCTAGGAGTGCGCCCATCCATGCAAGAAAGCCAAAACCTGATCTTAACTTTGGTAAATCGGATCCTGCACCATGTAATATTATATTAAGTCCCATAAAGGTTGTTGCGTTGAACCACCAATCTAAAGAAAATTAAGGATGTGCGCACAAGGGTGAGAGAGAGAGAAGAGGGGGAGGGGGTGGACTGAAGATACCCATTATGATGGAACTTGTGTAGGTCACTAGTAGCAAGAGAATTATGACCCACAGAATGGGTGCAAACCCGAGATTGAAAAACTTCCCAAAGCCACTATTCCAATAAAACTTCTGATCATGCTGCTTTTGGGCATTTTCCTGCAGATCAGATATCTCATTATTTCAATATTGTATAATGTTGGGGAACTAAGCAGTAGATTAACCGAGTGCCTTTGACAGAGATTGACAATGGACGCATGGCCTGATTTTTAACGTCAAAATTAGCACATCACAGAAATTACAGTATGCCACCAGGTGAAGATAGCCATATCATAAAAAAAGGAAACAGCTTCCCAAATCAGCCTCCAAAAGATCAATCACATAAAAAATTTGCATGTTTACGGTGGTGCAATAGTCACATTACGTTAGAAAGACAGCTCATGGGTTTGAATATCTTTTTTGGTGCTAATCTCAACTTTATAATTTCTTAAAGGTAAAGATAGCTTTAGACTAGGCATACTTAATCTTTTATGCAAAAGATGTAACCAGAATATAGACAGGGTAACATACCCAGAAAAAACTCTAATGCAAGGTTGCTTCTATATCTTTTACCTACAAAGTTTCCCATCGTATCATGGAAAGATGTTACAGGCAGCTTCACTTTCACAGGAAGCCAGGAATGCAATGAGTATGTATGTCATCACATGCACGACAGGACAGGAAAATGTGTAGTGATAACATCTGAAGTGCACCTACAAGGTAACGCACAACTTGTTGGTAATTCCTGTCAGATGCAAGCTGAACTGGTGTAAGGCCAGTATTATCAGTCACCATCAATTCCTCCTTGCCAACCCTTACTAATTCCTCACATGCCTCCAAGTTCCCTTGCATAGCAGCCCAATGCAAAGGAGTGCACCCTAAACCAACAAAATGACTAAGTGATCAGCTAGAGGCAACTATGATTTTCTTATCACTACATTCATCTGGACAGCTCTGCAAGAATGGAGCATGTAAACTCACCCTCTTTGTCCTTGCGTCCAACACAAGCATCTAGAAATAAGAGAAGACGTACACAATCGGCAAAACCTTTATAAGCAGCCCTGGAATTCAATGACAAATAATAATGTCCTATCAGGGAGAAATTAAGCATTACAGTAGAAGGAAATTTTTTGAAAGCATCAATTCACATTAATGCAGAAGGCAAATAGAATGACTCAAATACGCATGTTCAAAAGAAAATACTTGGAGAGAAGCAACCCTCCAAATTCTATAAGAATCTGGCTATTGAAGTTCATGCATTTAACAACCTCAAAAGAATGAATGACAAAAATCAACTTCATCAACTTTTGGCCTCTGTACATTCGTTATCTTTTTCAAATGTCTCTGAGCTTACAATTGCAAATTTCAATCTATCATTTTCATGAAAATGAGCCCATGCCTCCCTTCCAGAGACCATTAGAGCATCAAAATGAGCACATTAATGGTGTCACATGGAAACAGCCAGCATTTAAGCCAAGTAACACAACTAAAAAGCTCTCCTGGGGGATACGCCTTAACAATGAATCCTCAATACTAGGTGGGCAGCACATTTGCATCCTCAAGACAATCATGCAAATGTCATTTGTAAAATGATAGTATCTTCAAGAATGAGAGATGAAGCAGCTGATCACAAGCCAAATATAGGTAACTGCAAGAGTCGAAATATATACGATGTCAAAAAGGCATTATACTGCCGGTTCACAGGTACCAGTGCAAAGGGCTTCTTCCATCATTATCAGGAACATCAGCGTCTGCATTCCATTTTGAGATGATATGATAAAGGAAAGCAGTATGACCATGCTGAGCTGCAACATGTGTTGTCTGCGATCATGTCAATGTGGACGTTCAGCAGTAAAAACAAAGCTGTTTCTGAACCACTAAGACGAATGACATCTCTAGCTACCAACTTTCTATGATGTTTCTCCTCACAGTAAATAAATTACTTCCTCCTTCTGTATGTTTTCTCAAGCAGATATATAGTTATATGGACCAAGAGTTATTATGGCTCTCAGATCCAGGAGCCAACAACTAAAAGGCCACATGCCACAATAGGTAAAGAGAATTGATATCAAACAGTACACAGACTTGAACAAACCTGATACCCGCACTTGTCAGCAGTGTTAATCCGAGCACCCTCTCGAAGTAAAAGATCTGCCACCTTGATAGCACCTCGTGCTGCACTCCAGTGCAATGCTGTCTGCCCAGTGTGATCGACTGTATTTACATCTCCACCATGCTGGAAAAGAACAGAGAAGAATTAGACACCAATTATCCTTGATACACAATCAAATTCTACTGGATCACTCTCCTGCAACAACTTCTGACCTTAACATCGTTCACATCCACAGAACAATATCTTGCAAATTAATGTTTGAAAACTCATGATGTTAAATGTTAATGCCTGTGAGTTGATGCCCCGCTCTCAATGATTAGACCATTTCTATTATCACCAAAAAAGAAAAACTCAGATTTCCTTTTTCACACATTCTCAGAATCAAGATGAGTGATTGGAGAACCCTATATTCACTGTTGAAAAAAACCCCTTACTCTAAACAGTATTCACCCGCATAAACACACATAAAGGCACGAATTTCAGAGAAGCCAAGCACAACAGAGCCAACTCATAGCCCCCGGAATAAGAATAAACTTGGTATACATACAGGGAAAGTGCTTAAAACCCAGAAACCAGAGGAACCCAATTCAAACAATTAAATCATCTAGACAACCCCATCAAAAAAGCAATCATTTTTGTTTCTTGCCAAAGGGAAAGACTAGAAGAAAGGGAGAGAAGAACCCGGATGATGTATTCAGCAGCAACACATCTGTTGTTCAGAGCAGCCCATTGCAAAGCATAAAAACCAAGCCCATCCGGCTCGCACACCGAACATCCCTCCACCTCCAAAAGCCTCCTGAGCTTCTCCATGTCACCATACGCGGCCGCCGCATACGCATCGTTCCTCGACCTCTCCTTGCCAGCTCCTCCGCCGCCGCCGCAGGACTCGACGGCAGCGGCCGGCCGGACCTCCTCGACGACCTGGATCTCCGTCGACATCGCAATTTCCCCCGTCGGTCGTTGAGAATATTTTGCTCGGGTGGGCGAGGGTAGGGAGCAGTTTCCCGTTCGTGTACGGAAGTAAGGAATCAAACAAAAAGGCGGTTTCTTGTTCGTAGGATATTTGGAAGGTTCAGGCGAAAGTTTTGACTTTTTGGCTGACCCGACACGGCTCCAAGGAGACTCGCACGTACTTTAGCCCATGTTTGCCTTACAATGTCCGAACGCTGCAAACTGTGGATCTTGTCAGATCTGCGAACTAGGATTGATAATATTTTGGTTTCGAATTATTCGTGTTCAGAGAACTTGAAAAGGGTCATTGCACATCCATATATTCTAGTGATGTCATTTTACACTCGACAAGTATTTCTTCCTCTTTGTAAAGGGCAAAAAAGAAAAAGACAAAACGGAACTTCTGCCGTCCCGAAAACCGGTTATCATTTGGGGAGGAATGAAAGCATGTAGTGTGGAGATGAAAGATGACACGTTGAATGAGATAGGAAAGAGAACAATATATTGATTTGTCAAATGTGGACACCAATGGTAATGGTGCTATAGCTAATCTTACTAAACTATAATTGGTATACGTGAATTCGTTTGCTACCTTTATTAATCAAGGTTGTTTGGCGTTTAAAGTTCCTTTTTCCTGTAAAAGACAAACTAGGATTACTGAAAAAATGACTCATCTCTTCAACGCGAATTTGCATGGAGTAGCATGGAATACCAGACAGAAACGAGTAGATGCACTCGAGGGAAGAGGCTGTTGAGCACAATTTGGGAAAAAACATAGATGAAAATGAGCAAATTGCCAGAGGTCCCTGATCACAATCTGACTATCCACTATGGTACTTGCAGATAGTTGACATCCCCAATATGTATTACCGTAGTACATGAGTTTCAACAACTACTTGGTCCAGGGAAAAAGATATTAATGAGAAACAGTGCCCCAAGCACTCAACATATGCGAGTAATTAGAGTAGCATGCAGCTTCATCCGATCGCAAGTTCACAACGTTCCTTGGAACTTCCAACTTCTCTACTCGTTGATATGGATACTTGAGCCAATGGCCACAAAAAAAGGGGACATTCGTAGTGATAAAGGTCTTCCGCTGCCCGTCCATGACGACTACCTGCAAAAGCAGATGATTCTTGCTATGAGATCCAAGAATCCTATCGCTTCAAGTAACCAAAATCTGAATGTGCTGATTAAACATCCTCAGATCAATTTTTGCCTCACATAGCACAAAGCACACTCAGCAGATGTTAAGTGAGAGAAAATGCTGGCAATCCAACCATCAAAGAAGCACATGTAATCAAGCAAAACAAAATACTGAATCTACCACCTCTTGCGATCCCACACAATCTGAAACTACATGTAATCAAGCAAAATAAAATACTGAATCTACCACCTCTTGCGATCCCACGCAATCTGAAATTGTCTTTCCACATGTGGCAGATACCAGCATACTTGACAAGTGGAAAGAGATACAAATCCAAAAGAAAGATGAGAGGAAAATATTGGCGAGCTATCCAGCTAAAAGACACTTTTGACATACTACTGTCTTTTGCCATTCCAGAGATAGGAAAACGAATCAAAACTGGCATTATGTATTCAAGAAAACTCGGCCATCAAAATGAAACCTATTCCACCGCCCCATGATTGAACCTCAGAAAAAGAGAGTAAATCAGCAGCAGATGGCAATCGAGATAGATATCAAATAACATAGCAGACAAATGGAACTCAGAGATGTAAAGGTGACTCTCATTTCCTTCAATTGATGATAAAAACTTGATACGAAAGCAAAATTAACCGTTTCAATTCCCCATGACAAACTATCGGTCGAAGGTCCCTGTTTAGCTAACTGGGAAATGAAGAAATCCAATGATTCACTTCACAAATTCATCAATGCAAAGGTTTTGCTTCCCTTCCACTCAAATCACATCCAATTCATCACTTTAGCACGATCCACAACAATTCCTCAGGCAATCTAAACTAAAATGTAAAATTGGATGCCCCCTAATGAGAACCGAAAATCGAATGCCGAAGACTCAAAAACTCACTCTGGCAACTTCCCGGACCGAAAAATCGCGAACTTGGACGCCTCTGAATACTTATACTCAACCCCATTCTCCTTCAGGAACTCCTCAATCACCTTCTTCACGGACTCGGGATCGCTGCTCTCGCACTCGATCTCATAACACGTCCCGAACTCGTACTTAGTCTCGTCGACCTCCAACGTCAACCCTTTCCACTCGTACACATCCCTCACATTCCCAAACCCTCCCAGCCCCACGAACTCCCCCACCCCGAACTCCTCCCTGCACCTCCGCAGAACCCTAGAGCCCATCGACCCCATCTTCCCCGGGTCGGCGACGCACTCCCGGCCCGTCGTCGGGTCCAGCTCCTCCTCGTCCTCCTCGACGCGGCTGACGCCGTCGACGAGGATGGCCCTGGCCTTGAGCGAGGCGACGCAGCGGGCGTCGCCGTTGTAGAACCGGAGGCGGAGGACGGCGCGCCGGGAGGAGAGCTCGCCGGCGGCGCCGTCGAAGAAGAGGTTCTCCTGGCGGTCGGTGCGGAGGCGGTGGGGGAGAGCAGGGAGGTGACGCGGCGGTGGGCGTCGGCGCTGGGGAGGCGGAGCTTCACCTCGACTTCCATCGCCCTCTAGGGTTTCCCGGAGGAGGAGAGGCCGATGCGGTGGGACTTGGAGGGGAGGTTGGAGGAGCGGTCGAGGTGCTGGAGGATGGAGGAGGCGCCAGGGGCGGCTGAGGAGGCGGCGGCGGCGGCGGCGGCGGAGCGTTTCCGGGCCTCCTCGAGCTCGTCCTTGTCTTCGATCTTGACTTCGATCTTGCTGGGTTTTCTCCTCAGCATTTTGCGTTGCGCCGACGCTGCCGTCGCTCCCTTCGTTCGGAATAAGAGGGAATTTCTTTTCTCCTAGATTTGATTTTTATTCCAAAATAATATTATTTTTTGAAAATTTTGATTATTTAATTTTTCAGTAACTTTTTTATGAACTTAGTCATTTTGACCTGAAAATCTCGTGAGTTTGTTTGTGAAAAAATAATGGCTGGCCGACGAACATGTGCTCGTCACGTGCGAGTTTCGCACCTTTGGCGAGGGCATTTTGGTCCAAAAACTACTGTAGCTCTCAAACCGTTAATATTGAAATTAAAAAAAAAAAAGAATTCCTCAATTGACTTTATCCTACACTTACTGGCGTGCAAGAAAGTGCATAGTCATAAGACATCCTAGTTGCAGCTTTCTTCCTGCATCTGCAATGATTGGAAGGGATTTCTACCTTTACGAGTAGAACTGCTTTCATGCCGTAAACTAAAAAAAAAGGGATTACCCCTGTGGAAGTTCGAATCAAGGTTCGATATGCTGTTGGTGCGAAGATTGGAAGGGATTTCTACCTGTACGAGCAGAACTGCTTTCATGCCGTAAACTAAAGAAAAAGGGATTACCCCTGTGGAAGTTCGAATCAAGGTTCGATATGCTGTTGGTGCGAAGGGCAACCTCTCATGTCAGTCGCGGTAATTTTCAGCTATCTTAGTTAGGATCTTTTTGATGTTTTTGCTGGCGGCCTCCACAGCTCCATTCATTTGTGGATGGTAGGGAGACGAGTTCAGGTGTTGAATCTTGAACTCGGAAAACAATTAGTCGATTAATTTGTTAAAGTTCAACCTATTGTCGCTGATGATAGCTTCTGGCATGCCATAATGGGCGACTATGTCGCATGGATGAACTTCATAACACTTCATGTAGTTACACTGGCATAGGACACAGCCTCGATCCATTTTAAGAAATAATCGATTGCAACCAAGACGAACCGGTGCCCGCTTGATGCCTTCGGATTGATTGGGCCAATTACATCGATGCCCCACATTGAAAATGACCATGGCTCAGATAACTGATGCAATTCGGTTGGAGGGACATATATCTTATCCACATGAATCTGACAACGATGACAGCTTCGCACATGTCCGGCACAATCGCTCTCTAAGGAGAGCCAGTAATAACCCAACCTCATTATTTTCTTGGCCAGCATGCGCCCGTTCATGTAAGGGCCACATATTCGTTCGTGTATTTCTTGCATTATTCATGTGGCTTCAGTTGTATCCACACACCTTAGCAGGACTGAGTCATATGATCTTTTGTACATATTTTCACCGCTGACGAAAAACCTTGAAGCCATTTTCATTAGGTATTTTCGATCAGCGGGAGTGGCTTCTTTAGGAAACTCTAGCTTCTAAACGTAATTCATGATATCATGATACCGTGGCTTTCCCGTCGGGTTCTTTAGTTACAGCCATGCAGTGGGCCTGTTTTGTCAAGACTTCAATCTTTAAAGGCTCAACTTCTAACCCGTTTGTTACTCATAACATAGATGCTAATGTTGCTAGTGCATTGGCGAACTGGTTACGAGATCTAGGTAGGTATTCAAACGAGATGTCCTAAAATTCCTCCATTAATTCCTCCAAGAAGTCGTGATAAGGCACGAGTTTGGCATCTCTTATCTTCCATTCGCCCAAAGTCTAGAGTATGATCAAGACGGAGTCACCGAACACTTTTAGTTTTGCCACTTCCATTCCGATGGTTGCTTGCATGCCGAGGATGCACGCTGCGTATTTAGCTATATTGTTGGTGCATGGAAATACCAATTTTACAGCCATAGGATAATGCCGCTTGTTCGGGGATATCAAAACCGCCCTAGTGCCATAACCTGACAAGTTTACGGCTCCGTCGAAGAACATGGTCCATGTGTCTTCTTTTACTGCAGAAATCCGATCATCTGGGGGATTATCCTCATGTATCTCCCTATGGCAATATGCTAACATGTCAGCAATCACCTAACCTTTGATTGATTTTTGCGACATCGCTTGAACGTCGAATTCTGATATCAGGATTTGCCATTTGGCCAATTTTCCCACTAAGGCAGGGCGACTGAGCAAATACCTGATTGGGTCATTCTCAGTTACGAGGAATCTTTGGTGATGCAAAGTATACTGCCGGAGTTTGTGCAACACCCATACCAGTGCAGCGCATGTTTTTTTTTTTCTGATTTGGAGTAGTTTTGTTCCGACGTGGTGAGCGTTTTACTGAAATAGTAAATGGCTCGCTCATTCCCATCATGGGGCCCCTTCTATGCCAGCATTGCACCTAGGGATTCACTGTTGATGATAAGATAGAGGATCAAAGGGTACCCCGGAATCGAGGGTACTAGAATCGGAGGTTTCATCAAGTATTACTTTAGATTTTCGAATGCTAGTTGGCAGTCATCATTCCATTCACTCTGTGCATCTTTCTTAAGAAGCTTAAAGAAATGTTTTGCAATTTCAGAAAGTTGGGATATGAATCACTCAATGTAATTTAATCTTCCTAGAAGGCTCCAGACTTCTTTTATGGTCGAGGGGGGAGGCATCTCAGATATTGCCTTGGTTTTTTAGGGGTCCACTTCTATCCCTTCGCAGCTCACGATGAACCCAAGTAATTTGCCAGAAGTTGCCTCGAACACACATTTTGTTGGGTTCAAGCACAACTTGAATTGACGAAGTCGATCGAATAATTTCTCCAAGGTCTTCACATGATCTTCTCTTTTTCTGGTTTTGACGATCATATCATCGACATATATTTCAATCTCTTTGTGCATCATGTCATGGAAAAGGGTGACCATGGCACGTTAATAAGTTGCTCCAGCATTTTTCAGGCCAAAAGGTATGACCTTATAGTGAAAAGTTCCCCATGGAGTGATGAATGCAGTTTTCTCCTTGTCTTCCTTTTCCATTCTTATTTTGTTGCATCCCGAGAATCGATCCATGAAAGAGAATAATTTGAATCTAGCAGTGCTATTCACGAGAACATCTATGTGTGGTAGCGGGAAGTCATCCTTTGGGCTTGCTTTGTTCAAATCACGGTAGTCGACATAGACCCGAATTCGTCCGTCCTTCTTCTTCACTAGTACAATGTTTGCCTCTTCGGGAGACTTTAAGGAAGCCTACTTCTAAGAGCTTCATTGCCTCTTCTTCAATCTTTTTTGACAACTTTGGCTTGGTTCTCCTTAGCCATTGCTTCTTGGGGGCTACATCAGGGTTGATTGGCAAGCTATGCTCCACAATCATTGGATCAAGGCCTGGCATGTCGGCATATGACCATGCAAATACATCTTGATACTTCTTTAGGAGAATAATTAAACTTGCGACTTCTTCTTTAGGAAGGTTTGCGCCGATCTTTATCTCCCTTAGGCTTTCTGTGCTGCCCAAATTGACAGTAACGATGTCTTCAGTAGTAGAGGGCCTCGCTTCTTCGTGTCGCTCCCAATTCCGTTGGATTTTGTCAAAATCGTCATCTGAATTATCAGAATTGCTATCATGACTACCTATGGTGTTGGTTTGGACCGTTCTTGTACCTTTGCTTGTCGCTGGATTATGCCTACATCATAACGCAAATGAGTTAGTGAAACAAATAAGGTTAATAGCATGCATGCTTCTTTTCCTTTTTTTGAAAATGTGATGAATTGTTTTTTGAAGGTCTAAGACGAGGAAGCATGAGAAGACCCGAGTCTCAGATTTCTTCTTTCATTTCATAGATAGATATCATCATTGGGCCGGTTTGGTGTCTCCTCATGCCCTCAAAACATTTTCAACTTTTTTTAGTAATAGGTGGATTTACATTCTGGAGGAGTGATTTCAAAAGTTAGTTCCTCAAGTGGAACTGATGTTGAAAACTAAACAAGCCGGACTTAAAAAAGACGTACAGGTTCCCATGTAAGGGAGTACGCAAGGAAATTAAAAGGGTTCTACTTGAGCGGGCCTACACCCATTTCCCCTGACGATCCTTCGTCGATGGCGTCCACGAAGAAATCTTCGTACCAATCACCAGTCGCACCTCCTTGTGCTCCCAACTTCATGAATTTCAGATCATCCATGCCTCCCCATCCATCAAAGATAATGCTCTGATGATGGTCATAGAAGCTTTAGGGGATAAAAAACGGTCCTCTGAATTTTCTGGACAAAAACGATCCTACCTTGACTTTTTCCCAAAAAAGTCTCGGTTTGTAGAAAAATCTTCGGAAGCTGAGTCGACGTTCCTAAAATGACTCATGACATGACAGACTTTTCAATTTCTAAAATCAAATTCAAATTTGTAGTTAGTTTCAATTCGGCGCGATTTTAGCGTGACCCAAGTTACTAGGTAGCTTTTAGAAATTTTTGGTGCAAATGACTCATGGTCGATTTTCTTCGAGCCACAATGAACCCATTTGACACATTGACAACTCTCGGTTGTCGTGAAAATCTTAATGATTCAAATATGGACACAGGGTACCAAAACGATAGAAAAATCAGTCTAGTGCCGGTCGACGAGAATTTTGTAATTTAGTGGAATCATCCACGTTTAGCCACACATCTTTATCGAACCGATCTATCTCTGATCTCTAATCGACTTTTAATTATGCCGTAATGATCTCTGCAGATGAGCACGGTCGAGTAGCCAATTACAGGTCGAATTCTCAAGTCTAATGCATTAAAATTCCTTAATGACTTCCTCTGATAGTTTAGTTATCTCACGAGTGATCAGCTCTGAGAACAGCACTATAGGTGCGTCAATGAAAGACTCGATTAATTTAATTGAAAACAAAAGTAAAAATCCAGCATGTCACATAAACAACCCAGAACAAACAAACAAACAAACAAACAAACAAACAAACAAACAAACCTTGACTCATTGTAACCGGAGGGCGCAGAGGCAGGTGGTCGGCTAAGCACGGCTGTCGATGCCGTCCGAGCTCTCGCAACCACAGACTTGGTTTCCCCCTTTCGCTAGCGCTTTTTCCTTCTCGAGCTCGCTCACCGCTAGCCTCCCTCGATGTCTCTCGGAGGGAGGTTGTCTGAGCTCACGACCACTCCTCTCTCGTGCTTGCTCTTTGATCTCCCCCTAAAGTCTCTCGGGGAAGGTCTCTGAGCTCGCCCGTTGCCATCGACGGAGGTGGCGGCCCCTATTTACGGGCGAGGGGGGGTCCGGTCAACGAGGCTTTGGCCAACGGCCTTTGGCTTGCCGACCAGACCCGAACCGACGTCCCGTCCTTGCCCCTTTAACAAGGCGCACTCAGGCATTAATGGCGCTTGACATTCGTCTCCTCCGGTCGACTTCGGCCTACCCCATCTCGGCCGTAGGTTTACTATGCGTAGGTTGCAGCGGTTGAGGAAGAAGACAAAGGGGGTGAAGGCAGGAGGAAGAAGACAAAGGGGAAAGGGGCTAGCCTGGGTTGTGGGTTGGGCCGCGAGGGCCCGTGCGAGAGTGAAAAAGGAGGGGCTGGGCTTGTAAGCCCAGCCCGGCGGTTGCTATTTTTGTTTTGTCTTCTTCTTTTTCTTTTTTCTTTTTTTGCTTTTTTTCTTTTTTATTTATTGTTGTTATTATTTATCCGAAAATAATAATAAAAAATAAAAATAAAAAGAAAGTAAAGATTAAGAGAGATTAAGTCCTAATTTAAAATTTAGATGTCAGCAAGGTTTAAGCTGGTTTGATTAACCTGTTGTATATGGCTTGTAAGTGATGTTGACCTTGATTCATATATATACCTGTCATATGGTAAGTTGAAGATTTGTTTATGCTTCCGCTTGTGCATGTTATCGTTATTACGAATGGGTCGGCAACGTCTCTTAGGATGTCGTGAGCAAATGAGCAAAAGAAAAGAATATGTCAAGCGTGGTTGTCGCGCGACTGTGGCAGATCGGGGCGTGACAACGGGAGTTTAAAGCTTGGGCTGCCATGGCCATGAGCTCGAGGCCGAGCTCGAAACTTGAGCGGCCAAAGCTACACAAGCCCTAGGTTTAAGGTCGAGCTCCATGGCCAAAGTGGCCATGAGCTTTGAGCTCGAACTTGAGCCATGGCGGGGATGCGGGGGAAAGAAAAGAGAAGCGGAGAGGAAGAGAAATAAGGAGAAAATTTTAGGTGCCCAAGTAATAGACACATCAGCTTCATACTAGTCCATTTAACGGTTGACACGTGTCATTTTTGGGCCGACTCATTAGAAACCCTTGCATTCCCCCGCTCTACAATTAATCGACACTTTCTCTTCTCTCTTGTGTTAAACACTTTGCATCCTCTCTTTTCAATTAATTTTTTACTCATTTTTTCTTTCTTTTCTTTTTTTTTTTCTTTTTTTCTTCTTCTTCCTCCTCTCGCTCCACTAGGGACGACGACCTCAGCTCAAACTCTTGCAAATCTCCTTCCACCACCACATATCGTCATCTCAGTCCACCACCTCACTGCCATTTCAATCCTCTATCATCGTGCTCAACTCGACCAGCGAACTTGAGCTTTGAATTTTGGATCTAAGCCCAAGTGAGCTCTAAATTTGTGATCTAGAGCTCAGCTCGATGTTGAATCTCTGTTGATTTGAGGTCAATTAGAGTCAGCAAAGCCAGAGGCATAGGCAACATCATGGTTTACCGATGCGGCGGAGTGCCTCGTGCTCTTGGCCAACGCGAGTACCGACGCAAAGGGCACGGAAGGAGTTGGACAGGATGCGGCGACGTTGGAGGTCTGAAAAGAAGCGGGCAGAGATGGAGGTGACGAAGCGGCTTGTTGCCGGAGGCAACAGGGTCTATGGAAGCATGAGAGCCTTTTGAAAAAAATAAGAGCAGGCTTTTTTTTTTCCCAGAAAAGGCAAAAGAGAAAGGAGAGAAAAAGTCAATTAATTGAAGACAGAGGGGGAATGCAAGGGTCTTTGACGAGTGAACCCAAAAATAACATGTGTCAATCGTTAAATGGATTAGTACGAGGCTAATGTGTCTATTAATTTTTGCGTTTAATCGCATGTCAGCGTGTACATGTTAAGCTGTAGTAGTGTGGGAGCAGAAAAATGCTCGCCACGTTAGCTGAGGAGAACAAACCACTTGATATTTTCTCATAAAAGCGGGTCTACGGTCTTTCACAGATGTGTAGTCAATTTTCTAAACCATAATATATCGGATGAAGGGTTAACATATTACAAAATTTAATCTTGTAAATCATTTTCCATGTTTTTTTGTCCCATCTTATCACTTTATATAGGTAAAGCCTCCAGGAATGGCAGCTGCTGCTTTTTAATTCTTTTTGCCATACCGTCAAACCCATTTGAAGGGTTAAAACGAACCCCCAAGAAAGTTCACCCCAACGTCCTTCTAGGGTTAACTTCTCATGTCGTTCATGCTTCATGGCTGATCATCGGAACCCCCAAGATGTTGTCTCCATTGTCAGCAGCCCTTCTGTCACCTTGGCTTGTTTTGATTTTGCAGAATTTGCTGAAGAGCCTCGCTGAATCATCATCCACCGTGTCTGAATTTGGAAACTTATCCGTGCGATATCTTGAATTAGGTAATTATCTTATTCTATATCAATTTAAATATTCTGTCATCTAATTCGATTGAGATTGTTATTGAATTCACGGATTTGAATATTGCATACGAAGGTTTTGGGGATATGCAGTAAAATTAGAGAGATTTCCTAATTTAAACAATGTGCACATTGATGAAAATCTGATCTCAACCCCAAGATACGATTCCCATTCGCATGGAAAAATCGGTCATCTTGTCTATAACCCTTTTGATATGATCGTCCATTTATTTATTCCCCAAATTGGAATGGATGGAATATTTGATGATTATCTTTTGCAGATTGGGTGAATATATTTTGTGATGAGTGCTTACATGTTGTTTGATTGCATCCATACAACTAAATTTAAAACCCTCATCTTTAGATTAGGTTAGATGCTTACATATTCTTGTATGTTTTAAGTAGATCCTAGGTTATCTTTGTTAATAGATTTGGGGAGATTTCAAATAGGATTAAATTAAGTTAGAATGCATGTTGGATAAGAAAATATTAGGTATCCTAATTATGCCCAGTCAGCAAGCGTGTCCTATAGGGCTCACATTTCAGATTTTTCAAAAAAAGTTTTCCCAATTAGTTTCTTCCTTCTATGAACACCCTCCTTCTCTCTCCTTCATCTCTCTCTCCGTCTCTTTTCTACAGAAACAGAGGCGCAGATCTTGGTGCTTATGGAAGTCGACCTTCCTTCACCAAGATCTTGGCCTCTGTCAATTGGCCGGCGACGGAGTAGTCGACGGAGGTTGAGATCTTAGTGTGGCAGAGAAAGGTAGTGTGCTAGTGGTCGAACATCTCACCGCGGAGCTTGTTAGGCTTAGCGTCGATGAGGGCCAACTCGTTGGCGAGGTCCCCAATGAAAATGGTCTTAGCGATGGCCATGCCAAAGTTGCCGACCTCGATGATGATGTCCGTGCTTGGAAGGCAATGGCTCCGGGGTGTTCTGGATCAACTTGAAGAAAGGTTGGGTCAAGTCCAAGCCGCTATGGAATCGATCCACCAAGAAATAGATTAACGATGACTCTATAATGAAATCGAAATGTATGTTAATAACTGGAATCAAGTTGTGAATTGATATGGGCTTGAGAGAGCCTTAAGTTAAGTTTAGACTTAGTAATCTATTTGCCAACCCTACGTGGTGCACTTTAAGGTGAGGTTGTGACATATGCGACATGTGCATTGGAAGTTCTAGAATTTATCATGTAAGTGCTATTAGTGCTTAAACTTTCAAAAAATGTAATTAAATTTTAAAACTTGTCATGAAAATGTAAGTTGTTGAGAGCAGCCCAACATGTTCGGGAGTCGATTTGAAATATCCCGAAGATTGCTCATCAATATTACATAATTGAAAGGGAGTCTAATTATGGTAGGATGCTGAAAAGGAAGAAATTTAAATAAGAATTAGTGTTTTTTAGGAAGAATACCGGGATATAATACTGGTGATTGCCTAAATTAGTGAATTTAATAAATCAAGAAAGTTTCTAATTAGGGGGTGATTACCAATTAGGTAGGATTCTTAATTTGGGTGGAGGTGTACTACTATAAATATAAGGATTGGATGGAGATTTAAAGAACACTAGAAAATATTCGAAGAAGCAAGATCATGTCATGTAAGTATTTAATTACAATGAAATAATGAAATTCAATATTTGCCTATCTTTTCCTATCCTAAAGAATATTTGACTATCAAAGAGATTACAAAATCATATCTTCCAACACTCCCTCAAGCTGGTGGTCTATATATTTAGTAGAAATATGTATGTTGTCTTTGACGCCAGGTCGTTCCGAAGTCCTGATTCTTCTTGTCTCGACAATTCCTTCTTGAATCTTTTCTCGAGTAAAATGACAATCAACTTCTATATGCTTCGTCCTCTCATGTAGTACAGGATTTGCTGCAAGCTTGAGTGCCGAATGATTATCATAGAAGAGTAAAGTTGGCCCTTTAACAGGAGCTCCGAGATCCAGAAGTAGACCCCTTAACCAAACTATTTCACATACAGTCTTGGCCATAGATCGGTATTCAGCTTCAGCCGATGATAAAGATACAGTAGACTGTTTCTTTGTCTTCCATGAGAGTAGTGATTCCCCAAATTTAATGTAGAAACCAGTAATAGACCTCCTACTCATAGGGCATGTGGCATAATCTGCATCGCAATAGGCTGTCATTTCCATGTTGCACTTTCGGGAAAGAAGTATTCCCAAACCTGGACAGGTCTTCAAATATCTCACAATCTTCAGGGCTGCATTCATGTGAGATTGCTTCGGACTATGCATAAACTGACTAAGAGTCTGTACTGCATAACAAATATCCAGCCTAGTCATGGTGAGATATATCAATTTTCCTACTAGTCTCTGATATCCTGAGGGATCTTGCAACGGAGGATCATCAGAAGAAGAGGATACGCCAGTGTCATAGCCGACAGAAGTCAGTTTAGCATTTTGCTCAATAGGAATGACCGATGGTCTACAACCCGATAATCCCGCTTCGATATTATTTCCATCACAAATTTCCGCCGACTTAATGAGATGCCCTGATCTGAGCGAGCTATTTCAACTCCAAGAAAATACTTAGGCGACCCTAAGTCTTTGATATGAAAAGTCGAATGCAGATACTCTTTAAGTTTTTTTACAGCAGAATCATCATTCCCCATGATAAGGATATCATCAACATAGATCATCAAGTAAATAGATGACATACCTTTTGTCCAGGTGAATAAGGCATAGTCATACTTGGATTGCTTGAACCCAAAGCCAAGAGTGCACCGGTGAATTTAGCGTACCATTGTCGGGAGGCTTGTTTCAAGCCATAAAGAGATTTGCGGAGACGACATACCTTCGACTCCCCCGTCTCCGTAATCCCGGTGGAAGCTGCATATATATTTCTTCATCCGATCACCATGTAAGAAGGCATTATGGACATCCATTTGGTGTAATGACCAGTCACGAAAAGCAGCAATAGACGTAAAAGTACGAACCGTGACATCCTTTGCTACGGGAGAAAAAGTTTCGTGATAGTCGAAACCTTCTCGCCGGGTGAAGCCTTTGCCACCAACCGGGCTTTGTATCTTTCCACAGAACCATCTGCTCTGTATTTTATCTTATATACCCATTTACATCCAATGGGTTTGTGATGATCAGGCATTGATACAACATCCCAAGTGTGATTGTCTATCAATGCATGTAATTCAGATTCCATGGCCTTTTGCCAACGAGGATCATCTTTGGCTTCATCATAACTATAAGGTTCTCGATCTTCAGAAATACGGCTTATGCAACATATATGTTCTGGCGACAATCTATCAAAGGAGACATAAGAAGAGATGGGGTATCGAGTACCTGATGATTTTGAAGAACTGCATATATAATCTTTTGTCCAAGTTGGTGGTCGAGTGATTCGATGAGAACGCCTCTGAGACACCTGTGGTGTGGCGGATAATTCTTCAGTAGGTGTTGTTTTTGAAGTATCCTCCAACTGTGCTGGTTCTTCATGCAGCGATCCTTCTATTAAAGACTGCTCAATGGAATCTTCAGCAGGATTCACAAGAGGTGTCGTAGGCAAGATATCAACTTCTCTTGGAGGAGTAGGAACAATAAATGTTTCTCCAGGTGATGAATCATCTTCCAACAAGAATTGGCGATTTGTCTTCTCTTCTTCAGGTAAAGATGTTAATGAAAAAGGAAAAATATCTTCATGAAATACAACATCCCCGCGATAAAGAAATTTCCTGTAGAAGGTGCATAAAGCCTATATCCCTTTTGCAAAGTTGGATAGCCCATGAAAATGCATTGAGTAGCTCGTGGCGCCATCTTATCTCTATGGCCCACTGTAGTGACATAGCATAGACACCCAAAGACTCTGAGATGAGATATATTCGGCTTTCTCCCATATAATAACTCAAAAGGTGTCTTTCCCTTTAAAATGCGTGATGGCATGCGATTGATCAGGTATGCTGCAGTAATCACGCAATCTCCCCAAAACTTTTCGGGAATAGAAGCTTGGAATTTAAGCGCACGTGCCACTTCTAAAAGATGGCGATGTTTTCTCTCAACAACTCCATTCTGCTGGGGTGTGTAAACACAAGAGCTCTCATGCAATATCCCATTTATAGTGAACAAGGAACTACATTCAGCATTAAAAATTCTTTTCCATTATCGCACGTATCCTACGGATTGGTTTCTGAAATTGAGTTTTGGATAAGGAAAGAAATGTCTTTAAATGAGAAAAGACCTGATTTTTGGATTGCATGAGGAAAATCCATGTGGCACGAGAGTAGTCATCCACAATTGTGAGAAAGAACCTAGAGCCATCATGATTTAAAGTATGATAAGGCCCCCAAACATCAGCATGAATAAGAGAAAAGATATCCTCTATTCGAGAAGTGCTATTCTGGAAAGGAGCACGTGTTTGCTTAGCCATGGGACAAATGGGACATTTAGGATAAGGAAATAATGCACTATGGCCCAAACGTTTATGATTAAGGAAATTAATGCCATTGGCGTAGCATTACGAGATTTATTGAATTCAACAGAGATAACTTAAAAGGATGTGGAAAATCCAACCAAAAATATAATCCATGGCCGACTCTACCCAAGCCCATCGGTTTGCTAGTCGAAAGGGCCTGAAAGAAACATTTATCAGAATGAAAAAGAATGTGACATGAATTTTCTTCACAGGCTCGGGCAACTGAGATCAGATTGAAATGGAAATCAGGTACGTAAAGCAAATTTTTAATAGTAACCAGAGAACTAAGCTTTACAGTCCCAGTCATTGTAACTTTGGTGGTATTTCCATTTGGAAGTTGTACTGATATAGGAAAAGATAATTTTGTAATATCTGAAAGTAAATTCCTATCACGAGACTATGTGATCACTAGCACCGAATCAATAATCCATGCATCCTTTGAAATTGAGTTCATCAAACAATAGGATGTACCTGTGAAGCTGCCTCCTTTATCCGAAGGATCCAATTTCTTCAAGGTTTCCATCAGCTCGTGATATTGTTCATGGGTAATTGATTTTCCCATTTGCTGTCCTGATACCTGAAAAACTGAGGAAAATTTCCCCTTTTCTTTTTCTCCTGGCTTTCCATGCAATTTCCAGCAATTCTCAATTGTATGGTGGGGACGCTTACAATAATCACAGTACATCTTACCTCTTCCCTTTGGCCCATTATTTTGTGCATTTGAATTTGGCCTAATGTTGGATTGAAAAACTTGGGCCGAAATAGGCCCATATGAGCCGTCGGATCCTCCAAGAAATGGGCCACGCGAGCCATCCAGCCCACCGCGCGAGCCATCCAGCCGATTGGTGCCAGGCGATCGTAAGCCGTCCGATCCGATTAAGTAGCTGCTTCGAGAGCCGTCGGATGTAGTGGAGATGATGCCACGCGAGCCGTCCGATCCTGTCGCCCCCTGGAATGATCGCGATCCGTCCGATTGATGGTGGAAGTGATCTCCACCGTCCGCGCTTCTCTTTAAAAGCGATCTAGGGTTTTTGCTTTCGAAGAATAACCCTAGATCCGCCTCTCTCCTTCCCGAGCCTCTCTGTGACGAGCGGAAATGGCTCTTCGCGGCCAGAGCAATTCCGTCTCCTCCCTTGCCGTGGTCCGCCGATCTCTGTTGGCTCTCCTCCTGTATGGCGAGTTGATAGATCCGGCCGAGACTTGGCAGAGGCTCCATGGTGAGTATGTGGGATCGGAATGGCAGGTATGCCTCGTTGAGGATGAGAAGGAATCTCGTTGCTTTCTCCCTTTCTCGCATCTGCTTGTATTGTTGTTGGATATGATCAGGCCAGTCGAATTTTTCCTCGGCTGCCTCCAACTCATTCCACAGACTCGAAAGCTTGTTGTATACTGTTGCGATGCTCATGTTCCCCTGTTTCAGATCTGAAATTTGCTGTGTTAGATAAAAAATTTTCACTTGGTCGAGTTTTCCATACATCTCCCTTATGTTTTCCCACATTTTCTTCGGATCCTCCGTCGGGGGAAGCCCGGCCGCGATCTCGGGCGTGATGCAGTTTCCAATCCAGGTTCTTACCAGTTGGCTGCATCTCCTCCAGAGTCGTGCCATTCTCTCGTCGGACGGAATCGGGAACGATCCGTCTATGAAAACTTCCTTGTCTTTTGTTATAAGTGCCCGCCGGAATTCGCGTGACCAACTTGAATAATTGTCTCGCACTGTCAATTGCTGACTTATAATCTTCAGTTCTGGGCCGTCGCCGTTTGTTGTATATAATGGATCGCCGGGTTCCGGCCGGCCACTGGTAGTAAGAAATTGATACGGGAAGAAACCCGATGTAGGAGTCGGGTAGGGATTTGTTCCCTGACCCGAACCTCCGAGGCCGAATCCGTAATCCGCATTTTGGAATCCCGAATAGGGATTGGTTCCCCCGACCGGTACAGCTTGATCCGCCCGTCTGCTCCGGGCTGATGCTAGGGTTTGCCCCGTCACTGGTCGGTGGACCTGCTTCAGCCCGCGCGCTGCTGTGGTAGCCAAGCAATGATGTGTTGGGGATAGGCCCAGGATACCATGGATATGGCATCCATTGGTAAGGGTGACCTCCGAATAGTTGCCCTGTAATTGCCTGAGCCTGTTGTTGCCATGGCACGTGCGGAGGTTGGCTCTGGATTTGTGGTTGCCGTTCTGATGCAGGGACTATAGCGGCTGGATCTCGGTCTCCCAAGGCTCGTGTCGGGCCTCGATGCGGATTCATCGACGGGAGTGGAGGTGAGATCTCGGTGGTGTTGACATGTTGAAAAAAATTGATTCCTCTCGTTATCTCCTTTTTCGCAGATACAGTTCCTTCGTGCAATCAATGATTTTGATTCCTTTGGCAACACCGTTCGAATTCGAAGTTGGTGTATGAGGCAATCGGAAGCGGAAGCAAATTAGTTCGAACCGGAATGGCTCGATACCATGTCGAAAAAGAAGATGAAGATGCTCGGAAGGCGTAACAAGTGCGAAGAAGCAATTGTCTTCAATTTCATTGATTGTAATTCGTACATGTAATTCGTATTTAATTACAATGAAGAGAAATAATAAAGGAAATTCAATATTTGCCTATCTTTTCCTATCCTAAAGAATATTTTATTTCCTATCAATAGAGATTACAAAATCATATCTTCCAACAGATCATAAGAGTCTTCAACAATATGAGTAAATACGAGAGTTCTTGAGAGTTTTTCAAGAGATGATGTGTTTTGTGATAGTTGTGATAATTTATTGTGAGCGAAACACCATTAGTGTTAATTGTAATTCTTTGATTATAGTGGGGAGTTCTTGGATTAGTGTATCGTGGTTCTTCCCATCTTGGATTTTTCACATAATTTTTTTTTGGTATTGTTCTTCTTTTCTCTCATCTGCTTTGTTATTTATGTTCCGCATATTGCGCAATTCTGATAGTTAGAATTCCGCTGCGATCGATTGCGATCCAACTTAATTTACAACATAAGTGAGTCTTAAAACTTTCAAAAAGTGCCATTAAGTCTTAAAATTGATCGAATTGGTCCAATCAAATCCTTCTATGATTGCATTTTTTAAAAATTTTAAATACACAATTTATATAGTTCATTTGTTGTAGAATCCACGATCCACATCCATGATTATTGATTTCGATTGTTGGTCAAGTTTTTGTAGTATAATTATCAATATCAATGTTTTAAACTATTATTGGATGAGTGATATGCGTGAGAAGCCTGTAATATAATCACTTATCTAATTCTTCATGTTTTTCCTTTCTCCTCGGCAGGCTGTTGCCCAGTAATTCTGTTTGTTATACCGTCCAACCCATGTGAGAGTTTCAATCTAAACACTAAGAAAGTGCGCCCAAATGCCACTCGAGTGTCAATTTCGCATGTGTTTCATTAAGTCCAAATGGGCATGGTTGACCCCAAATCTTTCTTGATCAGGGATGATGGGTTTGATAGAGACAGACGTGTTATGTTGATGTCAGTATCTGAGTTTCATTTGACATCGAATGATTCGACTGGAATAGGACGAGGAATGAACACGGCCGAAGTGAAAATCGGGGTGCGAGTCACAGAGGTAAGAACGGAGAACCCATAGACAAAGCGGCGACAAAGTGGTGCGTGAGTCAAGGTTAAAAGTGGTGCCGTTTAGAATAATCCAACCGGAACCAAAAAAGCTGCTATAGACAAAGTGGATAATGAGGAACGCGAAGACTTGGAGAGGGAAAATTATAAGAAGTAAGATTTAAGAACCTAACCAGGGGAATACGAGAGCAAAGCATTACAAAGAACTGGAAAATCTTCAAGCGGAAAGCAATAAGAATGTTTGGATCTTGACGACCGTATGAATAGTGTTCACAATGTGGGTAAGTTTAGAATGATTTGCTCATAAAGATGGGGTTAGAACTTAAAAGAGGACATTTCCAAATGATGGTAAAGATCACATTCTCCATTTTCATCGTCGTCCCCATGATTGGTTTGTCATTCGCAGCTGATTTTTTGGGCATGAACGGTTCCATCAGTCATGGAGAAACATTGGTTTCTTCAAACCAAACTTTTGAGCTAGGATTCTTTACTCTTGGCAACTCTAGTATGAGTTACTTGGGTATATGGTACAAGTTTAGTCCTAACACGGTTGTGTGGGTTGCTAATAGAAACAACCCACTGCCGGATCATAAGGGTGTTCTCACATTCAACAATGCCGGAAATCTAGTTATTCTCAACCAGTTGAATGGTGTGGTTTGGTCTTCAAAGTCATCCAGGATCCTCCAAAATCCAATTGCGCAGCTCTTGGATTCGGGAAATCTTGTTCTTTTGGATAAATTCGTTTTGAGTTCTGATGGAACCTATTCGTGGCAAAGCTTTGATTACCCGTCTGACACGCTTTTAGCAGGCATGAAGCTGTTGTTGAACCCAAAAACGGGTCTTGAACGATGTCTCACTGCATGGAAAAGCATGGACGACCCTTCTCCGGGAGATTATGTCCATAGGTTAAACTACAATCAGGGTCTACCTGAGTAAATAGTCCAACTGAATGTGCATAGAAAAACATTTCGAACAGGGCAATGGAACGGAGTCCAATTTGTCGGCATTCCCAATTTGTCAAGTCCAGCTGGAGTGCCCCTGTTTGTGCACAGTGAAACTGAGATCTCCTTCATGTTTGAGGTTCATGACAAACAACTTTTCTCGAGAATGAAATTAAACTCTCTGGGAGTGCTGCAACTTCTTGTGAGATCGAGAACAGCCACATTGAATGTCAAGCTCGAGTTTCCTAGTGATCCGTGTGATTTCTATGGCAGGTGTGGTGCTAATGCCATGTGTAGCGGTAGCTTGTGTGAATGTGTGAAAGGGTTCATGCTTAAGTCACCTGACAAATGGGCGGTCGGTGATTTTTCCAGTGGATGCAATAGGACAATACCCACGAATTGTTCCAAAGGAGAAGGGTCCTGGAAAATTGAAGAAGTTAAGCTGCCCGACCTGTTGGAGGTAACGCTAAATAGGAGAATGAGCCTCAAGGAATGCAAGGACGAGTGCTTGAAGAATTGTTCGTGCGTGGCTTATGCTAATTCAGATGTCAGAGGAGGAGGTAGTGGCTGCCTCATGTGGTTCGGGGACTTGATTGACATGAAAGCGCTTGAAGGATGGAATCGCGTGCAAAGTCTATACGTACGCCTATCAGCATCCGAACTAGGTATTCATACTAATTCTAATTGACTTTGTTTTTCTATAAACTTGTTCTTTGGGCAAGAGAAGTTTGGAATAGTTAACCTTCGAGATTCTTTTTCTTTACTCTAGATGCCATTCGGGACCGCACCGGGAGGAATATAATATTAGTAGCTGCCATATTGAGTTCTATCATTGGTGGATTGCTTTTTGTCGGAGCTTCACGGTGGGGTGTAAAGCATAAGAAAAGGAGAATCAGGATTGGAGGTAAGCCTGGTCTTCAATCTGTAAACGCTAGTACGAGCACCTAGAGGGGGTGAATAGGTGCGAAAACAAATTTTTGCTAAGTAAACCAGAAATTATAATTTCAAATCTGTTTAGCAATAGACTTTAAAATGAGAATTAGACTCTAACAATTAAATAGAGTTACGATCAAGGTAAAAGGATTTAAGGAAGAGAATAAGAACACAAGGTTTATAGTGGTTCGGCTTAATCCAAGCCTACGTCCACTCTCCCGCACTAACAGCCCACCGGCTGGATTCCACTATGAATCAAAAGAGTCGTTAAGTATCACTTCCTTGATTCCACAAAGTGTAGAGACTCTACTACACTTCCTCAAGGCTTCACAAAAGTATAAACTCTCTTTTGAGTACAAGTTTACGCTCAACAATTGAATTGACAAAGAACAAGAAGCTTCGGACTTTGGAATTTATCTATCGCGCACACCCTCAAATAACCGGAGCGTCTTCCTTATATACTCCTCCATGCCTTCATAACCGTTGGCACCTTCCAAAGGAGTTCTTCCAATCTACCCGTTGGACAGAATCAATTAGGGAGATCTCGAGTTACTTTAAGGAATGTGAAGATAGCCCACCAATCCTGCTCGCCCATACAATCAGGATCTAGGTTTCCATAAGTAGAACCTTCTAAGTATACTTCACCAATCAACGAATCCAATTTATTCAAATTTGAATCAAACCGAATAATCGATCTTGAGGTGCTATCTCCAGCCGTGAGATCTTCTATAACCGTTCGAATCAAATCCCTAAAGAAATACTTGAATCTGGATAAATCTTTTTTGTCGGTCTAGAAACTGTCAATGAGGGCAGACTTTACATCTTGAGTCTGGTGGTCTGGCGATCTTCAGACTTTGACGGAAGAGTCTGCGAGTCTTCAGACTTTGTTGAGTGAGTCTGCAAGTCTTCAGACTAGACTGAAAATGTTTTGTCGACATCAAAACAAGTAAGGAAGTTTTCTCCAACAATCTCCCCCTTTTTTTATGGTGACAAAACTTTTCTACAGATTTGGATATTTTAACCTGCAAGACAATACTTAAGCAAACATGGATATCTCATAAATGGATAAAGATAGTATTAAATCTGCATCCACAGAAAATGTGTTAGTCCAACATAAACAACTATCTTTGCCAACACTTAAAATACTGCAAGCAAGCATTAAACAATTTTAAACAGTCAATCCAAATCCAAACATTAATCTAAATTCAAATCTATCACAACCTGACAAAAGTAAAGTTTAAAACATAAGTCGAAATAAGTCTAATCAAATCTGCTGAATCAAATCTGCTGATCTCAGCTTTTCCCCCTTTTTGTCATTATTAAAAAGGAAGAAATGAAAAGAGAATGAAATTAGGATTGTCTTGGAATGCGAACAAGTTGGAAATCTCCCATCAACTGGACAGAGTCTTCCAACTTTTTCAAATCCTCCTTCAGCTTTTCTATTTCATGACTCTTGGCAGTGGCTTGAACTTGAAGAGTAAGAGTCTGGATTTGATCATTCAACGAAACTAAAGAGGCTTGACTGGCATTCCGCAGATTCTCGAACTTCATATCCCGAGCATAGATCTCGACCTCGCATCTCCATAAGAATATCAAGCACTCGTCGAAGGTCTGGCGCTCGAGTTGTCGGCCCGAGTGCTTGCCTCGGCATGGTCGATTGAGGAGTATTTGCGAGAAGATGGCATCGAGCATGAGTATCCAGATTTGGAGAAGAAGCCTCATGACCTTCCTCAGAAATTGAGAGGCATAGACATCTTCCGGATCCGCAGTGAGCGGCTCACATCTTCACTAGCAAAAGCAATTGAAGAAGTACCTCTTTTGTCGCAACTCCCCTTGTTTCAAAGTGCCTTCGGGTGGAGAGAAGTATTCTTCATGCTCGTTTCCTCGTCGTGTCATGATGCTTTGCGGTTCTTCTTGCTCCTCGTCTTCTGAAGTTCTTTCTTCCTCTGCCTCTTTCCTTATCGATCCCCTCTCTTCTTCCCTCTGTTCTTCCTCTTCTCTGTCTTGATCCTCTTTCTCCTCTGTCTGTGGAACAGAATGCTGAAGATTGCTTAATGCAAGAGCTGATATGATTACATCTTCCTCATCCTCTTCATCCTCCAAGATGAGTACTCTTCTTTTCTTGGATGGAGCTGTCATGGGCTCCTTTCCCTTTCTTTTTGCAGCAGAAGAGACTTGATGAGTCTTGGTAGGAGTCTTCTCCTTGAATCGCTCCAAAGCTTTGTTTAGCTCTTTCAGACGCATCTTGGAAACCATCTTCAGTCCCACCACCATTTGATCACACGATCGAACACAAAGAGTATTGGGAGGCTGAATGTGAAGGTGTCCGAACAGCTTGGAAACAAGTCTTTGAGTAAGGAAGTTGGCCCTTGTCCTTCACCACCGATCCGTACATGTGAAACATTATAGTGTGTGGTAGAGAGAACTTCTTGCCAGCATTGATGGCATACATCAGCATTGCTTCGAATTTGAAACATCGTCTTTGAAGTCGATTTTGGTCTCGACGTTGATCACTATCTTGTGAAGAAGAACATTTGAGGCATTCAACCTCACGTACGAGATTCGTCCTTCGGCCATCCCATCTCGAACGAGTTCCACCGTTGCCCGGCCAATAGACACGCCGATCGATTGAAACTCCCCTCTTTCAACCCCAATCACATCGGCCAGGGTGTCCATGTCAACCACATAATCCCGATCTCTAACGCTGAATGAAAATCTATTCGCATCCAAAAGCTTAGATTTGAATAGAAATAAGCAAGTAAGTTCGGATGTGCTACCGTTGTCTCGGAGCAGAATTTATCAAGTTGAAGTAAGGCGAATTTCTCCCGCAAGTTCACCTTCGAGAGTCTAGAAAATCAAAGTCTACACTCCTTGGGTTCATCACCCCTCTCTTCAAAGAACTTAGTATAATGTCGTTTGTGTTCCTCGTAACGAAACAAATCTGTTCGTTGCTTCTAACATTCGCAGCAATACCCATTATAGACTTAAAATTTGTGAACATTTTCTCATCATCATTTCCTTCGGGTTGACTATGTCCACTTACACGTGGATCACTTGGAATATTCGCAAAAGCTCTATCTGCTGAGCCCGCAGGAGCGATTCCCAAGCGTTCCATTGTGCGCAAAAAATGGGTTTCATTCCTATACCCCTTTTCTACCAAAAACTCGTCAATGAAACTCAAAGCGGAGCCTCCTTCTTTTAAAGCAAGCAGGTACGGTTTGTAGGTAAAAGCGGGCTTTTGAGACCTTACAGTGCGGCATCCTCGACGGTTTCTTCCCGCGCTTGCGTTGTGGTCTAGCCCGAGAAGAGCGGCGCGGTTGAGAATGTTGTGGGCTCTCGCTGTTGTCTCGGAGAATCTTCTTCCTCGGTGAGGTCAAAATGCGTAGGACCCTCACGCAAAGGCGGTGGTCCCCGTTTGCGATTCTTGAGGACTTTCTTTGAGATGCCATTATCACAGTCTTTAGGAGATTCCAAACTCGATTCGCAAGAAAGGTGAAGACTGTAAGATTTAACTAGAGAGAAAAGGTGAGAAAGTGAAGTTCTGTGCTTCTAGGGTTTGTGAGGAAGACGATCGGTATATAAAGAAATCAAAACAGGTTATACGAATCGTCGCAAAAAGGAAAATAGAAAATACATTTTCAAAAAGTAACTGCCTTTTTTGAAAAATGTATAACTGTCAAAAAGATAACTTCTTTTCGAAAAGGAATGATTGCTATAATTCCGAAAATTTAGAAAGATAACATCAATCAATTACAGATTAATAGATGAACGTACATTTTCGAGATTTTGTCCAAAAGATAAATTTCCAAAATAGAAATAACTTACGTAGTAGATCTTGATCTCTTGAGTCTCGAGCCTTCTTAGACTTTAGTCCCTAAGTTCGAACTTCTTCGACTTTAAGATATTAAGTCCGGAGCGAATAGACTCAAATTGACTTTTCTCCAAAGTGGCTTAGTAAAGATGTCCGCCACCGATTCTTTGAGTCGATGAAATGAATCAATACTTCTCTATTTTGAACATGGTCTCTAATAAAATGATGTCGAATCTCTATATGCTTTGCTCTTGAATGAAGAATTGGATTCTTGGTGAGATTAATTGCGCTGGTATTGTCACATTTGATCTCGGTGCATGAGTCTTCGATTCCAAAGTCTCTTAGCTGTTGTTTTATCCATAAGATTTGAGAACAACAACTTCCAAGAGCCACGTATTCTCGCTTCGTCGTTGAAAGAGCTACGCACTTTGCTTCCTAGAAAACCAAGATACCGTCCCCGTTCCCAAGCAATTGACAGGTGCCTGAGGTGCTCTTCCTATCAACTCGCATCCCGCTAGGTCCGCATCCGAGTAACCAAGGAGAGTAAGATCTCATTCTTTAGGATACCGAGACCAAACTTTGAGGTTGTTGCAACGTATTTGATGATGCGTTTTGCAGCACTTAGATGAGATTCTTTTGGATCGATTGGAATCTAGCACAAATACATACACTAAACAAAATGTCAGGTCTAGAAGCAGTAAGATAAAGAAGTGAACCAATGATACTCCTGTATAGCTTCTGATCAATCTTCTTTCCTCCTTCATCTTTGTCCAGCTTCGAAGAACTAGACATTGGTATATCAGTCTTTTTACAATTCTCCAAACCGAACTTTTTAACAAGATCTTTAGCATATTTTTCTTGGTGAATGAAAGTCCCTTCCTTCAATTGTTTTACTTGTAGTCCAAGGAAGAAGGAAAGTTCACCCATCATGCTCATCTCAAATTCATCCCGCATAGACTTAGAAAATTTCTTACACAGATTTTCGTTAGGTGATCCAAAGATAATATCATCAACATAGATTTGTACAAGTAAAAAGTTTTTATTTTCTCTTTTAATAAACAAGGTAGTGTCTACCTTACCTTTAACAAAACCATTTTGGATTAAAAACTTACTTAACTGGTCGTACCAAGCTCGAGGTGCTTGCTTTAATCCATATAGCGCCTTTTCGCCCGAATACGTAGTCCGGCTTCCTTGGGTCTTCAAATCTGGGAGGTTGTTCCACATAGACTTCCTCTTGGATAAATCCATTTAAGAATGCGCTTTTGACGTCCATTTGGAATAACCTGAAATTCTTATAACAAGCAAAAACAAGTAATAGTCTAATTGCCTCTAACCTTGCTACTGGTGCGTAAGTCTCATCATAGTCTATCCCTTCTTCTTGCATGTATCCTTTGGCCACGAGTCTTGCTTTGTTTCTTATAACTTTTCCTTTTTCATCCATCTTGTTCCTGAAAACCCATTTAGCTCCAACAACAGATTTACCTTTTGGTTTAGGAGTCAATTCCCGTGACATCGTTAATGCTGAATTGCCCGAGTTCCTCTTGCATAACTTCAATCCAACTTTCATCAGTTAAGGCTTCTTCTATGCTCTTGGGTTCTATTTCAGAAATAAGTGCCATAGCACTAGACTCTTCATGCCTTTTGGATCTCGTATGGATTCCTTCATCAATGTTACCAATTATGAGTTCTTTGGGGTGACTAGACTTGTGCTTCCAGTTGCTGGTTGGTTTGACAGATCGATCTTTCTCTTCATCGGTTCTTCAATGTTTGTTCTTTGTTGATCTTCCGAAGTCCGAGCGCTTCGGGGGTTTAGACTTTGTAGAGTCTCGGAGCAGGTTCGATTCTTCGGGTTGAGTCCGGATCGATTGAATTTGTGTGAAGTCTTGAAATTTAACATTCATTGATTCCTCCACTGTTTGAGTCTTTTTGTTGTAAACTCTGTAAGCTTTGCTGGTGGTTGAATATCCAAGGAAAATGCCTTCATCTGATTTTTCTTCAAACTGTTTTCCCAGTACGCATGGGGTGCATAGATCGGATCTTTCATATGTCAGATTTGGTAGTCCACGAACAAGCTTCTTTGCAGAGATCTTGGCTATTTGCCTCATGTTGATGTGGCCAAGTTTCCTATGCCATAGATTAGCTTCCTCTTGTATTGAGATTAGACATTGGGATTTTTCTGGTTTGATGTCCGAAGATAGATGTTCCCATGTCTTCGTCCCGTGAAAGTCCGAGAGCAATCTTTGCTGGTTCCTGAACATATTCCTTCTTGAAAGTTAATTTTGAAACCTGTATCGCACAGTTGGCTGATACTTAACAAGTTGTAGTTAAGTCCTTCTAGTAAAGAAACGTTGCTGATTGTGAGACTTCCAATCTTTACTATTCCGCGTCCGACAATTCTGCCTTTACTATTTCCTCCAAATGAAACTTTTCCACCATTAACTTGCATAAGCTTTATGAAATAACTTGAGTCTCCTGTCATATGTCTTGAGCATCCACTATCCAAGTACCATTTGACCTTTTTCTTGATAGTAATCTGCATTTAAAAGGAAAACTCAAGCCTTTTTTGGTACCCATATTTTCTTGGGTCCAATGGTGTTAGTGCAATATACGGTCTTTGTCCAAACCTTCTTAACAGGTTTCCAAACCATAGGACATTCTTTCTCAAAATGTTCTGAACTATTACACTTAGAACATTTAAGAGCACTCCGGCCTACTGGTTTTACAAAGGCTTTTTGAAAATGAGTTTTATTAAAGTCTTTTGTAGGTCTTTGTTTGATTCTTTCCTTCACTTTTGGAAAATCAATTAGAGGAATGGTTTCAAGAGTCATTCCTAAGCCCGATTTGTTAAAGTAAGGTCTTTGCGCTAAAAGAATCTTTTCCAATTTCTCGATCCTACGTAAAACCTTTTTGAGATGCTTGAAATATCATTTTTCAAAACTTCATTTTCTTTAAAAAGAGAGTCTGCATTTTCTTTTAAGGTAATGACCATTTTATCTAAATTTTCGACCTTTTCTTTCCAAACAGTCTCCTGTTGCTTCAATGCAGAATTTTCCCTTTTTAGTTCGGAAATCCTCTTGAGAGAGGTTTTGAGACTAAGACACAGTTCATCAATATATTTAGAAACTTTAGTAGGAATCTTAAAATTACTTACCTTGATTTCACTGTCTGAGTTTAAGTCTGAGTCTGAGTCTGTCTCAGAGCCTGAGTCTGATTCTGATTGTGCCATTAGACAAATATTGGCATAGTCATCATCACTCTCTTCGCATTCGGTATCACTCCAAGTTTCTGCTTTGAGAGCCTTTCGTATTTCTCAGCTTTTCCTTTCTTTTTCTTTAGTAAGGGACGGTTGGGTCCGATGTGTCCTTTTTCTTGCATTCAAAACAAATCACATCTTTATTGGATTCATCATCCTCTCGCTGATTTGTTTTGAAACTTTTGAGAGCTTTGTTTCTTCCAATTGAATCTTCTTCCCTTTTTGTTCAGTTTTTTCGAACTTTCTTATCATGAGAGCAAGCTCTTCATCGTCCATATCATCTTGAGAATCAGTAACATCGAGTCATCGTTAGATTTTAAAGCAATAGATTTTTTACCTTTGGGATCTTCATCTTCGTTGTTTTGCTCCACTTCATAAGACTGAAGAGTGCCAACCAATTCGTCAACGAAAAGTGGCATGATTCTTTGTGTCTCCCTTATTGAGGTATTTACGTGATTCCAATCTTTGGAAAGTCCACGCAGCAGTTTGTTGAACTTCATAGGTTCAGAGATTGGTTGACCTTGATACTCAAGACCATTCACGATTTCTGTAAAACGACTAAACATGTCAGTGATAGATTCTCCTGGTTTCATCTTGAAGGCCTCGTATTGACCGAGCGAGAATATTGATTCTGGTTTCTTTCACTCGATCGTTCCTTCATAGGTGATGTTCAACCTATCCCAGACTTCTTTAGCTGTTTCACAAGAAGATATTCTGTTATATTCAGTAGGGGATAATACACAATATAAGGAATAAATTGCTTTTGCATCGAGAGCTTGTCTCTTGGTTATCTCTTTTTGAGTTCTCCCGCTAGACTCAATAGCTTCCTTTCCCCTTTCTGAGACTGTTGTAGCTTTAGGAGTGATTCCTTTGTCTACCACGTCCCATTCCATAGGATCTTTAGATCTTAGGAATGCCTTCATCTTGTTTTTCCATATACCGTAATCCTTTCCATCAAAATAAGGCGGTCTTGTGTTGCTTTGCCCTTCAACTGCACGGAGCTAACATACTAGCCATGGATCGTTAACTCAAGTAAAAACACTTCAATTTAAATGAGTACACGAGCTCTGATACCAATTGTAAACGCTAGTACGAGCACCTAGAGGGGGTGAATAGGTGCGAAAACAAATTTTTGCTAAGTAAACCAGAAATTATAATTTCAAATCTGTTTAGCAATAGACTTTAAAATGAGAATTAGACTCTAACAATTAAATAGAGTTACGATCAAGGTAAAAGGATTTAAGGAAGAGAATAAGAACACAAGGTTTATAGTGGTTCGGCTTAATCCAAGCCTACGTCCACTCTCCCGCACCGACAGCCCCACCGGCTGGATTCCACTATGAATCAAAAGAGTCGTTACAGTATCACTTCCTTGATTCCACAAAGGTGTAGAGACTCTACTACACTTCCTCAAGGCTTCACAAAAGTATAAACTCTCTTTTGAGTACAAGTTTACGCTCAACAATTGAATTGACAAAGAACAAGAAGCTTCAGACTTTGGAATTTATCTATCGCGCACACCCTCAAATAACCAGAGCGTCTTCCTTATATACTCCTCCATGCCTTCATAACCGTTGGCACCTTCCAAAGGAGTTCTTCCAATCTACCCGTTGGACGAGTAATCAATTAGGGAGATCTCAAGTTACTTTAAGGAATGTGAAGATAGCCCACCAATCCTGCTCGCCCATACAATCAGGATCTAGGTTTCCATAAGTAGAACCTTCCAAGTATACTTCGCCAATCAACGAATCCAATTTATTCAAATTTGAATCAAACCAAATAATCGATCTTGAGGTGCTATCTCCAGCCGTGAGATCTTCTATAACCGCTCGAATCAAATCCCTAAAGAAATACTTGAATCTGGATAAATCTTTTTCGTCGGTCTAGAAACTGTCAATGAGGGCAGACTTTACATCTTGAGTCTAGTGGTCTGGCGATCTTCAGACTTTGACGGAAGAGTCTGCGAGTCTTCAGACTTTGTTGAGTGAGTCTGCAAGTCTTCAGACTAGACTGAAAATGTTTCGTCGACATCAAAACAAGTAAGGAAGTTTTCTCCAACACAATCAAGTCAAATTTTGTTAAAAATTCAAAGTAGCCTTGCTCTAATTGGTTATAGGCACGCTAGTTCGTTGTCGTTGTCCTATGCTAATGCAAATCAAGGCATACTACTTTGCTAGGTCTTGAAATCACAAAAGAAGACATCGATTTACCATTGTATGATTTGGCCACCATTGAAAGTGCTACAAGCAATTTCTCTAATGACAATATGATTGGACTTGGTGGCTTCGGTCCTGTTTATAAGGTATAGAGTTTCGTTTATATCATTGTGCACCGAACTAATGATGCATATAACAACTATGTTGCCATTTTGTAGGGAAATCTTCAGACAAGACAGTTAGTAGCAGTCAAGAGGCTATCAAAAAGTTCAATGCAAGGTCTTGAAGAGTTCAAGAATGAAGTACTCTTGATCGCACGACTTCAACACAGAAATCTTGTTGGACTTCTAGGCTGTTGCATCGAGGGAGAGGAGAGAATCTTGCTTTATGAGTACATGGAAAACAAGAGCTTGAATTACTTAATATTTGGTAAGACAATTTCGTGTTTTAATTCCCTACTGAACAAATGATATTCTTTCATAGTAATATAATCTAAGCTAGCACTTTTGGTCAGTTATTGTTGAGATTGACCGTGCGAATTTTGTACTATCCATAGATCAGGAAAAAAGCTTGTTGCTGACTTGGCAAAGACGGTTTGACATTATTATCAGTATTGCAAGAGGACTTCTCTATCTCCATCAGGATTCCAAACTTCAAGTAATCCACCGAGATCTTAAAGCAAGCAACATATTACTAGATGGTGACCTAAACCCTAAAATATCCGACTTTGGCTTGGCAAGAATTTGTGGAGCTAACGAAAAAGAAGCGACAACAAAAAGAGTCATTGGAACTCAGTATGTCTTTTCCTTTGGTTCTTGACATGAAGCTCATTATTATAGAAAACCATAGCCTAAAAACCCTTGTTTTTGTGAAATGCAGTGGCTACATGTCTCCTGAGTATGCTATGGATGGGAAATTCTCTTTGAAGTTGGACATATATAGCTTTGGTTTGCTCTTGTTGGAGATAGTTAGCGGCAAAAGGAATAGAGGATTCTCCCATCCAAGCCATCACCATAACCTTCTTGGTCATGTAAGTAAGTAGGCACTACTAGCACCGGCGTTTTATCTCTCTTTGATCTTTTACACAGTCATTTAGGGTGATTTCTCAATGACCAGGGACGAGTTCCCAATTTTTCTTTAGGCGTGGTTGCTTTGGAGTGAGGGTGGGGCCTTGGAGATGATGGAGGAATGCCTGCACAGCTCATTTGACAGAACCCAAGTGGAAAGGTGCATCCAAGTGGGACTGTTGTGTGTACAAAAATTCCCTGAAGATAGGCCAGCTATCTCATCTACAATTTATATGATACTCAATTCTGGTTTGGTCTTGCCTGAACCTAAAGAGCCTGGTTTCTTCACAGAAAGAAACTCAAAATACTCTGATGGGGCGTCATCAACAAGAGACTCACATACGCAAAATTTAGTCACTTTGACTATGCTGGAGGGTCGGTAGGCATTCTATGCCATATGTGGTATATTACTAGGTTTTTTTTTTTTTTTTTTTTTTTTGTGATTTTGTATATATATTTAGTTTAGCTGGGCCATTGCGGGGTATGCTATGGCTAAGCCACAAGAAGAGTGGGAGTTGTTTAACTTTTTTTTTTTTTTTTTGGGGTGGAAATAGGACTTGCTTAATTTAATAGAGACGTTTTATGAAATTTTCGCTGGCGAAATTACTTGAATAGGTATATAAGTCTCATAATTTCTCTTAAAAAATTTCCACATCAACATAGGAAGAGCCAATTAAAAGTGAAAGCAAAGAAAAGTCAAATAAATCGAACTTTACACAATTATTTTCCTAATGACTGTCTATTATATGTATCGATAAACCATTCAAATACGTAATAATTTCATATTCAAGTTAGAGGTGATCATTGAAGGGGCTTATGTTGAGATGGGTATTAAGGTTTGATGACAATTTTGCAAATCTTCGGGGTCGGATGGGCCTTGGCTTTTACTAGGGCCTAATTGGCCCTGTTAGGCTTTTTCACCCAATACTCTTATTCAAATCTGTCCAAAAAGTCTTATGGATCTTGTGACTATGGCTAGTCACTCAAATTGATGATAGCTCATGTCGAGTTACTACCTTCCAAAATCTTAATGTAAATATATATATATATATATATATATATATATATATATATAGCTGAATTGTAATAACCGACGGACAGAACAAAAAAAAATAATTTCGATTCCGAAAAGGGAAAAAAATGAGTAACATGAAAAGAAGGTATTAATTGATGCCACAGTGGCATTACGTGAACTTCTTTTTTAGTCATTGTGGTCCATACTCGTGTGCTAGATGCATGCACGTACAAGGTCAAATTGAAAAGTCAACAAAAATGTTCCAAGATTGTTTGCATGGACCTTTCCCTTATACTCGGCTAATATGTAGTCGATTTACAAGATTAAAAAAAACACATATAGTTCAAGGAAATCATATGAACATCCTAAAATGGGCATCACACAAAATTTGTCCCTTCAAATCTTTGGCACTGCAAGCTAAGCCACGTTAGCATGAAGCAAATTGCCAAACTATCTTCCAAAAAGCTAGTCCGTGGTTTTCCTAAAATGGTTTATCGGAAGTCTGAGCTATGTACTCCATAAAAGTTCATTAAAATCTATAAATCATGTTTCCACTAACAGAGTCTTACAGCTTCTCCACATGGATCTTTTCAGACCAACCAGAACCCAAAGTATTGGAGGTAAGAAATATTGTTTGGTGGTTGCAGATGATTACTTAAGATTTACATGGATCTTCTTCTTGGCAAAGAAAGTAGAAGCTTTTTTTTTTTTTTTAAAAGTTTGCTAAAATGGTTTAGAATGAGAAAGGCTATGCTATTTCCAGCATTAAAACAGATCATGGGAGAGAATTTGAAAATCAAAATTTTGCAATTTTTGTAATAAATGGTTTTTAAATATGTTTTTTCTTCTCCCTACACTCCAGAACAAAATGAATTTGTAGAGAGGAAAATCGGTCTTTACAAGAAATGGCCCGAACTTTGTTAATTAAAAGTAGAGTCTCTTCTTGCTTCTTGGCAAATAAAGTAAAAGCCTTCTCTTATTCTACTACTTGTTACATAGTCAATAGTCTTTCTAAGGCTCATTTCAAAGAAAACTCCTTATGAAGTTTACAAGGGTAGAAAGTCAAATATTTTTTATTTACATGTTTTTGGTTGTAAGTGTTTTATCTTGAAAAATGCAAATGGCCGTCCAAGTTAGTTTGAAGAAAGGTCAGACGAAGGAATATTTCTTGGAGATCTCTGATTTTTCGATAATATGCTCAAGAAACCGTAACCCTTTCTTTTTTTCTTTTTTTTATCGATGCGGTTGAGGCAAAACTCAGGCTTCTTAGTAATTTTATGTGCACGTCACGAGGATAGGAGAAACGGGTTTTAGAAAAGGCACAATGCATTCATTGTATGCTATTGCTTCAATAACGATGAGTTCAGGGGTTATTGGGGCAGAGCGATTAAGTTTATGGGATATTTTGCAACGAAGTTAGGTTTTGGAGGACTACGAGAAATGGGCGCTCTTTCAAGTGTTATTAAATCAATTTGATCAAGTTCATGGGTAATTTGTAATAAAATTAAAATCGAAGGGAACTTTAAGACATGAGCAGCACTCTGATGGGTGTTTTGGAACTTTCCCCAATAGCATTTAGTTTCATTCCAAATAAATATCTTGTCTCTAAACTTTTGTTTAATATGTAATATGGTTTCCGAAATTTAGCTCAATATATAATGTGATCCATGAATTTTCAATTTTCAATTAAGTCCAATACCTATATGAAAACATTAATTGTTGTCATTCACGGACTTAAATTGAACATTTTCAAAAGTTCGGGCACCACATTAAACAATTTAAAAGTTAAATGACCACATTACACATTATACTAAAATTCAGATATCACATTGAATAATTTAAAAGTTTAGGAACCACATTACATATTAGCTTAAAGTTCAAGGTCCACATTGAATAAATTAAAAGTTCATAAACCACATTACAAATTGGGCCAAAATTTAATAACCATCTGTATCATTTTCTCTTCTAAATAATTCCATTTTTATCTTACTTCAAAAAGTAATATTTTTATTTCGACAAAAATATAAAATGAATCTTTTGATAGAACAAATAGAGATAATTATCCGATCATGACTTCGCTCTGGACATGTAATTGTCAGGTAACATGTTTCTGATCTGAAGCAGCATATTCAACAGCAGTTAATTAGCAACTAAACTCCTCATTTATGTATTAATCTCTTCATCCAACCGAAGGTAGGATTTAAGAGGCATAAAGCGTTTCCAAACGATTATTGATTACTACAGCAGCTGCTCAGGCGTTGCCTTCAATGGACCAGCATCAAAACCCCACCACCTCTGTAACAATCTCTCTGTCCAGCTTTCTCTCTGGTCTTTAGCCTTTAAGCCATGGCGGCAGCAGCAGCATCAGGATGGACCTCTGCGAACGCGCTTGCCGTCGGGTTGTGCCTCGTGTCGTTGGTCTGGACGGGGTTCGGCCACCGGCTTGACTTGCTGCCGCCAGGCGCCCTGGACAACCAGAAGATATCGGGAGTCCAAAAATGCTACCGGGCAACGAAGACCTTGAGAGTGTGTGGCGCCGCGCTCTCACGCGCCCTGTTGCCTCTCCCGCCCAAGGCACATCTCCAGGGGGGCGTGCTCGAACCCGAGGAGCTGTTCCCTAGCGCCACCCTGGCCCCAGAATCAGCCCTTAGTGTAGTCCTGGACATCCTTTCTAAAGCTAAGTCGGCCTCGGCCGCTTGCTGCCGCTCCATAAACAGAATCATCGATAAATGCTGGGCGTTCAGGTTTTTAAAGAGGAATGTGGCGTTCTCGGTGGTTAGCGCTACCTGTAAAGGCTACGGCAATTGATCCGATTCCTTTTGCCTTGGTTGTAAGCATTTGTGATGGAAGTCTTTGTGCCGTTTCTGCGAAAACTAATGGCAGATTGTTCATGTGGACTGAGAATTAAATTAAAGTTCCATTCCTTAATGTGATCATTTTGCAGATGCTGTTATCGTGTCGTTCAATATGAATATGCCTAAGCAATTCATTCTTCTATTCTCCTCCTTTCCCCAATAATTCCATCGACCTCTCCTGCCGCCAAATTCGTGGCTGCGGCGAGTGAAGATGTGGATCACCAAGTGATACAAAAGTAAACTTTGATATTCTAAAATATGAATTCAGTACTCATTCTTGCCATCTAAGTGCACCAGTCTTGCAATTTCACGCTCTGAATCAAATTGGTACGTTGCGACATAATTGGAATTTAAGGAAAGCTCAAATTCTACATCCTTTTTCTAAACCGAGACCACAAATTGTTTAGGCCTTCAACGATGTAAACACGAGAGGAACTTAAACTGTTGACGTGCCAAACAGGCTCACAAAGTTGAGGCTGGACAAGTAACTGCGTATATGAGCCGAATGACTTGTTCAGGCCAAGGTCGGTGCCTTGTGCTGCTTGCTTCAAGCTCCCATTCAGACTAAGTCCGGAAAAGCTCGAAATGGGGATCTCCCTGCCCCTGCTCAATCCATCAGGTTTGACATTCTAGCCATCAAAGTCGTGAGTCCCTAAGGCCACAGATTCGCATGCAATGCCAGAACCACAACTTTGGCAGGCAGAACCAGGAAGTATTTCAAAATGCCTGAATGACACTGTTAACTGCAGCATAGGTAACCACCCTTGTCTGGACAGAGTTCACAATTACAGAATCGGGACTCCTCAGAATGGGATGCGGCCATCTATGCATCAAGCGACTGGTACAATCCCTAAAATCTCACCATGGAAACGGTTCGACAACCGTTACGAGTCAATGCGGGTTGTATCAGCTGAAACTGCTGTGGTTTGCACAGACTTTTTTGCACATGATAAGATTCTGTTAGGCATTTGCAATTTGCGGGCACTAGGCCAGAAACTTCTGTATCTTTAGAGCCTATATCCGGACTCCGTCCAGGGTTCTGCTCACAGATGGCTTTTTGAGTGTTTGGCCAAAGCAAGGAGTCTCTGTAGCGAATTTTTCTTTGGATGAAATCAATGAAGGAATCATCGAATCGAATTACATCTAACTTTAGTTTGCAAGCAAAATCACACAAATGCATAGACATCGCCTCCAGGAGCCACATTCCCTCTCTCTCGCTCCCAAGACTGTTGCACCATGAAGCACGGTCTGGTTCAAGCCCTTCAGCAACTTGTTCAGAGAAAAGAAAGGTCTAACGAGGACCCCTAGCCCCAATTAGGAATTATCTGATGCGCATGAACCCAGCCTCTGATGACACTCTTTTCCGTATTTATCTCGATTTATTTATCATTTTCAGGATTAAGTTCTGCTTAAATTTCTTTAAGATTGAGATTTGTTTAGGACTGCTGGACCGCTGGTATTGTTTTGTGCAATTACAATGGTTCTGCCAGAAGCCGACAGACAATTGCCTTTATTGCTGTTCTCGTAGGATAGGCTTGATCATATACTTGCTGGAAGCGACCGGCTCGGTGAACCCTGCTCCTCTCGCATCTGTTCTTTGGTCGGATGAGCAACTTGAATCTGCTGTGAAGCTCGACTCCATTGTCACAGTAATAAGCTATTAATGACATCTTACTTTGTTTTGCAAGGATCATAGTACAACCTCTCTCTCTGGTAGCATGGGCTTGTGTGGTGTGTACCTTCTTTGCCTGCATGGCGGCTTGCCCACCGGTGGTGAAATTGCCATAGCCATATCATGTCTTGGTGTGTTCTGTCTACTGCTTTTGGTGGTATATAGGTATGCTGCGTGAGAAGGGGGGAGGCATTAGGATGAAGTTGCCAAAGTCATATCAAGGTTATCCGATGGCTAAATCGATGAAAGATACTTGCTTTCTCAAGAAATGAATGACATGTTTTTTTCTGAATATACTATTTATTCCTTTGTACAGGTCCCTCAAACTCTTTTCAGCATCCCAAGATTAATGAATTGAAGGATTCAGAAGGCATTAACAGTGTAGGGTCGCACCATACATCGTCAGGAGGCAGAGGATAGCAGCAGAGTCATTGCTTTGCTATAGGCCACGTGTTCGCTTGGTTGAGGATCTCGAGTTCAGACTGATTGAGTCCGATTGAAGATAGTTCAGAGGCAATAAGGCATTCGTTATCCTTTTGATTGCTGATGTAGTCGAATGATATTGGACCTCGAATATTCGGGTAAGTTGTTGGAATAGAAATGCTGTCTAGGCGAAAGATTTCATTTGAACAGTCCTTGCGTTGTTATAGCGTGGGATTACTGGTCCAATTTGCACATCTTGGTGCGGTAGAACGTAAATCCTCTATTATTTTGGTACTCTCATACCATAATTGAAGAGAACAATTCAGTACTACTCCAAATTCCAAAAGGATGTGTACTTAGGTAAGAAGCTCCATTCAACCTTTGACTTGGTCTGTTCTTACACAGCATAATGTTTGATTCCGGCCGGCAAAATTACAAGTTTCAAACATCTATCTTTTCCCTAATGAGTCACTAATAAAATAACCAGCAATACACAGAGAATTAGAAGTAAGACTTTTAACCGGCGCACGTCGCGCCTCAATCCCTCCACCATCTCCTCAATGTTCGCCAGTTCATCTCTCAATTGCTCGTACAAATTCCTAATGTTCGTGTCATCTTCAAGTATTCTGGGCGGAACCTTCGCGACAAAGCAAGCCATGTCGCTTGGCGGCAAACACATTTTATAATTGAAAGGACAATCCACTCCAGGTACTCTCGTTAGAACAGATCACACCTGCACAATAACACTGTTTTTTTTCTTGGAATCAAATTGTCAAAATGAAAATAAAGTACAAGCAGATTTTCAATTAAAAAAGGATTGCCCACCAAATATTCAAGCCCAGCCAAAAAGAACAAACAAGGCAGCTCCCTTATTGTCACTCGTATCAGGTTGAAGAGGTTCATTTTATATATGTTAGCATATGTAAAATACAATGTGGATCCTTTTCTAACCCTACACATTATGTAATGCATGAATATTATAGGTGAAGCTGACGTACAAGGAATCAGGCTGTCAACCAAGCAACAGTGCAGCAAACAAAAAGCCAAAAAGAGCAAAAAAATAGTTTTGGGAGAGTTTAGCTCCCTACTTGAGCACTGCACATAGCTTCACTTTGTCATTTTCTTCACTACTATCATCAGGAAGATTAGTACAACAAAAGATGCAATCTCCATTTCGACTATTTATCACCAAATCGGGAGTTAAAGACGACAGATTGGACACAGACTGCATTTGTCTGTTGGCTTGTGAACCAACAAATCAGATCCTACAACCCCACCTCGATCAAAGTAGATGTCAACTTGTCATCGCAAGGACTTTCTTCCTTTCCAGGAGTCTTAGTTTTTCACCAAGCAAACATCATCGGACGCATTGAATCCATTTCTTTGAACCATGCCTTGCATGAATTACAGTTTTAGCTAGCAGCTTCAGATGAAAGTTTCCAAACTGAGAACCCAATAACTCTGGAACCATAAATACATGCGACCACCACGGACATTCGAGTAGCCTATGATTTGGACAGATCAGAAAACCTCCCCATACAATCATCAAATCTTCCCCTGCATTATTACCCCGACTAAACTCAACAGAAAATTTCATATCCAGAAATAACATCATCTTGCAGTCCACCCATTTAATCTGAGAAAAACTAATTCTCTGCCGTAACCATAATCACAGACGATAGAATGCTCTTTACTCCACTATAGACATTTTCCAATTCCACAAGATTAAACTAAAGCTTCGCAACGCACTCTAAGTAATCAGTTGGTGCTAGAGAGGTTCGACATCCTAAACACCCAACATTCCACAAGATGCACCAAACGATACAACATGGGATTCCAAACGATATCATTCGAGAAAAGAAAGAACATCAAATGAAGCAAACCCAGTTCAGGAATCATCATGGCACAAGAAAACACAACACAGGAAAGCGTGAGCACCTAATGGAATTGCTCAACCTCCACGATATTCCAGCGACTGATTACGAGTCCATCTTACTCTGCATTGCAAACCAAACGACATTAACAACCACAGACAACTCAAAATCTAAAAACCCAGAAAAAAAAAATTAAAAAAAAAATAATTCAAACTTGGCCTCGGTTAGACAGGAAACCCGAACTCGTTCCTTTTGAACCCAGCCAGTAATAATTCTCCGGCAGAGGCTCGAAGTAATAGCAAAAAAAGAACATACCCCGGCGGAGGCGACGGCGGAGGGGAGGCGGAGGCGGATCTTAGGTCGGGACCCAGCAGCCGCGACCGGCGGGGGCTCTTGGAGGAGCGTGCCGCCGACGGGGCCCCTGGAGGCGACGGCGACAGGCGACGGCTCTTGGAAGCTAGAGAGAGGGAGAGATTTTAGAGAGAGAGAGAGAGTAGGAGAGAGAGGGCTTCGCGCTGCGTGATGGATGGAGAAGACCCAGCGATCGATGAAAAGTGAGGGGAGAGACGAGGCAGAAGTTCGAATGAAGAGAGAGAGGACAAACGTGGGACCCGGTCGACACGTGGCCATTGTATCGGCCGGCCCCACCGTGACGTGAAGGGACCCGGCCTATCTTTAAAAAAGCAAAAGATTAAAGTCGATGAAATATTCAGAATCTCGAAAAACATTTTCCTCATTTTTTAACATTTGAATAATTTATGATACATGAGATAATAATCTTAGTTCTATTTCAAAATTATATTTTTATTACAAACTTATTTTTAAAACAGAAATTCATTTGATAAAATTATTTTATTTTTTAATTCCGAAATAGATTTTTACTCTAGAAATTGATTTTGAATCAAAAGTAATTTTTTTGTTTTTCTGAAATAGAAATGAGAAATAAAAATTCTTCTTATCATTTGTCATCATTACTAGCCAACGACCCATCCGTCGCAGGTCGCCAGTCACCGCCATCGTCTACCGTCACTCAAGAGAGAGAGATTTTGTGAAATTTCTATTCGAGAATAGAAATTTTGTATCGTTATTAAACGTGTTATTTTTGTTTAGAAACTCATTCATTAATAGAAATTTTCATAAATTAACTTATGACCAGAATGATTATTATTTGCACAACTAAAAATTAAATTAAAAATATATATATTTTCTTAATTATTGGAAAAGGTTTTTCTACCTAGCAACATCGAGATCCAACCTTGTCAATAGTTGGCAAGGAGAGGAAAGAAAAAAAAGAAAAAAAATTAAAATATTATTAAAATTGTCTACATTAGTACTAAACGTCCATATTCATACCATGTCAATGTTGCCCCCGACGGATTAATTGCTATAATTAAAATGAATTTAAGATTTTTTTTTATAATTTTGCCAAAATTAGTCCTCGTGCACTCGGTTGCTTTTGTGCATTTTGAGATATATTAGATGAACGGATAATAATCCTACCTCAGGTAAGATTAATCGATTGAAGCTGAGCAAACTCGACAAGCGAGCTCTTTATAGGGAAAGATAAATTAATATTAGGCATGTCCTAAAGCAGATTATACACATCTCCAATGTACTCTATTAAAGAAATGGAGAACAGTTCCAATCATTAACAAAAATCGAGAAATCATCAGTGCTAGAAAAAAAGATAATAGGCTATTACTATTAATTTTATTGCAATCGAATCCAGTTAAAGAGTACCGTAACAAACAAGAAAGCAAAAGGACTGCGTTAGTAGAAAATTAGACTTTCTTGCAATTACCATACATTGTAGTAACCAATTGATCAACAAATGTTCTTATAGTGAAATTGTGCAATTACCATATTTTATAAGAATTTGGTGCGGGCTGGATCGAATCAGACCAAAACCGGTTGATTTAGGAATTGACAATTTTTCATTGGTACGGTTTTTGGTTCCAATATTGTGAAACTATAGTTCATTGTGAAATCATTCACTTTTGATGTCCACTAGCACGAGTAAAAATGTGGTCGGACCCCTCCGGCACCACCTAGTCTGGGGTCAAACCCGCCACCCGGCATGACCAAATACGCGGTCGACCCCTCTTGCACCAGGGTTCATGTGAGGATCCAACAGTGTAGGTTGTTCTTGATGGGCATACAAGGGCGCGATCAAGGTACATGTCGAAGTATTGTCCCACATGCTTGACAAAAAAAAAGAAATTGTGTTACACAGATATTGACACACAAAGAATTGAGGTAAAGACAAATTGTAGATTCCTGTCTCCCGAACGTCTGTGACTTTCCGAGACATTGATGTGGAGGAGTCTGCTTTAATTTTCAGTAGCATACTCCTAACACATACAGACCACATCATTTCGAATATACACAAGGTCTAAAGTCGAAATACACAGCACCGCTACGTATGTTGACATTCCCATTGAAGGATCGCACGGCTGCTGGAATTAACATCGTCAGGACGCTGCCAAGGAAGGCAATGCCGTATCATGTATCGCCAGAATAATTTCATATTTCCTACCATCTCCAACAACAAAACGAATGGGAGATAGGAAAACTGTGATCTTGCTCATTATCTTGTTAACCAACCAAGGCTAATCGCAACGAAGTAATGAACACCTTTTCTCTGTAGGAAAACAGAATGCACGAGTCATGAATGATTCTGTAGAAGAGGAAAATAGACGGACAGGCCTTCTTTCAATCTAGAAGCGTCAGCAGGATTAACTTACTGAATACAATGTCAATCTCTCTTGGAAAAGTTCTGCGGCTTACTGCTTGCGAAAGCCAACCAGACAACAGTGCCAGTCAAGTAAAAGAAGATTGATGGAGCAAATAATGACAACTGCATAATGCAATCCCTAGTTAGAAAGGATACACTAAGAAAAAAGAGATGTCAAACTGCAATATTTGCGGTGAATGTTAGTGAACTTACGCTCCATGAGTGAGTTGAATCAAGGAGGTAACCAGTGAGGGCGACCCCTACGATGCCCGGTACAGCCCCAACAGTATTTGTTATACCCTGAAAAATGTTTGCAGACCATTCGTCAGGCAATACAGTACAGTATAAGTGGACCTTTTTAAACCCATTTCGATATAGTAGGAGTATATCTGTCGAATACCAAGTCATTTGATTTAAGAGCAACGGATTTAAATGAGATAGCAGGTTCAGGCGCTTAGAAGCGAAAAAAGAAAAGTTATGCATCCATTAAGAAGTTAACTGAGTTTTGTTAGCTCCCAAAATGTATTTCACATGGAACCTGCACTAACTGAAATACAGCTTGTTCTCTAATAATATTTGATGCCCACGCTTAATAGGAGCTCTGGACACAAAGTTCTTATGAAAAGCATTCCATAAGAGCTTACCAAGAGTATACTTGCGTATTCCGGCGACATATCTTGATGTGTACAATAAAGACCTGACAAACAATCAACTTATCATAGTTCTGAAAACAACAGAGAGAATGAAATAATGATTCCCTTTCATATTGATGGCAAATAATGATCCACTATAGCTAATGTACTGCGCAGAATTTGGTACCTGACAAGGCAAAGCTTGAGAGTGCTAATCCTCCGGTGAGAATTCCTACAACTTCCCAGGGTGCCAATCCTAGATCTATTGATGAAAGGGTCATACAAACTGCTGGAGATAAAAAGGCAATTGTTTGGCAAATCTTTCGCACCTGACCACCCAAAGTAATCAACATCAAAGATTATATCTGTAGCATGTCCGTCCAAGAAAACTGGTGTGCATTTTGCTAAGTAGTACCATTTCCAATTATTTCAGTTCATGAAAACATGATATAAGGCTTGGCGCGGTAGAATAACAAATACCTTAGTTATTTCCACTCCATTGGCAATTAAATTGTCCGCAAATTGTGATGCAACACCAGTCACGAAAACAGAAGCCAGTGGAGGAAGAATTGAGACCTAAATTTTTTGGACAATATGAGTGGGTGATAATGCAATTTCACAGTAGAAAGCAACATCAACCGAAGAAAAATTCTCAAGGATGTATATGAAATCATCAAAACGAAATAGTCAGTTGATAATTTCCCTTGAAAGACTTAGTCAATGGTATTGAGACATGACTATTCTGACTTACCCATGCAGCTTCTGTCAAATTTAGATCCAGCTCCTCGCTGCAAAGTAAATATATATTTAGTTTGACCAATGTAGCCAGAATACAATATAGTAAGAATGCATATACTCATCATTTTGGAGGTGATAAACAAATAACAAAACTCAATGCAAGAGAGGATGTCCACATGGATGTCTTTCTCAGACCCTGAGAATTTTTTGGGAAGCAACTAAATTTATTCCAAGTTAGATCATGTTAACCTTGAAGCTTCACAATTGGAAAGGCAATCTCGCCTTTTGATTTGCATCCAACAATTTTGGCTTCTAAGGCTAATCACTAAGTTACAAGGTTGCTATTAAGAAGATCACGTTAACCTTGAAGCTTTGCAATTGGAAAGGCAATCTTCCCTTTTGATTTGCATCCAACAATTTTGACTTCCAAGGCTAATCACTAAGTTAAATGACTGCTATTAAGAAGATAGTCTCCAATTCTACATAATAATACCCAGTAAACACATTGCATACTTATACAGACTCTTCAAATCATTTGTAGGTCATTCGCAGATTCAGGCTGAGTGGAGCAATGTCAGTACATGCTACCCTAACTTGAAGCCTGCATAAACATCAGTAATACAAGATTGACAATGCTATACCTAAAATACGTAGGAAGCCAAGAGAGGCAGGTATAGTGTCCCCAACTTCCACAAAAATGAACATATATCATTGCCTGAACCGCTTGATTCTCAAAAAGTGCCTTCCAGGGCACATCCTATTAAAAGAACAATCATAAGAAGAGAGCTCCGTCAGATAAAAAGATAGAAAAGACAATGCGGTTTATCATTAGATAATGGAAGTAGTATGACATGAGAGAGTAAAATCTAATGAAAGTAATATGACATGAGAGAATAAAATTGACTTTGGTGCTCATTAGTAGAAGATCAAAATAAAAATGAGGACATTTTTCACATTATCAATGTTATCGTGAGCAGATGATGCCGTATGCATTTAGGATGGTTTTATTGGTTTGGTTTTCCTCTGCATTTGCTAGATGCAACTTTTTCTATTTGATATGGCCTTCTGAGCGGCTCTTCAAGTTGCTCATCTGTTTAATATCTATAGACCGCACAAAAGCAGATGGATCTTTCACAGTAAAGTGAAACAAGTGTCATGCAGCTGAGTTTCTAGAAAAGATTACCTTCAAAGTCCCAGCCAAATCACTTAGAGAAGACGTAATTGAATTATTTGTAGAGATATCCTCTGACCCTATCAAATAGAAGAAACATGCTCACATGCTAAATCAGATATAAAGCTCCAAATTCAGCAGCCAATACACTGAGTCAAAACTACGAATCATTTAATTGTAATGCTCAGAAGAATAGCAACCATGACACATGGATTTTGTGTTCCCTGTTTTAAATTGAAGAATGCAAATTTCTCTCAGCAAGACAGTCCACAAAAAGCAGAATCTTAACTCATCATCCTCAACGAGCTAATAATAGCAAAATATTCATAACTGTTGAGTCAAGCAAAATGAGGAAATTCTTCGAAAAGTTTATGACTAACAAAAACGTATCGTTGCACTAGGAAGAACAGGCTGTATCATAAGGTGCCTATGAGATTATGGCAGTGTAAATCCAGCTGCTGGATGAAGGAAAGGCTAAAAGCATAAGGTCTTGGAAAGTGCCTTGCCCGATTCGCCTAAGTGAAGAGGCATTGCAAATCACATTGATGTGACTTGTGTTCATCTTACACAATTTGCAGTCTTGTTTTGTCAGCTGCTATCTAAATAATTTTTTGAGTTGCTGATCGTTTATAAACAGAAGGAAGAAAAGGAATAAGCATAGGCAAGGTGTGATCATAAGATAAAGGGGAGAAAAGAGGTGAGGCAAAGGGATTAGGATACATTGTGCCAAGCCTTTCATTCCATCATTGTGTATTTAGTAGTCTAGCAACATGGAAACGAACTGAACTCACGTGATATTGATCTGGAAGCAGTTGAATCTTCGCTCTCTTCTTTAATTAGCTGAAAACCTGCAAACCTTCAAAATCCATATAACCAAAAGTAAAAAGGCACAACTCTGTCAGATCTTCAAGAAGAAAGGACATAACATAAAAGTGTTCTGTCAGCATTCAAACCTGCTAATATTGGGGAAGAAAGGGCAAAGCAAATTTCTCAAAGCAGAAAGCAAAGGAGTTCAAGTAAGCTCCAAGAGTTACTTACCAGCCTATACCCAAAAGACCAAAAATGTAGAAAACGGATTCCCAACCAAAGTTTTGGATCAATGGAGGAGCCAAAAGAAGCCTGCAAAATTGTTCAAGCGTAAGTTTCAATAATTAAAGTTTCTCATAGAGCATAAACAAAACTTACCACAATGATCAGATTGTCATAATCCATGCGAAATGATATAATCTAGACTACTTGTCACACTTACATGCAGACTGCAACATTGATCTTGAACACAAATATGGTATGAATATGAATTGGCAGCTTTATTTTAGAACTTCGTTTACAACTCAATTTATTGTACTACTTGAAGATAAAAGTGCTATTGACAGACTTTAGCTCCACAAATGACAATTTATTGGTTCAAGCAATCCTATTGCTCAAAGTGGTAATCTAAAAGAACAACAAAAATCATTAAATATAACTTAAGAGAGGAAACAAACCAGCTTGAACTTGAAATAATTGAAGGAAAAAAACAAAGTAGGATGCCAAGCCCTAATCTTTCAATAAATTAGGGCTTTCAGGTCAATCGTCTGTATAAGCATTGCAAGAATGTCTCTTGCTTTTCTCAATCTCTTAGGTCCAAGAGATGATTAGACAGCCATAGATATATGAAGGTAAAAAATTTTGGGCGTTGACAGAAGTCAAAGCAAATTTGGGAAAACAATGACAGGCTGCCATGAGGTAACAGGTGATTAGTTAGTTGGATCAATTATTCCTTCGGTTTGTTGGATAATAAAACACCACCGTGACGTCGCATCGACTGATGAACCATTAATCCTCGGTCTTAATGACTTAAAAGAGCTGGAAAAAAAAATTATTTTGGCGGTCCTACTTCCTTAAGGTTATGAGTTTGATGTAGGAACTGACTTAGCTTAGCAATCATATCATCGCAAAGATAAGAAACACAGCCAAGCATCATCCTCCAATTACATACCCTGTAACACTGCCTACACTTAGACCACCGAAAACAAATGCTACTGCTCGAGAGCGCTCTTCCAATGGTATTGACCTGCACAGGTATTTAGAATATATAGATGTTAAAGAAGAAGAAGAGCATTCATCAAGGGAAATGTAACTCCCTTATCAAATGATATTTTAACTAGATCAAAATACAAGGACACTCAACTACTGCTGCATCAAAACACCTAATCAGCAAACCCTGCCTTCTACCTGATGAATATATTTGAATCACTCAAAGAAAGACTGGACATACGGCCACTATTTTTAATTTTTTTTTGGGGCACATAAAGCCAATAATTAAAAGCCATGAATCAATTTTACAAACAGAGCAATGAATCTGAACGGATCAGCCAGATGGAAAAGCTTCAGTAAAAAGATCTGAAATGCAAAAAATGCATGATCACTTCCCACTAAGTGAATTTGCCAATATTTCTAGATAGGTCTGACCGAATAAGCTCCATGAATCTAATCTCTTAAAAGCGTGTCTCTTCAATTTTAGTCTCCTTTTTTCTTTTTCACTATAATCCCATCAGATTAGTCTGTTCCATCTGATTAAGGGACAAGCGGGTCCTGGTTTACATGCAGGTGTCTCTATTGAGCAGTGTTGAGTGAGAGGTGAGAAGATATTTATTTTCATTTATTTCTGTCCATTTTCACGTCTTAAGGATCAATGGACTTCATGTAACTAAAAAAACAGGGTAATACATGCCTAGCAATAAGATCAGTTGCCGCAGATGGGGAAACACCTTCGCCAATTCCGACCTACAGATGAAAAGTGGAAGATGGTCATCGTTGAAACTGAAAACAGAACAACCAGCAAACAATATAAACTGAAAACATAACAATAGTCATTGCATATGAAATCAAATGAAGATGCCACCTACAAAAGCAGAACTACTTTTCAAAGAATTATATTAAGCACAACAATTAAAATGCCAGTTCTCTTACAGAAACTAAACTTGCTAAAGCCAATACCTCAGAAGCTAAAACAGAAAGTAAGATCATTATGACTTACATACCAAAATTCTAGATAAGACTAATCCAGGCATGAACCCTGCAAGAACAGGAACAAGTGCTGTTGACAATGACCAAACCAATACCCCAAACTTAAGAACTTCACTGCACAATTAAAGAAAAAAGTTAAACACAATTAGCAAGTAAGGATCGTGCATCATTGCGTAGTTGGTACAAACAAGAATAGAATTCCCTCATCCCACTCATTGTGGATCTACAATATAGCCTCTATCAAAGCTTCACTGTCACGTGCATAGAAAAAACAATGAAGTTAGTTATTATTGCTGATAGGGTTTGAGGAAACATGTTTCAAAATATGAGAACAAAGTTGAAACCAGTAGGCAAGTCAGCTGAAGAGAGCCTCAAAAACAAAAAGTGGGAAGGCCGCAGTTATAAGGAAAAGAAGTTGAAAGTTTGTCTCAGTTAGACATAAGCTCAAGTCTGCACTTAGTTTCATTAGTTGTCAATCTACGGTAGAGCTTGTGAAATAAAATTGAACAGTTGTCCACTCAAAATGCACTAGGTAGAAGGTAAAATTGATCTAGGCATTAGCATGCAGAGCTAGCAGAACTAACTTTAGTTGACACGTATGGCACCATTGCAATCCATTCTTCTCCTCCAAAAGAAGATTTAGTCAGGCCTATTTCTTGATGGGAGCAGGGAAAGCGCAATCAAGTGCTTCAGCCAACTTTAATGACAATTGAATTGCAATGCTACCCCCAGACTGGATTAATTTCAAATAGCATAAGTCTTTAGGAAGTTAGCATTCATTTGTAAATTTTCTGTTCTTTTCCTCTGTTTCCCAGATGAAAACACGCCCAATGATTCGCCAATGAAATTAACACAACTTGAACAAAATCAATGCGATTCAAGCAAGGCCTCAAGAACTAACCGTCCACCGAATATCTTCGCAAGCCAACCTCCTGGCAACTGGCTCAATGCGTACCCCCAGAAGAACGATGACTGCACCAACCCGGCAACCGAAGAATTCCACCCGAACTGGTGCGACATTGGAATTATAGCAATACTCAAATTCACCTGCCACACAGCATACAACCAAAAAGAGTCAATCTTGTTTCTCAAAAGGAAACTTCAATATCACCACCAAGTAAGAACCGATGATCAAACACTGACCTTATCCATGTTACAAATGACGAAAGCCAGAGAAGTAGTGCCAATAAGCTTATATCTCTGCGGCAAATTCTTCCACGGAGGCCACCTCCAATCAAAACCCACTTCCCCTCCTCCCTCCCTCTCCTCTCCCAACGCGCCCTCGAAGCCGGAAACTACCTCAGCCTTCTCCAATCCATCCACCCGAAGTCCTCCTGCGCCGCCGGGGACGACCCCATTGGGCCTCTCGCTCTCCTTCACGCCCTGCCTCTCCCTGATGCTGGAAAAGACTCTGACTTTGGCACCGCTCTTCGACGCGAAGCGGCTCGGCCGCGGGGCTCCGAACGAACCGGGCAAGACCGAGCTTCGGGTAGTGGCGCTCGGGCAGCGCGGGCCGAAGCAGAGGTTGTCGGCTCTGAGCGAGCACCTCGCCATGGATGGATGGTTTATACTTCACTTCAAGAAAATGGGCAAGTCCGAAATGAAGTCAGGAAGGAGAAAACAACGGAAAGGATCGGGCTTTTCTTCTTCCGTTTACGTCTGTGCTTGGAAATGGTCAGTGAAGACGATGGAGGAGGAGGAGAGAGGAGGAGGGGACGTGGCATTTTGCCTGGGACTTTGCGAGGAGTTCGAGGTGGCCACGGAAGATCAAGATTGTGGCTCTAAATTAAACTTGGAAGCCTTAGAATATTCTATCATTTTTTTTTCCATTCTAAATCTTCTTACCCATAATATTAGTTATGATAAATAATACAAATAGTCCATAAATTTTGATCAAATATATAATATAATCCATAAACTTATAATTTATTCAATATAGTCCGAAACTTTTGGTCATATTTAATTTAGTTTCTGAATTACATGAAATGTTTAATATTATCTTTCTATTAATTTAAATTCAATGACAACTTCATATAATTTAGGGATGAAGTTGAACATATATTAAAAATTCAAGGATCACATTAAATAAGTTAAAAATTTATGAATTATATTGTACATTTAAACAAAGTTTATAAATCATTTATGTCAATTTTTCTATTTATTACAATAGCTCCAAAATAAACCATTATTATTTATTTACATGAAAAACTTACTAATAAATTGGATAGGTTGCCTATCATGGGGACATTCTCGTTTATTTTATATTGAAACTGACCGGTTAAATGGGCTATAATTAAGTGACAAGTTACTGTACTGATTCGTTAATGCTCAATTTTTCTATATCAATCAAACATGTAAAAGTCAAAAAGTTTTTATATCTCCCTTAGGCTTTTCCGGCTTTCTGGGAAAGTTTCCAGCGGTCAGCGGAAGCGCAGTCGTCACCTGACCTCAAAAACTCACTTCGCCAAGACCCAGACGTCAAAATAATGGCAGCCCCTCGCCACCAGCACGTAAGGGTTGCCGGACCTCACCCGGCGGTCACCACAGCCGTCCGCTCACCACTGCCGCGTGAGGGGTTGCGAGCCCTTGTGCTGAACCCACCGCAGGGAGGACCTCTCTCTCCCGGTGCCCGACACCCGACCTTGTTGATGAGGGAAACTGAAGAATCACACAACCGTCAACCTCGAGTGCTTTCTTGCCAAATTAGCGCTTGATCCAGCCTGCGTCAGGCTAGAGTTAAACTTGCCGCAGAGAAATGTTATCGGCAAACATTATCATCGCGTAACCTGTCTTAGCAGTGGATGTATAGATCTTGTAGGATCGTTTCCCGTCATGGGATATCTTCATTGAAAGACTTGACGCATTACTTGCCAAAAGAGATGCAGAACACTTTGCTAATGAGGGTACTCTTTCGAAACCGGCTTTTTGATCTCATAACGATCTTACATACTGCATGCCCTCTACTGGCAAACAGCGAAGCGATTGATACAGACAAAATGATTCGCTCCGAACTGTTCAAACAGATGCTAATTCAAATAAACTGGCAGCTTTCCAACGGCCTAAGCAGATAGAACATTGCATGTCACCAGCTATTAAGCGATTGGTTCTACAACTTCCCAAAGGCGAGGGCCTTTTTCTTACCTCTGATGATTTAGCAGACAACCAAGATCGGATGCAAATACCATGCAAGAGCCACACCGGAACAGTATTCACAATACTTCTAATCCTAGCAAATCTCTTGTAATATATGTAGCAAATTTTTGTGATGATTGACTTCCTTTAAAATTCAAATTTATTGCAATAAGTTCCATGATGCATTGATAGTTTAAAGTTCTCAAATTCAATGTTGAAAAACCACATGGTTTTAAATTCATAGGATTATTGCAAGTCCACCTTAAAAGTCAAAATTCTCACATCTTCACTATAAGATAAGTGATCTGTTTGTAAGTCCACCTTTAAATATAAATTCTTTTTCAATAATAAAAATATTTTTCATTGACTAGTTATCTCAAACAATACAAACCATTATTTTTAGAAAAATATTCTTAGTTCATTTTCCACAAAATAAACTCATCATTAACGTGGTTCTAGCTCCCACATGCATTGTGTTCAGTCTAGGTCGCTTCTAGGCTGATTATTTCAAGTCTTCTGTGAAGTCCAAAGGAGTCAGGAACTAATGTCACCATCTCCATGAAAGAGTAATTAACTGGAAAACCCGTCTGGCAAGGTGACTCTCATCTTCATGACATGATAAATTCTTTGTCATCGAATGCACAAAAGTTTCAAGTATCGTTTATAGCACCTTATGGTTGATGACATGCATTTTGTAAATGAGTTAGTTTCTTTCTATTGACATGTCGGTACTAATTTGATGAGTTCTAGATTCTAAATTTAATCAAGGACAAGCAAAAGTAAACTCTAAATTTAAGTTTTCTAGCCAGTCTCACCAGCTAATGTGACAAGACGCGAACATCAACACTGAATATATTCTTTATTTACAAATAAAATTCAAATAAGGAAAGAAATTTAAACGTGTACGTTGTATAACAACAAGAAGAGGGGGGGAGAGAGAGAGAGAGAGAGAGAGCGAGCATATGACAGTGCTTTTGCATCATATAGTGATTGACATATCTGTTTGAAATAGAGCAAAGATAAGCAGCAGTGTCCAATTTACTCTCCTAGATCTCTTCATAGTTGTCTTTCTTCCAAAGGATTAACCAGGTCTCGAAGAGAATCAATCCATCTCGAATCCATTTCCGCATTGTAAGTACCAACCATGTGTTCTGTATCACCTCGCCTCCAAACCTGCATGCTCATACCATTTGCATCATGATTAGAATCGAAAAACTCTCAAGTTTGTCCTCGTTGTCCCAAAATGTCCAAAAGTTGTCCACTGCTGCCAAGGAACCGCTTCCTGCATATTTTGTCAAAGTAGGCAGTGTTGGTCAGGTCGATTCTTTTATGATAGCTCAAATACCAATCGCTGATCTGAGTCTACTTCTTTCGGTATCCTCAACGTGTTCTGTGAAAGAACAAGAGGATGAACTAGAAAAACTGAAGTCTGCTCTAACTGAATGAGGTTGCTTCCAGGTAGGAGGGCCTTTCACCACCTTAACACGACAATAATTTCACGATCAAAATATTTTGAGAAAAATTGCGCCACAAGTCCAATATGTAGAATGCAATTGAGTCGTCAATTTTTCAATCAGTTCATTTAGGCTATATACCTCAACGAAGAAATACAATCGAGCCATACATTGTACAATTGGTTTAATTAAGCCATCAACATAGTCAATTATAGGTACTGTTCATCGAAATGTCATTACACTTTTCAAAAAAGGTTTAGGACTTAATTGAACGTTTGAGACTTGATTGCATTCCATACTCTTGTGCCATTTTCCAAAAATTTTTTACTTGATTTTGTGGTAATGCAATTTTCTTGTTTCTCAGGGAAGGTAAGAATATTAGAAAATGTTGGAATTTTGTACTCTTAGGCAAAACGACATGGCATTCCAACCTCGTTCTTGGAGAAAGTCCGCATGATCACAAAGGAGTTCTTCGCACTTCAGTGAAAGAGAAGCAAAAGTATGCTTGAGACCCTGCCGGTACTTTCCAATGAGCAAGTTCTTGACTGGTCTAAACGTTTATTCCTTAACCTACTTCCACTAGATTCAAGGAAGCTTAAGCTTTGGCGAGAAATGCCAGCAGAATTCAGGTGCTTTCCTCAGTATCTGTTGTTTTATTTTCATCTGTTCTTTGGACAGAGAGCGAACTATTTGGAAGAAAGTACATGAGTGTGAACTTTATATATTATTTGCAGCCTACGGAGTTCTTGATGCATAGTTTGACCGATTAGCTTGCCTTTTTCTTCTTCTTTTTTTACCTTGCAGAGAGGTTCTTGCTGAATATTTTACAGAAGTGAAATCAGTAATAGATCTTCTCCAGAAGGCCACGGCAAGGTCCTTAGATTTGGAAGAGAATTGCTTCTCAAAAAAGTATGGAGACCGAGCATTCATGGCAATGAGATTTAACCATTACCCTCCGTGCTTGAGACCTGATTTTGTACTTGGTGCGAAGGTTCACTCAGATGGTTCAGGAATCACAGTTCTTTTGCAAGACAAAGAAGTGGAAGGCCTGCAAGTTCTTAAAGACGATAAATGGTTCAGAGTTCCCATAGTTCCTGATGCATTTGTTGTCAGTGTAGGCGATCAAATGCAGGTAAATTGTAAGAAAAAAAGTTTGAGCTAATATAGATCTGATAACACAGGTAGGAGGTAATCCAACAAGGCGACAACTCGCCATTCTTGTGATCATCTTGAACAATTAGCAACAACAGTTTAGGATAAGGCGATTTGATTAGAAAAGTTTATTCTTTGCTACAATGAAGCATCACATGTGAAACTAAAATGGGTAAATCATTGAACTGCTGGAATGAGAATAAAGAATGTCGACTTGGCTGTATGGATAAGCAGTCCCTGCGTACTTATATAAAATTTTATTCGTGATGATTTTAAAGAGCAAAAGGACAAATGGTAGGCCTATTTGTTACTTTTATATTGGAAGACCAGTTTAAGTTCTGTACTCTGCCATTGGCGAAATTCCCATTAGCATTAGAGTAGCCATTCATCATTAATCAGTACAATCTTTACAATAACCTGATGACAGAAATGTAATCGCTAATGGAAACTTCATCTTTCAACAGCAGAGCTAGTACACTTGACATGTTTGCATCTGTTGTCTGTAATTTATATATATGGTGAGTTGACTATAATCTAGGCTTAATGATGCATCTCAGATAATGAGTAATGGGATCTTCAAGAGTCCGCTGCATTGGGTAACTGTGAAGGCGCAGAATGAAAGGATATCAGTGGCAGTGTTTTATTTGCCGGATACTGAAACTGAGATCGAGCCAGATGAAGGGTTGATAAGCAAAGAAAGGCCACGAATGTACAGGAAGCTCAAGAATTATGCAGCCATCAATTTTGAGTGCTTCCAGAATGGGAAACAGCGCTTGACACAGTGAGACTATGATGTCCAGTCATTTTCTGTGTCTTGTCCATCAAAGGATGTCCTGTCTTCTATACTTGAAAAAGCTTATTATGTGTGTTTCCAAGACTCCTTCAATACGAACGTTATCCTCTCTCTCTCTCTCTCTCTCTCTCTCTCTAGACACTAAGCCATTTGTAAATGCCCATTTTACCTATGAAATCAGATTTGGAATTACTGTTATCAAAACAAGGAAAATCTTATGATCTTCCCTCAGTCTGTAGATCTGCTTCTTTTCTCTGAAGTATAAAGTCTTTTTCCCACAGCACCAAAGGAAGCCACTTGAAGTATCATACTAACATGATTTTCCTGAGAGCTTCCATAACTATGAAATTTTACGATCTGATGCTGCAACTTACCAGATATCAGCATGCATAGCCAGTTGACTGCTGTGATTTTTGTATACCACACTTGATTGTTTTAGTTATGCAACATGGATTTTACTCTGATCAGCATTTACTGGGTGTCATAGGAGATTGACAAGCATGTTTCTATATATATTCATGAAACGTGGTTAATTTTTTAAATTTTACAGATGACGCGTCCCTCGCACGACAACACAATGTGAAAAATGATCTAGTAAGTGGATGAAATACAAATTCATTAAGGTCGTGGTAACATTGTTCTTGTATCAAGGTGTCCTGAGCATTTCTGATTGTTTACAACAGAATGAATAGTTTTCTAATTTAAGCAAAACATATGACAAGTTAAATAATCTTTCGACCTGCGACATTTAGAATATACTTCCCTAATATACAGATGATGCTGTCTGAATACTTCAGAGACGCTAATCTGAATGAATTGACTGCTCTCTGTGGCCTAAAGACTGATGTAATATAAAATATGACATACCACAGCTATCAAAAAGCTATTTAGTTCAATTGCCATATGCAAAGTCATTTATCTTTGAGATATAGAAAAACTGCTAGATCATGTGCATTGTATAAGCAATTTTTGGAAGTTAATTCTATGGAAACACCACCATGCAGCCGTTTGAATTCAATGAATTCTTATAAGTTCATGGTCCATCTTGTTTCCCTTTTTTAGCATTTGTTCCCCGTTCTCATCACCTGAGTAAGTGAAGAAAGGCCTCAGATATACAGGAAACTGAAGAATTACATGGCCGTCAACCTTGGGTGCTTTCTTGGAAAAATAGCGCTTGATACAGCCAGCTTTAGGCTAGAGTTACATCGCCGCAGTGAAATCTTGGTAAACTTAATTGTTGTGTAACCTGTCTTAGCAGTTGATTTTTAGATATTGTAGCATTATTTCACAACATCAAATATCTGCATTGAAAGACTGACGCATTCCTTGCTGAAAGAGATGCAGAAGACTTTGCTTTTGAGCGTACTGTGAAAGTTATCTTTTCATCTCCAAAGGATCTTTCAAACTGCATGCCATCTAGTGGTAGATAATGACGCGATAATACAGACAAAATGATTCGCTTCCTACCGTTCACACAGATACTGATTCAAATCACCTTGGCAGCTTCCCAATGGCCTCACCAGATAGAATATTTGTTAGAAAATTTTGGATGTGTGCGTGCGGAAGTATGGTTTTGGTATTGATGATAGTTTTTCGTTAGTGAGGTTGTGTGCAAGTGTATGATATAGTTTGTAGAGGATGGACAAGGGACAAGATATGATAATTGAAGGGTGTAGGACATGAGATATGGGGGAAAATAGTTTCATTGGTTGAACAAAATAGTTTGATGGAGGTATAGTAGAGATCTATAACCTCTCATGGTGGAGGGTTCACCTCACACACAAGATGGAGGGTTTACCTCTCACACCCTCAAATGATGAACAACAAGACTATTTATAGGCGTAAGTCACCGCCTTAGAGGATTCTAGACTTCTCTAGCTTGTACTAGGATTTTCTTTGATGCTTGGCTTTTGCTTGCTTGCATTCCCATGTGAATCTTCTAGATTCAACTAGCAACCTCAATTCTCAACAATTCTAGACAATTCTTCAACATGGATGCTGTTGCAAAGGTTCTCACCTTCATGATTAAGTTAGTAGTTTCTAGATAGTTTTAGAAAATGGATCACAATTTCCAACACTCCCCCTTGATCCATTTTCGGGATAATCCGAACATTGTGTTGTAAAGTCTCGGACGTACCTTGAAATTTCTCTTGTAGTTTGTCCCATGCCTTTTATGTCGTCTTTGCTTCAACGATGTCCCATATGTCTCGGGGCATCAAAATGCTCTTAGTTGTAGTTGTTAGCTTGGGCTCTGGCTCTGGCTCTCGTAGGCTCTGCCTCTGGCTCCGGCTTTGATTCTGGCTCTGGCTCCGGCTCTGGCTCTGTTGGCTCTCGCTCGGGCTCTGGCATTTTTAGTTGAGGATGGTGAGGACAAATGCCCATAGCCATCCGTTTACGGTCCCTTACGCCTGGCTCAGTTACGAACCTGGGCGCATCTGGCTCGGATACCATGTTAAAAATTTTGGATGTGTGCGTGCGGAAGTATGGTTTTGGTATTGATGATAGTTTTTCGTTAGTGAGGTTGTGTGCAAGTGTATGATATAGTTTGTAGAGGATGGACAAGGGACAAGATATGATAATTGAAGGGTGTAGGACATGAGATATGGGGGAAAATAGTTTCATTAGTTGAACAAAATAGTTTGATGGAGGTATAGTAGAGATCTATAACCTCTCATGGTGGAGGGTTCACCTCACACACAAGGTGGAGGGTTTACCTCTCACACCCTCAAATGATGAACTACAAGGCTATTTATAGGCGTAAGTCACCGCCTTAGAGGATTCTAGACTTCTCTAGCTTGTACTAGGATTTTCTTTGATGCTTGGCTTTTGCTTGCTTGCATTCCCATGTGAATCTTCTAGATTCAACTAGCAACCTCAATTCTCAACAATTCTAGACAATTCTTCAACATGGATGCTGTTGCAAAGGTTCTCACCTTCATGATTAAGTTAGTAGTTTCTAGATAGTTTTAGAAAATGGATCACAATTTCCAACAATATTCCATATCACCAACTACCATACAGTTGGTACTGCAACTTCCAAAAGACCAGGGCCTTTTTTAGTGTCCGATGATTTATCAGACGACCAAGATCACATGCAAGGACAAGAAGGCAGTGTCTAACCCCTAACATCATGCAATATCCGTACTGAAATAGTATTGCTGATATACCAGAACAAACGATTCCCTAGTTTCTCCCTTAACCCCCGAAAGGAAAAGTAATGCTTGTCAAAAATTTGCTGAATACAACCCCACTGCACATGGAATTGAGATATCTATTCCCACAGGTTACCACTTGAATACTCATAGCAGAGACAACAGGTGGAATCAGGTTCAGGTTATCACCGATGGCATCTAAACAAGGATATCATGGTGCAGTAGCGACATAATAGGCATAATGCATGAGCATTGGCCTGAAATATTTAGGGTTCACTGTTTAGTAGGAAATTTTCACCATCCATGACTTTTCAGTACCCAGTAATCAATGAGAGATAAAGTAGTTTCACAAGCAAAGTTAAAATAATGATGTGTTTGAGTTAGTTTTTTTAGTACTTTATTTCATTGAGATAAAGCCTTTTCAAAAAGTTACTGATTTCCAGTGGCAAAAAGAATTCTTTCACCATTCCAAGTTCCTCGCAACAAGCAGTACATAAACAATATGGAGGCTGCTTGGATCGTCCACAAAGTTCTGGCCACGTTAAAAAGCTAACTTGACAGCACATGAACATGGGATTTCTGGCCAAAATATAGCTGATCTCTCGTGGCAAATTGACAACCATCTGTAAAAATAAGGGTTCAAAGAGGGATTATTTTGACCGTGAAGGGGTCAACGCAATCCTTACAGATTTCAGGAATGAGGCATATTATCGTTGTGGGCGTCTGAATGCTTTCGAAACTTATCTTTAACAAGTAGCTAAGACTCTCATCATTCTTCTCGATGATTAAGCATTAAACGCGCAACTGAGCTAAAAGTCTCTTCATGTCACACAATACTATGCCAGTTCTTTCCACAAGTTCTTTTCTAGGTTTAATCTGATGATTTAACTTTAGTGGAAATTAAGTACATGAAATCCACAACATGCACGCACGAAAGGTCAAGGCTTAATAGGTATTACACATTAATCTCGTTTTGTCTCTATCCCTGAGCAATACATTAATGCATTTGCCTGCCGTTTCTTTTATGGAACAAGGAAAACCTAGGCAGTCGCTACCTCGTATAGTCCAATGTCTCTTATTATAAAGAGCAGATAAGAAAAGCAATTGATAGGCCGGCTATGTAATTGTTAATTAGACATTATCACTAAAAAGATTGGCAGATATCAATGCAGTCCCCCAAGCAAGGTCGAATATTGTGTCTGAAAAAGCTTATTTTTTCAAAGAATCTGAGACATGGTTATATTTTTTTAATAAGAACCCTATTCCAAATCAGATCAATAATGGAGGAGAGAGGACTAGAAAAAATCATTTTCTTGCATATACGGCGGACCATATAGGTATACAGCCAGTCCCATTTTGCTAGAATACCATGCTAGAAGAAACTTATTTTTTAAAAGAAAGCTGATCCATGTTATTATTATTTAATTGGAACCCTATTCCTTATGAGATTAGTAGTTGGAGGAGAGAGGACTAGACGTCATTATCTCGCATGTGCCCATTCCCATGTTGGGCGGACCATATATATAGCCGATGAATTAAAGACTAAAGAGAAGTTCTCGAGTGACAATTTTAAATCATCACAAAAAGTTCACAAAAGAATAGAAAAAAAGATAATATATCTCCCGATCGCTCATATCTCAAAATAAAGGGTTAATACCCTGAAAAATCCCAAATTGGTACAATTGTGACAAATTTACCCCAAACTATTTTTTTTGACCATGAAAAACTCCAAACTGATACACCTGTAACAAATTTACCCCGACTGATTATAAAAAACCCTAAACTGATACATTTATGACAAATTTACCTCAAACTAATTTATTTGATTCCAAAAAATCCCAAATTGATAAATTTATGACAAATATACCATCCGCTAAATTGAATTAATACCACAAAAAAATCACAAAAATTGTAAACTGTGACAAACGGAGCATAAAATCTCAAATTAGTATACTAGTCAACTGTCACGTGTCATTTAACTTAATAATTTGACAGTAAAATTTAACGAAAACTAACAGATGGTAACAAGTGTACCAGTTTAGGGTAAATTTGTCAAAGGTATACCAGTTTGGGGTTTTTCTTTTCCAATTGTCCCAATTGTCTTTTTCCAAAGGCATAACCAGATTTCTGAAGAGAATCAATCCACAGAGAGAGAGAGAGAGAGAGAGAGAGAGAGAGATAGCATATATTATAAAGCCTTTGAATCATACATATATTAATTGACATATTACAATATACGCAGAAGTGTCCAAATTAGTCTCTTAGCTCTTTTTCACAATTAACTTTCTCCCAACGGCATAACCAGAGTTCTGAAGAGAATCCATCCTTTTGTGTCCACTTCTGTTAATTTCCCAATTATAAGTACCACAGACGCGAACTGTCCCGCCTCGCCTCCTCAGCTGCATGCTCATTCCATTTATACCATGGACAGAGTCCAAGAATCCTCAAGTTTGTCATCCTTCTCCCAAAATATCCCAAAGTTGTCTGTTGATGCTGACGATCCGCCTCCTAGATATTTCGTCAAAGGAGGCAGTGTTGGTCCGGTCGAATCTTTTCCACTAGGTCAAATACCAATCGTTGACCTGAGTCTACTTCTCTCGGTGTCCTCGACGGGTTCTGGGAAAGAACAAGAAGATGAACTAGAAAAACTAAAGTCTGCTCTCAGTGAATGGGGTTGCTTCCAGGTATGAGTGCTTTTCACCAGCTTAACGCAAGAAGAAAAATAGTTTCATGACCAACATATTTTGGGGACACCGCAGCATAAGTTTTAAATCTTATGTATGGTAGGCAATTGAGTCCTAGATCTTTGAATTGGTTTAATCAAGTCCTATACCCTTATTTTGTAGTGCAATCAAGTCCTAAACATTTTCATAAGTTCAATTAAATCATCAACTTTATCAAGAAATTCAATTAAGTCATAAAATTATGTTGAAAATTGCAAGTTAAGGATGCCCCATAAGCACTTTTTGAATGAAATATAGGCAATTTTATATATAGTGCTTGCACTTTTTGAAGAAAATTTATGACATAATTGAAATGATTGCATTCCATGCACAAAATTTAGGACAACCTGTGAAACTTTTCCTAATCACTTCAGTTTTTTTTTTTTTTTTTTTTTGGTAAGGGTAAGATTTCCTAATCACTTTAGTTGTTCTTGCAGTAAGTCAATCTTATTGTTTATCAAAGTAGGAAAGAATATGGAAAAAAAAATGGTTGTAATTCTGTTCTCTTAGGCAATAGGACATGGCATTCCGACCTCGTTCTTGGAAAAGGTTCGTCTGATGGCAAAGAAGTTCTTTGCACTTCCAGCAGAAGAGAAGCAAAAGTGTGCTCGAGATCCTTCTGATCTCGAAGGATATGGGACTGACCCTATACTTTCCGATGAGCAAGTTCTTGACTGGTCTAAACGTTTATTCCTCAACTTACTTCCAGTAGATTCGAGGAAACTCAAACTTTGGCCAGAGACTCCAGAAGAATTCAGGTGCTTTCCTCGATATCTGTTGTTATATCTTCATCTGTTCTTTGGATTTCTCATCTCATGCCAATGCATGTACCTGTGTGGACAGAGAGCGAACTATTTGGTAGAAAGGAGATGAATTATAAGTTTTTATTTGCAGAAAACTATGGAGTTCTTGATGCATAGTTTGACTGATCAGCTTTCCTTTTTTTATCTTGCAGAGAAGTTCATGATGTATTTTTCAAAGAAGTGAAATCAGTAATAGATCTTCTCCAGAAGGCCATGGCCAGGTCCTTAGATTTGGAAGAGAATTGCTTCTCGAAGAAGTATGGAGACCGAGCATTCATGGCGACAAGATTTAACCATTACCCTCCATGCTCGAGACCTGATTTAGTGCTTGGTGCAAAGGCTCACTCAGATGGTTCAGGAATTACAGTTCTTTTGCAAGATGAAGAAGTGGAAGGCCTTCAAGTTCTCAAAGATGATCAATGGTTCAAAGTTCCAATAGTTCCTGATGCATTTGTTGTCAACATAGGTGATCAGATGCAGGTGAATTATAAGAAATGATATCTGAGCTGATATAGTTCTGAAAGCACAGGCACAGGGTAATCCAAGAAGGCAACAACTTGTCATTCTAGTGATCAACTTGACCTATCAGAAAATCAGCAACATCTCGTCATTCTAGTGATTGAGAAAGTTTATTATCGCTAAACTGAAGTGCACCAAAGAAACTGAAATGAGCAAACCAGTAATGAGATTAAAGAACGTCTAATTGGCTTATTATACACTGATACGCAACACCTGTGCACATATTAATAGTTTCTAGAATTGAAGCTTTCAAAGAGCTAGAGGACACATGGTAGGCCTATTTGTCAATTTTCCATTAGAAGACCACTTTTTCATTAGATTTAAGTTCTCTACTCTGCCATTGGCAAAGTTGCCATTCACAATAGGGTAGACTTTCAGCCACCCATCATTAATCAGTACAATCTGTACTATAATCTGATCATAAGAACTTTTATTCTCTCATCGCTCATGGAAAATTCATCTTTCAACAGAAGAGCTAGTACACTTGACATGTTTGCATCTCTTTATCTGTAACTTTATGGGAATGGTGAGTTGAGTATAATCTATGCTTCAATGATGCATCTCAGATAATGAGTAATGGGATCTTCAAGAGTCCATTGCATAGAGTGACAGCGAATTCACAGAGTGAAAGGATATCGGTGGCAGTGTTTTATTTGCCTGATACTGAAACTGAGATCGAGCCAGATGAAGGGTTGATAAGTGAGGAAAGGCCACAAATGTACAGGAAGCTCAAGAATTATGCAGCCATCAACTTTGAGTGCTTCCAGAGTGGGAAAACAGCACTTGACACAGTCAGACTATGATGTTCAGTCATGTTCTGTGTTGTACAACAGAGGATGTTCTGTCTTCTGCACTTGAAAGAGCTTCCTATGTGTGTTTCCAAGACTCCTTCGATAAGAACCTTATGTTCTCCCTCTCATCCTCACTAGATATTGTGCCACTTGTGATGTTCCATTTTACGTATGTAATAAGATTTGGGTTAATATAACTATCGCAAGGAAAATCTTATTATCTTCCATCTGTTTCTTTTCTCCTAAGTAGAAAGGCTTTTTCCATGCAGCACCAAAAGTAGGCTCCTTGTAGTATCGTGCTGACATGATTCTCCTGAGACCATTCGTAACTGTGAACTTTTGACTAAAATTTGCGTTTGTTATTTTAGCTGAAGTTGAGCTTGATCATTGGGATTTAGACTCGGTTACTTAGGGAAAGTAAAGGTTTCAAACCAGATATCAGCATGCATAACCACTTAACTGCTGTGATTTTTCTATGCTGCCCTTAATTGATTTAGTAATTCGACGTGATTTTTTACTCTGAAAAGTTTTTACCAGCTTTGTTAGGCGATTGACGAGCATTGATCTATATATACTCATGGAAAGAAATTGGTTTTTTAAAGTTTGGCGAAACACGTGTCCATCTTGTGACATCACAATGTGAAAATCGATCAAGTAAGTGGATAAAATACAAACTCGGTTGGGTTATATTAACACTGTTCTCTCATTAAGGTACCCTGAACATTTAAGATCGGTTTATAATAGGATGAAAAACTTTTATTTTTTTTGAGTAAACAAGTATAGGACACGTATTTAACCTTTCGACTTGCCACGTGCAGAATATACTTTCCTAGTATGCAGATGACGCTGTCTGAATACTTCTGAGTTGCTATTTTGAATGAATTGGCAGCTTTCTATGGCCGAAAGACTAAAGTAATAATATAAGTTGTTGTGAAACCCTTTATTCTTGACCTGGGTAACATTAGGGGTAAACATTAGTCTAGGGTCAATCCTGGACCAACCTTGGATCTGCCCAACCCTGTCAGTCCCAGTCTGGTTTCTAGGGAGACCGGGTCGGTCTTTGGTCCTGAAATTCCTGGACCAGCACGGTGCGAATTGGTCCTCGGTTCTGGGAGTTTAGGGTCAGTCCAACCCGGACCAACCCCGATTATATATATAATATATTTTATATAATTTTTTTATATAGAGAAAATTTTAAAATAAATGGCATCAATAACATTAAATAACTCTTTAGTGAGGAGTTCAAGTAATTTTACACTATTTTTTAATAACTTATATCTTTTAATGTCTTTTACATCATCAACATCTATAATTTACAAAAGAGAAAAATATTTTTGTTAGGAGTCCTCACGGCGTTTAAAATGGCATAAATAGCTCCTCACGGCATCTTCCTCTAATACTCGTTTTCTTCTATCTTATTTATTCTCTTAGTCTTTAATTTGCTAAAATTGAAAGAAACAACTTCTCCACTCGCCACTCGACACTCACCTCACTTGCTTTGAGTCACTCATGTCGCTCGCCGCTCGATGCTCGCCTGGCTTGTTGCTCCTTGCTCGATGCTCGACGCTCACCCCACTCGAGCTCACCCCACTCGATACTCATCACTCGCTTCTTTTAAATGACCTTGCTTGTCACTGAACCCATTAGATTGGTCCGGTCATCGATTGCCTTTTTAGGGAGTGCAAAAAATGAAATAAAAAATTATCAGTTGGTCCCGGGTTAACCCTAGAACCGGACTAAACTCATTGGATCGATCTGGTCCTCAATGCAAGAGAGTACAAAAAATGAAATAAATAAATTATCGGTTGGTCCCGAGTTGACTCTGGAATAGGACCGAACCCGTTAGGTCGGTCCGGTCCTCGGTTCCAAGCTCAATAGGGTCGGTCCTAGATCCCAAAAATTAAGGACCATCACTGTGCGGGTTGGTCCCAGAGTTAGAGGGTGGACCAGCCCAATCGGATCATGCTCACCCCTAGGTAACATGCCTTTGAATAACTGTGAAAGCAGACCCAGTCTATGGAGGGTATTCCAAATATTAGAATATTTAAATAATAAACCACGTTTTCATCTAACAGCTTAAACTTTTAAAACAGTTCACAATGGTCTTACAAAATATTACATGATATCATAACTGAAGGTCCTAACTTCAAATCTTGCCAGACCCCATTTACCTCCCCAATTTAATAAAGACCAAACTAAACGTGAAGGGGAGTGTTAGCTTATTTAAATAATAAATCACGCATTTATCTAACAATTTAAACTTTTAAAACAGTTGACGGTAGACCTACAATATATTACACCAAGAAATTCCTGGATCTAGCCTATTTGAGACAACGCATATAACATGTAGCTAATCTAGTGATGAAAGGGAAAACTCAAAAAGTACAGAAACGATAATGAAGATTAAAGATTGGTGGCTTACAGTTTTGTGTTTATCCCTTTCTTGGACACAGACCTACATGCCTGGTTCTCCTTGGACCTTTTAAGGATCTGGCATTCACGAGTCACCATCTTTTGACACAAGGCATTAAGTTTAGCAGGATCGGGAGGTACATGGACATAGACATTGTCATCGTCGCTTTTGTTCCTATGCATCTTTTGACTGACAAGGAATATCGGATACAAATTTGATAAGATTCGAGATAAACTCATGAGGAAGTGGGATTTGTCTAGTTTATACTTTGATGTTTACAAATTAGTTACTTGATAAAGATATATGGACTTCATGCCAGAGCTTCTGGGTTTTTTTTTTTAATCTAAATTAGACAAGAGCCAATTTAGATTTTGTCGTATTTTGTTCGTCAGTTACTCCATATTCTTTTATTTCCACGTAATGATGATTTCCTTCACGAGTATGTTCATCTCCTCCTCGAATAGGAATAAAGTATAATCCCATGAGCTTTAGTAATATTGTTGATCAATTCCGGTCCTGCCAATCTCATTCCATTGAAGGTTTGCTTCATTGGGAGAATACTGTGGAACAAAAGTCCTTACTTGTTTTTTAGAACGGATGGGTTTTAGCTCTCTCTATATTATCTTACCTCAATCCGATGCCTGCATAAGCATGTGAAAGACCGAATTCATATGCTTGTAAAAGAGGCAAGAAGAATGCTGTGCCCGCAACTTACCTCGATAAGGGTGTCAGGCCCTTCGAGCTGCTCCATTCGGATCCAAAAAAATGGATTTCCAGTTACTTGCTTCCTTGATGGGATGGCTGGACCACCTTTCTTGGTGGAACGATCTATAAAACAATGGATATAGTTTGATTTCTCGCCCCAATTTATAGTACCTCTAGAGTCCACCATTTTTTCCTTTGGTGTCATTGGCATAACATACCATTTCTAGTATTTTTCTTTCTATTTTTAGATAGATATGGAAATTTAAAAAATCTAGAATCGACTGCCTTATTGGTGGAAGGAATGGACACATGTTAATCCACGGTACAAGGTAGAAGATATCCATGAGCGTAGGCCATTCGAATGCTAGAGAGGCCCATTTATGTGTTCATTGATTGGATTTGTAATAAATTTAGGACATAATTGACACAAATACAAAAGATTTAGGATTCAATTGGCCTAAAAAGAAAATTTTATAACTAAATTGGCACATTTATAATAGGTTCGGGACTCTTTTGGTAATTTTCTCAATTTGTTTATAATAGGATGAATAGGTTTTTTCCAAGTAAACAAATATATGACACTCCGATTAATCTTCAACTGGCGAAAAGTAGAATGTCCTTCTCTAGTATGCAGATGATGCTGTCTGAATACTTTGGAGATTACTTTGGAGATTCTAATTCGTATGAATTGGCAGCTTTCTATGGCCTAAAGACTAAACTTATAAAACATGACATGCCCCAGCCATCAAAAGCTTTTTAATTTAATTTCCAAATGCAAAAGCCTTCTTGATATTTTACTTTAGATTCTGGGATATAAATAAATAGATGGATCATATGCATTGTGTAAGCAATTTGCCGTGGTTAGGTCTTGTTTCCTTTTTGGCGCATTCGTTTATTGTGCTCATCGCCAATATGTACTTTTCGAAATGCCAAATTCCCATTGGCCGACACCAAAGAAAAAAATGCCAAATTCACAGTCCCGTCAAACATTTCTACAGTTCATGGTCTTAAGGTTTTGCCATTAGGACTTAGGAGTGAGCAAAATGGGTCGCTAATCCGTAGCTTCAGTCGATTGACAGGGCCACAGAAGCCTTGTTTCACAAATTGAATTCCTTTCTAACATTTTGGTACGTGAAGACGTGATATAGAAGTCTAAATCGTTTGTGCATAATGCAATTTGTTCCTAAACGTTTCAATTAGTTGAATCAAGTCTTAAACCTTTTTCAAAACGTGCAATCAAGTTCTCTCAATGAACTATATGAAATTGACTTCATGTCACTTAAAAAGTGTATTGCGAAACAACGCCCAAAAGATACACCAGTCAAAACACAAATAGCAAAGGATAAAGGCAAAATCGAAACCACACGAGACACAAGATATATGTAAAAACCCAAAATGGAAAAAATCACGGGAAGAGAGAGGGATTTTACTATCTTCAATAACGAGTATAAGAGTACAATTCCAAAACTCAAAAAGAGCCATAAGATCTAAAAATCTAGTAAAAAGATAAGAAGAACAAAGAAAGGAGATAATATGGAGGCTAGGATCAAAGATGTGTCGTTCAACACATCCATTTTATAGTCTCCCTCCAAAAAAACCTTAAACAAATGTGCATGGTCCAAAATGCCCTTATCAACATTTTGAAAGTCAAAACTCAACAAAGTAACATAATTTTAGGACTTAAATTGCCTTTTGCAAGAAAGGTTGAAAACTTAGTTAAACCAATTGAAAAATTTTACTCTCGAATTTATTTATTGGTAAGGATTTAGGATTTAATTGAACCAATTAAAATGTTTACAACGTAATTGCATTCCCTACGTAAGGTTTCGAACTTGTGGTGTAATTTTCCAGTATACGAAAGCTGATTTAGGATGCAATTTGGAAGTCCCGACGCAGTAGCACAACGGAAACAGTACAAGAAAGTTCGAAACTCTCTCCAAATATTAGGGTCCATCTTGGAACTCATCTCCAGAATTAGAGTAAGGCCATACTTGGTTGGTGGTTTGCTGTGCAAAGCTAGCTTGATCACCAGTCGTTGATCGGGTATTCCAAGAAATTCTTGGATTTAGCCTAGTCGAAACACCACATATAAACATGTTGCTGATCTAGTGAAGTAAGTTTAAAACAACCAGAAAAAAAATAATAATAAAGGAAATCAAAATTAGAGATTTGTAGCTTACAGTTTGTCTGCATCCCTTTCTTGGGCACTGACCTGCATGCCTGTTTCTCCTTGGATTATTTAGGCATCATGCGTTCACGAGTCAGCATCATTTGAGACGAGACGCTAAATTTAATGGGATTGAAAGGTACGTAAACATAGACAATGCCATCGTTGCCTACGTTGAGATGCTTCTTTTGACTCGCAAGGTATCGGATACAGATCTGATAAGATAGAATTGTGTTAAAAAAACTAAGAACTAAGAACTATGTGATGTAGAGATCACCAGAGACCTTGAACTTCAACGCACACAGAAAACCAAACTCTCACTTCCATCACGCGTCCTCGAATCCGGTCCAGACAGTAACGGAACCTTGACAGGCTCATAAATTGATCCTTCAGTTCTACATCTTCTGTTGCTGACATGGCTCAGCCTCCTCCTCCAGCAAAGACTGCTCAGGAATCGGTGTCGGACGGAGAAGCAGTACAAGAAGGATATGCTTATACAGATGGCAAGGTTGCAACTTCTGATGAAGCTATTGATGTTATGGAGGTTCCTGTCATTGACCTTGGCCTTCTTGCGTCTTCACCATCAGCTGCAGGGGAATTGTTTAAACTCCGTTCGGCTCTCGCTTCGTGGGGATGTTTCCAGGTCTTGCCTATTGATAAACTGTAACCTATCTTTCAAAATTGAATCTACCACTATTTGATCTTGCAATTTCTCCTAAAGTTATGCTACCACATAGAATTGAATGAGATGGGGGAAAAAGGGCCTATAATTCAAAAGATGTTACTGATCATGATCACTTGTAATCTATAGGGTTCTTCCCTTAATAATAGACTAAAATATCTGTGACATCAAACCTCGTAAAAGCTTCTAAGCTAATCAATTATAGTGGAGAGGAGCATTTTTGCAGTTGTACTGGGAACTAATGCTTATGCAAGTTTGGTCCTACTTGTGCAAAGTGAAGCCAGTGTAGGTTCACTTTTTGCAATTTCCAGATCTCATTTTGGGTTACAGGCAATAAATCATGTAATGAGCGGCTCTTTTCTAAGTAAAGTGCATGAGCTCATGGGGCAATTCTTTGCCCTTCCAATGGAGGAGAAGCAGAAATATGCTAGCCCTGCAGATGACATGGAAGGGTATGGAAATGACATGGTCCTATCAGAGCAACAGGTATTAGATTGGAACAAGCGGTTGCTGCTCATCATATCCCCCAAAGATCAGAGAAAACTGGATGTCTGGCCTCAAAAACTCGAAAGCTTCAGGTAATTAGACTAGACAATTGGTTTGACTTACCTAGTAACCAGACAATACTAGCACACCGGGGGAGTCAGTTTCTTTGAGTTATCAGACTGAGTTCTACTCTGTGCTGGAAGGAATTTCCCGAGTTTGTCACTGAAATTATCGTGTTCTGACTATGGTTTTAGTGACTTACCAGCTGACAGCAATGATCATTTAGATCTAGAAATTAAGGAGTTCACAATTACGTTCCCTTTGCTTATTGAATAAGAATTGAAGCAGAAGAAGCTTCAATGTCATATTTTACGCTTTACAATGTTCGTGTGCCAATTTTATGGTCACAGGTAGGACACTGATGAAAAAAGTAACTAAGAGAAGGCTAAGTTGATGTTACTACCACCTATAAGGCTATAACTGATTGCATTGTCAAACCAAAATAGTAAATGATAGTTCGCTGACTTCTTTGAAGCACTGCACAGGGAAACAGTACAGGATTACTCAGTAAAGTTACGAGCAATTGTAGGTGTCATACTCAAGGCCATTGCTTTGTCGTTGAATTTAGAGGAAAACTGCTTCCTAGACCTGGTTGGAGAGCGGGGAAAGACGTACGCAAGATTCAATTATTATCCTAGATGTCCCAGACCTGATCTAGTTTACGGTCTCAAACCGCATGCTGATGGATCAACAATGACCATTGTCCTGCCCGATGAAGAAGTGCAAGGCCTGCAGCTCCTCAAAGGTGATCTATGGATCAGTGTCTCCACCATTCCCGAGGTAGTTCTCATTAACATTGGAGATATAATGGAGGTCAGTTTAAAAGTAGTACATTTCCCAAACTTGTCAAGGGGTGTGTAGAAGTTAATTTAATTTATATAATAGTTACAAGATAAAATTGTTAAAGTTGGCTCAAAGGAAGATCGAAATTGCGATATAATGCAGTATGTGTGGTGCAGATAATGAGCAATGGGATTCTCAAGAGCCCAATGCACAGGGTGGTGACAAACGCCACGAGGGATAGAATCTCGGTTGCGGTATTTTGCTGTCCAGAGGAAGAGAAGGAGATTGGACCTGCTGAGGGGCTGATCGACGAGGATACACCAAGATTGTACAAGAAAATCTTCTACTCTGAGTATTACCAGTTAGGGAAGAGACCTATAGAGGCATTGAAAATCTAGCGTCAGGTTGTTGCACCACTCCCACCTTTGTAACCATTTTATCCCCAGTTGAGAGAGAATGATTTCGGTTTCTCAGTTTGCGCTGGTCATGCACTGAAACTACGGATCAGGTACATCATGTACAGCTAATGCCCCCTTTGTAACTATTTAAGCACACACAGGTGGGCGCTCTGGGTCGATGAGCACAGCAAAATCAATAACAAAGAAAAGTTTTCAAACCTCTGTATCAAAATGTAGAGACCATTTCATCCTCTGAACTGGACTGAGCCTTAATTAGCGTTTTGCCATACCAACGCTATATGAGCACTGAAAATTGGATATTCCAAGAAACTCCCAGATCCCTTTTTATAAAGAGGAGAAGGACACTTCCAGCTTTTTGTCTCTGTCCGCTTTGTTTGGTCAGAGCAATTTAACCCATTGCTCTGGCACTCGTATCCATGCATGTGTCCCTCTTTCCTTTGGACCTTTAGCTCCTATTTCAAGATCGGCATCTTTTGGAATGAAGCAATCAAATTCATAGCAGAGATAAAGAAAGAAGAATTAAAACATTAGCTGCTTCTCCGAGGTTTTAACGAAATCTTTGTTGACAATATAAATTTCAGACAACTGTTCGAATATAGCTGGTCCAAAATTGATCCCAGTGGGGAAAAATTTCACCAATATGACACATCGCACTATGATTTTATCGGTCCAACTAAAAGTATGTCATTCCACGACTACCCAACTCTTGTCTGAGATTCGACCCAAAAAAAAAAAAAAAAAAAAAAAAAAACTCTTGTCTGAGACAAAGAAAACTAGGACTGCTCTTTTATTTTTTTAATAATTAAGAGAAGTTGACTTGGATATGCACAAAGAAAGGAAACAAACCTCATCTGTTTCCTTCTTCCGCCCTTGAATCCAATCCACACTGTATCTGAATCCCAACAAGCTATCACAAGCAAATATTTAGTCTTGCATCCTCTGTTGTTGACATGGCTCAGTCTCCTCCTCCCCCTCTTCCTTCTTCACAATCTGTTCAGGAACTTATCTTGGATGGCGGAACAGTTCCAGAGAGATATGCCTATAAAGATGACAAAACTGCAAGCTTTGATGAATCTCTTCCTCTGACGGATGTTCCAGCTATCGATCTTGGCCTTCTCACAGCTTCATCATCATCATCAGCTGGAGAGGAATTGATTAAACTCCATTCAGCTCTCGCTTGCTGGGGATGCTTTCATGTCTGATCTTAGCATCAAACAACAGTTTCTTTTTATCTCCTAGCTTACAAAATTGCCACTTTATGCCCACTTAATTCCAGTTCAATAGATGCTATTCCGTATCTAGGTAAACAAATGTTAGAAGCAAAGCTATCTAGAATAGGAAAACGCCTGCTTTATGTGGAGATTCTTTGATCTGCTTAAGATCACATCTATGGCGTAAAAGCGGCTAAAATTTGCATTTCATATGCAAACTCAATAGTTCTTCACAGCAGAATCTGGAGTTACCAAAATCTCTGTTGATATTACTGTTTTTAATGAAGCAATCCATATTTTGACTTCCTTCGATTTTTCTGTCTCAGGCGATAAATCATGGGATCAGCTGCTCATTTCTAGATCAATTGCATGAACTAACTAAACAGTTTTTCGCACTTCCAAAAGAGGAGAAGGAGAAATGCACCAGAGCGCCTGATGGCATTGAAGGCTATGGAAATGACATGGTTTTTTCGGAGCGACAAGTAATCGACTGGAATGACCGCATCTACATCATCATATCCCCCGAAGATAAGCGCAAGCTTGAAGTTTGGCCCGAAAAACCTGAAACTTTCAGGTAATTAGACAATATAGCTGCTTCAAATTGAATTATGCAGATCAGATGGTACAGGTGGGAGAGTTAGTTTTGCTTGGTGAGAAGGATTTTATGTGCGCAGGAACAGAGTTCTTATCTGATATGCTAGGAATGGACTAGTTTGAGCAATGATAAGTAGAACTAAAAGGAGATAAGACAAGAAGACAAATTAGTTAAGTTTATGTTGTTATCTTTAGTTGATCTGCCGCAATCCATGCTACATTGACCTTGTTAAAGCATTGTAGGGAAGTAATACACGAGTACTCGGTAAAGTTACGGCCAGTTATAAACAATGTATTCAAGGCCATGGCATTATCACTGAATCTGGAGGAGAATTGCTTCCTGAACCAGTTTGGAGAACGAGGGGTGATGTTTGCAAGGTTCAATTATTATCCTAGATGTCCAAGGCCTGATCTTGTCCTTGGCCTCAAGCCACATGCCGATGGATCAGCAATCACTGTGGTTTTGCCGGACAGAGAAGTTGAAGGCCTCCAGTTCCAGCGTGATGGCCAGTGGTTCAGAGTCCCCACCATTCCAAACGCACTACTCATTAACGTAGGAGATCAAGTCGAGGTCAGTCCAGTACTTGCATTTTCTGAAATTCAAAAGAATGCTTCCAAGGGATATCTGTACATTTTACACAAATTCAACTTCTTGTGAAGAAAGGCCCCAACAGTTTGAGATTGCAGGGTTGAATTTGGTTTGTGTTGTAATGCAGATAATGAGCAATGGAATTTTCAAGAGCCCGATGCACAGAGCAGTGACAAATGCAGAGAGAGACAGAATTTCTCTGGCGGTGTTCTGCACTCCGGAGGAAGAGAACGAGATTGGACCTGCTGATGAGCTGATCAATGAGGAAATGCCAAGATTGTACAAGAAAATAAGGAATTATCCCGAGACTTACTTCGAGTATTACCAGTTAGGAAAGAGACCTATTGATGCTGTCAAAATCTAGCTTCAGGTTCTTATCCCACCCATTGTAAGCATAAACCAGAGTTTGTTTTTTTTTTTCCTGCGTTTACCTCATCCAGAGATGATGACTTTCAGTCCTTAATTTTTTTTAATCATTCTCTGAAACTAAACCAGATCGAATAAAAGTTCTTGTTCGTTGTTTTTTTTTTTTTTTTTTTTTTTTTTCATTTTTTGACAAGCATATCAACAATTTTTAAAGCACAGATTGGAGTTGAATTTAGAAGAGCTATGTCATTTGGCATTGTTCTCGATCGGTACACTAAACCAACTATTTTTCCCTGATGAAACACAATTAGAAGCCGATAACTTGTGAATCCTGGTGTATTTCGATTGGATTCGATCTGACCATTGGATGGGAGGGTCATATCGGCTCTTTCACCTGACACAAGTGAGTTGGAATTAGTTCGATGCCTCTTCAATGGGTGATTTCCCCTCGTTAGGATCTGTACGTGGTCTATTTCCTTGTTCGGCAGGAGCATGATAGGTTGTAATTTCGTGATCAAGTCAAGAGGTCAAATTATCAAACATTCGGATAAACTTATACAATAAGCACCATGATGGACAGAGAAATAGTACTTGCGGTACAGAAGCATCATGTATAAAGGTCATCCGAAATGATCTCCTGGGGCACCATATAACTCCAAGATAAGTGGGACCACTTATGTATTTTCTAAAGATGTGAACTTGATTGAAACTTCTTTCAAAGACAATTTGAGGGGCCCAATTCCCAAGTCCCCAGCACTCATTTGAGTCCACTATGGTTAGCTTGACCATGAAGTTTGTAATCATGCAAAATCAATTATAGATTAAACAAAACAAAAGGTGCAATCTTTTAATTAATCAGGTGAAACCAAGCTGTCATACACAAAGTTGGAACTGGAATGATAGACACCTTTTACAATTTACAGCTTTTCAGTATTCGCATAAGTTTTGCATATCTGCTAGATCAATATTAAATTTGACTAAGCATATGACATGATTATTGCATTGGCCTACTTTTGCCTAATGCATTGACCTACTTTTGCCTACAAACTTACGAATTAATAATGCAGAAAAGAACAAATTAATGTGGTGGGGAAGGCAATTGTCATTGCTACACGTGATTTAACACCTTTTTGATTCCTTATGATCATGAATTTCTGCTTCCTAACGTGTCGCGTTGTCCTCCAGGTTTAGGATGTAATTGGTCTACAAACTACCATTCCCATGACGGGCTCAGGACAACTAACTGTCAACTGACTCCCCGGATATTTCCTCCTCAATTTCCGTTGTGGAAAGAAAGACTGCATCATAGGACGGCGGAATGGACTCCTGTTGGATTGTTCTTCTCCATCCTGGCTTAGATTTGAATAAGCCAATAGACCTGTCCTGCATCTAGCATGCTTAATAAAGAGGAGCGAGATTTTTCTTCAGATAAAAATCACGACACAAAAAAAGAACTGAGCATAAAGCCTTGAATGCCGACTTCAAAACACCGGTCGAGTTACGTCTCTGTTGCCATGTTTCTTTGAAGCAATGTGAGCAAAACCTAATGAAATTGTTACCTTAGAAGCCAATGAAACTCCCCTTTATCTTCAAAGGTATCTCATAACAGACTTCATTACAGGAAGAAACTTTAAGCCATGTTCACTCTGCAAAAATGTAGTATTGAAATTGTAGCACAAAAGGTGAATGGAACTTCGGCAATCCACATAGTAGAGAGATTTCATTATAAGCAAAGCAAAAAGGATCACAACAAGAGTTTCGACATCATCTTTCCACAATCCTATCCTAATCAATGACTCTTTCTGAAAGACCTCAGTAAACCACCAATAACTGGCAAGCTGATCTAGAGCTTTTAGAGCAGATTCTCTGTTCTACTCACTTTATGTCATGAATGGCCTCCCAGGCAAAAAGAATGGAAACTACACATCTATTACATCTGTACAGGGGGGATTCTAGAAGCGTAAACTTAAATTGCTTGGAAACGGATGCTGTACTTATATTAGGCTGGAAAATGACGATGTTAGTTCGTAAGGAATGCTGGCTAGCGGCCCACATTGGCTTGCGAGCTCATGTATGTCCTTGACAATGTCAAAGACGGCCTCAGGCTGTGCCAGTTTCAGCGCATTTTCTGACATTTTCTTGAGTTCTTCCGTTTTGGTGGTGAACCATTCAGCCACGATTCTGGCCGTTTCTTTGGGACTCCGGGTGAAGACACCGGCTCCATTATCCACTACATAGGGAACATTGCCCTTTTCCTGCAGTTGAAATGACAAATAAGCATCAATTTTTGCAATTTCTATCTACTAAAGTGAATACACAATCAGTCTCGAACCTGTCCAGGAATGTAGTCATTGAGGATAATTGGAAGGCCTCTGATCAATGCTTCTGAGATTGTACCAGGTCCTGCCTGAAAAAGGAATTATAATTATAGAGCCAGCAATTTACTTAAAAAGTTCATGTTATAAATTGAACACGAACAGAACAGGAGGACACATCGACCTACTTTTGTTATTATGCAGTCGCAAGCTCCCATCCATTTCTCCATCTGGGTCTCAAATCCTCTTACCTAAATATTAATGTTAGATCAGTTTTTTGCTCCACAATGTTTGTACAACAGCAATTCTCTTATTAACTCAAAAGCATTGGATCAAGAAGCACAAGTAAGTACCTTAACGGGGATCATCCACTCTTCAGATTCTAATGTCGATGCGAGTGCTTTGTTACGGCCACATACTATGATCAATTGCCCTATTGGCTTCCCAAGTTCTTGATCGAACAATGACTCTCCTAAAGCCTTTGCAGTTTTCTTAACCGGACCCATACCTTCACCCCCTCCCATTAATAGGACTGCAGGCAAATTTGGATCCATTCCAAATTCCTTTCTAAGATCATCCTACAGGTCGAAAAAAAGAACTGAGTGAGGAAAAAAAACAATTGGGTTAGAAAGGAAAGCATGCGCTTCATCATCAATAAGAGTCAACCTTTGAAAGAACTGCACGTGCAAAGGATGGCCGAATTGGGAGGCCAAAAACGCGTATTTGGGACTCCGTAAGGCCATCTAGCAAAGCCCTTTTGGCTACCTCTTGTGAAGGACAGTAGCATCTATTTACTCCAGGATGAAACCTGAAATATGTTTTTAGAAATAAAAAATTACACAACAGATGATTAAGCAGAAGCCAATAGATGAGCAAGGCATCTTTCAAGGCAATTATATGGACAAACCATGTAGGATGGCATGTGTTTAGATCCGTGATTACAGTCACAAAAACGACTTTCTTCTGAAGGTTTTGCCACTTGAGAACCCAGAGAGGAATATGCTGCATCAGAGGATGAACGCTAATAATGATGTCTGGCTTGTACTCCATTAGACCAGCCTCCACCTCCCTTCAATCAAAAATTTGAATGCATCACAAAACAGGAAAGCAACATTAGTAATGTGGAAATGTTCTAGACCTATTACATATCTATTACGACTGAGTTTCCAGCATAAAAAACGAGTCATTTCAGGTGACATAAACAGCCTTGTTTTTTTCAATTTTTCTCTGAAAAAGTTCACAAGCATTTAGTGAGTGGTTAATATAGAAATAATTGCTCATCGTGAAAGTTGAGAAAGAATCAGGACAGCTTTGTGATTGATGAAGGTTGGTAAAAGAAACTATGCATTGCTGACCCAACTAGAGTATCTCAGCATATAAAAATCTACCTGCAGATTTTTATGAACCTCCCTAACACTGGTAGATCTACCCTCTGTTTTTGCAAGATAGTAGCAGAACAGAAGGTAAAAACAAGGAAGATCCCAAAAAAAAAAAAAAAAAAAAAACCCATAAATTTAACATACTTGGCGTAGTAAGCTGCAATTGCAGCGAGGTACATGGAGTGAATCCACCGCGGAGACGTGCTGTGAAACGCAACATTCCACAGCTGTACATGCTTCACCAAGAACTTGTATGATTTCTCCATGTTGTTCAAAGGCCAGCCTGTATATTCTTTCCACACATCCTTCACAAATATCTGAAATCATTAAAAAAAGAAAGAACCCGTCACGAAAATTGATCCGAGAAAGCTAACATCTTTTGAAAGACTTCAACAACTTTTGATGAGAACACAAATATGAAAACGGATCGAAATTCACTTAGGCGACAAAACCAAAATGATCAACCAAAAACCTAAGCATATTTCAAGATTAATTAACCCAGCAAGGCATCAAAATTTCAAGATTGAACCTATTTCAACACTCCAAATGCATATTTCAAGATCCAACGCCAACAAAACCAAAACGATCAACCCAGGAAGATGTAAAACAAAGAAAACAGATTCAAATCAAACTCACAAAACATACCCTGTACTCATCCCCGAACTGTAACTTGAAGGCGTCGCGAATCGCCTCCGCCGACGCCCGGTGGCCGCCGCCGGTGTCGCTCATCAGAATCAACACGTTCTTCGTCCTCTCGGCGCCAATCTGCACGAGCTCCATGCAATCCTCGTCCTCCTCGAAGTCGTCGCCCTCGAACTCGGGCGACGACCTCTTGCGCCGAGAGTTGCCGACGCCCTTGTCGCCGCTCTTGAAGAACTCCCGCGCCTTCCGCTGGAACGCCTTCTCCTTGGCCGTCCCCTTCCTCGGAGACGACGCCACGGACATCACCATGGCAACCGAACAACCGACCCCAAAGCTCGAAACTTTAGCCGATCCCTGAGCAAATTCGAGCAATTCGAAGGTACCCACCAACCGGCACTGGCTTCCGAGGAGGTTTGACGGAGAATTGAGGTTGGGAAACGAGGTGGGACGTAATAAAGATTCGGTCTTGGGTCTTCGGATTGCCCGAAAGTTTATGTTTTTAATGTTTTCTTTTTTTTTACGGTGGAGTGGAGTTTTTAGGCGTCCGATGGGCATTGGTTTCGGAATGTCCGGAGGGGAAGATTCGGATCTTTCCGATCGGTAAAATAGTGAATTTTGAGAGTTAGGTTTTGTATGTAAACTGGGAAGAAAGGTTGTCCTTGAGTAGTTGAGTGGCCTACCGTTTTTTTTTTTTTTTTTTGCTGTTGAGTCCTCCGACTTTTGGGTATTTGCCTCTCGTGCTGTCGTAACTGTTAATACGGTTGTTCGTTGGAGTGTGGCCGATTTTTGCTGGTGCCGCCACCCTCTTTTGTCCTTCCTCGTGTTGGTGTTGGGTGTGCGCCTTGTGACTTGTGAGTGTGACATCCTCCTCTTTCTTTTCCTCCATTTGGTTTTTGTCTTCTTTCAGGTCATTTCGATTGGTCAAGACCGATTCAAACGTGCCAAAAATTGGGTCAATATTCATAATATCTTTAATCTGAAACGACTTTTAAATCCATGAACAGAGCATTATTTCTTTTTTCTTCATACAATAAAGCATTATCTGATGTTCATAGATTGAGGCATGTATAAGTGAAGTTTAATCAAATAGAATATTCAATCTATTCATATCATTGAAAAATTTCATCTTATTGTATTTCATTTTATCTAGCAAGTCCATTTTGTTCTTTCTTTTCATGCAGAATCGACGATTAGTCCTAAAGATTCGATTGGCCTCCATGATTATTTAAAAGTTCCATCTTGTTCTCTTTTTTACTTAGTCTTTTCATCTTCTTTTTTTTAGCCTTTATTTTCTCTAGGGAAAAGAAGTAGAATAATATTAACGTTGAAATTTATGAGGTTAAAAAGAGTAGACCTAATCCCCTCAAGGTAAAGGTGATATATAACTTCTTCGCTTATATTAATTAAGGAGCTTAGAACTCTCATATAATTTTAGGTAACAAGTGACTTTTAATGGAAGATAATTTTATAACCACGTTTTTACTTGCCCTAAACATTTTTACATAATGCATTATTAAACTCCCATATAATTAATTTCCAATAAGAAAAGGAAAATTAATTTTGCCCTTGACTCTTTGCAACCCTATTTTATTTTGTTCTTTTGCTCTCTCACGCAATTATTTATTGCATACCTGTTGTCCTTATTACTTTGTTTTCCTTGTACACATGAATCTAATGAATTTTTATGTAATGTCTACATCAAATTTTATTTATATATATAGTGTCTACATCAATTTGCAACAAAACAACAATTACCAAATTTCTCCTAATTGCTCAGTGGGGTAGGCGTCTCATCCCACCTTTTTGACCTCTTTTGATTGCAAATGCACCGTGGTACAATCATGAATTTCCACTTATGCAACAGTATTTTTTATTACTACCCTTTAATTTAATTCGATGGGTACCCCATCTTGCGCAATAATTGCACGAAAAAGGGGGTAAAAAGGGATTTGGAATCGTGTCTATGAAAGTGGGAAACGTTGCGTGAAAGCATGAACCTCAAATGGAAAGATGATTCCTTAAATGATGCCTTGGAAAGTCTATTAACTCGTCACGCCACTATTACATCTCTTGCTTATTTAACACGCAGTAAAAAGATTATCCATTCCCCAAGTTCCAACCCGTCAAGGCAGTAGATAAATAGCTGTTGACCGATAGTCGTCTTGATTTTTTTTTATTCGTTTCCGAAACTGTCATATGCTACGTGGAGTACCCGCATCACTTTGATAAATGGATTCAAGCAAAGCCAGTAAAGACAAAAAAAGCAAAAAAAAAAAAAAAAAAAAAAACATAAGAAAAGATATAACCATTTTTCTTCAATTTGGTCATAGCAATTTCAAATTCATCTAACCATGAAAAAACATACAGACTTTTATAACTTAAGAACAATTGACTGAACATGTATTGTACCTTTCATGGATTAATGTCGTGACAAGTTTTCTTGTCTGAATTAAATCATGCTTATTAAAGTGTGATTGGTTTGATCGTGTTGAGACAATAAAATCGACAGATCTTTATATATGATTTTAAATTATTGAGAAAGATGCTCGCGAATATTCCACCTTTGGATAAAGAACTTTCGTGGGTTATTTTCCACATAAGAGAAAATGACCTTGATATGGACGGAAATATTAATTTTGCTGGCACAGAGAGAGAGAGAGAGAGAGATTGGCAGAGGGCCTGGGCAGGAGACCAAAAATTATTTTGTGGGTCATGTGCATAAATACTAGGAAAATTAGGGCACCAGAGGAAATTGTTTTCTGGCCCCTAAATTTTGCCCTTTTGTTCAAATGGGGGGCCCGTGTTATTATTCTTTTTGGGGGGCCCCTGTAAAGCCAGCTTTACAGACTAAAGAGGAGCTGATTGGGCAAGTTGAGCTGGCTAACAGCGCAAAGTCAGCCTGTCTCTGTGTGGAAGCCACATAATTGCACGAGTTTGCAATTATAACTATTAGGTAGTTACCAAACATTATGATATAAAAGAAAATGCCAAACTTATATGCGTATTTTCGCTCTATATCGTTTGCATATCACATATCATACTCGAACAAAGTTCCACATTAAAACGACTAAGTTACTCTAGCTTTACAAATTTTCGACCTTCTGAACACTTGCAAAACCCTAGCTTGAATCACCCCGAGCCTTCATCACCAGTCCCCACCTAACCACCAAGCCCATTGCCAACTGTCGACCTTTTGACTCCGACCACTATTTGTGTCGTCGAAGCAATCTCCACCTCCGACACCCTTGACCATCTCTCTCTTTCTCTCTCTTTACCTTGTTCATGCTCCCCTCTCTTTGAATTATCTTCTTCTTCATCTATTCTCTCAATAAGGCCGTGGATGACCTTTCAAAGCTGTCGTGGCCTCAGCCACGGCTCGCGGCCTCAGCCTGTTGCCATCCATGGCTTAGGGGAAGGATTTTCCTTAACTCTTGTGCAAAATAGACTTCGTGATGACGTCAATCGTGAAACACCACCTTTTTGTTGACGTCTAGTTTCAATTGAAAAGCAATATCATTTTAGGAGTCTAATTCGACTAGAAAGTGTGTGTGTAAAATCTAACAAGGGACGTGAATTCGCACATGCAATCTAGGTTTTCTTGTCGTTAGGCAATGGAAACATGCGCGTCATCGGTGAGGCTTACGTGCATCATATCTGTCCCGACGTACGTTCCATCCAATCTCAGCGGTCAACGGAGCGAGGTCTTCGAAAGAAGAGGAAACCTGGTCGGTGGGGCCCTGCTTCTTCGCTACATCGGACGGCCCAAAGACAACAATTTAACAGCGAGATTATTTTTTTCACCTTTTTACTCCCTCGCCAGTGTGAGGTAACAGTAGAATTAACCGTACATATTTTCTCGTGCGCCCTTTCTTAAATATGGCCTTCGAATATATGTATACATACATATAACTTTATAACCAGCGCAATAAATCATTGAAATTGCATAAAATTTTCTCATCAAAATCTCGATATTTGGTCCTCGTAAATCAAACTATATTTGTCCAAGAGTACAAAAAAAGAAAAGAAAAGTTGGAGCCATCTTTGATGTTTATTTTTATGTATATGTATACGTATGGTCACCGGTTTCTATGTAAGATATATTTTAATTACAGGAGGACGGACACTAAGTGCCTTTCTCATTGTCGGGAGTAACTCTATTTATTACGTGACAGAAAAAAGTGTGTAATTTATAGTAGGAATAGCTTTTTGTACATATTGAATGAAAAAACATATTTTCCGGTATCTCTTAATGTCTTAAAAATCTCTATTTGGAATGACTTCTGTCTTATCTTTTTACCCTTTACAAAATTTTCAAAATTTTTTATTAGATTTTTTAGCCAGAAAGATTTGAAATCATTCAACAAATTAGAGCATAAATTCGTAGAAATGTACATAATTTCTTTCAAACTTCATTTCATTTTGGAGAGAAACATGTAAGTATAAGTTATAATCAACTAATAAATATTAAAAAAAAAATGCTCTAAACTCTTTATGGCAAAACTGATTTGTCATGTAAAAAGATGAATCTGAATCAGTGAGGGCTTATATGTTTGGACTATCCAAAAGTAAAATTTTGACAATAGAAAAACTGAGGAAAGTTTAAGCTTGTGGCTTGCCTCCATAATGCCCCGATTCTCGTTTGCCAAAGCTTAGGACGACAAAATCTGAAGCATGGGCGAAGAAGGGCCCGATCTTCGAGCTTGGAGGAGGAAGAGGAGGCCTCGTAGTTAATATGAGACCATGAGTAGAGAATTGAAGACAAGGCTTTGCAATGAAGATGAAGACATGACTGGCGAGACAAATCAGTTCGAATCCACATCCTTGTGACACCTTGAGGAGATCTTGAAGACCTTGACATAACCAATGGAGGATATTCCATTGTTGACAACCACGAGAAACTTTATATAATGTTGGTCACTCATTTTATTCTTTAGTGACCTCGAATCTATTTTTTCGAGACTCTTGCTAACTCTTTTGCAGATAATCATTCAATGGGTAAGATTAGGGTTTGCTTCTATGCCCTAATTTAGCCCCAATTTGTCAATCTGGGAGGGAAAAGGGCAAATGAGCTCAAGCTACAATCACCAAATTGGGGTTAATATTTGAGACTATTAATTCTGATTGGGCATGCTAGTGGGTCATGTAAGTAAGAGAAATTAATAAAAAATTGTCACGTCGAATTTCCGTTGATTCGTATCAGAATTGACATTCAAGTGTTTGTTTTTTTTTTAAAAATGATATTTAAGTGATTTGAGATAAATTTTGACATTAGACTGAGGTTGTGCGAAATTGTTGGCACTTTTAATGTTCTTATATGCTAGTGTAAGTGTGCATAAATCCTCGAGAGACATAATTTCGTACGTAGGAAATGCAATCGAAGCGGTACATTTTCTTGTGGCTGGGTAAAAGAATCTGGAGCATCATCGGTTTTCCCGACGTGCGCTGCGTTCCATGCAATCTGGGTGGTCAACGAATCAAGGTCCGTGAAAGAGAAATGACCCAATCACACGTGGTACAACCAATGAGAGCTCAGTTGGTGGGGCCACGCCTCCGCACTACATCGGATGGCGCAAACACAACTTCAGGTACGAATGATAAATATTTCCATGCCGGTCCTTCTATTTTTTGAATGAACTTTTCAATAAAAATACGTATTTCATAATGATATAAAATTTATATTTTGAAAATAAAAACCTTTATGATAAAATTCTAAGATATGTTGTATAGAAAAAATCTCTATTTGTAATAGTAAATTTTAAGATCATAATAATATTTATTTGGAATGATTTCTCTTGCTAATATTTTAGCTTTTATAAGTTCTTTGAAACTTATGTTTAGACATTTTAGTTCGAAAGATTTGAAATCTATCAAAAATATCATAACATGATATCATAGAAACACATATAATTTCTTTCGAAACTTTATTTAATTTCAGAGTGAAAGATACAAGTGGAACTCAAAAATAACAAATTAGTGTTAAAAGAAAACACGCCCAAAACTCTTAATGCCAACGGTAATGTGTCATATAAATAGATGAATACGGACTACTCAGGGCTCTTTTGTTGGACTATTCAAAAAGCAAAACTTTCAAATATTATACATGAATTTCCGTGTTGAAATTTATATATTATTGTAAACTAGCCCAATAATTAACTCTTTCCCTTCAGGAGCCTGCCACAATCATTAATGGCACTCTTTACAAATCTCCTTTTCCACAGGATGACAGAAATAAACAAATAACAAAACTCTTTTCCTTTTTCATCCGAGCCAACAAAACCCTTTTTCCCTTTGGAAAAAGAAAAAGAAAAAGAGAACCCAAAAAAAAAAAAAAGGAAGAAATGAAAAATTGGCAAAAAGACAGCAGCAACCCCAAAGCCCCAAACCACAGTAGTGAAGTACTAAATTAAAAAACGACTCTACCCTTCGGACAGACACTCTCGATTCCACCGGCGAGAGCACATCAAATTCTCGATGGTCTCTCGCGATCCCAGCCGTTGATCCCCCGACCCCCGCCCTGATCGATGATCCTTATGATCCCCTTCAAATCTAGGGTTTCCGCCACCCCCCTCCCTCCCTCTCCGCGACCTCCCCCTTACCATGTCCTCTCCGATCAACCACCGCCGCCTCCCCGCCGCCGCCGCCCATCGCCCGATCAACGGCCAGATCCCCTCCCCGCCGTGCCCCCACCTCGCCGACTTCCGCGCCCGTAACGGATCCAAGCCCTTCCGCGCCCTCCAGGCCTGCCTCCGCGTCAAGCCCCCGGCGGCCGCGCCGCCATCCGCCGCGAGCCCTCCGAGGTCCCCCGCTGCGGCGCCTGCGGCGACGCCGCCCGCCCCCGCCTCTTCGCCTGCATGGCCTGCGCCGCCGTGTCCTGCCACGCGCCGCCCGGGCCCTCCCACGCGGCCGCGCACGCCGAGGCCATGCCCCCGGCCACGAGATCGCCGTCGACGTCGACCGCGCCGAGCTATTCTGCTGCGTGTGCCGCGATCAGGTCTACGATCGCGACTTCGACGCCGCCGTGGTCCTGGCCCAGACCGCGGCCTCCACTCTGCCGGCCTCCGCCAGCTCCTCCGGCGGCTCCCGGGCGGTGGTGGCCCCGGAGAACCTGCGCAAGCGGCGGAGGGTTGATTACCGGCCCTGGTCGCCGGACCCGCGCGAGCGCGCCCTAATGGGGAGCTGTTCGAGCCCCCTCGAGTCCGTCCCGACCTCGGAATTGCCGCGGGGCTTGCGGGGGCTCAATAACTTGGGGAACACCTGCTTTATGAATTCGGTGTTGCAGGCATTGTTGCACACTCCTCCTTTGAGGAACTACTTCTTGAGTGACAGGCACAATAGGTACTTTTGTCAGAAGAAGAATGGGGTTAGTGGAAATGTGAGTAAAAGAAATGTAGATGGTGCTCTTGATGGAGGCCATGGGAGCAAGAATGGCAGCTTCTGTTTGGCCTGTGACATGGACGCCATGTTCTCGGCGGTGTTTTCAGGGGAGCGGATGCCTTATAGTCCAGCGAAGTTCCTGTACAGGTATGTGGATGTGGAGGAAATTGCTCTTCTATGAATTTTTTTGGATAAATGTGGATGCTTGATGGTTTTTTGTTGGTTTTTAGAAGCACATGGAGGTTGGAAATTGTCCAAGAGGCTCTGTAAATTTGCTGTTGTGACCTAGTGGCTGTGAAGATATGGAAGTTGTTTGATCAGTGCATGTTCTGCTGTATTTGTTAGTATGATGGACATTACCTAATTTGCAATTGCGCTTTGACCTCCTTTGTATCATAGCTTAGCTGTTCCATCTTTTTTTATTTTTAGCAAATGGAAATTGGAAAATGTCAGAGAGTGCCCTTTGCACTTGTTATGGTTTGAAGAGTAAAAAATCACAACCATCTTGGTTGAGATGTGTTGAACAGCTGAGATCAATTGCATTTCAATCCAAAGATAAAACATTGCTGAGGCACTGTGCCCTGTCGGGACTGTGGCTTTGCCCCTTATCAGATGTGCTCTCAAAATTTCAAATTTACCATTGGATGTGTTGCCTTAGTTAAAATGTGTATTTCTCTCATTATTTTAAGTGCCTTGGAAAGCATTATTTCTGATTTTGCTAAAATCAACGAGTGCCCTTGGGACATTCGTTAACAAGGCCTTTGGAAATTATCTTCTTTCATTAAGTACTTTTGTCTACTGGCTTTTCTGAAAATGGCTGCGGACATAATGGATAGGCATCTTTTCCTTATTCTAATGATGCATGCTTTTGTCAAGTTCCTTGTTGACCATCAATGTTGGACTGAGACATTCTTAACTGTTCTATCTAATTGACTTAGAGGGAAATGTGCTTTATACCTTTTTATATTGATTTGGTTATCCCACAGTTGGTGGCAACATGCAGCTAACTTGGCAAGTTATGAGCAGCAGGACGCTCATGAGTTTTTCATTTCCATGCTTGATGGGATCCATGAGAAAGTGGATAAGGATCGACACCAGCCGCAGAGCCAAGGTAAATTTTACTGGCATCGCATTAAAGCTGTTTCATCCAGTCTCCATTTTGTACAGGCAGTATCTGGAATCTGCTGGTGCTGAGGACAGATATCAAGTGTTATTAACATTTTCTCTTGGGTCAGTGATTCAAGCGGGCTTGTTTTTTTGTATAATCATGTAAATGAACTTTTGAACTGATGTAGGATCATGCTTGTGGGTTATTACCTTTCTGGCATTTCCCAGCCCTAATACCTCTGAGTCCCTTGGGAAGTTTCATTTTGTTCTGGTGTCATTCTTTCTTGGTGGCATATCAGTCAGGAGATTCAACTCTGTCAACTAATATCCATGGGTCTTTATATTTGGCATGCATTAGCCTCTAGTGTCAACTTTTCTTTCAAGTTATTCCATGGCGAAACTTATTATTGTTCCATCACATGGTAATTTATCCATCTATAATATCTGCAGACAACTGCTTTCCTGGGCAAGTGCGCTCTTTTGTGTCATGTCTGATGTTTTGGTGTTTGTACTATAAAATATGTTCTGTGGTGACTTGTGATGCTGTTGAGGAACTTTTATTTTTATGAATTGTGGATTCTCAGATATCTTTAGAAGTGCGCTAATGAATTATTACAGGGAGTGGAGATTGCTGTATTGCTCACAGAGTATTCTCTGGTATCTTACGCTCCGATGTCATGTGTATGGCTTGTGGTTTCACATCTACAACATATGACCCTTGCTTGGACATTTCTTTGGATCTGGAACAAAGCCAACGTGGTTCTGTGAAGGCGACATCAGCTAAGTCACATCACTCCTGCAATGGCGAGGCAGAGTGCATGAATTCAAGCCAGAACTCTGGGATACCGACCTTGATGGGCTGCTTGGACCGATTCACAAGACCAGAGAGGCTCGGTTCGGACCAGAAGTTATTCTGCCAACAGTGTCAGGTGAGTCAGGAGTCTCTCAAGCAGATGTCCATAAGGAAACTTCCATTGGTTTCTTGCTTTCACATCAAAAGATTTGAACATTCTTCCATACGGAAGATGTCGAGGAAGATCGACCGATATCTGCATTTTCCATTTTCACTGGACATGGCCCCTTACCTCTCTTCTTCCATTTTGAGGAGAAGATTTGGGAACAGGATTTTCCCTTTTGATGGGGATGAACCTGATGCATCAAACGAGTTCTCCTCAGAATTTGAGCTGTTCGCTGTTGTTACTCACGCTGGTAAATTGGACGCGGGACATTATGTGACTTATCTGCGTCTGAGCAATCAGTGGTACAAGTGTGACGATGCTTGGATTACCCAAGTGAATGAGAACATTGTGAGAGCTGCACAAGGGTACATGATGTTCTATGTCCAGAAAATGCTTTATTATAGAGCAAGTGATAAAATGGTTGCTTCATGATAGCCTTCGGAAATTGAAATACCAGTTGCTGGTGCTGTATTATGCGTGTCTTGAGCTAAATCGCCAGGACTCGAGGTCAATATGCAGAATAAAGCGAAGAACAGTGCTGCAGTTGCTACTTTGTCTGTGAACTAAATTTTAATGAGTTGCTGCAGCTAATTGCGGAATGCCAAACAACTCTCTTCCATCGGGGCAAACATCCGTCGGAAAATAATCTGTAATTCTACTTTGGAGCTGTGCTGAGCCTAATTTTATTTGGGGTGCCTCAGCGGACGAGGGAATCGCTTAGTGGAGCCCTCAGAGTTATTTATGAGTTAATTATTTCAACTTTTCCCCCCTAATTTTTCCTGCTTGTCCAAGTATTGATGGTGGGTTGATTCTTTTTTTTTGTGACATGGATCCTCGCGAAGGTTGATGCTTGGAGCTGCGGGTTCTTTCCGGTATGCTCATTCCTTGCATTCCATATTGTACTTTTATTGGGATTTTTTTAAGCTTCGGAGCTTTTTTGGGGAGGTGCTTCATATCAATTTCTTGAAAAGGAAATGTGAGGAATGTTATGCCGGAGATTTTGTATGTCGTACTTGTTTTGAGCAAAGAGAAATCATAGTATGACTATCTACACCTTTACATTCTTGATAGTGTTCACTTGCCATCATGATTTGGTCTGAATATCAAAGTCCATAAATGCGAACCTGACTCTGGCGAAAAGAAATAGTTGTGACCTTTCAATTCAAATGCTACAAACTGAATGAAAAGCAATATGATGTATTTAACTTTATGAGCTGCATGCCGGATCGAAGAACAAAAACTTGCTGGCTGTTTTTTCATTTCTTTGAGATGTCGTTGGATCTACAGGGCAGACTTTCCGCTCTCTGGCTTTAGGCACTAACAATCCCTCTAGCTGTCAGAGCATTTGCCCAGATGATCCGGAATAAAAGTGCTGGATAACCAAAGTTAAGACCAAACCACCCAATGCCACTGAAGAAGCTAGTTTTTGTATGAATCGAGCCAAGTGAAACCTCACAGAATGAACTGAACACGCATTGAGATATAGGAGAAAATATTGGGTACACAGCGAGGTCATGTCATTTTCACAATAGTCCATTTACTGTGTGACATGTATCCATAAAAGGTGTACTTGTTAGATTTTTCTCTCCTTCGTTACCATTTCTTCTTTCACTGTTTTCTCTTCTTCTTCACTGATTCTTTTATTTTCCTACCTTTTCCTTTGGCCTGTGGCTGGTCGTAGGGTTGCCCTCACCGAATTCGGCGAGAGGTCAGCTCTCGCTGCCAAGGCAAGGGTTGCTCTTGCCGGATCTGGCGAGGGTTGAGCCCTTGCCAGATCTGGAAGCTATGGAGGGAGCAAGTCGCCTTCCATTGCCACCTCACCATTGTCAAGCTCGGCCAGCGAACTTGAGCTTTAGATTTTGGATCTAAGCTTTGCAGTAGGTTTGAGCTTGGGATGCAAGCGATGGGATCTTGGGAGTGAGAGCATTTTGAAGAAAAAGGTTGGGCTTTCCCTTTTTTCTCGAAGAGAGAGGAGAGAGTGTGCAAGGGTTTTTGATAGATGGGCTCAAATGTGACCATGTCGTCCGTTTGGTGGATTTGTGTAGAAATGACACAACATCACTTGGTCACCTAATATTTTTTCGAGAAATAGATTGACGTAAACAGAAATGGAAAAAAGAATGTGAGATATAGTTACAACCAATGTAACAACTACGAAGGAGTGTGCATGGTGGGAAAGGTGATAGCTTAAACTAAACTATAAGTCGAAGAAGAAAAGATACTTTGAACTGAACTAGTGGTTAATAGTTAAAGATCATACTTCTAGAATTCATCATTCATCTAGGAGTTCGCAGTCCATCCTCCGGAAGTTCAATTTTTTCCTTGAAATGTCATATCCCACATTATAGAACTGCTGAGCATTCATTCCAATCACGATACATCGGTGATGTTTGAGAGAACAAGCTCTCTGCCTCTAACCCCAGCTCTGCACCATCGCTAAAATGAAAAATAACGACGGGAAGTCCCTCAATGTCCTTGTTAACATCAACTTCAAAGCACAGTGCATTGAGATCTTTGTAGGGCTTGAACCAACTTTTCAGTTCCGTCTTCTCTCTTACTGCATTGGCAAGCTCCTCATACGCTCGTTGGATTAAAACACCACTCTCGCCTCCCGAGTCAATCATGACGCTACCTTTCCTGAAGCTGTTTGCTTGAATGCAGCTCTAGGAATATTAAGCATAAATCCTAGACTTATCCCTTCCAAAGTGAAAGTGAAATCCTTTGTATACATCTAGGAGTGTCGAGTCACCTTCAAGAATGGCCCCTTCCCCTAAAATTAAGCGGTTGTATCCATAAGAAGGATCTTTAACTTTTCCAACACAATAGGAGAATTTAGCTCCTTGTTGTGTAGCTAGAAACAATTATAATTAAAGAGACTATTTGGGTATCACAAAGGAATGAATACTTAGAGTTGCATTTCTATTGAGAAATGCAGGGGAGGGCAGAGATTAGCAGAGCACGTCACATTGAGCTAACCTCTTTAGGATCTGAACGTTGTCATTGGAGGAATTGAGAGTTTCTAGGAATGACTTAAACTCAGAGAATGAAGCTTTGTAATGCATCTTTTTTTTTCAAAATCGATGAAAAAGAAAGAGCTTACCACCTATTAAAAAAATATATATATATATCCATCCATCCAAGTGATTGTGTACAAATCTAAGATGTTCTATTATTTCTATTGTGATAGCATAGCCAAATAGTAAGATATGTGAAATTTCTAACATAGCACGGAAGCAGAGTATTTATACTATTGGAATTAGCTAAAAAATACACACTACCTGTCAAAATATTATGCTCAGGATGTCAAAATTCATTTCAAGAAAAGAGTCCGAGAGAGAGAGAGAGAGAGAGAGAGTCGCGAGGGCGAGGGTGAGGGAGGGAGAGGGAGAGGGAGAGGGAGAGAGAGAGAGAGGGAGAGAGAGCGAGAGAGGGAGACGGAGGGAGGGAGGGAGGGAGGGAGGGAGACTAAGTTCTTTGTTTTTGACAAACATATGACTCAAAAAGATCATAATAATTTATTAAGAAGCTAGAAGTCAAGATGATCAACCTATAATACCTCAAAAGTAGTCGGAATAAAAAATCAAAACCTTACCAATGATGAACTTCTCCATTTATATTTATCATTTCTAATAGTGAATTTGCAGAACAGACTATAGTTAATTAAGCTCAAAGTGACGAAGACATGGAAAGGAGAATCACTAAGTCCGGAGTACATCGGGTGCTGGGAATGAAAGGGCAAATCAGGTACGGACACAAGTAATAGTTAAGTAGGATTCTCTACTATGCTTTTTCTGGTCTCTATTTTGGCCAAAGAAAATGTCATTTCATGCCCCGCACCATGCGGGTTTGGTACTATTCCGATTCAGGTAACCAATGTGAGTGTGCAACTTTGAGCTATGTGCATTGCAAAAATTATCTCTGTCTTCAAATTTTTAGTTAAAAAAAAGAAGCCGTTTATGGTTTCATAGGAAAATTGTCTTAAGGTGAGCTTGGAGTGAAATTCATTTCGAAAGTAGATATCATTTATCATCTATTGTCGCTGGGCACGGTAGTATGGCAATGGTAACACGAAAAATTATAATGAGCAACTTGGGACATATTGATTTGAAAGTGCGGTATAAATATTAATAGACAAATAAAATATATGTCACCCACCTATCATATATATTCTTTATGATTGGTAGAAGCTTACAAATACTATTATGATTGTTTTTCTCACATGACATGCAAAAACACTTGGAGCAAGGTGGACTCTTTTTTGTTTCTTTCCCGCGCTGATGAGTCAACTCTTTCTTTTTCTCCTCAATTTGGAGCTCACAAACTTTGAAAGAGCCTGAGCTTTCATGCATGACTTCAATAGCTCCTCATCTTCATGTTCTTGCGAAAGCATCTATCTATTATACACCTACCACATAGCTCCCTCCCATTATTACCCTTGCTATTTCCTACACGTCAGCCTCAACGAGTAGACGTTGATTTATGATAATTATTTTCGTTGAAGACAAGAATTACGGTAACTTGTGTTGCTAGCATCCTTTCAAAAATTGCAAATTGGCACAAGAAAATTTATAAATGAGTGGAACATGAGGTCCCATATTTAAATGTTTTTCAACAAAACATCGCAAAGACCAATATTACTTGGAACGGTCGGGCCAAAAGTTAAGGCAGAGAAGCAAGAACATTTCTTTCCCTCTCAGATGGACGAGCCAACTCTCTTTTTCTTTCTATTAACGAAGATTTGCATGCTGAAGCTTTCTAATGCCCTATTTATAGGCACCAATCTACTGCTTTAGGAACGTTAACTTTTGGAACAAATTTTTTGGAAATGTGTAGCCAAAATTCCTGAACGAAAGATTCACACGTTTAGCCACGAAGATTGAAGCCCACAAATTTTGAAAGGCAAAATCCTAAACTTCGTCAACCTCAGCTTCACGTACGACATCAAGAGCTCCTCATCTTTTATTTTCTTGTGAAAGCATTTACTGTATGTCTTACCAAATAGTTCGCTACCATTAGGCATACTATTCGCTACACGGTAGCCCACAGATCCAATGATGCCCCGCCGCATGGTTCAATTAGAGGACCAAAAACTTCACGCAATTTCTAAAAAGGTAATGATTGGGTAAGCTTCTCCCTTTTCCCTTGGACTGGCACCCAGGGCTTTTTCGCGTTGACCCTAAAACGTAGAGGTCCCTGATGGCCGTGGAGACCCGGAAAAGAAGAGCAATTGGGACGGAAGAAAAATAATTGATGAATGCTTTTCTATAGTATGATGGTGATTGTCGTCTCTATCTTTTCCCCTATTCGATTGGAAAGTTTGGTATAATTGACTAAATATAGGTTGCATTTGATTGGATTTTTGATTTTTTTTTTTGAAAAAATATAAAAGACTTTAAATTAAAGGGATATTTCAAAACACAAATTGCATTTAATAAATTGTAATCTAAAAGTCTATTGTGAAATACTTTTAAGCAAAATAGTATTTGGACAAGTTATATTTACAAAAAAATTTTATTATTTAAAAAAGAAAAAAGGTTGGCTGGTGAAGGGTAGCGGCCGCTGGCAATCCAAATTTATCGCCAGTAGTTGTCGTATAAGGTTGCTGGGCCTCGGGCGGCCCATGGAGACCATTAGCAAGGGCTACTTGGGGTCGGGTGACCCCCGAGACCCAGGCAAGACCCTTGCTTGAGGTCACGCAGTCTCATTGAGGGCTACCTGTGGTCGAGCAACCCTTGATGAGGGTCACGCGAGCTCGTGCAACCCTGGACGCAAGCGGCCCTCGCCAAGGCCACGCAACCTTGGCGAGGGTCTCTCCTGAGTTACACGACCCTCGACGAGGGTTGCCTATGGTTGGGTGACCCCCAGCGAGGGTTGTGCGACCTCGAGGGCGACCCTCGCGGGGGGTTGCGTGGCCCAAATAGCACAGGCGATGGTCGCCACTGACCTCTCTCTAGCTAGTCGCTGACCCTCCTGCAACCCTATGCAACCCTATCGCCTGCCCCTCAGTGGATGTATAGTCATATAACAAGGGCAAAATCGGAAAATAAAAGGTTAGTTGAGGATAATTTCGGAAGAAAATTTTTTACTAGCCTACTCGAATTTGCATGCCGAGAAAGCCAAAATCCCAAAGCACCACAAGACCAGTCTTGGGCTTTTAGCCTTCAGAAGGCCAACTTTGCACTAATGGAGTTTGTAAAATTTTTCCCAAATACCCAAATATTGGCCAAGAAGTTTTGGGTGTCCAAAGTCCATTCCCAGTGCAAATCCCAAACGTAGCCTTAACCTGCTGTGTACAAGCATTTAAGAAACACTTGAATTCATTTGTGATTTGAAATATAGGAAAATTTTATGTATTGCTAAAAGAGAGAAATTGAGTAAATTTTACGCATTTCCAAAAGGAAAATTTTGCTACTTGAAATTGTGTGTGTGTGCGTGGTTTCTTTCCTCTTTTTTTTTTTTTTTTGTTTGTTATTCTAAATTGCATATAACATAGACATTAGTGCTTGATTGATGAAATTTGGGATTTTGATGGTGCTGGCAAAGTGTTAGTAGAGTCATAGATAAGTGCTATTATGACCAAATTTGAGTTATAATTTTCTTGAAGCACTTCTTTTGAAGAATGATTCGCTTACTCTGCTTAAAATATTTTTGATTCTGATTATTCCCTTATGCAAATTCTTTCCATTTCAGATTATCCATGAGGATGCTCAAATGGAAGAACAGTTGCTTCTACCAACCCATATGTTCTCTTAAGCAAATTCCTTGAGTTCAGCTATCCCAGTCCCTTATCAATTCTTTTCATGGTAAATCATTAGTATTTTTTTGATCAATTGCTATATTTCTTCACAAGATTCCTCGGCCATCTTGGATTGCTTAAACAGATTTACATGTCAAACTTGACCAAGTGCAGAATATCGATCAAATTCATTTTTTCTGGAAAAATCATGTTATGATTTTATGTTATGTTCATTCAAGCGTCAGAATATAGCAATTGAGGCCCAAAATATATGTGAAGTTCAAGTCAAGGCATTGGACCAAGGTTCCCCCCCCCCCCCCCCCAAACAGTCACCGTGTAGATAGGTTTCTTGAAGGTTCACATTCCTTGACCCCAATCGGAAGAAAGATCTCGAGATGGTCCACAAAACGCGTATGATGGTCAAGCCATGATATAGACAAAGCAAAGTGTGTTCCCCCTTTCATTATCCCCATTAATTCTTTGCTTACAATGCTTTTCCTACGCGTGTTTGTACTCCATCCATGCCAGCCACAGATCGAGCCTCCATGGATAGTGCGCGTCGGCCCATCCATACGAATGCATTCCACATTTTCGCAATGACTCCAAAGAGCAAATCTCACGGAAGCTTCCAATAATTTTAGCAGTAGTGCCATATTGCTACTAGTGCATTCCACAGATCGAGCCTCCATGGATAGTACTTCCACAATATTTGCAAGGAATGCAACGGAGCCCGAGAAGGGTACTTCCAGTGTCCATGACTGCAAGCACTGGGTGAGATGTGTATTCTATGTAAAACTCCACGAAGAACACGCTCACAGAGGTTTTTGATTGTAGGTTTGCTTGAATGTTGTCGGAGCACGACGCATTTACCTTGCAGCTCTTCATCTTTTGCTCAATTGTGGCAAACTGTGCAACAGAATTTTTGAGAGTGAACTTGACACAATCAATGTCCATATAATTAGGGTCAAAGAATGGAATTGCGATGGATTGGTTGCGCCACCACCCCCTTCGGCATACTTCTAGTGCCAACACCTCCGGTGGCATCGCTGTTGGTCACAATAATGCTCTACATAAAGAGGAGTTCATTAGTTAGCAAAAGGAGAATTTGGCAAAGCAAAGCCATATGTGGCAGTTGAATAGTGTAGTGCTGAATGCTGGATGATCAGTGCAATTGCCGGTAGAGTCTCCCTTTAAAAAGAATAAATAGATGAAAGAGGGCTCAAGTAGGTGAGACATGAAAAGGAAACAAATTGCTGAACTCAGATGATCGATAGTTTCCTTAGCAATAAAGATGCGTGAATAACCAGCCTTCGTGACAGGAAAGTTGGATGAACTCACAGAGCCGCGGCAGACCCATGTTCTCAAATAGAGCATGGAAGTAAAATTTTATAAATCCCAGGGCAACCTCTGGGTTTGATTGATTCCAAGAATTACGTACTGGCCATACCATCTGAGTATTTCCATAGCAAGATGCCCGTGTGTTGCAAGGGTCTAAGATTACATTCGTCAACGATTGATTGAAGTTATTGCAGCGTTTGGTATCTCTTCTTTTTTTCTCCGGCAGTTATCTTATTTGATAAGTTAATTCTGATTTTATCTGTTCCTCCTATCCTATCTAATCTGACATCTATTGTCTAAATGTAGCTTTTTCTCTCCTCTCTTTGAATGTGCGTATGCGTAAATGGCTCAAGTAATCCTTACCGGGAAAAGTTTGCTTATTACAGAATGGAGGTGGTATTATACTGCACTAAAGGCGGATGTTTTGAAGAAGAGTAGCACATTATTCTTTTCACCTTTCATTATTCTGTCACTTACTTTCTACAATCATTTAGTTTCTTAATTTCGATCTCTGTTAGTCAGTTTTTCCTTGAAAATTACTTTGTATAAACATGTACAAAATCATATGTCAGTTGTCATTTAGTTTCTTCTACGACATTTCCCAAAGATTTCCCAAAGATTGCTTTCAAGGCTGATTTGCCTCAGGAAGTCTGTTGTAGTGTTTCTTTCACTTGGACTAACGAAGATCTACGTCCCACCTACAGTTCCTAGCTTTTGTGATAAAATGGCTGTGTATAGACTAGTGGCATATCAATTTCCTGTTGTGATCTATTACATTTTTTTTCCATTATTACTTTCTTTTAGTTATGCATTCCAGAAAATTTACATGAAAACTGACTCGATGTTTCAGAGGAATCTCGGTTTTGATCTTAGTAAATCAGGCATTATGGTTCATCAACCAGAGTATGTCTTCCTCGCCAAGATAGAAATGACAGGCATGTGCCAATACAACAACTTTCCTAGTCTCATATTCGAAGTTTGATTTGCTTGAAACAGGGGTAACAGAGGAAACAGAGCATCAGTTATGGGTTTCTTCCGCGTATTCAGAAAGATAAGGAAATTGAATTTTCCGATTAATTCTTCTAAGAATTTACCGATACACACAAGCTGTTGATTCGTTTTCGGTAGTGTCCACGCCGTTTGGGATGCAAACTGCAGAAGTAAATATAACCGTCGACTAATGCTAGAGAAAAATAAAAGTGGTTCCAAGATTTGGTTTACAAAGTGACATGCTTGCTCAACTGCTCATACATGGCTTACTTGGGTAACTTAAAACAATTTTGTAAATTGGTCATGCCATACCTAACACTACTCATGGTCATTCAGGCAGAGCTCAAGCTGAAAAGCTTATGCCAAGAGGAAAAAGCCTCACCATGTGAATTTTAGGATTTATCTAATCCATTCAATGGTTTGAGAAACTGAATTGAAGATTCTCACAATTCCAGTCTTCAGTTGCATCCGACCTAGTGATAAATAGCTTATTTCAATGAAGATGCAGCCATTGTATAACCAGTTAAAATTAAAATGGGAGATATTTAGGCAATTCGGCTGTAGGGGACAAAAATAAAAAAGAAAGGAATCCTATTTTTGTTGATTTGGCTTGTGACATCCTGATTTTCCACTTTTGTTTTCAATTGAATGAGTCGGGCTTTTTATCGACGCACCTATAGCCTTTTTCTCTGAGTTGGCCACTCACAAGTTAACTAATCTATCATGAGAAGCTGTTAAGGAATTTTAACGCAATAGATTTAAGAATTCGATCAGGAATCGACTCTTTGACTGTGCTAATTTGCAAGGGTCAATACGACACTGTCAAAATCAATAAGAGATTAGAGATTGGTCGATTCGACTGAGATATGTGATTAGTGTGTGGGTGATTCCATCTGATTGCAAAATTCTCGTCAAACGACACTAGACTGATTATTCTGTCTTTTTTGTACCTTGTGTCCGTATTTGAAATCTCGAGATTTCCACGACAATTGAGAGTCGTCAATGTGTCAAAAATGTATATTATGGCTTGAAAATAATCAACCACAGGTCAAATACGCCAAAAATTCTTAAAAGCTACCCTGTAGATTAGGACGCGCTAAAGTCGCGCAAGATTGAAATTAACCGTGAATTTAAATCCGATTTCAGAAATTGAAAGTTCTGTCATGTCACGAGTCATTTTAGGAATGTCAACTTATCTTCAGAAGATTTTTTTTGCAAACCGAGATTTTCGGCGAAAAATCAAAGTTAAGCCGAGTATTTAGAAAATGGATTTTCGGACCAAAGAAATGAGCCCATGAAGACGTGGGCCGGGTTAGGCCAGTGTGGGCCTTAGGCCCAAGGTGGGACAACCCATGATGGGCCCAAAGCAAACAAGTGAGCCCATTGGGCCCAATCCACTATTCATCTTCCAAGCCCATTACTTAACCTTAAGCCCATTTGAGCCCAACCATTTCCCGAGCCTGTTACTATTTATTTCCAAGCCCATTTCTTAGGCCTGCCCATCAATTTCGGCCCAAGGACAGATTGGTAATTTGTGCAAGGTGGAAATGACTATTTTGCCCCTAAAAGTGTGTGGATAAGAGCAAATGAAGAGAGAGAAGACGAGGTGACTTGCATGGGGATTTGGGGCTTGACTTTCTGCCCTCACATCACTCTCTCTCTCCCCTCCTTCATCCCTCTCTCAATTGACCTCTCTCTCCCTGTTTTCCTTCTTCTCTAGTTTCCGCTCCAACAGACCTTCCTCCAAAGATTTGAGTTGATTGTTGGCTTCCTGGACGAATCCCGTGCCACCCACCACTGTGCTCAGAAGGTCCAGACAGTACGGGAGGACTTGGCCATTTGTCGGTCGGAGCCACCGGTTGACCTGCCGACCGGCCAGAAGCCAACGGTAGTCTGATCGCTTGGCCCTATTCTGCTCCAGCTGACCTTTCTCCAAAAACCCAGGTTAAAAGTTATCTTACCGTGCGAATCAGCCTACGCTTCACCCACCATCGTCTTTAGCACATCCCAATCCGTACAGTAGCACCTCGCTGCTCGCCGGAACGATTCGCCGGCCGACCCGTCCACCGGCGAGAAGCCGCCACTCGCCGGACCGCCTGAAGTCCGCCCGGTTTCGCCTGTTTCGCTTTTGCAGCCTGTTTTCTCCCATTCCGACCTTTCCTTCGCCCATCCTAGCCACCAGCAACTCCCCCTTGACCCCCAAGTGCCGCCGGTTGCCGACCAACCCCTCGCCGGAGCTCCAATCAGCCGCTCATCTACGTTTCTCCTCCGGCAGTCCAGTTTTTGGGTGTTTCAGTGGGAATCCGAGTTTGTGGTTGCTATTCCAGCCTCGGGACCTCCTTGGATCATCGTGGTGGTCGCCGGAGCTCGCCACCACCGTCGTATGCCACCGTCCAAGCCTACTGCAGCCATTGGTCCTCCTTCTTTGTCGTTTCAGCCGTTGGTTCCAGCTTGCTCGGTTCAAAGTAGAATTGAAAAGCCAACAAGGGCTTTGAAGCTTCGAGGCCCGTTCTAGGTCATTTTCGGGCCTTGGTTGGTGTCGCCGCTTGGAGGTTTGTCGCCCGCCTTGCCGTCGCTGTCGCCGTGGACTCACCGGCTCTCAAATCCGATGAGTTTACTTACTAAACATTGCTTAGGAGGTTAATTATGCTTAAGTGGTGTTTAGATTAAGCTAAGTATTGTTAGGTGGTTAGATTAGTTTATTTAATTGTTAATTATATCATGGGATGTGATTAGTTTAGTGGATAATTAATTAAGGCTAATTAGGTGATTAAATTAGTGTAATCTTGATTAGGCCCTTAATTAATTATTTTAAATTATTTAAATATTTCGAATTTATAAATATTATTTTATTAAACTATATTAATGTAACATTTTATTTATTTATTTATTTTCGTAATATATTTAATTATTTATTATTTTCCGGAAATTAGACCGGGATAGCTGGTGACTGGAATTTCGTGTTGATTGTTGTGGTGTGCTCAGATTATGCATTTGATGGATGGATTGTGCAAATTGAGTGATGATTGTGAAAATATGGCTTTTATTCTAAAAATCCCGAGTGTCGGGTTTTGACATCGAAAAAGAGTTTTTAAGTACTATACCAAATAGTGGGGTTTGAAAAGGAAATGTATCAATTTTTCTGGTTTGATTTGACCGTGTACCTACACACGACTATTTTTCGGGATTTTTTAATACGAAGAAAATAGGTTAGGATTACTACTTAATTGAGGCATTTGTGTGCAATGCACAGTGTCCTGAGCCGAAATTGAGTGGTCGTGTGTTGGTTAATGAGAACCTGTCCTGGCATTTACGCCGGACGTTACTAAATCCCTTTTCGGGCTACCCATGCATTAGGGTATCGGGTCGCTGTAGATTCTGGACCTATGCTCCCTTGGGAAAGACGTCTATGAGACGCAGCCGTGCTCAATGGGGAAGAAAAGATGCCTGGCTACGCCAGTAGACAGCCGAACATGGGAGTCGGCTGTGCCTTGAGTGGCTTAATTAACAATTGGAACGCATGATTGTCTGAGTTTGATGCGCCTAATTATGAGACAAAGCTGTGTGGCATGGTATGGGACGTGTCATAATGGTTTGGCCTTATAATTGGGACCCTTGTGATTTGTTGAGTTGTTGAGGCATTTCAATTGTTATGTGCAAGATGCATTTGTGATATGAACTGTGCTGACGTGTAGGAAGGAACTGAGGCGAGGTAAGTCCTCTGTTTTCATTGTGTGGTTGTGTGACTAAATTGCCATAAGGCGTATTTCCTTCCTAATAAGGGTTTAGGCGGTGGATTTGCTGAGACATTGTCTCACTGGTTATTGTATAACCATTTTCAGGTCCTTAGAATGTGGTCGTGGAGGACCGAAGTCCCGGAGTCAGTGGAGGTGGAGTCTGAAGGATCGACGTTTGTGTCCAACTATATGTTGTAGGACAATTCCTTTTTGAGAGCCAACCTTCTTGTAGACTTTTGACCAGACTCTTTTTGTATCTAAACCCGTTGTTTATAAAAGTTGGCTTTTGTAAAATGTGCCATGCTTTCCTATCCTATGCCTATTTGTTGTCAGGGGTATTAGTTTCGCTTCCGCATGTGCTTTTAAAATGAATGGGTCGGCGACGCGTCCTGGGAACGTCGCATTTGTATCGACCGTAGAGGGACGTGCTCGCGCTCGAGATTCGAGGCATGACATGGCTCATTTGAGAGTTGAAGGCTGTAACTTGAGTTCATATGATTATTGAACGTTCAGGGAAATCGGTTTCCAAAATGAACACATGAAATCAAAGTGAGTTCAGATAACTGTCACATGAACATGTTTCAATATGGCTAGACGATCGTCTGTGGAAATTATAACTCCTGTGCATTTTAAAGGGAGAGTTCTAATTGTAGTGAATTTCATAATTTGGACTACCCACCATTTTCGCCACCTCAGCAAGATTCTATTTGTTGCGACAAATCAGCATGATCAAATTGACCAAAGACCGCTCTCCGTGATACAAGTAGATCCTATCCTACATTGCGCACACTGATAATTTGTTCAACATTCCAAAATACATAAAAGAGGATCATATGTATCACCAACCCCTAATAATGGACTGTCCGAGTGGCGAGTGTGTTCGCCTTCTTCACTCCAGACCTTGCAATCTATCAATAGGGCACTAAACTATCTCAATTATACTTGCTACTCATACCATTTTCCAGAGTAGAGCAAACGAGAGCTTCTAGGTTCCTAGCTTGCCAAAACTTGTCAAATGGACACACATTGCGTACCAGACGGAAAGCTACTGCCAAAGGCTAGCTCGTCCAACCTCCTTGGGGGAGAAGTATACTATCAGTGCCATAAGTTGTGTATGGCGCTCACTTTGGTGCCAAAAGTTTCCGTCGGATCACTTAAGTGCCAAAAAGTTTGAAAAACGATCATTTTGGTGCCAACTCTGATCAAATTGACCGGAAATCTGACGTGGCACTTTTTTATTAATTTTTTACGCTGATGTGGCTCACTGGAGAGTACAGTCAGCATGTAAACCACAAAAACGACGTCGTTTGGTGTCTCTCCCCCAATTCAAAATCCTAAACCCTAAATCTGCCGAATAATCTCGGCCGTCATCGCCCTCTTCGTCCTCTTCTCCTCCCTTGCCATCCTCTCCGCCGCCACCCATGGTGCCACCAAGCACCACCACCTCCTCCACTATCTTGACGAGTTCGGCGACTGTGGCGAGCAAGTCGCCGTCGACCCCTCCGCCTCCTTCGAGAACCTGCGCCTCCGCAATGCCTACGTCGCCCTCCAAGCCCTAAAGCAGGCCATCCTCTCCGACCCCAACAACTTCACTGCCAACTGGGTCGGCCTCGACGTCTGCGGCTACTCCAACGTCTTCTGCTCCCCCGCCCTTGACGACCCCGACGTCCGCACTGTCGCTGGCGTCGATGATTTTCCCTCCTCCTCCCCTTCAACCGCCCACATCCCTCACCTCTGCCTCTGCCGGTGATGGGCCAGTCGCTGTCCTTGACGGCCCCCGCGCTTGGTGGCCGTGGCTCCGACCCCGACCCCGACCCCGACTTGGCCACTCGGCGGCCAAGTTGAAGGCCGTGATCTCGCTCAAGTGCGAACCTCATGTCGCCAAGCGACGGCGGCCGACGAGGATCGGAACCCTAATTTCAATCTCCAAATTAAAAAAAAAAAAATCCCAAAATGAGTTGTGCGGCGTTGTTTTTTGAAACCATCCACTTAGGACAGCAAAACGACGTCGTTTTCTTAAGGAGGACGGAAAACGACGTTGTTTCTCAAGCCATGTCGATTTTTTTTTTTTAAATATAAAAGCCACGTCATCATTTTGGCCTAAATCTCTCGCCGGTGGCACCAAAGTGATAGTTTTTCCTCCGATTTGGCACTTAAGTGATCCGATTGAAAATTTTGGCACCAAAGTGAGCGCCGTACACAACTTATGGCACCGATAGTGTACTTCTCCCCCCCAGAAGATAAATAGGTACTCACCACGAATGCTACTGTGAAGGAATCACACACATTTACACTGAGAGTGTTAAAATGGCTGATAAAATGGTTGATCAGATCAGGGCAATGGGCTTAAACAATAAAATAGAATGGTATCCTGTGATTTCTCTTGGATGGCCAGGTATGTTGCAATAGTTGAGTCAAGATATCACACGATATATACTGTTACGTGGTGGAAACATATGGTCCCAATTTGGGATTGGCGATGGAACTTAGCATCTATGTTGGGCATGTGATTCACCACTCCAAATCGATTTTGGCATTTTTTATCTCTCTTTTCGACCTTGGTCGAGTTACCTAGTACTTTGTCTAGATAACGGCAAAATCTTGGAGATACCATTATGACCTATTTCAATTTGCAAGTGCTTTGCTGCATCGTAGGAGGTAACTGTAAATTGTTTGATTGATGTCTAGATAGATATGTAATCTCACCTAACCAGAAGAGAAAAGAAGTCTAACACATCACCAGAGACTGGTTTGTTTACTTAATAAAACTCATGCATGGACTGCTTAAACAATATCACCACACATCAAGACTAATATTATGAATCAAATACATATATTTTCGACAGTCGAAACATGATAGTCGTGATTTTTCATTTTGAAAGCGAGCTATGCTTCTTTGAGGTGGAGAAGGTGTTGTTCCATGGAAAGTCCGAATATCAGGAGCTTCTTGTTTTCCAGGTGACTTCTTACCTTCCATGATCACTCTCCAATTTTACACCAGAAGTACATGTGACATAGCAATGGCTACGCTAATAGTATTTAAGATACGGATTGGATCCTGATGAATCATGAAGGTCGATGAGCTTACAAAAACTCTGCATATGTACCACCACCTCAAATAAGATTTTCTTGGGGAAGATTGTTTTAACCAATCATTAAATTTCCAAAATCAGTAAGTAGATCACATGAAACATCAGATTGGCTTCGGTTTGATACTTCCCCTGCCCAAGCAACTATTTCAACAACCAGTCAGTCGAGATTGACAGCGTGTTGGATGGTATTCTCACTTGCAACGAGCGGAGAGATATCTTGTGGCTTTTGATATATAATTGCTTGTTCATAGTCAGCAAAGCATGGCGAAGTGGCAATTCTGGATGGTCAAATCCAACTGACGAGAAGGATGAGTTTGTTTACCAGGAGATGCTCACACATCTTCCCCTCTGCTCAATCCCGAACCCGAAGAAGGTCTCCTCTCTCTCTCTCTCTCTCTCTCTCTCTCTCTCTCTCTCTATTTCTTTCAGCTTCTTTCATCTTTGAAGTTCTGATGCTGTTAAAGTGCTCACTCGACATTTTTATAGGTGCTGCTTGTTGGTGGGGAGATGGAGGTATTCTGAGGGAAATATCTCGTCACTCATCCGTGGAACAAATTGATATATGCGAACTCGACCAAACAGTGATTGACGTAGGCGAAGTTAAACTACGAAAACCTTCCAAGCCTCTCATTGTTCATCGAATTCTAAGGTTCAGGAGGACCATAGCTTATCCATATGCTTCTTGTGCCCTGTCGCAGGTTTACAAGCAATTCTTCCCTGAAATAGCAGTTGGGTTCGAGGATCCGCGAGTGAATGTCTACATTAACGATGGTATATGTTTTCTTCTATAGTTCTTACTCTTTGATAAATATAAATAAGTTGTGCGAGATTATTTAACTTAACATACTTTAATTTCGACATCGCAGGAGTTGCTTTCTTGAAGGCTGTTCCTGAAGGAACTTATGATGTGATCATTTTGTATGCATTTGCGTGCATAGGTATTGTTGAGTGCCTATAAGTTATAACCTCCCCCCACCCTCTTTGAAATTTAGTATGCCTCCAGTTAATTGAATAACTTAGCAGCGTAACAGAAATCTCATAGGTTGGTAGGTCATAGATCTACTTATTTCAAATAATTCGCAACATTCGAACACTCCAAGAGGAGTACTTGCTAATCATTCGTAAAGAAATTCAGGAGCTACTGCAATTGAACTAGCGAATAAAGAGTTCTTGGAATTGGTGGCTCAGGCGCTCCGTCCTGGAGGCGTCATGTCCACTCCAGCAGACAGCTTTTGGCTGGACAACTTCGTACTGGAAGATACAATCGCAGAACGTCATCAAATCTTCAAGGGCTCAGTGAGATATGCTTGGTGTATAATTCCTTCCTACTCAAGGGATCAAATTAAAATATTACCGAGTGTCTATGCAATCTTCTTCTTTTTTTCAAGTTTATGACGAGGAGAATGAATTTTTGACTTTTTTTTTTCCATTAGCGGGACTATTGGATTACGGGCCGACAGTCAGCTTCCAGAAACCTGTCAATCCTCTAGATACCCAGAACAATGGGGTGGCTAAAGGGCCTCCTAAGTTCTATGACTCTTAGGTAAAAAGGATGAAAGATGTTACCCATTATGTGAATTGAAACTTTGATGTCTTGCTAATGCAAACGTCTTTGCCTCCTATTGTGCCAGATCCATGCTGTTGCTTTCTCGATGCCATCTTTTGGGAAGAAGGGGGATCGCACCAAATTCTGATAAAGGATTTTGCTCAGCTTATAGCTGATTAAAGATGGAGAAACAAGATCCTTATCATTTGTGCTAACTTTTTATTTCGACTTTTTTCTTTTTTCCTATTGTCCATCATTTCTCAATCATCAACTGTAATACCCAGCGTGGCCATATTGAATTACAAATAAGCATCACATAGTTCTACATCAATCGTCTACAATCATCAATTGCCGATAGACATTGAGCTATCATTTTGCTTAATTACAGGTCGTTGCCCATTCTGCTCTAAGTTACTGAGCCCATTTGCCCAGGTTCCTCAGTCATACATGCGCAAAGAGACTTGGCCACATTGAGTACTGCAGCCATGACGGTTCCTAGCAATTACGTTGCGAGTAACAGAGATTTGAAGCTCAGTAAGCTACACTTTGGCAGATGTTGAAAATCGATGTGGCCTTGTAGTAGTGAGATCAAATAGCTATATCTAATCATTAAGCATTAGCTGTATCATCTACTCCACTGATTCAAGCTTAAACTATTAATAAAATATAGGCTCAAATTATAAAAACGTGATATCCTGTTGATGAGAAGTATGAACCACACCTCAACAATTATTAAGGATTATGGTTTTGGAATCGATCCTTCAAGAGACCATATAGAAGTGCCTGGAATTCTTTTAACATATGTGCAATGCGAACACCAATCTATCTATCCATTATGTAGCACACATGTTTGTGACTAAACGTAGGATAAATTTGTAAAAAAATGCACTACTTTAAAGCTTTTGGTGGTTAAAAAAACTAATTTGGGGTAAATTTGTCACATATATATCAATTTTGAGTTTTTCGTGATATCAATCCCTATTACAACAATGTTCTACTTCATGCACTCGACTTCATTGTTCTTTGATAGGCAGGAAACATAGTAGATCAAGATGGTAGTTGAGCAGGTTTGTGCCACATTAGAGGAAGCCCATCATCTCACCGTTTCCATTGACACGAAGGTGAGAGCGAGACTGGAAGAGGATTATCGCCGTGAGTTCACACACCTCGCGAAAGAGAATTGTGGTGCGGAGGAGAGAGAAAGGCTAACTCGTGATTTCTACGACAGTCTGAAGGGGACGCCAGTGCCGAGGAGCATGCAGAGCGATGGGAAAATGGTTAGGAATAAGATACACATTACTTTGCATGAGCATGCACAGCCTCGGAATTAATATTTAATAAATCATGACAGGATGGAGTGATTAAGTTCGTAATATATTACCTTGAAGGTTACTTCAGTTCAAACCCTAGCGACCTCAAATTCAATTGCTTTACCATGCTGTTCTGGACCAGTTTCTTCTATGTTTTGGTTGGGTCGAGTTTACAATTCGTTGTTCAGATGTCGAGTCCCCAAGAACATTTTAGCTGCAAGGATAAAAGTTGGGTCACAGTCGATAAACTTACCCATAAACATGCTCAAATTTCCCGCCGATCTTAGTCCATTACTTATAGTATAGATAGGCCAATCTCTATATTGACAACATGGAGTTTTGTGTTAGCTATGCTCACATAGAGATTAGAAATTCATCATCAAATTGGAGATAGTTTTTAAAAATTTTTGGGAAAGAAATGATTTTCATTACTGTTCAAAGGACGGATTACAAGTGTTTCCAAGATCAAGACATAAAATCTGTCATAGGGAATGGAGAGGTTTAGCAAGTCAAGTGGGTGGAAGGGTTTCAGTTCTATGGACTTTGGCCATGTGGGACGGATTGCAAGAGTTCCCAAGGATTTCTTTTACGACTTTTTCATCAAAGATCTCATTCAGTTTTTGGATCTCCCATTCGCTTGAGTCCTAGTTAAAGCTTTTCGAGACTACCTTGAAGTTTAGTGATGTGTTCTATTTGTATGTTGAGGTGATGTATGCTAGACAAAGATGGTCCATGTAACAGATGTTTCTAATGACATCGTCATGACAGCATTGAGATGGCACCATCTAAAGCATTGTGATGAAGGAAGTGCATATCACGAATATGCTGGAATGAGGAGAGAAAGGAATCCTTAGCTTAACGTATGAATTCAGGAACTATATTCTCCCAAATAGTTCCCTACTTTTAGACTTACAATAGACGTTGATTTGTCGATCAAATAATGCCCAAGCTGCACAGAAGTTCAATCAGAGGAAACAAGGCTCCGTTAAACAAAACTTCACGCGGACATTTTCTGGAACATACTATTGTGTCAGTGCTTTAAGCTTTTTGCCTTTTTCTTTTGGACTGGCGACCAAGATGTTTCACATTGACACTAAAAAGAAGAGGCTCATGATGGCCTTTGAAATTCGGAACGAAGAGTGGTAGGGCCGGATGAAAAAAATTATTGACCAATGCCTTCTAGTAATGTGATGGTGGTGGTCGTCTCTCCACAACCTTGATGTAGTTGGGAAATTGGAATAGTTGACCGCATTGAACTTGCTATGCACAAGCATTTAGGAAATACCTGAATTTATTAGGGATTATAGGAAAATTTTATGTATTGCTGAAAGTGAAAAATTGAGTAATTTACCTATTACTTCTAGCAAGTTGAGCAAAAAACATAACCTAGTCTTATTATTATTATATGGTAAAATCGTGTAATTCGTTAGGTATGTTGATGGTAATTTACAAACAAAGCCAGCAAATGCAATAGTAAGTCATCAACATCTTTAGAAATTTACCACTCAAACAAAAACCTAGTTGTAAAGACAACAAGTTTCTAATGAATTCGATGATTTACCCAACAAGATCCAATTTTATGAAAGCCGGCGGGATAAGGAATGTTTTAATTTTAAGTATAATGTAAGTTATCTAATTATGCAAAAGCTCACCATTCAAAATTAAAACTTATGAGTGAAAATGGTGAGTTACTAGTGAAATTAATAGTTTTCGACTTATGTTCACTTTTAGATATTTCACTCTTTTTTTTTTTTTTGCCAACTTGTAGATGTTTCACTTATTAAAAAAGTGCATAACATTTTGTGAATTGTATATATCATCTACAATATCGGTATCCTACATTAGTTGGATCGAGTAAAAGGTCCTCAAACCATGCATATCGATTATGATAGACATTGACTTCAGATTTTGATGAGATTGAACGGAATTATGCACATAGAGGCCGCCCATAATATCTCCAAGAGTTATCTCGTTCCATTGAAATCAGCAAACAATAAGTCTTCACTCCACATAAAGTGGCGGCCCCACACATAGCTGAATGCTACTATCCGAAGGGACTTTTTATTTATTTAAAATGATCATTGAACTATTTTTAAATATTCAACCTACTCTCTAAAGCTTTCAATTTGTTTAATCCAGTCCCTCATAAGGTCAAATAAGTCATTTGGTACAGTTCACAAATTTTTTAATCACACTATTGCCCTGACTTTATAATATCTTTCCATTCAATCAATTTACGTTATCAACGAAAATATATGCTATCTTTCTATTGCCTTTGTTATCTTTATAAATATTATGATAATTCTATTTAAATATGATTTAGTTCATGGTATCTATAATAATAAAATTATAACCTCATTTTGGGTTCTACAAGGTTAATATAGCTGCTTTTTTAAGAATAAATGTTTTCATAAGGATATCTAAAGAAGATATTAATTTATTTACCAATAATCGTATTTATGCTAATCTAAATCTTGCTCTTAATTTTTAGATAGATAAAATTTTCAAGCTTTTATGCTTTATGTTTTCATTATTAAATTTAGTAATATCTGTATATTAGAAAATTAAAATAAAAGGAATATCAACCCGAAAAAAACTGCAAAGAAGATTCTACTTTTCTTATTATAGAAATCATAAGCCAGAATGTATTTAAATGGAAATATCTTAACATTTATGAAGACCATGGGAATATAGCTATTAAGTTCTTTGCTTTCTTTCATTTTTTTTCTTGGCTTTTAGTTACTTGTTAATGCCGTGGCTAAAGAGAGACGACCATTAAAACGTTAAACGATCCACCAAGGCGAATCATGGGTTAAGAAAACTGCGGGTGTATAGATGATAACAAAATTAGCTAATGTCAATCCACATTGATTACTAACAATAATTTCCATGGAAGACAAGAATTCCGGTAAATAATTTAATGTAAAGATCCCACCCACTTCTTGCAAAAGACTTGAATTAGAGGAATATAGGCAACGCGGACGATGCGGAGAACTAACTATTTGATGTGGATGCTTTTAAACTCTTTCCTTTTCCTTTTGGCCAGCTAAAGGCAACCAGTGAGTTTCACATGGCCTTGGAGACACCGAAAGATGAGTAGTAGGGTCAGCGGAGAAAAATAATTGATGAATGCTTTTTAGTAATGTAATAGTGGTTGTCGTCTCTATCATATCCTCAATTCAATTGGGAAGTTGGAATGATCGACAGAATTGAACTTACTATATATAGGCATTATGATTAGTTGTCTCATTTAGAAAAAAAAAAATCACAAAGCCATAATGCTAACTTCGTTTAGGACAAAAATCAAAGAAAAGTTAATAAGAACATGACTGTCCGATGGTTAAATTTAGTATATTTTGTTAACTAAAAGCATATTGTTGATGTGCGCGCTTCTAAAAAAAGGAAAAACAAAAAAGGAGAGAGAGCATAATTTCTTAGAGTTATGAATTGAGATAATAAAATGAAATATGACTTAGATCTAAAATGGATATGGCGAAACTCTCTTATTAGACAAATGAAAAAGTGGTTCCTCAAAACACTTTCAATGAGTGACTAATAGATGACACTTTCCGAGTGAAGTCTATCTTAACTTATTTTTTTTGAAAATTTTTCCATTTACTTTTCCACTTTAATTGAACCAAATATTTTTCAGCTTTAGTTCAAGGGGCATATAATTTATGAAGCACCGACACTCTCCAAGAACTTTCGTGTCATATCGGACACTTCGACACATGTCCGATACTTTCGGACACTCTCGGACACTCTTCGACACTCGGTCAACACGTGTCGGAGAATCGGACACCTGGTCAACTTTCCTGACACTCTTCGACACTTGAGTTGGAATTTTGACATATGAGTTTCCGACACGTGATTCTGATATCGAGGTCAATTTTAAAAATTCAATAAATAAGATGTCAATATATATATATATATATATATATATATATATATGTGAAAAAATAAAACACAATAATAAAAATAATAAATGGAGAAATAAGAAAAATCTAGTCTTCTCTTCTCTTCGACTCCCACTTTTCGTGATACACAATTCACTCCTTAATTTTTTTTTTTTCTACTCTTCCAACATATCTAACATGCGAGTCCAGAATATGGATTGCTTGTTTTCTCTCCAAGTTTTATGAATTATTGAAATATGGTTGAATTTGTCAAATTGAAACAATAAATGATATTAATAAATGGCGGATTAATGTTTTTAGTGTAAATTCATTCTAAACTTTTTTAATTATTTATTTATTTATGAATTTGATTCAAATTAATTTGATTGAAATAATCATAAAATGATAATTTATTATGTATATATAAAAATATATATTTAATATACAACGTCCCAACGTGTTGGAATTCTTTGTTTTTTGAGAAACAACGTGTCGGCGTATCGTGTCATTTCGCGTCGAGTGTCAGTATCGATGCTATGCATATGATTACTTTCAATATTACGAAAATATTTTACTCTCATGAAGATTAAGTATACTTCTTGAATAATTATTTCTTGTGATCACGGTAATATAACTATAGTGGCTATTATGTTCTTTTCTTTCATTTTATTTTTTATAATGGGGGTGGTTGTTAAGGCCAGTTGGGAGCAGACGTCGAGGGTATAAAGTGAGGGCCAAGAGATGGCAACAACTGAGGAATTGTTTTTAGTCAATTTACAATCAAATTTTTTAGTCAAAATTTGAATACGTTTCTAGATTCCCAATATGCACATGAAAAGGTCAGAATGATTACTTTAAAAAATTTTACCCAAAGGTTTAAGAAAATAAATTGAATTTCGGATTTACGTTTTTCAATTGGTGAGACTCATCCACGAGGAAAACACAACATCTCACTATAAATTAAGTGATTTAACAGAGTTCACAAAAAACTTTCAATATTTCCCGATTCCCATTACACCCAATAACCAACATGGCGTTTTATCGCAAAATAATTTCTCAATCTCACAAAAGAATTCACAAATATTATCATAAGATTAAGTAGGCCTGAATACCTAGACCTTCTCTTAAATGTAATTCACGAAAAAGACCAACTAGTTATATAGAAAAGATTTGAATCCAAAATATGAAATCCCCTTTAGGAAACTTACTCGAACTAAAAAACCACTCAAATGAAGAAATTTAATCAAACTAGAAAACCTACTTAAATCGGACTCCTTTTACGTGCTAAAATTCAAGACATATTTTTAATAGAACCTTTCCATGCTCCTCCTTGATGATTTGCAGAGATTGACATTGTGGACATTCCTTACACTTGACCAAAAATATTACTGGCATAAACCCCGAGAAGATTGTTTTATCTTCCAAAGGATTTCATCCAAGCAACCAAACGAATCTCAAGAGCCAACTAAAGTCAAATTAACCTAACAATTCAGCATTCAAACCAAGTGGGCTTGATGTCCAACGTTCGGTTTCGGAGAAAACGGAGAAGTTTTCCATGTGAGGAAATTATAAGGGTGTGAATGATAACCATTTTGACTAGAAATTGATTTCTAAAACATAAATAGATTTTTCTATTTCTATTCTGGATGAGTTTATGAGTAAAAATATGTGTTTGATAATGACACAAAATTTATGTTCATGGAATAGAAATTTATTTGCTAACGACATAAAACTTCTCCCTCCCAAGTGGCAAGCGACAACGGACAATGACCAACAGTGGCGGACGGCTAGTGGCGCGAGTGGGCAGCCGGCCAAGTAGAGATGATAAGCAATGCAAAGAGTTTTTCTCAATTATGTTCTAGAAATAAAATTATATTAAATTTTTACTTATTATTCTATTTCAAATCTATTTTTGGACTAATTTTTTTTCGAGAAATAAAAAAAAATGAAATTGCCTTATAAAACGGATTTTTGTTCCCGAAACAAATCTGAAACAAAAAGATAGTTATGAAACATAAATACAATGGTTATTATGTACATTATAAATATCTCGCTGCATATCGCTCAAGTTTATTTCATCTATTATATGAATTTTCCTCCAAAATTTTAATAATATTTCTTGTTTTATAAAAATCAAAATATGATCATCGCAAAATTTGCGGAAGTGCAAAACCATGAAACTGGAAGTGACCCTTTCTTCCGTTCTTGCTGGGACCGAACTTTGACTTCTCCATCACCGTCCAACCCCACCATTCCATGACCATCAATATGAGCATGTATCCGAGACATCAAGTGTCTTGAAAGATCTTTATGTACTCGTACCACATCACATGCCATGAACTTATAGATAAGCAAGATCATTAAGGTTTTATTTTCTTCTTTCGAGCTTCGTCACTTTATTTTAACGAAAAGTAATTAACTGACTTCTTCACATACATACAACAATAAATTTTAAGATCAACTTACTCTAATATCTATATTGCTTTAAAATTAGGAATCGAGCACCATCGCCCATCCCCCATCGCCCACTTCTCTCTCCCTCCCCCAATTCTCTCCCCCGTTGATTTCTAGATTTTGCTGATGTGGCTCTAGACAGCCCAATCAGGCTAGCAATCGCGGGTCTCCCAATGGAGATGGATTATCACGTCAAGTGCCCATATGACCAAGTTAATTAGAGGAATTAAATTGATCCGATTCAAAGAACAAATAGTCAAATTAAACAAAATTAAAATTCAGCAATCAAATTGAACCTTGGGGACCAATCTTGAGATTGCCCCTTTTTATACTCGATACGCATCCATTATTTTTAAGAAAATCTTTGTACCCTTATATTTTACTCTTATTTTGACTAAATGGGGGGTTCATCTAACTCAACTTACTCCCAAACATAAATTACTAAGTTATGTCTAAGTAGACGTAATAATTACTTCATCAATTAATTAAAGCAATACTTTATTTTCTTAATCAATTTGAGATACTATTTCGCAAAATAAAAGAGATATTGAATTGAAGAAATTAAGGCGAGGTTTGCGAGAGAAGATAGATGTCAACAAGGAAATGATCCTCCCACTGCTAGTGCTGAGTGCTCACCTCGATTTCAAAGGTACAAATGTGACTGATCAAATCAGTCAACAAAAAACACAAATGATGAAGATACAGTTATTTCTTTTGGTAATTATTTAATGGCCACCGAACGACAGCTTGGAAGTTAGCTCAAAAGAAAACATTAAAGAAAAACTTCAATCCGTCACACGAAACTTTTAGTATCTACTCTTTGGAATAAAAAAAAAAATTAATAGATGTCAATTTGATGAAATTTGTAACTTTTAGTATCTCTCTATTTTTCTTTTCAATTTTCTTCTTGCCGTAGTTCTTTCGCACCCAAACACGACCTTTTTATTTCTTCAAGAAAATATGCAATCTCTCTCTCTCTCAAGAATAGGAGGTTCTTTTGGTAAGAAAGAAAAGGATATTTAACGAATATAAATTAAAGGAAAAGGAAGGATAAAAGGGGGCGTCCCGCTTCATGCGGCAATCGTCAAGGCCTCAAGTGTCTCGATCTTGAACAGAGGCCTACACTACTTGCTATATCTCAGTGATGCAGGCACCATGTCATTTTCGATATAAATTTTTTCTCATGTTCAGTGGTAGTTAATCTACTGCTCGAAGACTGTCACTACTCTACTTATAGCTCCATGAGGGAAATGAATAGCCGAAATTTCCTGAACAAAAAATTCATTGAAACCCACAATATTGAAAGACAAAATCCTTGACTTTAGGAACCTTAACTTTAGCATCGCGTGCAACTTCAAGAGCTATGTTCTCCCAAATAGTTCCCTACCGTTAGACTTACAATAGACATTGATTTGTCAATTCAATGATGCCCTTGCTGCACGGAAGTTCAATGGAGAGGAAATAAGGCTCTGTGAATGAAACTTCACGAGGACGTTTCGTACTGACAGTGCCAGTACTGTAAAGCGCACGTGATAAGATTTCTATAACAAAAATCAATTTTTGGTTAGAAATTAATTTCTCCATTTATATTTTCAGACGAGTTTCTAAGCAAAGAAACACGTTTAATAATGATTCAAAATTTCTATTTTTCATTTGCTAGTAGAATAAAATGTCTATTTCTAGGGGCGGCGATGGGTGGCTGGCGACGGGCTGGCGGCCGGCGATGGGCGTCCAGCATCCGATGGCAGGCAGCCGTTGTTTGACATTTGGTGTCTGGCATCTGGCGGCCACCAATGGACGGTAGGGAGCCAGAGTCTGGCAATCGTCAATTGACGGTCAGTGGTGGAAGGTCGCATTCGACGGCGAGCGACAAGCATTTGACATCCAAAGATTCGGCGACGGGCAAGCGACGATTGATAGGGGTGGGGAGCCGAAGTTCGACGTTTGACATTCGGCATCTAGCGACCGGCGTTCGGTGTCTTGCGGCAGGCGGCCGGCGACGGGTGGCGTGGAACCGGAGTTCAGGGGCCCCATGGTTGGCGTCTAGTGTCCAACGGTGGGGGATTGATAACCGGAGTTTAGTGGCGGGTAGCCGGAGATCGGTGTTCGGCAATTAGCAGCGGGTGTCCGATGTCCCACAAGTGACATTTGGACGGCGAACGGTGATGAGAATGAACAATCAAAAGAGTTTTCATTTCTCGTTTTTGTTCTAGAAATAAAAAAACTATAAATTTTAGTTTTTGATTTTTGCTCCAAATCTAATTCTAAAATAAAAATCTATTCCAAAAATAGAAAAATAAAATTGCGTTACCAAATAAATTTCTATTCTAAACTTGTTCTGAGGAATAAAAAAAAAAAAATAGAGAAATATAAATTTTGTCATGCGCTCTTAAAGTTATTTACTTTTTCTTTTGAATGGGTAGTCGGTGCATTTCACATGAACAATGAAAAGAGAGAGGGTCATGATGGCCTTTGAGACCCATAAAGAAGAGTGGTGGGGCCTGTTGGAAAAATAATTGGTGAATGCTTTCTAGTAATGTGAGGGTGGTTGCCGTCTCAAAACCAATGGTGCTAATGTCATTTGGGCCAAAAATCAAAGAAAAGTAAGTAAGAACATAAGTGTCCGATAGTTATGTTTATTATCTTCTATCATTTGCTGAAGTCGATAAGTTAATTAAAAGCAAATTTGTTGATGTGCTTGCAAAAGAAAAAAAGAAAAGAAAAGAGAGAGCATAATTTCTTAGAGATATGAATTAAGCTTAAAAAATAAAATATATTTCATATAGAGATCTAAAATAGATACGGTGGATCTATCGTATTGGATAAATATAAAAGTGATTCTCTAGAACACTTTCGGTGGGTAATTGACAGGCGACACTCTCCATGTGGGATGTCTATCTTAACTTGTTTTGGAACAATTTTCCTTTTACTTTCCCATTTTAATTGAAGTAAATATTTTTCGGTTTTAATTTAAGGGGCGTATAATTACTTTCAGTGTTGCGGAAATCTCTTAGTCTAATGAAGATAAAGTATATTTTCTGGATAATTACTTCTTGTGATCACGGTGATATAATTATTGTGGCAATATAGCTATTATGTTCTTTTCTTTCATTTTTATTTTATTTTATTTTATAATTGGGGTTGTCGTTAAGGCCAACAGGGAGTACTGCGCAGAAGTCAAGGGCGAGGAGTGAGGAGAGGACCACAAGAGTAGCTTTTAGTCGATTAACAATCAATTTTTTTAGTCAAAATTCGAACGCGTCTCTGGATCCCATTATAAACAGTAAACACATGAAATATATGGAACGACAAACCTGCTTTGTCTTCCTGCCTCGCCTCCTGCTTTCCCTTTTTCCTCTTTACCAGCTCGAGTACGCTTCCCAGCTGAAACCATAGCAGCCGAACAGAGCCATCGTCCTGGTTGACAAGCAAACCACTGTACTCACCCCCTTCATCCAGCACCTCAAAATTATCCACAACAGTCTAGTCTCAGAGAGAGAGAGAGAGAGAGAGAAGAGAGCTGCAATGGGAAATGATTTCTCAAAGCAACAACGCAAGCGAGCTAAATTCACCGATGCTTCCAGTCCGACCACGTCAAAGCGACAAAGACGTGAATTGCGTCTTCTTCCCTCTTGGGACTCTTTGGAGAAGATCAATGTGCCATCGGCGTCAGGAGCGTATTCTGACCCATCTGCTTCATCCACCTCTGTGAATGGAAACAATCACTATGTATTCTTAAGCTTTAGAGGCCCCGATACTCGCAATGGCTTTGTCGATCACCTCTACCATAGACTCAACGATGTGGGTTTGCCGTTCCATCCAAACTTCGTGTTCAGAGATGATAAGGACCTCCCCTTCGGCGAGAAAATTGGTGAAAGTCTCATCAGTGCAATCAAGCACTCTAAGGTTTCAATCCCAGTCATCTCAGAAAATTATGCTGCCAGCGAATGGTGCCTCCGTGAGCTCATTGAGATAATGGAGTGCAAGAAAACCAATGGACAAATAGTCTTGCCTGTGTTTTACAATGTGAAACCCCATGAGGTGCGAGAACTACAGGGGGCCTTTGGAGAGGCCTTCAAATTTGGTATGCATCGTTTTAAGGAGGAGGATGTCAAGCAGAAAGCGCCGGTAGCTCTCAGAGAATTAGTCGATTCTAGAGCATTCGAATCAGAGAAAACTACTAATGGGTACATCGTTTACCTTCTTTTAATATATCCTTGTCGAAAGAAGAATTTTTCTATTTATCATCCTTAATCCTTGTTTGGTGGAGCCATTAATAAATGGTCATGTGTTGTGTCATTTGGCAGGCGTGAGGGGGAATTGGTAAATGAACTCGTAGAAATAATAATGCGCAAGCAGCAACATGATTTTCAACCACATCTTCCCGTGAACTTGGTTGGAATTGAGGATCGTGTGGCTGAGGTTATGGAATTGGTGGATCTTGCTTGCCCAGACACTCGAATTATTGGGATTTGGGGGATGGGCGGCATCGGTAAGACAACTCTGGCTACGATCATCTATAAAAAGCTTTTTGACAATTTTCAGTACCGCTGCTCTCTCAAGGATATTAGAGAAACAACTAAAAGCAAGGGTATAGAGCATGTCCAATCTCTACTGATCTCAGATATAGCAAAAGGTCCTAAAAGTACTGTGCGTGATCCCGAGATAGGGATTAATAAGATCCGATTAAGTTGTGACAAAAAGAAGGTACTTATTCTTCTTGACGATGTGGATCGTCGAGACCACCTTGATAATTTGATTGGAGGTTCTAATTTTGAGTCGGGAAGTAGGATCATTATTACATGTCGAGATATGGCCCTTTTGGACTCTGAATATAAACAGTATGAACTCAAAGAAATGGATTACGAAGAATCTATGCTTTTGTTTAGCAGATATGCATTTGAAGCGGAACAACCTCCCACAGAACTCGAGGCTCTTTCTCATGATATTGTTAACACCACAGGAGGGCTTCCCTTAGCCCTCACGGTTATAGGTTCACTTCTCAAAAGAAGAGATAAAAGCATATGGAAAGAGATGTTGGAGAAATTGAGGAAGATGCCTCATAAGGAAGTACAAGAAAAGTTGAAGCTAAGTTACAATGCACTAGAAGATAACGAGAAACAATTGTTTCTAGACATAGCATGTATTTTCATTGGAACTTACAAAAGAATTGCCACCTACCTGTGGGAGGATCTCCAATTGTACCCAAATTCCGCATTGGCAAGAATGATTGAACTTTCATTAATAAAAATTGATGATGAGAATCGGCTGAGAATGCATGATCAACTAAGAGATCTAGGCAAAACTATCGCCCGTCCAAAAGAAACGAGGCCTTGGCGTTGGAGCAGACCATGGGATGAGGAAGTTATAAAAGTTCTACGACACAAGGTAACAATGATGTCTACTTTTGGCTCTCCCATGTTCTCTAATGCTAGTCCCTCAAATCATTATTGTTATTGTTCTTTTGCTCTAGATTATTGTTCTCAACATTTAGTTAGCATTTTCTTGGTAAAAGCTACATCAAATTTTGGCCTTTAGTTCATGAAAAGTTTGCTCTCGTCACTAATCAACAGGTCATCTCTTGAAGCATATGACAGTAAAATTGTTTAGTATCGACTCTGTCTATATTGCTCCTTTGTCGGTTTAACATCATTTTCTAGCATATTTGATACTGCTTCTTACTAAATAGTACTTGTTGAAGACCGAGCATCACACAACTTTGATAATTTACTTTATGCCACTTATAATTCCGGTTCATCACACTCTAAACCGCACGGGTCTTTATAACTTTGTGCGGATTAACTTATTTTATTCAACCAAACACCAATAACTTACTGTTGATCATTACTTTGTTGTCTTCCATTCTATCTTCCCAAAATACATCAGCAACATAGTTTTTGAAGTACGTTGGTCTGATTTATCCTCAAACCAACGTTTGAATACATGCAATTTGCTCGTGTGCCGTTTCTACTTTTTTGCAACAAAAAGAAAGATTTCAGTTAAATCCTTTGCACCTCAACTATTGGCTATCAACTTAGATTGTGTTCAATTTCAAGTAATAAAATGTCATGCAGTGGTTTTATATGTGTGAAAAATTTTGACAATTTTTTTTTCTAGCATTTATTATGCATGTTCACGATGTAATCCAATATGATAATGTAAATGCAGAAGTACATGTACTTAATACAAAGAAAATTGAAGATTTAGTTGATATTCTATTACTCAGTGAATATTATTAACATTGAAGAAGTGCCTTTAAATATATCAATTTTTTCAGTAATCTAGAAATACATAATTATGTTATTGACATGGTTGGATTAATTGATAACTTGAAAAAACACTACATAATTTGGATGCCTCTTAGTCAACAATAGATAGAACACTCTTATTTTTATTTTTCTTTTCACTGAAAGGACTGGTAAATAATATATATATATATATATATATATATATATATATATATATATAAATTCCCTATTGTGACTTTGGCTTTTCTTTTATTGTCACCTATACCAACTTATAGTCAAATTATCAAATTACATGAAAAAAAATGTTGGAAGATTGTTCAAGATATATCAATTATAAAGGAAGTGGCATGATTAGCCTGTTTTTAGTTTTAATTATGAGCTCTGCACGTGTATCGTGGATCAATCATGTTCATATCAAAGATGAAAACTCTCGATAGCCTATTCTACTCAATTTTCATAATATGTCTTAGTGTTCATACTGGTGCTATGCATGGTTCTAATCATAGGTATTTTGAGCACATAATTCGACATTGTGGAAAATTAAATAATAGTAAATAACGACAAAAGAAACTAAATAACAACTTACATATGATTTTCTAGGTATTCATACAAAGTAATTTCAACCAAAAACTAAAAAAGCAAAAATCGAAATTAAGAAAGTGAATGATTGTAGGAAGTACGTGACGGAATAATGAAAGGTGAAAGAAATTGTAATACAATATCCAACTCTATTCTATAATGAGCGAGCCTTCTTGGTAAAGATTAATTGTGCCTTCACGCGCACACACACACGAACAAAGAGGAGACAAAAATCTATTGCTAGGTATTAGTGAAAGAAAATCGGATAGTTAACTTATCAAATAAGATAACTGGAGGAGCAAAAAATAAATGATAGAATGAAAAAGGAGGAAAACAATAATAATCACTAACCTTTATTTACTAATTCATATATTTTTATATGATTGGGTGAATGCAAAAATGCATGAACAGATTCTTAAAATCAGGTTGAATGTTATGATTGATTGGGGCAAATTCAATGATGACTAATTGAATAATACGCTCATCTTAGAGGAAAATTATCCAATCAGTCCTAAACTTGTTGTGATGTCAATTCAGTCATGAACTTACTAATTTGGTCAATTCAGTATTAAATATTTGCGCAAAATTCTAATATAGTCTCCTAGATCAATTTTTGCTAGAAATCGCCAACATGGCGGTCCAATTATTTTCGGTCGTCCTATATGGCGCATTGTCACATTAGCGATTTCCTACAAAAATGAGCTGAAAAGACTATACTGAAATTTCATGCAAAGGTCTAAGACTAAATCATTAAAATTGGTTAGTTTATGATTGATTAGACAAGTTCTTCCTACAACGTCAAAAAAAAAAAAAAAAAAAAAAAGACAAGTTCTTCCTAGTCTAAGGATTAGTTGTTGAGCTTTGAGCTTGAATATCCAAAAATGAAAACTCAAGTTCAATAAACCAAATTCTTGTTTCCTTCCAGCCATATCCCAAAACCAAAAATATTTCATGAATGGGGAGGGAATGAATTGTCATCCTTTGTGAATGCATAAGTCGAATTAGGTACTTTTTGATTTTGAAATGTGTAATGGTACTCACATATGTCAAAGGGACACCATGTTTAGTCAGCCGTCAATACTATGTATCTTACAAAATTTAATTTCAAAATCTATAAGAAAACTAGACTAATTTCATATAGGAATTTCACATAAAACATCAAAAGTTGGGGCGTACGAGTGAAGATTGACACATTACATGATTATGTTATTGTAGAAGATCAGATATATTTCTTTTTCTCTATAACTGTAGACAAAATGCATCGACCACAATAACATGCAAAGTATACTAATAAAAGGAGGTTGGATGGTATTTACAATCCTCAATTTTATTTTGCTTTTTGTAGGAGGAAAATGAAAATATTGAGGCACTGCGTCTGGACGAAAGGGGCTCTAGAGAGTTCATGGAGCAAAAAAGCTTCATAAAAATGCCTAACTTGAAGGTCCTTCATGTGAAAGATGTGAATTTTGATGGAGATTTCGAAGGATCACTTGCTGAATTACGATGGCTAAAATGGAAGAGATGTCCTGCCTCTTTCGAGGCAACCAATGTTCATTTGGAGAGAATAGTCATACTTGATTTATCATGTGGTGATATTAGTGAAAATTGGAGAGGATGGAGTTCTATCAAGGTGAAGATGAAAAAAGGCTTTCTCTTTTGTTACATTTGATGATAAATCATTCTATTTCTAACTGCTAATCTTGGAACATGTTTCTTTCTCATAGATGGAGAGGTTGAAAGTTCTCAATCTTTCGTGGTGCGCCAGATTAAAGATCACCCCTAATCTCTCTCCATTTAAAAATTTAGAGATGCTAGTCCTGGAAAGTTGTGTTCATTTGGAGGAAATCGACCCTTCCATTGGAGATGTCAAGCACCTCATTTCCTTGAACTTGAGGCACTGTACAGGTCTCAAGAAGTTACCCGAACAATTAGGTGAACTAGAAAATTTGGAGGAACTTGTCATAGACGATACTCATATAAGACAAATCCATCCATGTATAGGATCTTTGAAGCAGCTGAAAAGGCTTAGTGCCAGGGATTGTCGTCAACTGACTGAAGAGTCCAACCCAATAATAAGTTTCGTAAGTTTGTTTTTAGCGGAATCCATCGAGTTGCTACCGATCCCTTCTTCAATTATGAAGTTGGGAGAGTTGGTTGAGTTGGACTTGTCAAATACAACATTTAACGAATTACCCGAATCCATTGGGGAATTGAACAAATTGAAAATTCTGAGGATTTGTGATAGCCCAATAAAAAGGTTACCGAGCTCTATTGGAAAATTGCAAAGCCTCCAAGAGTTGGCTGCCTCCGGATGCGGTGTCCTGCGAGGACAAATTCATGTTGATAAAGGTAGATTGTCTTCTCTAAAGACCCTTGGTTTACGTTATACAAAAATTTCTGGCTTGCCGGAAAACTTAGATCAGTTTTCTTCCCTCGAGCACCTCGATTTATTTGGCTGTGATGAGCTTCAGTCACTCCCAAAACCTCCTTTTAGCTTATCATCCCTGATACTCACCTGTGGGAGCAATGAGCTGCCATCGCTCTCTCACCTGAAGCATCTAAAGGAGCTCACCCTTCGTGATTGCTTGTCTCTTCAAAGCATCCCAGAGCTTCCCTCCTGCATACGGAAGCTTGACGTTTGGGGATGTCCCAAATTGGAAAGGTTGCCAAATCTTTCCGATTTGGAATTTTTGTCGGAATTAGGGCTCAAGGACTGCTGTGGGCCAAAGAAATTGGATGGGCTGGAAGCTTTAAAATCCCTAAGAGAGTTGAACCTACTCCTAGGAAGCAATAGCTGGCGATACTTGGATGATAAACTCCATTCGATAGAAGGCCTTGAAAAATTGGGATCCTTGGAAGTGGTGGATATCTCTGGGCGCATGCACATTCAAGTACTTGACCTTTCAAAGTCGGGGTATCTAAAGTGGTTGAATGTTAGGGATTGCAAAAGCTTAGTCGAAATTCACTGCCCTAGTAAATTCCTGAAGTACTTTAAGAGGGATGGGTGCGAGTCTCTCAAGAAATTACCGGACTTTTTACCAAACATTTTACCAGACTTTACCACCTGATAGGCCACGAAAGAATTGGCTATGATTTACGAGGGAAGAAACAGCAAGAAGCTGACTAATGGTTTGCGAGCTACAGAAGAGGAGGAGGGTGGAAATCGAGCATAGAGAGAAGGGGAAGAGATTGAGGTCCAGGATCATCTGGTGGTCTGTTTCTGTCTTACTTCCGATGGACGATGATGGGACGACTGATTCGAAAGTGAGATTCATGCTCACGTGCTCCGCTAGCTGAGAAATGGAATTTGACTTTTAACCTCAACCACTCACCGATTGCTTTGACCCTTATGCTCCAGCTTGAAATGGAGCAACGCAGGAGTTCTACGATGGGGATGATTATGGAAGAGAGAGAATGTTGGAGGCGAGGAATCTGGTGAAGGATCTTCACGTTGGGTCTTCATTGCTTCCGGTTGCCATATCTTCAGAGTCCAGGTGATTGGACCCCTTTTAACATTAATCCATTCTTGTCGCTGATTGATCGGTTTATTCATTGGTTGATTCTCGGCGTGATTGGTGCATGCGCATTCTGGTGATTGGAGGTTTTGAGTCGCTATTGTTGGTCTCATTTTGGATGTTAGATGTCTGCACATGGAGGAAATGAAATGAAACTAATTCGAGCTTTTCAGCATGTTTAGCAAAGCATCTTTAGTTGTCATGTTATATTTATCAGCTTGCGAATCATGTTAGGTGCAGAGATCTGCTTGGTTATTCTCTTCTACCAGCTTGCTATGGTGTAACGAGATAACCATAACATCTTTTGATTAGGTTTTGTGTCAATGATGGTGAATTTTCCTTATGTTATCTGAGCAGTTGCAGAGCATGTATAGCAGGATTATCAGGACTTATGAGCCTATTACAGGTTTAGGTTGATTTTATTACCCGGTTTGGGTAGTGTGGAAGAGTTGTTGGAACTAATGTGAACTAACTTCAGGTTGAATGGGAAGATTACCTTGATTGATGAGGTTCTACATTCATAGCCATTTCTTTCCTGTTTTCGGATCTTGGAGCACCTTAAGGGGTGATGAGAGGTGGAAAGATGAACAATCTCCTGTGAATCATTTGTTTGTACCTATGATACAAAGTAGCATTTTCTCCATGAGTAAGTCAAAATTCCTTCTCATAAGATTCTCTGAGGATGTCCTCACTCACCCCAGTTGGCTAATAACGTAGTGAAATGGTATTGAAGGCTACTAATTTCACATGGAAAGGTATGCCAGTGTCCGAATTGTTGTGATGGTGATATGGCTTGTTCATTTTGTCCTTACTTTTTCTTTGCTAGCTTTCTAGTTGAATGGAATTGCTCCTTATCTCCTTCTGACTGTGGGAAAATGCAAAAGCTTGAGCTACAATAATAGAAGTCCATTGGTTTCTTCTTTCACCAGGAGTTATCGGGCTCTGACATGTGGTTTGGAAGCACTTTCACTTTTAACTTTCATTTATACTATTGTTTTTAGCATTTGCAATGTGTCTTTTGTTCAATAATCAGTGCTTCAAACCTTCAGAAAACAAAACTTTGCATTTTATGGCCAATTATAGCAAAATAATTTTTGTCTTGCTGACAGAGTCAGGAAGTACCTTTTGATTTCTTATGTTGAAACATAAACTCCATTAAATTTGTTTATATTTCCATGGTTGGTTTTCATTCTGTCATCCTCTGTATGGATCCTCTATAATATGATGGTCTTGCTTTTTGAAGGTTACAAACTCTATGCTAGTCAACTGTCGTTCGCACCGATGCGAAATTCTGAGTGCAGAGCTGACTGAATCTGACAATAAGTGGCTTTTCTTTTAAGTTACCTGAAGATTTCAGTTCACAAAAAAGAATAGAGGATTTCCATTGTATTGTGGATAACAATGTGAGATCCAAACCAGAAGTATGAAGTCCTTAAATCAACCGTATTGCTTTCACGTTTTTGGGATAAACATGACAAGTAATCAATGGGTGGCTAGAAAGGTGATTTGCTTAAGTCCTTTAATGTTTGAGAGCTGATCTAGATCTCTAATTACCATCTTTTCTTGATCTACAGCGCAAATCCGAATGTTTTGCTACAGCTGCCACTGAACGGAACTGGAAAGTCACTCCTGCAATAATTGTGGTTTCAGCCAGAAATGTGCACTATTTTTGGCTTGGCTGATGGCGGGGACAAAAATATGCGAAGCTCGGGTACTACCCTGTTGCTTATGCCTTTAAAAAGAAGGGGGATGAGCTGTGCATGTGATTTTTAATTCTGTGGAGAGCTTAATTGGTACTACATCAGAAGCAAGGATTTCCAACTACAACTGTAATCTTGACATAAGAATAGCTCATTGGCAATATTAGGAGTGCAAATTGACTTGGAAGATACTAGTCATGTTCTTTTATTACATTTGTACAATAGTTAATGTGTGTCTCTGAATCCCGATGTGAGAAATCATGTTCTTTTATTTTCACCTACACAGAGAATACCAGAATGATGGTGACCACATACGCCCCATGCAGAATTATGAAAAATATTTGCATGGCAACTGCACGACAGAGGTCGGATTCTGGAAATCATCTGTGTTTGCTGGTTAATGTAAATATAGCAGTTGAGAGTACCTACTTCACATTAGTATTTTTAGTTTGGCATGGGGCTTTTTGTGTCGATGTCTTATTTTCTTCCTCTTATTTCAAGGACTCTTGGAAGAATTGGTTGACCACGTAAATGTGATGCTTGAGCATCATTTGGCTCGTGATCCTGGGGGAAAGAAAATAGATAAGAATGCCTTTGAAGTACATGACATTGCATGTCATTATACGTCATCAGTCACGGGGTAAGGCTCTTCTTCCTTGACATGACATGAATATATTCTTATGCAAACAGACTATTACCTTTTTCCAAGTTCTATTAAAGTTGGTTCCTAGAGCATAGTGATGTTTATTATGTGATTCTTTCATTCATGCACGCACAATAAAACATAACTTCATTTATTGTTTGCAAAAGTTCAACCCAAAAGCTTAAAGTATTAGCTAGAGGTAGACTGCATGTATTTAACCCCTATTGATACCCTTTATTTCAACCAAGGTGAAATAACACTTTTAAGGATTGACTGATCATAGCAACTACTTAGGTTTGTGTGGTTTCAATTGCATTTTTAGAAGCTTATGTCCACTTATTCTGTCATGGATTAATAAACCGCTGGAGGCACTATCATATGATTATTACTTTTCTCAAATCCAGGACACTGATGTTGAGATGATGAATATCCAAGGATCTATATTCCACTTTGTTTGTCAGTTGAAGTGCTAATACATAGATTGCTCAATCTGATGGTGGAGTTATGGCCTTGATTCTGTCAAAAGTAACATCCTGTACGGTGGAAATCTAGTAGAAATCATGTTGCGCTCTTTCTTATTTTTCATCATGCCTATATCCATCTCACATGTTCGTACCGTTAGTCAGTGTCTTTACGTATCGAATTTGCATCCTTATGTTCGTTCTTCTTTTGGTGATGACAATATCTCCTGCCCCCGCTGCTTTAAATGACCAGGAGCTTCACTGTAATTTTGGCAATGATGTGAGATCCGGACAAAATATTTGGGTCGACGTAACAAGGACATTCTTTAAGCTGATTGCATTGCATTGTGCTTTATGAACGGGAGCCGTCCGTCGTAGTAATGAAAACAGGTGCATTTCTTCACTCCTGAAATGTTTGAGAGCTGATCTAAATCCATGAATGTCCATTTTTTCTTGAATTATTACTTAATCAGATCAGAATACTTTGTTAGAGATACCACTGTAGCAGAACAGAATTGGAAGTTCAACCTACTAAATACGAGAGGATTGCGGAAATGACCAACTACGATCCCAGTGAGTTTGTTCGCCTTCTTCACTCCAAACCTTGCAGTCTATTCAATAGGGTACTAAGGGCCTGTTTAGTAACCATTCAAACAGTGTCTGATTCTGATTTTTTGTTCCCGGGAACAAATTTCTATTTTTTTGTTCTCGGAATTAGATTTGGAACATAATCAAGAATTAAAAAAAAAAGTTGATTCTTGTTCCGGGAACAAATCTAAGAATCAAAATCATATTTCTCTTCTTCTTCTTCATCTACCGCCATCTCGCGGTTGCCGTCCGCCGCCGTTCGCCGTTCGTTGTCGTCCGCCGCCGCTGGCGAGCTCGCTAGGCCAGGGTGAGGTTCGGCGAGCTCGCCGGAGGCAAGCCCAGCCAACGGTGAGGCTCGCCTAGCCCCGTCGATGGCAAGGCGAGCCTCAACCAGCCCCGGCGAGGCCGGCCTGGCCATCGGCAAGGCTCGGCGGGGTTGGGCAAGCCCCGCCCCACCGCCGGCGAGGCTTGACCGACGAGGGCTAGCCTCGCCGAGGGCCGGCAACACTCCGGTGAGGTCGCCGGCCCTCGTTCGGCGATCGGCCACCGGAAGAAGAAGAACAAGACAAGAGAAAGGAAAAAAAAAGAAAAGAAAAAAAGGAAAAAGGAAAAAAATTATTTAAAAATTAAAAGAATTTGATTTGGAAGAATCAATGAGCACGGTACCAAACGCAATTCTAATCCAGAATCGAAATTTTGGACAGTTATCAAACGGCTTAGGGTGCGTATGGTAACGCTTCTTGGCTGGGGAACAATTTCTTTTCAGAAATAGTTCTTTTCTATTTCTACTCCGGGGAACAATTTCTGAGTAAAATAAGGTGTTTGGTAATTACACAAAATTTCTACTCTTGAAATAGAAAAAGAATAGAAATGTGTTTGGTACGAAACAATTCCTTTTTTGTATTTATTCGTTTTTTATTCTTGCTTACAGATCGCCGATCGCCGACCGCCGCCCGCCGCCCGCTGCCCGCAGCCGCCGCTGCATGACCGCCTGTCGCCGATCGTCACCGTCGCCGCACAGCCCATCGGCCGCCGCTGACTGTCGGCCGGACGGCAGCCGACGGGCGACAGTCTACAGTCGACGGTGGATCCGCGCGATTGGAGGTGGCTGCGGCAAGAGAAAGGAACAAAAGAAAAATAAAAAAGAAAATTGGCTTATTTCTAGAAATTGTTCCTAGGAACAAGAAGCTATTTTTTTTTTTTGTTTCTTATTTCTATTCCAAATCTATTCCCGGGCTACTTTTCTATTTTGGGGAATAGAAAAACAAGTTGGCGTTACCAAACGAATTTCTATTTTTTTTTTTGTTCCGAGGAACAAAAGAACAGAAATCAGGGAGAACAGAAATGTTATCATGCAGGCCCTTAAAATGCTTAGAAATTATTCCCAGGAATAGAATAAAAAAGAATCATTTCTTATCAGAATCTGTTCCCAGAAACAGAATCATTACCAAACACGCCCTAAACTATCTCAATTATACTTGCTAATAACATTTTCTCACTAGTGGTCACATCAAATTAACTAGAAGATTATTCATACAATTTTCTGGAGTAGAGCAAACGAGAGCTTCTAGGTTCTTAGCTTGCCAAAACTTGTCAAATGGACATACATTGTGTACCAAACAAAAAGCTATTGCCAAAGGCTAGCTCGCCCAACCTTCTTGGAAGATAAATAGGCGCTCACCACGAATGCTTCTGTGAAGTAATCACAGACATCTACACAGTGTTAAAATGGCTGATAAAATGCTTGATTAGATGAGGGCAATGGGCTTGAACAATAAAATAGAATGGTATTGTGATTTCAACTGAATGGTCAGGTATGTTGCGATAGTTGAGTCGAGATATCACATGATATATACCGTTATGTAGTCTTTTAGCTTTGGAGGTCTGGTGGAAACATATGGTCCCGATTTGGGATTGGAGATGGAACTTAACATCGACCTTGGGCATGTGATTCACCACTCTAAATCGATTTCGGCATTTTTTCTCTCTTCTTGACATTGGTCAAGTTACTTGGTACTCGATAAAACCTTGGAGATACAATCTTACAACTTATTTCAATTTGCATGTACATTGCTGCATTGTAGGAGGTAACTGCAAATTGTTTGATGGTCGATGTGACATCCCGAAATTTTGGAAAAAGAAATTATCGGATGAAAAATCGGAGATGGGAAGAAAAAGAAAAATAATAACAATATTATTATTATTTTTCTCTCTCTCTCCTCTTTCTCTTCTCCTTCACGCTCCCTCCTTCAGCCGAAAGTCTTCTTCCTCCCTTTTATTTTCTCTTTCTTCTCTCTCTCTCTCTCCCTCATGTTTTCTTCCCCCTCCTTCGCACGCAGTTTCCTCCCCCTCTTTTCTTCTCTCTCTCCCACTTTTCCACTCCCTCACTCACGCCAACCCCTCTGCAGCAATTTCCCCTCAACTTCCCCTCTATTATTTTATTGTTTCTCTCTCCCCTTTTCCCCTTCCTTCTCTCGACAACCTCCACTCCCATGTCCCTCTTCTTCTTCTCCTTTTCTCTTTAGTTTCTTTCTGCTTTGCTTCCAAAACAGCACCGTGTGCTGCTGTTTTTGCCCCAAGCCAGCCACCACCTTGCACCATGGTCGTGGGCCATCACTGTCCGCAAGCCGCCATCCACCGCCGAAGAGCCGCACCACCCATCCACGAGCCGTCCGCCCGCCGTTCTTGCCAAATCGGAAACCACCTCCGTCGAGACCCATTTTTGCCGAGTGCCTCCGTGACATTTTGGACGTAACCGTGAGTAGCCCTCGCCACTGCCGTCGCGCTCATGTCGTCGGAATTGTCGTCAGGTGAGTTTAGCTCCTAATCCTTTGATTAGTGCCTAAACTTGCTTAGGAGATTGGTTAGGCTTAAGAATAGTTTAGATTAACTCAAGTAGGGACTAGGGATAGTCTAGAGTGGATTAGTATTAGTATAATGAGTGAGATTAGCACTATAGAGGATGGGTTGGTCGAAAACAGTGACTGTTTTGCAGAACTGATTCCTGGACGCTTGCCGTTTGTAATTTTTGTAAATAAAAATTGGGCGTGAATTTGAAGCTGATTTATTCTAGGGAAATGTTTTAGACATCCTTATCTACAACATATATTTTTCTTAATATTTTTGGGAACTCAGAAGCAAGAGATATCAGCGTCGTCATCTTCGAACAGAACTTCAGTTTTCGCTGGAATTAGTGACCTGTAAGGATTCTAGGGGTATTTACTGACCCTTAGGGTTCGAATTTCCATATGATTTCTTCACAAAAGTTGTTTTTTACATCTTCTAGTTTAACATAATCAAATTTCAGATCAAACGGACATGTATTAGACCTTGAACCAAATTGATTTCGGAAATTAGACGTTCTGGAAACGGACCCAGTTTCTGGTGCTGGATTGAGCGATTTACTGGGCAGAATCTAGAAGGATATGTGTTTAGTTGTCTTCATGAAAAATGTTCTTTTATGTGTTTTTTACAACATATTAAAATTTGAGAATTTTCTGAGCTTGATTGGTTAGGTTTTTGGATTTAAACTTGGAGACGCACGAAGGCCCGGTTTCTGCCAATTTGGACCAATGTTAGTTTGGTGATGGTTCTTGATGCTTTGCTTGTTTTAATTAGTGTTTTGTAATAACTTGTGGACTTAATTTTTTAGTTAATTAATTCTGAAATTTCACTGTTCATGACGCACTGTTCACGAGTTACTGTTCACGCGCACTGTTCACCCGAGAATGAAAAGTTGTCTAATTTCATATGTGTGGATTTTATGAAGTGAATGGATGTGTAAATGAATGGGCGTCCGCATGAATTGGGTGGTGTTTTGTGCAATTGTGTGGTGATTGGAAACTGTTGGTATTTAATTAGAAAATACCGGGTGTCAGGTTTTGTACGCCGAAAGTGTTTTTAAATACTATACCAAACTGTGGGATTTTAAAAGAGATGACACAAATTTTCTAGTTTGATCTGACTGTGCCCCCACACATGATTATTTTACCATGCATTTCTAATATGAAGAAAATAGGCCGGGATCACCATTTTAATTGAGGTATTTGAGTGCAATGCACGGTGTCCTGGGCCGAAATTGAATGAATGCGTGGATGATGTGAGATGCCGTCACGAGCCTTTGGGGCTGGACGATGCTCCTTCGGGAATGCCCCAAGTCAACGGATGCCGGTCGCAGTGGAGGCTGGGCCGATGCTCTTATATGGAATGCCGTCTAGATGTAGACGTTGCTGTGCTCGATGGTGCGAGACGATGCTTGGCTACGTCGGAAGACCGCTAACTGTTGAGTCGGCCGTGGCCGGTGGGTCGAAATGAATTGGAACGCATGAGTATTGAGATAGTTGGCCTTATTATGGGGTAAAATTGTGTGGCATGGAATGGGACGTGTCACATCGATTTTACGTTATAATCAAGACCCATGTGATTGATTGATATGTACTGTGTGGCGCATTAATGTGCAAGAACGCATGAGAATCATGGCATCTTTGGTTCTAGTCATGCATGAGTTGAGCACATTGTTTAATGCACGCATGAACCGATAACACATTTCACACATGCTTATGTTGTGCTGAGAAAGCCTTGAGGGGTGGCCCGACTGAGATGGCGGTTCGTCCGCGCTAGAGCGGGGCCCAAAGAGGACAATATTGGGCTGGGATGAGGGATGGCGGTGCATCCACGCCTCTACCCCAGACAGCGCGTTTGTGTGGCAATGGCTAGGTGAGATCGCTTGTAACACGATTCGTATGTGATTGATGAACTGCATCATCTAATGGCCATATGCATTGCGTGTATTGTGCTGAGTTATGACGTGCAGGGTATGGCATACCAGGTAAGGATGTATGCAAATTGACTATTGATTGTTGGTTGTTAATCTTTGGTTTGTTTGTGGAATGGTTCTGAAGAGATACCCCGAGTTGAGTTGGTGTACTAATCAGGGGACTAGAGGAAGAACTCGCTGAGATTTATATCTCACTGGTTATTAAATAACCATTTTTAGATCCCCAGTGTGAAGAACCCGGAGCTTGAAGCGGAAGGGTCAGGAGCATAGGTGGCTCAGTAGTCCTTTATGAGATAGACCTTCTGTATAAGTTTGAGGTGTTTGTGAAAATGTATTTAATTTGAAATTGGTTGTCCTACTTTTCTATCCCATGTTTGTTGTTGTCAGGGGATTAGTTAATTCGTTTCCGCATGTACAATAAAATGAAAAGGGTTGGCTATGAGTCCTGGGAATGTCGCAAAATTCTATCGATCACCGAGAGATGTACGCGCTCGAGGTTTGGGGCGTGACAGTCGACGTCTGGATTGAAATGTAATCTCGCCCTACCTAGGGGAGAAAAGAAGTATAACCCATCACCAGAGACTGGTTCCTTTAGTTAATAAAACTCTCACGTGGACTGCTTAAATAATATCATCACACATCAAGACTAATGACATGAATCAAAGATGAATATTTACGACGCAGTCAAAGTATGATATTCGTGATTTTTCATTTTGAAGGCGAGCCACGCTTCTATGAGGCGAACAGGGTGTTGTTTCATGGGAAGTCCAAATATCAGGAGCTTCCTGTTTTCCAGGTGATTTCTTACCTTCCATTATCACTCTCCAATTTTACACCAGAAGTACATATGACAAAGCAATGGCTACGCCATTAGTATTTAGGATATGGATTGGATCCTGATGAATCATGAAGATCGATGAGCTTACACAAACTCTGCATATATGCCACCACCTCAAATAAGATTTTATTGGGGAATATTGTTTTAGCAAATCATTAAATTTCCAAAATCAGAAAGTAGATCACATGAAACATCAGATCGACTTCGGTCTGATACTTCCCCTACCCAAGAAACTATTTCAACAAGCAGTCAGTTGAGTTGACAGCATCTTGGATCGTATTTTTACTCGTGACGAGTAGAGAGATATCTTGTGGCTCTTGATATATAATCGCTTTGTTCATAGTCAGCGAAGCATGGCAAAGTGGCAATTCTGGATGGTTAAATCCAACTGATGGAGAAGGATGAGTTTGTTTACCTAGAGATGCTCACACATCTTCCCCTCTGCTTAATCCCGAACGCGAAGAAGGTGGTCTCTCTCTTTATTTCTTTCCAACTGCTTTCATCTTTCAAGCTTTTATGCTGTTAAAGTGCTCACTTGATATTTTTACAGGTGCTGCTTGTTGGTGGGGGAGACGGCGGCATTTCGAGGGAAATATTTTGTCACTTGTCCATGGAACAAATTGATATATGTGAACTCGACCAAATGGTGATTGATGTAAGTGAAACTAAAATTCAAAAACCTTCCAAAGTTTCAAGCTTGGGCCTCTCATTGCTCATCAAATCCTAAGGTTCAGGAGGACCATAGAATATCCATACACTTCTTGTGTCCTGTTGCAGGTTTCCAAGCAATTCTTCCCTGAAATAGCAGTTGGGTACGAGGATCCGCGAGTGAATGTCTACATTAACGATGGCATGCGTTTCTTCTATAGTTCTTACTCATTGATGAGTACAAATAAGTTGCGAGAGGTTATTTAATTAACATACTTTAATTTCAACATCGCAGGAGTTGCTTTCTTGAAGGCTGTTCCTGAAGGAACTTTTTTTTTTTTTGGTCGAAAGCACCGCTTGTATTCAAGACAACGGAAATGTACAACCTGAAGATAAAGCATCCGCATAAACTAAATCAAGCATTACAAACGGAGGATATAGTATCCAGTTTTGGACCGAATCTGAGGTTTGGGCCTTCGCAGCCCAGTCGGCAACCAGGTTAGCTTCACGTCGACAGTGCTGCAACTTTAGGTTAGAAAATCTGGAAAGCCAAATGACAGCCTCGGTGATCATAGGTCGAAGCTCCCACGGCGGTGATCTCGCACCTTGCACCACTTCAACGAGATTGAGGCAGTCGGATTCAATCTCCAGATTAGCTTCGTGGAGTCCTTGCCGGAATAGATGTTGAAGGGAAAAGGTAAGAGCTTGGGCCTCTACTTCAAAGGCAGATTTCGCTAGGAATTGTCTCGAGAAAAAATCCGTGAGTTTCCCGTTGTAATCTCTACAAATACAGGCCATCGAACCTTCGGTGCTACCAACTTATAGCTTCCATCAATATTACATTTCAGGGTACCCACTTTCGGAGGACGCCACAGTTGTCAGGGTCGAGAGATTCAAGGCAGATCTCGGTTTAGATGCAGCAGAGGAGATCTGGTATGATTTGGTTTGTGCAACTGCTGTCTCTATTGCGAGGGAGGGATCTGGTAGCTGATTGCGAAAGATTTATTCCGCATCTGCCAAATCTGCCAAAGGATATTGGCAACAAGTTCTAGTCCAGGTGAGTGCTGAGGTGATTTCACCCTTTCTGTTAGCCAAGAATCTAAGCGATTGATTGTACTAGTTGAAGTCAGTAGATTGATCTGCGGGTTAGACCAAATAGCACAAGTCCATGAGCATTGTACAAATATGTGTTCTAGGGTTTCAGGAGCATTCTGCTTACATAGATGGCATAATGGATCTGTGATGATATGACGCTAAAATAGATTTGCTCTGGAAGCTAGGGCATTGTGACAAATGGACCATAGGAAAGTTTTGATTTTCGGTTCTGTTTTCATGGCCCAGATACTTCTCCATAATAATTTCGGATTCTGGTGAGATATTGATGCTCTGTTGCTGTTTGGATTGCTGAGTGACTGCATTACAATATGGTAGTTACTTCTTACAGTGTACATACCATCAGTCATGGCTGACCAAACCATTTTATCTTCTAAGTAAAGAAGTCTTACTGGGATAGTAAGAACTTCTGCTGTGATTTGTTCTCCGAAGAACCATTGGAGCAGAGATTGGTTCCAATTGTGGTGTATTGGATCAATAAGATCCGCCACCATAACTGGTTCTTCTCTAGATGTAGGTCCATGGAGAATACCCATTGGTAACTACCAATCTCCACGGATTCTGATGTTGTTACCATTACCAACTGACCAGCGTATATGTGGTAGAATAGCATCTCTGCCCGTAAGGATGCTCTGCCATCCCCAGGATGGCCGAGTTCCTCTAACAGCTGTTAGGAAATCTGTCGAATGAAAATACAGACCTTAAAGATTTTACTCCATAACGATTGAGGCTGATGTAACAATCTCCAAGCCTGCTTTCCAAGCATCGCTCTATTAAATGCAATAAGGTCTCGAAATCCCAATCCTCCTTTATCCTTTCCTTCTTTCAGAACTTCCCATTTTTGCCAATGGATACCTGCTTTATTCTGATCATTTCTCCACCAAAATCGAGCAATGCGTTGTTCAATAGATTTACAGACAGAAAGAGGCATCGTAAAGATAGACATCGCATAATGTGGAATAGCCTGAACAACAGATTTGATGAGAATTTCCTTACCCCCCTTTGAAATGAATTTCTCTTTCCATCCCTCCAATTTGGCGTTGACTCTTCCAAGTATCCAAGAAAATATTTCCTTCTTTGATCGACCCCATTCTGATGGTATGCCTAAATATTTGCCATATCTTTGCAACACAAGAGTCCGAAGTTCCTGAGACATGTTTTCTTGTAGAGTAATAGGGCAATTTTTATTGAAAATCATACCTGACTTGTTGCGATTTATTAGCTATCTTGTAGCCAAACAATACAAGTTTAAAATGTTGGCTAAGTTCTGGCACTCCTGAACACTACCAGCTAGGAAGAATATCGCATCATCAGCAAAAAAGAGATGGGATAGGGTATGACACCATCTATTTAACCTGATACATTTGATGTGTCTTATACTGACAGCTTGAGTAATAAGAGTTGATAAAACATTAGCTAGCAGAATAAAAATATATGGTGATAAGGGGTCACCCTGGCGTAGGCCACAAGATGGGTAGAAATAAGGCAACTGCTCCCCATTGAACTTCACGCTAAAAGATACTGTCGTGATACACTGCATAATCCACCTAACCCATCTCTGATGGAATCCCAATTTAAGGAGGTAATCATGGAGGAAATCCCATTCGACTTTGTCATACGCCTTTTTCATGTCTATTTTTAGTATTGCATTGAACTTTCTTGTCCTCTTTCTAGTTCTAAATTGATGAAGAACTTCTTGGACGATTAGAATATTATCTTGGATCTGTCGTCCCTTCACAAAAGCTGACTGTTCCTTAGAAATCAGAATATTCAACCAAGGTTTGAGATGGTTAGCAAGTACCTTTGAGATAATTTTGTATGCAAAGTTGCATAGGCTGATTGGGCGATATTGCTCCAGCTTCTCAGGTTGAGTTGTTTTGGGAATCAACGTTATAATCGTCTAATTTAGCTATGTAGGCATACCCCCGACATTAAGAAATTCTGCACTAGAAGGAAAAGATCCTTTTTGATTGTTTCCCAGTGTTTTTGATAGAATAAACCGTTTAAACCATCAGGGCCTGGGGCTTTGGTAGTTCCCATCTGAAAGGTGGCTTGCCGAACCTCTTCCATAGTAAGTGAAGCAGTCAGGTGGTCATTCATATCACAGGTGACCACCTGATTGCATTGATCAAGTAGAGGTCCATAGTCCCTATAACCATCAGTTGTATATAATTGCGAAAAGAAAGTGGATGTCATATCGTGAAGAGTAGGTGGATCACGTAACCATTGCTGATTATTAGTTTGCAACATAGTAATTTGGTTTCTCTGCCTTCGCTGAATTGTAGATGCATGGAAGAAACGTGTATTTTTATCACCCCATTTCAGCCATTGAATTCTGGAGCGTAAGGCCCAGTACTGTTCTTCCTGTTTACAAGTCCGACGAATTTCCTCTTTCAGTTTTGATGCCTCTACTCTGTCATAATTGTAATGCTGCTGGTTCATTAGGTTATGTAACTGTTGTTGTAAGGTCAGCACCTTGTTATGTCCATTTGAAAAAAAAATTCGACTCCATTTAGTCAGAGCTTCTATTACCGTCCTCACTTTAGTAATAAAACTCGAATCTGGGAGACATATTGAATTCCAAGCCCTGGAGATAACTTCGCGGCATTCATCATCCTCATTCCAATAAGCCTAAAAAATAAAAGGTTTCCTTCTTCTTTGATAAGTTGCTGAAGTGCGAATTAGTATAGGACTGTGGTCAGATCCCATAGTTGGAAGTGCATAAACTTCTGCCCAAGGAAACAATAATCGCCATTCCATTGTGCATACCACCCGGTCCAATTTTTCCTTAACAAGCTCTTCCCCCTCTCTGTTGTTCATCCATGTATACTTACAGCCCTTGCTTTCTATCTCAATAAAAGCACAGTCATTGAGGACAGCTCTGAACGACATCATTCTAGACAGGTTAGCAGGTCGCTTTCCTATCTTTTCCCAAGGATAAAGTATCTCATTAAAATCTCCAACACATATCCAAGGTAAGTTGTTGCTAGAACTTATCTCTTGGAGCTCATCCCACACAAGTTGACGCTGCTGATAGTTAGTAGGAGCATGAATAAATGTGATACGCATATTTCTCTCTCCCTGCCCAATCCTACCACTCATATCGAATAGGTGAGGTGTGGATCAAATCACTTGTAAATAAACCAGATCATTCCATAACACCGCTAATCCTCCAGCAAAACCAACTGGGTTTATAGTATGTAAATTTTTGAACTTTAAACAACGCTGAATATGTTGAAGCCTTACTTCAGGGTTCTTGGTTTCCATTAAGAAGATCACATCGGGCTTTTCTTTGACCGTCATGATCTTAAGAGCTTGAATTGTCAGGGGATTACCCAAACCCTGACAGTTCCAGCATAGCATCCTCATTTGTTAATGGGTGGCTGTTTAGGGCCAACCACCAAAGCCCAAGCTCCTGCTTCATCCGCTGCATATATAGGAGTTTCCATAAGATTTGAGTCATCATGTTCCTCTATTATCAAGCCCCTAGTCTCGTACGGGTTGTATCTTCTTGGTTTTTTGGCAGCTCCCAATTTTGGTGTTGATCTTGTATTCTTCATCTTCTTTGTTACATATATATCCATGGACTCAGTCTGAATTCCTTTTAATTTAGTTGATGTAGGTATGAGTGTTGTATGGAGAGAGGGCTGGTGCACAACAGTTCGCTGATGGTGTTGCTGGTCAGGCTCTACTACTGGTGCACTGAATCTATTAACTGCGCTAGGTAGATTTACTGCTATAAGATTAGTTGGTGGGGGTAATAAGGGGACAGTTGGAATCTGTGAGGGCGGAGTTTCAGGTACGGCTTCTTCCGTTTGTTCTGAAATTTCTCGTGGGTCATAAAAAGTGTGCCAATATGGACTGTTTTCCTTAACCTCAGCACGAAGCCACTGACCATATGCCATCTTCTCTCTACCCTCATGTTTTGCCTCATCATATGGGATATCCTTGCAATACATCGCATAGTGCCCGAGTTTTCCACAGGAGTAGCAAAAGTGCGATAGGCGTTCATAGCGGAAATCTATCCAAAGAGGTTTGCCATCTATCCATATCAACTTCCCTGTTTTAAGAGGTTCCTGTAAATTTAATTCTACCCTTACTCGACCTGCTCTTAACGATACTCCTTCCTTCGAATCAACCTTTACTTTTATTACTCGACCCATTTGCTGCACTGCCCTGCTAAGCATATGTTCAGAACACCATTCTAAAGGTAAGCCAAACACCTGTACCCAAAAGGCAGAAGTAGAGAAGTCGTAACAATGTAATGGTGTGTTCGGGATCCATGGTTGGAAGATAACTAAATGGCCTGAGAATAACCAATGGCCCCCTTCAAGAATTCTTTGTTTGTCAGCCTGAGATTGAAATTTTGCAACATATATGCCTACCTCACGCTGTGATATATCTACTAATTCAGTCCGCCAGGCTTTCTTTAGTGTGCTTTGGAAGGCTTGGAAATTAATGGAAGGATTGGAAAGGATTTTTCCAATGAGAGTTAATCGACATTCCTCCAGTTTTTCAAGTGGAGGTTCATCATCCCAGTCTTCGATTATCTGTTTGGTGGTGAGGCGACCCAACCTATTGCAAAGTGCTGCCAGACACGAAGAATCGACATGGTCTTCCGAAGCCATTCAAAGTCGGCAAAATAGGATTTCAAGCAGAGACTTGCTAAACACAAGAAAAACTAGACAGGGTGCTAAATTACCCAAATTAGCCTTCGATGAAGCAGAATTAAGCCAAGAAGACGAAAACGGTGACCTTCGACCCACGACTAACTCTGTAACCACATTCTAGGAGCAGATAGAAAGCAATCAAAGGCATGCAAAACAAACCAGAGAAAATTGGTGGGAGGATGAAGGGTCCAGCCTGACATTGTAAGCCGATGAAGCGAAAGGCGAAGTGAAAACGACTGTAATTCAAGCGAATGGAGAAGCGAAAGTGGAAGAAATGGGGGATGAAACGAAGATTTAGGGTTAGAAAGAGCTACCCGAAGGTAGAAAGGACTCTACATTTCGAGTACTGAAGGAACTTTTGATGTGATCTTTTTGGATGCATTTGAGTGTATGGGTATTGTCCAGTGCCTATAACCTTCCCACTCTCTTAGAAATTTAGTATGCCTCCAATTAATTGAATAACTGAGCAGAATAACAGATATCTTATAGGGTCGGTAGGTCATACATCTACTTAATTAAAATAATTCACAACATTCAAACACCTCCAAGAAAAAGAGTACTTGCTAATCAAGCGTAAAAAAAATTCAGGAGCTACTGCAATTGAACTAGCAAATAAAGAGTTCTTGGAATCGGTGGCTTAGGCACTCTGTCGTGCAGGCCTCATGTCTGCTCCAGCAGACAGCTTTTGGCTGGACAACTTCATACCGGAAGATACTATTGCCGAATGTCGCCAAATCTTCAAGGCCTCAGTGTGGTATGTTTGGTGTTCAATTCCTTCCTACTCGAGGTATCAAATCAAACTCTTACGGAGTGTTTATGCAATCTCCTTTTTTCAAGTTTACAATGAGGATAATGAATTTTCGACTGTTTATTCCATTAGTGGGATGATTGGATTTGTGCTCTGCTCCAACAACGGCTGGCAGTTGACTTTGAGAAACCTGTCAATCCTCTATATACCAAGAACAATGGGGTGGCTGAAGGGACTCCTAAGTTCTACGACTCACAGGAAAAAAAGGGATAAAAGATGTTACATTATGTGAATTGGAACTTTGATGTCTTGTTAATGCAAACCTCGTTGCCTCCTGTTGTGCCAGATCCATGCAGCTTCTTTCTGTCTACCATCTTTTGCGAAGAAGGTTGGCAGTGCCAAATTCTGATAAACAGATGTTTCTCAGCATATAGCCTATAAAAGATGGAGAAACAACATCCTTATCATTTGTGCTCTTCTGTCTTCATTTGTTTTTTTCCCTGCTGTCCATCGTATCTCGATCATCGACTGTAATAGCCAATGTGGCCATTTCGAATTGCAAATAAGCATCACATAAGTTCCCCGTCAATCGCCTATAATTGTCAATCGCCGACAAACGGCGAGATATCATTTTGCTTAGTTAGAGGTCAACGCCGGTCCTGCTCTAAATTACTGAGTCCATTTGCCTAGGTTCCTTTCATACATGCACGAGGAGACTCGTACACATCGCATATTGCAGGCAGGACGGCTCCTTTAAGCAGTTACGTTGCGAGTAATAACAGTTTCAAACTCAATAAGCTATACTTTGGCACATGCCGAAAATCGATGTGACCTCATAGCAGTGAGATCAAATAGCTATATATAATCATTGAGCATTAGCTGCATAGTCTGCTTCACTAGTTCGTACATAGCTAGTCCATTTACAAATCTCTGAATCACCCTAACATAAGTGATGCAACTTTGAATTAACTCCATAATCTCCAAAGTCTAACTTCCATTGGAAGTATGAAGATTTAGCCGGTGTTCAAAAGGCCTAAAATTCCTTTCAGAAAGGAAGTATTTCTTTGTTAGAATCCAAATTGATGCTTACACTAGAACAATTAAGCTTATAAAGTAAACCCTGGCCAAGACAAACCGATTTTACCAGCTCCTTAATTAATCTGCGAAATGGCTTTTATGCATTTAATTAGCCACTTCTGTGGAAGTCAAGGAAGTGTTCTTGAAATATGTATCCAACCGATTGGTATATTTTACTCAGACGTCTAGTTATGGCATTGTTTTCCTCAATTTTAAAAAAAGACTTTAAATTGTTTCGAGTTCTATAAATTTATAAAGGAATTATAAATGATTTCATATGTCAACATTTAAAATTTTGCAAAGGTTTTGGGGTATTTCGCTATAAATACAGATCAACCAATCATAGTCCCACAATTTGAAGCAGGAAAAGGTCCAAAGTCAGACGAGACCTAAAGCCATGAAAACTCCAGTAGGACGAATGTGATTAGAACTGCAGAAATTATTTGATTTGTGAACAAAATTTCTTGCATCTATATATGGAGCCACGGAAAATTGCACTTAATTTTTCTTTGTGATTATATTTGTCTCGCTTTCCAGTCAGCTTTGCCTAACGTGACAGCATTGACAGCATTCATCAGATTGCCGTCTCCTGCCACGCGCCCCCCGGCCCCTACCACGCGGCCGCGCACGCCGAGGCCATGCCCCATGGTGCCGGCCCAGACCGCGGCCTCCACTCTGCCGGTCTCCACCAGCTCCTCCAGCGGATCCCGGGCGGTGGTGGCCCCGGAGAACGTGCGCAAGCGGCGGAAGGTTGATTACCAGCCGTGGTCGCCGGACCCGCACGAGCACGCCCTAATGGGGAGCTGTTCGAGCCCTCTCGAGTCCGTCTCGACCTCGGATTTGCCGCGGGGCTTGCGGGGGCTCAATAACTTGGGGAACACCTCCTTTATGAAGATATGGAAGTTGCTTGATCAGTGCATGTTCTGCTATATTGTTAGTATGATTTACATTACCTAATTTGCAATTGCGCTTTGACCTCCATTGTATCACAGCTTAGCTGCTCCATCTTTTTTTATTTTTGGCAAATGGAAATTGGAAAATGTCAGAGAGTGCCCTTTGCACTTGTTATGGTTTGAAGAGTAAAAAATCACAACCATCTTGGTTGAGATGTGTTGAACAGCTGAGATCAATAGCCTTTCAATCCAACGATAAAAGATTGCTGAGGCACCGTGCCCTGTCGGGACTATGGCTTTGCCCCTTATCAGATGTGCTCTCAAAATTTCAAATTTACCATTGGATGTACTGCCTTAGTTAAAATGTGTATTTCTCTCATTATTTTAAGTGCCTTGGAAAGCATTATTTCTGATTTTGCTAAAATTAACGGGAGTGCCCTTGAGACATTCGTTAACAAGGCCTTTGGAAATTATCTTCTTTCATGAAGTACTTTTGTCTACTGGCTTTTCTGACAATGGCTGCGGACATAATGGATAGGCATATTTTCGTTATTCTAATGATGCATGCTTTTGTCAAGTTCCTTGTTGACCATCAATGTTGGACTGAGACTTTCTTAACTGTTCTATCTAATTGACTTAGAGGGAAATGTGCTTTATACTTTTTTATGTTGATTTGGTTATCCCACAGTTGGTGGCAACATGCAGCTAACTTGGCAAGTTATGAGCAGCAGGACGCTCATGAGTTTTTCATTTCCATGCTTGATGGGATCCATGAGAAAGTGGATAAGGATCGACGCCGGCCGCAGAGCCAAGGTAAATTTTACAGGCATCGCATTAAACCTGTTTCACCCAGTCTCCATTTTTTACAGGCATTATCTGGAATCTGCTGGTGCTGAGGACAGATATCAAGTGTTATTAACATTTTCTCTTGGGTCAGTGGATCAAGCGGGCTTGTTTTTTCGTAAAATCATGTAAATGAACTTTTGAACTGATGTAGGATCATGCTTGTGGGTTATTACCTTTCTGGCATTTCCCAGCCCTAATACCTCTGAGTCCCTTGGGAAGTTTCATTTTGTTCTGGTGTCATTCTTTCTTGGAGGCATATCAGTCAGGAGATTCAACTCTGTCAACTAATATCCATGGGTCTTTATATTTGGCATGCGTTAGCCTATAGTTTCAACTTTTCTTTCAAGTTATTCCATGGCGAAACTTATTATTGTTCCATCACATGGTAATTTAATGCATCTATAATATCTGCAGACAACTGCTTTCCAGGGCAAGTGCGCTCTTTTGTGTCATGTCTGACGGTTTTGTGTTTGTACTATAAAATATGTTCTGTGGTGACTTGTGATGCTGTTGAGGAACTTTTTTTTACGAATTGTGGACTCTCAGATATCTTTAGAAGTGCGCTAATGAATTATTACAGGGAGTGGAGATTGCTGTATTGCTCACAGAGTATTCTCTGGTATCTTACGCTCCGATGTCATGTGTATGGCTTGTGGTTTCACGTCTACAACATATGACCCTTGCTTGGACATTTCTTTGGATCTGGAACAAAGCCAACGTGGTTCTGTGAAGGCGATATCAGCTAAGTCACATCACTCCTGCAATGGCTAGGCAGAGTGCATGAATTCAAGTCAGAACTCTGGGATACCGACCTTGATGGGCTGCTTGGACCGATTCACAAGACCGGAGAGGCTCGGTTCGGACCAGAAGTTATTCTGCCAACAGTGTCAGGTGAGTCAGGAGTCTCTCAAGCAGATGTCCATAAGGAAGCTCCCATTGGTTTCTTGCTTTCACATCAAAAGATTTGAACATTCTTCCATACGGAAGATGTCGAGGAAGATCGACCGATATCTGCATTTTCCGTTTTCCCTGGACATGGCCTCTTACCTCTCTTCTTCAATTTTGAGGAGAAGATTTGGGAACAGGATTTCCCCTTTTGATGGGGACGAACCTGATGCATCACACGAGTTCTCCTCAGAATTTGAGCTGTTCGCTGTTGTCACTCATGCCGGTAAATTAGACGCGGGCCATTATGTGACTTATCTGCGTCTGAGCAATCAGTGGTACAAGTGCGACGATGCTTGGATTACCCAAGTGAATGAGAACATTGTGAGAGCTGCACAAGGGTACATGATGTTCTATGTCCAGAAAATGCTTTATTATAGAGCAAGTGATAAAATGGGTGCTTCATGATAGCCTTCGGAAATTGAAATACCAGTTGCTGGTGCTGTATTATGCGTGTCTTGCGCTAAATCGCTGGGACTCGAGGTCAATATGCAGAATAAAGCGAAGAACAGTGCTGCAGTTGCTGCTTCGTCTGTGAACTAAATTTTAATGAGTTGCTGCAGCTAATTGCGGAATGCCAAACAACTCTCTTCCATCGGGGCAAACATCCGTCGGAAAATAATCTGTAATTCTACTTTGGAGCTGTGCTGAGCCTAATTTTATTTGGGGTGCCTCAGCGGACGAGGGAATCGCTTAGTGGAGCCCTCAAGAGTCATTTATGAGTTAATTATTTCAACTCCCCCCTAATTTTTCCTGCTTGTCCAAGTATTGATGGCGGGTTGATTCTTTTTTTTGTGACACGGATCCTCGCGAAGGTTGATGCTTGGAGCTGTGGGTTCTTTCCGGTATGCTCATTCCTTGCATTCCATATTGTACTTTTATTGGGATTTTTTTAAGCTTCGGAGCTTTCTTGGGGAGGCGCTTCATAGCAATTTCTTGAAAAGGAAATGTGAGGAATGTTATGCCGGAGATTTTGTATGTTGTACTTGTTTTGAGCAAAGAGAAATCATAGTATGACTAACTACACCTTTACATTCTTGATAGTGTTCACTTGCCATCATGATTTGGTCTGAATATCAAAGTCCATAAACGCCAACCTGACTCTGGCGAAAAGAAATAGTTGTGACCTTTCAATTCAAATGCTACAAACTGAATGAAAAGCAATATGATGTATTTAACTTTATGAGCTGCATGCCGGATCGAAGAACAAAAACTTGCTGGCTGTTTTTTCATTTCTTTGAGATGTCTTTGGATCTACAGGGCAGACTTTCCGCTCTCTGGCTTTAGGCAGTAACAATCTCTTTAGCTGTTAGAGCATTTGCCCAGATGATCCGGAATAAAAGTGCTGGATAACCAAAGTTAAGACCAAACCACCCAATGCCACTGAAGAAGCTAGTTTTTGTATGAATCGAGCCAAGTGAAACCTCACAGAATGAACTGAACACGCATTGAGATATAGGAGAAAATATTGGGTACACAGCGGGTCATGTCATTTTCACAATAGTCCATTTACTGTGTGACATGTATCCATAAAAGGTGTACTTGTTAGATTTTTCTCTCCTTCGTTACCATTTCTTCTTTCACTGTTTTCTCTTCTTCTTCACTGGTTCTTTTATTTTCCTACCTTTTCCTTTGGCCTGTGGCTGGTCGTAGGGTTGCCCTCGCCGAATTCGGTGAGAGGTCGGCTCTCGCTGCCAAGGCAAGGGTTGCTCTTGCCGGATCTGGCGAGGGTTGAGCCCTTGCTGGATCTGGAAGCTGTGGAGGGAGCAAGTCGCCTTCCACTGCCACCTCACCATTGTCGAGCTCGGCCAGCGAACTTGAGCTTCAAATTTTGGATCTACGCTTTGCAGCAGGTTTGAGCTTGGGATGCAAGCGATGGGATCTTGGGAGTGAGAGCATTTTGAAGAAAAAGGTTGGGCTTTCCCTTTTTTCTCGAAGAGAGACGAGAGAGCGTGCAAGGGTTTTTGATAGATGGGCCCAAATGTGACCATGTCGTCCGTTTGGTGGATTTGTGTAGAAATGACACAACATCACTTGGTCACCTAATATTTTCTCGAGAAATAGATTGACGTAAACAGAAATGGAAAAAAGAATGTGAGATATAGTTACAACCAATGTAACAACTACGAAGGAGTGTGCATGGTGGGAAAGGTGATAGCTTAAACTAAACTATAAGTCGAAGAAGAAAAGATACTTTGAACTGAACTGGTGGGTTAATGATTAAAGATCATACTTCTAGAATTCATCATTCATCCAGGAGTTCGCAGTCCATCCTCCGGAAGTTCAATTTTTTCCTTGAAATGTCATATCCCACATTATAGAACTGCTGAGCATTCATTCCAATCACGATACATCGGTGATGTTTGAGAGAACAAGCTCTCTGCCTCTAACCCCAGCTCTGCACCATCGCTAAAATGAAAAATAACGACGGGAAGTCCCTCAATGTCCTTGTTAACATCAACTTCAAAGCACAGTGCATTGAGATCTTTGTAGGGCTTGAACCAACTTTTCAGTTCCGTCTTTTCTCTTACTGCATTGGCAAGCTCCTCATACGCTCGTTGGATTAAAACACCACTCTCGCCTCTCGAGTCAATCATGACGCCACCTTTCCTGAAGCTGTTTGCTTGAATGCAGCTCTAGGACTTTTAAGCATAAATCCTAGACTTATCCCTTCCAAAGTGAAAGTGAAATCCTTTGTATACATCTAGGAGTGTCGAGTCACCTTCAAGAATGGCCCCTTCCCCTAAAATTAAGCGGTTGTATCCATAAGAAGGATATTTAACTTTTCCAACACAATAGGAGAATTTAGCTCCTTGTTGTGTAGCTAGAAACAATTATAATTAAAGAGACTATTTGGGTTTCACAAAGGAATGAATACTCAGAGTTGCATTTCTATTGAGAAATGTAGGGGAGGGCAGAGATTAGCAGAGCACGTCACATTGAGCTAACCTCTTTAGGATCTAAACGTTGTCATTGGAGGAATTAAGAGTTTCTAGGAATGACTTAAACTCATAGAGAATGAACTTTGTAATTGCAGCGATTGATGCATCTTTTTTTCAAAATCGGTGAAAAAGAAAGAGCTTACTACCTATTAAAAAAATATATATCCATCCATCCAAGTGATTGTGTACAAATCTAAGATGTTCTATTATTTCTATTGTGATAGCATAGCCAAATAGTAAGATACGTGAAATTTCTAACATAGCACGGAAGCAGAGTATTTATACTGTTAGAATTAGCTAAAAAATACACACTACCTATCAAAATATTATGCTCAGGATGTCAAAATTCATTTCAAGAAAAGAGTCCGAGAGAGAGAGAGAGAGAGAGAGAGAGAGAGAGAGAATTCCTCCAAGTCAAGTATTATGTTGATTAAACATGTTAGAAAGCCAAGGTTATCGAGAATGATAGGCGTCATCAAAGGATCACACAGTTGAATCTTAAATGCTCAGTCATCTAAGTTCTTTGTTTTTGACAAACATATGACTCAAAAAGATCATAATAATTTATTAAGAAGTTAGAAGTCAAGATGATCAACCTATAATACCTCAAAAGTAGTCGGAATAAAAAATCAAAACCTTACCAATGATGAACTTCTCCATTTATATTTATCAGTTCTAATAGTGAATTTGCAGAACAGACTATAGTTAATTAAGCTCATAGTGACGAAGACACTAAGTCCGAAGGACATCAGGTGCTGGGAATGAAAGGGCAAATCAGGTACGGACACAAGTAATAGTTAAGTAGGATTCTCTACTATGCTTTTTCTCCTTTCTATTTTGGCCAAAGAAAATGTCATTTCATGCCCCGCACCATGTGGGTTTGGTACTATTCCGATTCAGGTAACCAATGTGAGTGTGCAACTTTGAGCTATGTGCATTGCAAAAATTATCTTTGTCTTCAAATTTTTAGTTAAAAAAAAAAAAGAAGCCGTTTATGATTTCATAGGAAAATTGTCTTAAGGTGGGCTTGGAGTGAAATTCGTTTCGAAAGTAGATATCATTTATCATCCATTATTGCTGGGCACGGAACTATGGCAATGGTAACACGAAAAATTATAATGAGCAATTTGGGACACGTTGATTTGAAAGTGCGGTATAAATATTAATAGACAAATTAAATATATGTCACTCAACTATCGGACATATTCTTTATGATTGGTAGAAGCTTACAAATACTATTATGATTGTTTTTCTCACATGCCATGCAAAAACACCTGGAGCGAAGTGGACTCTTTTTTGTTTCTTTCCCGCATTGATGAGTCAACTCTTTCTTTTTCTCCTCAATTTGGAGCTCGCAAACTTAGAAAGAGCCCGAGGTTTCATGCATGACTTCAATAGCTCCTCATCTTCATGTTCTTGCGAAAGCATCTATCTATTATACACCTCCCACATAGCTCCCTCCCATTATTACCCTTGCTATTTCCTTCACATCAGCCTCAACAAGTAGACGTTGATTTATGATAATTGTTTTCGTCGAAGACAAGAATTACGGTATCTCGTGTTGCTAGCCTCCTTTCAAAAATTACAAATTGGCACAAGAAAATTTATGAATGAGTGGAACATGAGGTCCCATATTTAAAACTGTTTTTCATCAAAACATCGCAAAGACCAATATTACTTGGAACGGTCGGGCCAAAAGTTAAGGCAGAGAAGCAAGAACATTTCTTCCCCTCACAGATGGACGAGCCAACTCTCTTTTTCTTTCTATTAACGAAGCTTTGCATGCTGAAGCTTTCTAATGCCCTATTTATAGGCACCGATCTACTGCTTTAGGAACGTTAGCTTTTGGAACAAACTTTTTTGAAATGTGTAGCCAAAATTCCTGAATGAAAGATTCACACGTTTAGCCACGAATATTGAAGCCCACAAATTTTGAAAGGCAAAATCCTAAACTTCGTGAACCTCAGCTTCACGTACGACATCAAGAGCTCCTCATCGTTTATTTTCTTGTGAAAGCATTTACTGTATGTCTTACCAAATATTCGCTACCATTAGGCATAATATTCGCTACACGGTAGCCCACAGATCCAATGATGCCCCGCCGCATGGTTCAATTAGAGGACCAAAACTTCACGCAGTTTCTAAGAACGTACTGATTGGGTAAGCTTCGCCCTTTTCCTTTGGACCGGCACCCAGGGCTTTTTCACGTTGACCCTAAAACGTAGAGGTCCCTGATGGCCGTGGAGACCCGGAAAGGAAGAGCAATTGGGACGGAAGAAAAATAATTGATGAATGCTTTTCTATAGTATGATGGTGATTGTCCTCTCCATCTTTATCCTCTATTCGATTGGAAAGTTTGGTATAATTGACTAAATTTAGGTTGCATTTGATTGGACTTTTGAATTTTTTTAAAAAAATATAAAAGATTTTAAAAGTAAAGGTATCTTTCAAAACACAAATTGCATTTGATAAATTGTAATCTAAAAGTCCATTGTGAAATACTTTTGAGCAAAATAGTATTTTGACAAATTATATTTACAAAAAATATTTATTATTTAAAAAAAGAAAAAAAGAAAAAGGTTGGCTGGTGAAGGGTATTGGCTGTCGGCGATCCAAATCTATCGCCAGTAGTTGTCGTTCGAGGTTGTTGGGCCTCAGGCGGCCCACGGAGACCACTGGCAAGGGCTACTTGGGGTTGGGTGACCCCTGAGACCCAAGCAAGACCCTTGCTTGAGGTCTCGCAGTCTCGTTGAGGGCTGCCTATGGTCGGGCAACCCTTGATGATGGTCAAGCGAGCTCGCGTAACCCCTGATGCATGCACGCAGCCCTCGCCAAGGCCACGCAACCTCGGCGAGGGTCTCTCCTAAGTTACAAGACCCCCGACGAGGGTCGCCTATGGTTGAGTGACCCCCAGCGAGGGTTGTGCGACCTCAAGGGTGACCTTCGCGGGGGGTCGCGTGGCCCAGATAGTTCATGGGGTCACATCATGTGACCCCTCGGCGATGGTCGCCACTGACCTCTCTCTAGCTAGTTGCGGACCCTCTTGCAACCCTGCCGCCTACCCCTCAATGGATACATAGTCATATAACAAGGGCAAAATCGAAAAATAAAAGGTTAGTTGAGGATAATTTCGAAAGAAAATTTTTTACTAGCCTACTCGAATTTGCATGCCAAGAAAGCCAAAAGCCCAGAGCACCCCAAGACCAGTCTTGGGCTTTAGCCTTTAGAAGGCCAACTTTGAACCATTGGAGTTTGTAAAATTTTTCCCAAAATTCATTCAGGAATTGAAATATAGGAAAATTTTATGTATTGCTAAAAGAGAGAAATTGAGTAAATTTTACATATTTCTGAAAGGAAAATTTTGCTACTCGAAATTGTGTGTGGGTGTGTGGTTTCTTTTTATTTATTTATTTATTTATTCTAAATTGCATATAACATGGACATTAGTGCTTGATTGATGAAATTTGGGATTTTGATGGTGCTGGCAAAGTGTTAATAGAGTCATAGATAAGTGCTATCATGACCAAATCTGAGTTATAATTTTCTCGAAGCACTTCTTTTGAAGAATGATTTGCTTCCTGTGCTTAAAATATATTTGATTCTGATTATTCCCTTATGCAAACTCTTTCCATTTCATATTATCCATGAGGATGCTCAACTGGAAGAACAATTGCTTCAACCAACCCATATGTTCTCTTCAGCAAATTCCTCAAGTTCAGCTATCTCAGTCCCTTATCAATTCTTTTCATGGTAAATCATTAGTATTTTTTTGATCAACTGCTATATTTCTTCACAAGATTCCTCAGCCATCTTGGATTCCTTAAACAGATTTACATGTCAAACTTGACCAAGTGTAGAATATCGATCAAATTCATTCTATCTAGAAAAATCATGTTTTGAATTTATGTTACGTTCATTCAAGCATCAGAATATAGCAATTGAGGCCCAAAATGTATGTAAAGTTCAAGTCAAGGCACTGGACCAAGGTAGTGCACGCAAGCCCCCCAAACAATCACCGTATAGATAGGTTTCTTGAAGGTTCACATTCCTTGAACCCAATCGAAAGAAAGATCTCGAGATGGTCCACAGAACGTGTATGATGGTCAAGCCATGATGTAGACAAAGCAAAGTGGGTCCCCCCTTGTCATTATCCCCATTAATTCTTTGCTTACATTGCTTTTCCAACACGTGTTTGTACTCCATCCATGCCAGCCACAGACCGAGCTTCCATGGACAATGCGCGTCGGCCCATCTGTACGAATGCATTCCACATTTTCGCAATGACTCCAAAGAGCAAATCTCACGAAAGCTTCCAATAATTTCAGCAGTAGTGCCATATTGCTACTATTGCATCACGAGTCACTTTCAAAAACAATCTCGGTAGGATATAACAATTTTATCAACTTAATCATATAAACGTTTATGGGAAATATCAATGTAACCTTTGTGGCCAATTTCTATTGAGAATTATTGATGCGGCGACCTAATTATCTTGGATTGTCCAGTGGTTTCCATCAAAAATTGATCACAAAAACTATATTAAAATATCGCATAAAGATTTAGAATTAAATTGACTAAATTATAAAATTTAAAATTAAATTGACATTTACATTATAAATTTAGGACTAAGTGGACGATTTTCCTGATACAATAATTGGTTTAAAATATGAAAAACATTCATGGGTATGACGGCCGTGGCATTTGGTATGATGCATGTGATCCTGCCTATGACGTCCGTGGCATTTGGTATGATGCATGTGATCTTGCCTACCCATACTTGTCTTGTTCCCACTTGCCTATCTTTGAGCTATGAGCATTGCAAAAAATTATGGCATGTCTTCAAACTTTTAATTAAAAAAAAAAAATAGAGGTCATTAATGGTTGAAAAATCATTTGGAGGTAACTTTGGAAGGTGATGGTTTTATTTATTTATGTTGATGGGCCTTAGAGGGCCCGTCCGCCCATGTTGGGCCTAAAAGCCCGGCCAACAAGATAAGGGCCCATGGAGGAACGGTTGCGATGTGAAAGGCTACGTTGTTTAGATACGAGGGGTTATGTCTTTTTGGAGAAACGTTTTACGTTGAAGAGTTACGTCTGTTGGAGAAGACGTAAGAGAGAAAAAGAAAAAGGGAACGTACCCTTTGGGGTACGTACGTTGTTTTTTCAGTCTCTCTCTCTCCCTCAAAGTAACGTAAGACGCTACGCTCCCTAAAGATAGAGTTTTTCTCCCCTAACAAAGCAACAGACGCTCCTCGGTAGAACGGGATCGGGATTCTTCCTCAAATCAACGTTGGTGTTTAATCGTGGCTAACAAGGTACGTTCGATTCTGTGATGTGCCTTAGGATTGGTGATACATGTGATTTTCCCGGGCTCGTCTTCCGCACTTGTTTTAGGGGTTCGATTTAGTGTCGAATCCGGTTTTTGGGAATCCGATATTCCCTTCATTGGTATCAGAGCAATAGTTCATGTTTCCCGATCCTTTTTCATGTTTTCCCGACCCCTTTCATGTTTATGAATGATTTTTGATTGAATTTTCGTGAAAAATCGGCCGACACCGATCGGGGGCGGAAAAATCCCGACACCCGAGCACTGTTCATCCGTTTTTTCGATTTTCTGTAAGTCGAAATTAGTTTTTGATGGCGTAGGGTCGAAGGTCTCGTCGAGACGAGCAAGACAAGTGGCGGATCGCCGCCGTAGGCCGCCGGACGCGCCCCCACGCGCTGCCAGAACGAACCGGCGTCATCGGCGCGTGAAACGCACGCGTCGATTCGAAGACGCAGGCGCGTGCGTCGCACGCGCGCGCGGGGCCAACGCGCCCACGTGCGACGCATGTGCACGGGGGGTCGATGGCGCGTGCACAGCACGTGCCAGCTGACGTCATCGTGACGTCAGCTGCACACGTGTGCCGCACGTGCCGAGTCGGTTCGTTCGACCCGGCCCGTTCGGCTCGACCCAGTTCGACCCGACCCGGTTGACTCCGACCCATTGACCTCGACCCATCTGACCGTTGACCGTTGACCACTGACAATTGACCGTTGACCGTTGACCAAAAAAAAAGGAATTTTTTGTATTTTCCAATTTGTTTGTTGAGGATTATAAGTAATCCCTTTTTGTTCTACATTTGTTGCAAGAACCATGGAAAATTATGTATTTTCCCTTTTGTACATTATGGATTATATGTTAATCCGTTTTTGTTCTGCATTTGTTGCAAGAACAATGCCTCCCCGTAAGGCGCGTGCATCTATTCGCACAATTACATATGAACAAAAGAAAAGGCTTTCAAGGATGATAGCCGATTTGAATGATTATCGATGGGAGAGTGACAATATAATTGATCATATTCTTGAGGTCAACAAAATGATACAAGAAGTCATATGGAACGGTTATCCCATGCCAGATTCTCAGATGGTGTGATTTTTCATGAACATTCTTCCACCAGAATGGCAAGGAGTGTTGAATCGCTTATGGGAGGTCAACAAAGCCACTAGGTATAATAGTCTAGTGATGACTTTTGTAGATGAATATCATCGGGTTGGAGCCACCAAGACTGCGACCCAAGGAATGACTTCGATTAGGCGGGGTTGAACGTGCGAAGGAGAAATCCTAAGGGATATCCGTCGGTTTTTCCATGGCTGTCAAGAATGCCTGAAAATTTTACAAAAGAAAAGAACAAGAAATTGAATCGAGTAGAAGCTTTCCCTATTCGTAGTATAATGACTTGGTTTTAGATGTTTCGAGATATTTTTAGTATGCTTTATGGACATCTTATGTAAATGCTTTCTCCCTAGTTGTTGTTGGTGTAGCAACCGATATGTTAGTTGTATTATGTGAAAGCACTATTATTCTATTATTATTGGATGTCAAATATTATTTGCTTTCTGTTATTGTTGACTGCTGTGGGTAGTTCATAGAAGTTTTTTGTAGCTTCATAGAATTTATTTTGCATAAGACAATTATATTAATGATAGTTTTAAGTTAGGATTTTTGGAGGATGATTGGAAACATAGTGACCTTTTGATTCTGAAACCTTACTTGAAATTGTTCATTAATATGATGGGTCTGTGCAAAATGGATGCATAAATGATAGGCATTAATTATTCGTGCATATATATCTGATGTGTTCAGATTAATGGCTTCAGCAACTAAGAACATCATTGCTGATTTGAATAAAGAAGACAAATTGAACGGCGAGAATTGTGAAATATTGAATATGAAAATTCAATATGTGCTTGAAAAGCATGAAGCACTAAAAGCTCTTGACCATGTTATGGAAGAACTTGAGGATGCTATGCGCCACCTTGAGCTAGGAAAGGACCACCTCAAGATGTTTGAGCGGGATACAAAAATTTGCTCTGTTGCTTTCAGCTTAGAAGGGGCTTTGAGCTCTAAGCGCAAGCGCATTGATTCGTTCAATATGTGGAAATGCAAGGGATCAAGTCCTTCTTGCAAGAAACCAAGAGCTAACCAACATAAGAGAGGAAAACGTCCTCGAATGAAGAGTATTTCAAGGGTGAAGTGTTACAACTGTGACTAGAAGGGTCACTATGCTCGCGGCTGTCATGAGCCAAAGAAGGTAGTCACCCATTGTACTCTTAAGAACTTTACTTATGTGTCAAGTTCTGTATTCTTAACTGAATCTAATCCTTTGTGGACTGTAGATTCGGGAGCAACAGACCATGTAGCGAAGGATAGAGAATCTTTCGTGGAATTCCGACGAGTACCAATTGGAACTAAGTGGATCTATGTGGGAAACAACTCCAGAGCTGAAGTAAAAGGAATTGGCACATGCCAATTGAACATGCGTGGTGGACGCACTTTGTTCCTACATGATGTATTGTATGCTCCGGAGATTCGTCGGAATTTAGTGTCTGTTTTAGTGTTGGTCAAGCTAGGTTTTAATATGAACTTCCATAATAGAGGTGTGGATTTGTTTTTGGATACAAATTTCTATGGTTGTGGTTATTTTCTGGATGGTTTCATTGTATTAGATATTGACTATGTTAATGCAAATGTTTGTTATTCCCTTCTTACGTCTCCTAATTCATATGATAATGATGTGAATGTGTGGCATGCTAGACTTGGTCATATTGGCCAACAACGTATGAATAGACTAGCCAAAGAGGGCTTGTTGGGCAACATTGAAAAAGTCAATTTGCCCATATGTAAGCATTGCCTAGTAGGGAAAACGACAAGGAAACCATTTGGAAAAGGTAAAATAGCTGAATTTCCTCTGCATTTAATCCATTCTGACGTCTGTGGTCCAATGAACGTGAGAGGAAGGTATGAGGCTGTTTATTTCATCACTTTTATAGATGATTATACTCGATTTGGATATGTCTATTTGATTTCTCATAAATCAGTAGCATTAAGTTGTTTTAAAAGGTTTATGAACTTGGTAGAAAATCAATTAGACAAGAAAATAAAAGCATTGAGATCCAATCGAGGTCAAGAATATTTATCTGATGAGTTCAGAAAATTATGTGATGAAAAAGGAATAGAAAGACAGTTGTCTATTCCATATACTCCTCAACAAAATGGTGTTGCGGAGAGAAGAAACAAAACTCTACTGGAAATGGTTAGGTCCATGATGGCGCATACTAACTTACCTATCACTTTTTGGAGTGATGCGTTGTTAACTGCCGCCTATATACTTAACCGGGTGTCTTCCAGATCAATTACTTCCACTCCATATGAGTTATGGACAGGTAGAAAATCGGACTTAAGTTTTCTTAAGTCATGGGGTTGTGCTGCATATACTCATGAGTCCTCTCACAAGTTTGGGAAATTGGGTCCCAGAGGAAAGAAGAGTATTTTCATAATATACTCTGAACACTCGAAAGGGTATGTATTCATAGGTGAGCAGGAAAGTGGGAGTATAACTGAATTTGAATCACGGGATGTCACATTCTTAGAGAATGAATTTCTTAAGAAGGGCGAAATAGGTGAAGATTACTCCCTATTTGAAACCTTGGATCAAGATAATGATATTAGTGGAGTTCGTTCAAGTGGGAGTAATATGAGAAGTGATAAATTGAATTCAACTCATTCTCAATTACAACCACATGATGAGACGACATCATCATTATCTAATCCTAGTGAGAGCATAATGGGGAATGATGTGCAAAGTGTACAATCTCCCATACGGCGAACAAGTCGCAAAAGTATTCCCCGTCAACGTTTTGACATTGAAGGGGAAACTTTTATGATTGCCCCACAAGATGAGAATGAGCCAAGAAATATACATGAGACTCTAAATTGCCCTAGTAAGGAAAAATGGATGCATGCAATGGGAGAGGAAATGGAGTTAATGAAGTCAAACCATGTTTGGGAACTGGTTGATCTTCCAAAAGGACGCAAAGCTATTGGGAACAAGTGGGTTCTCAAAATAAAGCGTAAAGCTGATGGCTCGATAGAAAGATATAAAGCTCGCCTTGTGGTGAAGGGGTATAATCAACAGGAAGGAATTGATTATGAGGAAGCATTTTCTCCTGTTGTGAGATTTACCTCGATTCGCATTATTCTGGCAATAGTGGAAAGTATGGATCTTGATTTACATCAAATGGATGTAAAGACTACTTTTCTCAATGGAGAATTAGATGAAGAAATATATATATAACAACTTGTTGATTTCATAATGAAAGGCCAAGAAGAAAAGGTATGTCGACTTTTGAGATCGATATATGGCCTTAAGCAGTCATCAAGACAATGCTATATACGTTTTCATAATGCCATAATGGCATATGATTTTACAATGATTAATGAGGATCATTGTGTATATATCAAAAGATCTAAAGATCAATTTGTGATCATATCATTATATGTTAATGATATACTAATTGCCGGAAGCAATATGGAGTTAGTTGATATTGTCAAGAGTTGGTTATCTTCCAACTTTGAAATGAAAGATATGGGTGAGGCTGCATACATCCTTAGAGTTAAGATTTCAAGAGATCGTTCAAAGAGATCATTATCTCTTTCGCAAGAAACATACATAAATAAGGTTCTTGAACGATTTCGTATGCAATATTGTAAACCCATTGATACTCCTATTGCAAAAGGTGAAGGATTGAGCCATAGACTGTGTCCAAGGACTCTACAAGAGAAGGAACAAATGAAACATGTTCCTTATGCTAGTGCTGTTGGGAGCTTGATGTACGCTATGATGTGTACAAGACCTAACATATGTTTTGCAGTTGGAATGGTGAGTACATACCAATCCAATCCAGGTCAAGCACATTGGAAGGCCGTTAAAAGAATACTGAGGTATCTGAAAGGAACTGCTGATTACAAGCTGAATTACCAAGGAAAGGATCTGTGACTTGAAAGCTATTCAGATGCTAATTGGGGAGGAGATTTGGATGAAAGGAAATCTACCTCTGGATTTGCTTTCTTATTGAATAATGGCGCCATATCTTGGAGCAGTAAGAAGCAAACGTGTATAGCCTTGTCCACGATGGAAGCTGAGTTCGTGGCATTATCAGCAGCGGTACAAGAAGGAGTTTGGCTTAAGAGATTTTTGGATCATTTAGGTGTTATTGAGAAAGCTGCAAATCCATTATTGGTTAACTGTGATAGCCAAGCAGCTATAGCGTACACCAAAGATCCAAAATATCATGGCAAGACCAAACATATAGATACCAAGTATAACTTTGTCAAAGATATGGTTGCACGAAAGGATGTGAACTTACAGTACAGATCTACACATAGAATGGTAGCAGATCCTATGACAAAGCCAATACCTAGAGATGTGTTTTGTGGTCATGTAAAATCTCTAGGATTGCGTAGAGTCTGATGTACTGGATATTGTAATTTCCCTAAGTTGTTCACATTTATGAACTTGCGTTTTTCATTATTATTGCCTATGAATTTTTGTTTGATCTTTATGCATCTTAATGCTCAGTGCATTACATTAAGTTGAGAAAGTATGTCGAACAGATATAAGATTGGCCCACTCACACGGGTAATCGCCTCTATTTACTGTGTGATAAATAGAGATGAGACGGTTTTTAAGCTTATTATCTAGATGATAATCGAGAGCTCAATCTTAAAATATATATGTCGCCTTAACTAAGTATTAAGATGAAGACATGATATGTACTATGTCCGAAAGTAAAATACCCCACATATTTTACTTTATCTATCTAAGATGCCAGATGTGAGTTCTGATGAATTTTATGAATGAGTAGATACGTGAACTCAAGTTAAACATTGGGTATGTCTGAACTATCATCTGTACGGTATTGAAGGTATAAACATACGCTCCATGGGAAATGAGTTAATACCGTAATACGTATTTTATACTACGTATACATGAGACGACCAATAAGAGTGGCAAAAGTTTGATCTCAACTTTTATGCCGTGTGAGACTCTTGAGGAAAAGAGTTCCTCAATTTTAGTGCCCTCATGAATTTTACTTATTCTCAAGATTTCTATTTAGTGTTTGCTATCTTAGGATGTTGCCAATGGTCATGAGTTGATTTGATCTAATGGGACATTTCTAGAAAAGCAAGCTGAACTGAAATTGAGAGTTTAAAGGAAAAAGGAAGATCGAATTTGGAGAATCACATTGTAGTTTTGTATTCACTGGTCGACCAATTATGACTGTTTTTGGGATAATCATAATTGTGAATACAATATATATTTATATATATATATATTTATATATATATATATATATATATATATATCATTGTTTAAAAGAGATCAAGAGAGATATAAATGTGATCGATCGATCTAGGGTACTGCATACTAAATCTACTCAGAGTGTGATGCCCATTATGAGCTGCTATATATTCCTAACAGATGTATGACAACGAGCTCTCAAAGTATGCTGGTCACGCGGATTATTCACCGGTATGAATGTTGAAGAGAGGTAAAGATGATCCTGTTCGGCCCACCATGTGCGAGTGGGAGATGATGGCTTTATTTATTTATGTTGATGGGCCTTAGAGGGCCCGTCCGCCTATGTTGGGCCTAAAAGCCCGGCCCGCAAAATAAGGATCCATGGAGGAACGGTTGCGATGTGAAAGGCTACGTTGTTTAGATACGAGGGGTTATGTCTTTTTGGAGAAACGTTTTACGTTGAAGAGTTACATCTGTTGGAGAAGATGTAAGAGAGAAAAAAAAAAAAGGGAACGTACCCTTTGGGGTATGTACGTTGTTTTCTGTCTCTCTCTCTCCCTCCAAGTAACGTAAGATGCTACGCTCCCTAAAGATAGAGTTTTTCTCCCCCTAACAGCAACAGTACGCTCCTTGGTAGAACGGGATCAGGATTCTTCCTCAAATCAACGTTGGTGTTTAATCTGTGGCTAACAAGGTACGTTCGATTCTGTGATGTGCCTTAGGATCGGTGATACATGTGATTTTCCCGGGCTCATCTTCCGCACTTGTTTTAGGGGTTCGATTTAGTGTTGAATCTAGTTTTTGGGAATCCGATATTCCCTTCAGAAGGAAATTCGTTCCAGAAACTAGATATCATTTGTCATTCATTGTTGTTGAGTACGGAAGTATGGTAGTGGCAATATAAGAAAATTATAATGAGCAACTCGGATCGGGACATACTTAACTGAAAATACATTATGAATACTACACAAAAATAAAAAGAATAATTTGTCACACAATTGTCACACACATAATTTATGATTAATGAGAGCTTACACTTACTATTACAATTGTTTTTCTCACATGACACGCAAAAACACTTAGAGCGAACTCTTATATTTCTTTCCCGCATGGATGAGCCAACTCTTTCTTTTTCTCCTCAGTTTGGAGCTTGCAAACTTTGAAAGAACTTGGGCTTTCACGGATGACTGCAATAGCTTCTCATCTTCATGTTCTTGCGAAAGCATCTATGTATCGGACGTCTACCAAATAGATCCCCGCTATTAACCCCTACTATTTCCTACACAGTAGCCTCAATAAGTAGACGCTGATTTCTGATAGTAGTTTTCATCGAAGACAAGAATCACAGCATCCCTTGTCAATTTCTGCGTGTGTTGCACAGAACTTGAATAAGAGCGAATAAATGGAACGTACTAACTAGGGGAGCTACAAATTGATGGGGCTATTTAAGCCTCTTTTCCTTTTTTTTTTTTCTTTTGAACGGCTAGAGGCAACCTGCGTGTTTCACATTGACGCCAAAAAGAAAAGGTTCGTGGCCTTTCAAACTAGGAAAGAAGAGGATGGATGAGAAAAGCGACAAAGGTCCTCGATTCATGAGATAGAAAGACCGATTTTTCCATTTGCGAAATACAATGATAGAAAAGGCTATCGACCGGTGCAGTATAGGGTGTAATACATGTCGCAATGCATTGTTTGGTAACCGTGAATGAAGGGATTCTGGTCCTTTTTCATTCAAATCTAATAGAGATAGGATATTACTTTTGACTTGTAATTAGAGGCCGGCCCCACCACACATCCCCTTCCCGATGTAAAGTTAAAGACGTCCTTCCCATTCCTGTTTGGTTCGACTTTCCCGAGGGGCTTTGGGCCCCCAAAGCCCTTGGGGAAATTTTTTTGTGTTTGGCAAATGTTTTTGAAAGCTCATTTGCCAAATATGAGCATTCCCAATGTTGAAAGTTGAATGCTGGGGAGGAGGTGCTTTGGACATTGGGCCACGTCATTGTTCATCTTCTCGCGTCACTATTCATCTTCTCTTCCCCCTTCGTCATCTTCTCCCCCGCCCATCTTCTTCCTTGTTCATCTTCTTCCTCCTCGCCCATCGGGCTTCTTCGGCAGCCGCCACCGCCGCTTGAGGGTCGCGCGTCCCCAGTGACCACCGCCTAGGGGTGGCGCGACCCGCGACCCACGACCCAGGTGGCATTGCTTGAGGTCCGCAAGCGCCTGGGTCTGCACGACCTCAAGCCGCCAGATCTGGCGGTTCAGAGGCTAGATTTGGCGGCTGGACGGCCAGAATTGGCGCCTGAGGCGGCCAAATCTGGCCTCTGCGACCTCAGGCGGTGATGGCACTTGAGGTCGCGCCTCCAGGCGGTGATGGCGTTGCCTGAGGTCACACCTTCAGGCAGCCAGATTTGGATGTTGCTGCGACCTTAGGTGCCTGAGGTCACACCTCCAGGCGGCGACAGCGTCGCCTGAGGTCGCAACCTCAGGCGGCCAGATTTGGCCGCCGAACGACCAGATCTGGCCGTTCGGCAGTTGGTCGACGGTTAGTTGGCCGCCAAATTTGATTTTCAGATTTGAAATAAAAAAAAAAAAAAGCAAAAGCCCATTACAAATGTTAGTTTTGCCAAACGGTATTTATGCTAAAGTTACATTTCAATGCTATTTGAGACTACAATTTACCAAACGGTGTAATATTTTTTCCCTATTTTATTCTCTCTCTCTTCAATTTTCTTCTTGCCGAAGTTCTTTCACACCCAAACACAACCTTTTTATTTCTTCAAGAAAATATACAATTACTCTCTCTCTCTCTCACTCAAAAGGAATAGGAGGTTCTTTTGGTAGGAAAGAAAAGGATATTTAATGAAAATAAATCAATGGAAAGGGAAGGAGAAAAGGGGGCGTTGCGCTTCATGTGGCAATCGTTGAGGCCTTTGCAGTGTCTCGATCCTGAACAGAAGCCTACGCTACTTGCCATATCTCAGCGATTGAGGCGTCATATTATTTCTGATAATAATTTTTTCTCATGTTCAGTGGTAGTTAATTTACTGCTTGGAGGCTGTCACTACTCCACTTACACCTCCATCAGGGAAAGTGTAGCCAAAATTTCCTGAACGAAAAATTCATTGAAGCCCACAATTTTGAAAGACAAAATCCTTAACTTTGGGAGCCTTAGCTTTAGCTTCACGTGCAACTTCAAGAGCTATATTCTCCCAAATAGTTCCCTACCGTTAGACTTACGACAGACATTGATTTGTCGATCCAATGATGCCCCTGCTGCACGGAAGTTCAATCGAGAGGAAATAAGGCTCCGTGGACGAAACTTCGCATAGACATTGCTGGGAACGTACTACTTGCGTTGGTGCTTTAAAGTTCTTTGCCTTTTCTTTTGGACTGGTAATCAGTGCGTTTCACATGGACAATGAAAAGGAAGAGGGTCGTGATGACCTTTGACACTCAGAAAGAAGAGTGGTTGGGCTGGTTGAGAAAAATAATTGGCGACTACTTTTTAGAAATGTGAGGGTACTTGTTGTCTCAAAACCGATAGTGCTAATGTCATTTGGGCCAAAAATCAAAGAAAAGTAAGTAAGAACATGAGTGTCTGATAGTTATGTTGATTATCCTTTGTCATTTGCTGAACTTCATAAGTTAATTAAAAGTAAATTTTGTTGATGTGCTTGCACAAAGAGAGAGAGAATAATTTCTTAGAGATATGAAGTAAGCTTACAAAATGAAATATGTTTCATACATAAATCTAAAATAGATACGGTGGATATGTCTTATTAGATAAATGTCTAAGTGATTCTCCAGGACACTTACTTTCATTGGGTAATTAACAAGCGACACTTTCCATGAGGGATGTCTATCTTAACTTATTTTTGAACGATTTTACTTTTATTTTTCCACTTTAATCGAACTAAATATTTTTTGGCTTTAATTCAAGAGGCGTATAATTACTTTCAATATTGCAGAAATCTCTTATTCTAATGAAGATAAAGTATATTTCTTGAATAATTAATTCTTGTGATCACGGTAATATAATTATAATGGCAATATAGCTAATATGTTCTTTTCTTTCATTTTTTTTTTTTCATAATGGGGGTCGTTGCTAAGGCCAGCAGAGAGCAAACGTCAAGGGCGAGGGGTGAGGAGTGAGGAACACAAGAACTGCTTTTAGTCAAAATTCGAACGGGTCTCGGGATCCCAATATGAACACACGAAGTATATGAAACGGCAATGCTGCTTCGTCTTCCTATCTTGCCTCCTGCTTTGCCTTCTTCCTCTTTACCGGCTCGAGTACGCTTCCCAGCTCAGGCCCTAGCAGCCGAACGGAGGCATCTTCCTGGTTGACAAGCAAACCACTGTACTCACCCCCTTCTTCCATCACCTCAAAAACTATCCACAACAGTCGAGTCTCACAGAGAGAGAGAGAGAGAGCTGCAATGGGAAATCGTTGCTCAAAGCGTCCTAGAGACAACGATGCTTCGAGTCCGACCATTTCGAAGAAACAAAGACACGAGCAGTCGGCGCAGTGGGAGAGCGAATCGCCTCATCTTCTTCCCTCTTCGGACTCTTTGAAGAAGATCGATATGCCATCGGCATCTGGAGCAAATTCTGACCCATATGCTTCATCCACCTTTGAGAATGGAAAGAATTACTATGTATTCTTGAGCTTTAGAGGCACTGATACTCGCAAAGGTTTCGTCGATCACCTCTACCAAAGACTCAAAGCTGTGGGCCTGAGGTGCCATACAAACCCTGTCTTCAGAGATGATGAGGACCTCCCTTTCGGCGAGAATATTGGTGAAAATCTCATCAGTGCAATCGAGCGCTCTAAGGTTTCAATCCCAGTCATCTCGGAAAATTATGCTGATAGCGAATGGTGCCTCCGCGAGCTCATCCATATAATGAATTGCAAGGAAAGCAGAGGACAAATGGTCTTGCCCGTGCTTTACAAGGTGACACCCAAGGATGTGCGACACCTAGAGGGGAGCTTTGGAAAGGCCTTCGAATCCTGTAAGGATAAATTTGAGGAGGAGGTCAAGCAACAGGGGCCACTAGCTCTCAGGAACGCAGTTGATCTTAGAGTATTCGAATCAGAGAATTTTGCTGATGGGTACCTTGTTTACCTTATTTTAACAGATCCTTGTCGGAAGAACTTTTCTATGTATCATCCTTAATCTATGTTTTGTGGAGCCACTAATAAGTTCTTATGTGTTGTGTTGTTTGACAGGCGTGAAGGGGAGTTGGTAAATGAACTCGTAGAGATAGTATTGCGTGAGCAGCAGCATGATTTTCAACCACATCTTCCCGTAAACTTGATTGCAATCGAGGATCGTGTGGCTGAGGTAATGGCAATGGTGGATATTTCTTGCCCAGACACTCGAATTATTGGGATTTGGGGGATAGGCGGCATCGGTAAGACAACTCTGGCTACGATCATCTATAAAAGGCTTTTTGACAAATTTAAGTGCCGGAGCTTTCTCAAGGATATTAGAGAAACAATTAATCGCGAGGGTGTCAAGTGTGTCCAATCTCTACTGCTCTCAGATATAAGGAAAGGTCCTAAAAGTAAAGTGCATGATCCCGAGATGGGGACTAATATGATCCGATTAAGTTGTGAAAAAAAGAAGGTTCTTATTCTTCTTGATGATGTGGATCATCCAAACCACCTCGATAATTTGATTGGAGGTTGTAAATTCTCGTTAGGAAGTAGGATCATTTTCACATCTCGACATAAGGCCATTAATTGTCAAGATAAGGCCCTGTTGGAGTCTACATATTGGTATGAACTCCAAAAAATGAATATTGAAAACTCTTTGCTTCTGTTTAGCATACATGCCTTTGAAAAGAAACCACCTCCAAAACAACTAGCGACTCTTTCTCGTGATATTGTTGCCATCATAGGAGGGCTTCCCTTAGCTCTCACGGTTATAGGTTCATGCCTCAAAGGAGAAGAAGATCAAAGAATATGGGGAGAGATGCTAGAGAAATTGAGGGACGTGCCTGATGAGAAGGTACAACAACAATTGAGGATAAGCTATGATTTATTAGAAGGTGATGTTAAAAAAATGTTTCTAGACATAGCCTGTTTTTTCATCGGAATTGACAAAAGAATTGCCCCCTACCTATGGCATCACAAATTATGTCCAAGAACCGGATTGAAAAAGCTGATTGACCGCTCGTTAATATATGTTGATGATGAAGATGAATTGAGAATGCATGATGAATTAAGAAATTTAGGTAGAGCTATCGCCCGTCCAGCAGATAAGAAGCCTTGGGATTGTAGCAGACTATGGAAGGAGGAAGACATGATAGTTCTAAGACGCAAGGTAACAATTACGTCTACTTTTGGCCTATTCCTCTTATGGTAGTACCTCAAAATTATTATTATTATTAATTATTATTATTATTATTATTATTATTATTATTATTATTATTATTATTATTATTATTGTTCTTTTTCTCTGTCTTTGACCATTCTCAGTATGTTTTTAGCATTTATTTGGTAAAACATACATCCAGTTTTGGCCTTTTGTTCATAAAAACTTTGCACTTGTGACTATGAGGCTCAAAAAACAGTCAAATCTTTTTTTAGCAGATATGTTACTGCTTCTTACCATAGTACATGTTGAAGCACACAGGTTCGAAAATTTACTTTATGCCACTTATATATCCAGCTCTAAAATGTATATAAGTCATTACAAATTTAACAAAAACTTTACTGTCAATCATTACTCTTTTTTTTTCTTTTCATTTTATCGTCCCAAAATATATTGGGAATATATTTTTGAAGTACGTTGATGTGAAGATAAATATTGGGTAGATAAATGTTAATTAAGAATATATAACCACATGTTAAACTGTCAAATTTACTTCTTTTTTTTTTACTTACATGGATTTGCTTAATTCATGGATCACATATTTTCCACATTTCAGTCTTGAAATGTACTTTTGTATGATATGTGTGATAGTATCCTTCTCAAGAATCTAATGCATTATCCCATCTTTAATTTTCAACCGTGAATATGTACAATTTGCTCGAGCGCAAGTTCCACTTTATGGCAGCAAAAAGAAAGATTTTAGTTCAATTATTTGCACCTCATACCTATGCTATCGACTTTAGATTTTGTTCAATTTGAAGTAATAAGATCTTATGCAGTGGTTTTAATTGTACGAAGAATTTTTACAATTTGTTTTCTAGGATTTGCTATGCATGTTCACAATTTAAATCCAATATGATAATGTCAATGCATTAGTGCATGTACCTAAGAAAAATAAAATTGAAAATTTAGTCTGAATTGTATGACTTAGTGAATGTCATTAACATAATTGAAGAAACACCTTGAAACATATCAATTTTTGGAATAATCTAGAAATGCATAATTAGGTTAGTTGATTACCTGAAGCAACACTACATAATTTGATGACTCTTACTCGATAATTATTAGAAATTCATTACTTATCTTGTCAGTTAAAGCACTAGTAAAATTAAAAAAAAATTAAATTCAAATTTTCAGTTGTGGATTTAGATTTTCTTTTAGTGTCACTTTTAGTCAAATTAACAAATTACATAAATTAATGATGGAAGATTGTTCAAGATACATTAATTTATAAAGGAAGTGGCATGGTTGAGGATTTTTCAGTTTTGTTATGAGCTCTACGCGTGTATCATGGAACAATCATGTTCGTTGATATGAAAGATGAGAACTCAAAAGATTTTGATACGTGATGTAAAAACATAAGGCTATTCTACCCAATATTCATAACGACATCCTAGTGTTCATACTGGTGCTATGCATGGATCTAGTCATAGGTATTTTGGTCACATAATTCAACATTGTGCAAAACTAACAAAACGGTAAATTACAACAAAAGAAACTAAGTAATAACTAACATATGATTTTGTACATATTCTTACAAAGTAATTTTTAACCAAAAAATGAAAAGCAAGATCGAATTCAAGAAAATAAATGATTGTAGGAAATAAGTGACGGAATAGTGAAAGGTGAAAGAAATAGTATTCTCCTCAATGTATCTGCCTTTGGTGTAATACAATATCCACCTCTATTCTGTAATGAGCAAGCCTTTCCTGGTAGGGATTAGTTGAGCCTTAACGCACCCACACAAACAAAGAGGAGACAAAAATCTATCGTTAGATATTTGCAAAGAAAAAACAGATAATTAATCTATCAAATAAGATAACTGGAGGAGCAAGAAATAAATGATGGAATGCAAAAAGAGGAAAATGATAATAATCGCTATCCTTTATTTACTAATTCATATATTTTTTTATTATTTACTAATTCATATATTTTCATATGAGTGGGCGAATGCAAAAATGCACCAACAAATTCTTAAGATCAGGTCGAATTTTATGGCTAAATGGGGCAAATTCAATGATGACTAATTGAGTAGTGTGCTCATCTTAGAGGAAAACTATCCAGTCAATCCCAAATCTACCATATGGATGTCAATTCAGTGATAAACTTATCAATTTAGCCCTAAATCTTGGTGCGAAATTCCAATGCAGTCATTCCGATTAATTTTTGTCGCAAATCATTGACATTGAGGCCCAATCATTTTCGGCTATCTTACATGGCACACCGTCACTTCAATGATTTCATACGAAAATTGATCGGAATGACTACATTGAAATTTCACGCAAAGGTCTAAAACTAAATCAACAAAATTGATAAGTTTTGGGTTGATTAGACAATTTTCTCCCTTAGGATTAGTTGTTGAGCTTTGAGCTTGAATATTAAAAAACGAGAAGTCAAGTTCAATAGACCAAATTTTCGTTTCCATCCAGCCATATGCCAAAACCAATAATTTATGAACGGGAAGGGAATGAGTTGTCATCCTTTATGAATGCAAAAGTCTGATTAGGTACTTTTTGTTTTTGAAATGTACGACAGTTCTCATATATGTCAAAGGGACATCGGTCGTCAATACTATGTATGTTACAAAATTTAATTTCAAAATCTTTTAGAAAACTAGACTAATTTTATATAGGAGTTTCACATAAAACATAAAAAATTGGGGCATACGAGTGAAGATCGATGTATTATATGATCATGTAATTGTAAAAGATCAAATATGTTTCTATTTCTCTATAAGTGTAGACAAAATGCATTGGCCACAATATGATGCAGAGTATACTAACAAAAGGAGGTTGCATGGTATTTACAATCCTCAATTTTATTTTATTTTTTTGTAGGAGGAAAATGAAAATATTGAGGCACTACATCTAGACCAAAGGGGCTCCAGAGAGTTCATGGGGCAGAAAAGCTTCAGAAAAATGCCTAACTTGAAGTTCCTTCATGTGAAGGATGTGGATTTTGATGGAGATTTCGAAGGATCACTCACTGAATTAAGATGGTTAAAGTGGGAGGGATGTCATGACTATTTTGAGGCGACTAACTTTCATTTGGAGAAATTAGCTGTACTTGATTTATCAGCTAATTATGTTGGAGGAAACAGTATTAGTGAAAATTGGAGAGGATGGAGTTCGATTAAGGTAAAGATGAAAAAGGCTTTTTCTTTTGTTACATTTGATTATAAATCATTATATTTCTAACTGCTAATCTTGGAACATGTTTCTTTCTTGTAGATGGAGAAGTTGAAAGTTCTTAATCTTTCGCATTGCATAGGATTAAAGAGCACCCCTAATCTCTCCGCGTTTAAAAATTTAGAGATGCTAAACTTGGTACTCTGTATTTGTTTAGAGGAAATTGACCCTTCCATTAAAGATGTCAAACGCCTCGTTTCCTTGAACTTGAGTGGATGTGAGAGACTTAAGAAATTACCTGAACAACTGGACAAACTAGAAAATTTGGAGGAACTTGTCGTAGACTACACTGCGATAAAAGAAATCCCTCCATGTATAGGATCTTTGAAGCAGCTGAAGAGGCTTAGCGCTGGTGGGTTTTCGCAATTTGCTGAGGTTTATGACAAGTTGCCACCAATCCCTCCTTCAATTGGGAAGTTGGGAGAGTTGGTTGTGCTGGAGTTGATAGGTTCATCAATTAAGGAATTGCCCGAATCTATTGGGGAATTAAGCAAATTGAAATTTTTGAGACTTACTAATAGCAAGATAGAAAGGTTACCGAGCTCTATTGGAAAATTGCAAAGCCTCCAAGAGCTCAAGGCCGACCAGTGCTTTAACCTGGAAGGACAAATTCATGTTGATAAAGGTGGATTGTCTTCTCTGAAGACCCTTAATTTAATTTTCACAAAAATTTCTGGCTTGCCGGAAAACTTAGATCAGCTTTCTTCTCTCGAGCGCCTCCATTTAGATAAATGTCAGGACCTTCAGTCACTCCCAAAACCTCCTTGTAGCTTATCATCCCTGTGGCTCACCTGTCGGAGCAATGAGCTGCCATCGCTGTCTCACCTCAAGCATCTACAGGAGCTCTACCTTGTTGAGTGCAAGTCTCTTCAAAGCATCCCAGAGCTTCCCTCCTGCATACAGAAGCTTGCCATTTGGAGTTGTCCCAAATTGGAAAGGTTGCCAAAGCTTTCCGATTTTGAATTTTTGTCGAATTTACGGCTCAAGGATTGCTATGGGCTGAAGAAATTGGATGGACTGGAAGCTTTAAAATCCCTAAGATGGTTGTGCCTATCCAGACGCTCAGAGTTCTCCAGCGGCGACGACATTTGTGCAGAGTATGGAAAGGTAGATAATCTCCATGCGATACGAGGCCTTGAAAATTTGGGATCCCTAGAAGTTGTAAATATCTCTGGGCGCAAACACATTCAAGTACTGGACCTTTCAAAGTCGGAGCATCTGAAGAGGTTGGATGTTAGGGATTGCAAAAGCTTAGTTGAAATTCGCTGCCCTAGTAAATTCCTGGAGTACTTTGATAGGGATGGGTGCAAGTCACTCAAGAAATTACCGGACTTTTTACCACACGACGGGCTATGGTCGGATCTTGATGAGGAAGATGACTGAGGTTTGCGGGAGTATAGTCGGATTTTCATGAGGAAGCCAACGAGGTTGCGGAAGACGTGGTGCGATTCTGGGCATTGGGGTAAGAAGCAGAGGAGGGTGGAAATCGAGCACAGAGAGAAGGGGAAGAGATTGAGGGGTCTGTTTCTGTCCTACTTCCGGTGGATGACGATGGGACTGACCGATTCAAAAGTGAGATTCATGCTCACGTGCTCTGCTAGCTGAGAACTGGAATTCGACTTCTAACCTCACCGAGTCATCAATTGCTTTGACCCTTGTGCTCCAGCTTAAATGGAAGGATATTCATGTTGGGTCTTCATTGCTTTCGGTTGCCATATCTTCAGAGTCCAGGTGATGGGACCCCTTTTTAACATTAATCCATTCTTGTCGCTGATTGATCCGTTTATTCATTGGTTGATTCTTGGCGTGATCGGTGCATGTGCATTCTGGTGATTCGAGGTTCTAAGTCGCTATTGTTGGTCTGATTTTGGACGTTCGATGTCTGCACACGGAGGAAATGAAATGAAACTAATTCGAGCTTTTCTGCATGTTCAGCGAAGAATGTTTAATTCTCCTGTTATATTTATCAGCTTGTGATTCCTGTTAGGTGCAGAGATCTACTCGGTTATTCTCTTCTACCAGTCAGATAACTCTAGCAGCTTTTGATTAGGTTTCGTGTCAATGGTAGTGAATTTTCCTTATGTTATCTGAGCAGTCGTAGAGCATGTACAGCAGGATTATCAGGACTTATGAGCCTATTACAGGTTTATGTTGATTTGATCACCCTGTCTAGGTAGCGTGGAAATTGACTACAGAGTTGTCGGAACTAATGTGAACTAACTTCAAGTTGAATGGGAAGATTACCTTGATTGATGAGGTTCTACTTTCATAGCCATTTCTTTCCTGTTCTCGGATTTTGAAGCACCATGAGGGCTGATGAGAAGTGGAAAGATGAACAATCTCCTGTGAACCATTTGTTTGTACCCATGATCCAAAGTAGCATTTTCTCCATGAGTATGTGGAAATTCCTTCTCATAAGATTCTCCGAGGATGTCCTCACTCATACCAGTTGGCTAATAATGTAGTGAAATGGTGTTGAAGGCTACTAATTTCACACAGAAAAGGATGCTAGTGTCCGAATTGTTGTGATGATGATATGGCTTGTTCATTTTGTCCTTACTTTTTCTTTGCTAGCTTTTAGTTGAATGGAATTGCTCCTTATCTCCTTCTGACTCTGGGAATATGTAAAAGCTCGAGCTGCGATAATAGAAGTCCATTGGTTTCTTCTTTTAGCAGGAGTTGTCAGGCTCTGATATTGTGGTGTGTTTGGAAGAACTTTTGCCTTTAACTTTCATCTATACTATTGTTTTTAGCTTTTGCAACGTGTCTTTTGTTCAATACTCAGTGCTTCAAACCTTCGGAAAACATAAAACTTTGCATTTTATGGCCAATTATAGCAAAATAATTCTTGTCTTGCTGACAATGTCAGGAAGTACGTTTTGATTTCTAATGTTGAAAAAGAAGCACCACTAAATTTGTTTCCATTTCCATGGTTAGTGTTCATTCTGTCATCCTCTGTATGGATCCTCTGTAATGTAATGGTCTTGCTTTTTGAAGGTTACAAACTCTATGCTAGTTGACTGTTGCCCGCACCGACGTGAAATTCAAAGTACAGAGCTGACTGAGTCTGACAGTAAGTGGCTTTTCTTTTAAGTTACCTGAAGATTTCAATTCACAAAAATGTGTGGAAGAATGACGTTGAGTCATGCTTGAGAAATATCTGGTCATTGGCTGGTTCAACTATGAATTTGGGGATTGCGTCTCCAGCGGGTATGGGTTATGTTTGATGCAGGGGTGGAGACTGCTTTGGCCATCTTATTGTCTGTTCCCTAGCTTTTCAACATTTTTCTTATGTTGGGCAAGAAGGTTGGTCCACGATTGAGCTGTGCCCTCAATCGCTGGTGCTGCATTGTTCCGTCATGGAGTCTCTCCCCGATTTGCCTGCAAAAACTCCATCTGTGCTGTTTGGGAAGCTTTATTGTGGAATGGTAAGGAAGAAGATCAATCTTTGGAGCTTAGTTTGGAGGCTTTAGACGTTGCCACCATAAAATAAGCGACATTTGTTTTGTCCAATTTGATTGTTGCAGATAATTATGTGTCATTGTTCAAATCCGCTTTTGTTGAACTAGTGTACTCTATTTTTACATTGATACAAAAAAGGTTGTTTGGGGTGTTCATCCGCACATTTTAAAAGTTGAAGCACGCGGGTTGGTAGATGAGTTACTGATTTGGTGTTAACTTTTATCCCTAGTAGTTTGGTGCAGCATGTTGTGATTGACTTAACATGATGAAGTTACTGTAATACTTGGGATTTGACCAAGTAAAAAAGATATCCTGGGGCCCATTTACAAAAAAAAAAAAAAAAAAAAAAAAAAAAGGAAAACAAAAGAGAAGGTTGAAAAGCCAACTAAACAAGGGAAGTGGACATCAGCTTAGGGGGAGAAAAAAGAGATGCTCGGCTCCCTCTTAAATTGAGAGCTCATGTAGAAAGAAAATGGAGGGAAGGGAGAAAGAAAAAGATCTGACTCTGGAGATCGCTAACATCTCCTACTAAACAAAAAATATAGCAGGCGTAGTGCCGTTTTCTGTGGAGATTACCTGCTTTCATTAGTATTTCCAATTTGCACGCTAACATCTCCTACTAAACAAAAAATATAGCAGGCATAGTGCCGTTTTCTGTGGAGATTACCTGCTTTCATTAGTATTTTCAATTTGCACAGGGCTTTTCTTTGACGCGTTATAATCTTCTTGTCTTAATTCTAGAAACTGGAGGAAGTTGTTTGAGCAAAGTAATTGTAATGCTTCAGTTTTATCTGGCTCGTGATCATGATATGAATGAAAAAGATCAGAGTGCCTCCAAAAGGATATTTGATGTCTTCAGTCAAATAGCACGAGATTCTTCATTCTCGACGTGGTATCAGTCTGCGCTTGTTTAAATAAAGTAATACTTTTCTCCAACTTTTATAAAGTAGAGAAATTCACTATCTGATGGATTCTGGAAACTGCTCACGCATATGTGATCTTGATTGCATTTTATTAATTCGTTATTTGATCATGGAAGTAGGCAGTGAAGGTACCATAAACGTGTTTTGCATTTTCTCAAAGCCAGGGCACTAATATCAAGATGACAAATCTCCATGGATCTGAATCGAACTTCGTTCATCGCTTAATATGCCAATGTGAAGATTGCTCTCTCTGAAGGCAGATACATGGCCTTGATCAGGCTGAAAGTATTATCATCAACGGTGGAAACCCGGTACAAATCATGTCGCCATTCTTTCCATGTTTTACTTCATCCCTTTATTAATCATCTTCCAAATTCGTACCTTAACATCATTCGCAATTTATTACTTCAGTTCGGTCATTGTTTGGTGATGACAATGTCTACACCCCAGAGGCTTAAAAGGAACAGAGGATTTCCACTGTATTGTGGATAACAGGGTGAGATCCAAACCAGAAGTATGGAGGAAGTCCTTAAATCAACCATATTGCTTTCATGTTTTTTGGATAAATATGACAAGTAATCAATGGGTAGCTAGAAAGGTGATTTGTTTTAAGTCCTCTAATGTTTGAGAGCTGATCTAGATCTCTTAATGCCATCTTTTCTTGAACTATAGCTCAAATCAAAATGTTTTGTTACAGCTGCCACAGAGCGGAATTGGAAAGCAGCCTGCAAGAATAACTGTGGTTTCAGCCAGAAATTTGCACCATTTTTGGCTAGGCTGATGGCAGGGACAAAAAATCTGCAGAGCTTGGTATTACCTAGCTATTTATGGCACTGAAAGGAAGTGGGAGGAGCTATGCATATGATCATTAATTTTCTGGACAGCTTAGTTGGTACTGCATCAGAAGCGAGGACTTCCAACTGTAACTGTAATCTTGACATTTGAATAGCTCATTGGCAATATTAGGAGTGCAAATTGCCTTGCAAGATACTAGTCATGTTCTTTTATTGTCATTTTCACAACAGTTTGATGCATGTCTCTGAATCCTTATGAAAGAAATCATGTTCTTTCATTATCATTCACACAAAAAGAATTCGAGAATGATGGAGAACACATATGCCCCATGTAGAATCATGAAGAATATTTGCATTACAGCAGCACAACAGAGCTGGTTTTGGAGATCATCTGTGTTTCCTAGTAATTGTAAATAGGGCAGGTAAAGTATCATATTCAGTTAAGAGTACCTACTTCACATTAGTAATTTTAGTTTGGCATGGGGTTGCGTCAATGTCTTATTGTTTCCCATCTTACTTCAAGTAGTCTCGGGGTAGATTAAGTGAATGCAATGCTTCAGCATCATCTGGCTTGTGATCCTGGTAGGAATATAAATAGATAAGAATGCCTTTGAAGCACATTGGATGTCATTATACGTCATCAGTCACAGAGTAAGACTCTTTATCCTTGACATGACATGAATATGTTGTTATGCGAACAGGGAGTATTACCTTTTTTCAAGTTCTGTTAAAGTTGGTTTCCTAGAGCATAGAATGTTTATTTTGCGATTCTTTCATTTATTCATGCATAATAAAACAGAACTTCATTCATTGATAGCAAAAGTTCCACCCAAAAGCTTAAAGTATTAGTTAGAGGTAGACCGAAATGTATGTAACCCCTATTGATACCCTTTATTCAACCAATGTGGAATAACACTTCTAAGGATTGATTGATCATAGCAAGTACTCATGTTTATGTGGTTTGGATTGCATTATTAGTAGCTTATGTCTACTTATTCTGTCATGGATTAATAAGCCATTGGAGGTACCATCATAAGATTATTACTTTTCTCAAATACGGGACACTGATGTTGAGATGATGAATATCCATGGATCTATATTCCACTTTGTTTGTCAATTGAAGTGCTAATAGATTGCTTAATCTGATGATGGATTCATGACCTTGATCCAAAAGTAACATCTTGTACGGTGGAAAAACTGGTAGGAATCATGTTGCGCTCTTTCTTGTTTTTCATCAATGCCTATATCTGTCTCACATGTTCAGACCGTCAGTCAGTGTCTTTAATGTATTCGTTCTTTATTTGGTGATGACAATTTCCCATGCCCTTGAAGCTTTAAATGACCAGGAACCTCACTGTAATTTTGGAAATGATGAGAGATCCGACCCAAACATCTGGGGTATGGATGCAACAAGGACATTCTTTAAGCTGATTGCATTGTGTCATGCTTTATGAATGGGAGTTGTCCGTCATAGTAATTAAAACAGGTGCTTTACTTCACTCCAGGAAGGTTTGAGAGCTGATCTAGATCCATGAATGTCGATTTTTCTTGAATTTAGTAACTTAGTAACTACTCTCTCTTTTTCTTTTTTCTTTTTTGGTTGAAGGACAATAATTTTCCCTTAATATTTACACTGAAAATACTTATTCTGTACATGGCAACGAAAGAAAAAGGATTATTGTTCCTATGAATGAGGTGCTGATGATGGATCTCGTTGGGTATATATGGTTGACTGAGGAGGATTAGGATCTTAAGGAACATTACAAACAGGTATTCTTAGTTGTACAAGAGATTGATTGCAATCTTTATATGAATGTTTATAAATAAATTTAAGTACAATTTAAAAGCCAAAATCATGATATTTATGAATAATCTATAAGTAACTGGTAGGGTTGCTCGTTCTTCAGGTGGCCCATATTCCTATCCGAAGTCAAAGTATATTTTTTGATCGGGGAGGACAGGGTACTAGATAGCCGCCTTGATCGAAGCATCGATATGGGAATAAGAACTTGAAGCATCATAATCAACAGACAAAAGACTGCTGCTCCTGCCGCCCGGTTCACAGGGCTGTTGGCCTACCAAGAACTTGCCCTCTGCTCCTGCCTCCCGCCAAGCGGGCGAAGCTCGTTATCCTTACTGTTTTCTCTGTTGGGGCCCACTCCCATTGCTCTAGCCATAAGCTATGGCAACTCCAGCTTGCAACCACAAGGGCCCGCCCTGTGAGGCTAGAGTGGGCTCCGCGGTCAGTCCCCATTCGAATTACGTTAGGGGCTCATTCGCTTTTGCCATATTTTTAGATATACTACGAGTCCTCCGCTTTATTAAAAGTGAGGATCACTACGGGAGGTCAAACCAAGGACCTCTGGAAGTCGGGACCCCGGTCAATATTGGATCAAACAATAGGGGGCCATAGCACCGAGCTCTTTTTTTATTGATTAAATATGTCTTTGAGTAGTTCTAAGGAATGGAGACGCTGGTCGGGGAAGTTGGCCAAGATGCTTCAAAGGGGTATCAAGCTTTGGATCATGGGGCAGGTAATAGTAACTTTACAAGGAAAAGTAGAAGAATTTAGTAATGTTTTAATAAATCAATAAATCATTGATATTTTTCAATTTTTATAAGTGTGATTAGTAAAATACAAACCTTAAAATGAATTTTACCAATGTCCCAGAAATTAGATAGGGACCAACTTTTCTCAAATTTTGTAGGTGTTGCACTATAATATATTTACAGAAATATTAATGAAATTAGTAAATTACGAGCTTCTTTCGTTATGAAATATATTTTCGTCAACTGAAAATTTTCTATTGTTAGTGTATTGACAATTTGATATTAGCAACATACACAGGAGGGGGTTTAACATTTAATCACTGAATAAAAAGATGGATTATTAGTTGAAAAAGGTACAAAATGATGGATTGAAAACGTTAGTTTTACAGAGCATGCATATTTTCGACAAAACGAAAGAGAAATATTTTCCTTTACACGGAAACTTTTTAATGAACCGGGTTTGCTAGTTCTTTTCTTTCATTTGTATATTTTATTTTGGGCCTATAATTACCTAATATCCAAATTTTCAAATTTTCTGATGAAAGAGGGTAGGAAAAGGCCAATTAAATTTTTCTTTCCGTCTCCTTTCCTTTTACATAAAATAATTAGGTCAAATTTAATCATATTCAATGACAACAGGAACGAGAAGCTGGTCCAGGAACGGGGAAGCTGATCCAAGGTTCTGATGTGATGCTTCAGAGAAATCATTCTATTGATAACTTTCCCATGCAAATGTGATAAGCTATCAATGACATTCCCATGCAAATGTGAGTTATAAAATTGTTCCGTCCTGTCTTGAGAGAGGTGAGAGTCGACTCGATTTCTTTAGTTCTTGCTTGTGCTGGACCTGAATGAGTTGTTTTTTTGTTGATTCCAAACGTTGCTCGTTGATTACTTTTGAGTTTGGGCGTGCTCTCGAGCTCCGAACAGGTCAATATTTGCTTCCCAACTCACTCCTCACCATGTGTTCAAAGAAATGCTTGAACCAGCTTTCACTTAGGCCTCCTCTGATTTTGGATTGATTCTGGGCGTTTGTTGGTCCTTAGACGCGGCTTATAGTTTTTCTCTGACTCGTTGCGTGATGTGTCTTTTCTATGTGCGGATTGTGTCTTTTCCGTAAAATGCGATTACTGGCTGGAGCGACGACAGCCGTCAGGAGTAGATTTGCTTTTGCAACGGCAAGTCGAGGTGGAGGCCGGCCGGGACGTGGGACATTGGTTGCTGATTTGCTATGGGTGTTAATCGGCTGGCGTTAGAGGCAAAAAATTGATGGTCAAACGGTCTGGCGTTAGAGGCAAAAAAATTGATGGTCAATCGGTCTGGCGATGGGCGCATATTGATTCATTCACTGTGAAGCTTGGCGCTTGTGTTCTAGCGCTTCAGTTTTCGGTCTTGACTAAACTTTCTCTCAAATTTCGTGTGCTCCTCTGATGCTTTGGTGTGATGTGAAGGGATCCCGCTGTTGATGTTCCGGCATGGTGAGCTTCGGTCATGTTTGAGCGTGCTCTCTCTCTTCCATCGTTATGCTGAAAAAGAAGAGAGAAGGGGTGAGGGAGGATAACGTAGGCTTAAGTGGGCTTGCTATGAATTGGGCTTGGTTTAGGTCAAATGACCACTGGCTTATGTCAGTTTGGGCTGGGTTTAGATTTAGGGTGCGTTTGGGAACCACTTCCCAAAGCTCTTTGGGGGTCCAAAGCCTATTGGGCCAAAATAATGGTATTTGGGAAAAAACTTTAGAAGGAACTTAATGGCAAAGCTAGCATTTTTGCGCCGAAACTCCGCCGGCTTCGGCTTTTTCGGTATTCCCACGCAACACTGTTCATTTTTTTTTTCCGAAATTGTCCTCACGAATTTTTTGTTTTTCCGGGTGCATGCCCTTGTATGAGACACTGTTCATCTTCTCCGGGCCGGCGACTGCTTGAGGGACGCCGCGACCTAGGCGATCGTCGTCGGAGAGTCGAGCGACCTCCGCGAGTCGCAGATCTGGTTGCGACCAGATGTGGTCGCCGGCGACCGTCGCCGCCGCACCGCGACCTCCGCATGGAGCTCGCCAGGGACCGCGCGACCCGTCCGGTCGCGACCGAGATCCGGTGCCGGAGGCTCGAGCGCGACCGGATCGGGTCGCGCGACCTCACCGCCCAGATCCGGGTCGCGGCGGTGTCGCTCGCCTCTGCGACCTCGCCGCCCTAGATCCGGGGGCGGCGAGGTTGCGCGACCCCGCCGCGACCCAAATCCGGGCGGCGAGGTCCTCCCGCGACCTCGACCCCCGGGGATCTAGGTCGTCGGAGGTCAAGGCGGCATCGCGTGACACGCGCGACCTCGCCGCCCTAGATCTGGGGTCGCCGGAGGTTGAGGCGGCGTCGCGCAACGCGCGCGACCTCGCCACCCTAGATTTGGGATCACCAGAGGTCGTGACGGCGTCGCGAGACCTCGCCACCCCAAATCCGGGGTCACCGGAGGTCGTCGGCGGCCGCCGCCCTTGCCGGTCAATTTTTTTTTTATTTTTCTTTTGATAATTTTGTTTTTACCACAAAACTCCTTTGTAAATGTAATTCCCCAAACACCATTTTGCTCAAAGTACTTCACAAAGGGCTTTCAAAATATAATTTACCAAATACAGTTTGTATTTTGGAAAACACCTTTAACTCAAAGGTCTTTGCATTTTCCTAAAGACTTGCCCCAAAAGTGGTTTCCAAACGCACCCTTAATTGGTTGGGGTTGAGAACCCAATTTTGTGTCCGTGGCCCAACCCGAAGACCCTATTTTCGGAAAAATATTTTTTTGCAAAAGAAATATTTTAAAATTTTCAAAATTGCGAAAAATTCTATTTTGTTCTCAAAATTAGGAAAAAAGCTTAAAAATTAGTCTTCAGTTATCTCAGTTCCTTAACGATTCTTTTCATGTTAAATCATTAACATGTTTTTGATACATAGATATATTTCTTCACAAGATTCCCCCGCCATTTTGGATTCCTTGATCAAATTGACATGTCAAATTTGACCAAGGGCTAAAATGTTGATCAAATTCATCCTGTCTAGAAAAATTATCTTCTGATTTTATGTTATGTTCATTCAAGCATCGGATTTTCACGCCATGAAAGGTGTTGGTGCTTGTTCTGGACCTTCGAAATGGCAAGACATACTATATCATGCTAACTAGAATAAAAGAAGGGGTGGCATTTTGATATGGAGCATTTAAACTAAAGAGAACCACATGTGCAGGTGGTTCTGATGTAAGATATGAATGAAGTGACCGTGTAAAATGGACTATTTGTTTTGTCACTAGGATGATCGCAGAGTTGGACGTTTTGATTGCTTTGTGAGAGTTTTGGTGTCAAGACAACTCTGGAAAGATGGAGATTCCTCACTGGCACATTATGGCATGATTCGGTACTAATTGACTCATTGGACAACAAAGTTGATCTAATGATGTAGCATTGATATGCAGGAGCTGTTAATGCCTTTCTTAGTGATGGTTTTTCAATTTGTTGAAGCAACTATTTGAATTGATGCAATTCATGAAGGTTGCAATTCCGTAATGATTGTTCTTGACAGTTCAGGCAGCTTGAGACTCTGTAATTATATTTATCCAACTCCTGATTTGTTGAATGATTGGCACTTCATATCATAGCAATTTTCTTATGAACTTGAGGAAAATATCAACCATAAATCATGTGATTCCTTACATCAAAAATTGAACATTGTTACACAAGAAACAGAGGGCACATTTGCGGAGTTTCAGGATTTGGCGTAGACTAAGTCCATATTCAATGATTTTGAAATTCTCTTGTTCTAGAGAGAATGTATTTGATAGCTACTATAGCAAAAAGCTATTTGTCATCGGTTCAAAGGTCTTTTCTCATCACCCTTAAGATGAAATTAAATTCCTTCACCTTAATCGTGAGATCGTTAGCATTAGTTAATTAAGTACAAAAGTATAGACTAGTATGTTTAATTTGCATTATTTGGCATTCTAAATTTGTGCGCGGGTCTTTAGTTTTGAAGTTGGTGGCCACTTTAGGTTCTCGTTTTTGCAATTTAAATAGAACTCCATGCTCAGTGTCCATTGCTCTTCCAATTCTACAGGAAAGGAAAACAAAGGCGCTTTACATTTTTCTTTTTACTGTTTCCCATTTGTTGCAATAGAATTAAAACAGATAGACCAACAGGTGGAAGGGAAAAAAATCAAAGAAGAAAGGGATGATCACGAAGTGAATGCAGGGATCCGAGTTGATATATTCATTGAACGTGGACAGAGAGATTCAAGCCTTGTGGAGGTAACTCCCGGCAAGCAATGCAGCTTCCATGACAACGGAGAGGACGTCGATGACATCCTCGACTTGGCATTTGCTTCCTTTAGATGTTCTCCCTCTGGAGTTCTTGAAGTTCGTCATGCGGTTCAGTAAGTTTTGGCTGCACTCCTGGCTCAAGTAGTCATCTGCACAACACCCCGTCAGGTCTCAGTGTCACAATTCCCATATTTCTATGTGGACGACACGACCTGCTCTATGAATAAAAGATCAAATTGAGCAATCACACGATATGATTTCATCGACGTCACTTAGCACATTTGATGAGCCAGTGTATTAGTTGAAGTTATTGTTCCCAACCGATCCATGAGAAAGAGAAAATCTAGACATGCGCTTTTTGTAATGAAAAGAAAATGTTGATGTCATTGCCCTCACAAGAGCATTTACTCCCTCACAGTCTCCTCCCCTAGACCTCAGAATAGTGATTAAAGTTGGCTCACGAATGAAGAGATAGTTTAGTGACATTGTGGAACAAACAGAGCCATTGCAGGCACATTAATCTTAGTCATGTCTCTTCTTTCTTTTGACCCATTAGTCCCATACGCCATTTTCTCTATCTCCCCTCCGTAATATACTTTTTCAGGAACATGAATCCATGCATGTATAGACGAGCAAAGCTGTTGTTCAACAACGAAAATGGCTTCCACAATCGTCCTCACAAAATACGTCCATGCAAACATGCTGGCCAATGACTAGTTATATCAATCAATTCGATGAAGAAAAGTTGAAGGAATTGATGCTGAAACTCACTATTTTGACTAGAATGCAGGCCTTGTGCTTCATACAGCAAGCGTCGAGGTCGTAGCAGGGTCTCTCCTCCGGACATCCGCTATAGAGGAGCCTACAATACTTGCCACATCTCAGAAATGGAGGGACTGTGTCATTTTCAATGAGAATTCTTTTTATGTTCAATACTAATTAACAACCAAAAAAAAGAAAAAGAAAAAAAGAAGCTCCAATTTAATTGACAATCCTTCATTGCATCATATGCCCCAAAAAAAATTGATTTTCCCTTTTTTCTAGAGAAGAGTAAGCATCACTAGATACCTTAGCATAACTTGGATTCACATTTTCTGCTACAGTCTTTGCTCTAAAAAATTATTCATTCGAGTAAGAAAAAATGTTTCCCCTTGTAATTATAATAATTATTGTGACTAATAATCATGTTTTGGGTGAATTGGATAGTTTCGGTTGTATACTTCCATGACTGTGAGTTAATTGCGCTCTTTATGAAAGAGAGTTTTTGTTAGTTATCCTTTTATTTGTTAGTTTCCGTTATAATTAGAGTGGCTATCCTTTTTTTTTAATGAAACAAAAAGAGATTTCTTTGGTTACATAAAGCAACAAATACACAAAAAGTTGTATTTCTATTGAGAAATGCAAGGGAGGCAAAGATTAGCAAAGCACGCCACATCAAGAATTACTCTTTAGGATATGAACGTTGTCGTTGATGGAATTGAGATTTTCTAGAAATGGCTTAAAAGGAAACAGCTCAGCTGCCCATCCAAGTGATTGTGTAAATATTTAAGGAAGACATTCTATCATTTCTATCATTAACACAGTCAAACAGTACAATATGTGAAATTCCTAACATAGCATAGAATCGGAGCATAGGACATCAAAATTGATTTGAAGAAAAGAGTCCAAGAGAAAGTGATGATTCCTCCAAGTCAAGTATTAGGCTGATTAAAGATGTGAGAAAGCCAAGATTATTGAGAATGATTGGTGTCATCAAAGGATCGCATAGCTGGATCTTGAATGTCCGGTCATCTTAGTTCTTTATTTTTGGTAAAAATATGCCTCGAAAAGATCATCACATATTATCAAAAAGTTGGAAGTCAAGATGATCAACCTAGAATATACCAAAAGTAGTCAGTAGAAAAACAAAATCAATTTTTTACCAATGATAAACTTCTCCAATTATATTTGTCAGTTCTAATGGTAAATCGGGTTTGGAACAAAAGTAGATATCATTTTTCATACAATGTTGTTGGGCATGGATGTATGGCAGTGGTGACACGAAAAAGTTATAATAGACAACTCGAGATATATATATATATATATATATATATATGAAAATGACGTACAAATCTAACACACAAACAAAATAATTGTCACACGATTATTACACAAGTTCTTTATGAAGAGTAAAATCTCTCACTTACTATTACAATTGCTTTTCTTACATGACACATAAAAACAAGTATAGAGCAAACAAGCTCATACAATCACGCACTCAACATACAAGCTGCCTCTCTGCTTTTTCTCTTTATTTGTGAAGCGTTCTCAACTTCTATTTCAAGGCTTTCCAATGCCCCTATTTTTTTTTTTTTTTGGTCACTCAAACAAATCATTCCATTTCATGTACGTAAAATAGAATAACAACCTAGATGGGCTTCAAAGCAAAGAACAGCCAAAAGAGATTGTGGGGGCTAGACACCCAGCTTAAAAGGGAGGGATGCTTCATTCATGAATGATGATCTATTTCAAATTCAATGCCTTGGCAGATTGAAAAAATTAGACACACTATGTATTGACTCCTGTCAGACCCTTATAAGACTCAACATTTCGCAATTAACACATACGGTGGAATTACTAGTCACTGAATGCAAAAACGTAGTCGAAATTAAATGCCTTGAGAGGTTGAAATAATTGAGAGCTTTGGTTATCCGGAGGTGCAATTCCATTGAAACATTACCGCACCTCTCGCTCTTCGAAAACCTCGTCTACGTGAGCCTTGCACATTGTCCAAAGCTTCGCGATGTTCAGGGCATGGAGAAAGTCAAAGATGTGATGAGAAGCCAAAATGAGGGATTGACCGCAACGCCTCAACAAATTGTCCACACCTGTCAAATTCCGGAGGTTTTACGGAATGATGGGGGGCCAATTTCGGATGAACTTTTGGAAGTCACATAGCTCCAGGAATCGTGGCGTCTAAATTCTAAAAGCCGTTCGGCGATGCAACTTATTGGAATATCGTTCATTGCGCTACGGCAGCAGAGAAACAACTCCGATTAGTCAGAGCGCTTTGGCCACAAGTGGAAACGATTCACATGTCCTTTCGAAGGTAAACAAAGCGGGTCACACTATTCATTGTCGAGATGTATCGCAATTTTCATCAACATTTCCTACTTCTTTTTCATTTTTTTGGGTCATTGATTGATAAACTTTTATTCAATTTGAAAACGCAGGGCCCATGAACTGGGCATCCTTACAATGTAAATCCAACAAGATTTGGGAAGGGGAAGAAGTCCAGTCCCTCCGCAATGGAGTTGGCTTCACGATGGCAATGAGGGTGATACGCAGCTGTGAGAAGCTGGACGACAGATCAAGGCATTGGGAGATAACTGTGTGTGCATCCACAAGCGTCGCTTCTAAGTTTCGAATAATGCAGGCGATTGCTCCCTCCATGGAGCTTTCAACGAAGGGATCCATCAATGTAGACCTTTAAAGATCCGACCTTTGGGGGTTTCCAGTTCTCAGAAGAGGTGGGAGCGTCAAGGTCCGATTTTCTGCTTTGAATTCCATCTCCTGTAATTGCCGAGAGAAGTTAGAGCTCCCTGTGGTTGCTTGAAGTCGTTACGGGAAGTCCAAATAAGCCAAAAGATGGTTGCTACAATCTCCAGAGAAGGTGGGTTTTCTGTGCTTTTAAGAAATTGCGTTAGCCATAGCTCTATTCTGCTTGACCCCTGGGAAGAAACCTGAATGTCTAGGGATGGTTGAGCCCATATGTCTCGCGTCCAAGGACAAAGGAGAAGGAGACGCTCTGGGGATTCCACCTCGTCTTTACACAGTGAGCAGTAGGGATCCGCTACTATTTTTCGCTTGTGTAAGTTCTCTGTCGCGGGTAGACTATTCTGACATGGATTCCATTCGCAGAACTTAATTTTAGGGATTGTTTGCATTTTCCAGGTCTTATTCCATATTGCCCAAGGAGTCAAGAAAGATGAGGAAGCCATTGGAGCTTTCTGGCTATTCTCGGTAAGTCTTATGTAGTAGTAGCCACTCTTTACTGAGTAATTTCCTGTCGATGAATATCTCCATACCAGTTTGTCTTGAATAGAGAGGGTTGTTGGAGGAATAGCCAAAATTTCCTTCACGATGTCCTCTTCGAAAATATTTCGAAGAAGAGGTTCATTCTAGGAATTTTCTTTGTGGTTTATAACCTCTACTACCTGTTGTGGGTCATTTTCGTTTGCCGGCCCTCCAATTACACCTCTTTTGAACCATCTGTCCTCCATGATACCGATTGCTTCTCCTGTTTCCACTGTCCACATTGAAGGTTCTAAGATTGAGTCTCTTCCCTCTAATAAGCTTTGCCAGCCCCAAGAGGGTCTGTGCCCTTTCCCAGCATGCCCAGAATCTCCTTTTGTGAAGTAAATCCCTTTGAAAGTTTGACCCCATAAACAGCAAGACTGGTGCATTAATCTCTAGGCTTGCTTTCCTAAGAAAGCTTTGTTAAGAGAAAGTAAATCTTTGAATCCCATGCCTCCATTGTCTTTCCTTTGCTTCGAGAAATCCCAGCTCTTCCAATGAAATGCTAGAGTGAGAGTCTCTGCTTTTCCACTAAAATGCTGCCATTCTGTGTTCAATCGCTTTACATATGAAAACAGGAATCTTGAAAATTGACATTGCATATTGAGGAAGAGCCTGGACCACTGTTTTTTACTAATATCTCCTGTCCTGCTTTAGAAGTTAAAGATTCCTTCCAAACTTCCTATTTTTTGTGGACCCTTCCAAGTATCCAGGCAAAACATATTCTTCTTAGACTCTCCCCAATCCAAAGGAATTCCAAGGTATTTTCCTGTTTTATCCAGTTCAGGGACACGCCGTTCATAAGCCATAATGGCTCTTATGGTCTGTGGACACCCTGAGCTAAAGAGTAGTCCTGATTTGTTTAGGTTTATCTCCTGTCCAGTAGCAAAACAATACTAATGTTACATCTGATATAGATTGGCATTCTTGAATTCCCCCATCTAAAAAGAAGATGGAATCATCTGCAAATAGGAGATTTGATATGGTAGGGGAAAAAAGTTGAGCTTAATACCTTTATACTGCCATCCTCCACTGCTTTCTTCATCATAAGAGATGATACGTTTGCTACAGAAATATAGAGATGAGGGGATAAAGGATCACCTTGCCAAAGTCCTATGGAAGGTTGGAAGTAAGGGAGAGGATTCCAATTATATTTAACACTGAATTAGACTGATGATCTCATTTTATAACCCATGTGATCCACTTTTTATCAAAGCCCAGTTTTCTTAAGTATGCCTCCAACAAGTCCCATTCTACTTTGTCATACGCCTTTTTCATATCAAGTTTAAAAAATGCTAGGAATTTTTTCCTCCTCTTCTTTGCTCTTAGTTGATGCAACACTTCCTGCACTATCATGATATTGTCCTGGATAAGTCTCCCTGTCACAAATGCACTTTGCTCTTGAGCTATCAATTTCGATAACCAAGGTTTGAGTCTATTCACCGATATGATTTTATTGGCAAAATTGCACAAACTAATGGGGCGAAACCAATCCAGAGTTTCTGGGTTAGGAATTTTTGGAACTAGAGTAATGTGGGTTCTATTTAAGTCAGGATTGATTTTTCCTGATATGAAAATATTCTTAACGGCTGCAAATACTTCGAAGAGTGATTTTTCGAAGTACTACTTTTGAAGAATGATTGGCTTCTCCCTTGAAATCTATGTGGTTACGTTTGTTCGCTTGTGCAGATACTTTCGATTTCATATTTTCCATGAGGATGCTCAATTGGAAGATCAGTTGCTCCAAATAAGCCATATGTACTCTTCAGGAAATCCCTTAACTCCAGTTATCTCAGTCCCTTAACCATTCTTTTTCATGGTAAATAATTAGCATGTTCTGATGCACTAATATATTTTCTTCACAAGATTCTCTGGCCATTTTGTATTCAATGATCAGATTTACGTGTCAGATTTGACCAAGGGCAGACTGTCAATTAAATTCGTCCCATCTGGAAAAATCATCTTCTGATTTTATCTTATAATCATTTAAGCATTAGAATTTTTATCCTATGCAAGGTGGATTTGTTCCATTGATGCTCATTATGGACGTTCAGAATAGCAAGATATAATATAACGTGCTATACATGATAAAAGAAACGATATCATTTTGATATGGGAGATGAAACCCAAAGGGAACCATATGTGGAGGTGGTTCTGTTGTGAGATTAGTAGTGAAGTGCCTGTGTAAATGGACCATTTGTTTTGGATCAGGAATGTAGGCAGGGCTGGACGTTGTAATTGCTTTGTGAGAGTTTTGGTGTCAAGACTGCTCTGGAAAGATGGAGATCCCTCACTGGCACATTACAGCATGATTTGGTACTAATTGATTCAGCGGATAACTAGTTGATCTCATGTTGTAGCATTCATTTGGTAATGCCTTTCTTAGTGATAGTTTTCCAGTTTGTTGAAGCAGCTAATTGTTTTCTTGGAATGTAGGTTACTGAAGTATGACAAGGAAGATATGTAAGGATAGGGTGATGCTACGTTATGGAGACACGAGTTCAGTCCAATGGTTTTATATAGAATCAAGCTGCATATTTCACATATTCAAGTTCTTTCGGGACGGTTATGAGGTATTATTTTCCTAGAAGCCTAATTTGGAGGTTAAAATCCTCTTAGACTAAGCCTCAACTTTAAGGATATTGCCCAACAATGCAGGTTGTGGTGAGAAGATGCAGATCTCTTATGTTGGTGTTTCCGTGTCCTGATTGGGGTATGAACAAGTTCAATTGGTTTTCGAGAGGATTCAACTCTAGAGAACCGGTGGATAAAAATGCTAAATAACATGGAGGCTATCTGTTTACCTGTGCCTATGGGTGGAGAGTGAACATGGAATTTGGGAAATTCAGGAGTCGAATTTTATGGGCACTGAATTCTCTATGGACTTCCCTTTCATAAATGCCGAATTCACTGGCTTGCGTAACAGGTATGGTTATGCTCAAGTCACCAATTCAGAACAAGCTCTGAAAGTGGTAATGCAATGCCAGTCTCTACTCTCGAGTCCATGTCCACTTGCCCAAAGTAGTGCATGAGATTGGTTCCTATTGTTTACGTGTCACTCATTCGATTCAGGAATGGCTAAATATGGAGGTCTTGTGAAGTTATGCTTTGACGAAGTCCTGGGTTGTCTGACTCTGAGGTATTATTGAAAGTTTTTTGGGTCATTCTAATTATCCATTGTACACGTCGAAAGGTACCTCACTATGGCCTTGAATTAGAGAGGAAGATATCACAAGAAGTTGATGAAGGTCGGCTACCATAATTTCAAAAGGGACAGCTTCTGCGGCAGGTGTGTTCTTGTCCCTGCGAAAGATGGTCCTGGAGAGGACAGCGGTTGGATCGTCTCTTGGGTACATAATTAAGAAACAGCTGTGTCCCAGGTTAAGTTTAAGAGTTTCAATGCAATCATCGTGTAGGTTTGCCTACCGGTAAAGATGTTTGATGTGATTTTGAAATCGTGAAATCTGCAGGTTCTTGTGATAGAAGCGCAGAAGTCTAAAGGCGAGCCAATGGAAAAAATCACTCTGCCTCAATGGGCACCCTGTGGATTCCATGGTACCTTCGTCTCCCGAATCGATGATCGGGGACACCAGATCTCATGTACAAGGCCTTACTTTTCTCGTCAGATGATAGGTTTTTTGCCTTTAGTATGTGATGTTCTAACTTTCTTAGTCTAGTTTTGTGCTAACATTTCCTGCTTATCAGTAAATTCATCCGCCCCGAAAAAGTAGTGCGCCAAGAGACTGGCTACCTCGAACCGCATCGCTCTTTAAGCTACTGTACCCAACAAAAGTCAAGCATGTCTATCCAGAGACTCTACTATAAGGCCATTGGCTGGAATTTTGCCTGCTCATCAAGTTCTAGAGTACTCAAGTAATTCAGAGGCTCTTTGACCGTATCCAAGATTTGTGTTGCATGTACAAAGAGGAGAGGTTTAGATGCTTCTTGAAAATGGATATCTTAATAGTTTCCTTGCAAAGGTAAATAAAGCAGGTCGCATTATTCATGGTAGAGATGTATTGCCCATTTCATCAGCATCTCCTACTTCATAAGACGATTTTTGTTGATAGCCGGCTACAGTACTTTGTAATCAACAAATGAAAAGATGGGTTATTAATTTAAAGAAAGTACAAAATGATGGATTGCAAAGACACAACAAACGTGTTTAAATTTTGTTTCCTATCCGAGTTCTTTTACCAACCAAACATATTTTCAAGAGGAATAAAAAAGGAGGAGAAATGAAGAATCTTTTATTTTTCCTATACATTGAAAACGAAAACTAAAACCCTTTTCATGAACCAACTTCAATTTGGTATGCTAGTCCTTTTCTTTATTTGTGTTTTTCATTTAGGGCCGAAAAATGCTTAATATCCATTTTTTTTTTTTTACATTTATTGATGAAATAGGGAAATGGCTACAATTTTTTTTTGTCTACTTTCCCTTTGTATAAAATAATTAGGTTGAAATTAATCATTTTCCATGACTTTTTTTTTTTTGGTCGAAATCATTTTCCATGACAAGAGGGTATTGTTTACCTTCTATTGTGTGATTCAAAATATTTAGAATTGAATTGATAAGAGTGCATAAATTTAAGGTATTTTAGACAATTTTTGCTACCTTAATTAGATAGAGTAAAAGTCCCACCATAGGACGCACATGAGTAACAACGGGCATTAGCTTCAAATGTTGTTGGGTGTATTTTCTCATGAGGAGAAAATATTAGTTGGTCCTGGAGCACCAGGGTGCTTTCGGACCAATCATGAAGCACCACATAGACCGACGTGGCGCTATGGGGCTGGCTCGCCAAGATGGAATTTTTGCACAAAAAATAATCATCTTTCTCTCTCTCTCTTTCCTTTGCAGGTTCTGTGCACATTTAATTATATTTTCTCAACTCTCTTCTTCGTTCTTTCCTTCTAAGAAGAAGAAAAGCCATTCTTCTCTCAAGTAGGTGAAGGCTTTCAAATTTTGAATCTCTACTTTCGCTCTCATTTGCTATTCCGCGCTTGTTATTGCTGCTGCAGCGTTCGTCAAGCGGCCACTCCCTGCCATCGCATGACGCTTGCTCCATCTCTACTCCTGTCGTTTCTTGTATTGAAAGAATGGAAGCTCTGGCTATGCCCAATGTTCACCACGAGCTCAAGTTTATACATAACTCGAATATTTATACACCATTACACCATGTTTCATCAACGTTAAGTGTTTATATAGGATCTCCTCTACATCAATCAGAACAAGGGAAAAGGGGACCCGCATTCCTCCCACGTTAAGCTAAGTAGAGTTTGCCCCTCCTTTCCCTGCCTCTTGGGCTGTCAGAGTGTGGAACAGTAGAAAAATTGGAACTAAAGACCTATCTTCTGCAAGGCGAGCTCTTACTTCTTCTAGTTCTTCCTCATCATAACACCCTTAGCTACCACTTCATCCTACAAATTCCAAATTCATTGATACATGAAAAAAGTAAGAATGCAGCATTGATTTTTTTTCAATTAGCTTCCTACCGGGGAAATAAAAGAATGACCAAAAATAAGTTCCATCAGTAAGGGAACTAGCAGATATACCTCTTCTGCAGTAGGTTTGATTGGTTGAGCAGATTGCTTCACCTTTTGCTTCCTCATTGCCTTTGGAAGTTGAGCAGCTGTCTCACCGGCTATGGCTGTCTGAGACCTTATCAACCTCTTCATCTATCTCTTCTTCTATGTCCTCCGTGTCAAGAGCCGTGTCAACCACATCATTCACAAATTCTTCTATCAAACCATCCTATATATCATGTAAACAAACGACATTCAGCAATCAAATATATACCTCTGCTATTCGTATGCCACAGGATGTAGGCTACTTCACAACTAAGTAGCATTGACACGTGACACGACACGACACGCCGACACGTCATTTCTAAAAAATAAAGAATTTCGAAATGTTCCGACACGTTATATATTAAATAAATATTTTTATTTTTAATTAATTTGATTCAAATTTATAAATAAATAAATAATAAAAAAGAACTTACAATAAATTTACGCTAAATCTTTTCATAGAAAATTTAAAAAACATATTCATAATTAATGCGAGCTCATATTTGAGAATATGTTTTTTTATTTTAACAAAATTTATTTCCCCCAAAACCCCCTCCTCATTTCCCTCTTCCCCTTCCCCCACGCCACCACCCCAAAATCCCCCCCTTCGAATTCTGCTCCTATTCTCTTCCCCTCCCCTTCTCCCTACGCCCCCACCTGCTCCCCTACGCCCCCATCAATCGACCCCCAGCCCCCTCGGTTTCTTCCCCTCCTCTCCTCTCTCTCTCCCCCTCCCTTTCCCCCTACGCCACCACTGCTCCCCTGCGCCTCCCATCACCTATGCCCCCATCAATCGCCCCCAGCCCCCTAGGTTTCTTCCCCTTCTCTCCTCTCTCTTTGCCCCTCCCTTTCCCCCACGCCACCACCTGCTTCCCTACACTCCCCATCAATCCCCTCCATCCTTGTTCTTCCCCTGCTCTCTCTGCCCCTCCCCTCCCCTCCCCCACGCCACCACTTGCTCCCCGCCCCCATCAATCACCCCCTCAGTTTCTTTCCTACTCTCTCCCCCTCCCCTTCCCCCTCTGTTTCTTCCCCACCCCCAAGAGCACCTGCCATTTACCTGATTTCTCTCTCCCCCACCCCATCCACCCCCTGTTTCTTTCCGTTGTCCCCCACCACCCTCCCTCTCTTCTTGGTAAATTCCTAACGACTGCCTCTTCTTCCTCCTCATCGAGCGATCTTCTCAGCTCTTTCGGTTGCCTCATTGCAGTCGCTCGCCTCCGGCCCTTCCTCCTTTGCAGCTGCAACCTCGCCGCCGGCCCTCCCTTGCCATCGCGGCCTCACCTCCGCTTCCTTGGCCTCACCTCCACCCACCATCGTCTTCTTCAACAATCTCTCTCTCAGACACGCTTGTCGAAACATATTGAAAAAAGTTGATCACGTGTCGAATTTTTCGACATGCGTTGATAGCTCCACATCCCATTGTTTTCACAACTTTACGATGAGAAGTAACAAGAATATTTCACAATTTGCACTTCCAACTTTTTTCCACTTCGCAAGCCATATTCCAGCAAGTGAGCAAGAAATGGAGAACTAACATTCCCAAATTGCTCAAGATAATGTTTCTGAATTGTGCACTATAAGGTCATGTTGATATAGTCGTTCATTTCATTATCTTATTTCTCATCCACCCATGAAGGTTCAAACTATCAGCATAATTTGAAAATGATAAAGCCAAAAAGGAGATAAAGTTTCCATTGTCTCTCAACAGCCACATACCATCAGAAAAAGCTTGAATGTAGGCATCATTCGTCATTCTGAATATGAATGTTGACAACAAAAGGAATATTAATATGCAAATACACAATTGACAAAACCCCCATAGGAGAGAGTGCATCATGCACATTATAAAATCACATCAACTGATACAGGAGCAACTGATACAGGAAATGTAACTTGGTAACAGCCATTTCAGGAGCTTTCACAGGGTCATTAACAAGTTTCATAACCTCATAAGTCTTAGACAAGTGCCCACCGTCCGAGCAATTGCTGAAAATACAATCAAAATAAGTTGGTTAAAAAGGTGGAGAAAGAGATCTTATGCCAGAGAAGTAGAGAATTTTTCAGTTAGAGAAGTGGCAACATTCGGCCCTAAGAAACTGAAATCTAATTTAAATATTGCCATGCCACTCAGGAACTTGTCAACCACAATATCTCCTACAGTAAAGGCAGTAAGAAGGCTGCTACCAATCCCCATAGATGGGTGATATAACGGTAATTCTCGGCAATTTTATGCTTATTTTCACAGGATTCCTTACAACGCCTAATTATGACAAACTTCCTTGAATGGAAATACCCTCCATCAAGGCAAAGCATGGACACTTCACCAAATTAAGACAGCAAATTTTCACATGAGAAATCTATATGGAAAAATCTAAACTAACATAAGAAAACCATACCAGCAAGGACACTCAGGAGCAAAGTTTCTCTCCCAAGACGAAAGAAGGGAAGATGATCACTTAATCATCTCGAAAACCATGCCATGATAATATCTAGGAACAAAAATAATGCTGGAAATCATAACCACAAATTAAAAGATACCTCCGCACTAGCTTCATCTTCATCATTGACTTCGGGTTTGGACCACTCTGATTCCTCATCACCATCGTCATCCATGCTCTCCCATCTTAGTAAATGTTACTTGATGCGTGAAACAAGACATGGACATCAAGGTCTGCACATGATTGACTTGCTCGTTTTCATTCCTTTCAACTCCTACTTAATTTCATTGTTCTTTTACCACCATTGCCCCAGCATTCTTGTCCTATCGTCCAGCATATTGATGTACACTTCAACATCAAGTAAACTAGTTCCACGCAATTATTCGCAATCAAATACACAGGCAGAAAAATGGTCGAGCCCAAAGTACCGGGGATGTAGCCGAAGCTCTTAAGGCGTTCCTCCAGCTGAGCGAGGTCGCTCTGGTTCTTCTGGAAAACCTCGTTGCAGTGACCTAACAGCTCCTCAAACGACACGGTCCCAAACGACATGGAGTGGAGCAAATTGAGATTGCTGCTTGCAGTCGACACGCGTCGGTTCAAGCACTGAATGAAGGTCGAAGAAGCTGGATCTGCGATCAAAACACCGAAAAATCAATTGGCTGAGAAGGAGGAAAACGGACGACCCGAAATAAAAATCATCCCTTGCAACTTTTCTCGGGTCAATATCCAAAAGAAACGCAAAGTAACGAGCTGTAGCAAGTGAAATGAGAAGAGATTCAACTCAGTGATGCGATTCACAGCTTTAATAGCTTGATGGAGCGAGAATCGGAAGAAGGGAGAGAGAGAGGACCGAGAGGGATGGGAGGGCGATCGATGGATTACTGGAGGGCATCGACGCTGCTCTGCATGTGGTTGCAGAAACGGGATGCTCCAGATCTCGGCCGCCACGGCAGATTAATGCGCGAAGGAAAGCTGCGCCAGTGCAGAGACGGAGGAAGCGACGGAGCAGAGAGCGAGCAAGCGCCGGAGCAGAGATGGAGCGAGCTTCGGGTGACGGCGGGGAGACGCCGGAGCAGCAACAACAAGCGCGGAGTAGCAAATGAGAGCGATAGCAGAGATTCAAAATTTGAAAGCCTCCGCTAGCTTGGGAGAGAGGAATGGCAAAGAGAAAAGAGAAAATATAATAAATGTGTGAAGACCCTGAGGAGGAAAGAGCGAGAGTAGGCTCGTTTGCAGGCTGGATGAGAGAGAAAGATGATTATTTTACGTGCAGAAATTCGTTCTTGGGAGCTGGCCTCACAGCGCCACGTCAGTCCGCATGGCACTTTGGTTCGGGACCATCTAATATTCTCTCACCACGAGAAAATGCGTAGCCAATCTTACTGCTCGATTGGAAACTATTACAGCTCCACTTACAGCCCCACGAGGGGAATGTGTAAACCGAAATTCATCGAACAAACATTCACACGTTCGACCAAAAAGCCTGAAGAAGCCCAAAAGTTTCGAAAGACGCAATCCTTAGAACTTATCAGGAACCTTTTGCTTTCACGTATGACTTCAGGAGCTGCACGTCCCATTTTCTTGGAAAAGCATTTATGTTATATCTTCCAAATAGTTCCCTAGATAAATGCTTCCGTGGAAGACAAGATTTCCTAGTAGATAATTCAATTTAAAGACGCGATCCGAAAAGACTGGAATCGGAGAAAGGAAGGCCACGCGGACAGCTGGAGGCAAACTCAGTGTGTTTCACATTGACCGACCCCACAATAGAAGAGGTCGATGATGGCCTTGGAGACTCGGAAAGGAGAGAGTAGCTGGGTTGGAACGGGATGGATGAGAAAATTAACTGATGGATTGTCGTTTCTATCGTATCACCGATTCAGATAAAAAGTTCGAATGGTTGACTGGATTTAATTGTTGTGTCCATGCATTTAGGAAATACCTGAAATTATTGGGGATTTGAAATACAGGAAAATTTTATGTTTTGTAGAAAGTGAGAAATTGAATAATTTACCTATTATTACTAGCAAGTTGGGCAAAAATATAACTGTCTTATTTTATGGCAGGTACGCTGATGAAAATTTATAAACAAAGCCGGCAAATGCAATAATAAGTCATCAACATCTTTAGAAATTTGCCACTCAACCAAGAACCTAGTGGTAAAGATAGCAAGGGTGCAAATGATAACATTTGTATTCCGGGGAACAATTTCTTTTGAAAAATAGTTCTTATCTATTTTTACTTCTCGGAACAATTTATGAGTAAAATAAGGTGTTTGGTAACCATACAAAATTTCTATTTTTGAAATAGAAAAAAAATAGGAATGCATTTAGTACGATCCACAAATTTTTGTATTTTTCATTTTTTCTTCTTGCCCACTAACGGCCAAATGCCGACCGCCGCCCCGGTCAATGACGGCAGCGGTTCGGAGGATGCGGTGGCCGACGCCGATCGGTCGTCGGCGGCGCGGCCGGCGGTGGAGGCGGCCGAGGACGGTGGTGGTCGATGGCGAGTCCCGTGACGGCACCGCCGATCGACGGTTGTAGGCGGTTGGAGGGGCGGTGGCCGACGCCGATACTCGGTGGAGGCAGCCGGTGGTCGAAGGACGCCAATGGTCGGCGGTGGTCAGCAAGCGCGAAGGTGGCAAGCGGCAATCGCCGGTGACGGCGCCGTTGATCGGCGGCTAGCGGTCGGTGGTGGCTTCGGGCGGTCGGAGGTGGCCTACTATGGCCATGGCAAGAGACAAGAACAAAAGAAAAAAAAAAAAAAAAGAAAATTGGCATTACCAAACGGATTTCTGCTCTTTTTTTGTTCTGGAGAACAAAAGAACAAAAAAACAAAGGAACGGAAATGTTGCCATGCAGTGCCCAAGTTTCCAGTGAAATTGATGATTTACCAAATAAGATCCAATTAGGATAGGCAACAGAGTAAGGAATGTTTTAACTTTAAGTACAATGTAAGTTATCTATTTATGTAAAAGCTTATCATTCAAACTAAAAAAATTAAGAGTGAAAATAGTGAACTACGAGTGAAATTAATAAATTTTCAACTTTTTTTTTTTTTTGGTAAAGAATTTTCGACTTATGTTCGCTTTTAGAAATTCCACTTTTTCTTTTGGCCAACTTATAGATGTGTCCAGAGTCTTCTCGAATCCTCTCAAGCTAAGAGTTTCCTCTTACTAGTATGGTAGTTTTCTTTACACAAACCCTAACCTTCCTTTTACCATTTCGAGCTCTCCTCCACGCCAATTCCTTCTGATTTCCGTCTCTCCGCTTCTCCTTTGCTGATTTTCTGCACTCACTATTTGAATCCCTCTCTTTACCCAACCCAATTCTCGTATATGGCTGTTGCCAGCTTTCTCGCCCTCCAATTCGTGCTCTCCTCTACGCCAATTCCTCCTGATTTCCGTTTCTCTGCTTCTCCTTCGTTGTTTTCTGCACTCTCTATTTGAATCCCTCTCGTTCCCAACCCAATTCTCGTATATGGCTGTTCCGAGCTTTCTCGCCCTTCCTTCCTATTCGGATGCCCTTGTTTTACTTCCCTCTGTATTCTCTTCTTGGCATCCTTCTTTTCCTCTGGTGTAGTATCCTTGGAGTTTGCATGGCCTTTTTCTTGGTCTTTTTTGCAACTCTGTTCAAGGTCGCAATCCCTCTTTAGGTTATGGACCGTGATGGTGCCGACAGCTCTTCTCGCCTTGCAGCTCTCTATCAAAGCCTGGGACGCTTATGCTCGCCGACGAACATCGACGTATGGGACATCGACCCTTCTCCTGCAATAGTGGAGGAATGTCATTTGACTCTCATCGGTAAGATCCATTCCAATCTTGCTATCAATTTTCCTGCACTTCAAAGTACATCAAAGCGGGCCCGGAGGACAGACCAAGTAGACATTTTGCAACGTGAGTCGGGCCTATATTTAGCAACATTTAAATCGGCATCGGACAAACAGTGAATTTTAGAGGGCAGCCCATGGCTATTCTCTGGGCATCTTGTCAACTTCAAGCCCTGGCTTCCTAATACCCCTTTGCACTGCTATGAATTCTCCACCTATGCTTTTTGGGTCCAAATATTTGGTTTGCCTTTGGAATGCTGAGAAGACATGATAGTTAAGGCAGTTAGGAATGTTGGATGTGTTTTGCAAGTAAAAGCTGATCATATTGCAGGCTTGACTCTAAGAGCGTGCCACGCCAGGATAGAAATACCGGCCGTCGAAACCCCTTAAGCCGGGTCATCGATACGGATCAAGAACAGTACCTTTTGGTTGGATTTTAGGTATGAGCGGCTATCGCATTTTGTTTTTCATGTGGAAAGTTAGGCCATTATACAACTTCTTGCCCGGACGTACCTTGCCGATTCTCGGCCTGGATGCAAAGGAAAACTTTCGCTACGGCCAATGGCTCGAGCCGAGGTAAAGGAGTTCAATCCTTATTGGAAGCTCTACTATGACGGGCATGATATAGCGGAGGAGATGGGAAACTGTGTACCGAGACGCCCGACGAATGTCCATCAACTCCCCTTGTTCTTTGCCACCATCCACAACTCAAGAGCCTCCCTTGTTTCAACCCACGGCCATCATCCGAATTCTTTCGACAGATTCACCGCCCCCCTCCCCGGCTGGTGCTGTGCACTGGCTGTCCTCTCACCACTGCTCTCATGCTTGCCACAGAAAAATTAAAAGGCGTTCAAGCTCAGATTCTCCGTCCCTTCAGGTTAAGAAGTCCAAGGTTTCTCGTCCTACTCCAAAGATAGGACCTGCCAAGAAACTGAAGCGTTATTACCCTTATGACCTAAAGGGTGTCGTTCTGCTGATTTTGATGAATGCGTAGCTCTTGATACTCCCATTTTGGAAGCACCGAAGCGATCGATGGGCGAGGGTGGTGGCCCTCAATGGCCACCACCTCATCGATGAAAATTCTGAGTTAGGCTGTCAGGGGTTGGGCAATCCCCTGACGGTTCAAGCGCTTAAAGCCCTGGTGGCTAAAGAAAAGCCTAACCTTCTATTTTTGATGGAGACTAAACATAGTAAGGTTTTTCTCCGACGTCTCAACCGCAGCTTCCATTTTAGGAATCTCCGGGTGGTCAGTTCGGTGGGTTCAGCTGGGGGCTTGGCTATTCTCTGGAATGACAGCCTTTGTTTGACTGCGATCAAGACTGAGGATGACAGCACCTGCCGTATTACTTGTCTTCATGCTCCGGCAGTATATCCCCTTCGGCAGCAACTATGGCAAGAGCTGCGCACTATCAGGCGTGAGAATCACTCTTCATGGGTTTGCCTAGGTGATTTCAATGACATCCTTTACCCAATGGGAGAAGGTGGGCAAAAGACCAGCAGATTTCTCCCATATGTCTTCGTTTCGTGCTGTCTTAACTGACTGCGCTCTCATGGATCTTGAATCGAAAGGTTACGCCTTCACTTGGCAGAATAATCGAGATGGGGATGAACTTATTAGAGAATGCCTAGACAGGGTTCTTTGTACTATGGCATGGCGTTTACAGTTTCCTTCAGCAGAAGTCTTCGCTCTCCCTACTATTGCCTCTGATCACAGTCCTCTTTTATTATCTACTATCGCTTCTAGAAAGAAGAGTCGGCGGTTTTTTAGAGTTGAAGCTTTTTGGAATAAGGACAGTGAATGCCGCCAGATCATCGCCTCTTCCTGGCATTTGGTTTTGATGGAGGATTCGAGCCTCTCCGCCAAGTTACAGCATGTTGCTGCTGCTTTGATTAGGTGGAGTCGTACCAAATTTCGAAAAAATCATACTCGCATAGCTCAAATCCAGCAGCAGCTACAACACCTCACTAACCAAACTATGACTACTTATGATAGATCTAAAGTCATGGCTTTGAAAAAGGAATTACACAGTGCATGGCAGCGCGAAGAACAGTTTTGGGCCATGAGATCTAGAATACATTGGCTGAAATGGGGGGATCGCAATACACGATTTTTTCACGCAACTACAATCCAGAGGCGACAGCGGAACAGGATTAGTATGCTTAGGGATGAAACAGGGGATTGGGTCAGGGATCCCAGCAAGCTTAAGGAAATGACAACTACTTTCTTCTCATCATTATATTCCACAGTGGGTGCACGCAGCTTTGGACCTATCTTAGATCAATGTCCTATGGTGGTGACGCCAGACATGAACAACGTTTTAACGTCATTGTTGACCTTGGAAGAGTTGAAGCTAGCTATGTTTCAACTGGGAGCAACCAAAGCTCTGGTCCCAATGGCCTCAATGGTCTCTTTTATAGGACTCATTGGGATATCATCAAGGACGATCTCTTCAAAGAGGTTCAGCATTTCTTTATCTCAGGGCGTTTACCTTTAGCCTTAAATAAAACATTTATTGCTTTGATTCCAAAACTCCCTCACCCTGAGAGTCTTGATCAGTTTCGCCCTATTAGTTTATGCAACTACGCCTATAAGATTATCTCAAAGGTGCTTGCAAATAGACTAAAACCTCTGTTACCAACTCTCATTTCTGAGGAACAATCTGCTTTTGTGAGTGGGCGTCAGATACAAAATAACATCTTATTAGTCCAGGAGGTTCTACATCAACTCAGATCTAAAAGGAGGAAGCGCAAATTTCATGCTGTTATCAATATGGATATGTGGAAGGCCTACGATAGAGTCGAATGGGATTTTTTACATGCTTATCTACTTAAGTTAGGCTTTCATCCACTATGGAGTAATCTGGTCATGTAGTGTATCACCACAACATCTTCCTGTATTAGCATGAATGGCGAGCAGCTTAGGCCTTTCCATCCTTCCAGGGGCCTTCGCCAAGGAGATCCTCTATCCCCATACCTTTTTATCCACCTATCCAATCTATTATCTTCTCTTATTCATAGTGCACTCGATATGGATACACTAAAAGGTATAAAACTCAACAGATGGTGTCCAACTCTTTCACACCTTCTCTTTGCAGACGATGCTATTTTCTTTGTAGGAGGATCAGTTCGGGAATGTCAAAACTTATCAAATCTATTGAATCAATATTGCTTTGCAACGGGTCAAGAGGTAAATCGCAACAAATCTGGTATCTTTTTTAGTAAATCTTGCCCTACCTCTTTACAGGAAAATATGGCTAGTGCTATTAGAGTACCTATCGCAACGTTGTGGGAAATATCTTGGTATACCATCTGATTGGGGCAGGTCGAAAAGGGATATGTTCTCGTGGATACGTTCTCGTGGACACTAGCTCGAGTGAATACCAGATTGGAAGGTTGGAAGGAAAATCTTTTCTCAAATCTTTTCAGCCTGCCACCTTGTGGGGTAAAGTCTTTAAGGGCTTATATTTTCCATCTACACCGTTCGATAAGGCAGAAAAAGGCTCTCGCCCGTCATGGGGCTGGCAGAGTCTTCTGAGTGGACGTGATGCTATTTTACCATATGTTTGCTGGTCGGTAGGAGATGGGAGTTCCATAAGTATCAGGGCAGATAGGTGGTTACCTATTGGCAGATTAACTGGACCTCCTCAATGAGAAGAGCCCACTTTAGTGGCTGATCTTATCGATCACACCACCAGCACCTGGAAGTACCCTCTGCTCCATAGATTTTTCGACTCTCAGGTGGTTAACTAGATTGCTTCTATTCCGGTACGACCCAGATTTGCCAAGGATAAACTTATATGGACTGCTACAACTCATGGCGACTATACGGTGAAATCAAAGCATATCACAATATCAAACATTCGGCGAGATAATCGATCAACGCGCACCCTCAACCTCACATCAACACCCAAAATTGCTATGGCAAAAATTGTGGAAAATGCACACTGCTCCTAAGGTACGACATTTTTTGTGGTTACTATGCCAAAATAGTTTAGCGACAAGAGCGAATCTGCATTATAGACATATCATTGATAACCCAACATGTCCTATTTGCGATCAAGACACCCCTGAAACCTTGGAACATTTGTTCCTGTTCTGTCCATGGACTTCGCATGTCTGGAGTCATCCCCAGATTAATCTCCCCATTCAAACTTAGCATATACATCATATAGCAAACTGGATCATAGAGCATGCCCGCGAACAGAAACCCTTACCTGGTCTGGAAGTAATCGTAACTGTCCTTTGGCACAAATGGAGGGCTCGAAATGCCTTTATTTTTGGATGAAAGATTCCTGATCCGCATCATGTGGCTGAAGAAACCTTTGCTTCAATCTCATGTGGCTACTCTTGTTGCTCATTCTTCCACCGCAAGGCCATTTTGTTTGAGAATAGCGGCTCTTTATGGCGACCCCCGATCCAGGGGTCTTAAAGGTCAATATTGATGGATCTTATCAACTGGGAAGCAGGGAAGGGGCAATGGCTTGTGTGTGTCGTGATTCACGGGGACAACTTCTTGGTGGCTTCTCCGAGAGCTTTGCTGCGTTCTCGACTCGGGCGGAGATCCATGCTTGCTCGCTTGCTCTCCAAAGCATTTGCTCGATCAAGGCCTCTCTCACGCCTGCGCCGATTCTCGAATCGGATTGCCAGGACCCTCATCGAGACACCGAAGGGTCGGCGCCGGCCGCCATAGGTAGAACGAAGCCTCTTCTCCAAAGCTATTTTCCTACTTTCGTTTTTCCCTAATCTTTCCCTTGCCTTTTATTGTCGTGAGGCGAATGTCGCCGCTGACTGGGCTGCGAAGGCCGATAGGGTAAATTCCAAGAGAAGAAATTGGGCTATCTTCCCCCCTTCTCATCTGCTAGAACTTGTTTATGCTGATGCGATTGCTGCTGGTTGTAATCGTTTTGGTCCTTCTATATAAATTTCGTATTCCTGACCAAAAAAAAAAACCTATAGATGTGTCCCTTATTAAAAAAATGCATAACTTTTTGTGATCATATGTACATCTATAATATCTGTATCCTACATTAATTGGATGGAGTAAAAGCCCTCAAATTATGCATATAGATAACGGCAGGTATGAACTTCTGATTTTGATGAGACTGAATGGAACTTTATGCCTATATCTTAAAGAGTTATTCCATTGAAATCTGCAAGCAAGAAGTCTTCACTCCACATAAAGTGGTAGGCCCCAACCATAGCTAAATGCTACTATCCAAAGGAAAAATGATATTGATGATTCTTAAACTTTGTCCAAATATGTAATATTCTTAGGACTTTTTATTTTTTAAAGTGGTCATTGCAATATTTTTAAATCTTTAATTTAGTCGCTAAACTTTTAGCTTGTTTAATCTAGTTCCTCACGAGGTCCAATATGTCATCCTGTACTATTAATAAGTTTTCGTAATTACACTATTGCCCTTATTTTATAATAACTTTTCATTTCAATTAATCTCCTGAATCAATGAAAAGATATGCTATCGTTCTATTGCCTTTTTTTTCTTAATATCTTTTTTTTTCTTTATAAATATTATGATAACTCTATTTAAATATAATTTAGCTTTTGCTCTATCTAACAGCAAAAGTAGAACCTCATTTTGAGTTATGCAAGTTTAATATTGCTGCTGTTTTAAGAATAAATATTTTCATAAGGATATCTAAAGATGACATTAATATATTTTACATTAATCTAAACCTAATTATTTAGATAGATAAAATTTTCAAGATTTTATGTTTTATGTATTTCTAATTAAGTTTGGTAATATATGCATGTTAGGAAATTAAAATAAAGGAAATATTGACCTGATAAAAATTGTAAACGAGGTTCTACTTTTTTTATAATTAAGTTTAGACGACCATTAAAACTTTAACGATCCTCCTGTGTGGATCACGAGTAAAGAAAACTGCTGGTGCATGAATGATAACAAAATTAGCTAATGTCAATCGACGTTGATTAGTAATAATAATTTCCGTTGAAGACGAGAATTCTGGTAAATAAATTAATGTAGGGATGCCACCGGCTTGGTGCAAGAGACTTGAGTTGGAGGACTAAAGGCAATGTGGACGAAATTTTAGGCGGATGATGTGGGTGCTTTAAGGCTCTTTCCTTTTCACATGGGCTTGAGACTCGGAAAGAAGAGTGGCAGGGCCGGATGAGCAACTTAATATCTTTTTCATTTATTAAAGTTCATAAGTTAATTAAAAGCAAATTGTTGATGTGCTTGCAGAAGAAGAGCATAATTTCTTAGAGCTATGAATTAATCTTATAAAATAAAGGGTTAATACTCTGAAAAACCCTAAACTAGTACACTTGTGACAAATTTACTCCAAATGACCGTAAAAACCCTGAACTGGTATATTTCTAACAAATTCACCCCAAACTAATTTGTTCAACCGTCAAAAACTTCAAATTAGTATATTTGTAACAAATACACCCTCCATTAAATTGGACTAATACCACAAAAAATCACAAAAATGGTACAATTGTAATAAATAGAAAATAAAATCTCAAATTAGTATACTAGTTAACTATCACGTGTCATCTAACTCGGCAATTTGATAGTGAAAATTAACGAAAATTAAAAAAAAAAAAGAAGAAGATAAATTTTCACAAATGTACCGGTTTTGGGTAAATTTGTTTGAGGTTTTTAGTGGTTAAAAAAATAGTTTGAAATATATTTATTACCGGTGTACCAGTTTGGGGTTTTTCAGGATATTAACCCTAAAATGAAATACATTTCATAAATAGATCTAAAATAGATACAATGAATATATCTTATTAGCTAAATGTAAAAGTGATGCTCTAAAGCACTTTCAATGGGTGGTAAATTCCATAAAGGGTTGTCTTCACCGAACATCCTTTCATCAACAAGTGGAACATGAGGCTCCATAATTCAACTGTTATCCTTATAATAAGTTGTCTAATTTAAAAAATTGCAAAACCAATAGCACTAAGAACATAATAGCAAAAGTTAAATAAAAGAAGTCACAACATGAATGCCCCGTAATTAAAATTATAATTTATGTTCTTCATTAAAGTTCGTGAGTTAATAAGAGGAAATTGTTGATGTGCTTGAGCATAAAAGAAAGCATAACTTCTTAGAGCTTAGCATAACTTCTTGGAGCTTACTTTTAAGTTTATAAAATCAAATATGTCTCATGTATCTATCTAATTTAGGTATAATGAATATGCCTTATCAGATGAATGTAAAAGTGGTGCTCTAAAGCACTATCAGTGGGCGGCTAACATGTGGCACTCTCCGTAAATGACATCTATCTTAACTTTTTTTTTAAAAAAATTTCCTTTTATTTTCTCACTTTAATTGAAATAAATTTTTTCTAGAACAATTACTTTCAATATTACGAAAAGCTCTTATTTTCATGATGATCAACATCCTTCTCAAATGATTATTCCCTATAATCTATTTAACAAGACTTTCCCGTGGTCTGTAGGCCACTGTTATGTTAAGATCATTGTAGAGCCATTATAGCCATTAAGTTCTTTTATTTGCTTTTCAATGCGGTACTAATGTTGTGGTAAAAAATGACAATAAAATAAACCCGATGCTCCGATGCGTAGCACGGGCAAACTGAACTGAAGATATAGATGGTAAGAAAATCAGCTCGTCTTGATTCCATTCAGCATTGGAGCAGTGAATGCCTGGAAGGCCACGACTAAGCACGCGTAGAGGAAGACTCCAACAAGTGAAAAGGAAAGGCGCGCTTGGAGCCGTGAATGGAATGATCATCCATCGGATATTGCCAGGAACCCAACGTCGAGGATGAGGAGTTTGGACCACAAGAAGGCAACGAGTGAGGAGTTTTGTTTTGAGTCAATTTGAAGGCATCTCCAGATTCCAAGTGTGAACCCATGAAATACATGAAACGACCAACGTGCTATGAGAGATTAGAATATACATAATAATCGAGTGCTCATGCCTTGCTTTTCCTTCTTCCTCTCACCAGCGACGCTATAGATGTGGAGCAGAGATAGTTGAGTAATCATTTTCCTCCTCAAAACTATTCATAACAGTCGAGTCTCAGAGAGAGAGAGAGAGAGAGAGAGAGAGAGGGTCGTGCACTACAATGGAAGATCATTGCTTGACACGATAACTCAAGCGAGCTGAACTCGCCGAAGCTTCAACTCCGACCATGTGACCAAAACCCGACCTCCTTGAAGAATTGTTCGAATTACAGTCGGAGGAGTGTAAGAGCAAAGAGACTCTTCTTCCTCCCTCGACGCGACAACGCAAGCGAGCTGAATTCACCGAAGCTTCGACTTTGACCATGTCAAAGCTACCAAGACCTGACTTCCTAGAAGAAATGTTTGAATTATAGTCGGAGGAGTGCAAGTGCGAAGAGACTCTTCTTCCCTTGGCGAGACAACACAAGCAAGTTGAATTCCCTTGAAGCTTCGACTCCGACCATGTTGAAGCGACCAAGACCCGACCTCCTTGAAGAATTGTTTGAATTACAGTCAGAGGAGTGCAAGAGCGAAGAGACTCTTCTTCTTCCCTCGACGCAACAATGCAAGTAAGTTGAATTCCCCAAAGCTTCGACTACGACTATGGGCGAGCAGGATTGGTGGGCTATCTTCACATTCCTTAAGTAACTCGAGATCTCCCTAATTGATTCTGTCCAACGGGTAGATTGGAAGAACTCCTTTGGAAGGTGCCAACGGTTGTGAAGGCATGGAGGAGTATATAAGGAAGATGCTCTGGTTATTTGAGGGTGCGCGATAGAAAAATTCCAAAGTCTGAAGTTTCTTGTTCTTTGTCAATTCAATTGTTGAGTGTAAACTTGTACTCAAGAGAAAGTTTATATACTTGTGAAGCCTTGAGGAAGTGTAGTAGAGTCTCTACACTGTGGAATCAAGGAAGTGATCCGTAACGACTCTATTGATTTATAGTGGAATCCGGCAGGTGGGGCTGTCGGTGCGGGAGAGTGGACGTAGGCTTGGATTAAGCCGAACCACTATAAACCTTGTGTTCTTATTCTCTTCACTAAACTCTTTTACTTTGATCGTAACTTTATTTGATTGTTAGAGTCCAATTTTCTTTTCAAAGTCTATTGCCGAAACAGATTCGAGTTAAAAACAAAATTTATACTCTACTTTGCAAAAATTATTTTCGCACCTATTCACCCCCTCGGGTGCTCATACTAGCATTCACAATTGGTATCGAGCCTGTGTATTCATTTAAATTGAAGTGTTTTTACTTGAGTTAACGATCCATGGCTAGTATGTTAGCTCAGTGCAGTTGAAGGGCAAAGCAACACAAGACCGCCTTATTTTGATGGAAAGGAATACAACATATGGAAAAATAAGATGAAGGCATTCCTAAGATCTAAAGATCCTATGGAATGGGACGTGATAGACAAAGGAATCATTCCTAAAGCTACAACAGTCTCAGAAAGAGGAAAGGAAGCTGTTAAGTCCAACGAGTTGACTCGGGAAGAGATAACCAAGAGACAAGCTCTCGATGCAAAAGCAATTTATTCCTTATATTGTGCATTATCTCCTACTTGAATATAACGAGAATATCTTCTTGTGAAACAGTTAAAGAAGTCCGGGATAGGTTGCACATTACCTATGAAGGAACCGATCGAGTGAAAGAAACCAGAATTAATATTCTGCTCGGTCAATACGAAGCCTTCAAGATGAAACCAGGAGAATCTATCAGCGATATGTTTAGTCGTTTGACAGAAATCGTGAATGGTCTTGAGTATCAAGGTCAACCAATCTCGGACCCATGAAGTTTAACAAAGCTGCTGCATGGACTTTCCAAAGATTGAAATCACGTAAAGACCTCAATAAGGGAGACACAAAGAATCATGCCACTCTCTGTTGACGAATTGGTTGGCACTCTTCAGTCTTATGAAGTGGAGAAAATCAATGAAGATGAAGATCCCAAAGGTAAAAAATCTATTGCTTTAAAATCTAACGATGATTACGATGTTACAGATTACGAAGATGATATGGACGATGAAGAGCTTGCTCTCATGATAAGAAAGTTCAGAAAACTGAACAAAAAGGGAAGAAGATTTAATTGGAAGAAACAAAGTTCTCAAAAGTTTCAAAACAAATCAGCGAGAGGATGATGAATCCAATAAAGATGTGATTTGCTTTGAATGCAAGAAAAATGGACACATCGAGACCCAAGCTTTGTCCCTTACTAAAGAAAAAGAAAGGAAAAGCTGAGAAATACGAAAGGCTCTCAAAGCGAAACACGGAGTGATACCGAATGCGAAGAGAGTGATGATGATTATGCCAATATTTGTCTAATGGAAAATCGGAATCGGATTCGGACTCGAGACAGGACTCGGACTCGAGACTTAGACGGTGAAATCAAGGTAAGTAATTTTAAGATTCCTACTAAAGTCTCTAAATATATTGATGAAGCGTGTCTTAGTCCGAAAATCTCTCTCAAGAGGATTTCCGAACTAAAAAGGGAAAATTCTGCACTTTGAAGCAACGGAGATTGTTTGGAAAGAAAAGGTCGAAAATTTAGATAAAAAGTGTTATTACCTTGAAAGAAAATGCGGATTTGTCTTTCTAAAGAAAATGAACTCTTGAAAAATGATATTTCAAGCATCTCAAAAAGGTTTTACGTAGGATCGAGAAATTGGAAAAGATTCTTTTAGCACAAAGACCTTATTTTAACAAATCGGGATTGGGAATGACAAATTTGAAACCATTTCTCTAATTGATTTTCCAAAACTAAAGGAAAGAATCAAACAAAAACCTACAAAAGATTTTTATTGAAATCATTTTCAAAAAGTCTTTGTAAAACTTGTAGGCTGTAGTGCTCTTAAATGTTCTAAGTGTAATAGCTTAGAACATTTTGAGAAAGAATGTCCTATGGTTTGGAAACCTGTTAAGAAGGCTTGGGCAAAGACCGTATATTGCACTAACTCCATTGGACCCAAGAAAATATGGGTATCAAAGAAAGCTTGAGTTTTCTTTTTAAATGCAGGTCACTATCAAGAAAAAGATCAAATGGTACTTGGATAGTGGATGCTCAAGACATATGACAGGAGACTCAAGTTGTTTCATAACGTTTATGCAAGTTAATGGTGAAAAAGTTTCATTTGGAGGAAATAGTAAAGGCAGAATTGTCGGATGCGGAACAGTAAAGATTGGAAGTTTTACAATCAGCAACGTTTCTTTAGTAGAATGACTCAACTACAATTTGCTGAGTATCAGTCAACTGTGCGATACAGGTTTCAAAATTAACTTTCAAGAAGGAATATGTTCAGGAACCAGCAAAGACTTCTCTCAGACTTTCATGGGACGAAGACATGGGAACATCTATCTTCTAGACATCAAACCAGAAAAATCTCAATGTCTAATTTCAATTCAAGAGGAAGCTAATCTACGGCATAGGAAACTTGGTCACATCAACACGAAGCAAGTAGCCAAGATCTTTGCAAAGAAGCTTGTCCGTGGACTACCCAATCTGACATACCAAAAATCCAATCTATGCACACCATGCGTGTTGGGAAAATAGGTCAGAAATTCTTTCAAACCAATAAATCATGTTTCCACTAATTGTGTGCTGCAGCTCTTGCATATGGATCTCTTTGGACTAACCAGAACTCAGAGCATTGGTGGTAAGAAATATTGCCTAGTAATAGTAGATGATTACTCACTATTTACTTGGGTAAATTTCTTGGCAAGTAAGTTTGAAACTTTTTCTTATTTTATAAAATTTGCTAAGAAAGTACAGAATGAGAAAGGGTATGTTATTTCTTGTATACGGACATATCGTGGACGTGAATTTGAAAATCAAGACTTTGCTAAATTCTGTGATGAATCTGGTTTTCAGCATGTGTTCTCCTCTCCATACACTCCGGAACGAGAATGGAGTTGTGGAAAGGAAGAATAGATCGTTGCAAGAAATGGCTAGAACTCTTTTAATTGAAAGCAACATTTCTTCTTATTTTTGGGCTGAAGCAGTTTCTACAACATGTTATATTATTAATAGAGTTTTCTTAAGGCCTATTCTGGAGAAAACTCCCTATGAATTATTCAAAGGTAAGAAGCCAATTGTTTCCTATTTTCATGTGTTTGGTTGCAAATGTTTTATATTGAAAAATGCAAATGATCGAATTGGTAAGTTTGAAGAAAAATTAGATGAAGGTATCTTCCTTGGATATTCAACCACTAGCAAAGCTTACGAGTTTACAACAAAAAGACTCAATCAGTGGAGGAATCAATGAATGTTAAATTTCAAGACTTCATACAAATTCAATCGATTCAGACTCAACCTGAAGAATCTGAACCTGCTCTAGACTCTACAAAGTCTAAACCCCCAGAAGCAGCTCAGACTTCAGAAGACCAATAAAGAACAAACGTTGAAGAATCAAATGAAGAGAAAGATCAGTCTATCAGACCAACTAGCAACTGGAAGCACAAGTCTAGTCATCCCAAAGAACTCATAATTGGCAACATTAATGGAGGAATCCATACAAGATCCAAAAAGCATGAAGAGTCTAGTGCTGTGGCACTTATTTCTGAAATAGAACCCAAGAGTATAGAAGAAGCTTTAACTGATGAAAGTTGGATTGAAGCTATGCAAGAAGAACTCAGGCAATTCAGCATTAATGATGTCTGGGAATTGACTCCTAAACCAAAAGGTAAATCTGTTATTGGAGCTAAATGGGTTTCGGGAACAAGGTGGACGAAAAAGGAAAAGTTGTAAGGAACAAAGCAAGACTTGTGGCCAAAGGATATACGCAAGAAGAAGGGATAGACTATGATGAGACTTACGCACCAGTAGCAAGGTTAGAAGTAATTAGATTATTACTTGCTTTTGCTTGTCATAAGAATTTCAGGTTATTCCAAATGGACGTCAAAAGCGCATTCTTAAATGGATTTATCCAAGAGGAAGTCTATGTGGAACGGCCTCCCAGATTTGAAGACCCAAGGAAGCCAGACTTTGTATTTAGACTGAAAAAGGCGCTATATGGTTTAAAGCAAGCACCTCGAGCTTGGTACGACATGTTAAGTAAGTTTTTAATCCAGAATGGCTTTGTTAAAGGTAAGGTAGACACTACCTTGTTCATTAAAAGAAAAAGTAAAAACTTTTTACTTGTACAAATCTATGTTGATGATATTATTTTTGGATCATCTAATGAAAATTTGTGCAAGAAATTTTCTAAGTCTATGCAGGATGAATTTGAGATGAGCATGATGGGTGAACTATCCTTCTTTCTTGGACTACAAGCAAAACAATTGAAGGAAGGGACTTTCATTCACTAAGAAAAATATGCTAAAGAATTTGTTAAAAAGTTCGGTTTGGAGAATTGCAAAAAGACTGATATACCAATGTCAAGTTCTTGGTTTGGACAAAGATGAAGGAGGAAAGAAAGTTGACCAAAAGCTATACGGGAGTATCATTGATTCACTTCTTTATCTCACTGCTTCTAAACCTGACATTTTGTTTAGTGTTTGTATTTATGCCAGATTTCAATCAGATCCCAAAGAACCTCATCTAAGCGCTGCAAAACGCATCATCAAATATGTTGCAACAACCTCTAAGTTGGGTCTCTGGTATCCTAAAGAATGAGATCTTACCCTCCTTGGATACTCAGACACAGACCTAGCAGGATGTAGAGTGGATAGAAAGAGCACCTCAGGCACTTGTCAATTGCTTGGTAACAGGACGGAATCTTGGTTTTCGAGGAAGCAAAGCACTGTACCTCTCTCAACGAGAAGTAGAATATGTGGCTCTTGGAAGTTGTTGTTCTCAAATCTTATGGATAAAACAACGGCTAAGAGACTTTGGAATCGAAGATTCATGCACCGAGATCAAATGTGACAATACCAGCGCGATTAATCTCACCAAGAATCCAATTCTTCATTCAAGAGCAAAGCATATAGAGATTTGACACCATTTTATTAGAGACCATGTTCAAAACGGAGAAGTAGTGATTCAATTCATTGACTAAAAGAATCAGCTGGTGGATATCTTTACTAAGCCACTGGAGAAAAGTCAATTTGAGTCTATTCGATCCAGACTTAATATCTTAAAGTCGAAGACGTTCGAGACTTAGAGACAAAAGTCTAAAGATGCTCAGACTTAGGAGATCAAGATCCACTACTGTAAGTTATTTCTGTTTTGGAAATTTATCCTTCGGACAAAATCTCGAAAAGGTTCGTTCATCTATTAATCGGTATTTGATTGATGTTATCTTTCCAAGTTTTCGTAATTAGAGCAATCATTCCTTTTCGAAAAAGAAGTTATCTCTTTGATAGTTATATATTTTTCAAAAATGCAGTTATTTTTGAAAAGGCATTTTTTTACTTTTCCTTTTACGGCGATTCATATACCCTGTTTCGATTGCCTTATTTAGTGATCGTCTTCTTCACAAACCCTAGAAGCACAGAACTTTACTTTCTCACTTTTACTCTCTAGTTTAATCTCAAAGTCTTCACTTTTCTCGCGAATCAAGTTTGAAATCTCCTAAAGACTGTGATAATGGCTTCCCAAAGAAAGTCCTCAAGAATCGCAAGTAGGGGACCACCGCCTTTGCGAGAGGGTCCTACGCACTTTGAGCTCACCGAGGAAGAAGAATCTCCTAGGCAACAGCAGAGCCCACAACATTCTCGACCGCGCCACACTTCCCAGGCTAGACCACAACAACAAGTGAAGGAAGAAATCGTCGTGGATGCCGAACCTGTAAGGTCTCAAAAGCCTGCTTTTACCTACAAACTCTACTCTGCTTTAAAGGAAGGAGCTTCTGCTTTGAGTTTCATTGATGAATTTTTGGTAGAAAAGGGGTATCGAAATGAAACCCACTTTTTGCGCATAATGGAATGTTTGGGAATCGCTCCTGCGTGCTCGGCAGATAGAGCCTTTGCAAATATTCCAAGTGATCCACGTGTTAGTGGACATAATCAACCCGATGGAAATGATGATGAAAAGATGTTCACTAATTTTAAGTCTAGAATGGGTATTGCTGCGAATATTCGAAGCAAGAGGACAGATATGTTCTGTTCTGAGGAACACAAGCGACTTTACACTAAGTTGCTGAAGCAAGGGGTGATGAACCCAAGGAGTGTAGACTTTGATTTTCTCGACTCTCTGAATGTGAACTTGTGGGAGAAATTTGCCTTAATTCAACTTGGTCGATTTTGCTCTGAGATGACAGTGGCTCATCCAGAACTTACTGCATATTTTTATTCAAATCTAAGCTTTTTGGATGCAAATAGATTCTCTTTCAGTGTTAGAGATCAGGATTATGTGGTTGATATGGACACTCTGGCCGATGTGATTGGAGTAGAAAGAGGAGAGTTTCAATCAATCGATGTGTCTATTGGTCATGCAACGGTAGAGCTTGTTCAGGATGGGATGGCAGAAGGTTGAATCTCATACGTGAGGTTGAATGCCTCAAATGTCTTGCTTCACAAGATTGTGATCAAGCGTCTTAGACCCAAATCGACTTTGAAGGCGCGTTTCAAATTCGAAGCAAGGCGATGTATGCTATCAACGCTGGCAAAAGTTCTATCTGCCACACACTATAATGTTTCACATGTACAGATCGGTGGTGAAGGACAAGGGCCAACTTCCTTATTCAGCACTTGTTTCTAAGCTGTTCAGACATCTTAATATTCAACCTCCCAATATTTTATGTGTTCGATTGTGTGATCAAATGGTGGTGGGACTGAAGATGGTTTCCAAAATGCATCTGAAAGAGCTAAACAAGGCTTTGGAGCGATTTAAAGAGAAAACTCCTGTCAAGACTCATCAAGTTTCTACGGCTACAAAACGAAAAGGAAAGGAACCCATGACAGCTCCATCGAAGAAAAGAAGAGCACTCATCTTGCAGGATGAAGAAGATGAGGAAGATGTCACCATTTCAGCTCTTGCTTTAAGCAATCTTCAGCATTCTGTTCTAGAGACAGAGGAGAGAGCGGATCAAGATAGAGAAGAGGAAGAGCAGAGGGATGAAGAGAGAGAATCAATGAGGAAAGAGGCAGAGGAAGAAAAAACTCCAGAAGAAGAGGAGCGAAGAGAACCGAAGCATCTTGAAGAGAAGACAGAGCATGAAGAGTACTTCTCTCCACCTGAAGGCACTAACACGGGGGAGCTATTAAGAAAAGAGGTATTTCTTCAATTGCTTTTACTAGTGAAGATGTTAGCCGCTCACCTGCAGATCCAGAAGATGTTTATGCATCTTAATTTCCTGAGGAAGGTCATGAGGTTTCATCTCCAAATCTGGATGCTCATGCTAAAATGCCATCATTTGCTAATACTCCTCAAACTTATTATGCTTAGGCAAGCACTCAGACTGATAACTCGGCAGACTTTCGACGAGTGCTTGATGTTCTTATGGAGATGCGAGGCGGATTTATGCCATGGAATACGAAGTTCGGGAACCGAGAATGCCGTCAAGCCTCTTCGGTTTCTTTGCATGATCAAATACAGACTTTTACTCTTCAAGTTCAAGCCACTTTGCCAAGAGTCACGAGGTAGAACATTTGAAGGAGGATTTGAAAAAGTTGGAAGAGCATCCGATCGATGGGAGATTTCCAACTTGTTCGCATTCCAAGACAATCCTAATTTTATTCTCTTTTCATCTCTTCCTTTTTAATGTTGACAAAAAGGGGAGAAGCCGAGTGCAAATTTGACTTCATTTTGTTTGATTTTTGTTTGATTTTACTTTGGTTGTGACTAATTTGGATTTGGATTGATTAATGCTTGCTTGCAGTATTTTAAGTGTTGATGGTATTCATGGCAAAGATAGTTGTTTTTGCAGGACTAACACATTTCCTGTGGATGCAGATTCAATACTATCTTTATCCTAATCCATTTATGAGATATCCATGTTTGCTTAAGTATTGTCTTGCAGGTCAAAAATATCCAAATCTGTAGACAAGTTTTGTCACCATCAAAAAGGGGGAGATTGTTGGAGAAAACTTCCTTATTTGTTTTGATGCCGACAAAACGTTTTCATCAGTCTAGTTTGAAGACTTGCGGACTCACTCGACAAAGTCCGAAGACTTGCGACTCTTTCGACAAAGTCCGAAGACCACCGGACCGCCAGACTCAAGTTATAAAGTCTGCCCTCATTGACAGTTTTTAGACCGACGAAAAAGATTTATCCAGATTCGAGTATTTTTTTAAGGATTTGATTCGAGTGGTTGAAGAAGATCTCACGGCTGGAGATAGCATCTCAAGATAGATTATTCGGTTTAAAGTTAATTCGAATAATTTGGATCCGTTGATTGGCGAAGTATACTTAGAAGGTTCTACTTATGGAAACCTAGATCCTGATTGTATGTGCGAGCAGGATTGGTGAGCTATCTTCACATTCCTTAAGTAACTCGAGATCTCCCTAATTGATTCTATCCAACGGGTAGATTGGAAGAACTCCTTTGGAAGGTGCCAACGGTTGTGAAGGCATGGAGGAGTATATAAGGAAGATGCTCTAGTTATTTGAGGGTGCGCGATAGAAAAATTCCAAAGTCTGAAGCTTCTTGTTCTTTGTCAATTCAATTGTTGAGCGTAAACTTGTACTCAAAAGAAAGTTTATACATTTGTGAAGCCTTGAGGAAGTGTAGTAGAGTCTCTACACTTTGTGGAATCAAGGAAGTGATATCGTAACGACTCTTTTGATTCATAGTGGAATCCAGCCGGTGGGGCTGTCGGTGCGGGAGAGTGGACGTAGGCTTGAATTAAGCCGAACCACTATAAACCTTGTGTTCTTATTCTCTTCCCTAAATTCTTTTACTTTGATCGTAACTTTATTTGATTGTTAGAGTCCAATTTTCTTTTTAAAATCTATTGCCGAAACAGACTCGAGTTAAAAACAAAATTTATACTCTACTTTGCAAAAATTGTTTTCGCACCTATTCACCCCCTCTAAGTGCTCATACTAGCATTCACACTAACCTCCTTGAAGAATTGTCTGAATTACAGTTGGAGGAGTGCAAGAGCAAAGAGACTCTTCTTCTTCCCTCTTTGGACTCGTTAAAGAAGATCAATACGCTGTCAGAGTCCGAAGCAAATTCTGGCCCATCTGCTTCATCCATCTTCGTGATTGGAACCAATTACTATGTATTCTTGAGCTTTAAAGGTCCCGATACTCATAATGGCTTCGTTGATCACATCTACCATAAACTCCGAGATGTGGGCCTACCGTTCCATCCAAACTTCATGTTTGGAGTGTGAAAATTCAAGAGAGATAAGTTTCGGCAAAATGTCGCCTTAAAGAAAGTTTTATTATATTGAGAGCTATATGAATCTTTGTACAAAGGAACCAATAAATAATACAAAGAATGCTTAATAAAAAGAAAGAATATGTTTTCCTAATCTAGGTGTATCAATTCTAATCCTAAATTGATTCAATTAATCACTGTGAAGATTCAAGAGAGATATATTGTGTGATCTTCCTTGGAAAGGAAGTTGCGGTGATTGTGGATTATTTGATGATTCTTGGGTGATTCTACATTATTCTTCTTAGTTGGCAGTGTTTACTTTGAACCCCCCCCCCAGCAAGCTAATGTGGGTGAGCACACGGTAAGCTTGGCTTGTAGGAGGCAAAACTGAGAGGTGGAGAGCCCTTTGGTGAAAATGGGCCTGAGAAGGACACCATAAGTGCCTTGACTTGTGTGTGATGCTCACTTTAGTGCCACAACTTTTCGTCGGTTCACTTAAGTACCAAAATCGGAGAAAAATGATAATTTAAGTGCCTCTAGTGAAAATTGCTAGCCAGAGAATTACATGACTTTTATGATTAAAAATCTTATAAGAGGTGACATTTTTTGGCATTAAAGTAATCACTTTTTTATTGAGATCGGTATTGAAATAATCACTTTATAATAATGATTGACACTGAAGTGATCTTTTTATTTTACAATGACGGGCACTAAAGTGATCACTTTTTAACTTGCTATACAACATTATTTGGGCAGTTTTTTGGGCACTGAAGTGATCACATTTTCATTAAGATTGACACTAAAATGATCAATTTTTACCAATGACTGGCACTGAAGTGATCATTATTTTTACAATGACTGGCATTAAAGTAATCACTTTTTAACTTGCTACACGACGTTTTTAGAAATTATATGCTGATTAGGCAAGTAGGCAAGTCATGTAGGATTGAGAAATTAATAAAATATTGCCACATCAGATTTCCGACAATTCAGTTGTGAGTTGGCACTTAAGTGATTGTTTCTTTTAAAAATGGGCACTTAAGTGAGCCGCTGAAAAGTTGTGGTACTAAAGTAAGTGTGTTGACACCTAAACTTTGACGATTCGGTCATTTATTTATTACATAGAAAATTAGGGGTTAATTTTATCCCTGAAAAATATTAATTGCATAGCATAAAGATTTAGCTACATTTATTTTTTAATTTTGCATTTTTTACATTTGCAGTTGACCGGTGACGAATGGGTTCGAATTAGTAGTTCGAGTTTTAACTTGACTGGTTGGACTAAGCTCACGAAGCGAGCAAATTGGCCCAAGTCCGTTTTTTTTTTTTTTTTTTATCAAAGATCATCTCGTGAAAATAGGAATTTGAAATTTTCTGGGATATCAATTTGAAAAAATTGAAACCCTAATCGGTGGCCTATAAATAGGTTTTTTCGCATAGGGTTTTGGAGGCCACACATTGAACATACGGCCACAATTGAGAGCATAGAGAGAGAAGAAATCGTGAGGGGACTGGCCATGATCCACAATTGAGAAAAGGGCACATTAAGAGGAAAATCATGCGAGAGAGAAGAAATCGTGAGGGGTTTTCTTCTGTTGAATTTTCGTGGGTTATTTTTGGTGTTTAAAAGTCAACGAAGGGGGAGTCCTCTCTTGGGGATCACTTGGCAGAGGGGGAACAATTGAGTACACGACGGAAGAAATTGAGAAAACACGCATGATAAATCAAGAGGAAAGGGGGCGGATCGTGAGAGCAATGGAACTCCATCGACGGCGGTGATCTCCACGTGTGCCTGCAGCTCTTTTGGGTGCTGGTATCGTGTCCGTGAGGGGCGCCCAACATCAATTAATTTGCTGTTTTTGTTGCTAAGTGCTTCGTGATCATCCCACCGCAACCCAACTTCCGCCAATAGTCCAGGTGTGCTTCAAAGAAGACTGAACAACATCGTCTCCAGCGTCCATCCATTGGTGCAGAAGCGTCCGCCGGTTTCTCAGCCTTGAATCGCGCCTATCACGGTCCAGTCCAACATTGGTGAAACTCGACGATCTTGCTGCGTCGACGTTGCTGCTCCCTGTTCAACTCGACGCCACAGATTTCTTGGTGTTCCGAACGATAGCCCATCGAACTTGTCGCGGCTTTGTGGAGCCACGCCGAGATACCACCATAGCCGTTGCCCTAGAGCCGAGCCGTGCCGTGCCGCGCCCACCGTTGGTCCATTCTACCGATTGGATTTTTGGAAAAATTCAAATTTAGGTAGAGATCTATTTTATTTTATTAGGTAGATTTGTTAGATTTAGTTTATTAGGAAGATTTATTTCATCTTGTTTAGTTTTTGATAGTTTGTCTCTTTGTTTGATTTATTTCTCGATGCATGGTTGAAATCCCTGATGTAGCATCCAATTCGCAACCGTACGAATTTTTATTCCATCTATAAGGCTTTAGATGGAATAATTATTCACGCAGGAGTAAAATTGATATCTTGATCTTTAAGGCTTAAAGATCAATTTATCGATTTTATTAGTGAAATAATCAAGTTTGATTTTCAATTTGAATGGTGGATAACATTTTGATGACCATGGATGATTTGATGCTTATCTTCTATTTGTTCTGTTTATCCCGAAAATACAAAAAAATTGCATTTGCATATCATGTAGATTAGGGTTGTTTTCCTAGATAAGGTTGCATGATAGAATAGTTTTTTTTTTTTTAAATGCACCTAGTATCTAGGTTAGATAATTTTCTATAGGATGGACTGCATGCTTATATTTCATTTATGTCATATAGCTTAGGTCATATTGCCATGCCATATCATTGCATGTTAGATTAGTAGGATTGCATTGCATATAGATTAGATTTTCATTAAATAAATGAAAAAAAAAAAAAGAAATTGCGTGTTAATTAGAAATCATATTTAGGATTGCTAATATGAATTCGATCTAAAAATGCAAATGCTTTCGTTGCTATGAGGCAAGTCCTGCAATTTATTCACAGCTTTATCTCGTGTGTTAAATTGGTGGTTTGTGCACCTACATGATCACCTCACATGTTAGGAAGGTAAATTAAAATCAGTTCAAGCTGCCTGTAAAATATTTTTTCGAAATAAAAGAGAAAGGTACCAAAAGGGCGTTAGAAAAATCTAGCATAACCAAGTCCCCGAACTCACAATCTCTGGTTCGTAGGAGTAAAGTAAATCTCCCATTACTTTACTTAGATTTCTAATCGACCCACCAAAAATAGATTAGTGGCGACTCTAATTGAAAAACCAATTGTATGTTAAGAACTTGAACCTAAGTCGCGAATTGGTATGGGTTTGGAGAGCCCGAGTTAAGTTTAGGCTTAGCAATCCATTAGCCAAAACCTTAGATGGTTCACCCGAAAATTTGGTCGCGACAGCTTGGCGACTCCACCAGGGACTTGTGTTAAAACACTTAGTGGACTTAGGCCAATTTTTCTTTTTCTTTTAAAAATGTTTTTGTTTGGCAGCGAGGACACCAGGTACGTCCCTAACATTTCTAAGGTGTTAAATGTTCTTGCAGATGGGAGGTATAAGGGGAATAATCTTTGCTAACTCCTGTCTTGCAGGTTGGAGTTAGGGATGAACGTTTGAATTAAAACTATAGAAGTGTTGTTTTCATTTAAACTATTATGCATGTTTTATTGTTTTTAGCACTACACTATTGCACACACAACCTGCGGTCGGACCTGGGCTGTGATAGGATTTTTAGGATTGTGTTGAGAAGGATACTTCCTCCAAAGCGAGACTGCTATGTGGAGGTTGACCTTCTCTTCCCCGAAATTTCTTTCATAGTGTCGAATGTGTTTGACTATATCCGCGAGATTGCGTGATTATTGGGTATTCCATTTGACTGAGCCGGAGTTAGGAGGACTTGACACGTTAATGCGAGACTGCAACGGTAAGATCATCCTCTTAGCTCCACCTTGTTAAGCCATCTAGACAGAAATCGAACCTCACTTTTCATGCGTGTGTCTATGTGATTGTCATCCATTTCCGGTGAAAGTAAGTTGTCTAAATTCTTCGCAATTTATTTACTTTGTTGCAATTTTGCTGGTCCATGACAATAGGTTTCGTCGTCAATCTTGTTTTATATGAGATGGGAAAAACCGACGTACAATTCATTTCCACTCCAAAAAAAGAGCTCAAGAGGTGGTTGGATCAGTTAGATCAAGATGGTCAGAGATATGTGAAAGCCAGGATCGCCCGACTTCTCCCACTATTGGAGATCAACATCCACTCTGGTGTGATACAGGCACTCCCTCACTTCTGGTGTCCACAAACTTCCACATTCATATTTGGTGAGTTTGAATTGACTCCAACACTTGAAGAATATAGTGTTGCCATTGGAATGCCCCTGGAAAAGGAACTTGTTAGACCGCCTATCGGTATAGATTCTATTTCTGAATTATCACAGTTTTTAGAAATCGAAGCCGAAAGAGTAAGAAAGGTTGTTAAAGCCAATTGCTATGCATGCCCATTTTCATTTTTGGAAGAATGTTTTCAAACCAACCAATGACTTCAAAAGCTAGGATTTTCATGTTAGCATTTTTTGGACTAATCGTTTTTCCTTATCGAAAAAATGCCATTAATCCTTCAATTTCATGGGTGGTTAATCGTGTTTGCAACGGGTTAAATTATGTCAATATGGTTTTAGCCGAAACATTTCTGTCATTAACCCGTTTCAAACAAAATGAGGAAAAGACCATGCGTGCCCTCCCTGAACTTTTGCAAATATGGTTTTTCTCCCACATAAGAGGGTTTGGGCACCTTATGAAACAATTTAAGATTGATGATTTTAGGCACCCCATACAAAAGTTTGCGGTCTTAGAACGTTTTTCTCCAAATAAACAGTACGCCCGTTGGATTAATTTTGAAAGATCCTAATCCTAAGGCATTCCTATGGCACACTAAATGGTTCCGAGTTGAGGAGGCTCGTTTCTCACACAAGCATGATGAGCCAATCCCATTGTTGGGCCTTTCCAATGCGACTTCTTATTACCCACATAGGGTGGCCCGTCAGTACAAAGCTCTTCAAGAAATTCCTCCGCCACTCAAGACAGAGTTGTTCCAAGTTCGTTTTATTTGAACAAACCATGACTATTTCAACGAGATCCAGATGATCATTGTTGCATGGAATGAATGCCACCCAGAAAAGATTTTGGTGCCCAAGAGGCTGAAAGGCGAGGAGGAGATTCACCATGCGTCGACATTCTACATCCAGCAACACCAGATTCCTGCCGCCCTACGTCCAGTGGTCCCTGATGTGACTGAGAAGCCAACCCAACGAGCACAAATTGAGCATCTTAAGCGAAAAGTGGAAATGATTGAAGCGGAAAATAAGAAGCTTTGCAAGGCGTTGGAATCCCGAAAGCATATAAAATGAGATGTTTTGAATTTTGATTCTTAGTTCAATGTTTAGGGACTTTGATTTCGAATTCTAGTTCAATGTTTTCAATTTTTTAGATTCAATGTTTAGGGACTTTGATTTCAATTCTTAGTTCATTGTCAGGGAATTTGGTTCAAATTTCAAATAAAATCAGGCGATTAAACCATTGTCATGGGCCATTTTCCTATCTTGTCATTGGTTCTTACATTACTTTTATTCCCATTAGGCGATAATGGATCCTCCACGTTCGCCCATCATTACATGATCGAGAGCAAAAATGGCCGACCAAACTAAAATGCGTGATCGTATGTCTGCCATGGAAGACCAACTCAAACAGTTGCTCACCTCTATGCAACTTATGACAGATCAAATGCAATCCCTCCAAGCGAATCAGACTCTTGCACCCGCTCTCCCTAAGATAGTAGTCCCAAAGCAGACGAACAAGGCCCAAATGGGTGATGAAGACATGCCTGAGCTGGAGGATGACCCACTGTTCGTCACTATCGAAAAGGCTAAGCCGAACAATGTTCCTAAGGCGGAGTAAGATGAACGCTTTGCCAAACTTGAAGAGAAACTGAAACAACTGCAAGAGTCGTAGAATTCACTCTCGTTTGACTTGTCAGTTTACGAGAAGGTCAAGATGCCAAAAAAGTTTAAGATGCCGGAGTTTGAGAAATAGAACGGTACTTCGTGCCCAAAAGCTCATTTGCAGATGTACCATGTACGCATGGCCCAATATGTCAAGAATGAGCCCCTCATGATTCAATCATTCCATGCAAGTCTAACTGGGCCCGCGTTGAGCTGGTATATAATGAAGAATATAAACCTTCTTGACACTTGGAATGAGGTGGCTGACGCGTTCCTCAAGCAATATAAGTTCAATATGGACATTGCACCCTCCCGAGAGGATCTTGAGAGGATGGAGAAGAAGAAAAGTGAGTCGTTCAAAGAGTATGCCGTGAGATGGTGAAACTTGGCAGCTCAAATCACTCCCGAGCCTACTAATAAGGAGCTGATGAAGTTGTTCGTCAAGACTCTCCCATCTAAGTTCCGTACCCAAATGGCTAGTATATACGTGGAGAATTTCAATCAACTTATCTCGGTGGGTGAGCAAATCAAGATTGGGCTGAGAGATGGATGGTTCGACGAACCGACCCATCAAGGCAAAAAGTTCACCATGAAGAAAGACAAAGAACCAAGCACGGAAGTCAATGTTACATATGCACAATCTAGCAAGCCTCCAGTTGTTCATGTCCCTAAGAATCAACAAGGGGAAGGCCGACCGTCCGCCCCCCGACAATTTGTTAAGAGGCAGTTCACTCCTCTTCTTGGCCCTCTGTCTCAGGTCTTAAATGTTCTTCAGAAGAAGGGGTTGCTGTCCTATGATCCAAAGCGACCAAATGCTGAAAAATTTTCCAACTACAATCCCTCCAAGAATGCATGACTTTGAAGCATAAGGTCCAAAACTTACTGGACACCAAGGCGTTTGCCTTCAGTACCGCTCAACTGAATGTCAAAAAGAATCATCTACCTGAGCATGAGGATAGGGTGAATGCCATTGATGAAGGACCTTTGGAAGAAATGGGCCCTGGCCCGCAAGAGTAACTTATTACTTTTGCACATTCCCCTGCGTGGGAATTTTTATCGTTTTCTAGGAATTTTATCGCTTTTTAGGAGTTATTATCGCTATCTAGCAATTGTTTTTGATTTCTTCTTTTTCACTTTCTTTTTAGGACTTGAATTCGCATTTTCCATTCAATAAATGTAATTGATTGATAAATATCAATGAAATTACAAGTTTTATTTTGAGGGCATGATGAGGTATACCAAACCAGCCCAGTGATATTATCCAATCGATAAACAAAAAGAAAAATCCAAAGAGAATTCTGAGGCCTGGGCTTCATCATACTTTCCTGTGTCAAAATGTTAAAAAAAATGCTTTTCCAATTGCTTTTCAAAAAAAAAATTCAAAAAAAAATGATTTACCCCGTTTGTTTTTTTGATCCATCTACTTTCTATTTCAAGGCCGGTCATATAGCATGCAAAGGTGTGGAAATGGTCAAATCCGGTTTCACATCCTGGGGGCAAGTTTGCTTCAAATTATGGTGGTCTGTATATAGAGAGGAAGGTACTCTCTGGAGGTGTTTTGATCATGGTAGAAATGGATGGTCGTGAATTTTCCACCCCAGCTAATTCTGATGCTGTTAAAAAGTATTACCCATGATTGAATTTGCTGTGTCATGTTTTGAACTGCAAACATTTTATGATGAATAAATTGCCTCATTGAGCTACAAATTCAATTGTTCAATTTGTTGCAAATCTTGCATTGTTTCTTCCTTGGTGAATTGTATGAGATGAATTGAATGTGTCAAATGGGATACTTTGGAATGATGAAAGGCAAACCTTATTCCATACACTAACCCCCGATGAGTTGTGTGGAAAAATTCCATGCCTACGAGGAAAAGGGTGATCTCGCAAAGGGTATGCCAACCAAGGTGATGAGAGGCAATTTCTTCCTCTACCCGAAACACTACAGGTATACCCATTGTTTAGCCCTTTGAGCCCACATACATGAAGAACTTTCCAAATTACCCCTGTCAAGAATCACCCCACATTGGGGCAACTGGGAGATAAGATGACATCATGAGATGAGGAAAATGAATCGGAATTTTCTTACTCACACTTGCATCGATCTTCAAGTATTGCTTTCGCAGTGTAATTTATACGATAATTTGAAGTGCCTTAGGACGACGAAGAGCAATTCTTTCTCTATCCTACACACTTTTATCAATTGCATAGCCCACTTGAGCCTGTGAATTCATTTCATGTTAAACTCAGTCGGTGATCATCCCCCTCACTAGGGCCAGACAAAAACATTCAAGTGGCATGAACTAGAATGCCGACAAAAAATGGTGACTTTGTCCAAAGAAAATAAGTGCAAAAAATGGGGCATGAAAAAGTAGTGTGCCTGGTAAAAGCAAGGCCAATACCCAAAGAAAAAATCAAACACTTGATGAAGTGAGTTGTATCCCCAACAAGGCAGTACTAAAAAAAACTCAAATGCTGAAATGTTATAATCAATGGAGTTGTGATGTGAAGAAAATCTTCAACATTGGAGAAAAAATTGGTGGAAATGTCAAGATGATCACCAACTTTGACCCCCTAAACACTTTTTGAGCCTAATCATCTTTTCGTTTCTCAACCCATGAACTTAGTCTGCGTTACGTCCCTTGCAAAGTCTCTTCAGATTAGGGCACTTGAATTAACGTAAAAGTTCATATGTCTAAAAGCATCGCTTGAAGAAGTGCGAGTAAGATAATTTCTGCTTCATTTCTCATGTTTCTTGACTTGTAAACCCCAAGATGATTGCAAAATATCACTCATTTTTTCAATAGCCTCGACTCAAAGAGTCCCCTTTGCTAAGCCGTTGACCAAGCCCACATTACAGTCCTTGTTAAAGACCTCTCGGATTGGTAAGGTCGTACCACTTGCGAGACTGCTCAGACCCTTGTTTGACATGACGATGGTGAGATAGAGCGATTGTCGAAATCCTGCATCAAAGGTCAGGATGAAATGGTCATTTTAATGAGGATGAGTGAAAAGTCCTTTCAGACCAAAAGATCTTTCATTTGACACATCCATGACACTCACGTGTTCATATTGGAATACTCTTTTGAAATCTTTCCCAATGGAAATTAGGTTATGCCAGATTGATAGAAATCATCATGCATGAACCTCCCTTGAATTAATGCATATTTGTGATTATAAATGCATGTTGCCTTTCCTACGACCATGTTTTGCAGGAGACATATCCCCCAGGATCAGAGATGTTACCAGGTAAGTATATCTCTATTCATACCTTAAATACTTGTCATTGCACAAGTATTTCCCTCTCAAATGCACCGGCACTCGACTCGACTGAGTTGTCCCCTAGAAGTTTTCTTCAGATTCAAGCGACAGAAGAAAGGTTCGAGTCTTGGTCGGATAATCAATGTTGCAATGCTAGGCGACCGTATAAAGGTATGGGTCCTGGATATGTAACACCAACTACCTTGGATCACTCTACCCTTCTTGAAGGTAAGATATTCCAGGTAAGTTTCTTTACCATTTTCCAAAAATTAGACATCTCAGTCTGGATCTGGATGTCTCCATTATTTTCGTTGAACATTTCACTCTGGATGTGAATGTTCTTCAATCTTCCTCGTTATTCCTTAGTTTGGATCTAGGTATTTCGAGCTTCCAAAATCATGACATTTTAGTCTGGACCCGAATGTCTTGATTATTTTCATTGAACATTTCACTCTGGATGTGAATGTTCTTCGATTTTTCTCGTTATACCTTAGTCTGGATCTAGGTATTTCGAGTTTAAAAATCTTGACATCTCAGTCTGGACCTGGATGTCTCGATTCTTTTCATTTGAACATTTCACTTTGGATGTGAATGTTTTTCAATCTTCCTCGTTATACCTTAGTCTGGATCTAGGTATTTCGAGTTCAAAAATCATGACATCTCGATCTGGACCTGGATGTCTTAATTATTTTCGTCTAAACATTTCACTTTGGATGTGAATGTTTTTTTGACCTTTCTCGTTATACCTTAGTATAGATCTAGGTATTTTGAGTTAAAAAATTTTGACATCTCAGTTTGGACCCGGATGTCTTAATTATTTTCGTTTAAATATTTCACTTTGGATGTGAATGTTTTTTCGACCATTCTCGTTATACTTTAGTCTAGATCTAGGTATTTCGAGCTTCAAATATCTTGACATTTCAGTCTGGACCCGAATGTCTTGATTCTTTTCGTTGAAACGTTTCACTTTGGATGTGAACGTTTTTCGAGCTTTCTCGTTATATCTTAGTTTGGATCTAGGTATTTCGAGCTTTTTTTTAAAAAAAAATCTCTTGACATCTCAGTCTGGAGTTGGATGTCTCAATTCTTTTCGTTGAACATTTCACTTTGGATGTGAATGTTCTTCTCAATCTCCATGTCTCAATTTATTACCTGTTAGACTCTTCAAGGAACTTGAGTGAGAGTTGGGTACTTGTGGAGTAAACAGGGATTTATCATGTACCTCAAGATGCTCTACCGCACTGACTGGTAAGTAATTGTAAGTGCGCTCTTTTCGTTGAACATTTCACTTTGGATGTGAATGTTCTTCTCAATCTCCATGTCTCAATTTATTACCTGTTAGACTCTTCAAGGAACTTGAGTGAGAGTTGGGTACTTGTGGAGTAAACAGGGATTTATCATGTACCTCAAGATGCTCTACCGCACCGCGGTAAGTAATTGTAAGTGCGCTCTTTCCTTTCACATCATGAATTTGCATTAGCATTTCCATGCATCTTATGAATTGCATGTTAAAAAAATGGAATTCATTTCCCGACAAAAAAAAAATCAATAAAAAAAATCGAATCATTCAGTGCATGTGCATGGTCAAAATTTAGGTTTCAATTTGTCTTTGAATGCAACCTCTACGAGCTCACCTTCAAACAGGGGCAGCTGTTGACACCTAAATTTTGACGATCCAGGTCATTTATTTATTACATAAAAAATTAGGGGTTAATTTTATCCCTGAAAAAATATTAATTGTATAACATAAAGATTTAGGTGCATTTATTTTTTAATTTTGCATTTTTTACATTTGCATTGAACCGGTGACGGATGGGTTCGAATTAGTAGTTCTGAGTTTTAACTTGACTAGCCGGATTAAGCTCACGAAGCGAGCAAATTGGCCCAAGTCCATTTTTTTTCAAAGATCGTCTCGTGAAAATAGGAATTTGAAATTTTACGGGATATCAATTTGGAAAAAAATTGAAACCCTAATCGGTGGCCTATAAATAGGTTTTTTTCGCATAGGGTTTTGGAGGCCACACATTGAACATACGGCCACAATTGAGAGCATAGAGAGAGAAAGAAATCGTGAGGGGACCGGCCATGATCCACAATTGAGAAAAGGGCACATTAAGAGAAAAATCATGCGAGAGAGAAGAAATCGTGAGGGGTTTTCTTCTGTTGAATTTTCGTGGGTTCTTTTTGGTGTTTAAAAGTCAACGAAGGGGGAGTCCTCTCTTGGGGATCACTTGGCAGAGGGGGAACAATTGAGTACACGACGGAAGAAATTGAGAAAACACGCATGAGAAATCAAGAGGAAAGGAGGCGGATCGTGAGAGCAATGGGACCCCATCGACGTCGGTGATCTCCACGTGTGCCTGCAGCTCTTTTGGGTGCTGGTATCGTGTCCGTGAGGGGCGCCCAACATCAATTAATTTGCTGTTTTTGTTGCTAAGTGCTTCGTGATCATCCCACCGCAACCCAACTTCCGCCAATAGTCCAGGTGTGCTTCAAAGAAGACTGAACAACATCGTCTCCAGCGTCCATCCATTGGTGCAGAAGCGTCCGCCGGTTTCTCAGCCTTGAGTCGCGCCTATCATGGTCCAGTCCAACATTGGTGAAACTCGACGATCTTGCTGCGTCGACGTTGCTGCTCCCTGTTCAACTCGACGCCACAGATTTCTTGGTGTTCTGAACGATAGCCCATTGAACTTGTCGCGGCTTTGTCGAGCCACGCCGAGATACCACCATAGCCGTTGCCCTAGAGCTGAGCCGTGCCGTGCCACGCCCACCGTTGGTCCATTCTACTGATTGGTTTTTGGAAAAATTCAAATTTAAGTAGAGATCTATTTTATTTTATTAGGTAGATTTGTTAGATTTAGTTTATTAGGAAGATTTATTTTATCTTGTTTAGTTTTTGATATTTTGTCTCTTTGTTTGATTTATTTCTCGATGCATGGTTGAAATCCCTGATGTAGCATCCAATTCGCAACCGTACGAATTTTTATTCCATTTATAAGGCTTTAGATGGAATAATTATTCACGCGGAAGTAAAATTGATATCTTGATCTTTAAGGCTTAAAGATCATTTATCGATTTTATTAGCGAAATAATCAAAATTGATTTTCAATTAAAATGGTGGATAACATTTTGATGACCATGGATGATTTGATGTTTATTTTCTATATTTGTTCAGTTTATCCCGAAAAAACAAAAAAAAATGCATTTGCATATCATGTAGATTAGGGTTGTTTTCCTAGATAAGGTTGCATGATAGAATTTTTTTTTTTTTTTTTTAAATGCACCTAGTATCTAGGTTAGATAATTTTCTTTAGGATAGACTGCATGCTTATATTTCATTTATGTCATATAGCTTAGGTCATATTGCCATGTGTCGCGACCTCTTGTTTTCGAGGCGCCGATCGGGGGCGCGCAGCGGAGCTAATGGTTTGGCTAAGTCTATTAGGCTTAGCCTGGACTCTCCCAAGTCCACTAATTCACGACTTAATGGTTCAAGTTTTTAACCCGTAAGTTAATTTAAAAACGAGTCGCCACTAATTGGTTTGGGGTGGGTCGATTAAACCCAAGCGAAGTATCGGGAGAAATCTTGCTCCTGCGCAAGGAGAAATTAGGATCGGGGGACTTGATTACGGCTAGTTAATCACTAATTCCTTTCGGTACCTAATCTTGTTTAAACCTTAAGGCTTTTTGGATTTTTGAGGGTTTTCCATGCATTTTGTGAAGAAAAAAAAAACATTTTTTGGTATTTTTCTCATTTTTGGACATAAAAAGCATTTTTGGATTTTTGATCTTTTTGGAAAACATAAGTCTTTTTTGGCTTTTTCTGGGAAAATATGAGATTTTTATTTTTTGATTTTCTGGAAAATAAATTATTTTTTTGATTTTTTGATTTTAAAATATTATATTATATTATAATATTAAAAACGAACCGGGTCGGATCCTCGGGTTGGGTCCGACCCGGGCCGTTCGCCCAAGACCCGGACGGGCCTGCAACGCAGGCCCGGCCCGAGATTTTTGTTTTCTTTTTTCTTTTAAAAACAAGCCCGGCCAAATAGCCCTATTTTCTAAAAGGGTCCGGCCCACGCGCGAATGGCCCAAGCTGGCCGGAACCCTACCCCGGTGACGGCCCAGGTCCGACTCGGGTCATGACCCGATGCGATGCTTCTCCCTTCTTCGCCTAAGCGCGGCGCCGATGGAGGGGCGAGGACGGCAGATCGACATCGACGACGGCGGCGACACAGAGGACAGCATTGGTAAGAGGATGCGGCGTGGTGGCAACGTGGGGCGGTGCAGCCAGTCGGGACCGGGACCGAGGCCGAGGCTAGGGTTTCAAAAAGGATAAAAAGGGGAGGGGCGCGGCAGAGGCGACAAGGGTTTAGGCAGTGGGAGCGACGGCGACGACGCGACGACCAGCGGCGACGACGGCTGTTACCTGTCTGTAGCAACGGCACGACGAGGCGATGAACGGTGGCGGTGACAGGGGGCTGCAGGTGACGACGACGGGGCAGCGACGGCGTCTCCTCAGCTTCCAGATCTGGTGCGGCGTTGGTGGATCGGTCACAGCGACGGTATCGAGGCGGGGAACGGCAACAGTGGAGCAGCGGTAGCGACGTAGGTGACGGCGAGCTTTCAGCTTCCCAGATCTAGCCCTCTGTCCTCCGATTCTTCTCTCGCTCAACCCCTACCTCGCGGATCCAGAACCCGCTTGCCCAGAGCTCCTCCCCCTCGGGCTCGCTTGCCGCCGGCCTCCCCCGAAGTCTCTCGGAGGGAGGTCGGGGGAGCTCACGACCCGATTTCTCTCGTGCTTGCTCTTTGATCTCCCCCTGAAGTCTCTCAAGGGATGGTCTCCAAGTTCGCCGTGCCCTCTGGCCTTCCCCCCAACAGCCTATTTATAGGCGCGGGGGTGCTGGTCGACGGAGGCTAGGCCGACGGTCCTTGGTGCACCGACCGGCTTTCCTTCGCCAGCCGAACCAGCGTCAGTTCCTCCCCCTCCACGGAGGCTCGCTCGCCATCAATGTCGCGTCCTCTCAGCCACCGGCCTATGCTCCTCTCTTTGCCCTAGCTTGTCCTTCGCGCGTCAGCACCCTCTGCGCGCGTGAGTTGCAGAGGCGTAGGGGAAGAAGAGGGAAGAAGGAAGAAGAAGAAGAGAGGGGGGGCTGGGCCGATTTGCGCGGGTCGGGCCATAAGGGCCTACGCGAGAGAGAAAAGAGGGGAGGGGCTGGGCCTGGAGGGGCTGGGCTTGGAGGCCCAGCCCCAATGGCTTCTTTTTTTTCTTTTTTTGTTTGTTTTTGTCGTTTTTTATTGTTATTATCTATTTATCCCAAAAAAAAGGAAAAACAAAGATTAAAAGAGACTAAGGCCTAATTAAAAAACCTAATCAAAATTTAGGCGTCGGCAGTACCTCTTTGAAGGTAGGCTCGCGAGAGGTTGCGTTCAAAGATAAAATCTTTAAATTTTATCCATACATATGCAGTAGATTATATTTTATTTGGGACTTATTGTCCAATGCAGAAAATGAGTAATATAACATTATATGTAATAAGACAGATAAGAAGATACCTGTAATTGCTTACTGGGCACGAGCGAGATAAGGGTGCGAATCTCGAGCTTGGCAAATATCGGGGCATACTCTTACAGTAACGTGAGGAGGTTGCTCCTCCGGGACCGAACCTTTCTTCGGTCGCCTTGACGAGAAATTGCTTTTGCGGGACCCGAACCATTCTTCGGTCGCCCTGTTAGAGCAATAAGCTGTTTACTCGACCTTTCTCGGGGGATGTCCGACCTTTCTCGGGACATCTGTTTGTGGGGTGTCGATCATCGTCAAGGACACCGGATGGTACCCGACCTTTCTCGGGGATGCGCCGACCTTTCTCAGGGCATCTGTTTGTGGGGTGCTTGATCTCTATCAAGGACACCAGTTGGTACCCGACCTTTCTCGGGAGATGCGCCGACCTTTCTCGAGTATCGGTTTGTGGGGTGCGACCTCTATCAAGGACACCGGTTGGTACCCGACCTTTCTCGGAAGATGCGCCGACCTTTCTCAGGGCATCGATTTGTGGGATGTCTGACCTCTGTCAAGGACACCGATTGGTACCCGACCTTTCTCGGGAGATGCACCGACCTTTCTCAGGGCATCAGTTTGTGGGGTGCCTGACCTCTGTCAAGGACACCGGTTGGTACCCGGCCTTTCTCGGGAGATGCATTGACCTTTCTCAAGGCATCGGTTGTGGGGTGCGACCTCTGTCAAGGACACCGGTTGGTACCCAACCTTTCTTGGGGAATGCGCTGACCTTTCTTAGGGCATCTGTTTGTGGGGTGCCTGATCTCTGTCAATGACACCGGTTGGTACCCGACCTTTCTCGGGAGATACGCCGACCTTTCTTAAGGCATCGGTTACGGAAGATACCGGACATTCACAAGCATTAAAAGAATACGGATATTCACAAGTACTAACACAGAAGGATATTTGGGCCTTTGCGGGCGTCAAAGGGGTACTTGGATGATCACAAGTACGAATTACGGAAGTTGCACGGATGTTCGCAAGCATTGAAAGAGTACCTGGTAGATGGAATATCGAGGACGTGCACCGAGATATTCGTGAAGGTCTCTTACCTCCCTGGTAATTTGGGGATATCGAGGATGCACCTCGGCTATTCATGAAGGTCTCTCACCTCCTGGTAAACATAATTTTGAGGCTTACCTGGATGGCCGCAGGGGCTTGGAAGGGCTGGAAAACCTGGATAGTGGTAGGTATTTGAAAACAATGGGATACTTAAGCATCACGAGTATCCATACTATGGGGACAACCCGAACAGGTCGAGTGTCAAGAAAAGGGAGTATCCGAACGGTGGCCGGTACTCAAAGAAAATGGGATTCTTGGATAGTCACAAGCATCCAAACTTTAAAGACAACTCGAACAGGTCGAGTGTCAACAGAGGGAGCACCTGAATAGCGGCAGGCACTCAAAAAAACAGGGGGATACCTAGCAAAATCTCTGCTCTTTGAAAGTATAGTATGTCTGCTATTTACACAGTATGCACACATGATTGTATATGCTGTAAATTCATGAGTTTAAATGTGATTCAGCATGACAATTTTGTCAGTTTTGTATCATCCGAATTCCACTGGGGAAGATTTTGAAAGACAACGTTCATTTAGAATGTAGATGTCTTGAGCATGCCAGATGAGGGACTTTCAGTCTGAAAGGGCTTTCCGCTCACTCTCATGGAAAAGGCTATCCTGACCATTAATGCAAGATTTATAAGGACCACACTTCTCACTGTCATCATGTCAACAGGGGTCCGAGTATTCTCGCAAGTGGTACGACTTTACCAATGTGAGAGGTCTTTGTTGAAATTGTGATGAATACTTGGTCAACGGCTCATCAAATGGGACCGTCGAGGTCAAGGCTTATGAATGGAACGCTGCACGATCATCTCCAGGTTTACAAGTCAGGAACCCTGCGAAAAGAGATAGAATAGTCTTGCTCGTACTTCTTCGAGCGATGCTTATGTACATATGAAATCCTACGTTAATTGAAGTGCCCTAGTCTGAAAAGACTTTTACAATGGGAATGTAACGTAGACTTGACTTATGTGTAGAAGGGTGAGAGTTGGTGATTGCCTTGGCATGGCCACCAATCTTTCTTCTCTCTGTCAGATGGAGGCTCCATTAATCGAACCATAACAAAGAACTTCTCTTGGGAATACAAATGATTTGTATTTTTGTTTGGGGCATCGGCCTTGCTTTTACCGAGCACACCTTTGCTTTTTCATGCCCCTAGCTTTTATTCCAATTTTTCATTCATGGGCATTGACCTTGCTTTTACCAGTACACTGCTTGCTTTTTATGCCCCTAGTTTTTGTTCTTTGTTGCTTGAGGAACTAATTTAGGCAAGTTCAAGCAAACGCCGTTGTTAGACTGTTGAGTCTTCATTTTTTTGCTGGCACTCCTGATTATACTACTCGAATGGCAGTAACTTCTATTTTGCCTCCATGCGAGGATGAAATTACAGACTCAATTGGGTTATACAACGAATACAAGTGCGTAGAGAAAGAATTACTGTTCGTCATTCTAGGGCACTTGAATTAACGCGAGTGTTCATATGCAATAAAGACACCCGAAGATTGATGCAAGTGCGAGCAAGAAAATTTCTATCCCTTTTCTCACCTTGTGATGCTGATTTGCCTTGTCTTTGACATGCCTCAGTGTGTGGTGATTCTTGATGAGAGAAGCTTCACCAGTGTATGGGGCTCAAAAGGGGGTGAGCAATGAAATGCCTCTCACTGTTTTGGTTACCGTACCATTCGTGAGAGAACTCTTTACCCCTGCGAGTCATGGAATCTTCTGCACTCATCTCACAAGTGTATAGATGGGGACTGTGTGTAGGATATGGCTTGCTGTCATCATTCGACGCGCCTCATCCAAAGCATGCTCAATCAATCTTGTATTCTTCACTTAGTTGTCTATTCTAATAATCCTCAATGGAATCAAGTGATTTAGACAAACAAAATCATCATGCAAAAATCCATTTGGAGAAGGCATGCATCATTTTTAAGTATGAGAGAGTTTGTACTCTCAAAACAAATGAATGGTTTTTACTCAAGAAACCCTATTGACAATTTTAAGGGTGTTTACTTGGTAGAATTGTATTTACAAATGTGTTGAATTTTGAACATCAAAAGATTTATTCACAAAAGGGGTGTCAATGGATCGTCCCTATTGAATAGGGAGATGGCACAAGAATGATCAGCCGGGGTTGGGAATCGATCGGGCATCTCTCGCTTTTGCCCCCGAAGAGAAGATGTACAAGTAGATCAATTAGTCGGGCCAAAATCAAATGTGAGTTGAGGCCGAAGATTTTCTCGTCATTTGCTTTGGTGATTACTCGGGACGCCATTTCGCTTAGGAGAGCTTATCGAGTTTGACATATCTTTTCTTGATTTGTTATGCTTGTTTTTGACAATCAGATGATCCTACAAAAGATAGGAAAGAACGTGTCAGTCACGATTTTTCTCAGGAGTTTAAACAACTGGAAGCGATACAACATTACCCTTCACTGGTTTGTAGATGATTGGATGAACCTGAAGTGCGAGTGGGACACGAAGTCTCGCACTTTTCACTCCGTTAGGTCACCCTTTCTCGTAATTTGCAAGCGCAAGAGAAGCAAAAAATTTTTCATTAGTTTTTTTTTTTTTCAAGCGGCTAAGCGCCGCGTCGGGATTCGAACCCCGACTTCGAGACCATTTTGCTTCTTCCGGGTACCACTCGGCTAGAGACGCCGACGGTGTCCGCATGGCTCTTCTTTTTTCATTTAATCGAACCGGCTCCTGGACGACACGTCCTTTCATACCAAGTTAGGTAAATTGATATGGGTTACTTGATTTGCCCAAATTAACCATTAAGCTTGTTTCTTGAACCTATGCTTCCTGTCAATAGGAGAAAATATGTCAAAAGTGAGTTCAGTTACTTGGAGTATTGGAAATGATACCAAATTACTCTTCCCCAGAGTTTATATTTGCTCGCTCCTAGGGATATTTGAATGTCGATGACGGTCTCACAGTTCAACATTTCTTTTGATTGGCCTTTCTCATTTGTGGCCATGTATGCATGATTGCTGGTCGTTGATTCATCTTCAACGCCTTCCTTCTATGGAATTTCTCCTTCTGTCTTTGACTATAGCAGCATTGGGCAAAGTCATGTACCTCAAGCTTCCATGGAACCTGAGATGGTTAATCAAAATCTCTAGTCTTCTGATGGCGATTTCTTCTTGCGAGAGCATGCGTCTGGAACAAAAAGTGAGGTATCCCAGTTCTAAGGTCATCGTCTGGGATAGAGGGCTTCTTTTAACCGGACTGGTTCCTGGACGACACGTCTTTTACACCAAGTTAGGCGGGTCGACATGGGTCACTCCTAGGCGTTTGCAGGTAGTATCGATTTGCTCAAATTATTCCATCGAGTTTCTTTGTTTGATTCTTAACATTTCCTTAAATGCTGGTGATTACCATTCATTCTTCTTCGTTGAATCAACCAAACACATTTTTATGATGGTGTAAATACATCACTCATATATAAAAGGCACATAGGCATTTTCATTCCGATAGAGAAATGCTTGGCAATGCCAGACAATGAACATCTTTCAAGGGTAGTACTTTTTTACAACATCGGAATTAACCGGTTTGGAGAATTCCCGCCCATCCATTTCGGTTAGGATCAAGGCTCCTCAGGGAGTATCTTCTTTATTACATAAGGACCCTTGTAATTTGGGGCAAACTTGCCTCCGAGCTCGGGAAAGATTGGCAGTGTATTTCTCAAGACTAGCTCGTTTACCTCAAAGTGCTTGGGTCGCACCTTTTGATTGAACGATCGGGCTACCTTCTGTTGGTAACACTGACCATGACAGAGGGCTTTCAGCCGCTTTTCCTCGATCATATTCGGTTGCTCGAGCCTTTGTTGTGTCCATTCTTCCTTAGACAATCGCCACGGGATAAAATTCGTAGGGAAGGGATTTCTACTTCTACGAGCAAAACCGCCTCCATGCCGTAAACCGGGAAAAAGGGGTTGCCCGGTGGAGGTTCGAATCGAGGTTCGATATCTTTGTTAGTGCGAAGGGTAACCTCTCATGCCGATCGCGGTAGTTTTCGGCTGTCTTGGCTAGGATTCTCTTGATGTTCTTGTTGGCGGCCTCTACAGCCCCATTCATTTGTGGACGATAAGGGGACGAGTTCAAATGTTGGATTTTGAACTTAGAAAACAATTGATCGATCAACTTGTTGTTCAGGTTTGACCCATTGTCGGTGATGATAGTTTCTGGCATGCCATAACGGGCGATTATGTCACGTTTGATGAACTTCATAACATTTCGTGCGATTACGCTTGCATAGGATGTGGCTTCGATCCATTTTGAGAAGTAATCGATTGCAACCAAAATGAACCGGTGCCCGTTTGACGCCTTCGGATTGATTGGGCTGATTACATCGATGCCCCACATTGAAAATGGCCATGGCTCGGATAAGCGATGCGGTTCGGTTGGAGGGACATTTATCTGTCCCCGTGAATCGACAACGATGACAGCTTCGCACATGTTGGGCACAATCGCTCTCTAAGGGGAGCCGGTAATAACCTAATCTCATTATTTTCTTGGCCAACATACGTCCATTCATGTGAGGGCCACATACTCCCTCGTGTATTTCATGCATTATTTGTGTGGCTTCAGTTGCATCCACACACTTTAGCAGGACTGAGTCATATGATCTTTTGTACAGATTTTCACCACTGACGAAGAACCTCGAAGCCATTTTCATTAGGTATTTTCGATCGGAGGAGTGCTTTCTTTAGGGAATTCCACCTTACGGACGTATTTCATGATATCGTAATACCAGGGTTTCCCGTCGGGTTCTTCAGTTATAGTCATGCAGTGGGCCTGTTTTGCCAGGACTTCAATCTTCAAAGGCTCTACTTCTAACCCTTTCGTTACTTGCAACATAGATGATAGCGTTGCTAGTGCATCAGCGAACTGATTATGAATTCTAGGTAGGTATTCAAACGAGACGTCCTGGAATTCTCCCACCAATTTTTCCAAGTAGCCGTGATAAGGCACAAGTTTGGCGTCTCTTGTCTTCCGCTTGCCCAAAGTCTGGAGGATAATTAAGGCAGAATCACCGAATACTTTTAGTTTTGTTACTTCCATTTCAATAGCCATTTGCAGGCCGAGGATGCATGCTTCATATTTGGCTATATTGTTGGTGCACGGAAACATCAATTTTGCAGCCACAGGATAATGTTGCCCATTTGGGGATATCAAGACCGCCCTGGTGCCGGAACCTGTCAAATTTATAGCTCCGTCGAAGAACATAGTCCATGTGTCTTCTTCCACTGTTGAAATCCGATCCTCTAGGGAATCATCCTCGCGTATTTCCTTAAGGCAATCTGCTAACATATCAGCAATCACCCGACCTTTAACTGATTTTTGCGACATCACTTGGATGTTGAATTCTGAGATCAGGATTTGCCATTTGGACAATTTTCCCACCAAGGCCGGGCGACCGAGCAAATACTTAATTGGATCACTCTCAGTTACGAGGAATGTTTGGTAATGCAATATATACTGCCGGAGTCTGTGCAACACCCATACCAATGCAGCGCATGTTTTTTCTGATTTGGCGTAGTTTTGTTCTGACGTGGTGAACTTTTTACTCAAATAGTAGATGGCTCGCTCCTTCCCATCATGGGGCCCTTTCTGTGCCAGCATTGCACCTAGTGATTCACTGTTGATGGTAAGGTACAGAATTAAAGGGTGCCCTGGGACCGGAGGTACCAGAATCGGGGATTCATCAGGTACTGCTTTAGATTTTCGAACGCCAATCGGCAATCGTCATCCCATTTAATTTGTGCATCCTTCCTAAGAAGTTTAAAGAAAGGTTTGCAATTTCAGAAAGTTGGGAAATGAATCGCGCAATGTAATTTAATCTTCCCAAGAGGCTCCGGACTTCTTTTACAGTCGAGGGAGGAGGCATCTCAAATATCGCCTTGGTTTTTGACGGGTCTACTTCGATCCCTTCATAGCTCACAATGAATCCAAGTAATTTGCCAGAAGTTACCCCGAACACACATTTTTTGCCGGGTTCAAGCGCAACTTGAACCGGCGAAGCCGATCGAATAATTTCTCCGGGGGTCTTCACATGGTCTTCTCCATGTCGGTTTTGGCGATCATGTCATCGACATATACTTCAATTTCTTTGTGCAACATGTCATGGAAAAGGGTGACCATGGCACGTTGGTAAGTTGCTCCAGCATTTTTCAGGCCAAAAGGCATGACCTTATAGTGAAAAGTTCCCCATGGAGTAATGAATGCCGTTTTTTCCTTGTCTTCCTTCTTCATTTTTATTTGGTTGTATCCCGAGAATCCATCCATGAACGAGAAAAGTTTGAATCCAGCGGTACTATCGACAAGAACGTCTATGTGGGGTAGCGGGAAATCATCTTTTGGGCTTGCCTTGTTCAAATCGCGGTAGTCGACACAAACCCGGATTCGACCGTCTTTCTTCTTCACTGGTACAATGTTTGCTACCCAACTAGGGTATTGCGAGACTTCGAGGAAGCCTACTTCCAGGAGCTTCATTACTTCTTCTTCAATTTTTTTTTGACAACTCTGGCTTAGTTCTCCTTAGCCGTTGCTTCTTGGGAGCTACATCAGGGTTATGCTCCACAATCATTGGATCGAGGCCTGGCATATCGGCATATGACCATGCGAATACGTCTTGATACCTGTTTAGGAGGGCAATTAAGCTTGCAGCTTCTTCTTTAGGAAGGTTCACGCCGATCTTTATCTCCCTTGGACCTTCTGTGCTACCTAAATTGACAGTGACGGTGTCTTCAGTAGTAGGGGCTTGTTTCTTCGTGGCGCTCCCAATTCCGTTGAATTTCGTCGGAATCATCAAAATCATCATCTGAGTTATCAGAATTGCTATCATGGCTACCTACGGTGTTGGTTTGGACCGTTCCCATACCCTCGCCTGCCGCTAGATTACTCCCGTGTCATAGAGAAGATAGGCTAAGGGAACAAGTAAGGTTAACAACATGCGTGCTTCTTTCTTTTGAAAAGGTAATGAATTGTTCTTGAAGATTTAAGACGAGGAAGCATGAGGAAACCCGGGCCTCAGATTTCTTCTTTCATTTTGTGGCTGGCTATCATCAACGGGCCGGTTTGGTGTGTCTCCCCATGCCCTCAAAACTTTATTTAATAGTAGGTGGATTTACATTTTGGAAGAGTGATTTCAAAAGTTAGTTCCTTAAGTGGAACTAATGTTGAAAACAAAACAAGCCAGACTTAAGAAATATGTACAAGCTCCCACGTAGGGGAGTATGCAAGGGAATTAAGAAGGGTTCTACTCGAGCAGACCTGCACCCATTTCCCCTGACGGTCCTTCGTTGATAGTGCCCACGAAGAAGTCTTCATACCGATCACTGATCATGCCTCCTTGTGCTCCTAGCTTTGTGAATTTCAGATCATCCATGCCTCCCCATCCATCAGGGATGATGCTCTGATGATGGCCATAGAATCCTTGGGGGATTGAATAGTTGACATAGTAGTCGAATTTACCACTTGGTTGGCCCAAAGTGTCCATGATAGCCTTTCCTCTATGCGTTTCCTTAGCATGCTCAGGGAGCATGGTATGGGTGCTAGGTACCACGAGGAGGTCATCTTTGCCATAACATAGCCATGGGGAGCGGAATGTGAATACCCCAGCATCCAAAAGATCCTGAATCTTGTCTCTCAGAATGGTATAGTCATCTAGCAAGTGTCCTAATTCCCCCGAATGATAGTCACAGTACTTGGATGGATCATAATCAAGGAAGTACTCGGGAGTAGGACGCCTCAGTTCCCTAGAGATTATTCCTTGCTCTAGGAGGATGGGGAAGATAGTGACCATCGATTTAGGAAGAGGCGAATATGGCCGTGTGTTTCTTGAGAACTAGGGTAGCCGAGCCCCTTGCTAGCTCATGTCAGTAGGGTCTTCTTCATTTGCTTTGGCTGTCAACTCCTCATTGTGATGAGAGGAATGTACGGGCAGCTTGAGCGAAATTTTCTGTCAAGTGGTGTACTGTCTCGTGTAGTTCATTGACTTGACGTTGAAGCCGGGTGAACGAGAAGTTATCACTTGTTTCTTCTAGCTGTTCCTCCTCGATGGCACCTATGAAAAGGTCTCCGAACATTGTGGTCACGTCGTCGGCCCTTCTTTCTTTGTGAGTACGGGCTGGGTTATGTTCTTCTGACCCATGCCCAAGTAAATGGGAAACTTCAGGCTTTCATGGTTGCATCGTTTTGGAACGCCGATCATTTCTTCTTTCTCATGCATCATCTTTGCAGGGCCTGGGAAGGTTTCCTCGAGGCGAGGGTATATAAGGCTGGCTTTCTTTTTTTCCTTTCGTTTCCGGTGTTGCTCCTGATATCCTAAACTGATGGTGTGGGGTCTCCTCAAGGCTTTGATAGGCTCGCAGATGCCTTGTTTCCCCTTACCGAGCCCTTGACCCAGGATAAAACCGTATCCAGTCATGATTTTCCCTATCATGATTGAAGCGCTTGATATTTCGGGGACGAGGGGTGGAGTCCCTCGAGTTTCGTGTATAGCAGACACAAGCTCAAATGATTGATAGCTAGATTCATTTTTGTCACGGGTTCAACATAAGGGATGGCCGTCTCGTGGTAGATGCGGTGATCTTCTTCTCCGCGGACCGTGATCGAGTTTTCCTCCAACCACGAACTTTACATTTTGGTGGAGGCTTGAAGGTACTGCTCCAGTGACGTGGATCCATGGGCGGCCTAAAAGGAAATTGAACGCAGTGGAGATATCCATCACCTGGAACAAAATTTTGAATATGGTTGGGCCTATTTGAATGTCCAGCTCGATCTCTCCTATTGTTTCCTTCTTCGTTCCATCGAATGCTCGAACGGAAGTCTTAGCTATTTGGATCCGTGATGTCTCTATTTTAAGACGACAGAGTGTCGCTAGTGGACATATATTAAGAGCAGATCCATTGTCAATCGTACTCGAGCGACGTGAGATGCGTTGCACTTGACCCGATATGTAGAGACCCTTGGTATGTCCTCTATCCTCCTCGGGGATCTCTTCATCAGAAAAAGCCATTTGATCTTTTAGAAGGATGGTACTTACAAACTCCTCGAGTTTGTCATGCTCAATCGTTTCGGGGACATGTACTTCACTTAGTACCTTCATGAGGGATTTCTGGTGCTTAACGGATGTTTGAAGTAATTCTAGCAAGGAGATCTCGTGCTGGTGATTTCCGCAATTGTTCCACCACATTGTATTCGGCGGCTTTAACTACGGCCAAAAATTCCTTGGCTTCTTCGTCAGTTACGGGCTTGGCAAACTGCATATTGGCTTGAGCATAGGTTCGCCCAGACCTTGTGACTAAGCCAACATCGAGGTCATAAGACCATGGTACTGCGTTGTTGCTTTCGTATTTATAAGGCTGGGGGATCTCAATGACTATAGCTGCTCCTGCTGTCAATGCTTGAACTATGGCTCCTTTTCCTTTAAAGACACCCTCAGGTGGGGTGGAATCCTTCTCCTCCCTTCCTACATTTAGTGCGGCAAATTCTTCATCCCAGTTGATAACGACTTGCGATATAGTAGAGACCATGCCGGTGTGGCCAACATACACAATTATTCCAGCCTCTAACATTTCTGATACCCTTTCTTTCATTGTTGCTAAGGGTGATACTTCATCGCTTGAATAATACCTGGCTTCTACCAACCCTCGATAAATGTCAACAATATGTGTGTTGACATTTCTGATTTGGCTAGCTTCAAGACTGAATATTGCATTTACCTTGTCGGCGTGATCGGGAAGTGGATTGTTTTAGACATTTGGTTTTGTAGTTTGGAATAAGAAAGCTTTAGTATCCAGCAAGTTCTGGATCCAATGCTTAAGGGTGAAGCATTCGTCAGTCGAGTGGCCCATTTCTCCCATGTGATAGTCGCATTTTTTAGATAGGTCATAGCTGGAGAAGTTTTCGACGTTAGGTTGCCTTGGCTCAATCGAGAGGAGGTTCTTCTTTCGGAGGATTGCTAATACCTGCAATGGGGATCCAAGAAGCGGAGTGAACTGTCTCCTATTGGTGTAGCGCTAGGGCGGTTGACGACTGGTGGTCTGTTGTTGTCCTGTGCTTATCTGAAATGTTGGGGGATGACTGGTGTTTGCGGTGTAGGTTGCATTGACATCCACAAGGGGTTCTTTGTCTTTTTTCTTGTTGAGCCTCTTGCTTGCGGGTGCAGGCTCAGTGAACCAGCCATCCCTTAATCCTATCTCAATCTGCTCTCCTACTGGAATGAGTTGATTGAATGATTCAGCGATCGTAGTCACCATTCGATTGCGATACTCACATGGAAGGGTTTTGATAAACATTTTTCTTAGCTCGAAATCAGTTGGTTCGGGACTGATCTGGGCAGCTAGATTCCTCCATCTAATAGCATATTCTTTGAATGACTCATACTTTTTCTTTTCAGTACACTCAAGATCCTCACGGGATGGGGTAATGTCCATTATGAACTTATACTGCTTGAGGAATGCTTCACTCACTTCGCTCCATGTTTCGAGGATGTTCATGTTCTTCGTAATGTACCATCTTAGGGCAGGGCCTATTAGACTTGATTGGAATAACTGGATCATTAATGGCACATTATTAACATATTGGGTCATTCGAACCAAGTACATTTGCAAATGAGCCCTCGGGCAGGTCGTGCCGTTGTACTTTTCAAATTCAGGCATTTTGAATTTTTCCGGCATTTTGACCTTGGAGTAGATGGAGAGGTCTGTTGGAGTAGGATCTTGGAGGCCCTGCAGTTGTTTTAGCCTCTCTTCAAGCTTCTCCAGGCGTTTGTCATGCTCAGTTTTAGACAAACTGTTGGGCTTTGTTTTCTCAACTATGATTTGATGTGTGTCATCTTCCAATTCGGGCATGTTATCATCAGTATCTCTTCCTTGATCACCTCGAATGGATGATTGTGGTAACAATACTTCGATTGAGGCCGGGGCGGGAGCCGGTTTGCCTTGGATGGAATCTATCTGTTTTGAGAGTTGTTGAAGCACGTTGAAGACTTGCTTCATTTCACTTTCGATAATCTCGACACGGCTTGGTACGTTCTCTTCAGCCATTCTCGTTTTTGGATTTGGCGAATGCGACTATGTTGTAATTACCTGCATTGCGCAAAATGGAAAGAACATAAGCGAGGGAAACATATGGAACATTGGCCCATGGCAAAGGTCGAGTCATTTTTATTTATTAACAGGGGAAATATACAATGCCGAAAGGGCTCTTCAAACAGGGCATAAAAGATAGAACGATCCTAACTATTCATATTTAGAAATATTCACATCAAAAAACCAAACTGCCCTTTTTTATATGCGATGGGAATTTCCAGTCTTGTGAAGCCGTTTGTTCTTTCGTACTAGTTTTCATACGTGTCTCCTGCTTGTCTCCAAACTTTTTCAAGAGATTCAGTTCGTCCTTGCAGAGTAAGTTTATCAGCTACGTCAGGGAATACTGGTTGCAGTTCCTCAGGAATTATATGGTTGAGGATGTAGAATGTGGACGCATGATGGGCTTTTTCCTGCCCCTTCAACCTTCTGGGTACAACAATCTTTTCGGTGTGACATCTACTCCATGCATTTTGAACTATACGGATCTCCTCCAAGTAGTCATAGCCCGTATGGGTGAAAAGGATTCGGAACAATCCTGATTTGAGCGGTGGCGGGATTTCTTGGAGGACCCTGTACCGACGAGCCACCCTATATGGATAGTATGAGGTAGCTCCGGAGAGGCCCAAAGCAACGGGATTGGGTCGTAATAATCAAGCGCAAAACGCACCTCTCCTGCAATGAACCATTTAGTTCGCCATAGGAATGTCTCGGGGACAGGGTTTTTTAATAAGTTAATCCATCGAGAATATTCCTCGCTGGGAGAGTATTTTTCCAAGCTTTGAAACTTTTGCAGTGGGTTTTTGAATTTGTCGATTTCAAATATTTGCATGAGGTGCCCAAATCCTTTGATATGGGAAAAGAACCACATTTGTAAAATTTCCGGGGCGGCCCTCATGATTTTTTTCTTTGTTTTCCTTAAAATGATTAAGGGATAAAAATGTTTCGGCTAAAACCATGTTCACATATCCTGCTCCAAAAGTGACTTGATTTATCACCCATGCGATTGAAGGATTTATGGCATTCTTTCTATATGGGAAGATAATAAATCCAAAGAACGCTAAGAGGAAGATCTTGCTTTTTTGGGTCATTGATTGTTTTTCAAAACATTCAGTTAAAGATGATAGCGGGAAAGCATTGTTATTGGCTTCAACAATTTCTCCTACCGAATGATTTTTTAAAAAACCGCGACAGACTAACCACGGGGCAATGCCAATTGGTGGCTTGGCAAGCTCCCTTCCCAAGGGCATTCCTATGGCGAGATCGTATTCTTCCAAAGTCGGAGTCGGTTCAAACTTACCGAACAAGAAGGTGGATGTTTCGGGGCACCGAAATGTGGTAGTGCTTGCATGACCCCGAGTGGATATTGATTTGGAGCAATGGGAGGAGATGACCAATGCTTGCTTTGACACGCTCTTGGCCAAGCTGATCTAACTGATTCCACCATCTGAGGAGCTCTTTCTTGGGAGTAGGAACGAACTAGATATCGATCCTTCCCATCGCATATAAAAAGGAGTTACACGATCTGACCCTATTTTGCCATGAGCCAATAAAAAAGACTGAGTAAAAGTAAATAAATTACTTTGCTTTTAAAGAAAATGACAAGCACAGAGACATGCGCATGGGACGTGCGGCTTGATTTCTAACTGAGAAGGCTTGTTGAAATTAAAAGGGTATCCGCCCGTCGTAGTGATCTCGCGTTAGCAAAGATACTCTCTTAACCTCGGCTAAAGAAATTCAGGGAAAAGAAAGGCAACCTCTACATCGCAGTCTCGCGTTCGAGGTCGTATCTTTCTTAACACCATCCTAAATATCCTATGGCGGCCTAGGTCCGACGGTCGGGTTGTGTGTGCCATGTGTAGTGCTGAAACAATAAAGCATGCACAACAATTTATAATCACAAAGCATTCTATTTTAACCAAAATTAAAATAAACATTTAAGCTACTGACCCTGCAAAAAAAAAAAAAAAACAAAAACCCAAGTCAGCAAAGCATTTAAACCAGATAAAAAGGCCTAAGTCCTCAAATTTTCCCTGAGTCGCCAAGCCGTCGCGACCTCTTGTTTTTTCGGCACACGATCAGGGCAGGCGCCTGGCGGAGGCTAATGGTTTGGCTAAGTCTATTAGGCTTAGCCCGGACTCTCCCAAGTCCACCAATTCACGACTTAATGGTTCAAGTTTTTAACCTATAAGTTAATTTAAAACGGAGTCGCCACAAATCGGTTTGGGGTGGGTTGATTAGAAACCCAAGCGAAGTATCGGGAGAAATACTTGCTCCTGCGCAACTAGAGAAATTAGGATCGGGGACTTGATTACACTAGTTAATCACTAATGCCCTTTCGGTACCTAATCTTGTTTAAACCTTAAGGCTTTTTGGATTTTTGAGGGGTTTTCCATGCATTTTGTGAAGAAAAAAACATTTTTTGGTCTCATTTTTGGACATAAAAAGCATTTTTTGGATTTTTGATCTTTTTGGAAAATATAAGTCTTTTTTGGCTTTTTCTGGCTTTTTTGGGAAAATATGAGATATTTTTTATTTTTTGATTTTCTGGAAAATAAATTATTTTTTTGATTTTTAATTTTAAAATATTATATTATATTATAATATTAAAAAACGAACCGGGTCGGATCCTCCGGTTGGGTCCGACCCGGGCCGTTCGGCCAAGACCCGGACGGGCCTGCAACGCAGGCCCGGCCCGGGATTTTTGTTTTCTTTTTTCTTTTAAAAACAAGCCCGGCCCAAATAGCCCTATTTTCTAAAAAGGGTCCGGCCCACGCGTGAATGGCCCAAGCTGGCCGGAACCCTACCCGAGTGACGGCCCAGGTCCGACCCGGGTCATGACCCGATGTGATGCTTCTCCCTTCTTCGCCTAAGCGCGGCGCCGATGGAGGGGCGGGGACGGCGGACCGACATCGATGACGGCGGCGACACAGAGGACAGCAGTGGTAAGAGGATGCGGCGCGGCGGCAACGTGGGGCGGCGTAGCTAGTCGGGACCGGGACCGAGGCCGAGGCTAGGGTTTCAAAAAGGATAAAAAGGGGGAGGGGCGCGGGAGAGGCGACAAGGGTTTAGGCAGTGGGAGCGACGGCGACGACGCAACGACCAGCAGCGACGACGGCTGCTTACCTGTCTCGTAGCAATGGCACGACGGGGCGATGAACGGTGGCGGTGACGGGGGCGCAGTGACGACGACGGGCAGCGACGACGTCTCCTCGGCTTCCAGATCCGGTGCGGCGTTGGTGGATCGGTCACAAGCAACGGTATCGAGGCGGGAACGGCAACGGTGGAGCGGCGGTAGCGACGTCGGTGACGGCGAGCCAGCTTCCCGCATCTAGCCCTCTCGTCCTCCGATTCTTCTCTCGCTCAACCCCTACTTCGCGGATCCGTAACCCGCTTGCCTGCAGCTCCTCCCCTCGGGCTCGCTTACCGCCGGCCTCCCGAAGTCTCGGAGGGAGGTCGAGGGAGCTCACGACCCGATTTCTCTCGTGCTCGCTCTTTGATCTCCCCCGAAGTCTCTCAAGGGATGGTCTCCGAGTTCGCCGTGTCTTCGGCCTTCCCCCAACAGCCTATTTATAGGCGCGGGGGTGCCGGTCGGCGGAGGCTAGGCCGGCGGTCCTTGGTGCGCCGACCGGCTTTCCTTCGCCGGCCAAACCGGCGTCGATTCCCCCCCTCCACCTGAGGCTCGCTCGCCATCAATGCCGCGTCCTCTCGGCCACCAGCCTATGCTCCTCTCTTTGCCTTAGCTTGTCCTTCGCGCGTCGACACCCTCTCGCGAGCGTGAGTTGCGAGGCGTAGGGGAAGAAGAGGGAAGAAGGAAGAAGAAGAAGAGAGGGGGGGCTGGGCCGATTTGCGCGGGTCGGGCCATGAGGGCCTGCACGAGAGAGAAAAGAGGGGAGGGGCTAGGCTTGGAGGCCCAACCCCAATGGCTTCTTTTTTTTTTTTTTTGTTTTTTATTGTTATTATCTATTTATCCGAAAAAAAAAAAAAGGAAAAGCAAAGATTAAAAGAGACTAAGGCCTAGTTAAAAAACCTAATCAAAATTTAGGCGTCAACACCATGCCATATCATTGCATGTTAGATTAGTAGCATTGCATTGCATATAGATTAGATTTTCATTAAATAAATGAAAAAAAAATTGCGTGTTAATTAGAAATCATATCTAGGATTGGTGATATGAATTTTGATCTAATAATGCAGATGCTTTCGTTGCTATGAGGTAAGTCTTGTAATTTATTCACGGCTTTATCTGTGTGTTAAATTGGTGATCTACGCACCTACATGATCACCTCACATGTTAGGGAGGTAAATTAAAATCAATTCAAGCTGCCTGCAAAATATTTTTTAGAAATAAAAGAGAAAGGTATCGAAAGGGCGTTAGAGAAATCTAGCGTAACCAAGTCTCCAAACTCACAATCTCTTATTCGTAGGAGTAAAGTAAATCTCCCATTACTTTACTTGGGTTTCTAATCGACCCACCAAAAATAGATTAGTGGCGACTCCTAATTGAAAAACCAATTACATGTTAAGAACTTGAACCTAAGTCGCGAATTGGTATGGGCTTGGGAGAGCCCGAGTTAAGTCTAGGCTTAGCAATCCATTAGCCAAAACCCTAGGTGGTTCACCCGAAAATTTGGTCGCGACAAAGTGTTATACACAAGTTAAAGTACTTTTAGTGTTTTTCTCCTGGTGAAAATATTAGCAGGTTGATCAAGAGTGGAAATATATTGAACATGCAACTTGTGCTGACTAACCCGTTCGCAAACAAAATGGTAATCAATTTCCACACGCTTCATGCAAGCATGAAACACTGGATTGCCAATTAAATAGATTGCCGATATGTTGTCACACCATAAAACCGTAGACCGTTGAAGTGGCACATAGAGATCTTGCAATAGAGCCTCAAGCCAAATGAGTTCGACAATAGTGTATGCGAGGCACTTTAACTCGGCTTCAGTGCTGGAGCGAGCCAGGGTGCGCTGTTTGCGAGAGCTCCAAGAGACAAGATTGTTGCCAAGAAAAATGCCAAAACCCCCAACTGAGCAGCGAGTGGTATGGTCTCCTGCCCATCCGGCATCGGAGAAAGCATGAAGATGAAGATTATTGCTCTGAGTGAACAGAATGCCGTGATGAATGGTAACCCTGATGAGCCGCAAGATCAGCTTGACGAATTGCCAGTGTTGCATGAACTGTCAAGCTATATTGACTGCGTAAGCGATGTTAGGCCTAGTGATGGTGAGATATTGCAAAGCCCCTACAGTACTGCGATATAGTATGGGATTAGGGACTGCATCACCATTGCCGATAGAAGGAGAGTCAGTACCGACGGAACAGGGTATGGTAACCGGCCGGGCATCAAACATCTTGGCTCGATGAAGAAGGTCAGTGGCATACTTGCCTTGATGGAGGAGAAGGCCCTGTGTTGCATATTGCAATTCACTACCCAAGAAATAGTGAAGTGCCCCAAGATTCTTAGTAGCAAACTAACATTACAAATCAACAAGAAGAGTAGACAATAGAGCAGTAGGTGATCCTGCAAGAATGATATCATTGATATACAAGAAGAAAAACAGTGTATCCATCTCAATTCAGTATAAAAAGAGAGGAGTCAGCTCAAGAAGTAGTAAATCCAAGAGACAGTAGAAAGGAACTTAGCCGTTGATGCCAAGCATGTGGTGCTTGTTTTAGACCATAGAGGGACTTGTGAAGTCCGCAGGCATAATTTGGTTTCTTAGGATCAATAAATCCAGGTGGCTACTCTATGTAAATTTCCTCGGTGAGATGACCATGGAAGAACGCATTTTTCACATTCAATTGCCAAAGTTGCCAACCCTGATTATATGCAAGAGAGAGAATAGTTTGAATCGTGACATGCTTGACAACTGGACCGAAGGTTTCATGAAAGTCCACGACCTCTTGTTGATGAAATCCCTTTATCACCAAACGAGCTTTATAACACACGAGAGTTCCAATAGCTTGTAGCTTAATATGTTATACCCACTTACACCCAATTGGTTTGTATCGTGGCGGGGGTGGAATGATAGACCATGTGTAATTTTGCAGGACCATGTGTGATTTTGCAAAGAGCCGTATATTCTTCAGACATGGCCTGGCACCACTGAGGTGCTTTATTGGCTTAACTGAAGTAGGTAGGCATAAAGGTATCCATGAAAGACGTGTTCAAGGCATATATGTGATCAGAATTGAGGTGGTGGCGCCACAAGGTCCCGTCTCTCAGGTAGGTCATCATGCGGTGAGCAGGAGGCCAAATTGCAGTTAGTTCTGCAAGAGAAGGTAGCGCAGGGCTGTCGGCTATAGTCATCGCAGCAGGTGGATAAGAAAAGGAAGGACTCATCTCAGCAAGAGATGGTGCCGAGCTACTTTGAAACTGCATAGGATCATGTAAAGGATTAGCAGTAACCTATGGTGAAGAGCTGCTCGGAGTTGAGCTAGTAGTAGGTGGCAGAGAGAATATAAACAGTGCTGCAACATCCAAATCGTGAGAAACAGTGCAGGATGGAGAGGAGTTGGAAAAGGAAAACTTGTCTTCATCAAATACAACTCATCAATAATGTAAACTCATTGCTCCTCAATGGAATAACATCCATACCCTCTTAACTCCAAAGGGATAGCCCAAGAAGACACATAGGCGAGAGCGTGAACTTGCGGCCCTACAATAAAAACAAACTGTAGCACACCCAAAAGTGCGCAAGTGATGAATAGTAGGAGTCGAGTGAAACAATTTTTCCCCTGGTGTCTGATATTGCAAAGTGGGTGTAGGCAACCGGTTGATGATATGAACAGCAGTTTCAACAGCAGAATCCCAATATCGATCTAGAACGAATGCATGATACATCATAGAGAGGGCCGTTTTAACAATATACTTGCATTCTGCAATGCCATTCGGAGCATGAAGGTGAGGACAAGAAGTCCTGTGATTGATACCACATTCGTCAAGCACCTATGAAAAGAAGTAGACCGAAATTCCCCTACATAATCACACTGAACAATGTTGACTCGGAGTGTTAAGTTGATTTTAAAACAAGGTTGAGGAATTTAGTGAAGATAGGTAAGAACTGATCACAAGACTAAAAATGATAAAGCCAGGAGAATTTCGAATAATCATCAATAAAATAAATGTAATGACGATTGTTTTGACTCGACATTATAGTAGTGGGTCCCCAAACATCAAAGTGAACTAATTGTAATGGGGCCATAGATTTATTCCAAGCAGGGGGTCGACTTTGACCATGATTTTTACTAGACATACACGCAAAACATGGTGGAACATATTCAACTGATTTATTGAAAATGCAACAAATTGTTGAAAAACACGCATAACCTAGGCGGTTGTGCCACTGAGTGACAGACAACGCTTGAGAGACTTGATAAACAGAAGGTGATGGCGAGGCGAACGAAACTAGAAGGGAATAGAGACCCTGATTGTCACACCTTGAACCTTGAGCGCGTGCCCATCCCTCGGTAGTCGATAAAATTTGCGACTTCCCAGGAACAGTCGCTGACCCTTTCATTTTATTGCACATGCGGAAGCGAATAATGAATCCCCTGACAGTAACCATCTCGGAATAGAAAAGCAGGACATCATATTCACAAACAAAACATGCTTTTATATACACACTGAGCCATGTACAAAAGTCTATAACCAAAAGACTTCAAAAGACCGACTCTCAAAAGAAGCTATCCTATCTGACCTACATCTCAGCTCGACTCCAGATCATCCACTCTACGGCCCTGAAAAGAATTGAGCCCACGACGAGGTGAGATATAAATATCAGCGAGTTCACGCTCTAAACCTCGATAAGGAGGGTAATACGCCTAGAGGCATTCTAACCACCCAATCATACAACCACAGAGACTTACCTCGTCTCAGATTCTCCCCGCAGGTCAGCACAATTCATATCATAAATAGCCACAGAAACATGAGCAATAAATAAGCTCATCAACAGGAACGCCACACTCAATTTCAACAAGCACAGGGGTCTTGATTATAGGGCCAAATTGTTATGACACGTCCCATACCGCGTCACACAAGTTTGTCCCATAACCCGACACATTCAACTCAATTAATCATGCGTTCCAATTGATTATTACTACCTACATAGGCAGTATTACCCGACACACATCGGTCTTCTGGCGTAGCCAAACTTCGTCTCACTCCTTTGAGCACGGCTACATCCTCCGACACACATCAGGGACGGCATTCCTTACAACAGTCCCGAAGGAGCTTTGGTCCATAATCTACTGCGACCGGCTTTCCTTGACCAGGGGCGTCCCATATAGGGGTAACGTCCACGAACACACACTGGGGACGGGTTCTCTTACACGATTATTCAATTCCGACCAAGGACATTGTGCTTTGCACTCACATGCCTCAATTAAGATAACGACCTTGGTCTGTTTTCTTTGTATTAAAAAAAAAAAAAAAAAACACCAGGTGAAAAATAGTCGTGTGTGGGTACACGGTCAACTCGACCCAGAAAAAATGATATCCTCCAATTTAAAATCTCACTATTTTATATAGTATATAAAACCATTTTCGGTGTTAAAATCCAACACCTGGGTTTCCTGAATAAATATTGAAATTCACAAATTTGGAATAAATGATTAAAATTCCAATCAACACTCAATTTGTACAAAATAACACCCAATTGCATAAACCGAACATACCATTGCAATCAAAGCACGAAATTCCAAGCCACGGCTATCCCGGTATAATTTTCGAAAAATATCAATAATTAAATAATTACCAAAGATAAATAAATAAATAAATATTAATTCAATAAATAAAAACTTAGGCTAAAAATTGCTAATCTAACCACCTATTGATCTAATTAAATTATCATAACCATTCTAACTACAAGGCCACATAATAAACTAACTAATTACAATTTCTAACCACCTAAATCACTAATCTAACTAACCTAAATTAATTAAACAAACTAATAACTACACTAATCTAATATTAATTTAATATAAACACCCTTTAAACGTTATTAACGTCCTAATGAGAGTTTCGTGCATAAACTTACTGGTTTAGTGCAAAAACCGATTCACCGCGACGACAATGCGACGACAGCCGAAACTTGGGCTAAAGGCGGCGCCAACGGAGGCTTGGACCAGGCCGAAAACGACCCTGCAGTCCACGACCAAAGCTGGCTGAAGTGGCGAAGCTGATGGGAGTTGTTTCGATGGAGATGGGAGTTCACGATCACAGGCGAGCATAGAGGAATTTGGTCGCTGGTGGGTGTTTGTTGCGGACGAAGGAGAGAGAGATGATCGTGGGGGTGCTTCGGTCAACTTCGGCTTTGCTGGAGAGGGGAGTTTGACTTGGTGGAACAAAGCCACGAAGAAGCGGGGTGGGGCGGCAGCAAGAGAGAGAGAGAGGGAACATGGAGAGGAGCTGTGGCGTCTTCAAGGCAGTTGCTGGCAAAAGCTGAGGGGGAGTTCGAGGGGTTGACGTTGGGGGGAAACTGGCGATGGAGGAGATGGGGCGGCTGAGTCGGTGGGGATTTGCTTCGGATGTGGCAGCGTGAGGAAGAGAAACGAAGGGCTGGCTTCTTTGAAGGAGTCGATGAAAGAACGCAGAAGTAGCTCGTCCAAGGGAGAGAAATGAAACTCAAGTAGGAGCAGTGAAGGTGGGAAGACAATCGGCCAAGCTTGCAAGAGAAGATTGGAGAGGGGACCAAAAGTCGAGATTAAATATCTAATTTCATCATGAATTGTCCCCAAAAGTCCACATGCCTCCCTTGGTCCCCCCAATACTTTCTTGCACTATAATTTCCACAAAAACTCCATTTTGGTGCCAAATGTTGCAGCCTCCATCAAGCCTACGAATTTCCCTCACTTTAGGCTTCAATTTCTTCACAAATTTCCCCAATTTGATGTCCAATTTTGCTAAGGAGGAAGCCCACACAATTTTCACAATTTCCCTTCACCAAATAGCTCACTAAGGAGGTCAAACATCCACTCAATTTGGCCCCTCCGAATTTCCATTCTTTTCCAAATCGTCCGAATTGATTTTTTGTAAAAATCCTGAGCTCGCCAAAAATTCTTCGGTGGATGAGTTAACGTTCCTAAAATAAATCGTGACATAACAGAACTTTCAATTTCTGAAATCGGGTTCAAATTCGCGGTTAATTTCAATATGGCGTGATTTTAGCGTGATCTAACCTACCGGGTAGCTTTTAAGAATTTTTAGGGCAATTGACCCGTGATCGATTATTTTCGAGCCACATTGGCATCTTCGACATGTTGACGACTCTCGGTTGTCGTGAAAATCTCGATATTTCAAATACAAACACAGGGTACAGAAATGACAGAAAAATCGGTCTAGTGCCGTTCGACAAAAAGTTTGCAATTAGGTGGAATCACCCACACACTAATCACATACCTCTATCGAATCGACCTATCTTCGGTCTCTGGTCGATTTTGACGGTGCCGTAATGACTCTTGCAGATTAGCATGGTCAAGTAGTCGATTCTTGATCGAATTCTCAAATCTATTGCATTTAGATTTCTTAACGGCTTCACCTGATAGGCTAGTTATCCCGTGAGTGGCCAACTTAGAGAAAAGCACTATAGGCGCATCGATGAAAAGCCAAACTCATTCAATCGAAAACAGAACCTGAAATTCTGGATGTCACACTGATCAAATGCCCTTGGGAGTAGAATCATTCCCGTACGGTAACACTTCACAGAAAAGAAGGTGTGTAAGATAAAATCACAATTGTTTTCTTCAGTAAACTGACAAACTGATAGTAAATTTTTCTTAATGGAAGGAACAACAAGAATATGAGACAACCGAAAATTTGAGCAAGAAAAACTACCTGTGTGAAATAGGAAGATTGGGCCCATTACCTATGATGACATGATTAGGACTAGTGTGAGGCTGAACTGTGGACAGAAGTGCAGGATTATTTGTCATGTGGTGAGTGGCACCCGAGTTAGGGTACCGGGATTCAATAGAAAACATCGATGGTGGTGGAGGAATCTCGGCTAGGTTGAGCAATAGCTGCTGCTGAACTGACGGTGCAAAGGATTATTGATGATAATGATTACGGCAAACACTGGCTTTGTGACTCGAATAACGGCAAATGTGACAGCGAATAGTGCCATGTCATGGGCCACCATAATTTGAATTAGTTGTTTGCCTCGCTTGTCTGCCACCAAAGTGAGATTGAGAGCCACGTGGGTTTTGGTCAACTGGATGAGTATAAAACCGTCGCTGCTGAGTGGCAGGTGAGAGAGTGTTATTATTGGCTTGAGCAACAAAGGCTGTCGTTGGTGTCGTGGCCAACTTCATCAGCTCCAACTGTGCTTCATGGAAAAGAAATAACCCATGTAAAGATTCACGAGTCATGAATTGATACTAACTCTAAACTGAAATTGCAACTGCAAGACTTTGAAATTCATCTCCTAAACGAGTTTGATGCTCCTTAGAAGAGATGGTTTCACCGATGGATGCAAGCTGATTAACAATTGCAGTAGCATGCTAGACAAAATCCATAACAATCTGACTTCCTTTGCGCATTGTTTGCAACTACACATGCAAATGTGTGGCCCTCGCATTGTTCCATGCAGCATAGGAGGCGGCTAGAAATCTCCATGCATCCGCTGAGGTTACAAAATTGCTAAGTTGACTAATGATGATATTTGTCACAAATTTACCAGTTTTGGGTTTTTTGCGATCGAATAAATTAGTTTGGGGTAAATTTATCATAAATGTACCAGTTTATGGTTTTTTATGGTCAGTTCGGGTAAATTTGTAACAGGCGTACCAATTTGGGCTTTTTCATGGTAAAAACAAAATAGTTTTGGGTAAATTTGTCACAGGTGTACCAGTTTGGGGTTTTTCAGGGTATTAACCCTTTTTTGTTTTTTAGTTAGCATAATATTTAAGTACATCTCTTATAATTAGCTAGAGATATTGGGTAGATCTTTTCTTTCTCTTTTTTATCAAGCAATATGCTATATAAATATTTGTATTGTATGTTAAGCAATACAAGCAAATTACGATTCATCTCATGATATCAGAATAGAGAGGTTAAACACACCAAACAATTTAGTTGTTGATTGCTGCAGCATCTGCAAAGACGGTGATCGACCCTTCCTCACCATATTATCTCAACACATTCAATAATCCTGGAAACGTACTCGTTTCATTCTTCATTCAAATCTAATTAAGATATGATTCCACTTATGACTTGTAAGGTGTAATGTGTGGCTGTCGACTCTTGACCACACATCCCCTTCCTAACTTAAAAGTGTACTTTCCATTCATGCCTTATGTCATATCCTTCCCTTCTTTCTTATTTCCCCTTTTTCTTTTAGATGTTCTTCTTGTTGTTGTTCTTTCACACCCAAACACAACCTTTTTTATTTCTTTAAGACAATTCGCGATTACCCCCCTATCCCTCTCTGTCTCTCTATAGCCACGCGCAAAAGAGAAGGAGGTTCTCTCGGTAGGAAAGAAGCGGAAAAATAACAAAAATAAATTAAAGGAAAAGGAAGGAGAAAAAAGGGGAGAAATGGAAAAGAGAGCACCCAAAAGGAGATGAACTACTCATTTTGTAAATATGATTTCTACAGTGCTAAAAAAGCCAACAAGGTACTCTTTTAACTTAGCACGAAGATCTAGAGTAAACATGAATCCAAAGCAGGTAAAAAAACCCTAATAAAAAGTGTAGTACAAGCCCTTCCTCAATATGTGATGTCGATCTTTAAAATACCAATCTCAATATGCAATGCTATTGAAAGAAGAATCGCCTCTTTCTGGTGGAAACAAAATGATCCGAGGAGAGGATTGCATCGGAAAAAATGGGAAGTAATGAAAACTAGAAATGATGAAGGCGGGCTTGGATTCAAAGACTTCATAAATTTCAACAAAGCAATGCTAGGTAAGCAAGCTTGGTGATTATCTCAGTCCCCTTCAGCTCTATGGAGCAGGATTCTAAAAGGTGTCTACTTCCCAAATGGAGACTTGTGGAAGGCAAGAAAAGGGCAACACCCATCACGGGGTTGGCAAAGCATTTTAGTAGGGAGAGAGGCCATAGAATCAGAGGTAGAATGGAGGGTGGGTGATCGAAAATCAATTCGAATGCGAGAGGACAAATGGCTCATATCAAGTGTGATCGGCGATCCGGCAAATAAAGATGACCTTGTTGAGCTTATTAATGAAGAAAGCCGGGGATGGAAAGAAATAGAGATTCAGAATCTTTTTGGAGACTGTCTAGCTAACGAAATCCTTGCTATCAAATCAACCCTACCCCAAAGGTAGATAATCTAGTATAGACAGGCAATAGATCATGAATATATACAAAAAACCAACTATAATAGAGCTTGATCTTGGACCACAAAAACATAACCAAATAGAGCATCAAGTTCGTTCCAGACTTCTAGAACCCTATGGACTAAGATCTGGAATTTAACCATCCCCCTGAAAATGCGAACTTTCATTTGGAGCATTTGTCAAGATGCTATACCAACAAGAGAGAACCTATATAGAAGGAATGTGTTACCTGACCCGATTTGTCCGCTCTGCAACACCCATTCGGAGACAACCGAGCACCTGTTTTTGCTCTGCAAGTGAGCAAAACACATATGGGTAGACCCACAAATCAACCTAAGCTGCAATCCATACACTATTTCTAGGTTTGATAAGTGGCTATTGGAGAGTTTTGAAGGGAGCAAAGACGTACTCGAGAACAAGCTAGTCGTGGTTGTGCTCTGGTTAGTATGGAAAACTCGCAACTTCTTCATATTTCGAGCCAAGCCACCAAATCCGCACTCCATCATTGACATAGCGGAAGCACAAGTAAAGAACTTCAGTAGATGGCAGAAGGAAAAAGGAGCGAAGAAACCCACAAATTTGAACTTACCGGCCAAGTGGACGCCGCCGGGGAGAGGATCGATGAAATTAAATGTTGATTGCTCATTGGTGCAAGGAGAACTCCTAGGCTTAGTCGCTGGAATCTTGCAAGATCAAGTCGGAATAGTCATCGACGGCTTCGTGCAAGAGGTTCATGCGTCATCCTCTATATAAGCTGAAGCCCTAACTGTTCTGCACGCACCGGAGTATTTGAGATTGAAAAAGGAGGAGCATGTGGGAACAGTTGGAATAGAGCAAGTGCAAAATGAGAAGCTGGAGTGTGAAACAGATAGTTTGACTTTGGTGAAAAGTATCATGGGCTGGGCTGAAGACCCTTGGAATGTGAAGGATATAATAGAGCAATGTAAAGGAATATTAGCCCAACTCGACTCGATGACGCTGGCCCATTGCTCTCTGGAGGCCAACAAGGCCGCGGATTGGTTCACCAAGGCTCACCGGACCAAAACAAAATTAGATGTCATTTCCTCCATTACCCCTCTCAGAAATTTTATGTTCAGAAACTTATCTATCGTTTTCTTATAATCCTCGTTTTTTATGAATGAACGAAAGCACCATATTAGACCCAAAAAAAAAAAAAAAAACTTAGCACGAAGATAAATTTGTAATTCACTATGGATGTGACGCAGGATGGGTCACAAATGCAACAAAATAACATCTCATCATTATGAGTAATCCATCACAAATTAAACAATTGGTGTTTGCCATATTAAGAATGGCAAAAGAATGCCCAAAGTGCTAAAACTTGGCACAAATGGACACTTAAGTGCAAAAACTTACGAAAGTGACACTTAAGTGCCAAAATCAGAGCAAAATGGATCACTTAAGTGTCAATCCGGCCAAAATGCTGACATGACGATTTTCTAGCGAAATAAGTGCAAAACGATATCGTTTTGCACGCTAACATGGCTAGACAATGCCAAAACGACGTCATTTTGGTGCCGACGTGGTAAAAAATTAAATAAAATTAAATTAAATTTAAAAATAAATTTATTTAAAACATTTAAAAATACAAATATAAATATTTAAAAAAAGAAAGGGGGAAGGGAGGCGGCCGAGGGCCGAGCCCTCGCTACCACCGCCTCCCCGCCGCCGCCGAGAAGGGTGTGGCTACCCTCGACGGCCCCCGAACCGTTAGGGTCGCCACAGCTCGATTACCATTCTCTTGCTTGACCTGAAGGTCTATCAATCCTAGGGGTTTATATCTTTTCGGTTGGTCCCTGCGCAATTTATATGGCGGAAGCGTATCCAACAACTCCCTTCCCTATATTCAGAAAACGATGCACACCAACTAAACATTTGATAAGTTAAAGCCGAATACCTTTATTTACATAAAGCAGATGGACATCTTTCGTCAGTACATCAAAATGCCAAGGTCTTCTATACTCGGCTATACTTCAAGAGATGACCGACATTTTTTCCAATAGTCATATACTTAAAGTCCATCGTTCAGTGTCGGCGTCCAAAAGTTCCTTCCTTTGCTATCCTCCTCCTCGCGATCATATCCAACCACTCGATCCATCTACCGGTGGCAGTGGCAACAGAGGTATCTTGTCTAGTCTGAAATGTTAGTCCCCAGACGGGGTGAGTACAGCCACTTAGCAGTAAAGATCCATCAAACTACACAATGCAACAAGCAAGACAACCACAATTTCATGTGAAATGCACATATCATCCATGCAATCATGCTTATATCTCCATGAGATGCATTCATTAAGGCAATTCATGTTCCATGCCATATGCACATACATGCGCATGATCCATATCACCTATACAATCATATATATATTCTCATGAGATCCATTCAATGCCTTCATGATTGCATTCTCAATGCCATATAGTATCAACTCAATTTCATAGGCAATTATATCCCATACCATATGCACACACACACGTGCATGATTCAATTCCCATTTTGATATTCGAAAGGATCTCATCTATTTCCCAGGGACCAGTGTTTGCATCCCTCATATATCGCTCCCACCCAACCTGGCATCGCGAGGAACCTCCGGCACAAACCTCCGGGCATCCGGAACACATCTCCGGACATCTCGCATCCCACCTGGCATCACGAGGAATCGCCAGGGCTCGCCATGAAAATGGTTACCCCGGCCTTCCGAAATTACGTACCGACATACCACCAGGCATCCCCTGGAATTACGTACCAATATACCACCGGGCATCCCGAAACTCCCGAGGACATTCGACACACACCTCCGGGCATCCGGCACACACACTCTGGGCATCCCGACACTCCCGGGGCATCGTCAGCTCACACCTCCGACGGTATTATCATCATCACAATGCATATTCCCATATATATCTCATTTTCAATTTAACATTTGATGCAACAATGTCAGAGGTTTAAACCAGCCTTTTCGATGTCATGTGATATACTAAATGTCACCATATATGCAGTACAAATAACAACCCAAGATATCATATCTCATAGAGCAATTCATTTGTTTTTGAAAATAGAACGATTTTCGGATAAAACAGAATGCACTTCTTTAATAAAAATTCTAGAAAAATTAGTAAACGATCTCAATAAATTCTGAAGATTTAACATGTTAAATACAATATCTAGAGAAAAAGGTTTCATGAAGAACACCATGTCAAAAGAGCTTCGTACGGGTCACTACAGTCCATGCATCACAACAAAAGAATTTCCAACGCCACTTTTGCACAGTTTCGGAAATAATTTCGATTAAGTCCTTAAATGAACTCCGAAAATTCTGAGATTTTAATATGTTATAGTTGAGACCTAGAGGTAAAAGTACCATGAAGGAATCGAAGTTTAATTCATTTTGGATTAAAAGATATGATTATTGCAACTCACCCTAACCCTCGGCTCAATCTCCAGATTTAATCCCTTTCAAAGAAAAATTATTTCCCCAATCAATACTGGTCCGTTCACTCTCAAATTTCGGTATGTTGCTCCTCAAGATGTCTTCTACAACTCATATCAAGGACACAGATCAAATTCGGACTGTATAATTTCACAAAATTCACAGAACCGCAAGGGATCGACATATCAGTTTTCCAGATCTAGTATCTTTGAAGAAAAATGGTTTCACCATCCAATACTTGTCCGTTTCATCTCAAATTTTAGTATGTTAATATTTAAGAAGTCCTCTACAACTTTCATCAAGAAGTTGAAGTGAGATTCCAACTAGAAAATTGCATGCAGCTCACGAAATCACCAAAGGTCGGACTGTTTTTCCAAAAGAACAGATTACTAGACTAAGGCACTACTCCCATAACTTCGAAAATTCTCACCTCCACCACCTCCGAAATTCACCATACATCACACACAATCACAGCAAGCAAAGTGTAGATCAATGGACTCTACTTGCCTTAGATCCGACGAAATCAAGCAAACAACGGCGACTCGGGGACTTCGAACACAGCACGGTTGACGGTGAAGCTAGGCGCACGCACGGCGGGGCTTGGTCTTCCTCTTCCCTCGCTGAAGCACCCACGAACCCTCTCTCTCTCCCTCGGCTTTCTCTCTTTCTCTCTTTCTCTCCTTCTCTCTCGAATTCTTCCTCTCTCGCACGATCACTCCCCTTGTGCAATCCGCCCCTTCTCTCTCCCTTTTTCTTCCTTTCACCCTCATGATTAACTAGTAATCATGAGGTTTGCATGGCAATGGACACTTGGTAAGTTCCTCTCGCCACTTGTAGCACCCTTCACGCCACTTGTTGATCTTCATGCTATGCTAACGGGCCTCATTTGGGCCGGGCTTGGTCGACCAAATGGGGAGAAACGGTGGGGCTGTGGGCTGGTTTTTGGGCTGGTTCGGCCTTAAGAAAATCAGCCCACACCTTCTCCTATTTATTTTTTTTTCCATTTAATCTCCCACTTATATAAATACCTAATTACAAATTAATATGGCCATAAAACTTTGTAACATAAATCAATAAAAATCCAACTTATAAAACGCACGGCCAAGAATAAAAATTTTCCCTATCAATTTGTCCTTTAATACAAATCCTTAATCACACATGGACATAGGATATATATTCCCAATACAACAATAGTCTATCCATTGCTCGGCCTTGTTAAATTGTAATCTATTAACCAATGACCATAACATAGTCCGATGGTGCTTCCATCACCTATTCATGGTTCATGGTATATCCAGGGGTTGTCATGAAATTTTAGGATGCCACAAAGGGCCGCCTTGCCGCCGGTCGGCCAAGGGCCAGCGACCCCGGCCGACTATCCCCCTCCGTCGCCGGCCTTTCCCGCGACGGCGGTGAGGCGGCGGCAGCAAGGGCTCAGCCCCAGCGCCTCCCTTCTCCCCCTTTTAAAATATTTGTATTTGTATTTGTATTTTTAAATGTTTTAAATAAATTTATTTTTATTAATTTATATATTAATTTTTTTTTACCATGCCAACACCAAAATGATGTCATTTTTGCATTGCCTAGCTACGTCTGTGTGCAAAATGATGTCGTTTTGCACTTATTTCGCCGAAAAATCACCACGTCAACATTTTGGCTAGATTGGCACTTAAGTGATCTATTTTGCTCCAATTTTGGCACTTAAGTGTCCTTTTGTGCCAAGTTATGGTACTCCTAGTGTCCATGTGTCTATTAAGAATTTATCTTTTAATAAAGGGTGGAATCATTCGGCAAAAGCATTTTAGATGATGTAGGATATGTAACTTATTTGTCCCTTAAAGACATGTGCATATTACATATTAATGGAAAAAGGTTAGTGGTGTTAATGAGCATAACAAGATAGAAGTTTGGGTTAGACAGAAGGGGATGCGACTTTTTGAAGTTTGAGATTTAACATGCACCAACTTCAAAGTTATGAAGGGTAGAATGAAACATTCCTTAAAATGTAAGAACGAGATCTCTCATTCTTCTTCCAAATGCATAGAGCCTAAGAGTGTCATCATAATGTATATAACTTGAAGTGATTTTCCTCATTGTTAAGTGATGTAACTTCTTCTTCTGTACCTAGCTAGAAAAAATTACCTTTAATTATATCTTTGATTGGTGTGCAACTTATAGAAATAGCAATATGCAAACTTAAGTAAAATTAAATATGAATGATGTCTATATTTGTAACTCATCAATCAAAGAGATTGCATATAGTTGGTGCATGGAGAGAGAGCCTCTAAGGTGTAGACATGTGGCCACCCAACTCACTTTGCTTTTTGTTTTCTCTTTTTTCTCTTCAATTTAAGATCATGTCATATTTTGTGTGGCTTGCTTCCTATAAAAAATTGCAAAATTGGCACAAGAAAAATTATAAACAAGCTGAACATGAGGTCCCAAAATTAAACTGTTTATTATATAAAAAAAATTGCAAAAACCAATATTTCTTAGAACAGTCGGGCCAAAAGTTAAAGCAAAGAAGTAAGAACATTTCTTTCCCTCATGGACGGACGAGCCAACTCTCTCTTTCTATTCGTGAAGCTTTGCATTCTTAAGCTTTCTAATGCCCTATCTATAGGCTCCAATCTACAGACTCAACTAGAGATTGTCACTGCTTCACCTACAGTCTACGCGGGATTGTAGCCAAAATTCCTGAACAAAAATTCCCCGTTCAGACACTAAGATTGAAGCCCACAAGATTTGAAAGACAAAATCCGTGAGCAACCTCAGCTTCACGTACAACTTCACGAGCTATATTCTCCCAAATAGTTCCCTTACTGTTAGACTAACTAGTAGCTACATAGTAGCCTAAACGCGTTGATTGCTCGATCCAACGATGACCCTGCTGCATAGAAGTTCAATTAGAGGAAATAAGGTTCCGCCAACAAACTTCATCACGGACGTTTCTGGGAACATACTGATTGTATCGGTGCTTTAAGCTTTTCCCTTTTCCTTTTTTGCTGGCAACCAGTGCGTTTCCCATTGACACTAAAAAGGAGAGGTTCATCTTGGCCTTGGAGACACCGAAAGATGAGTGGTAGGGCCGGACGAGAAAAAGAATTGATGAATGCTTTTTGGAAATGTGATGTGATTGCTGTCTCTATCGGATTTCTGGTTTAATTGGGGAAGTTGGAATGGTTGACGGAATTGAACTTGTTATGTACAAGCATTTAGGGAACACCTAAATTCATTGGGGATAGAAATAATTTTACATATTGCTGAAAGTGAGAAATTGAGTAATTTACCTATTATTACTAGCAAGTTGGGCAAAAAACATAACGTAGTCCTATTATATGGTAAAATCGTGTAATTGGTTGGGTACCCTGATGGTAATTTGTAAACAAAGCCAGCGAATGCAATAGTAAGTTATCAACATCTCTAGACATTTGCCACTCAAACAATAACCTGATGGTAAGGATAGCAAGTTCCCAGTGAAAATTGATAATTTATCAAGCGAGATCCAATTTTATGATAGCCAGTGGAGGAAGGAATGTTTTAAATTTAAGTATAATGCTGGTTATCTATCTATGTAAAAGCTTATCATTCAATATATATATATATATATATATATTCGGGTGAAAATAGTGAGTTATGAGTGAAATTAATCAATTTTCAATCTATGTTCATTTTTAGATATTTCACTTTTGTTGTTGTTGTTGTTTCACTTATAAAAGAAAATGCATAACTTTTTGTGATAGTGTATATATATATAATCTATAATATATGTATCCTAGGATTGAGTAAAAGGCCCTCAAACTATGCACATCGATCATGACAGATATTAACTTCATATTGATGAAAGCGAACGGAATAGTGGCGGGCCATAATATCTCCAAGAGTTATCTCGTTCTATTGAAATCGGCAAATAAGAAATCTTCACTCCCCATAAAGTGGCGGGCCAGCTATATCTGAATATGCTACTAACCATTGATGATTCTTAAACTTTACTCCAACACTCCAATACGTAATATTATCATTTTTTGGGACTTTTTATTTGTTTCAAGTGGTCATTTAACTATTCTTGAATGTCCAATCTAGTTCTTAAAACTTTCAATTTGTTTAATCTAGTCGCTCACAAGGCAAATAAATCATTTAGCACTATTCACAAGTTTCCATAATTACACTATTGCCCAAATTTTATAATATCTTTCCATTTCAATCAATTTCTTAAATCAACGAAAAAATATGCTATCTTCCTATTGTATTTTTGTCTTTATAAGTATTATGATCATTCTATTTAACTATAATTTACTTATGATCTCTATAACAGTAAAAAATGAACCTCATTTTGAGTTATACACGGATAATATTGCTACTTTTTTAAGAATAACTATTTTCATAAGGATGTCAAAAGAAGATATTAGTTTATTTAATGAAAGTCATGTTTATATTAATCTAAATCTCGCTCCTTATTTTTTAAATAGATAAAATTTTCAAGCTTTTTTGTTTTGTGTTTTCATAATTAAATTTAGTAATATCTGCATGTTAGGAAATTAAAATAAAGGAAGTATCAGCCCGATAAAAATTGTAAATGAGGTTGTACTTTTTTATTATAGAAATCATAAACCAAAATGTATTTAAATGGAAATATCATAATATTTATAAAGACCATGGGAATAGCTGTTACGATATTTTCTTTCTTTCATTTTCTTCCTGGCTTTTAGATACAATGTTAATGCCGTGGCAAAAAAGAGACGACCATTAAAACATTAAATGATCCTCTTATGCGGATCACGGGTCAAGAAAATTGTAGGTGTATAAACAATAACAAAATTAGCTAATGTCAATCCACATTGATTATTAATAATAATTTCCGTGGAAGACAAGAACTTCGGCAAATAATTTTATTTAAAGATGCCACAGGCTTGGTGCAAAAGACTTGAATCAGGTGCATTTGTTTTATGGAATATGAGTAACTTGAGAAACATTTTCTGAAAAATAATCATTTGTATCGCTTACAAAAATAAATTATTGAAAATTTTTTCATTGCTCATGAAAATAGTTAAGCATAGATAGTTATCAATGATGAAAATATTTTATGTTGACTAGTTTTTCTAAACAATATAAATAATTATTTTTGAAAAAATATTTTTCAGATTACTCATTCTCCATGAAATGAACATACCCATTGGAATAAAGGCCAAGCGAACAAAACTTTAGGCGGACGACTCGGAGAACATACTGATTGATGTCGGTATATGCTTTTTCCTTTTCCTTTTTGACAGTTAACGGCAACCAGTGCATTTCACATTGCCTTGCTTTGGAGACTCGGAAAGAGAAGTGGTAAGGCCGGATGAGAAGAATAATTGATGAAAGCTCTTTAGCAATGTGGTGGTGCTTTCCCCTTTATCCTTTTGATTCTCTCGAGTTTTAATTCCCTTGACAATTCAGATCCCTAATCAGATGATGAGTGGATACGGAGCCAGAGTTTAATTTTGAATTCATGCTTCCCGACACATTTTAATAAATTCTAGATGAACATCTTTCGACGAGGGGGAGGGAGGGGAATTAATCGTAGATTTTTTTAAATAATGAATTCTATCTTAAATACAGAATACAAACGTTAAAAGGAAAGTGCAAAGAAAAATCCTAGAAATGGACGGTCGAACCGCAACGTGTTGACTCGAATTTGACCAAATACTAAATGCTGATCGATATATATTTCACTATTATTCTTTCATGTGATAGTTCAAGGAACCCACTTTATTCGATCGTGGATCGAATACATTTAATTTTATTCCTTGTCAATGATATTAAAGGCGTACTTTATCTTTTTTTCTTTTAAAAGGCTCATGCATGACGAAAGCTCATTCACTAAAGTAAAAATCCCACTCCCACGAGAGCATGTTGCATCCAAATCCAGTTAATACGCCCATACAAATGCCGAGATGTCCAAAATGAGATCGCGTGTGACATACTAACCGTGAATGGAAAACCTAAATTTCCCTCTATTGATAGCTTAGCTAGTACCCTTGTCACTGACAAAATCCTGACAAAATTGGGAGAGGCACGGATATGAAGTGTAACGCCCAATTCGTGACATAATTACTAAGTTGGATCCATTCGAGCAGATCTCAATTTGTGACAAAATTGGAGACTCCTAAGAGCCAATAGGAACAATGGGCAGGTTGTCAAAGCCAATGGGAATGAGGACCACAAGAAGGCACGGACTGAGTTGTTTTTTGTAGTCAATTTGAAGGCATCACCAGATTCTCATGTGTGAACGTATGAAATACGTGAAACGACCAACGTACTGTGAGAGACTAAAGTATACATAGTAACCCAGTAATCATGCCTTGCCTCCTGCTTTCCCTCCTTCCTATTTACCAGCCCCGCTATAAGTGTGGCGCAGAGATAGTCTATTAACCATTCCCTGCTCACCCACCCACAGTAGTCGCGTCTCTGAGAGAGAGAGAGAGAGAGAGAGCGTGCACTGCAATGGAAGATGTGAAACGCAAGCGAGCTGCTGAAGCTTCAAGTTCGACCGGTTCGAAGCGACAAAGACGTGAAGAATTGATGGAATTACCATCGGATGGGCGCGACAGCAGATCGCCTCTTCTTCCCTCTTTGGACTCGGCAGAGAAGATCAATGTGCCGTCGGAGTCCAGAGCGAGTTCTGGGCCATCTGCTTCGTACACCTCTGTGATTGAAAATAATTACTATGTATTCTTGAGTTTTAGAGGTCCCGATACTCGTAAAGGCTTCGTCGATCACCTCTACCATAAACTCGTAGATGTGGGCCTACCATTCCATCCAAACTTCGTGTTCAGAGATGATGAGAACCTCCATTTGGGGGAGCCAATTGCTGAAAATCTTCTCAGTGCAATCAAGCGCTCTAAAGTTTCAATCCCAGTTATTTCAGAAAACTATGCTGCTAGCGAATGGTGCCTCCGCGAAATCATTCAGATAATGGAGTGCGTGGAAAGTGGAAAACAAAAGGTCTATCCCGTGCTTTACAAGGTGACAACCGGTGATGTGCGAGACATGCGGGGGAAATTTGGAGATGCCTTCCAATGCCACAAGTATACATTTGACAAAGAGGTCGAGCGAAAAGGGCGGGAAGCGCTCAAAGAAGCAGTTGAACGTAAAATAGTCGAATCAGAGAAATTTGCTAGTGGGTACGTCATTTACCTTGTTTTAACAAATCCTTTTTAGAGGAAGAATTTTTATATTTATCATCCTTAATCCTTGTTTTGTGGAGCCATCAATAAGTTCTCACCTGTTGTGTTGTTTGATAGGTGTGAAGGGGAATTAGTAAAAGCACTCGTAGAAATAATAATGCGCAACCAGCAACATGATTTTCTACCATCTCTTCCTAAGGACCTGATTGGAATTGATGATCATGTGGCCAGGGTTATAAATTTGGTGGATACTCGAACTATGAAATCAGCCAATACTGCTTCTTCCGAAACTCAAAATATTGTGATTTATGGAATTGGCGGCATCGGTAAGACAACTCTGGCTACGACCATCTATAAAAAGCTTTCTAACAAATTTCCATACCGCAGCTTTCTCAAGGACATTAGAGAAACAATTAAAAGCAAGGGTATGAAGTATGTCCAATCTCTACTAATATCAAATTTAACAAAAAGAAGTGACCATAGTGAGCGTGATTCTGGGATTGAAATGATCCGACTTAGTTGTGACAAAAAGAAGGTACTTATTGTTATTGATGATGTGGATCATCAAGACCATCTTGATAATTTGATTGGAGGTTGTAATTTCGAGTCAGGAAGTTGGATCATTATTACATGTCGAGATAAGGCACTCTTGAAGTCTGAATATAAAGGGTATGAACTCAAAGAAATGGATAGCAAAGATTCTTTGCTTCTGTTTTGTAAAAATGCATTCAGAGGGGAAGAGCCTCCAACAAAACTCATGGCTCTTTCTAGGGCTATTATTGACACCATAGGAAGGCTTCCTTTAGCTCTCGTGATTATAGGTTCATTTCTCAGAAGAAAAGATAAAAGTATATGGACAGAGACACTAGAGAAATTGAGGAAGGTTCCTCATATGGATGTACAACAAAAGTTGAGGATAAGTTATGATTCATTAGAATATCAGGAACAACAAATGTTTCTAGACATAGCATGCTTTTTTATTGGAATTGACAAAAGAATTGCCGCCTACCTATGGGAGGATCTCCAATATTGTCCACATTCTGGATTGGAAAGAATGATTGAACTTTCATTATTGAAAATTGATGATAACAATGAGTTGAGAATTCATGATCACTTAAGAGATTTAGGCAGAGCTATCGCCCATCCAGTAGATAAGAAGCCTTGGGATTGTAGCAGACTGTGGGGCGAAGAAGCCATAATAGTTCAACGAAGCAAGGTAACAATCATGTCTACTTTTGACGTCTCCCATGTTCTTTATGGTGGTCCCTCATATAATTATTCTTATTGTTCTTTTACTCGAGATCTTTGACCAGTGTCAACATGTTGTTAGCATTTTGTTGGTAAAAGCAACATCCAATTTTGGCCTTTAGTTCATGAAAAGTTTGCAGTCGTGACTATTCCATAGCTCATCTCTTGATGCATAAAAAAAGCCCTGAAAAGGGGTATCAAAATTATGTATTATTAGCTCTGTCTATATTGTTCTTTTGCTGTCTTAACATCATTTTCTAGCAGTTTTGTACTGCTTCAGTGCTTCTTACGCCATTACAAGTTGAAGGTCCTAGCGTCACCCAGGTTTGGAGATTTACTTATTCAAATATCATTTAAGTAAGATAATATCGGAAAATTACTATAAAATGCATATGTTTCCTATAATTTTATGCTGATTATTTTATAATTTTTGACCAAATAACAAGAACTTCATCACTGATCATCATCGAATATATGCAGGTTCTACTTTATGGCAAAAAAAAAAGAAGAAGAAGAAAAAGTAAAGATTTCCGTTAAATTATTTGCACCTAATAACTATTGGCTATCGACTCAAGAATTTATTAAATTTGAAGTACCAAGATCTTATGTAGTGATTTTATATGTATAGATAATTTATTCAATTTGTTTTCTAGCTAGGATTTCTTATGCATGTATACAACGGAAATGCAATATCATAATGCAAATGCATGATAGATAGAACATAGAAAATTGGTTTTAATTGTATTACCCAGGGAATGTTATCATCATAATTGAAGGAGCGCCTTCTATCAGTTTTTTTTTTTAATTATCTAGAAATTTATAAATATGTTATTAACATAATTGCGTTGGTTGCTAACTTGAAACATCACTACATAGTGGGGTGACTCTCACTCTATACTTAATCGAAAATTAGAATTTATCTTGTCACTTATAGGAATGATACACTTTAAAAAGTCATTAAAATTTTCAATTGCTAATTTAGCTTTTCTTTTATAGTCATTTAGACCAAGTTATAGTCAAATTGACAAATTAGATAATATAATGTTGGAAGACTGTTCAAGATACATTAATTATAGAGTAAGTGGCATTGAGCTTTGCATGTGTACATGGATCGATCATTTTTAGTCATATGAAAGGTGAGAACTAACTGTATTTTGACTCGTAATGCAATAAAATAAGGCTAATTTACCCTACTGCCGTATTATATGCTGGTGTTTATACTCGTGTTGTGCACGGAGCTAGTCATAGGTATGTTGAGCACGTAATTCAGAATTAATAAGTATTGTGCAAAATCAAGCAACAGTAAATTATGACCGAAATAAATGAAGTAACATCTGAAACACGATTTTGCACGTCTATAAAGAGTAATTTTCGCTGAAAAATTGAAAAGTAAAGATCAAAATTAAGAAAATAAATGACTGAAGGAAGTAATTGCCGGAATCATGAAAGTTGAAAGAAATTATATACTACTCATCTTCAATATATCTTCATTTAGTGTAGTTCAATAGCCACCTTTTTTATGTAATGAGCAAGCCTTTCTTTGTAAGGACTAATAGAGCCTTTTACGCACTGCCACATGGAAAAAGAGAAGGTTGAAAAAAATACTATTGTTAGATATTAGAAGTTTGATTTGATAGGATTATAGGAGCGAGGAAAAAAACAGATATTTAATTCATCAAATAAGATAATTGGAGGAGAAAATAAGAAATGAAAGAATGCAAAAGGAGGATAAATTGAATGGTGGCTGATTGACTAGTGCGCTCATCTTAGGACTAGTGTTGATCTTTTCGAGCTTGAATATACGAAAATGAAAAGTGAAGTTCAACTTCTCTTCCTCGATTTCTTTTTACGCTAGCAATTGTGGATTTCCTGAAACTTTTGGTCACGCAATATGCAAATAACGAGATAATTGGGGGAAAGAGAGACACCGTATGGAATTGGAAAAGGGTATACAAAGAAAGGACAATACCTAAAGGTGAGAAGGAAGACTAATGAAAATCCCAATATCGATGCACATCATTAATGTGCTTGAGGAATAGTAAGTTTTTGTTAACCTACTTTTATAGGCTTTTATGCACTAAATAATGTGCATTTTTATTGGCCATTATGAGTTTTTGTTTATTAATGACCATTTTTTATAATAAAAAAAGAGTTTTTATCAATTATTCTTCTCTTTTTTTCTTGGTCAGAATTCTTCTCTTAGTTAGTTGCGTTTTAATTTGAAAGACTAATTCTCTTTTCAATAAAACGAAAAGACACTTCTTGGATTGCACAAAAAGTGTCTATTGAAAAAGAAATAAACACATAAAGAGTTGCGTCTTGGATTGCACAAAAACCGTCTATTGAAAAAGAAATAAACACATAAAGATTTGCACTTCTAGAAAAAAAAAAACAACCAAACACTATCGTTTTCCGTTCAATAGACCCAACATAGACCCATTTCTTAACTCATATGAGTGTTAAATGGATTAGTTATGTACAGTAAATATGCCATAAATGGGTTTAAGTATAATATGGATGTTAAATGGATCATAAATGAGTTAGAGATGAGTTTACAACTTACTCAACCCACATTTATTACTCTTCATTCTCAATGGACCTCACTCGATTTCACATTGGCTGACTCCGCACTCTCATCTTAGTTTTGGTGTGAGTTTTCGTAGTTTAAGTTAAATATGAAAGTATTTTAGAAATATAAATCAGGTCGGATATAGATTGGGTTAGGTATGAGACAAGAAATTTGCATTTCGAATAAATACGTTAATGGGTCAATTTGGGTCGGACTATTTATAACTCGACCCACCCATTTAACAGGTATACCATTCAACCAAATGCCAAAATGAACAAATTTTCATGAATAGAGAGGAAATAAGCTGTCATGCTTTTTGAATGCATAAATGCTAGTAATAAACCCAATTTGGTACTCTCTTTTTTTTTTTTTCTTTTTTTGTCCAAAAGTGCAACGGTTCTCTCATATTGCAAAGGGACACCATATACGGTTTGGTGGAGCAAATCCATAGTAGTCAACGCTACGGGCATTACAGAATTTTATCTCAAAACTTATAATAAACCTAGACTATTTTCAAGTAGGAATTTCACATGAGATGATCAAAATTTGTGGCATACGAGTGAAAATTGATATAACATGATTGTGCAGTTATAAGAAGATCACATATACTCTGTAAGTGTAGAGAAAATGCATTGGCCACAAAAACATGCTGACGTATGCTAACAAAAGGCGGTTGAGTGGTATGCTATTCCTTGTTTAATGACACTTTATTCATATCAAGATCGTGGAATGCCCTGTGTTGATATCTATTATCCTTAATTCTTTTAGGAGGAAAATAGAAATATCGAGGCATTACGTTTGGACGAAAATGGCTCAAGAAGGTTCATGAAGCGACAAAGCTTTAAAGGAATGCCTTACTTGAAGCTCCTTCATTTGAGTAAAGTGGATTTTGTTGGAGATTTTGACGATTCACTTTCTGAACTAAGATGGCTAGAGTGGAAGATGTGTCCTAACTCCTTCCAGGCAACCAATGTTGATTTGGAGAAATTAGTCATACTTGATTTATCAGGAGGTTTTATTAGTGAAAGTTGGGGAGGATGGAGTTCAATTAAGGTAAAGATAAGGAACACTCTCTTTTGTTACATTTGATGATAAATCATTTTATTTCAATAGCTAATTGGAACATATTTCTTTCTTGTAGATGGAGAGATTGAAAGTTCTCAATCTTTCGCGGTGCTCAAAGTTGAAGAGCACCCCTAATCTCTCTGGATTTAAAAGTTTAGAGATGCTAATCTTGAGATATTGTGATAGTTTAGAGGGATTCGACCCTTCCATTGGAGACGTCAAGTGCCTTGTGTCTTTGAACTTGAGGTATTGTGGGAAGCTCAAGAATTTACCCAAACGACTGGGTGAACTAAGAAAATTGGAGGAACTTCTCATAGATGAGACTGATATATGCTCAATCCCTACTTGTATAGAATTTCTGACAGAACTGAAGATGCTTAGTGCCGTGGGTTGTCAAAAACTGACTCAAGTTCCCAACTCAATAAGCCATCTAGTAAATTTGTCGACCCTAAACTTGAACACTTGTAAAGAATTGCATGAACTTCCCATCCAGGCTTGTAGAAAATTGCGGCGCTTGTTGTTAGCGGGCTGCTACAAATTGACAAAGATCCCTTCTTCAATCGGGGAGATGAGAGAATTGGTTGAGCTGGATTTGTCATATACTAGCATTGAGGAATTACACAAATCCATTGGGAAACTGAAGAAATTGAAAATTCTGAGGATTTCTCATAGCGAGATCGAAAAGTTACCAAGTGCTATCGGAAAACTGGAAAGCCTCCAAGAGTTAGATGCCTCAGGCTGCCGTAAACTGGAAGTGGAAATTTTTGTTGATAAAGGTGGACTGTCTTCTCTAAGGACCCTTTGTTTAGGTGGAGCAAAAATTTCTCGCTTGCCGGAATACTTCCATGAGCTTTCTACTCTCGAACACCTTGATTTACTCCACTGTAGTGAGCTTGAGTCACTAGCAGAACCTCCTTCCCGCTTATCATCCCTCCAGCTCACCTGTCTGAAAGACACGCTTCCATCGCTCTCTCACCTAAGTCATCTTAAGGAACTTACCGTTCACTGTTGCATGTCTCTTCGAAGCATCCCAGCACTTCCCCCGGGCATACGGACGCTCCAAGTTTGGAAATGTCCCAAATTGGAAAGGTTGTCAAATCTTCCCAATTTAATATCCTTGTTGGAATTAGAGCTCTTGCAATGCTATGGGCTGAAGGAATTGGACGGTCTGGAAGCTTTGATATCCCTAAGAAAGTTGGACGTGTCCACTGACACAAAGCCGTCCAACCTCGACTATGAAGCTTCAGAGCAGTTGAGACACCTGGAAGAGCAGAGCTCTGATGGGGAGGCGGATAATCTCCATGAGATACCTGGCCTTGGCCAATTGGAATCTCTGGAAGAGTTGAGTATCTCTGCGCGCAAGCACATTGCCCAACTAGACCTTTCAAAGTCGGAACATCTGAAGCAATTGATTGTTAATAATTGTGAAAGCTTAGTTGAAATTCGCTTCCATGATAAGATAAAATCCCTGGTACGCTTTGATAGGGGTAAGTGCCAGCCAAATATCACCAGACTCTTCAGCACCTGATAGGTCATTTGATAGTACGGGACACTTTATTCCACAGGGAAAGGGCAGCAAAAAGCTGACTAAGGTTCACAGGCTCAAGATAGTTTTACATTTGATATTACTGGATACGATTCGATGTTGGCGACACCAAAACGACTGAGTTGAGGACACTGCAATGCAAGAAAGAAATGTGAAGGAGATTCAAGCTATGGCACCACGACAAAGATCTGATTCTGGAGATTGCTAAAGTCTCCTTCCAAATGTAAATGTAGCAGGTAAGCTGCCGCTTTTCTGTTGAGATTGCTGTCTTATGTATTTTCAGTTTGCAAGGGGATTTTTTTTCGACGTGTTATTATTTTTCATCATAGTCCCGGGAACTGGGAGAAGTTGTTTGAGCAAGGAAATGTAATGCTTCAGTGTTATCTAGCTCGTGATCATGATAAGAATAAAATGGCTCATAATGCCTCCAGTTGTATAGTAAATGTGGTCAGTCAAATGGTAAGCAATTCTTCATCCACGACAAGGTATCAATCTATGCTTGTGTAAATAAAGGAATAATTTTCTTCAAGTGCTATTAGGTTGTGTTTGGCAATCAAAATAAAATTTAGAATGAGATAAAATTTATCATATACTATGTTTTGTGCCTATTCAAAACAGGAAGTTTTAATATGAGATAACTATAATCCTGATAAAATTATCTCATGAGAAGGTGGGATAGAAATGAATAGGATTTCGAATAATATTCATACATGGTTTATCTTAGGACTACATTTCGTAAGAGATTGTTTTTCTTAAATTAGATTATATTTTGTTGCCCCGTTTGGCAGCTCTTTCCGAGAGATTAGAGCATTGTTCTTACATGTCATGTTAGATTTTCATTTTCTTGTTTGTTCAAGTAGTATTTTGGATTGCATTTGCGTGATAATAATTGCCACTTAGATCGACAGGATTCTTCCAACTCCAGGTGTAGTAATTTCATGCATGTTTAAGACATGTAGATTGAATTATTATTTAATTGCCATAGTTGCACTTTTATTCAACAAATCACAGGTCATAAAAATGAAAAATATATGAAAAAAAATCTAAAAATTACATCTTGCATGATAATAATTTTAGTTTGCATTTTCATTTGGATTTATTCGCATATTCCTATTATATAAATTGAAAAAATCTAAAAATCTAAAAAATGTCTAGCGCTACATCGAAGGAAATTTAGATTTATTTGCATATTCCTACTCTATAAATCGATCCATTCTCTTAGGATTGCATTACATTTTAGATGGCATTATCTTAACATATTTTCCGTGTTTAATGGCTCATTTTGGGAATATACTTTATTTAGTACAATGTTGTGTATAGCAGTTAGCACATTATATTTTCTGATCCAGTTTTTCTCTATGCATTTGTCTATGCACATCTAGATGCACGTCAACGAATAAATTTGGAAATATTGCATTAAATACATTTTTATTAGTAAAAAAAAACAAATTTGGACATTGATAATATATAGCATAGTTAAGTTCCCATGTCTCTGGTTCACAAAAATAAAACCAACTCCACAGAAGTAAAATGAACTCTTACGTTTTACTTAGCCTCTGATCGGCTCATAATAAGTTAATGGCGGCTTCTTAAGTAAAAACAATGTTCATACTTAATCGAGAAATCTTCGTTGCGATCCGTAGGAGCTGGAAGAACCCGAACCGAATGATAACATCATCTTGCAATAGGGATCATCCATGTCCGTTTCGCAATCCATTGACCACGTCAAGGAAACATATAATATTATCAGGAGGGTCGCGACACAGAGATATTGTGAAGCTCGAATTTTCAATGGCGTCCAGAATTGCTATCATTAGGTTTGAACGGAAAAATCAAATTTAGGTGCAAAAATAATTTTTCCTTCATATAAAAATATTAATTACACTAACTCGTTTACAAGACGTAACGCGGTGGGACCCGACTCTGAGGTATCGTGTAGATTCTTGCCTAAATTAACCTGTTCATATAATTTTTGCAAGGCTCATCACTCATGAAACTGACAAGTGGTGAGTTGTGAGAATACCCCATCATTTTCTTCTCCAAGATCTCCTCATACTCCAGCCACCATTGCATAAAGGTACTATTCTCCAGGAATATGTCCGTCGAAACTGCGTATTTTTTTATCGAGTCCATAACATACTTCTCAAACTCGATCAATATCTCTCTTTCGGAATTGTCCGATGGTCCTCCGCTGTTCAGCAATCTGCACGATCGGAGGGCCTTCTCCACGTGTGCCCAAAAGCACGAATCCTCCGTCGGCTGTGACTCGATTTTTTGCCTTTTCGAATTGGAAGGACCGGGCCGTGGCTGGGGGTTTTCTTCTTTCTGCCATTTTTCCAGCAGCTTGAAGCATTTTGGTCTTCGTTGATTCAAGTAATCATATCGGCGCTCTTTGTGACAACACCATGCTATTTCCAGCGGTTCGATTAACATCCGAAATTGATTCCCTGCACGGAGCCAATCGTGCCACTCTGGGGAGCCCCGTATTTGAGGATTCTTCACCATGTATTCGACCACTTGTTCCCAAAACTGCTTGAGGGATTCCTTGCGCTTATCAAGTAACAACTTACCCCTATCTATTTCATCTTTGAATCCGTCATAGTAACCACCCTTGCCATTGTGTCGGCAAAGTTCCCTGTACTGCTCAATCAGATCCATGTCCGGCTTCCTTTCATTCCAGCCTTCCTCAGGATGAAATGCCTCATTGCTTTGTCTATTAACGACTTGCTCACGCTTTGCTGTGTTATCTATCAGAACGCCCTTAATCTGCTGCTGTCATTGACTCGTGGCAATTAGAGTACACTCAATCCAAATCCAAAATAGACAAACAATCCTAACACTAAATCACTTATGACTTCAGCAAGTTTCCTTTCTTTCCTGCCGAAGTTCTGAATTAGTCCATTAGCATTTTAATTTGGTAAAAAAGGGGTCAACATGGCAAAATCTGGATTTCATTTTTGTTCTGAGCACCACAATAATCTGCTAAAAAGCGGACTTCCCCTTGATGGAAGGTAACCACGAGAAGAAGGTCAAATTAAATTACCTGAGTCGGCTCGAGGCTGACAATTGTGACTTGAGTAGTAACTCCAGTTAAATCTGCTTCTTGCCCATTCAACCTGGGAGAGTCCCCGCAAATTAATTCTTTATGTTGACATTCCGTGACATTCTTATAATCTTCTCGTTTTCCAAAATCATCCTCCTTGAGCAGTTTCATGACGGACTCAGCGGTATCGGAACAGGCACCACCTGATTCAGACACCAAAGGTTCATTCCAAATGGCTTGTATAGACAGTGGTTAGTGGTGGGAGGGTGAAAAAGGAGCCTATAAATACTATCATCCTTATGAACTACATGCAAAAAGCGCGAACTCCGTTTCGGATATTGTGATACAGCTTGTTGGAAGGCACAGTCCCAAGGAGCGGGGAACCGAAAGTGATACAAAGGGGGAGTATGCTCTTAGCTGGGTCGAGTGTGTCTAGAAGCCATAACGTGAAAAAGGGAGGCGACGGATCCACCCCAACAGTGTCTAGTAAAAATAGAGGGAACAGAGTCCTTAGACTTGCTGAATTTACAACCGGCTTTGAAACAGAGTAAGCATCAGCTCAGATCCTCAACTTATAGGGGTCAAATACAGTCATTCCAATAAGATAAATGTGCACGGTTGATAAATGAAACGAACCTCCACTCAATCATATGATTCAGCTCAACGAAAGATTCGTGAATTTATGGGTTGAGAAAAGGCATTTCCTGAGCAGAGCGGTGCTGTGCTTCTCATCTAATAAGCTTAATGATAAGTGCTGAACAGCTCAAAATTCCCCCATCAGAGCAATTATTAGCATGTCTACTTCAGCAACGATTACAATAGGTAGTGATTTCTAGATTCGTGCGTACTGATGATCTTACAGCAGATAATAGAAATAAATGGAATGGATGACTCGAGAGAATGGATAAAATTGCGACCCTTTCTTTTAGGGAGTAACTGGTAAGGTGACTGAGGCAATGACGATGTAGTTTGGGAAGAGAACTTACTACGATTTTTACAGTGTTATCCCATCTGATAGGAACGTTGCGGGCTTGTGTCGTGTTGACACACTCTGTACAGAATCCGGGAGGATGGGTCGGTTGATTTGCTGCTCAAGTTTGGATATGGCGTTCCATGAATCCTGAAGAAGATTCGTTGACACAACAAAGTCTCCAAAAAAACAGCTTACGGCTCAACTGCAGATCAAGAAAACAACATACCACTTATCAAGAACGTGGATTTATGAGTAAAACTCAATGCAAAATGTATCATATCTTCAATGATAGCCAAATCCAACATTCTGTGAACTGGTCCATTCTGAGAGGTTTGTTGGATTCGCACAGCAAAGCTATTTTTAACAACGCACCTGTGTGTCCACCATCATTCTACGAACAAAACCTGCAAGTGCCGGTTCGCTTAATAAGTTTCTCATTCCACTAAAATAAAAAGATAAATGCTTGGGAAAGCAAACACCATCTCACACGGAAGAAGAACCTACCACATCGCTTGCTCTGCCGATCTTGGTCTTCTACATTGTGCTCGTAGCACTGGTTTATTGGGAAAAACTCAAAATGCCAGCCGTCAGATCTCTTTTCTCCTCTCTAGCCCTAACCCGTAACCGAGGAAAAATGAATTGCTACAGTAAGAGAAGTAAGAGTGGGAACATATTTGAATGAGAAGGATACGTTAACCAGGCGGAGAATTCTTGAATTAAAGGAACAAAAGGCACACGGATTTGTATGCGGACCGTTAATCGAGGGCTTTGTGATTTTTTTAACTGCTCTTTCCACACGACAATGAAAAAGGCCAGGGAGACATCTCTCGGGAAACACAAAAAGAAAGAGCCGGCGGAGAAACTATTCCGTACCGTCCGACCTCTTTACGAGTTTCCGTTGATCGTCACGGATTTCAGGTTCTTCAAAATTCTCTCTCCTTCTCTCTCCCCTCGCTTCTGTTACTGACGCACTCCATCTCTTCTTTTCTTATTCTTCGTTCAAAGAACGAAGATCTTCTCCACCTTAAGGTGTCTCTCTTCCTTTCAACCACGCCGCTGCCTCCACCTCCATCCCCGCCGTCGCCTCTCCTATTCGTTGTCTGCCCTCTCCGTTACGTGTCTCGGTTTCAACCGATGTGGTGGACTATGGCTGACATGACCACTGCAATCTCTGTTGACGCCTGATTTTCATTCGACGGCGTGTGGACAATCTCTGTTGAAAACTAAATAAGCCCATTTAAATCCGGTTGAGCTTGACCCAATCCCAGGAAGTCGGCTAGTTAGCTCCCATAGCTCCCACGCCACGCAGTCCAAGCAGCTTAAGCCTTAGCCCAACAATCCAAGTTCATACAATCGAAACCCAAAAATTCTTTTGAAGGGACGAAGCTATCATTCTCTCCTCTTTTTCTCGATAATCCTTGGCTGATTTTTCACTTTGACAGCCATTGATCATCATCACTGAAAATGGACGGAATGGTTCAGCTTCGATTTCAGTCACGTTCATGGTGGAGCCAAAGCTACATTGATTGCTACCTATCTCAGTCACGTACTTATTCTCGGGGGTGACGATTTCATAACCGTGAAGATTCGAATCTATTACGCTTGTCTCGGGTTTTTTTTTTTAAAAAATGAGAGTAGAAGTGTTAACGCCTATTTCCTGTATGAAAGAAAATCGATTCAAAACATGATGCTATATTGATGATTTACAGTATGTTTGTACATTGGCTTTATTCTGGACGTGAATTTTCAAGCTGCTCTGAACACATAAACTCCAGTAAGAAATCGCTCACCACATGTTCGACACATTGCCTGAACCAAATAAGCACAGATTTGATTCCGATTCTTGGATTATTTTGAATACTTACGAACATGGCTTAAATGAAAGGAATTTCTCATTGATTGATGAGTACAATTTCAGCTAGATTAGTAAGAACCGAATCTGAACATTCCCTTTTTGTATGTGTTTTCTCGGTTGCTACTGCGTTCATGGCGGTGGTGACTCTAAACGGTGTTGCTGGTGAGAAAACGACTGCAGTTGACGGCATGCTCATGGATTCTCTGAAAATGTTCATGATTACTTCCTTGTGATGGTTTTTTTTCGCATCTTCATTTCAAACTCGTCTTAGTAACTCATCATTGTGAGTTAATGTTCAATATAAAGGCATTGATTTATCAATCAAGAAAGAAGAATCTGGAGATATCAATCAAAATTACGAGCCAATTCTTGGAGATGCTAGGATCAAGGGATTGACAGTTCTTGTAATATAATGATCTTTTCGTTTATATTTTCCATTATTGTGTTGTTTCTTTATGAAGTGTAACATTTGTAATTTTTTTTATAATGAAAATCATCTCAACAATTGCACGTTGAGATAAAAAAATCAAACACTTATGTTCTTTCGTGGTATTAGAACAGATTTCTTCGAAAGAAATCGATCCTTAACCATGGCTTCCACCAATACTAAGTATCCATACCCTTTGTCTTTGAACATTAGCAATTTTGTGTCATTGAAACCGACAAACACAAACTATTCTTGTTGGAGAGCCCGAATGCTTGTACTAATTGAAAGTCAAGATCTAGTAGGATTCATTGATGGCGAGTACCATATGCCAAGTCCAACAATAGTCACCCCCTTTGAGGAAGTGACAAATCTAGAGTTTTTACAATGGAGAATGTCGGATCACCTTCTGCGGGGATGTATCATTGTGACGCTCTCATAAGAAGTTCTTGCTCAAGTAGTAGACTTAAAGACATCTACTGAGGTGTAGTTAGCTTTACAAAATATTTTTGCCAAGAGGTATATGAGGAATGTGAAGTTTCAATTTTTCTGCAAATCCAAAAATGTCATTGAGATAATTTTTCATCTCTTCGGGTCTGTTCATTTCGCGGAAAATATCATGTTTCCGGAAAATATTTTCATAGAAGTCATTTTCTAGGAAAATGACTCTATTTTCCAAAAGATTCGGCCGAAACCTAAACTTTGAGTAGAAAATATTCTCCACCGTTCGTTACCTAATTTAATTGTTTGAAAAAAATTATCAAAAATTGAATTTTAATATTTTTAATTGACCAAAAAATTAGTTTTATTTTTTGAAAAAAAAAAAATAAATTTTTAATTATTTGTATTTTTTAAAATTGAACTTTTTATTATTTTTTATTTTTTCTTTCTTTTTCTTTTTCTTTTTTTCTTTTTCTTTTCCTTCCTCCTTCCTCCTCCTTCCTCCTTCCTCCACCGCCACATGCCCGACGATGGTTGGATTGCCGGCGGGCCGACTAAGACCCAATTGCCAAAGCCTAGCGAAACTCGGCGAGATCGGCGAGCCTTGAGCTCGCCGGATCTAGCGAGGCCCAAGCTCCACCCCAGGCTGGCGAGAGCTTCGCCTCGCCCAATCTGGTGAGGCCTGAGCTCGGCTTCGCCAGATCGGGCTAGGCGGAGCCTCGCCGGCCTGGGGCGAGGCTCAAGGGGCTTGCGGCCGCGGCCGGCGACCCAGTGAAGAGGAAGTAGGGCACGTCGCGGAGATCGAGCACCGTTGGATGAGGGGACGCTTCGCCGCTGCTAATCGTCGGCATCGAAGGAGGAGGAGGACGAGATCGAAACCCGGGGCTTCGTGAGGGCGAAGATCCAAGACCGCCGGATGAGGGGATGCTTTGCCGCTACCGATCGTTGGTGTCGAAGGAGAAAGAGATGAGATCGAAACCCTAGGTTTCATGAGAAAGAGGGCAGAAATGAGTAAGGAAAGAAGCAGTGCGAGAGCGAGAGCACGTGCATAAGGACGGGAAAATGATTTCCTCTTTTCAAAAGAGGAAATCATTTTCCACAATCTTGTGAGGAGATTTTCCATTGACCGAAAACATTTTCTTTGATCATCTATTTTCCACCATCTCGAACAGGAAATTTCGGAAAACATTTTCCCGAAGTTGTTTTCCGCGAAACGAAGGACCCTTCAAAAAAAAAAATAGGTGCATTAGAAGTCCTAAAACTTTTCACGAAAATTCACTTAAGTCCTAAAACTTTCAAAAAGTACAATCAAGTCCTAAAATTTGTCAATAAAGTGCAATCAAGTCCTAAAATTTTCAAAAAAATTTATCAAAGGAAGGACTTGATTTGACCAATTTGACAAGTTTTAGAACTTGATTGCATTATCTGAAATTTTTAAGACTTGACTGCACTTTTTAAAAGTTTTAAGATTTTTTTTTTTTTTAGTCAGTCCTACTTTATTCCTACTCTAACACAAATTTTTAAGACTTGATTGCACTTTTTAAAAGTTTTAAGATTTTTTTTTAGTCAGTCCTACTTTATTCCTACTCTAACACTCACTCTCAGACTTTTGCCCTACTTCATTGCATGGCGTAGGAGTCGAAACTCACTCCTGAAACTAAATCGTCCCCACCCTAACCCCCCAAGAAGGTGGGGATTTGAACCCCCCACCTCCCCCTTCCATGTTGGAATGGTGGTCACCGGGGCAAACCCCAGTGGTTAAAAAAAAAAAAAAAACTTTTAAGATTAGATTCACTTTATTGACAAGTTTTATGACTTCTAATGCACTTATCCCTTTCAAAAATATTTTAATCAGTTATCTGCTATCGAATGTCTTCTTGAGGACAAAAAGAAAGGCCTCTTTATTTTGAATGGCTTAGGTGATCAATATGATTCATTCACAACCTCCATGTTGAAGCCTCCAATGCAGGTGTTCTCCAACCTGATTTCTCACTTGCAAAGCTATGAGTGTTGGCTCACAAATAAAAGTTCCCTTGTAATTCAACACGGGATGGCTTTCTTTAGTCAAAGAAGTAATTTCGAGAGCATCAAAAAGGGAAAACAATTCCAACATTCCAACAACAATTATTTTTCTTCACATGGAAGAGGGTTTTCTCACAATGGTCCAAGAATGAAAAATTCTCGGGTTGATTTTATGTATTCATAGGGTCACATAGCCACAATTTAATCAAAGCAAGACCAAGAAGCTTGTGAAAGAAACAACCAAAGTCGTTTCCTGTCATATAAGTAACAAGTAGGAACATATTTCTTTAGACTGCCTTAATCAATTTAATCAATCTTTCCTCCCATCAGATGTGCCAAAGGCATTTGCTATACTTATCGTTGGAGATAATCAAGATTCATAATGGTTCGCTGATACTGGAGCTTCAAATCACATGACTGAAAGTGAAAGTAATCTTTTGAACTTATGACCATATATTAGGAAATATAATATAATGTTTGAAAATGGTGTTTCACTTAAAATTACCCATACTGGTGATGCTCATATCAATTTGGGTCAAAAGTGCATTAACCTAAAAAAATGTTCTACTTGATCCTTAGAACAAAAAGAATTTATTATTAGTGAGCCAATTAACAATTGACTATCCTCTTAATTTTGAGTTCTCTGCCACTAGTTTTGTGATAAAGGATAGAAAAAGGGGAAATGTTCCAATAATTGGAAATTGTGAAGTTAATCTATATACCTTGAAGGCACCAAAAGAAGCACCATTTTCGAATCGGTTCAAGAAAGCTGATGAAAGTACTTGACATCAAAGATTGGAACATCCACAATTGACGACAATCAATCATCTACATAATAAAGGCAATATTGTTGTTACTACTTGGAATAAACCTACTATCATATGTAGTAGTTGTCAAATGGGCCGAGCATCTGAACTTCCTTTTTTGCCTTCCAAATCTAATACTACTAAGCCTTTTGAAAACATACACTGTGATTTCTGGGGAAAGGCTCTGATAACCTCATTTCAAAGGTTTCAGTATTAGGTTTGTTATGTGGATGATTATACGCGATATGCTTGGTTGTTTCCATTACGGCAAATGTGACATATGGGCTTTTACTCGACGAAATCGTGAGCCTCAAGCGATCAACAGTTAACGCCACATCACCAAGCTCACCATCGAATTTTGCCACCATGTCTTGCCTCACCGCACTACTACAAGGACAGCCACCTCAAGTTCGTCCTTGTCACCAACCATGACACCTCAAGCCACACCAGGTCATCAACTGCGAGACCTTAGTGCCACGTTACCACCGAAACGGGCCAACTCAGCCTCACCCGCGACGCCACCGCATCACCCATGACTTCACGTCACCACAAGTCCCAGTCACGTAGCCTCCGCGCGACGTCACCGTGATGCCACCCAACTGTCCGCACCGCCCCCTCTCCAGGTGTCCTTCCTCATGAACGACAACAACAATCGGTGGAAGAAGAAACGCGAAGAATGAAGTACCGTGCCATTCCCTCACCCCCACCGTTTCTCTAAAATGGACGACATGTCACCAGCTGGCAAAAACTTGCGCTGCTGAGTCAACAAACGTGACTGCAAGAGGAGCCGACCGACAATTCAAGCGATGGAAGGAGAGAGAACGAAAAGGGACGGTAGCCTTCGTTTCCCCCATCGTGCACGAACTCAGCCCCTTCATCCCCGTCCTCTTAACCAGCTACAGCCATCCCCTCGGCTCACTCTCTCTCAGCTCGCACGCATCATCGCAGCCGCACTGTGCAACTGCCGGCGCTCAGCCAAGCCACTTGCGTCACTCCGTCACCCACGTCATCGCCTCAAACCGTCTTGGGCCGCTGGAGGACACCAGAGACTCGGGACCTCCTGACTTCACCAAACCACGACGACGTTTGCTTAGGACCTAAGGCAAGTGAATTACTACATGTTTATGTTACGTAGGTTAATTTCCGTACGTCGAGGTTGATTTTCTCGAGTCTTAGTCACCTTAATTAATTTCATGCTTAAATATGTTCATCGAAGGTTTCGGGATATACATGTTACAAATAGTGTTAATAATTTAGTACATTGAGCATATTAATATGTTGTTGGAATGCTGGATATTGAAGTGTGCATTGGTTTGAGCTTAAATGACAAGGGTCGTGGATGAATTCAAGGTTATGCCGATTTTCGAGTCAAATTACTGTGGACCGAAGTTTGCTAATTTTGTACAGGTCTTTGTGGTACAAATTTGCTGAGACTTCCCCCATGAAAGTTGTGCGTTTTGGCTTATTCTATAACATACTTAAATTTCAGATTTTTCAGACCTTGTGTGTACAAAATATATTTCAAAAACTGTGCGGATTTAAACTATAATGTGGAATTTTTCCATGATTTTTGGAGTTTATTTAGACATCCAAATGCGATTTCCTTACCCAATTGCAGTCTGGATTTGTGCTCTATTCTGACCCAAACACTAGAAAATTATCGGGACTCGTACGAGCTAAACTAGACCTCGAGTCCCCCAAAGAAAAGGTTTCACGGAGTCTTGTCCACGTTGTGTTAAAGTTTTGTGATTTTTGAACAGATTTGCTTGGTAAATGACACTAATTTCTAAGGTTAGACGAACTGCATTTTTTTATTGATTTTGGGATTTTAAAATTTTCCCTTTTGCACGTCTTTTGGCAGATACTGATAGCCAATCGTCCTACATCATTTTTTCGGGTTTTCAAATGAAGAAAGGATTGATGACTGTGAAATTGAGTTGGTCTCTGTGTTTTAACTCATCGGACGACATGTTTGAATTGAATTATGGAATTGCTACACCATTGGGATGAGCGTGTGATTTGGGAATGCCATTGGTCCTTGGGACGACGATGGCCTAAGTTGTAATAGGGATGTCTAGAAGGGTAACTGGGTTCCTCCAGATACTTGGGGGGTGTAACACGGTTCCCCAAGATATCTTGGCGATGCTGAATGGATGCGCGATGCTCCGAGGGTAACCGGATTCCCCGGAAGATAGTTGCAGGCAATGCACAGTAAAGATAATCAAATGCATTTCCAAATTTTATTTAAGTTTTATTGGGTCACCGTTTTCCGAGGAAACGTTTTCTATTTGCTATCCTAATTTTGAGAAAGGTTCTTGGCAAGTTGACTTCAAAATAGTTTTATATTCTACATTTGACACATGTGGTATAGACTGGTTGGTAGTTTGCTTGTTAAGCTTTGTGCTTACTTGTGGTTAATCATTATTTCTCATACCAGTAGCATTTTGGAAAGTTTAGGCCAATATTTTGGACGCATTGTGGATGGGAGACAGATGACATAGTACATGCGTACTATCCAAGTCGGTATGATGCAACTACTGGGGCTTTGGGTGTGGTACGGAGTAGTGGCACCTTTTTGCTCGTCCCCAATGTACCCCGACCCTATCACCTAAAATTTATCTAAATAAGAAATGAAATAAGATTGTCCGGTTTGCATTTCCACGTGTGTTCCTTTGAATCTTTATATGTCTTGGGTGTTCTTTAACCGTATACGCTTCTACATGCTTAAAAAGTTAAAAGACTATAGTAACTGCGTTAGCTGTGACGTACGGGGGGCATCACAGCAAAAATCCAACTTTTATGCATGTTTTCTTAATTTTAAGAAATATCTGGAAAGACAATTTGGAGGGTATATTAAAATCTTTCAATATGATGGAGGAGGAGACTTCGATCGAGTAGATTTCTTACTTCATTTGCAAAAGAATGACATCACTAGTCAAGTATCTTGCCCAAACACTCTAAAGCAAAATGGATTTGTTGAGCAAAAACATTGGCACATATGTGAAATTGGCTTGACTAGGCTTCATCAAAGTGGAATTCCTAAAAAAATATTGAGTCGAAGCCTTTCAAACGGTAGTTTTTCTCTTGAATCGTCTTCCTACTGTCAACACCTAAATTTTGGCATCCCATTTAGTAATTTATTGCATAGAAAATTAAGGATCCATCTTGACCCCTAGTAAAAATATTAAGTTAAATTGCATATAGTTATTAGGAGCATATTTCAATTTAGTTGCATATTCATGGACCGGCAGTGGATAGACTTAAGTGAAAAGCTCTGAACTTAATTGGATTGATTGGACTAAGCCCACGGTGATGAAAATCTGACCTAGCCTATTAATTCTCAAGGCTAAAATTCATGGGAAATTTGCTGAGTTGGGAGTTTGATTAATCTTGGCGAGTAAGTAAATTAAAGAAAGGAAACCAATCGTGCATGATTTGAACAAGATTGTGGCCGAATGATTCATCTGTCAATGATCTTGGGCGCGTCAATGGCATATATTGAAACATTAACAGAGGATTGGATATGGGCAGGATTCGGTCTATCAAGAAAATATCCGTTTGAAGTTAAGGAAAATTGATTTTAGGCAATCGATACAATCCCAAGATACTCGTACGTGGTTGATTATTGGAAGGAACAAATATAAAGGAAGAGTGAGGGCCGATTCTTTTGAAAAAAGCAGAAAAGAATTGTCAATGAGTATTTAAGAAAAGAAAAGAAGCAGAGGAGTGTCAAGGAAATTGAGAGATTTGCTGGGTTGTTTTATTTGCAAGGGGAAAGGAAGTTTTGTCGTTTCCGTGAGGGGATCTATTCTGTCGCATATGATAGGAGCTTCAGACACATTCACAAAGAAGAGGGCAGGCATTGAATGCACGGCCACAATTCACATGAGAAAAGGAGAGTGTTGCCGCAGCTCTCACAGGGAGAGAGAGCAATAGAGAGGTCCACGCCAATTCTTCCTCAACACCTCACGTTGTTGCAACCTCCGCAAGCTGTAATACACGGTCTGCTCGATCCTCGTGACACCTCAACATCCTTGCGACGCCCGAAGCTCCTGTCCCGACATTGCTGCTCCCCTTTGACGCGACGTCCAGGCTTGTTGCTCCCTCGTTGGGCTAACGCCGCTGTTGCTCCCTCGTTGGGCTAACGCCGCTCCGCCGTGACGAGTCCTGTTCCGACGATGCGCCACTGCGACGGTCTCTGCTGCTCTTGCAGTTCCTACACTACGATACCGAGCTACACCCAACGACGACCTGCTACTCCACCCTCCTGGCCTTGCGTAAATGCCCTATTGAGATTGTGGCATAATTACTAATTTGATTTGAGCCGTGAGATAACGGATCATTTTTTTTTTTTAATTATGCTTGATTCTGAGTAAGTGTCCTCTCAAGATTGCAATATAAGTTAATTTGAGACGCGAGACGAGGGATTATTTTGTTGGATATCGTAATCTTTTTTTGAACCTTGATTGATATATTGAATGATGTTGCTATATTTGAAATTTTGATTTGATAGAATTGCTAGCTTTAATGAATGATAAAAAAAAAAAAAAAAAATGCTTTACATATCATGTAGATTGATTAGGTCGTATTGCGTGTTTTAAGTAGATCCTATAATATTCAAGATAAGATTTTTATTTAAATTAGGAATTGATATAGTTTAATGCCTAAATTGAATTAGATATTATTTTGGTTCTAGCCAGTTAATTTTCCTTACATATGATTTCGAATATAAATAAAAAATTCAAAAATGTCATGTGTGTGTCGTGTAGATTAATTGTATCACATACATGTCGTCTTCCATGTCATATAAATCATTGTCCATTAATAGAATGAGGCCATTTACTTAAATTGCATGTCATGTAGCTTAGTTTTCATTTAAATAAGAGAAAACTCAAAAAGAGATTTTAGTGGAATTGTGTCATATTTAAAAATCATATTTAGGTTGAATAAGTATTTCTAATTAATTTTTGACGACTTGCAGTTCATTGCTTTGCTCTATTGAGTGCTCAATCATGGTTGTGCACTCATAGCTTAAAATCAATCCAAGCTGTATGTAAAACATTTTTTTAAAATAAAAGAGAAAATATACCGAAATGGCGTTAAAGAAATCTAGCACAATCAAGCCCCGTACCCACAATCTTTTTGGTTTGTGGAAGTGAAGTAATTCTCTCGTTACTTTACTTGGATTTCTAATTAACCCATCAAAAATAGATTAATGGCGACTCCTAATTGAAGCAAATTGGTACGTGCTTGGGAAAACTCGAGTTACGTTTAGGGTTATGAATCCATTAGCTAAACCCTTAGATGGTGCACCTGCGACACCTACAAGGGTGTTGGGCATGAAATCCCATATGAATTCTTGTTTGGCAGAAATCTAGATTATTATTCAGTGCGAGCTATTGGTTGTAGGTGCTTTCCTTATCTTAGGGACTACACTAAAAATAAGTTCGATGCTCAATCGTTGCCATGTGTTTTTCTTGGTTATGGTGATCGTCATAAGGGACATTGATGTCTCTATCCTCCAACTGGTCAAATCTATATTTCACGACATGTCGTTTTTTTATGAAAATGTATTTCCTTATGTCATGCCTAGTTCATTATTTCAGGATCAAAGTGATAAAGTAGGGATATCTGAATTATAAGTTGACCAAATCAAGACACAATAGTGTCAAACTCGGAATCTCCACCTTTGTATTTGCGACAAGGTGCGTTCTCTGATTAACCGCAAGATGACTTATTAAATTCTGCTACCCATGATACTTCTCATGAAGATAATGTTGATAGAGGTGAATCACATGTTCACAAAAATCATGTTGAAATTGATAACTCATCAAGTGCTCCGATTAATTCTCCATGCCATTGGGCAAATGAAGATTCCTTTATGGATGTCCTTATCGATTGTTCAATAGCACATTCACCGGCTCCAAATCATTCAATGATTACTTGAGCACGTGCAAGTAGTATGGAGCCTAATCCAATATATATATATATATATATATATATATATATATATATATATATATATAAAAATTGAAACATCCGGGGTGGTCGATAGCAATAAAAGAGGAACTCGAGGCATTGCACTAGAATAAAACTCGGACTCTTGTTCCACGTCCGTCAAATACTATTATTGTGGAATGTAAAAGGGTTTTTAAGTCTAAGTTAAGGCCGATGGTACATTAGAAAGATTAAAAGCAAAATTGGTCGTCAAGGGATATACTAAGTAGCAGGAGTAGATTTCCTTAAGACTTTCTCACCAGTTATTCAACCAAGATGTATAAGAAATTTCTCACCACTGCTACCGTTAAAGGTTGGTCTATCAAACAACTAGACATTAAAAATACTTTCTTACATGGTTTTCTATCGCAGCCTATATATGGAGCAATTACCAGGTTTTGAGGACAAAAATCGTTTGTCTTATGTTTGCAAACTAGAAAGAGCTTTGTCTTAAGCAAGCACTAGGAGCATGGTTTGATCGCTTTAGCTCATTTCTTTTGGCATCCAGTTTCTTTTGCAACATTGTGAATCTTTTGTTGTTTAATAGACATTTAGATCATGGCATTCTAGCTTTGCTTTTATATGTAGTTAACATGATTGTTACAGGTGATGATCCAAAATTGCTTGATGGTTTCATCTCTAGAATGAGTAGCAAATTTGCAATCAAGGATATGGGGCCGTGACACTATTTTCTAAGAGTGGAGGTTAGGATATTCTCCGGTGGCCTTTATTTGTGCCAACAACAATATACTCTGTCAATTCTTTAATGTGCACAAATGGAGGGTTGCAAGCCAATTTCCACACCTATGGCTGCTAGTTCTCATTCTAATACCAATGTAAGACTATTTTCAAATCCTACACTATATCAAAGTATCGTCAAAGCTCTTTAATATCATAATAACTTGAATTGTGTCCATTGGCTCAAGCTTGAGAGATTATTATGCTGCCTATATTTGGACCGGGTCCGAGGCCCCAGCCCGAGTCCTCATTTTCAGAAAATAAAAAATTCAAAAGGGATAATGACAAAAATAATCTTTAATTTTGATCTAATGTGTAATATAGTCCATAAACTTTCTCATAATGTGCATATGGTCATTGAACTTTTAATTTGTTTAATGTAATACATGTTCAAGCTACTCTCTGAATTATATAAAAATGTTTAATATTATCTTTCCATTAATTTAAGTTTAGGGATAATATTGAATATTTTCATATAGTCTTTAGACTAGATGAAAATGTATGAAAAGTTCATGAACCAAATTCAATAAATTGAAAGTTCATGGACTATATTGATCATTGAGTTGAAGTTCATAAACCACATTAAACGAATTAAATATTAAGGGATCATATTGCATATTTAGCTAAAATTCAAAAAGCATTTGTGTCATTTTCCTAATTCAAAAAATAGAAAATTGATGAAATATAATTAGGAAAATAAGCCTTAATTAGGTTGTTAGATTTTAGTATTAGAATTAGTTTAGTTTCACTTAGATAATATAGAGATGGTTTAGGAAAAGTCATCATTTTCTCTAGTTTAGATATAGGAAAATTGTTTTTTTGGAAAATTGAAATTGATTTGAACTAAGCTCATGGGAGTTGCTGTCCTAGGGCTTAATAACAATGATGTATTACATTTTGCCCGACTTGTATTAAGTTACTTTACCACGGTTTACTTTTTATTTGATCTTTATAACTATTCTTGCTATGTTTGTTGGGATTGCTTTTATATTGTTTTTTGTGTTGTGATTCGTTTGCTTAGTTGAATGGATAAATTACTTGCTATGACCATAGTATACACAAAAACATTGCATGGACACTTAGCAAACAAAAACCTTAGGATTCATAATTTGTAAAAAGATTGTATGGACACTTAGTTGACAAATAATGAAATTTAGGTACTAAAAGAACACTAGTTAGATAACTAGAATGATCAAGTCCTTGACCTTAGATTTGTGATTGCATAGGAAGTGAGGTCTACTACTATACCTCACTTGTTTCTAGTAAACTCCAATAAACTAATAGCGACTCATTACATAGAATTCTTATAGGGTTTATCAAAGTAAAATGAAAATCCCAACATCGCCCTAGGTAAGGGTTTAAGAGAACTTGCACTGATTAAAAACCATTAGTCCTTGTGGACATATGAATTTATGTGGACCATTCAAGCGTCCATTTTTTGCGAAAATATAAAAATACAAAAAAAAGGCAAAAACAAAAAATATATATAGTAATAAAAAATAACAAAAATAAATAAATAAGGAAAATAGGCAATAACAATAACAACAACAACAACAACAACAACAACAACAACAATAATAATAATAATAATAATAATAATAATAATAATAATAATCGGGTGGCCCATCTACACTAGGCCAGTTCTTTTAGCAAAATTTTCGGCCCACCTTCTTATGTCATTCTAGGCTCAATTTTCTTTCTTTCTTTTATCCCATTTTTCTTCTTAGCCCATTCGAATTTGCAAAAGCCCAGCCCCTGGTGGTTCCTCCCTCTGGTACATGCGCATGTCCGCGGGTGGGATGACTGTGAGCGCAGTGATGGTGACCGGGCGACAGGGGAACGTCTATGACGCAAGGACAGCACGGGGGAGTGAGGTGAGCCAATCCAAAAGCTTCTGGAGCCAAGGTGAGCTGGACTGAGCCTGTTAGAGGATAACAGAAAAAGATTCGTTCGCTGGCTAAAAAGGGTTTTTGGTTCACTCGAACAGAGAAGGAAGGGGCATTCGCTAGAGGAAATTAAAGAAAAAAAAGGAGCGAGAGAAAAAGCTAAGAGAGAGTGAGTTCATTCGCTAAGTAAGAATACACGAGAGAGAGAGAGAGAGAGAGCTGGTCGGAGGAGGTTCGGCCATAAAAGCGTGCTCGCATGAGGAAGCTGGTTTTACATATACAACGCTCTTTATTTAATACATAATATGAACAATAAAAGGAAGGAAAATCTCCTAGGCAAATCAATAATGAATCAATTCTAATCTTGATCGGTTCATTCAATCAACCACAATCTCGAACTTATTTAATATATCATTTATAATATATCATTTATAATTAAGATTAATATAGCATATTTTTTAACACTCTCCCTCAAGTTGATGGCTTATATATGTCTAAGACACATAACTTGCTCAGTACATATACATGTTGTCTTAGACACAAAGGTTTGGTGAAAATATCGCATACTGTTCCGTGGTTTCAATTCCTTTTGTCTCGATTATCCATTCTTGGATCTTGTCTTGAGTAATAGGACAATCAACTTCAATATATTTTGTTCTTTCATGTATTATGGGACTCGCAAGTTTGAGTGTCACGTCATTATCACAGAACAGCTGTGTCAGTCCCTTTACTTGTACCCTAGTGTTCAGAAGTAAGCCTCATATCTAAACTATTTCACAAACAATTTCGGCAATAGCTTGATATTCAACTTTATCTGATGATAAGGTTACGATAGATTGTTTCTTTGTTTTTCATGAAAGCAACGATTACCCTTTTTTAATACAAAATCCAGTAATTGATCTTTAGTTCATGGGACAAGTGGCATAATCAGTGTCGTAGTTGGCTGCCATTTCCATATTACATCTTCGGGAAAAAAGTCTCCCCATCCCTAGGCATTCATACGGGATTGTTTCGACCTATTCATGAACTGACTGAGTGTCTGTATTGCATAACATATATCAGTCTAGTCATGATGAGATGGATAAGCTTCCCAATGAGTCTCTAATAACTTGACAGGTCTTTGAGCAGTGGATCATTGTCTTGGGATAGGGATCCCGCATCATATTCTATTGTAGTCAATTTTGCATTTTGCTCAATATGAATAATAGCTGGTTTGCATCTTGATAGACTTGTTTCTGATATAATCCAATACAAATTTTCATTGGCTAAAAGAGATTCCCAAATCCAATCCGGCAATCTCAATTCCAAGGAAATATTTGGATGATCCCAAATCTTTAATGCAAAAAATTGAATGCATATATTATTTGAGACTCTTGATAGCAAATTCATTATTTCCCATGATCAATATGTCAACGTATATCATTAGATAAATATATGGCATACATCTTGTCCATGTAAATAGAGCAGGATCATGTCTAGATTGACTAAAACCAACTATCATAAGTGCAGTAGTAAATTTTGCATACCATTATCGAGAAGTTTGTTTGAGACCATAGAAGGATTTGTGAATACCACAAACTCTAGACTCCCATCTCTCCATAAACCTTGTCAAAGTTTTATATATACTTCTTCATCTAAATCACCATGAAAAAAAAAAAAAAAGCATTGTGAACATCAATTTAATGTAGTGATTAGTCACAAAAAGCAGCAATTTACAAAAAGAGCGAACCATGACATCCTTCACCATAGGAGAAAAGGTTTCATGGTAATTGAAGCATTTTCGTTGCGTGAAGCCTTGGCCACTAAACGAGCTTTATATCTTTCAACTGATCCATCGGCCCAGTATTTTATCTTGTAAACCTCATTTGCAACCAATTAGTTTACAATGAGGCAATAATGGTACAATGTCCCAAGTTTTATTTTCAATTAAGGCATGCAATTTTGTTTCCATAACCTTTTGCCAACGTGGGTTAGTGGCAACTTCATCATAGCTAGAAGGTTCTCTACCTTCGGAAATATGGCTAATACACCATATGTGGTCCGAGGACAACTAATGAAAGAAACAGAAGAAAAAACTAGATAATGAGTAGCTGGTGAATTTAATGCAGCACACACGTAGTCTTTAGTCCAAGTAGGTGGCCAAATAATGCGGCCGAACTGCTGAGGTGGGTTGTGCTAACTTTGCTCAGGTTCAATAAGAGCATCAGCATTGCCTATGGAAGAGGGGGTAGAGTTCTTTGAAATGTTTGGTAGATTCCTCGATCAAATGTTCTAGATTTGAAGAATCAACAATGGTGTCTATTTCTGGATTCGCCATCGGATGAACTGGAGGTGGAACATGAACATACTGCTAATGAGAAGATAAGTCCTCCTTAGATAAGAAATGACGATGTCCGTGTGTTGAACCAAAACATTTAGGACAAGATGCCTCATCCTGGAAAGGAAATATGTCTTCATGGAAAATGACATCTCTACTTACAAGGATGGTTCAAAAACATGATAACCCTTTTGAAGAGTCAGATATCCCATGAAGATACATTGTAGGGCGCGGGGACCCATTTTCTCTCGAAGGCCCAAGGTAGTAGGATAGCATAAATAGTCGAAGACTCTTAAATGATGAATCTCTGATTTCTTCCCAAAAAGCAATTCAAAGAGGGTCCTTCCACCAAGAATTCAAGTTAGCATGCAATTAATCAGATAAGTTGCTGTGACCACACAATGACCCCAAAAGTTTTCTAGAATAAAAGCTAGGAACATAAGGGCACACATAACTTCTAAAAGATGTCGATATTTGCACTAACAACCCCATTTTGTCATGAGGTGTATGTGCATGAACTCTCAAATAGAATTCCATGAGAAGAAAAAAGCCTTGCACATTCATCATTAAAGAATTCCTTCCCATTGTCGGTCTGAATACGCTAAACTGATTTCTTGAATTGATTATGTGATAGAGAAAGGAAAAACTTTAAATGAGAAGGTTCTTAAACTCTTGGACTACATAAGGAAGACCCACGTGGCACAAGAGTAAATCATATACAATGGTAAGGAAAAAAAGAGAACTATCATGATGTGGAGTGTGGTAAGGCCCCCAAACATTGACTTGAATTAGTGAGAAAATATTAGTGGCACAAGATTTGTTAGTAGGAAAAGGTGCACGAGACTGTTTTGCTAACGAGCAAATTTCACATTGAGATGTGGAAAAAAAAACACTATGACCCAATCACCGATGAGAAAGAAAAATTATATCATTGGTAGTAGTATTACACAATGATTGATTATTCAATAAAAACAAGACACATCAAAATTTTTGGGAAAGATGGTCCAAAAATATAGTTCTTGTGAGATATTTTCCAAACCCATCAGTCTACTAATCAAAAGGGCCTGAAAGAAACAGTTATCATAATTGAAGAAAACTCGACAGGAATTATCCTCATGAACTCTAGAAACAAAAATGTGATTAAAGTGGAAATTCATAACATAAAATACGTTTCAGATGGTAACGAGAGGACTGAGGATTACGGTGCCAACTTTTGTGACATATGTGATGTTTCCATTTGGAAAACGCATTAAAATTAGGGAATCGAGATTGTCATGGGTCTGCTGGAAAAAAAATGTTTACCATAGATAATGTGGTCACTAGCACTTGAATCACTTATCCATGCATCATTTGAAATGGAATTCAAGCAATAAGAAAGACCTAAGAAGCTTGTCCACTTATGAAATCTCCAGTTTTTTTAAAGCCTCCATGGCTACTAGTATTAAACATGAGTAATTGGCTAATTCGACGAGTCAACATTTGGCCCAATGACCTGATAAATAGAAAAATCATTTTTCCTTTTTTCCTTTTTCTTCGGGCTTTCTATGTAATTTCCAACAAGTGTTTATTGTATGATGTGGACAATTGCTGTAGTCACTAAATTGCTTTTTCCCTTTTGTGTTTTGTTCACTTTCTCTTTGCAGTGATGTGGTCGAAGAAGACCCATTGGATGGTTTAAAATTGGAAGCCGACATGCCTTCTTGAGGGTCATCCGATCGAGATGCAAAGAAGACCTATCGCAAGCCGTTTAACAAAAATTTGGGCCATCCGCGCTGCCTTTCTTGAAGCTTCGTGGGTCTTCTTCCTAAAACGCTAGACCGAGCACCCCCCGCCTCTCTGCTCGTGTCTTCCCTACAAACCCTCTCTACTGCGCATTCATTTGAGCTACGAGCAGGATGCCTTCTCCAATTTTGGTGTGCTTTGGCGAAGCAAGGCATTTCTCTCCTTCTAACAGTAAGCTAATAGATCCGGCCAAACAACGGCACCGGATCCATGGCCAAGACTTGGGTATGAAACGACAAGTAGGTATGTCCAAAATCAAGAGAAATCGCATTACCTTTTCTCTCTCACTCGTAGCCTAGTACTATTGTAGAGTGGACTCCAATCCCTCAAGCTTTTCCTCGGCCGTCTCTAGTTCATTCTAGAGAGCAGAGAGCTTGTTGAAACAAGCCTCAACGGTCATGTTTCCTCATTTTAGTTTCGAGAGCGCTTGAGTCAAAGAAATTTTTTTTGCTCAATTGAGTTTCTTATACATCTCTTCAATGGTTTACCACATTTTCTTCGAATTCTCCGTCGAAGGAAGTCTAGCTGCAACGTCTGGAGCAATGCAATTCCCGATCCAACTTTGGACAACTTGGTCACACGAGGCGCTCGTTGGACAAAATCAAAACCATTCTGTCGAGAAAGCCATCTTTGTCTTTGGTGATTAGTACTCGTCAAAGCTCCTCCGATCAAATGTAGTAGTTATCGGGGCTAGACAAATACTAGCTAATGAGTCACAACTCTGACCTGTCGACCATGGAGGTGTAGAGCTAATCATTGGACTCGGGCGTGACTGATGATGGCGGCAACATGGTATAGCATGTACCCAGGTTGAAGAACCGGGTAGGGATTTGCTCCTAAACCCATTGTACCCGATTCAGAAACTTGATCCGCATGAAAAAAAAAAAAAAAAAAAAAAAAAATTAGGCCCAGGGATCGTGGTTGCCCCAGTCATAGCTCATGGGCCTTCCCTAGGCTGGACGTGTTCTCGGTTTCCTTGGCTCATGGGCTCTTGAAAATTCTGGGTTTTGATCTGGTTATGAATCAGCCCACATAGTGGCTTGGACCGGCCCATAAAACCATGGGATGGACGGACCTTGCATAGGCAGCCATTGGATGGTCTGGCCCGGAATGGGTGGCCCCTGATTTGGCTGGGCTTGGAAAGGTTGTCATTGAATGGGCTGGGCCTGGACGAATTGCCCCTGGCTTGACATGAGCCGTATGGCCTCAGCAGTTGGATTTGATCCAGGTTTTGCACGTGTAGGTAAGTTCTCCATCGCCGAATGTTCGACATTTTGGTTCTCCTCTGGTAATTGATCGTTCTGCATGGTATTGATAAGAGGGTTGTTATTCTATTTTTGTTTTGGTTGCAAATGCTAATCCTACATTGGAATTCTAACTTATTTTGTAGGTTAATGTGTTCTGGAACAACAAAGATAGAAGACTGGACGGGGAGGAAAACAATGACAAGTGCACGGAAGCCAGGCCAAAAAAAACCACTCTGATATCATGTCACGTATGAAAAAAAGGGAGAAGAACTGAAAATGAATTGAAGCTTTTGTATTTCTATACTATAGCTTGTGTTAATTACATGTACAATGTTCATTATATAGTGCAGAATATGAACAATAAAAGTAAGGAAAATCTCCTCGGCGAATCATAATGAATCAATTATAATCCTAGATTGATTCATTCAATCAGCTACAATCCCGGATTGATTTAATGTGTCACTTATAATCCGCTTATGCTCTGTTTTGGCCGATAAGGAGGCATGAAACTGGCGCAATGAAATCGCAAGAAAATTTGGATAGAATTGGACTGATATGTAGCTGAATAGTATGATTAGAATTTCTGCACATCGTTTCTAGATCGGGAAGTGCCTCTAATATGAAATTCATGTTTTAGGTCGCACGTCACATGTTCGATAAAATGCCTCAATGAAGAGCCGAACTGGACTCCTTAAAACCGAGCTTAGATCTTCATTATTTGCGTGATTCGTTTTGATATTGTTTCGTTGACATTGACATCTTGTTTTTCATGTGATCTATGGCATGTTGTTTACTGTCCAAGTCGACCGTTGTGTGCACGTGCCCCTTCGCCGGAAAAATCCATACCTCGTCGGAGAAGCCTGTAGTTACAGGTCACCATAGTCAATCCATTCCCCTTCGTTTAATATTCATTTGTGCGATTTCTCTACTAGATTTGTTAGGTTTTGTTTATATACATCTTCATAGCCTCAAAATCCGTCCCCGGAGCTAGTCCGGTGACGTTAGAATCGCCGGCCAGCTAGTGGTTGGCGGTGATCAGCACCGGTCGGTGTGGGCAACCAGCAAAGGGCGGTGTCCCGAGCTCCGGACAAGAGACGTCGCCAGAGGTGGAATGTGGTTCGGATGAGTTGCAGAGAAGTGGGTTCAAGCAAGCTTCATAAGGAAGAGGATGTAGGAAAAGAAAAACAGAAAAAATAAAAATAAAAAAATAAAAAATAAAGAAAAAGAAAAAGAATATAGAATAGGTTACAATAGTAGGCGGGTCGGATCCGGTTGGCCAGGTCAGAGACTGCGGGCCGTGCTAGGTGCAGAGGTGGGCTGGGCCGAGGATAAAAAAGAGATAAATTGAAGGTCGCAGGCTTGGAGGCTAATGGGCCCATTTGATATGTTCGGGTCGGTCCTTAGGGCCGGCCCAAATATCAGACCCTACCCGAACCATTAGGGTCCGGGTTTTTCCTGTATTCGGGCCGGTTTCCTGACTCGATCAGGAGTCCTTTTCCCAGATTAAAAATATTAAAAATTAAGAAAATTCATGAAAAATTAACAAAATTAATAAAAAATTCGGAAAATCCAGACATTCATAAAAATTTAGAAAATTCAGAAAAATTAAGAAAAATAAATCTTTGGAAAAAGCTTAAAAATTAGTTTTTGAGTAGTTTTCTCTTTACAAGAAAACGTGAATTTCCTTTGATGAAAAATGGAAACCCAATTAAAAAGCCTTAAAGGTTTTACCATAAGATTTTTGGATGTCTTTTTCTTTTTAGAGATGATGCCAGGTTCTGCTTGCTCTTTTCATTTCAATTACGTTTGGTTATGCCTTCTTCATACATTGATTTTTATCCTCATTTTTAGAATGGTTAAGATAAATCTTAAATTTTTTTATAGATTGCCCTGACACCTTGGTTAGCATTTAATCAAGTTTAGGTATACCGAAAGGGCATGAATTGCATTACTAGTGTAATCAACCTCATATAATAATTTTCGTGATGTGAGCTTATATTAATTGAAATTATAATTTATCGTTTTACGGGGTTAGTTTAATAAGATAAGACATAAGGTTTCTTAATAGTCGAATATGGATTTGGCTTGTGTAGCCGAGTTGGGCCCGATCCGTGATGAGAGGGCCTAGTAGAAAACTCTATAAATGGCGCTAAAGGTCCTCATCTAACCCTCATTCTTCTACGAACATACTCTTACCTCACATAAGGAAGTCGTGAATGCTGGTCTCATTGCGCCAAGATTCGAGGGCTATAGAGGAAAATAACATGAGCGTCGAATTGTCATCATTCCGCATAAAGAATGATGGATTTCAAATCAGGTACTCAAATCTTCATCTTCTCCTCCAATATGTTCGAGTTTCTAACTATGTTAATCTTGGGATTTGCGTCGATGACTAACACCTCATTTCCAAGATCTTTAATTACGTGGAAAGTGAGATACTCTCTCATATCTCACTTCATTTCTAGCCGACTTCAATAAGCTAATGGCTACTCCTTATATAGAATTCATATAAGATTAATTGAATGAGAATCAAACTCCCAACATCATGTAAGGTATGGACTTGGAGTGTCCACGTTTGTGATTCATGAGTCGTTTGCAATGTTAGCAAATGATGGTCCATCCGAGATCGTCATTTGTACCTATCATTCGACTTATCTCATAAACAAATACTTCTAAAGCTATTCCCCCGATGACGGCCCTCTTGAGAGGTAGGTTGCGATAGTATTCAATTCGACATTATCTCTAACCCTATACTTCCTTGACACCTATTCGGGAAGGTCACAACAACCTCACTCAGTATTCTGAACTCGATAGGATTATAGGCATCACTCTGTGTTCGAGCTCTTCGTTGTTAGAATAATTAAATATGGAATCACGCATTCATCAAATAATTTAAATTTTTAGAACAGTTGGCAATACTTCCACAAATCTTACATGGTGTCAAAATTGTAGGTCATGAGTTCAATTTTTACTAGATCCCATTTGTTTCTCAAATAAAATATGTACACGCTTAGTACTAGTGAAAAAAAAAAAGAAAAACTAGACTAAGCGGAGGGAAATTGTGAGGATGATTAAATATTAAATCACGCATTCATATAACAGCTTAAACTTTTTAAATAGCTAGTGGTGATCCAACAAAATCTTGCACTTGTCTTCCTTCTCTAGAGGCGATCACGCTTGCAACCATCGACTTGAAGTTCTCCATCTCTGGCCTGGTGAAGTTTTGATTGATAATTTAAGAAGCACTGATCCGAGAGCTTTTGTGTCATGTCAGACACTTCAACATATGTCCGATACTTTCCAATACTCAGTCAACAGATGCCGAAAAATCCAACATTTTGTTAACTCTCCTGACACTCTTTGACACGTAAGTCGGAATTTCAAAATGTGAGTTTGAAATTCCGACATACTCAAAGTTAATTTTAAAATTTTTCAATAAATGATGGGTCAAAATGTAAATATGTAAAAAAATAAAAAATGATTAAAATAATAAAGGGGGAAAGGAAAAAAACGTACTTTTCTTTTCTCTTCTAACTCTCATTTTTCATAACATACAGTTCACCTCTCAAGTTCGTTCTTTTATCTTTTCTTCCAATACGCTTTAACTCGTGAGTCAAAATGTAGATTGCTTGTTTATTTTCCCTCCAAATTTTATAGATAATCAGATTGGAGTTGAATTAGTCATATTGAAATAATGAACGATATTAACAAATGGTGAATTAATATTGTTAATGTAAATTCATTATATGCTTTTTTTTTTATTTATTTATTTGTAAATTCGAATCAAATTAATTTAATTAAAATAATCATAAAAATGATAATTTATCATGTATTATATATATGTAACTAAACATTTAATACACAACGTGTCCCAACGTCTCAGAATTCATTATTTTTTAAAAAATAACGTGTCGGTCGTGTTGTGTCGTGTATATGTGTTGATACTACTTAGTTGACAATTGGGTGAGCGCCCAAGAAAGGGGCCGGTAGCACCAAGAACTGCCGCTAATCGCAGAGGCCAGAGGCTTGGCGTCAAGATCTACGATGAGCAAGTCCCGAAGCCTGGGGCCTATTATCATTGGCCAATGTGGTACTAAGGTAAATTGACTTGTTCTATGTTTTTATTTTTTATTTTTTAAATCTGGGTTGGCCAATATTGCGAGAATTGCTTACATAGTGAGATCGCGAGTTTGTAGGTGATTGCGTACATCGATGTATTGTTAATCTGTAGTATTTTGCTATTCAGTTGGTTTTGTTTTTTTTTTTTTTTCCGTGGGAAGAGTTTTGATTCATTAGATTTAACAAGATTGGAATTGCTTTTCAATGTGAATGTTAAGGGCCTATTTGTTTGTGTTCTTATTTTTTGTTCATGAACAAAATTCTTGTTTTTTTGTTTTGGGAAAAAAAAAAGAACAAAAACGCTTTTGTTTGCGTTTTTGTTCCAAATCTATATTTTTGTTTTTGGGAACAAATTTGGAATAGAAACAAGAAACAAAAAAAACTTGTTTCTTGTTTTTGGAACAATTTGAAAAAACAAATTTTCTTTCTCTTCTTTCTTTTCTTCTCTTTCTTTTCTTCTTCTTTTTCTCTAGCTGGTCGCCGGCCTCGGCCATGACCGACGACCGGCCGTCGAGGGCCGACGACCTCGCTGGAGCGTCGCCGCCCTGGCTAGGCTCGGCCTCGCCTTGGCCGGGCGAGCTTGGCCTCGCTGGGGGCCGGCAAGCCTCGTCGTGGCTAGGCGAGGCCGTCGGCCTCGTCGGCTGGTCGCCGACCATGACCGAGGCCGGCAACCGCCAAAAGAAGAAAAAAAAAGAAAAAGAAAAAGAAAAAAAAAAAAGAAAAAGAAAGAAAAAAAGGAAAAATAAAATAAAAATATTAAAAAATTAAAAGAAACAAAAAAAGAACACAAATTTACCAAACGTGTTTTTATTCTTTTTTATTCCCGGAACAAGTTTACCAAGCGCGTTTTTATGGTCAAAATTGTTCCCTGGGGAAAATAGCTATTTCTCGTCCGGGACGGGAACAATTTTTGAACGTAAACGTTACCAAACGCACCCTAAGTGGATAGCTAAAGCTATCAGTGAGATTGGATAGAATTTTATTTCGGGCCTATTTGGTAACGTGCTCAACATTACCTATTTCTATGTTTTTTATTTTTATTTTTGAAAAAAAAAAATAGAAATCTGTTTAGTAACATTTTTGTTACGGGGAACAAATTTGATATGGGGAAAAGATTTGGAATAGAATCAAGCAACAAAAAAAATTACTTCTTTATTTCTTTCTTTTTTTTTCTTTTCTTTTCTTTTTCTTCCTCTTATCGGTCGTCGGCCTTGGCAATGGCCGGTAATGACCGGTGACTAGCCATACGAGGGCCGGCGAGCTCACCGGAACCTCGTTGGCCCGAGCCTTGCTGTGGCTAGGCGAGGCCAAGCTGGGCACCTAGCCATCGGCAAGGTTCGACCTCACCTAGCCATCGCAAGGTTGGCGAGCGATATTGGCCTCATAGGTGGTTAGGCGAGGCTTGCCTCACCGGAGGCCAACGACCGACTAGAGGAGGAAGAAGAAGAAGAAAATGCCAAAAAAAAAAAAAGAAGAGAAAAATGTAATAAAATTATTTAAAGTTTAAAAGAAATTATAAGTCACAAAAAAAAAATAAAAAAAATTAAGAGTTATACAAAATGCATTTTTATTCATGGAATAGAAATTTTGTGTAGTTATCGAATGCTTTCAAATGTTCAAAAACTCATTCTGGAAACAGAAAAAAAAATTATTTCTAAATAAAAATTATTCTCGAAAATAGAATGGTTACCAAACGCACTCTTAATAGTTAGAGCTGAGATTCTTATGGGCTTTGAAGGATGTGTTGCTCTCAAGTCTTCAGAATGACATAACAATCTTACTCATTTATCTTGCCCTTGCGGTGGAGGATAAAGATTGCGGTCATTGGAAAAAAAAATAAATTATGCGATTGACACGAGTAGGAACAATACGAATGTGTGAAACATATCCTTGTGAAAGTAAGTAGTCAGATATTATTGGAATTTGAGTCGGCGGAAGACGACTTACCTGATTCCGATGCGCAAACAACAATTAAGCCCGGAACGAACGTTGAATTGCAGATGAATCACGAACGAAATTACTCCACGTTGGTCTGGATGCGATCACAAGGAAAGCACCCGATTTCCACGGCGTAAATGCAAACCGTTCTCGTAAAGATGAAATGGAACGCCTTGATGGAAAGGGGAGAGAAAGGAGCGTACGTTCTCTCTAAGCACGTTCTGCCAACAACCACCAACAACGGTTGTCTTCTAAGAGGCTTTTATACTTCTCACTTCATACCCTTTCAATAGTGTCTCGTACCCCATCATGGACGTATTAATAAATAAAATACTACATCTCCCACTCGGACATGATGGGCTTGATAGCTCTCTTTCAAGAATACAAGGCGTTCAACAATTATCAACTTTACAAAACAATTCATAATGGCAAGTAAGCCGTGCGACTAGTGAGTACACCTGCACTTGGGAGCTCAAATTATGCACCTGTTAGGGATAACATAATAGCTACAACCTTGAAAAGAAATAAACAATCGATGTCTCACTGTGCCCAGACATATTTTGTTACATCAGTCCAAGTATACCTATCCCTTAAAGGCTATACTTGACTATTCTCAAAATACCATGTATTTACAATTATATCCACAACCACATAGGGCGATATAATTGGTCAACCAGTAAATACATGTGATAGATGTAAAACAACAATAGTCTTCCTTCGCACTTATATCTCTCTCCATTTCAGAACAACTACTTTCCTAGACACGTCCCATAAGGCCATATCCATTCATGACCGCCGATAACATGCTAAAGTAGCAACATTGATCTTTCACTTCGAGAACATAGTCATAAGTAACATATGGCACAAAATGAGGTAAATTATAAATTACCTCAAGGGCTCACACGATGAGTAAATATGGATTATTCTACTCACCTTCCCTTGTCGGTCGTACAATAAACATGTAGTACGAATTACATGCTATAGTGGATTTCTCTCTCTATAAGAGCGTATGTCATTCATTAAACATATCCACTATACGGATCTTAGCCTAAACATAGTCATGTGCTTCTCACGTACTCATGTGTAGCTCGAGTGCTATATCAGCTCGTTTTCTATAGCGCCCAATTAAGTACTTGCATCCGGCATCTTTTAGGTATACATGATTGTGGGACTATCATGTTCGATCTTATTATAAACAAATCACAGACCTCATCTTGACTCCAATCAAGGCGACATATTATTTTATGTACCAAACTTGCTCTTCAGCATTTATTTGTACATAATGTCTCATCTTAACGTGCGAACTATAGCACTTGAGGCGATTGCTCGTGTGAGTAAGCCAATCATTGCCTACTAACATACTTTTCAATAATATATGTGTGTATGTGCTAGTCTTATAGTGGATTTGTACTTATTGATAAAACATCAAATCACTAATGAACAAACAAGTACAATACATATGTCCACAAATACATAAACCAGTAATCCTCTCCAATAACACATATCACATTCTACGCAATCCTAGTGACATCCTATGAGTCAAGAATATGTCTTTAGGAATAGCCTTTGTAAATGGATCAACAACCATTCTATTGGTTGAAATGTATTGTAGGATCACTTCTTTCTGCACTATAATATCTCTGATGAAATTGTTCTTTATGTCAATGTGTTTTGTCCTTCCATTATACTTGAGATCTTTCACATAGGCAATGGCTGCTTGACTATCGCAATAAATTGTCACCGGTCTTTGAATCTCAGTGACAGTGGCTAAATTTTCCAGGAAACGTTTTAGCCAAACTGCTTCTTGCACTGCGGTAGAACATGCAATAAATTCTGCCTCCATAGTAGACAAGGCCGTGCATGTCTGTTTCTTGCTATTCCAAGAAATTGCGCCTCCATTGAGCAAGAACGCATATCCAGAAGTCGATTTACGCTCATCCAGGTCTCCACTCCAATCAGCATCTAAATAGCCAAATAGGCGTAAATCATTCCCTTGGTAACAAAGTCGATAGTCCATGGTGCCCTTCAAGTATCTCGGGATCTTCTTCACTGCTTTCAAAGTGTGCTTGACCGGGATTTGATTGATATCGGCTCACCAATCCCACGGCATAACATATGTCGGGTCGAGTACACATCATAGCATACATCAAACTTTCGACCGCACTAGCGTAAGGAACATTTTTCATTACTTTAATTTCTTCTGGAGTCTTAGGTTACATCTCAGTACTTAGGTCTTCACCTTGCATGACAGGGGTATCAATAGGATTATAGTGCTGCATATTGAAACGATCAAGAATTTTCATAATATAAGATTCTTGTGATAAAACAAGGAGTTTCCTTGATCGATCTCTTCCGATCTTAACTCCTAATATATAAGCAGCTTCTCCCATGTCCTTCATTTCAAAATTGAGGACAACCATTCTTTTATGGTGATAACCAAAACCTTGTCATTTCCAGCCAACAGAATATCGTCCACATAAAGTGATAAAATCACAAATTTATCTTCGGACCGCTTGACATATACACAGTGATCCTCTTCAGTCATCGTGAAACCAAAAGTTGTTATGGCTCGATGAAAACGAAGATACCACTGTCTAGATGATTGCTTAAGGCCATATATTGAGCGATGAAGTTTGCATACTTTATCCTCTTGACCTTTAGCTATGAAACCTATTGATTGTTTCATATAGATTTCCTCATCTAGTTCTCCATTGAGAAATGCCGTTTTTACATCCATTTGATGTAATTCAAGGTCCAAATGTGTAACGATGGCTAGAATAAGGTGTATTGAGGCAAACCTTACAACTGGTGAAAATGTTTCCTCATAGTCTATACCCTCCTGTTGAGTATAACCTTTCGCCACAAGACGAGCCTTATACTTTTCAATGGATCTATCCGCCCTTCGCTTAATCTTAAAGACCCATTTGTTTCCAATGGTTTTACGATTGGGTGGTAGATCAACCAAGTCCCAGACATGATTTGCCCTCATTGACTCCATTTCATCTTCCAAAGTTTTTCTCCATTCTTCCTTATCAGAGGATGAGAGAGCCTCTTGAACAGTCTTAGGCTCGGCATCGTCTTTTTGAGCAATCATAAATGCTTCCCCTTCAATTTCAAAATGACGACGGGGAATACTTTTACGATTACTTTTACGCAATTGAATTTCTCTTGAATTCAATTCGTCAGGCGATGCAACACTCCCACTAGGTCTTGTGTGTTGAGGTAAATTTTCATTTCCCTCTACAACATTAGTGGGTGTGTTATCAGGATCTTCCATTTCATATAATTGGAAATCCTTATCAATCTCACCTCTACTAGGAAAATCGTTCCCCAAGAACATGACATCTTGTGACTCCATTTCGGTCACACTTCCATCAGCTTGTTCACCTATGAACACGTACCCTTTGGAGTGTTCAGAATATCTTATAAAGATACATTTCTTCCCTTTATGACCTAATTTACCATATTTATGGGAAGAATCATGAACATAAGCTGCACATCCCCATGGACGTAGACTACTCAAGTCTAGTTTCCTACCAGTCCATAATTCATAAGGGGTGGAAGCGACCAATTTTAAGGGCACTCGGTTAAGTACATAGGCAGCAGTCAATAATGCATCTCCCCAATAGGAGATAGATAAATTTGCTTGTGCCATCATAGACCTAACCATTTCCAATAGGGTTCTATTCCTTCTCTTAACTACCCCATTTTGTTGTGGAGTACCAGGAATAGTCAATTGTCGTACAATTCCCTTTTCATCACAAAGAGCCTTGAATTGCTCAGATAAATACTCACGTCCGCGATCGGTTCTCAACGCTTTTATTGTTTCGTTCAACTGATTCTCTACCATCGTTATATATCGTCTAAAGCAATCTAATGCTTCTGACTTATGGGAGATCAGCAAGACATAACCAAAATGCGTGAAGTCATCTATGAAAGTGATGAAATATGAGGCTCCATACCTCACCCTCACGTTCAAAGGACCACAAATGTCAGAATGAATGAGTTGCAATGGAAATTCGGCTCTAGTCCCTTTACCGAATGGTTTTCTAGTTACTTTTCCCGCTAGACAATGTTCACATATAGGTAGATTAACATTAGTGAGTGATCCTAAAAGGCCTTCTCTAGCTAATCTTTGCATTCTTTACAACCCAATGTGACCTAATCTAGCATGCTAAGTACTTGCATCAATTTCAACATTATTAGAAGATGCAATTAAAGAAAAACAACCATCGACATTAATATTGTACTGATCATAGTCAATGTCTAACACAATAAAACCATTCAATATATGACTTGAACCATAATAAACTGTTCCATACAAAATGTCAACACAATTATCATGGAAATTCAATACATAACCTAAGCTAAGAAGAATAACTACGGAGACCAAGTTTCATCGAATATCTGGAGCATAAAGGACATCATGTAGGAATAGGTTTCGACCATCACGTAAAATTAATTTACATGTGTCGATACCCTTCACTTCAACTCTTGAGTTATTCCCAACATATATCCATCTTCTTCCAGGCGGTATCCGACGATACTCCACAAATGCTTCTCGATCTCTAGTGACGTGGTCTGTTGCTCTTGAGTCTACAGTCCACATTAGATGAGATTCAGCAAGCATTACAGCACTAGAAACAAAAGCATTACTTAAAGTAATGGAGTAATAGGGTACCTCTTTCGGTTCAGTGCATTCACGAGTAAAGTAACCCATCTTGCCACAATTGTAGCACTTCATCTTGGCCTTGTCCTTCTTCCCACCACGCTTCTTGCGTTGGAAGGTCTTAGCCCTCTTAGGTGCCTGATCAGTCTTCTTCCCTTTGTTGTTGAATTGAGAATTCCTTTTGCGCTTGAAGCCCGAAATTTTGCGCGAACTTGATTCAGCAACATAAGCATGGGTAGAGGATCTCGCAGCCTCTAGACGCTCATCCTCTAATTCCAAATGACGCGCTATATCATCAAAAGTGACAATATTCTCATTATGGGTCATATTGATCTTCATATGCTCCCAATTGTCGGGAAGAGACCTTATAACAGCCTGAACTTCTTTGTTCATTAGTAAGGAGTGACACGCCAACTTCAGCTCACGAATCATATTTGACATCTCCCGAAGATGCCGCCTCATCGTACATTTGGGCGCTTTCGGTATGTGTCAAACTTGATGGTGAGTCTCCTCGGCTTAGTGGCGATGTTCTCCCAAACTTATCTTTCAAGGCAACCCACATAGCTTGAGCCTTATCATAACTTTCAAACTCACACATGAGATCATCTTGCATACAGCTCAAAGCAACGTGATGTGAGCAATGCTATTCTTCTTTTTCCAAGCTTGATAAACTTCTAGATCTCTCCTGTGTTGAGCTGAAGTTCCATGCTCAGGTTCATCCATGGTGTGGTTGAGGGTTTCCAAAACCTCTTGCTCCTCAAGGATGTACTAAACCTTTCGATGCCAAATATCATAATTGTCACTGTTCAGCTTCTCACCCTTATTGAGGTAAGCCACAATGGTCTTGGATGCCGATGCCATAATCAATTGTTATAACACATTGACATAATAAACGCAAAATCAACACTAGCACACTTTACAGAGTAATACACATATTTAATTTGCAGTAAAAACAAACTAAATTAATAATAATTCAACAAAAAGACACAAAAGCAAAAGTTCACTATGTTCCCAATCAACTTCTATGTACAATTGTTCTATTATCAATAATTAGTTTAATTTGCGCAAATTTTAAGTTCTAGGTGAGAACTCCTTCGAATTCTACCAACCTATGAACTCTCACTAGGAAAAATAATTACATGACTTCATGTAATTTCTGTATTTTTCCATTAACACAAAAACATAGCATGATATGAACCAACGTACAAACAACAATCATGCTTCAACTATAATCAAAATCGCAATTCAACATGTAATGGATTTCCTACCATTGTTCGAATTTTCTAGCAACTTGAAAATTGCAAGTATATTAAACTATATACATGATATCATCGAACCAAGCTCTACACAAAGATATATGACATCTTTTGCACACAAGCTAGCTACTTTTGTATTTCCTAAACCACAAGAAAATACAAGCTACAAAAGAATAAACTATGCATTAAACCCCAAAAAATACGCGTACTTAGGGTTTCCTATGCATTTTCATACATTAATAAAATTCTAAAATATAAAATAATTATACCACAGTGTAGACAACATTCATAGAACCAAACGCCTCGACCACGCTCCAATCGGAGCTCCCATGCGCCCACACGCGCCGCTCGAGTGCGCGGCGCGTGTGACGCACGCGCCAGCGAGCCTAAAGGCTCCTAGCCGGTCCGATCGGTCCGGCTGGTCCAACCGGTGACCGGTCTGATCGGTTTGACTGCCGGACCGGTTGACCGGTCCGACCCGTTGACCGTCAATGGTGGGGTCCTATCGGGTCAACCTCGGGTCGGGTCGGGTCACGGGTCGGTCGCCGGCCGAGGACCGGCCGGCCAACTTCCACCGGCGGTGACGTCATCGATGACGTCATCCAAACGGATTCTTGACCGTTGGGTGACATCACGATGACGTCATCACGCGCCGGTTCGCCGACCGGTGCATGTCACGAAGGTGCCGGTTCGCCGACCGGCGCGTGTTGCGCACGCGCTAGCTTTCTCAGCACTTCAAGCGCATGACACCCACGCGCAACGGCTTCTAGCCGCACGTGTGGGCGCGTGCAGCGTCCTCCAGCGACGCTCGACCCATTGCCGGATTCGTCTCGATGAGTACTTGCACCCTGTATGCTTAAAAATTGATTTTGGCCGAAAAATTATTTCGAAAATTGGCCAAAATCGTATGGATGCACACGACCCCGAACCCGTTCTTCGCTTCGGCTCGATTTCGAGTTTTCAGATTGTAATTCCGACCAATAAATAACAAAACAATGCAGAATACAATCTCTTTATCTGATATCAAGTGGTACATGAGAAAACTCGATGAAAAACAAGGCAGAAATCACAACCTGGCTCTAATACCAATGTTGGAATTTGAGTCGGTGGAAGACGACTTACCTGATTCCGATGCGCAAACAACAATTAACCCCGGAACGAACGTGGAATTGCGGATGAATCACGAACGAAATTACTCCACGTTGGTCTGGATGCGATCACAAGGAAAGCACCCGATTTCCACGGCGTAAATGCAAACCGTTCTCGTAAAGATGAAATGGAACGCCTTGATGGAAAGGGGAGAGAAAGGAGCGTACGTTCTCTCTAAGCACGTTCTGCCAACAACCACCAACAACGGTTGTCTTCTAAAAGGCTTTTATACCTCTCACTTCATACCCTTTCAATAGTGTCTCGTACCCCATCATGGACGTATTAATAAATAAAATACTACAGTTATCTTGTCTCAAATGAGAGTTAGAGCTTGAGTGAGGGTAGGTCCTGCCTTTGCTTTGATGAATGGCCTGAGGACCTTTGAGTTAGTTGTTGCTTATGGTTATGCGTGCGATCCATATCATGGGAACTAACTATGTTGTTGGTAAGAAATCCTCCATTATGGAATAGGATTGATCGGAGTTGAATTGTCGTTACAACACCTGGGCATTTACTTTTGTGATTTATGTGATGTGTGATTTGTGGAATGTTCTTTGATCAAATTAAGCCAAATTGGTATGATTTTGTCAATATTGACATTAAAATTGAGTTAATTGGACTCAAATTAGGCTAATTGTCATTGCTCATGAAGGATCAATCGACACCCCAATTGACACTTAAAATTGGGCAAATTTGCTTCCAGTTTGGAGTCTCGTAATTGACTTGACAATTCTATGTATTACGACTCCTTAGATCAAATGTCGTGAAGGGAATTATCCTAAGAAATGATTAGAGATTGAAGAATTTCAAATTTGGCCAATTAGGAATAGAAATTTTCGATATAGTCAGAAAGTCTATTCTCAATCGATTTGCGTAAAATTGATTAATTCAAAATTCAATTAAGCATAAAAGGAAGTGATTTGATGACTTTTGAATTTTGAATTTTTTCAAATTTTCAAAACTATTGACGAAAAGTTGACTTCAGTGGTTAATTACAAAATCAACTCTAAAGATTCCTTTGAATTATTAGTTAAGTCAATGTATTGGTTCAACATCCTTTACATGGTTGGTAACAATCGTACACAATTTTAGTACCTTTTATTTTCTCATCATTTACATTTCCTCTTCAAGAATGGTCAAAAAATAAATAATTTATACTCTTTGTTGATTTACTCGTCAATTCCTACTTGGAGAGGTATTTCATCGGTACTTCTCGGTGGACCACCAACTCTGAGCAATGAGCATTCACACATTCATCCTTAAAACTCTTTGAATTACACAACCCTTGACTTGAAGAACCTGGCTTCACGAATGACTTCAAGAGCTCCTCGCCTTCATTTTCTCGTGAAAGCAATTATCTTATGTCTCCCCAATTAATTTCCTATTATTAGCCCTACTATTTGTTACAGAGTAATCTAAACAAAGCAGATGTTGATTTTTAACAAGTATTTTCGTTGAAGACAAAAGATTCTAAAATGCGCGTGCCACACAGAACTATAATTAGAGGAATATGTCGAGGGTGTGGTTCATACTCCTCTCAACAAAATGGCATGGGACCAGGGTTGTAAGGGGCAGTGTCTCTACAAAGTCAAAGGTTTTGTATAATTTAAATATATATTTTATTGGTAATTTGGCCTAAAACTAACTACTATTTTCTCTTGTAAATTGAATGATCTAACCGAGAGATGCGCCATACTAATTATAATTAATCATCGGCTGGACGTAAGGTGAATTAGGATAAAATTTTATGTCTCAATTTTTTTTTTTACTTCGCATTTTCCTCGTGATTACGCAACGAATCGGCTGCAGAGAGAATCTTCACCGCGCGGACGACTCGCTTTTCATTCGGTGAACGTGGGTGCTTTACGTGTTTTTGTTGCTTTCTTCTTATCGGTCCCGACCACTCCTCTCTTGGGGAGTCTCCAAATGCCGCAAAGCCTTTTTCTTCTCGGTGTCAACGGGGGGCAAAGGTTGCGGGTCGCAGTTCAAACGCAAAAGGAAAAGGCTTAAAAAGCACCGGCAAATCGTCCGCCTGAGTTTCCTCCGCGCAGCCCTTTATTACTTTAATTCAAGTCATGTGCAGCGCGGGCGTTACAGATGGATAAAGAAATTCATTTTGGAAAGGCCTAGAAATCCCTACACTGAATTTATTTACTGGAACTCTCGGTCCTCAACAGAAACAACTATAAAAAAAAATGTAAAATTAACACGGAAAATCTTCCAATCTAAGTCAATGCAAAATCACAGTGAAATAAATGAGAAATACCAAGAACTCATGTGGTTTGCTTTAAGTATCGTTACCTGCACAAGCCAATGACATATAATCCACCATAATTGAAGAATCAGAGTCGTAATTGCTCACACGCTTGAGTATTAACCGTATCTTAGTTTATCATATGTGAAGCTATGTTTTTGTAACTAAAAGTTTGTGTCTTTCAAAGTTAATGGGCTTCGTGGCTGAGCGTGGGAATTTTTTTCAAGAATTTTCCCTTCACATATCTTCTCATGGAGCTGTAAGCGAAGCAGCAGCAGTCCTTAAATGAGCAGTAGATTGAAGCATATAAATGAGGCATTGGAAAGCCTCGGAAAGCAAGCTCAAAGAACTTCACCAATTGAAAGAAAGATAAGAGAGTTTACTCGTTGCGAGGGAAATAAATTTAAAGAGTTGAGCGTTCGTTTGTATGAGCAAATTTGGTCCACGCGTTTTGTGCGCGGCGTGCAAAAAATAAATCTTAATTGTAAAAAGCATTGGTCAGTTCGCTTTCTCATCTTTTCACGAAAAGAAACGAATAAAAAAATTCCTCTTCCGTTCCCACCGCTCTTTTTTTTGACTCCAAGGCATGGACCTACTCTTTGCGGATAATAAAATATCTTTCTTTTTCAAAAACCAAAAGAAGGCGGAGGCCCAGGATGACATTATTACCCTTCTATTAAAACTTAATCCAGTACCCTGGGCATCGATTCGTTGTCCAAGCTTTTTTCTAGCGCGCATCATCTTCCTGCTTTATACCTTTTTCCGAACTAGTCCAGTCCACGAGCCCATCGTACCACACTACATTTTAGGGAAAGTAAAAACGAAATTTTCCCTAAATTGTAAGAATAGGGATGCACATTTTTTATAAATGCATAGAACCTAACAGTGTCATCACAATTTCTCTAATTTGAAGCGACTTTCCTCATTGTCAAGCAATTTTCGTTGCAATTAATCATGACCTGGCTAAATACTGTAAAAATTTTCCTCTAACCTCATCGTTGAGAAGTGTTCAAGTCATGGGCACGCAAACTAAGATTAAATATGCGTAATGTCCATCTTTCTAATCCGACTATCAGAGACACAGCCTGAATAAAGTGGGACGCATCATGGGGTAATTATAATAAAGTATTTTGGCGAATGGAGAGGGAGCCTGAAGTTGACTTGTGGCCCTCTCCTTTTTGACACTTAAATCACTTTGCTTATTGCTTTCTCTCTTGTCCTCTATTTTCGAGACCATGCCATACTTTATGCTATTTACTTCCTTTAACAAATTGCAAACCGGCCCGAGAAAAATTATAAAAGGGTGGAACCTGAGGTCCCGTAATTAAACTTTATGTCGCTGTAATATATTATCTACTATAAAGAAAGTGCAAAAGTCAAAGTCACTAAGAACATTTAGGCCAAACTTCAACGAGCGAGTCAAAGTTCGAAGGCGTCCCCAGTTTCTCCGTTTGAATAGAAAAGTAGTCGGAGAGATCCAAATGTCCATAAAATTCGAATAATCGGGTCTTACCTCCTGCTTTTTTCCCTTCTGCCACTTTACCAGCGACGCTATAAATGTGGGTCAGAGATAGTTGAGTCATCATTTCCTGCACAAAGCTATCCCTGGCAGCCGAACCGAGCCATCTTTTTTGTTTGACAAGGAAACCACTGTCCACGCCCCCTTCTTCCAGCAGCGAAATGGGAGGACAACACGAGGATGCTCAACCCTCTGCTTCGTGCCCCTCCGTGGTAGGAAACAATTACCCCGTGTACTTGAGCATCAGTGGCGCTGATGCTGGCACCGGCTTTGTCCATGGCCTCTACAATAGACTCAACGACGTGGGCCTGAGGATCCGTCCAAACTTCCGGTCCAGAGATGACGACGACCTCCCCTCCGGTAAGGAATTTGCTGAAGATCTTATCAGTGCAATCACGCACTCTAAGGTTTCAATCCCAGTCATCTCCAAAAATTATGTTGCGAGCGAATGGTGCCTCCGCGAGCTCATTCATATAATGGAGCGCGTGGAAAGTGGAGAACAAAAGGTCTTGCCCGTGCTTTACAAGGTGGAAGCCGAGGATGCCCGCACACTAAAGGGGGCCTTTGGAGAGGCCTTCCAATACAGTATGCATCTTTTTAAGGAGGATGTCAAGCAACGAGGGAAGGAAGCGCTCAAAAAGGCAGTTGCTTCTACAATATTCGAATCAGAGAAATTTGCCAGAGGGTACGTCGTTTACCTTCTTTTGACAGATCCTTCGTCGGAAGAAGAATTTTTCTATTTATCATCCTTAATCCTTGTTTTGTGGGGCATTAATGAGTTCTCATCTATTGAGTTGTTTGACAGGCGCGAAGGTGAATTAGTTAAAGAACTAGTAGAAATAATCATGCGCGAGCAGCAAGATGATTTTCCACCATCTCTTCCCATGGACTTGGTTGGAATTGATGATCAAGTCGCTGAGGTTAGGAAATTGGTGGATACTGCTTATCCCGACACTCGAATTATTGGGATTTATGGGACAAGCGGTATTGGTAAGACAACTCTGGCTATGATCATCTATAACAAACTTGTTGGCAAGTTTAGTTGCCATAGCTTTCTCAAGGATATCAGAGAAACAATTAATAGCAAGGGCATCGAGCATGTGCAATCTCAACTGATCTCGGACATACTAAAATTTCGTGATTATCGAGTGCTTGATTCTCATACTGGAATTCGTTCAATCCAGTCTAGTTGTAAAGAAAAGAAGGTACTTATTCTTCTTGATGACGTGGATTGCAAGGACCACCTGGATAGTTTGATTGGTGGTTGTAGTTTTAAGGCAGGAAGTAGGATCATTATTACATGCCGAGATAAGGCCATATTGGAGTCTATATATGGGTATGAAGTCAAAGAAATGAATAGGGAAGACTCTTTGGTTCTATTTAGCAGACATGCATTTGGAGGGAAAGCACCTCCAAAATATCTCAAAGCCCTTTCTGATGAAATTGTTGCCGCCACAGGAGGGCTTCCCTTAGTTCTCATGGTTATGGGTTCACTTCTCAAAGGAAAAGAAGATCAAAGAGTGTGGAAAGAGATGCTGGAGAAATTGAGGAACGTGCCCACTACAGCAGTACAACAAAAGTTGAGGGTAAGCTACAACACACTAGAACATGAGGAACAACAGATGTTTTTAGATATAGCATGTTTTTTAATTGGTACCGACAAAAGAATTGCCTCTTACTTGTGGGATGATCTCAAGTTTTTCCCACTTTCCGGATTGGGAAAAATGTTCACACGTTCATTAATAAAGTATAATGATGACAATGAGTTGAGAATGCATGACCTACTGAGAGATCTAGGTAGAAGTATCGCCCGTCCTGCGGATAAGAAGCCTTGCGATTGTAGCAGACTATGGGACAAGGAAGCTATGGCAGTTCTAGGAAGCGAGGTAACAATTATGTCTACTTTTGGCCTCTCCCAAGTTCTCTTATGGTAGTCCCTCATACAATTATTGTATTTGTACGAAATTTGTGGGACCACTACCAATTGTCCTAAAAATTTAAGTTATTAGATGAAAGTATGATTTATTATTTAAATATTCTAACACTCCCTCTCACACGTAGGTTGGACTTGCGTGGAAAAATGCAATTGAAAATGCAAATAGGAACCTAGAAAGATTTGAACTCAAGACCTCTTGCTCCAATGCCATGTAGGAAATTTGTGAGATTACTGGCAACTGTTTTACAAGCTTAGGTTATTAGATGAATGCATCATTTAATATTTAAAAATTCTAACAATTTTAATTTGAGAGACTATTCTCTTTTTAATGAAACAAAAATAGACTACTTGGGTTACATAAAAAAATATCATATTGAAAAAGAAATAAATAGACCAAGGGTTGCATTTCTACACAAAATGGCTAAGTAGATTTTTTATTTTTATTTTTATTTTTATTTTTATAATGGCTATGTAGATTAATCCATGAGTTTTTCGTGCATTACATTGAGAAGAGATAGACCTCACTTCCTTCTTGCTCAAGGAAACAATGACCAATCTCTTTTCCATTCTGCTGTATGCCAAAATTGTGAGGGGATGCCTTGTGGTGATATTTACAATCCTCAGTTATTTATTGTAGCAAAACAAATATATTGAGGCACTACGTATGGATGAAAATGGCTCAAGCAAGTTCACGGAGCAGGACAGCTTTAAAAGATTGCCTAAACTGAAGTTCCTTCATGTGAGTGCTGTGGATTTTGCTGGACATTCAGAGGAATCGCTTTGTGAATTAAGATGGCTAAAGTGGGAGAGCTGTCCTCACTCATTCAAGGCGACCAGTGTTCATTTGGAGAAATTGCTTGTATTTGATTTATCAGGTGGTAATATTCATGAAAATTGGGAAGGATGGGGTTCAATCAAGGTAAAGATGAGAAACGCTTTCTCTTTTATTACATTTGATGTCAAACCAACAGCTTATCGTGGAACATGTTTCTTTCTTATAGATGGAGAGGCTGAAAGTTCTTAATCTCTCATCGTGCTCCAATTTAAAGACCACCCCTAAACTCTCCGCACTTAAAAGTTTAGAGATGCTGATCCTGGAATATTGTCAGAATTTGGAGGAAATTGACCCTTCCGTTGGAGATGTCAAGTGCCTTGTTTCCTTGAACTTGAGGTACTGTGGGAGTCTGAAGAAGTTACCTGCCCAACTGGGTCAACTAAAAGAATTGGGAGAACTTCTCATAGATGAGACTGATATAAAAGAAATCCCTCCATGTATAGGATCTCTGAAGAAGCTGAAGATGCTTAGTGCTGTTGGTTGTGGTTTGCTGACTCAGATTCCCAGCTCAATAAGCCGTCTGGTAAATTTGTCAACCCTGAACTTGACCACCTGTAAAACATTACAAGAACTTGGCTCCTTCAAGGCTCTTGGGGAATTGCGGCGCTTGTATTTAGTGTGCTGCTACAGGTTGAAACAGCTCCCTTCTTCAATTGGGGAGTTGGAAAAGTTGGTTGAGCTGGACTTGTCACATACAAGAATTAAGGAATTACCCGAATCCATTGAGAAATTGAAGAACTTGAAAATTCTGAGGATTCCTCATAGCGAGATAGAAAAGTTACCGAGCTCTATTGGAAAATTGGAAAGCCTCCAAAAGTTAGATGCCTCAGGCTGCCATAAACTAAAAGGACAAATTCTTGGTGACATAGGTGGATTGTCTTCTCTACGGACCCTATGTTTAGGTAAAGCAAGAATTTCTCACTTGCCAGAAAACTTTGGTAAGCTTTCTACTCTCAACCACCTTGATTTACTTTACTGTAGTGAGCTTGAGTCACTGCCAGAGCCTCCTTCTGGCTTATCATCCCTGCAGCTCACCTGTCGGAGCAACACACTTCCTTCTCTCTCTCACCTAAGTAATCTAAAGAAGCTCACCCTTCACTGTTGCATGTTTCTTGAAAGTATCCCTGAGCTTCCCTCTAACATACGCAAGCTTCATGTTTGGAAATGTCCTAAGTTGAAAAGATTGCCAGATCTTTCGAATTTGAGATCCTTGATGGAAATAGAGCTCTTGCAATGCTATGAGCTCTTGGAATTCAATGGTCTGGAAGCTTTAGAATCCCTAACAAAGTTGGACGTATCTACTAGCACACAGTTGCCCAACCTCAACGACTTTGAAGATTTGGAGTTGTGGACAAACTTAGACCCGCAAAGCTATGATGGAGAGGCAGATAATCTCCACGAGTTACGAGGGATTAGCCACTTAAAATCCCTGGAAGTGTTGAATATCTCTGGACGCAAGCACATTCAACGACTGGATCTTTCGAAATCGGAGCATCTGAAGCGATTGATTGTTAATAATTGTGAAAGCTTAATTGAAATTCACTGCCATGATAAGATAGAATCCCTGGAACACTTTGAAAGAAATGGGTGCAAGTCACTCACAATACCAGACTTTTCAGCATGACTATAAGATGCAAGCGGTGCCAAAAAAAATTGAGCTGAGAACACTGCACCACATGACAGAATTATGAAGAAGATTCAAATTATGGCAGCATGACAAAGATCTGATTCTGGAGATCGCTGAAGTCTCCTACTGAACATAAATATGGTAAGTAAATTGCCGTTTTTCTGTTGAGACCACCTGCTTTCATTAGTACTTTCAGTTTGTATGGGGCTTTTCCTGGATGTGCTATTATTTACCGTCTCAATTCCGGAAGTGGGAGAAGTTATTTGAGCAAGTAAATGCAATGCTTCAATGTTATCTAGCTCATGATCATGATATTAATAAAAAGATCAAAATGCTTCCAAAAGTAAATTAGATGTCTTCTGTCAAATGGTAAGACATTCTTCATCCCTGAAATGGTATCAATCTGCGCTTCTGTAAATACAGTAATACTTATCTCCAAAATCTATTAAAATTGGTTTTATTGCATTATGTGTTGGTCCCGTTTATGCAAAAGAATGCAGAAAGAAGCTTCACTATCTGATGGATTCTGGAAACTGCTCATGCATTAAGTGATTATTGGTTGCATTTTAGTAATTTGTTATTTTGTCATGGAAGTAGGCAGTGAAGGTTCCCAGTAGCGTGTCTTACATTTTCTCAAAGCCAGGACATTAATGTCAAGATGATGAATCTCCATGGATCTATATCAAACTCTGTTCATCACTTAATATGCCAATATGAAAATTGCTCTCTCTGAAGGCAAGATGTATGGCCATCATCATGCTGAAAGGATTATTATCAAAGGAAGAAAACCCAGTAGAAGTTCTGCAGTCACTTTTTCCTTGTTTATTCATGCCTTTATTAATCATCTTGCAAATTCTTACCTGTATATCATTCCCGATTTCTTCCTTCAGTTTGGTCATTGTTTGATGATGACAATGTCTACACCTCAGAGGCTTTAAACGAACAGAGGATGTTTACTGTATTGTGGCTGAAAGTGTCAGATCCAAACCAAAAGTATGGAGACCATCCTTAAATCAACTGCGTTGCTTTCATGTCCTATGGATAAAAATGACAAGTAACCAATGGGGAGCTAGACAGGATTTGCTTCGGTACGTGAATGTTTGAGAGCTGATATAGATCTCTAAATGACATCTTTTCTTGAACTACTACTCAAATCAGAATGTTTTGTTGCAGCTGCTAGTGAACGGAATTGAAAATTCAGTCCTGCAATAACCAGTTGTGGTTTCAGCTAGAAATGTGCACCATTTTGGCTAGGCTGATGGCGGGGACAAAATCTTTGGAGCTCTCAGGTATTACCCAGCTGTTTATGGCAGTGAAATGAAGTGAGAGGAGCTGTGCATATGATTTTAAATTCTGTGGAGGGCTTAATTGTTACTGCCTCAGAGGCAAGGACTTCCAACAACAACTGTAAAATTGACATAGGAATAGCTCATTGACAATATTAGGAGTGCAGATTAACTTGGAAGATACTAGTCATGTTCTTTTATTATCATTTGCACAATAGTTTGATGGGTGTCTTTGAATCCTGATGAGAGAAATAATGTTCTTTTATTATCATTTACACAGAGAATAACAGAATGATGGAGTAATACATATGCTTCATGTAGAAATATGAAGAATATTTGCATGATGGCGGCACGACAAAGATCAGATTCTGGAGATCGTCTGTGGTTTGTAGTAAATGTAAATATAGCCGGTAAAGTATCATATTCAGTTGTGAGTACCTACTTCTCAATAGTATTTTCAGTTTGGCATGGGGCTTTACATGTTAATGTTGGTTTTCTGTCTTATTTCAAGGAATCTTGGGGAGATTGGTTGACCACATGAATGTGATGCTTCAGCATCATCTGGTTCGTGATCCTGGTGGGAATGAAAATAGAAAAGAATGCCTTTGAAGTACATTGCATGTCATTATACATCATCAGTCACAAAGAAAGACTCTTCATCCTTGACATGACACGAATATGTTCTTATGCAAACAGAGAGTATTACCTTCTTCCAAGTTCTATTAAAGTTGGTTTGCTAGAGCATAGGATGTTCATCATGTGATTCTTTGATTCATTCATGCATAATAAAAAAAGATCTTCATTACTTGTTAGGAAAAATTCCACCCAAAAACTTAATCTATTAGTTAGAGGTAGAGTGCATGTGTATAACCCCCGTTGAATCCCTTTATTCAACTAATGTGGAATAACACTTCTAAGAATTGATTCATCATGGCAACTACTCATGTCTATGTAGTTTTGATTGCATACTTTTGGTAGGTTAGATCCACTTATTCTGTCATGGATTAATAAGCCACTAGAGGCACAATCATAAGCTATTTACTTTTCTCAAATCCAGGACACCGATGTTGAGATGATGAATTTCCATGGATCTAAACCTTGATACATAGATTGCTCAATCTGATGGTGGATTTATGCCCTGATCCTGTCAGAGGTAACATTCTGAACGGTGGAAAACCTCATGTTGAGCTCTTAATATTTCCTAAATAGTAACCTCGATAATTTTTTTTGTCCAAGACGAGAACTACAGTATCTCTTGTCAATGTTTCGATCTGATGGTGCGTGTGCTGTGCAGAGCTTGAATAAGAGTGAATAAAGGCTACGCTGACAAAACTTCAGGCGGACAATTGGGGGAACTTACTGATTGATGTGGGTGCTTTAAGCTCTTTTCCTTTTTCTTTTGAGCAGCTGGAGGCAACCAGCGCGTTGGACATGGACGCCGAAAAGAAGAGTTCGTGGCTTTGGAGACTCGGAAAGAAAAGCGGTCGTGACGGATTTGGAAAGCGACAAAGGTCGTGCGTTTCTTTACAGCTCGCTCAAGGGCCGTGAATTCACGATGAGACAGAGGGACTGCGGGTTCACTGAGCAAAGTATTTGAGGCCTCTGTTTTTCTCTGTATCTGTTCCTCCGTGGAATAATAAGCAGAAAAGGAAAAGAGGAAAAGGCAGAGAGAGATAGACGTGCGTCCACGGTTCACATGAGATAAAAAGACCGATTTTTCCACTTGCCAAACACGACGATTGGAAAAGCCACCGATCGATGCAGCACAAGCGTGATTACATGTCGCAATGCATTGCTTGTGACTCTAATCACGAAACTACGGTTCATTTTTTTTCACCAAATTAGCTGTGAATGAAGTGGTTTTGGTCATTTTTCATTCAGATCTAATTGAGATACAACCCCGTTTGTGACTTGTGGCGTAATATGGGGTTATTTTCCTTTTTTTCTTTTCAATTTTCTCCTTGTCAGTTGTTCTTTCACACCCAAACAAAATCTTTTTTATACAATTACTCTCCTCTCTCTCTCTGTGGCCACGCACGAAAGGAGTAGTAGGTTAAAAAAAGAAGGAAAATAACGGAAATAAATTAAAGGAGGAGGAAGGAGAATAAGGGGGGAAATGGAAAAGAGCGCACCTGAAAGGAGATGTACTCTTCATTTTGTAAATACGCTTTCTACAATGCTAAAAAAGCCAACAAGGTACTTCTTTAATTTAGCATGAAGATAAATTTGAAATAGAATGAGTGTTTGGTGTGACTTTGACTTTTGATTTTTTTCCCTCTGCCCTTTTAATCTTATCGTTAAATGTTACTTTTTTTAAATTTAAAATGAAAGCGTGTTTTTAATTGCAAAATTAGAACGCAAAGAAATATATAGGTCGTCTTATAGAAAGTACATGTCTATTAATATGAGAAAGGGAGAGCTTTGTTGGAGGAAGCGAGGGAGAGAGAGGACAGGGTTGAAGCGGAGCCATAGAGATTGCTAACTAGTAATGGTTTTTACGAATTTCTACGTGAAAATCGAGTCGTGAAAGATAATTTCATGAACAATTAAATAGTTAATGATTATTTAATTGATAAATTTGGAATCCACTACCTCTCCAAAAGACATCCTGTCAAAGATACAAGGTATAGGCTACATGGGAGGTATAGGATTAGTAGCACAACCACTCTGTACTTACCAATTCTGAACTTTTGGAGCCTAGAAGTTGCTCTGCCACCTCTAATGCCCATCTTGAAACTCACCGATCATGTCAATTTCATAGCAAATTTCGCTGATTCTCTGGAATCTTACTTGTATTCACAAAGTTGAATACTTTTATGGCAACATTAATGCAACAAAATAACATCTCATCATATGAGTAATCTACACAAATTTAGATGATTGATGCTCCACATATTATAGAATCTACCTTTTAATAGAGGGTGTATATTATCAGGCAAAGGATTTTAGATTATATAGGATATGTAAATTATTTATCACTTAAAAATATGTGCACCGTACATGTTAATGAAATAGAAGTTCGGTGGAATAGGGACGTAACTTTTTGAAGTTCGAGATCTGACATGCACCAATTTCAAAGTTATGAAGGGTAAAACGAAACTTTCCCTAAAATGTAAGAATGAGATTTCACATTTTTCTTCTAAATGCTTGGAGCCTAAAGAGTGTCATCATAATGTATCAAATTTGAAGTGGATTTCCTCCTTGCTATTACAGGAAATAGGTTAGGAACGCGTTGACTTGACGAGAACTCCTTTGGCGCAAATGATGAGCCAAATTGGATTTTTGGTAAATGCGTCCCGTAGACATTTGCAAGAGTCAAAGTGCATCAATTGCAAAAAGAAAAAAAAAATCGAAATTTCAGTGCATTTAGTGATTAAAACTACAGCTTAGTGATTGCATTGCAGACACCTCTTTATGTTTAGCAAGGCTCAAGGGAATTTATCTTCATATTTACACTCCATTTACTTTGTGAAAAATGAATGATTCAACATATATTCCTAAAAGCAATCATTTGGAATAATTAGTCAATAAAAAATATTTTTGTTATCGATGATAATTTATATCAAAATATTTTTATAGACGATAAATATATTTTTTGCTCATTCATTTTTGTAAATGATATAAACTATCATTTTCAGAAAAATATTTTTCAAATAATTTATTTTACACAAAACGAACGAAGATTTGGTGAAGAGACTAGCTTGATTTTGTCAACTAAGGCCTAACATCTACTGTTTTGAGAAGTGGGGAGACTAGAACCTCGAGTTGATGAGGTCCAAGATTCCCAAGAACAAGTAAACTTAAGGAAAGAGTTGTTTTTGCATCGTAGGACGGATAAGTTGAACTAGCCTTTCTTGGGTGCATTGAACGAGAAAGCAAAGAATAATAGTATTAGCACCCTCTTGGGAAGCCTTATTCTCTTTCATTCATTATAGATACATTACACAAACTTCTCTTTTCAAACACACCTCTCTTTTCCTCGCTGTTGTGCATTTACATTGTGGTTTTCTCACCAAAAAAATGCCAAGAAGGAGCACTTATGAAGATCATTCCCGAGATCCCCGAGCTGAGGAAGAAGAAGAAGATTACTACGAAGTGTTCCTGAGCTTTTGTGGGGGAGACACTCGTACTGGCCTGACTGACAACCTTTACAGGAGCCTGATTGAAGCGGGAGTCTACGTCTACAGAGACAACAACGAGCTCCATACAGGTGAGGTGTTTGGCCCAGAGCTTCTCAACGCGATTACGCGATCTGGGATATTGATCCCAATCCTCTCGGAAAACTACGGCTCAAGAGAATGGTGCCTCCGTGAGCTCACACAAATGATGGAGTGCAAGAGAAACAATGGAAGGTATATGGTGGTGCCTGTATTTTACGAGGTGAAGCCAGCACACGTGCGGCACCAGACTGGGATTTTCGGGGAGAGGTTTCGATCCGGTACAAGGCGATTCAATGAACAAGTTGTGGAGAATGGAAGCAGGCGCTTGGAGAAGTCAGTTCCATATTAGGATATGAATCCGGGAAGGGTACATCTTGTTTCTAAACTTACCTTGTTTACCTCTTTTGTATTCACAATATCCTTTGTTTTTCTTTTGCCAACACAATACCTTGTTTACTTCCGTCAATGATTTTAGTTCTGTTTATTTCATGAAAAACTAATGATTTAGAAAAAAAATTCGTAAAAAAGCATCTTCATTATAATTGGACAAACAAAAACTTTCATTATCATTATCATATCCGTTGACAAAAATGAAAGATCACCTCTCCGCATCTTTTTCATGCTTCTCTCTGCCTTGTCACCGAAAGAACCTCACGTGTGTTTTTTACTTGTTTTTCCCCCTTTTTATCACACAAGGAAGAACGATTACATGAATGCGACCCCATATATAGTTTGGTTTCATATTCCCAGATTTCTTGAAACATCGAGATTCATGAAAGATGTGCAAAATGATTTCTTTTTAAGTTTAAATGAGTAATAAGTTACTTAAGTAATGAGGATATTGTTGATTAATTAATACTTATGCCGTGAGCAACACAATTTTTTTTCCAACCATTAAAAGGGTTAATACACGAAAATCCCTTAATTTTTTTATCACGAAAAACCCTAAACTGGTACGCTTGTGATAAATTTACTTCAAACTAACTTTTTGATGAATTAACCCTATGTTAGTGAACAAACGTAAGGTAAATTGGTCATATATGTACCGGTTTGGGGTTTTTTGTGGTTAATAATTAATTTGAGGTATATTTATCATATGTGTACCAGTTTTTGGTTTTTCGTGGCATTGATTCATATTGCAACAAGGTTCTAGTTTCCGGACTCGACTTTATTGTTCTTTGACAGGCAGGAAACAGAGATGATCGAGAAGGTAGTTAAGCAGGTTTGTTGCGAGTTAGAGGAAGCCCATCGTCTCACCTATTCCATGGAAGCGGAGGTGATAGCAAGACTGAAAGAGGATTATCACTGTGAGTTGACACGCCTCGTGGAAGAAAATCGTGGTGCGGAGGAAAGGGAAAAGTTACATCGCGATTTTCAGGATAGTCAGAAGAGGACACCGGTGCCGAGGAGCATGCGGAGCGATGGGAAAATGGTGAGAAATAAGATACAGATAACTTTGCATGAGTACCCGCAGCCTCGGAATTGAGATTCCATGACTCACGACAGGATGGAGTGATTAAGTTCGTAATGTATTATTACCTTGAAGGTTACTTCAATTCAAACCCTAGTGACCTCAAATTCAGTTGCTTTACCATGCATTTTTTTCTGGACCAGTTTCTTCTATGTTTCGGTTGGGTTCAGTTTACAGTTCGTTGTTCAAATTTCGAGTTACTTACTATTTTGTTCCTGCTGAATTTATTTGAGTGTTGTAGTTGCACAAGCATGTGAATGCACGGTGTATATTTGTTGTGAATTGATCAATTGGAACGTGTAGGTAAGCTACAACCTCTTTCGATTCATGATTATAAATTGAAGCACATTATCATTGGGTCCATGTTGAGTCCTCGAGAACACTTTAGCTGCAAGAGTTCAAGTCAGGAGACAATCGATAAACTTACCAAAAAACATGCTCAATTTGTCGATGATCTTATTTTGTTACTTATGGTATAGATAGGCCAATCTCTATATTGAAAACATGGAATTTTGTTTTAGCTATACTCATATAGAGATCAGAAATTTGTTATTAGATTGGAGATAGTTTTTTATTTTTTTTTGGGTCAGAAAGAAATGACTTTCATTACTATCCAAATGACGGATTACAAGAATTTTCAAGATCAAGACATAAAATCTGCCATAGGAAATAGGGAGGTTCAGCAAGCCAAGTGGGCGAAAGGGTTTCAGTTCTATGAGCCTTGGCGACTTGGGATGGATTACAAGGGTTTCCAAGGATTTCTTTTACAACTCTTTCAACAAAGATCTCATTCAGTTTTTGGATCTTCCATTCGCCTGAGTCTTGATTAAAGCTTGTTAGTGTTGTGTTCTGTCTGTTTGTTAAGATGATGTATGTTAGACAAAGGTGGTCCAAGGGATAGATGCTTCTAATAACATCGTCATGCAAGCATTGAGATGGCACCATTGTGAAGCATTGTGATGACGGAAGTGCATATCACCGGTATGCTGGAATGATGAGAGAAAGGATCCAAGTTAGGAAAATGAGAAGCTGGTGCTGTTATTCACAAGGAAAGTGATAGTACATTCACCACCGCACATATTGCAAGAGAAACCGGTCAACTTGCTTTACCGGGTTTTCTTTACTTATTCATTCTCTGTCATCCGCAAGGCACTAACACCAAGATATGCAGAGATAAAGATAGAGGGAGAATTTTTGTGGTCCCGATTGCCAATTGTATATCAATGGTACTTTGTGGTCAAATAGCTTAGTAGCTCTCGCCAAGTTAATCAAAGAACATGTGAAGATGAATTGGAGCAGATGAAAGGGTCATGCTGACAATAGAAATGCAAACGAGAATTTTAATCAGGCGATGATGGGGTTGATTCAACTCCTTTTTACCATATAGAGACTTCGGTTCACGTCATAAATTAGATGTTGTTTCATAGTCTTTTTTTCTCATGCCACGATCGTGTATTCATTTGATTCTCTTCACTGTTCTTCCAACTAAGCATAAGGATTGTAGTGTTGATGTCAAAATTATCCCAAGTCGAGATACAAAGTGTAGTGAACAATTGTGCAATGAAACCCGATATATATAATCACTATGTAATGCTCATCATTAATAGAAACTTCTCATATTTTCAAGTACTTGCCATTTGTAAAAGATGTGATTTTGTCATGATAAAGAAAAATATGAATTAAGGATACATTTTAGTAACTCATTAAAAAAATTTTCGTAAATTTCACATTTCTCATCTTATGAAACTGTCATTAGCAGTATCACTCGAATTCAGTGCTGGCCTGTTGCATTAATTTCCCTAAATTATCTCTAGCTGCAATTTGAAGGATAAGATTCAAATCTTTAATCATGGTATGAAAGATTATGCTGAGTCAGCACGGACAAATCGACACTTTGGCGCACGTATGTGTACAACTTTCAAAAGTGAATTACGCTTTTGGTCCTCGTACCTTTGGGAGTTTCAAGTTCAGTTCAGTTCAGTTCAGTCCAGTACATTAAAGATCCCTCCACGTCACTAGGACGGAAGAACAGCCGTAGAAATTCAGCACAGCCGAGGTCGCTCGCCGCGAGAAGTCGGAGCCGAATCTCTTGTTCTTCTTCCCTGCTTCGAAGGAAGCCAAACCAGAATGGGAATCGATATGGCAATGCGTAATCCTTTGGCCGTCGCCATCGCATCCATCTTGGTCGCTGTGCTCGCACCCCGTTTCCTGAAGAAGAAGGAGAAGGAAACGATCGGGAGCACCAAACCCGACGAACCCATTTCGGTGGAATCCGCTCCGTCTACCTCCGGGAACGACTACGAGGTGTTCTTGAGCTTCAGGGGCAGGGACACCCGCACCGGCTTCACCGACCACCTCTACAGCAGCCTCGTCGACGCTGGGGTCTCCGTGTTCAGGGACGACGACGAGCTCCGCGTCGGCGAGAAGATCGGCCCGGATCTTCTCCGAGCCATTAGGAGCAGTAAGATCTCGATCCCGATTCTCTCTCCGGATTACGCTTCCAGCAAATGGTGTCTTCGCGAGCTCGCCCGGATGATCGAGTGCAAGAGAAGTGAAGGGCACATCGTCTTGCCCATCTTCTACAAAGTCGAGCCCGGGCATGTGCGACACCAGACGGGGAGTTTCGGGAAGGCCTTTCATAAAATTAAGAAGCATTATGAGGCAGATGTGGTCCAACAATGGGAGCGAGCTCTCCAAGAAGTAGGAAGCTTAAAGGATGGGAATCAGAGAGAATTGCTAACGGGTACTTCTTCTTTCACTCGTGATCCTGCTTAGCTAGATCAAAAGTCCGAAAATTTTATGCCGCGATCACTTTTGCAGTGGAAAAAAAATGATGGGTTTTTATCAATTGGCTGCTTTTTGCTTCCTGTTTATATGTGGATTTGCTTCGGCGGAGATATTGGTGATCGGTTTCTTGTATTGGACTTTGCTGTTATTTCACAGACATGAAGCTGAGTTGGTAAAGATAATTGTCAGGAAGGTTTTGGGCGAGTTAAAGGAAGCTTTTCAGTTAGACGTCACAGAGAACTTGGTCGGGATTAGTAATCATGTAGAGGAGATTATGAGAATGTTAAAAACTGATGACACTGATACTCGATTTGTTGGAATCCATGGAATGGGCGGTGTTGGTAAGACGACTCTGGCCAAGTTCATCTACAATAAACTCTCCAGTCAGTTCGATCACTGTAGCTTCTTGGCAGATGTGCGAGAAACAGCAAAAGACAGGGGTGCCCACCATTTGCAGAACCAACTAATCTCCAATATTCTAAAAGGAAAACACAATGACATCTCCAATGTTGATGAAGGACTTAGAATCATCAAAACTAGATTTAGGCATAAGAAAGTCCTCATCCTTCTCGATGATGTGGATGATGTTTCTCAGTTGAACTGTTTGGCTGGAAAACGTGACTGGTTTGGTTCTGGAAGTAAGATCATTATTACGGCAAGAAAAGTGAGTTTTCTTGATGAGGCTCGGGTGGATAACTCGTATGCAGTCAATGGATTGGATCCTGACAACTCTTTGCTTCTTTTTAGTAGACATGCATTCAGAAGGGACTTCCCTTTGCCTGAATTTGGGGATCTCTTGCGTGAAATTGTGTCCACTACAGGAGGGCTTCCTTTAGCACTCGAGGTTATAGGATCGTTCTTGTGTGGAAAACGCCTAGTAGTATGGAAAGATACATTAAAGAAGTTACGGCAAATACCAGATAAGGAATTGCAATAGAAGTTAAGGGTAAGTTATGAACCATTAGATTATGAGCAAAAACAGATATTTTTGGATATTGCCTGTTTTTTCGCTGGAACTGATGGAAGAATTGCATCCTATATGTGGGATGACTGTGAATTTTTCCCAGGGATGGGTATTGAAGCATTGAGCATGATGTCCTTGATAAAAGTGGGAAATGACCATAGGCTGTTAATGCATGACCAATTGAGAGATCTAGGTAGGGAAATCGTCCGGCAGGAAAACTACGAGGAGCCCTGGAAACGTAGTCGCGTATGGATTCACAAGGAAGCCTTACATGTTCTAGAGAAAAACAAGGTGAGAGTTTTCTTTGATTTACTTTTGTGCACTTAGTCAATGTTTATTATCTACCATAAAGAGGAAAGAGAAGTTAGTAAATTGAATTAGTCCAGCCCTAGTTAAAAGAAGGCCTGTTCGTAATATTTTCAACATTGTGTTACTCATTGCATAATGCAAGTTTGTAATTCATGGGAGTAATATCCTTAGAGGGTGCTCTTCTGTGATAATCAAAGGTTCTCAGCTAACTTATGGAGTTTAACTCATTTTAAAGGACATGTTAGCAAACTTAATTGTAGCAGTGTTGAGCATTTTATATATTAGCTTCTAGTGGATTGCGTAAGATAAATTTGTTGAAAGATACTATCCAATGAGTTTAGCTGCAACCATGTGAGCATAGGAATTATTATGAAACAACATATCATAGTTTTGTTTTCATGATGCTTTATTTCTGATCCATGGAATTCTTACTTTCAGGGAACTAGAAAGATAAAAGCCCTCCGTCTTAATAAAAGTGGCTTAGGCAGGGTGTACAGCAATGTACTGTTTGAAAAGCTACCGAACTTAAGGTTCCTTGAGATGAATAATTTCATCCTCTCTGGAGATTTTAAGTATGTTCTTTCTGAACTACGATGGCTTTATTGGAAAAATTGTCCATCAAATTTGGTAGCAACCAATTTTCACGTGAAGAAATTAGTCATACTTGACTTATCAAGGAGCAAAGTCACAGAGCATTGGGAAGGATGGAAACTTATGGATGTAAGATGAAAAGAGTAGATTTTCCTTTCAAAATATGATCAATAATTCTTAGTGGCTCATGTTTCCCTGCTTTCTTTCTTACAGGTGGCAAGTAATCTGAAAGTTCTCAACATTGCTAATTGCCGTGACTTGAAAACATCTCCTGATCTCACAGCTTTTCAAAATCTGGAGATTTTAATTCTTGGAAAATGTGAAAATCTAACAAAATTGCACCCTTCTGTTGGAAGCATCAGCATTCTGATTTCCTTGGATGTGAGAGACTGTTTCAGACTGAAGGAACTTCCAATAGAAGTGGGTCAGCTACAAGAATTAGAGGAGCTTTTTATGGATAGAACTCAGATGGAAGAAATTCCCGTATCTAAAGGTTCAATGAAGAAGCTCAGGACTCTTAGTGCCCAGTATTGTGAATCATTGGCTCGAATACCCAGCACGTTAAGCCATCTAGCGTCTCTGTCAACCCTTGATTTTACGGGATGCAAAAAGCTTGCTGAACTTCCAGATGCCCTAGGGTGCCTTCAGAAACTGCAGTGCTTATCATTAAAAGAATGTAGCTCATTGAGAGGGATCCCCAACTCAATTGGCAAGTTGGAATGTTTAACTGAGCTGGACATATCATACACAGGATTTACAGAGTTACCTGAATCCATTGGAGACTTGAGTAATTTAGAAGTTCTGCAAATGGCGCAGTCACATGTAACAAGGTTACCTAGTGTCATTGGGATGTTGGGGAAACTCACCACATTAGATGCCACAAATTGCAACATCCTGGCAGAAGTTTGTAGTAATATTGGTGAATTGTCTTCATTGAAGGCCCTCCGATTGTTGGGGACAGGCATTTGTGGCTTGCCAGAAAGCATTTGTAAGCTTTCTTGTCTCCAAGACCTCAACTTACGAGGGTGCAAGAAGCTCCAATTGCTGCCAAACCTACCCTCTGGCTTGAGAACTCTAGGTCTCACTTGTCAGAGTCTTACATTGCCAATCCTTTCCAACCTGACAAATCTAAAGGAACTCTCTGTCCTAGAATGCACTACACTCGAATGCCTCCCAGAGCTTCCCTCTAAACTGTCAAAGCTTTCCTTAGGAGGATGCCAAATGTTGAGAAAGTTGCCAGATTTGTCAAACTTGAAGCGTCTTTCAGAATTGAGTTTGAAGGTTTGCTCTGAATTGAGAGAAGTTAAAGGTCTGGAAGGATTAGTATCGCTAACAATGTTGGATGTGTTGAAGTGCCCAAAGTTATCTAGGCTTGATAGGGTAGAATGTTTGATGTGTCTGAGGTACCTAAGCATAGGACCGTCAGAAGCGTTAGAGAGGTTGATGGATCGTTCGGAACTGAGTAATTTAAAGGTGCTTCCAAGTTGCGAGAATCAATCTGGATTTCAAGTTCTTAATAGCTTCATTTGCTTGGAAGTTTTAGATCTCACTGATTGCATGTCTTTGGAAAGACTGGACCTTTCAACTTTGAAGCTTTTAAGGAAAGCAAGTGTTAGGAAATGCAAGAATCTAGTCGAAATTAGAGGCCTTGACAGCTTGGAATACTTGGAAAGGTTGGATATCTCTGAGTGCACATCCATTAAGAGACTGGATATTGCAAAATTGAAGTATCTGAGATATTTATGGGCTTCCAAATGTAAGAATTTATGTGAAGTCCAAGGCCTTGATGTCTTGGAGTGCTTGGAATGGTTGGACATCTCTGGGTGCACATCGATTGAAACATTACCAGACCTTTCTTGCTTTAAGACACTGAGGTTTCTCAACATCAACCACTGCAAAAAAAACTAGGTGATATTCAGACCCTGGAGAAATTCTCATCCTGCCAATGGTTCTATATTGATGGATGCAAGTCCCTAGAGAAACTGCCAAACCTATCAAAATTTGAAGGTTTGATAGAGTTGATAGTGAAAGATTGTCATGAACTTCTGGATATTTCAGAGCTCAGTGAGTTGAGATCATTAGAATTTATAGATATGTCAAGATGCAAGTCCATTGAGCATCTACCAGATTTGTCAATGTGCAAGAACTTGAAATGTTTGGTTGTAAGAGACTGCGAGAAACTTATGGAGCTTACGGGGCTTGGAGACTTGCACTCACTGTGGCAAGTGGATATTTCTGGATGCAAGTCACTGAAAAAATACCGGAATTACCTGGAGCACACATCATGCAGAATTATGGAGAACCTATGCTTCATCCCTTGTATGGGACTATCACTTTCAGCTGATATGCTGCACATAGTTCTACTGCCATGTCAAAGTTGAGAGAGTAAAAAGAAGGTGATCACCCATGCCCTGTTCACACCTATTTCCTGTGTTTTAATAGTGTTATCTGTATCAAGAAGTAAATTTTCCTTCATGGCCTTTTCTATTATCATTTCTTTTCACTATATAGTTCAAGCAATGGAAAGAAGTTGATGCTCTGGCAATTGTTTATTTCTAGAGTGGAACTTCTTCGCCCAGTTGGAAACCTTCTCTAAGTACGTTTGATATCATCGTGGGTTGACAACTCGAGTTCTTAATTTTCAACACGAGATTGATTAGTGATGTGCATGTACAGACTTCGGAGGTTATTTTGCTTGGATACCTGATATGTCGTGTTTGTTTCACTAACACAGGGAACAGGTGACTAAAGTAGAACATCTTCTGATGAATTTTTTTGTTAGATTTGTTGATGTATATTTGCTGTTACTTGCCTTATCGTTATGAAAATTACATTATCACGACATTCCATTTCTTGAATTGTTAGCAGGATTCATGCAGTTTATAGAGGCTCTATCTATAATTTGTTTGGGATTGACTACATATTGCAGCTTTCTGTGGAAGGACTTAGACATTATTAAATTTTGGAACGCTTCTCCAGCTTGAACCTTGGAAATTCCTCCGAGTTTATAGGAGAGATGAATCTCAAATAATTAATATTCCTGGCTATATTGGAGTGCAACAAGCAAAGCTTCATTTGATTTTCACTGAGGAACCAGCGTTTTCTCCTAAATATGATTGAGGAGCTTTCCTCCTTTTCCTTTCATGATAATATTATGCCTGAGAACGTTCCTCAATTTCATTATTGGACCATTATGCAATCAGTTTTGAATGAAGAACTAGAGTTCTTTTTCATTATGCAGTAACAGTGACAATACTTGCAGGAACACCCACGCCTGGTGAACCTATTCTTCATTTTATCTCGATACTTCCTGCACATTCCACGTAAATGAGCAAGGGTTAATGACTATTCTAAATTGAGTTAATAACTAGGGCAGCTGCTTGATCACTACTTATGCTCGTGGTTTTAGTTTGCTTCCTTTGGGACTTCTTTCATGGGAGTGATGCTTTTCCAAAATGTGTTGGCCAGCCTCTCTGTTTGTAAGCTGAGAATTGTAGGATCTGTGGTCGTGGGAAGAAGGAAATGAATCGTGATTGTAGCAACCCAGAGAGTGAAAACTGCATTGTATCTAGTCCGTGTATTCGCTTGTCAAACAATGCAGTCTTTGGTAGTTAGCCTGTGTAAGTTCACGATGTAAGAGAAAAGATTTATTTACCTACTCGTGTATCACAGTCGCCATGAATTGACCAGGAAGACGTCAAGGAACCAGGAGACTCCAAGAACATATGGAAAGCTAGCTGCCTTGTCGAAGGACATTTTCCGACATAGCCACTGGTATTGTGTACCAGCTACTGGAAACCATATATGGCAAGAAAATATCTTTGTAAGACACTAGATGCTATCAATTCGTGATTCTCCAATTGCTGACTTGCAATTGGCAAAAGTGGCTCCAACCATCCTGGATTGAGAAAGAAGCAATTAGAGTGGAACTGAATACTTTGCATCCTCTGATACGCGAAGAAGCGTGAGAAGTTCACTACATATCTGCAGAAATTTTTGAGAGATGATCATTTCTGTCTGAATGGACCATTCCAAATCTTGTATTGACGCGAGGGGAAGACAAACAACTCAGGGATGTTATAAACTGCTTCTGAGGCTATAAATTACTATTAACTCTAATTGCCACCTGCATAAGAAGACCGGTTTATTAAAGATCTCACGTTCCCATGTGTCCAAACTTGTTCAGAAAGATGTGCACTTTACCCTGTAAAGCATATGCTCCACTTTTAGTTCATTTATTAGAGATCTTCTATCTGTTCAGGCTTATAATTTTCTCAACAAGAAGAGAGAGTGTAAACGATGGTGCTGATGCCAGCAATTCAGGCACCGTGGGAGCATCCACTTTCCATTCATCTCTCCAAGTGGTGTGGGAAATGACTGCAACAAAGTGTTCTTGAGCTTTAGAGGCACAGATGCTCACACAAGATTCACAAATCACCTCTACCATTTGCAAACTTGTCGATGTAGGCACTGTGCCAGCTCATGTTCAGAGATGATAAAGACCTCCAAGTCGGCGAGGAGTCTGGGTCAGAGCTTCTCAGCGCAATCATGCAGTCTAAGATCACGGTACCAATTATCTCTCCCAACTATACTTCGAATAAATGGTGTCTTTGCAAGCTCATTCAAATGATGGAGTAGAGAAACAGAGGAAAGTCTTGCTGATGTTTTACAAAGTCGATCCCTCACATGTGCGGTACCTGAAAGGGAGTTTTCGCAAGGCCTTCCGCTCACCCAAAAAGCATTTTGATGCGAAGGCTGTCAAGCCAGGGCAGCGAGCTCTACGGGCAGTGAGTTTCTTATACAGATGGGAATAAGAAAAAATCGCTAATGGGTACCTTCATTTCCGTTGAACCTTGCTTACTTTTCTTTCAACAAGATCTTACTGGGGGTAAAAGAAAGACATTATTTCGTTACCATAATCATCCTGAACTCTTGCCCGCAAAACCAGGACAAACTATGTACAAAAATTCGCTGTATTCATCCTTCGTCCATATTTTCACCCTAGGAAAGTGTGTGATTTCTCTGTGATTATATTTCTCGTTTTTGCGGTCAGCTTTGCATACGCGACAGCATTGAAAAGGAAAGCGCTGGGCAAGACATCAAATAATCTCATTGCCGAATTGAGGAGTCTATGAAAAGATTGCAAGTACCCAACATGAATTCGTTACCAAAGATATACTTAAGCTAAATTGGGCCCACACGGAATGAATAGGAAAGCAATGGCCAATTTAGGAAATAAGGAAGGAATGCCTTGTGTTGACGAGAACTCCGTTGGCGCAAATGATAAGGTACTTGGCTACCTCAAGAGCGTTACGTCGCGAGTTGGATTTTTCGTAATTGTTTCCTTTGGCCATCCACAAGAGTCCCAAAGCCGTGCAATGCTATGATTACCGGTGTGGTGGAGATAGGTAGCTTGCCATATATTGGGATAGATTTCATCAATTCATGATCACTAAATTTAGAAGATACGCACAATTTGATTGGCGAACTTTGATTTCGATCGTCGCATGCGCTGAACTTTAAGTCCTTTTCTTTTTCAATCCATGCACTTTGATTGGAAACTAGCCAATTCTTGATCCAAACACTGACACGGCGGATGTGCGGTGCCGGTGTGGTGTCCACCTTCGGCATCATGTTAGCACAACGAAAAAAGATTCAGAACGTGATTTTCTTTTCTTCTTTTTTTTTTGTGTTGGGGGGAGGGGAAAGGGAAGGGGGGGGGGTGTTTGTGGAGGAAGGGAAAAGAAGAACCGAAGAGAGCCACCATCAGCCCTCTGCCTACATTCCCCGGAATTTGCAGAGGGCGCCATGACCCTCTGTCATTGCAAGCAGAGGGTTGCGCAACCCCTTGCCACTGTCCTTGAGGGGTTTACCATGTTTGGACCAGTTTCCTATGTTCTTGGTCGGGTCTTGCCGGGTCGAGCCCATATTTTATTGTTTAGTTTCGAGCTGTTTACTATTTTGTTCCTGCTGAATTTATTCGAGGGTTCTAGTTGCACTAAAAAGATATATATATATTTTTTAAAATTAATAAAATGGATTAACAAAGACCTCTTGCTACAGCCTCATCGATCCACGACTGGAATAAGGAGCACGTTGTCCATTGGATCCGCGGCGAGTCTTCAAGAACACTTCCTCTCACAGTAGCAATAATTTATCAATCTGGGCTACAGATGATATAAACTTAACGAAATCTGCTCATTTCTGGCCAATAGGCCAAAATTATATAGACCAGATGATAAAAAAATTCATGGAATTCGTAACTGAGATTTTACATTTTAGAAGGGTTACACACATAAAGCTTTGGGAAACTACGTTGCACTTTAGCACTGCGTTTAGACCTCAGGAAAATGGTCAATTAGAAAGGATAATCTGAACATTCTAAAGTGATGTTGAAGAGCATAAGCGATTGGCATGGCTAGACACGGGCCGATATAATTTTCAATTTCAAGCTAAAAAGGCATCTATTCTAATTGAACTCATAAATTGTCGCAAAAAAATCGTCAACACATCTAATTTAAAATGTTGCCCTCAACAGAACTAATCTAAATCTTATTAAAATAAACTGCATCGCCCCCTTTAATGTATCTTAACTATTCAGAGAAAATTAACCCAAATTAACTATTGTGGAAGTATCACAATACATAATTTATTAAAAACATGTTTAAAATAAAATAAAAAAAAAAGCATATCTTTTTTTTTTTTTTTTTTTTCTCAATGAATTTCACAAAACAACAAAAAAGTTAATTGAACGAATGGTACTTTACAGTTAAATTCCTTTTGCTTATATGATCAAATCAAATCTTAGTAAAACACTACAAACGGCCTTCCTTTTCCTTGCGTTTTATGCTCTAATTAACTTCATTTTCGCTCAAAAAAAAATTAACTTCATTTTCGGCCAATGTAATTGTGAAGCATGTTACTATTATTAAGACAATCTTATGCATCAGATTACCTCTGGGGCCAATATTATTTCATACGTTGGATGCATAAAATCATGAAAAGTACGATTTATATTTATTGTTATAACAAGAAAATGCAGTCATCTATTATTTGCCTGAATAACATGAGAAGGACCCCTTTTTCAGCTAGCAATTTACTTTGACCTGACAATTTTAGCTTGCACTTTATTTTATTCCTCATCGCGTTGAAAATTGTCATCTTTAGACGGTACTACAAAGCTACAAAACGACGTTTCCTCTCAAGTTTACTGATAAGGACACAGTAGGCATATATATCTTATCCAAAAATTCAATGTTGAGATCGAAGTCTGGGTGCCTTGTCGAGGACATCAGTACAGATGTCTTTTTGGGAGTTACCTAGAGAAAATGGAAAAGGCAAAGGCAAAGGCAAAGGCAAAGGCAGAGGGAAAGGAAAAGGAGGAGGGAAAGGGTAAGACAACGAGGGGAAGATTGCAGAGAAGAGGGTGAGGGAGAGATTTTGGGTCCTTCTGTCGACCTAAGACCCGCATTTGAGGATTCGGGTGGATTCACATTTGAATGACCCTCTTGAAACATCCTTGGGGAACCTTCAGCATAATTCTTGTAACGCTCCTCCCTCATGAAAGCAACAAGCTGTGAATTGTGAGAATCACCCATCATTTGCCTCTCCAGGATCTCCACATACTCCCTCCACCATTGCATATAGCTGCTCTTCTCCAGAAAGATGTCCGGCGAAACCGCGTAATCCTTGATCAAGGCCACAACATCCTCCTCGAACTTGACTAGTTTCACTATTTCGGAACGGTCAGGTGATCCTCCGCTGTCCAGCAATCTACACGACCGGATGGCCTCCTCCACGTGTGCCCAAAAGCACGAGTCCTCCGTCACGCAAGACTCGATGTTTTCCAATTTCGAATTCAAAGGCCCGGCCCGCTCCCTGTCATTTTCTTCCTGATGTTGTTTTAGCCATTTTTCCAGCAGAAAGTAGTGTTTGGATCTTCCTCGTTTTATGTAATCTTTTCGGCCTCTTTTGTAATGCTCCGCTATGTCCAGAGGTTCGACTATCCTCCGGTAGTTTGTCCCTCCGTAGAGCCAACGGGGCCGCAGTCGAGTGCCCAATAAGTGAGGCTTCTTCTCTGCTTCGTTGACTACACGCTCCCAGTAATTCGTGAGGATTGTCTTGTACTTATCAACTCCACTATCGCGCCTTTCTCCTGCATTTTTGAAGCTGTCATAGTAACCAGGACCCTGGCCATTGGCTTTGCATATCTTCATGTACCACTCCAAATAAGCCAGATACACCTTCATTTGGCCCAACTCCTTGGCAGGATCAAATGCCTCTCTTTGTGATACTATTACTCCTCGTTCATGCTTTACTATGTTCCCTATCAAAGCATCAGTGCCATCATCCTGCTGCTGTCATCGAATCATTGCAATGAGAGTCCGCTTCTTAAGATATTGATCCAATTTTCTGGAATAGTCAAGCATGCATAGATATTTCTAGAATACATGTAAATATGAAGATAACATCTAGAATATGATATGTTGGCAAAATTTCAGTCAGTGGCCTTCTAGGAAAGTCTGCAGCCTCTTTCCCATGCATCAAATCTTGTAAAAATCACTTTTCGTGATACTACTTCCTCGCCTTGTCCCAACTATTCCACTCAAGGTCTTTTTCAAAACCAAATAACTAGCCTTATTATTCAAACTTTATAAATTAAAAAAAAAAAAAACTACCACAAGTCAATTAAAATAAAAATTTGGAAAACATTCGTCGCACTTAGGAGCTTACAACTTCAGCAAGTTTCTTTTTTTTTTTTTTTTTCCCTGCTGAAGTTTTGAACTAGTCACTCAACGTTTTAGTTTGCTAAAAAAGTGGTCAGCATGGCAAAATCAGGAGATCCTTTTAGTTCTGAGCAACACAACAATGTGCTACAAAGCGTACTCCCCCAAGATGGAATGCAACTATGAGAAGAAGGTCAATTCAAGATACCTGAATTGGCTTGAGGCCAACCGCTGCGACTTGAGTAGTAACCCCTGCTTCATATGAATCTACTTCTTGCCCATTCAAGCTCAAACGGTCACCGAGAGTTAATCCTTGCTCAAGACATCCAACGACATCTTTATAATTGACTCTTTGGGACTCTTCATCTCCAACGCCAATTTTTGACGGCAGCAGCTCCATGACGGACTCAGGGGCTTCAAAGCAGGCACCACTTGACTCAGAACACAAAAGGAAAGTGCCAAAAGGCTTGTATAGACTTTGGTAAGTGGTAGGAGGGCAAATGGATAGTCTAGGGAAAGAATCGTCCTTATGAACTACATGCAAAAAGCACGAATTCCATGTTGAATATTGCGAAACGGCTTCTTGGAAGGCACTGTCACCTAGGAGGGGGGAACCGAAAGTGATACAAAGGGGGATGCTCTTCATTCGTTCAATCGTGTTTAGAAGCCATAACGTGAAAAGGGAGGCAATGGATCCACCCAAACGGTGTCCTGTAATGATATAGGGGACAGAGCCCTTAGACTCGGCTGAGGTTACAACCTGCATTAAAGTAGAATAAACATCAATTCATATTCTCAACTTATATGTGCCAGATGCAGTCGGTCGGATAAGTTAAACATGAACGGTTAATAAATGAAATGAACCTCCACCAATCATATAATTCAGTTCAATAAAGGATTCATGAATTAATAGGATGAAAGTAATCCATTCCTCAATTCTGTAACTCTGCTCAAAACAACGAGAGAAGGCATTTCCATACCAGAACAGTGCTTCACTCCTCATCTCATAAGCTTAATCATAAGTGGTGAACAACTAGAAATTCCTCAATCAGAGCAATTATTAGCATGTCTACTTCAGCAACAATTTCTGTAAGTAGTTATTCCTAGATACATGCATATATGATCTTACAGCAGATAAAAAGTAATAACCAGAATGGATAACTCAAGAGAATGGATAAAATTGCTACCTTTTTGCTCAGTCGAGAAAGCTCATCTTGAAGAGAGTTGAACAAAGTAATTGCAGCTCTGTTTATGTGAAAAGTTGGATTTCTTTTGGAGCATAGGAACTGAAAGTTAGGGATCTCCGCTGAGGAAACCAAATCTCTTTCTTCTTGAAGACGGCCTGTGGTAACTGGTGAGGTGACAAAGGCAATGATATTGTAGTTCAGGCAGTGAAATTCTTTGATTATTACAGGATTGTCCCCGTATGATCGGAAGGTTGTGGGTTCAAGTAGTGGCAACACCCTCTTTATGAAACGCAAAAGGAAGTTTTGGTTGATTCGCTGCTCAAGTTCGGATATCGCATTCCATGAATCCTGAACAAGATTCGATGACACAGCCAAGTTTGCCAAATACAGTGCATTGCTGAATCTGCAGATCAAGAAAACGACATACTACTTGTCAAGAACGTGGATTAGCGGTAAAAGTCAATGCAAAATGCATTGTCTCTTCACCAATTGACGAACCCAGAATTCTGTGTCAGAAACAAAAGGCAGAGGAAAGAGAATTTCTTTACGGACAGGGAATCTTTATCGCTGTCCATTCTTGAAGCTGCGTTGGATCTGTGCAGACACATCAATTTAACATCATGCCTCCATTTTTAACCTCATTCCAGAGACAAATAATGCAAGTGCCAGTTTGGTTGATAAATCTCCCAAATCACCCAGCTGGTTTGACTGAGATTTAGATGCGACGAAAACTTCCTGGAAGAAAATCATACGTTCGCGTTCAGTGTCTTCAACCCGATTTTTCAATTCCAAGGTCATCATCCATTGGGGAAAAACAAAAATGTCAAAGTGATATCTTTTTCCTTTTCTTCTCTAGGGCCCTAACCAGGAACCACGGAAGACGAAGAGGCAATAAACAATTAGAGCGGGAACACAAAATGTTTCAAATATAGCAGACGGCAGTTTCCCCTTGGCTTTTTATAGGGGGTACAACAAGGCAACCCGAACCACACGTGCTGACCCGACCCGGCCGATATGAACCATCATAAGATCACCTTGAATTTATCGGTGTAGATCAGTTTGATCACTCCAACTAGCTCTCTGATTGATGGCTACCTAGGCAAAATTCTAATGTTCCGTTTGCCAAAGTCTGAACTTGGTCCATTATACAGTAAATTTATAATACGATCAGTAAATTCTAATTAATACAGGTAAAATCATGTAACTAGCAACCTGTTGTTCAAGTATTGTGATGGTAATTTACGAACAATGTCAGCTAAGTTACAAAAGTTAAACGCTGTCATTAAATTATCAACATCTTTAAAATTTTACCTCTAAAGTGAAGAATTAGCGGTGAAGATAGCAAGTTACAAGTGAAATGAATGATTTACCAACCAAGATCCACTTTTATTGTAGTAAGCAGAGCAAGAAAATTGATTAATTCTATATAATATGTAAGGGAAAAGTACTAAAAAAAGTCCTAAATTTATTGTATTGACATTAATTTAGTCATAAACATTTTAATTGGACCAATTTAGTTCTAAACATTTTCATGTTTTACCAATTAAGTCCATCTGGCGAATTTAGGCTAGAAATTATTAATGTAGATGTCATTCGTTATGAATTTTTATGAATTTTTTTTTAATATTTTAGTTTTCTTTTATGAATTTTCCAATTTTTATGAATTTTCGGAAATTTTAAACCTACTTTATGATTTTTAATATTTTAAATTTTTAATGCTCTTTTCTCTTTTTAATTAAACTATTTATTGTTATTGTTGTTGTTGTTATATTCGGGAAAAGGTGTTTGACCGAGTCCGGTCCAACCTGCTAACCCGATCGGCATACCCGAATCCGACCTGCTTTTGATTAAAACCTAATTTTTTTAAAATATTTAAAATATTTTATTTTTTTTTAAATTTCTTCTTCTCTGCGACACCCCTCCCTCACCGAAGCTTCTCCTCCCTGCAACTCCCTCACCGAAACAGCACTGCCCTTTTTAGATGAGCCTTTGCCGGCGCTCAGGCCACCACGGAGTCACCAACCAGCGTCGTCCACTCCGAGAGCCACTCGTAGGCCTACCTCCCCGCCGCCAGCTGAGAGCCATACCACGGCCAAACACCGAACAAACTACGGCGACGATGGGAACGTGGTGAACGGCTACACGGCCGACGCCTAAGGTCGCCTAACACCACTGGAACATCAACGCGCATGGACGACTCGATTTCGGCCAAAAGTGGGAGGACGAAAACTAGATCTCACTTAAGCATTCTATGGAACAGGAGGATTACGCCAGAGGAACGAGAGATTTCGGCTCGACCGAAACTCAAATCTGGACCGGAACTTTCGACAAGCAAACCAGAACACATACCAGCTCAACGGGAACCGGCGGGGCCGGAGCTCGCGGCATGCCCAAGACAGGGTCCGAACAGGGCAAACAAAGGGGCTTACCGGTTCAGCTTGAGGATGTCGACCAGAAGAGCTCGTCGTCGGACAGGGGTTCACGCGTGGCCAAGGCTCCGTCTCTCTCTCTCTCACTCTCTCTCGGCACGTCAGTCTCTCTCTCTCGGATCTCTAATTTTCTATGTGATTAAGGCCTAAATATATAGGCAAAATTTAAGTGTCAACGGCCGGTTAACTCCATTCGACAACAAAATAAGAGTGCCACCGTTATAAATGACTCAAGTAGCGGTTGGGTGTGAACAGGGTACTTTTATATAATTTATCCACTTTAGCTAGTCAAACTTCATGTGAAAATGTGAAATTCTCATATACGAGTCTTCTAAGTTCTAAGACAAAAGTTTCAGCACTAGCAGGATGCATTTCACATTTAACTGCCCCAGCTGCTGCATGCATACTTTTCATTAGTCAAAGAATTTTAAAAAATTGCGATGGCATCTTGGAAGAAAACGATTCTAGCTAATTTTATTCTTAACATAAATGGTCATTGACTAAAGTCCACACAATTTTAGATAATATTGTTCTTGAGATAAATGGTCATTCTGAAAAATTGTGGTGGCTTTTTGACCAATGAACGAGGCCGAGGTGGCACGGCGCAATGGGAAGGGGCCGCCGACGAGGCAAGGGATCTCCCCTATCTTGAGGTTGATCTCTGGAAGGGACAAGGAGATCTCCGAGTGTTGGATTGCATAGGACCTTGATAGACTTGTTGCATAGATGGGGCATGTAGAAAGATGTGCCGAGCCCTCGTGGAAGGTTGAAACGAATCGTGGGATGCACATCTGCAGAATTGAAGATGCGAGCGAAATTAAGACATCACCCGATGAATATGATTTATTCTAATTTTAGAGATCAAGCCTTTGAGTTCAAAGAAGGCCAAATGGGTAGTGACTTTCAGTGAGGGATAATTATTTAAAGTCTTGAATATATTGTATAGATACCAATTTAGTTATAAGATTTTCAAGTTGACTAATTTAATTTTAAACTTTTTAATGATTTGCCAAGATAGTCTCTCTTAACTTATTTTATTCGGAAATTGCTTACATGAAGCTAGGTTAAACAAATGGCCCCCCAACTAACATCTATTAGTGTTGGGGATAGGTTAACTCAAGAAAGAATTTCCTGAAGTCATTGAATGAAGCGATGACATGAATAATTTTTACATTTAAAAAAATTCTGAATTTTTTTCTATTTTTTTCTTTTCTTTTTCTTAGTTTAAAAAGAAATTTAAAATAAGCACAAATTATTCAGGTCATAAAACTGGATCGCCCTTTTTCATGATTATAGAAATCAACTAGTACGTATGGTCATTGTCAGGGATGGCCTTTTCGCCCGATTCCTATTACCCGTTTCTAGAGATAATATGTAAAGGTTAGCTAGATGTAGCCAATGAGGGAACTAATGCCATGGAATATGTGGATGGACAACTTAATAAGCTACCAATATTTTCCAATTATTTTGGCTGCAAAATTATCTGCTCGTATGATTTTGTCATTAACTTTAAGCAATAGTGACTCTTTTTTAAAGCATTTAGTGTTGAGTCGAATACAAGTGAGAGCAACTTATGGCCATGATCGAATAACTAGCTCTGATGAAGGAAAAAAAAAGGCTCAAAGGAGGTCTTGATCTTTTTATATTAGTTTTACACCTTGCTGCACATGCAAATTGCAAGGGAGTCTTTTCATATTAGTTCTTCATTGGTACATTGCACGGTCTAAAGGCTAGTGTAAGGGTAATAATATTATGGTGATAGCTATTACGTTTTTTTTCTTTATCTTTTTTTTTTTTTTTGTTGCTCATTAAAGTTCGTAGGTTAATAAAGAGTAGATCGTTGATGTGGTTGTAAAAAAAAAAAGGAAAAATTTTTAGAGCTTAGAATTAAGCTTATAAAATCAAATATGTCTCATGCATAGATATTAAATAGAAACAATAAATCTCTCTTGTCAGATATATGTAAAGTGGGCGGCTGATATGCGACGTCGAGCATGAGAAATGTTTATCTACTCAAATGGTTTTATCATCGACTTCTTTCAGCACTAGCGAATCTTTTTTAAAGAACTTGTGTAAGATTGAATATAGATGAGAGCTACTTATGGCGACGGTGGGATGGCAACTCCGATGCATAAAACAAAGAAAATTAGACTCAAAGATGGTCTTGGTCTTTTTATATTATTTCTTCACGCGTCCAAAAAGACAACGATATAAACGTTAAACAATCCTCCCGTGCATATTGACTCCATTCGGCGCCAAGATGGAACCGTCACGGGATAATCCCCGAAAGGCAACCACTAAGCATGTGGAGAGGAAGACTACTAGAAGCGAAACGGAGTGGCCCATTTGGAAGGGATCATTCAAAGGATAATAGCTAATAAGACAACGACCCATAGACTTTGCCAAGTCCAGTTCAATCGACTATTTTATTTGTCTAATTACGTCAATTATGTTATCAACGACTGAGGAATGTTTTAGTCAATTGACCAGTTTTTTTTTTTTTTTAAACTTAAATTTGTGTACAGACTATGCAAATAAGTGGCAGGCAAATGGCGTGTCCGCTCAAAAAGCGGAAAAGAAATGTTCCAAAGATCCCTCGCTTTTCACTACTTTATTGTGTCCATAAAGGAAAATATCAACTTGTGTTCCTCATTTAGTATTAATAATAAATGTAAGCTGTCTCTTTGTGGATACTTAATCCTATTACCATAAGCAAACTTAGTACATTTTGCTCATTTTAAAAATGATAGCTGTTAGAGATATATTAGCCTTGATTATGCATTTCTCTTAAGATTGTGCATTATTTCTCTTAGGCTTAATTTATTTCACAGAAGATAAATCATTTGATTTTTTTTTTCTTAAAAATGATCACTTATATCACTTAAAATAATTAATCAATGATTTTTTTTTTCATTTTCAACAATAATTGATGTTTATATATTTTCGTGGACAATGAAATTTTTTTCGATAATTTATTTTTGTAAACGATATAAGTAATCATTTTTAGGATAATGTCTTTCCAAATTATTATTTTCCGCAAGACAAACGAAATTTTCATTAATACCGATTAATTGTGATTGATATTGCAATATTCTGTTACTACAAATAATCATTTTTTAAAGTTTATAAACATGCCCATGTACTCTTCTTTATTAAATATATAGAAATTGCTCGAACAAAATTTTCCGCATTATTCTTTTCTTTAGTAACTCGTCAATTGGAATTGGTTTTCTCATTAGCAATAGTGCCTGGAAAAGACAAAATGTTGGAATTCAAGTTGGCGGAAGACGACTTACCTTTATCCGATGCGCAAATAACAATTAACCTCGGAACAAACGTTGAATTGCGGATGAATCACGAACAAAAACACTTCACGTCGGTCTGAATGCAATCACGAGGAAAGGGCCCGATTTCCACAGCGTAAATGCCTATTATTCTTTATAAAAGTGAAAATGGAATGCCTTCTCCCTTTGATGGAAATAGAACAAACAAAATTGAGAGGATTTTCTGATCGTATGCTCTGCCAACTGTTCCAACGGTTGTGTTCGGGAGACTCTTATACATCTCCCTTTGTACCATTTCAAGAGATAAATTTCCATCGTAACATATTAAGTCGATACGGTGCGATCCAATCGCACCCCATCATGGACGTACTAGCTAAAGTACAACATCTCCCGCTCGGACATGATGGGCTTGATAGTGCTCTATCAAGAATATAAGGCATTCAACACTCATCAACTTTACAAAACAATTCATACTGGCAAGTAAGCCGTGTGACCAGTGAGTACACCTGCACTTGGGAGGTCAAATTATGTACCTGGTAGGGATGACATAATAGCTACAACCCTGAAAAGAAATAAACAATCGATATCTCACAGTGCCCCAAACATATTTTGTTACATCAATCCAAGTATACTTATCCCTTAAAGGCTATACTTGACTATCCTAAAAACACCATATATTTACAATTATATCCACAACCACAGAGGGCGATATAATTGGTCGACTAGTAAATACATGTGATAGATGTAAAACAACAATAGTCTTCCTTCACACTCATGTCTTTCTCTATTTCAGAACAACTGCTTTCCTAGACACGTCCCATAAAGCCATATCCATTTATGACTGCCGATAACATGCTAAAGTAGCAACATTGATCTTTCACTTCGAGAACATAGTCAGAAGTAACATAGGGCACAAAATGAGATAAATTATAAATTAACTCAAGGGCTCACACAATGAGTAAATAGGGATAATTTTACTCACTTTCCCTTGTCGGTCGTACAATGCACATGTAGTATGAATTACATGCTATAGTGGATTTATTTTTCTATAAGAGCGTATGTCATTTACTAAATATATCCACTATACGGATCTTAGCCTAAACATAGTCACGTGCTCCTCACGTACTCATATTTAGCTCAAGTGCTATATCAGCTCGCTTCCTATAGCGCCCAATTAAGTACTCGCATCCGGCATCTTTCAGGCATACATGATTGTGGGACTATCATGTTCGGTCTTATTATTAACAAATCACATACCTCATGTTAACTCCAATCAAGGCGACATATTATTTTATGTACTAAACTTGCTCTTCAGCATTTACTTGTACATAATGTCTCATCTCAACGTGCTAACTATAGCACTTGAGGTGATTGCTCGTGTGAGTGAGCCAATCATTGCCTGCTAACATACTTTTCAATAATATGTGTGTGTATGTGCTAGTCTTATAGTGGATTTGTACTTATTGATAAAACATCAAATCACTAATGAACAAACAAGTACAATACATATGTCCACAAATACATAAACCAATGATCCTCTACAATAACACATATCACATTCTACCCAATCCTAGTAACATTCTGTGGGTCAAGAATATGTCTTTAGGAATAGCCTTCGTAAATGGATCAGCAAACATTTTATTGGTTGAAATATATTGTAGGATCACTTCTTTCTGCGCTATAATATCTCTGATGAAATTGTTCTTTATGTCAATGTGCTTCGTCCTTCCATGATACTTGAGATCTTTCACATAGGCAATGGCTCACCAATCCCATGGCATAATATATGTCGGGTTAAGTACACATCATAGCATACATCAAACTTCCGATCGCACTAGCGTAAGGAACAGTTTCCATTACTTTAATTTCTTCTAGAGTCTTAGGACACATCTCAGTACTTAGGCCTTCACCTTGCATGACAGGGGTATCAATGGGATTACAGTGTTGCATATTGAAAGGTTCAAGAATCTTCATATTATAAGACTCTTGTGATAAAGTAAGGAGTTTCCTTGATCGATCTCTTTCGATCTTAACTCCTAATATATAAGCAGCTTCTCTCATATCCTTCATTTCAAAATTAAAGGACAGCCATTCTTTTATGGTGATAACCAAAACCTTGTCATTTCCAGCCAACAGAATATCGTCCACATAAAATGATAAAATCACAAATTTATCTTCGTACCTCTTGACATATACACAGTGATCTTCTTCGATCATCGTGAAACCAAAAGTTGTTATGGCTCGATGAAAACGAAGATACCACTGTCTAGATGATTGCTTAAGGCCATATATTGAGCGATGAAGTTTGCAAACTTTATGCTCTTGACCTTTAGCTATGAAACCTATCGGTTGTTTCATATAGATTTCATCATCTAGTTCTACATTGAGAAATGTCGTCTTTACATCCATTTGATGTAATTCAAGGTCCAAAGGTGCAACGATGGCTAGAATAAGGCGTATTGAGGCAAACCTTACAACTGGTGAAAATGTTTTCTCATAGTCCATACCCTCTCGTTGAGTATAACCTTTCGCCACAAGGCGAGCGTTATACTTTTCAATGGATCCATCCGCCATTCGTTTAATCTTAAAGACCCATTTGTTTCCAATGGCCTTGCGATTGGGTGGTGGATCAACCAAGTCCCAGACATGATTTGCCCTCATTGACTCCATTTCATCTTCCAAAGCATTTCTCCATTCTTCCTTATCAGAGGATGAGAGAGCCTCTTGAACAGTCTTAGGCTCAGCATCGTCTTTTTGAGCAATCATAAATGCTTCCCCTTCAATGTCAAAACGACGACGAGGAATGCTTTTACGATTACTCTTACGCAACTGAATTTCTCTTGAATTCAATTCATCAGGCGATGCTACACTCCCACTAGATCTTGTGTGTTGAGGTAAATCTTCATTTTCCTCTACAATATTAGTAGGTGTGTTATCAGGATCTTCCATCTCATATAATTGAAAGTCCTTATCAATCTCACATCTGCTAGGAAAATCGTTCTTCAAGAACGTGACATCTCGTGACTCCATTTCGGTCACACTTCTATCAGCTTGTTCATCTATGAACACGTATCCTTTGGAGTGTTCAGAATATCTTATAAAGATACATTTCTTCCCTCTTAGGCCCAATTTGCCATATTTATGGGAAGAATCATAAACATAAACTGCACATCCCCATGGACGTAGACTACTTAAGTCTGGTTTCCTACTAGTCCACAATTCATAAGGGGTGGAAGTGATCGATTTTGAGGGCACTCGGTTAAGTACATAGGCAGCAGTCAATAATGCATATCCCCAATAGGAGACAGGTAAATTTGCTTGTGCCATCATAGACCTAACTATTTCCATTAGGGTTCTATTCCTTCTCTTAGCCACCCCATTTTGTTGTGGAGTACCAGGAATAGTCAATTGTCGTACAATTCCCTTTTCATCACAAAGAGCCTTGAATTGCTCAGATAGATACTCACGTCCGCGATCGGTTCTCAATGCATTTATTGTTTTATTCAACTGATTCTCTACCATCATTATATATTGTCTAAAGCAGTCTAATGCTTCGACTTATGGGAGATCGAAAGACATAACCAAAACGCGTGAAGTCATCTATGAAAGTGATGAAATATGAGGCTCCATGCCTCGCCCTCACATTCAAAGGACCACAAATGTCAGAATGTATGAGTTGTAATGGAAATTCAGCTCTAGTCTCTTTACCGAATGGTTTTTTAGTTGCTTTTCCCGCTAGACAATGTTCACATACAGGTAGATTAATATTAGTGAGTGACCCTAAAAGGCCCTCTCTAGCTAATCTTTGCATTCTTTGCAACCCAATGTGACCTAATCTAGCATGCCAAATATTTGCATCAATCTCAACATTACTAGAAGATGCAATTAAAGAAAAACAACCATCAATATTAATATTGTACTGATCATAGTCAATGTCTAACATCATAAAACCATTCGATATATGACCCGAATCATAATAAACTGTTCCATACAAAATGTCAACACAATCACTATGAAAATTCAATACATAACCTAAGTTAAGAATAACAACTACTGAGACCAAGTTTCGTCGAATATCCGGAGCATAGAGGACATCATGTAGGAATAGGCTTCAACCACCACGTAAAATTAATTTACATGTGCCGATATCCTTCACTTCAACTCTTGAGTTATTCCCAACATATATCCATCTTCTTTCAGGCTGTATCCAACGGTACTCCACAAATACTTCTCGGTCTCTAGCTACATGGTCTGTTGCTCCTGAGTCTACAGTCCACATAGGATGTGATTCAGCAAGCATTACAGTACTAGAAATAAAAGCATTACTTAAAGTAATGAAGTAATAGGGTACCTCTTTCGGCTCAGTGCATTCACGAGCAAAGTGACTCATCTTGCCACAATTGTAGCACTTCATCTTGGCCTTGTCCTTCTTCCCACCACGCTTCTTGCGTTGGAAGGTCTTAGCCCTCTTAGATGCCTGATCAGTCTTCTTCCCTTTGTTGTTGAATTGAGAATTCCTTTTGCGCTTAAAGCCCGAAGTTTTGTGCGAACTCAATTCAACAACATAAGCATGGGTAGAGGATCTCGCAGCCTCTAGGCGCTCATCCTCTAATTCCAAATGACGCGCAATATCATCAAAAGTGACAATATTCTCATTATGCGTCATATTGATCTTCATATGCTCCCAATTGTCAGGAAGAGACCTTACAACAGTCTGAACTTGCTGTTCATCAGTAAGGGAGTGACTTGCCGATTTCAGCTTACAAATCATGTTTGACATCTCCCGAAGATGCTGTCTCATTGTTACATTTGGGCGCTTTTGGTATGTGTCAAACTTGATGGTAAGTCTCCTTAGCTTAGTGACAGATGTACTCCCAAACTTATCTTTCAAGGCAACCCACATAACTTGAGCTTTATCATAACTTTCGAACTCACACATGAGATCATCTTGCATATAGTTCAGCAACGTGATGCGAGCAATGCTATTTTTCTTTTTCCAAGCTTGATAAGCTTCTAGATCTCTCCTGTGTTGAGCTAAAGTTCCATGCTCAGGTTCATCCATGGTGTGGTTGAGGATTTCCAAAACCTCTTGCTCCTCAAGAATGTACTGAACCTTTCGGTGCCAAATATCATAATTGTCACCGTTCAGCTTCTCACCCTTATTTAGGTCAGCTACAATGGTCTTAGATGCCGAAGCCATAATCAATTGCTATAACACATTGACATAATAAACGCAAAATCAATACTAGCACACTTTTCAAAGCAACACACGTATTTAATTTGTAGCAAAGACAAACTAAATTAATGATAATTCAACGAAAGACACAGAAACGAAAGTTCACTATGTTCCCAATCAGCTCGTATGTATGATTGTTCTATTATCATTAATTAGTTTAATTTGCACAAATTTTAAGTTCTAGGTGAGAACTCCTTCGAATTCTACCAACCACGAACTCCCACTAGGAAAAATAATTACATGACCTTATGTAATTTCTACATTTTTCCATTAACACAACATCATAGCATGATGTAAACCAATGTATAAAAAAACAACAATCATGCTATAACTACAATCAAAATCCGCAATTCAACATGTAATAGAAAACAAGGATTTCCTACAATTGTTCGAATTTTCTATGAACTAGAAAATTGCAAGTATATTAAACTATATATATGCCACCATTGAACCAAGCTCTACACAGCATATGTGACATCATTTTCATATAGGTCAGTTACTGTATTTCCTAAAACATAAGAAAATACTAGCTACAAATGAATAAATTGTTCATTAATACCTTAAAAATACGCGTACTTAGGGTTTTATACACAATTTCATACATTTATAAAATTCAAAAAATAAAAAATAACTATACCATAGTGTAGGAGACATCCATATGAACCAAACGCCGCCAATCACGCTCCAATCGGAGCTCGCACATGCCCCCACGCGCCGCCTGAGTGCGCAGCGCGTGTGGCGCACGCGCCAGCGAGTCCAAAGGACTCCTAGCCGGTCCGACCGGTGACCGGTCAACGATCGGGTCAGGTCAACGGTCGGGTCGGGTCGCCGGCTGGTGACCGGCCGGCCAACTGCCATCGGCGGTGACGTCATCAATGACGTCATCCGGCGGTTACCAACCGTTGGATGACGTCACAAATGACGTCAGCACGTGTCGGTTCGCTGACGCGCGCGTGACGCCATGCGTCGGTTCGCCGACCGGGCGCGTGTTGCGCACGCGCCGGGCGTTCCAGCCGGTCGGCGTGTGACGCCCATGTGCAGCGGCTTCGCGCGCGTGGGCGCGTCCGGCATCCTCCGACGACGCTCTACCCATCGCCGGACTCGTCTCGACGAGCACTTTCACCCCGTAGATTTAAAGAATGATTTTGGCCTAAAACAAATTTCGAAAAATGGCCAAAATCATACGGATGTACCCGACCCTGAACCCGTTCTTCGCTTCGGTTCATTTTCGACAATTCAGATAGCAATTCCAACCAATAGACATCCAAACAGTGTAGATTTCATACTCTTGATCTCGATATCAAATGGTAAACGAGAAAGTTCGATGAAAAACAAGGCAGAAATCGCGACTGTGCTCGATACCAATGTTGGAATTCAAGTCGGCAAAAGACGACTTACCTTTATCCGATGCACAAATAACAATTAACCCCGGAACAAACGTTGAATTGCGGATGAATCATGAACAAAAACACTTCACGTCGGTCTGAATGCAATCACGAGGAAAGCACCCGATTTCCACGGTGTAAATGCCGATTGTTCTTTGTAAAAGTGAAAATGGAATGCCTTCTCCCTTTGATGGAAATAGAATAAACAAAATTGAGAGGATTTTCTGATTGTATGCTCTGCCAACTGTTCCAACGATTGTGTTCGGGAGACTCTTATACATCTCCCTTCGTACCATTTCAAGAGATAAATTTCCATCGTAACGTATCAAGTCGATACGATGCAATCCAATCGCACCCCATCATGGACGTACTAGCTAAAGTACAACACAAAAATTTGATATAATCCTCGATTTCTCTAATTCCAGGATAAAATCATGATAGGAACTGAAACTAGAATATGGCTTAAGGTAAAAAATAAAAAATAAAAAAATAAAAGAAAGGAAGGATTCAATTTGGACGAAACAGTAACAATCCCCAATAGTGATTTTACAAAGTATTTCTGTCTTTAAAGAGTGATTTTAAACTTTTAAGGCACTGATCAATTAACCAAATCATGAATGCCTTACAATTTCTAACGAACCGACTTCTTTTATGTATAGTCAATGCATTTGACATGGGATCAATTCCTTATTAAATACTTTTAGCAGAAATTCCATAGCATCGATATTCCTCATCCACTTGTTAATGGAATGTCCCAGTTCGTAGGTTCTGAATGTTCTCATTCTAAATTGTTTTTTTTTTTCTTTTGGACGGAACTCACGCTAAAGTGTCTAAGTGTGAACTTTGATATACTGCAAATTTTTTGGTCTCTTTATTAAGTTTTTCACTGGCCGAGTTTCATTGATGGCAGAATATTCATCACATCCAGTTACGAAACTTCATCATTAGCAAACTATTCATCAAATTGATCCAGTTTGCAATTCCGCTTTCCCTTCCCAATATCAGTTTCGTTCGAATGATTACCATGACTTCGGCGGTCACAAGAAAACAATTAGCAAACACAGGAACATAACAGCTCAGTATAAATTACAGAGACATGACAAATAAAGAGCATCTCTAGATGCAGCTGCACTGCAATCAAAGTGAATTTCGTGGGACAATAATGAAATTTTACCTTTGCACCCTACTTTTTTTTTGATGTACATAGGCTTTTTTAATTTGAAATTCATGGGCGAAATTGATTGGACTAGAGCTTTTTTGGGTCATGGCTTGATTTAGAAATTTTTTGTACGATAATAATTGAGAATAAAACCAACTCAGGCTAGTTCAACTCAATGACCACAACCTATAACAACCAGATCCGACGAGGGCAGGGAGTGATCGACATGGCATGAGGGCCTAGATAATGAGTGACTCTTAATAAGCTTCTAGGATGGCGAAAAAAATGGGAATGAATAGAATTGCACAGACACCTTTAGATAAAGACAATGCCTAGTTTTAGAATTCTAAAGTTAAACGTACTTAAGCGAGAGCACAACTAGGATGGATGATCTTTTGAGAAAGTACTTCGAGTGAGTTGAATTTAGGATGTCACAATATAGTATTCTCCAGTTGGTGTATGGTTCAAGGACCAACCACACGGAAGCTGGTGAGTTTGCAATGAATAGAATTACCTACCAATCGGGGGGAGAGCGTGCCCCTTCCGACATAACGGCAATGGATGACCTTCTAGGAAAATGTCCACTTGCACATCGAAGGACAAAAGTGTGAGGATTTGTATAGAACGGGTCAAAGTGAACAATATCTCGAATGAGTTAAATGTAGGGTGTCGTACAACACAAAACCACTCACTATTGTAATTGCCTCAAGTAGTTGTCCAGGCTACAAGTCGAGAATTAGTCTCTTTCTTTATGTGCTAAATCAGGAGTATATTTCTGTCCAAAAACAATCCAAGGAATATTACTTTTGGCTCGGAAAAGATTAAAAATGCTATAGACGAACGAAATGTCATTAGACCAAAGAGGGCAATGAGTGTGTAAGCATTATTTGATTCCAAGAAGGCAAAGACAATAGTAAGCATTAGATTGTACTGCTATCAGTCAATGAATCATTAGTTAATCGCTTAATAAGCTGTAAAGTGCGTGGGTCTCTCGGAACAACTAGTCAACCATTTCATGTTCACATCCATCCAGACTCATTGAGAAAGCTGTGCACTTTTGCCAGTAGGCGGGTGCCGCTAGTCCACCGACAAGGGGGAAAAAAAAAAGAAAAAGAATAGTACCGCTAGTTCAGTCCAACTTGCTCGTTTTTCTTCTGGGACAACGGGAAGGCATTTGTGTCTGTTGACACCTATTTTTAGACCCCAAAAAAAATGCTTAGGGGTCGGGTCGGGTCAGATCTGGCCTTGGCCGGGCCCGCCGCCGGCCTCTCTTCCCCCTGCATGGCCCAAGCCATCTCCCTTTGGCCCAACTAGCATCCCGACTTGTCTTCTTCCTGGCCATCGTCGCGCGCGAGAGATTTGGGGAAAGTAAAAGCAGCAACAGTAGGGGACATGGGGCAGAGATAAAGGGAAAAGCAGCACAGGATAAGAGAAGGTGGAGCAGAGAAAAGACAGCAGAGCAGGAGCTGCAACAAAAAAGCAGAAAAGCAGCAAAAGAAAGCAAAAGCAGAAAGGAGCAAAAGCAAAAAGCAGCAACAGGAGGGGAGGAGACAGAAGAGAGAGCACACCGAGAGGAACCGAGAGGCGACAAAGGAGGGAAATGGAGAAGAACAAAGGATGGAGAGCTAGCAGGAGGAGAGATTAGGGAGTAGAGAAAGTTTAGAGGGCTGATAACAAGAGAGCCTTATCTAGCGACTCAGCCACACTCCACCACACTACGCCGACCACATCCACAGCCCCAGCCTTGCTCTAGCTCTTGCGAGGTTCCGAGCGCCGTTGCTCCCTTTGGCGCCTTTGACGGACGCGGCGGCAACGGCGGTGGCACCACGTTCCTGAGGACGTTCTCGCCAGCACACTTCGAGCACGGGAACAGAACCGGGGGCAGAGAGGGAAGCTGAGGAAGGGAGGCGAGAACGGACCGAGGCTACCACCGCTGACGCATCTCCAGGCTGCCACCCCCTTCGCCGACGCGTCTTCGAGCCACCGCTGCATCGTCTCCGAGCCGCCGACCGACGCCGACTGCCGCAATCTCCTCTGGAAACTTAGGTAGTTATTTTACCGAGCATCTTGTGTGCATTCCCGTAGTCGAGCTTGCTAGAGCTCAACTCGACCAATTCGGGTGAGCTCCGACCACCACTTGGCCCCCTCGCATTTCTTGTTGCTTTGGTGCGCCTCACCGGTGGTCCGGACTCGTGCTCGGGCCTTGACCAAGCCCGAAGCCCCCGACTCCCGAGTGCCCTTTACCTATTTGACGAAATGCCCAAGTGAAAACCAGCCGTCGTCCTGAGCTGTAAGCCTATCTTTCGGTCGCCAGAGTACCACCGCAGTCTGGCCGAAAGCTGGGCTGCCCAACGCCTAGTCGAAACGCAGCCGTCGTGCCCTGACCGACACCCCTCGCGTTGTTCGTCGTTGCCACCCTCTCTATCGTGGTCGAATAGCCGCCGAACAGAGGTCGCATGCAAGCGGAGCCCTCGACCAGCACCTTACCACTTTCGGCGGAGCTCCCTGACCGGCATCGGCCACCGCCTCCTTTCCCCCTCGGAAGCAGCAGGTGGTGCTCCGTCGCAGCTCCCTCCGATCGCGAACCAGAGGGAAGGCCGAGTTGGGCTAGATCGCAAATCTGGTCCACTCGACCCCCTTTTTTCTTTTGCTTGGGCTTGTGGAGGCCCATGTTGCAAAAGGCGAGTAGGGCCCGTCAGTCGAGCCCAACGCTCAATGGAGCGCAGGCTTGACCATGGCTGGTCGTGCCTGGCCCTTTTTGGGCGGGTTGGCCGACCCGCCTCAACTGCACCGGATCCGGGCGGGTTTGACCGACCCGCCTCGGCTGGGTCAGATCGGACCCGACCCGGTCCGTCCAAAAATAAATATGTATATATATATATATTTTCCGAAAAATAAATAAATATATATTTTTAAAAAAATTAAAAATTTTCGAAAATGTAAAAATTATAGGGTTTGGTTGGAAATTGCCATGTCTTGCCTTCTTAGTGTAGTTAGGCCTTTATTTACTCGTATATTGGTTATATCGCATGTTTAATTTGCATATTTTATTATGTTTAATTGCACATGCTAAAGTTTACTGCAATTAGGATTTTGGTTGCAAATTATTACTTTAATGATTGCGTACCGCATGATCACCTCACGTGTTAGTGGATAGGTATAAAATCAATCCAAACTGCCTGAAAAAAATATTTTCTTTTAAAATGAGCAAGATTAGGTACCGAAATGGCACTAATTTGTTAATTAGTGTAATCAAGTCCCCGACCTTAAATTCTTTGGTTCCGTAGAAAGTGAGGTACATTCCCATGCCTCACTTGGTTTCTAGCCAACCTCAATAGGCTAGTGGCGACTCCTTATTGTGAAATTCTTAAAATGCACCCAAATGTCATGGGAGGTATGGGCTTGGGAGAGTCCGCGCCTGATCATAGGTCTTAGGTCCGTCTTTTAGGCAAAACCCTTAAACTTGTTCCCTCCCCTTGAGGGGTAGGTCACGACAGCTTGGCGACTTCGCTGGGGTCCAGTTTTAGACCTTAGAGGACTTAGGCTTAAATCTATCTTGTTCAAAAGTGATTTGTGTTTGGCAGCGAAGATATCAGGGATGTCCCTAACGTGAGTATTAAATGTTTTTGCAGTTGGGAGTTATAGGGGGAGAAGTGATTGTTAACCCCTTGTTTTGTAGGTGTGGAGTTGGGAATAAATGTTTATGTGTTGAACTTTCGAAGTGCTGCTTGTTTATAAACTGTTGTGTATGTATTCTTTGCACCGCGCTCTATGGCACACATTACCTGCCACCGGATTTGGGTTGCATAGGATCACCTAAGATGATGTTGAGGTGGATACCCACTCCGACTACAACCATGTAGTACGAGTCGTCCATCTCAACCCTGAAATTTCCTTTTTGATGTCAAAGGTCCCCACCCTAGTCTGCAACCATTCAACATGGGTCGGTTCTTTAATGAAACCGGAGTCATGGGTAACACGACCTAGCTGCGATCTTGTTGGTTCGGTTCGGTGATCCTATGGCTCCATTTTGAGCCGTATAGAGTAGAAATCGAACCACATCCCATGTGTATGTCTATGTAATTTTATTTTATTTTTTTTAAAAAAAAAGAGAAAAGTCATCCCTCACTGTAAGTATCATTTTTCTTTTTATTTGTTTTTTAATTGAATTTTTATTTAGAAATTCGCGGAGACCAATTGAATGTCCTTAGTTATATAGGCTCATAATTGAAAAATTGGCAATCACTCTTGCTAAGTGAACATTGAATGCAAGTTCTAAACACTTTGATTTGGCCTTGTTGAACATATGACTTTGTCTAAATTTTCAATTATGGGCTCAAAACCACTTTTTGTTTGGAAATTCTTTCAACTCAAGATTATATTTTGGGGCACAAAAAAAAAATTGAGATCATATTTTCGATCAAATTATTCCTTTCTCACATTCTGGGATTGAAATTTAGACAACATTTTGTGTACAGATTTCTCAAAATAAAAATCACCTCATTTTTACAAGAGTAAAATCACAAATAAATATTTCAAAAGTTAATGCCACTTTTGCATATGAAAATTTTAGAATAAAAGTGGACATTCGATTGATGGCCGTGGGTTGATTTTTAATGATATCTTCTCTTACGATAAAATTTTGGCGAAATACAAAAATCCGGTAATAGGGACTATGGGGCATATACCGTCGCCTTGATTTCATTGTAAGAGGCGACCTCAGTAAGAGATCATTCTCTCATTTATATATTGACATTGTTGTCTTTTTACAGGTTATGCGTGATGCTCCTTGACATTCTCGTGTTTGACCACATAGAGAAGTGAATTCTAGAGTTAGGACAAGAGTTGATTTTTATTCTTATCTATGCAAGAGTTTCTTGTATTCTATCATTGTTTTCGTTCTTGTTAAAAATCATGTTTTCCATTTTGGGTCTTGATTGCGAACCCAATTGATACTTTTGTAAATCATGCGATTCACATTTTTTAGTGATGGAATTCAATTTCATGAAAATCATCCTTAAAATAAAAAAAAAAAACTCAAAAGTGTTTCAAATGAACCTTTATGTCTACCTTCAAAATGTTTTGAAAATGAATTTCAAAAAAACTTTGCTTAAAGCCCTCTCTTCACATGGTCGCTTTCTTAGGTAGAATGAGGAGTTTATTTGAGATCGGCATCTGCCCCTTCTAAAAGATAAAAGTGTAGGCTCATGGAACTCGAGGAGCAAGCATGCGTCGAGGCTTCGTTGGTGCCAATCTTCCATAGAGGCGGAACAAAGTTGAATTCCGTTCTAAGAAGTTTCTTTATTTGGAGGAAACAAGGAAAATGGCTCAAATGTCAAAACATTCCATTGAGCACTCGCTTTGCATGATGAGACAAATGAAGGGAGTTGTTAAGCAACCAAAAAGGCAAATTGAGGAAACAGTAAATTGTATCGATTCCAATTGTCCATTTTTTATACTAATTCTAACAAGATTTTCTTTTCCATTGTCAAGGATACATCGTGGGTGCCAAGTTTTATACCGTTCCAACAAAAAGGAAGGAGCATTCTTAAATTTGATTGATCATAAATCATGAAAAATTCAAATGAAATGAAAATTCACCAATCCAACATAATGGAGCTGCATGTGGCAAAGTTATCTAACGTCACGTGGCGCATATTTGGTGGATAGACTCGAACAAAATAAAGGCCCGTCAAACAAACAAGATGGGGCAACATATGTTGAACAAACGTGTGTGTTAGGGGCAATATCTCTCTCCAATAAGACATGACAAGACATCCGATTTAGCACAAAAACGAGTGTGTCGTTCTTAAAATGAATTGTGTTGAATATGGAAATAACATATCACATTTCTTCTTCCTTGCAGATGATGAATGGGGGAAAAGATGCACCTTGACTGTAGAAGTATCGCCTTCTGACAAGAAAGCATGCCGAGACTTGACCATCCATTTGGCGTAAAAGGATGAAAACATCAAACACTTAAAAGCAAATGCAAGTGAAGGGTAATGTCAAGTTATCAAATATCCACAAGGGTGAATCCGAGAAATGTTAGCACCCAAAGGACAAAAGCGAGTGAAGGGTACTAATGTATCGTTTCCCAACATTTCAATCCCTAAAGATTTTTGGCACTAACATATTCTTTCACATTCTTTACAGGGTTACCGAGTCACCATGCCGCAGGTAAGTAACATTCTTCTCAAAATTAAATGAAAAAAAAAATGGAGAATTTCCATTACAAAAAGAACATTTGACACTTTCCTAGAAACAAGCACAAAAATGAATAATTGAGAAAAGGAAAAAAAAAATTCTACAAACATTTTGAACATCATTTTTATCTCAAAATTGTTTTCTCGTTTTGTAAGTTATTCATTTTGAATCAAATTTCTCTATGGAGATTGATCTACTCAGATGATCTCAGCAGAGTGAAAGGTGAAACGTTAACCATGCCAAACAAGAAGTGCTTAGGATGAGAAAGGTAAGACATTTCCAAATACGTCCTTCAAACACTTTTGAGAGATGGGTGAAAAGCGACATTCTTTTCGGACGAATGATTCATTCGCATTGAGCGCAAAGATCGAAATGATAAAGGCGTTTCCTTCATCAATCCCAAGCATTGCATTAACTCTTGCTACCCCTTTGAGCCGAATAAAGGTGATCCTTCAAAATACCCCTGTCGAGAACGACCCTACATTGGGGCTGTTAGAGAAAACTCCTATCAGATTTGGAAGCTGACAAAACTTTTCATTATGAAGAATACGATACTTTTGTGTAAGTCTTTCAAAGTCTATCTTACATCAGAAGTCTGTCCACTCTAACAAAGACCCAGACTGAACGCAAGTGAAGAACGAAGACATAATCAAACTCAGGATTATTTTTCTTCCTTCAAGGCTTCAGTATGAACATGATATATCTGGCTTTCTAGTTGGAAATCTCACTTACCTTTTTGGTTATCTTTATTGAAATCAATCACGGAACGGAAAAATCATTTTTGGAAGGCAAGTTTATTTGGAAAGAATCTACTTATTGAAACCAAGTTTCTGATTGTGTGAGCGACTAGGATCATGGGGCTTTCATCTCAATCTTCAAATGGCTCGAGATCTCCTTGATTGATTCTGTCCAACAGGTTGATTGGAAGAATTCCTCTAGAAAGTGCCAACGGTTGAAAAGGCATAGAGGAGTATTTAAGAAGGTTCTTCAAGTCATTCGATAGTGTGTGTGAAAGAAGAATTCCAAAATCTGAAGCTTCCAAATCACTTGTTCTTCATCATATAGTGCTCAAACTTTTATTCGAAAGAGAGAAACTCAAAAGTGTGACTTTGTGAGAGTAGTAGAAACTCTTCATTGAGAAGTCAAAATTATAAGGCTGTAATTCTCTTTTGATTCATAGTGGAAACCAGTCAGAAGGCTGTTAGCATGGGAGAGTGGACGTAGGCTTAATCTAAGCCTAACCACTATAAATCTCGTGTTCTTTTTCTCTTCCCTGAACTCCTTTACTTTATTCGTTCTGATATCTTTCTGTGTTTTGAAATATTTGTTAAAGTCTTAATTCTCATTTTCAAAGTCTATAGTTCATCAGACTCAGTTTAAAAGTAAAGTATTTTTACTGCATTTCGCAAAATCTATTCTCACGCCTATTCACCCCTCTCTAGGTGTTTATATTAGCCATTTCAATTGGTATCAGAGCCTGTGTGCTTACTTTATTGAAGTGTTTTACTTCTAAGCTAAAGATCTTCTATGACTAGTATTCTAGCTCCAGGATTAGTTGAAGGACAGAGCAACACCAGCCCTCCCTATTTCGATGGAAAGGAGTACAATGTGTGAAAGAACAAAATGAAAGCTTTTCTTAGATCCAGAGACCCAAAGGCAACGTCAACTTCAGACAAAGGGAAATAAGTGATTGAGAAAGATGCTGATGAATCCACACAAGCTGAAATTATCAAGAGACATGCTCTTGATGCAAAAGCTATTTATTCTCTATATTGTGCTTTGTCTCCTACTAAATATAACCAAATTTCTTCTTGTGAAACAATAAAAGAAGTTTGGGACAGACTACATGTTACCTATGAAGGGACTGACCGTGTGAAGGAAACAAAAATAAACATTCCGCTTGGACAATATGAAGCCTCGGAGAATCTATTTCTGATATGTTCAGTCGCTTCACAGAAATTGTGAATGGCCTCGGCTTATTAAGGTCAACCAATTTCTAGACCAATGAAAGTTAACAAACTACTGTGCGGACTTTCAAAGGACTGAAATCACGTGAAGACTTCAATAAGAGAAACTCAGAGGAGCATGCCTTTATTAGTTGACAAACTAATAGGCACACTTCAATCATATGAAGTGGAGCAGATCAATGATGAAGAAGACCCAAAAGGTAAGAAATCAATTGCATTAAAGTCTAATATTGATTCTAATGATACAGATTCGGATGATGATATGGACGAAGAGAAACTGGCCCTTATGATAAAGAAATTCAGAAAAATAAATAGAAAGGGAAGAAGATTTAATTGGAAAAAGCAAAGCACGCAGAATTCTCAGAAGAGACCAACGGAGGACATTGAAACTAACAAGGATGTTATATGCTTCGAGTGTAAGAAAAAGGGGCATATCAGACCAAACTGTCCTTTGTTGAAAAAGAAGAAAGGAAAATCTAAAAAGTACAGTAAAGCTCTTAAAGAAGAAACTTGGAGTGACATCGAATGTGAAGAAAGCAAAGAAGAATTTGCGAGCATATGTCTGATGGCTCATTCAGAGTCAGGCTCAGAAATAGAAATAGACATCGATTCAAACTCTGACAAAGAAATCGAGGTTAGTCACTCAGAAATTCCTGTTAAAGTCTCTATGTATATAGATGAACTTTGTATCAATTTTAAATCCTCTCTTAAAAGGATCTCTGAACTGAAAAAGGAGAATTCTAAGCTTAGGCAACAGGAAGGTTCTTGGAAAGAAAAGTTTGAAAGTCTGAAAAGAAGTTTCGACGATTTGAAAGAAAATTCTGATTCTCTTTCAAAAGAAAATGTTGTTTTAAAATTGGAAATTTCAGATATTTCAAAAAGGTTTTCAAAAGGATCAGAAAAGTTGGAGAAAATTCTTACAACTCAAATACCTTATTTCAACAAATCTGGTTTGAGTATGAATAATGAGATTATTCCTTTAATTGATTTTCCTAAAGTAAAAGAGAGACTTAGACAAAAACCTGTAAAGACATTTTACAAAAATCATTGTGAAAAAGTATTTGCAAAAACCTGTTGGCCGAAGTACTCTTAGATGTTTTAAGTGTAACAGCTCGAACATTTTGAGAATGAATGTCCAAAAGTTTGGAGACCAGCTTAAGAAAGATTGGGCAAAGACTATTTTTAACACTAACACCCAAAGACCCAAGAAAATCTGGGTACCAAAGAAAGTTTGAGTTGTTCTTTTGATTGCAGGTCACTATTAAAGGAAAAGTCAAATGGTATTTGGATAGTAGTTATTCTAGGTATATGACAGGAGACTCAAGTTGCTTCATAAAGCTTGAAAGACTGAGAGGAGGAAAAGTTTCTTTTGGTGGAAACAGCAAAGGGAAGATTATAGGATATGGAATAGTGAAGATTGGAAGTCTGACTATCAACAATGTTTCCTTAGTGAAAGGTTTAAATTATAATCTTTTGAGTATAAGTTAGTTTTGTGATACAGGTTTTACAATAAACTTTCAAGAAGGCATTTGTTTTGGAATAAGTCAAGATTTCTCTCAATCCTTTACTGGGTGAAGGCATTGCAACATATACCTTTTAGATGTAAATCCAGAAAATTCACAGTGCCTTATTTCTATTCAAGATGAAGCAAGTCTTTGGCATCGAAAGCTTGGTCACGTAAATATGAAGCAGATTGCCAAAATTTCTTCTAAGAAGCTGGTTCGAGGGCTTCCTAATTTGGCTTATCAGAAGTCTGAGTTATGCACTCCCTGTGTCTTAGGAAAACAGGTTATGAGTTCTTTTAAACTAGTAAATCAGATTTCTACCAGTCGCATTTTGCAGCTTCTTCATATGGATCTTTTTGGGCTAATAAGAACTCAAAGTATTGGTGGAAAGAAATAGTGTTTAGTAATTGTGGATGATTATTCTCGTTTCACTTGGGTATATTTTCTGGCCAGTAAGTCTGAAACTTTTTCATATTTTTCAAAGTTCACCAAGAAAGTTCAGAACGAGAAATGTTTTGCTATTTCAAGCATCAGAACAGATCATGGAGGTGAGTTTGAAAATCAGGATTTTGCAAACTTCTGTGCATGTTTTCTCTTCTCCATATACTCCAGAACAAAATGAGGTTGTGGAAAGGAAAAACAGATCTTTATAAGAGATGGCCAAAACACTATTGATAGAAAGCAAAATATCCTCTCGATTTTGGGCAAAAGCAGTTTCTACTGCCTATTATATTATCAACATGGTGTTTTTTAAGGCCTATCCTAGAGAATACTCCCTATGAACTATATAAAGGAAAGAAGCCAAATGTTTCCCACTTTCATGTTTTTGGCTATAAGTGTTTTATTTTGAAGAATGCGAATGATCGATCCGAAAAGTTCGAAGAAAAATTAGATGAATGAACTTTTCTTGGCTATTCAATGTCAAGAAAAACTTATAGGGTCTTTATTAAGAAGACTCAATCAATAGAAGAATCGATGAACGTCAGGTTTCAGGGTTATGTGCAGAATCAATCGGATTAGATTCAACTTGAAGAGTCTGAACTAGTTCCAGACTTAATAAAGTTTGCCTCCCCCGAAGAGGATCAAACTTCTGGAGTACAGCAACAAGCAGAACAAGGAGATTCAAAAGGAACAGATGATCAACAGATTCCCAAATTAAATAGCAACTGGAAGCACAAGTCAAGTCATCCCAAAGAACTCATCATTGGTAAAATTGATAAAGGAATGCGCATTAGATCCAAAGGAAAAGAAGACTCTAGTGCATTAGCACTTGTTTTTGAGATAGAACAAAAGGAGTAGAAGAAGTTTTGTTTGATGAAAGTTGGATAGAAGCTATGCAGGAAGAACTCAGACAATTCAACATCAATGATGTGTGAGAACTTATTCCTAAACCCAAAGGCAAATCAGTAATTGGAACAAAGTGGGTATTCAGAAACAAGATAGATGAAAAAGGAAAAAATATCATAAACAAAGCAAGGCTTGTGGCAAAAGGATACACACATTAAGAAGGGATAGACTATGACGAGAACTATGCACCAGTAGCAAGGTTAGAAGCAATCAAATTATTACTTGCTTTTGCTTGTTATTAAAATTTCAGGTTATTCCAAATGGATGTCAAAAGTGCTTTCCTTAATGGATTCATTCAAGAAGAAGTCTATGTGGAACAACAACTAGGATTTGAATATCTAAGAAAACCAGACTCTGTCTACAGAATGAAAAATGCATTGTATGGTCTAAAGCGGGCGCCACGAGCTTGGTATGAAATGTTGAGTAAGTTTCTAACAGAAAATGGCTTTGAGAAAGGAAAATTTGATACTACTAAGGAAAATTTGATACTACTTTGTTTATAAAAAGAGAAGGAAAAGATTTTTTGCTTGTATAAATTTATGTAGATGATATAATCTTTGGTCCTCCTAATGAAAATCTCTGCAAGAAATTTTCAAGATCTATGCAGATGAATTTGAAATGAGCATGATGGGTGAATTGACATTCTTTTGGGATTGCAAGTTAAACAATCAAAGAAATGTATATTCATTCATCTAGGAGAAATATGCCAAAGATCTTATCAAGAAATTTGGATTGGAAAATTACAAGAGAACAGAAACTCCTATGTCAAGCTCATCAAAACTGGACAAGGATGAAGGAGGAAAGAAAGTAGATCAGAAACTATACAGAAGCATGATCGGTTCTCTTTTTTACCTCACTGCCTCTAGACCTGACATTTTATTCAGTGTGTGCATCTATGCTAGATTTCAATCTGATCCAAAAGAATCTCATCTAAGTGTTGTTAAACGTATCATCAAATAAGTTGCAACTTTTCCAAAAATGGGTCTATAGTATCTAAAAGAAAGAGACTTTACTCTACTTGGTTATTCTGACGCTGATTTAGCCGGTTGTAAAATCGATAGAAAGAGCACATCTGGTACTTGTCAACTGTTGGGACAAATGCTTGTATCTTGGTTCTCAAGGAAACAAAGTACAGTGGCATTATCAACAGCAGAAGCATAATATGTTGCTCTTGGGAGTTGTTGTTTTCAAATTCTATTTATAAGACAACAACTAAGAGACTTTGGAATAGAAGAATCCTGCACAGAGATCAGATGCGACAACACCAGTGCTATCAACCTTACCAGAAACCCAATTCTTCATTCAAGAGCAAAGCACATTGAGATTCGTCATCATTTTATAAGAGATCATGTCTAAAATGGCGAGATTATAGTTGAATTTATTGATTCAAAGAATCAACTGGTAGATATCTTCACAAAACCTTTGAAGAAGAACTTATTTGAGTCTATCCGCAGCAAGCTGAATATCATCTCTCCTCTTGATTAAGGTCTGAAGGTGATCAGACTCAGGACTAAAGTCTGAAAATGATCAAACTCAGGACTTCAACTTGAGGAAGCTACTTCAATATGTAAATTCTCTCCAATCCAGGTATTTTATTTTTAGTATGTAAATTTCGAACAGGTATGATTATATTTGAATCGTCGCTTGCCTATTTTATTTTTAGAAATTACTATTTTATTTCTAAATTTCAAATATTTAGCTATTACCTTTTTAAAATTACTTGAAAAGGTATTTTTTTTTGTGACGATTCATTTACCTCTTTTCGATTTGTTTAAATACCTCGAAAATACTTTCTTTCAAGCACAACACTTTGAAACCCTAAATCTCTCTCTCTCTCTCTCTCTCTCTCTCTCTCTCTCTTTACTCTCAAAATCTCTCTGCACACTTTCTTTCTTCCACTCGAATATGTCGTCGAAATCCTCCAAGTCTGCATCCATGTCATACCAGAGGAAACCCTCTCGTATAGCAAGTCAGGGTCCTCAGAACATGCCTGAAGGACCAACTCACTTTGATCTTACTAAAGATGATTCTCTGCGAAGTTCTCCTCGACAATTTGCAGATGAGGAAGTTGCATAGGAAGCGATTCCTATCTGAGTATTAAGGCCTCAGGTACTTTATAAGCATTATAGTTATCCGAAACAGGGAGGAACTCCAATGACCTTTATCACTAGCTTTCTGAAAGATAATGGGTATGGGAACGAAACTCTGTTCTTGAAAGCTATGGAAAGACTAGGAGTGGTGCCAAAAAGTTCAGCAGAAAAGGCTTTTCTGAATTTTCGTTTTGATCCTCGATTTAGTTCAGAGAGTTAGCCTGAGAATAAAGATGATGATAAGAGAATCTTTACAAATTTCCAACCTTAGATGGGTGTGGCTTATGAAATTCCTGGAGAAAGAACGAAGCTTTTTGTTCAAAAGAGCATAAAATGGTTTATGCTCAAATGCCGAATAGAGGGGTGATAAACCCTTGCACGGTGGACTTTGATTTTTTGGAATCCATAAATGTTAACTTGAGGGAAAGGTTAGCCAATCTTTAACTTGAAAAGTTCTATGCAGAGACCGCCGAAGCGTATCCTGAGTTGACTGGCATATTTTTACTCAAATTTGTCCTTCCTGGATCAGACTCACATTCAGTTCACTGTTTGTGACAAAGTATTTGTTGTGGATGTGGATATTCTGGCCGATATTCTGGGAGTTGAACGTAATGGTTTTCTACCAATCAATATCTCCATCGGTCAAGCTACTAGATTTTTTGTGAAGGACAGACTAACGAGGGGGAGTATCACTTACTCGTATGCGAGCCTCCAACATTCTACCGCACAAAATTGTCATCAATTGCATCAGACCCAAGGCTGCCTCCAAGACTGATGTCTCAAGATTTGAGGCGAAAATCATGTGGGCAATTTGCAATGGAATTCCTTTATCACTTCCTTATACTATCATGCTGCATATATATAGGACTGTGATGAAAGAAAATGGACAACTGCCCTACTCAGGTCTAATCACAAGGCTTTTCAGGCATTTTCGGATTCAGCCTCCTTAGCAACTTCAAACAAGAACTCTTGCTCCTATGAAGATAGGAAGGAAGATGATTTCTAAAATGAGGCTAAAAGATCTTTCAAAAGCCTTAGATCTTTTGAAAAAGGAATCATCTAGCAAAACCAATGAAGATTCTGTTGCTAGGAAGAAGCGCAAAGGCAAGGAAGTTGTGCAGGAAACTAGAAAGAGGAAGAAATCACTTCTCCTGCAGGATGAAGATGATTTGACCATTTCTGCCATTGCCTTGAGAAATCTTCAAGGCTTTGCTGGTTCTGACGAGCCAGGGGAAAGAGAACAAGAAGAAAAAGAATAGGAAGAAAGAGAAGAAGAAGATGATGAAGAAGAAGAAGAAGAAGAAGAAGAAGAAGAAGAAGAAGAAGGTGATGCGGCAGATTCTCGAAGAGAATGATGAGGATGATGACAACGAAGACTCTAAAGGAGACATTGGTGCAATACCAATATCGAGGAAACTGAAGAAACTAGGGGTGTTGCTAACCTTGAAGGAGAATGAACCGAAACAAAACACCGTTCTCATCCTGGAAAGGAAAAGGTACAAGAAGAAGGGACATCATCTCCACCTAAAGGCATAGAAACAGGGGGAGCTCTTGAGAAAACCTTTTTGATGTACCTACTGTGAGTGATGGTGTAAGCAGATCTCCTACAGATCCCGAAGATGTTTTTGCATCTCATTTCCCTCGAAGTTGATGTTGAAGAGTCAACTCCGAGTTAGGACAAGTGTCAACCTGCACACGATCAAGTCGATGTTCCTACACTTCCGGAGACTCCACAAATTCACTTCGCTGAAGCTAGTGCGTACAAAACCTGAAGCTAACTATCCAAGGATAGTCGAACTCATTTTGGAGATTAAAGCTTAGCAATATGCAATGGAGATTGAAATTTAGAAGCTACACACCGCCTTAAGGTCTACATCGACTTTCTAACTAGCAAGGTACGTCTCTTGATACTCAAGTTCAAACGTTGAATCAACAGCTTCGCAAACTATAGCCAAAGTAGAAAATGTCTATCATCAGTGCCATGAAGAGCTTGAGGAGGTAATGCAGTCGCTGGGGGATTTCAGACTTGTTCGCGTTCCTAGACAAACCCGAATGACTCTATTTTTTATATCATTTTCACACTTTTTATTCTGATTATCTCTTTCTTTTTGCTATTGACAAAAAAGGGGAGAATGAGAGAAGATTTAAAAGTTCCTATTTGTTTGAACTTGTTTGTTTGAACTTGGTTGTGTTGAACCTTTATATTCTGGAACCAACTTTTGTGGTTGTGGTTATGAATTTGGATTGAATTTTTGTCTAAATTGCCAAGACTAATGTGTTTTCTGTGGATGCAGAATCAATGTTATCCAGATCCATAATAATCTGTCTTTATAAGTTATCATGTGATGCTAAAGTGTTGTTTTGCAAGATTAAGTTTTAAATCTGCATGAAAGTTTTGTCACCATAAAAAGGGGGAGATTGTTAGAGAAAACTCCTACCAGATTTTGAGCCGACAAAACTTTTCATTTTGAAGAATACGAGATTTCTGTGTAAGTCTTTCAAAGTCTATCTTACATCAGAAGTCTGCCCATTCTGACAAAGACCCAGACTGAACGCAAGTGAAGAACAAAGACATAATCAAACTCAGGGTTATTTTTCTTCCTTCAGGGCTTCAGTATGAACACGATATATCTAGCTTTCTGATTGGAAATCTCACTTACCTTTTTGGTTATCTTTATTGAAATCAATCACGGAACGGAAAAATCATTTTTGGAAGGCAAGTTTATTTGGAAAGAATTTACTTATGTAAACCAAGATTCCGATCGTATGGGCGACTAGGATCATCGGGCTTTCATCTCAATCTTCAAATGGCTCGAGATCTCCTTGATTGATTCTGTCCAACGGGTTGATTGGAAGAATTCCTTTGGAAAGTGCCAACGGTCGAAAAGGCATAAAGGAATATTTAAGAAGGTTCTTCAAGTCATTCGATAGTGTGCGTAAAAGAAAAATTTCAAAGTCTGAAACTTCCAAATCACTTGTTCTTCATCATATAGTGCTCAAACTTTTATTCGAAAGAGAGAAACTCAAAAGTGTGACTTTGTGAGAGTAGTAGAAACTCTTCACTGAGAGGTCAAGATTATAAGGCTGCAATTCTCTTTTGATTCATAGTGGAAACTAGCCAAAAGGCTGTCAGTGTGGGAGAGTGGACGTAGGCTTAATTTAAGCCGAATCACTATAAATCTTGAGTTCTTTTTCTCTTCCCTAAACTCCTTTACTTTATTCGTTCTGATATCTTTCTCGTGTTTTGAAATAGTTGTCAAAGTTTAAATTCTCATTTTCAAAGTTTGTAGTTCATCAGACTCAGTTTAAAAGTAAAGTATTTTTACCGCATTTTGCAAAATATGTTCTCACACCTACTCACCCCACTCTAGGTGTTTATACTAGCCCTTTCAGGGGCAACATAGGAGGTTATGATCGTGTTATAGAGTGAAAGATTAAGAAGATTCTATTACTTTCACTTGCATCAATCTTCTGGTGATAAATTCAGAGGAATTCTCATTAGAGCTTGACTCATCCTAAGGTGAAGAAGAGCATTTCCTTCTCTACCCAAACACTGATACCCGTTGTTTTAACCAATTTGGGCCTGATTGTTCATTTATGAATCCCGAGCGGTGATCATCTCCCTTCACTGAGGCAAGGCATAAGAATTGACCAAATATAATTGACAGTTACGAGAAAACATGAAAAGCATCTCAAAAATCATAAGAGTTCCAAAAGTTAAAAGAGCAAAAAGTTCAACAAATTATGGGGCATGAAAAAGCAATGTGCCTAGTAAAAGCAAGGCCAATGCCCATCAAGAAAAAGAGCTAAAAGGCCGCATCTTATGTGAAAGAAAAATTATTAAAGTCCAAGTGCCTGCGTAAAAAAAAAAAATCATTGCAAGTGCAAAGGAAATTAGAGAAAAGAGCAAAACTTCCATGCATAAATGATTAGTCAAGGGACTCTCGAGATGTGTTGTGTTTCAAAAGCCAAATGATTTCAAAAGATCGAATGACCTAGTCACGATGCCATAATGATCACCGACTCTTAAAAAACCCTCTGAAAAATTTTAAGCCTTTCGAGCCTTTCTCGAGCCAACATTACAACCCTCTTCCGAAGTCTCTTCTGATTGGGATGGTGTGAGCGAAAATGAGAATACCACAGTCTCTTCTGATTGGGATGGTGTGAGCGAAAATGAGAATACCACAAAGAAGCTAATGCTTGAAGGAGTGGAAGCAATTATATCTTGTCTTATCTTCCAAGTTCTTGACTTGTAAACCTGATGAAGATAATGTTCCTTTATTGGCCTTAAAGCAGTGATCCCTTTGTGTAAGCCCATGACCAAACTTATATTGCGGTCCTTTCAAAAGACCTTTTTGATCGATCAAATGATGCTCATCGCAAATGTTTCTGAAAGCCTTTGACATAGGTTATGTGAGATACCCTCAACAATTAGTTACTTCCTATGTGAATGGATGGGATCAAGCAACCATTTTATCAAAAGTGTGTGAGAAACCCTTTCTGACTAAGAAGCTCTAGTTTGGCATGCTTAATAAGCATTTTTTACGAGTCATAGCCGTTCTGATGAGAACTTGACTCCCAAAAAATTTGATGATTAAGGATACATCCTCGAGCAAGATGACAGTTTTGCGCCACGTGACGCTGATTGACATCGAATGTTTTTTTTAAAGCAGTCGGACTTAGCATGATCTTGCTCAATTAATGCTGCAATATTGCCAATACGTCTCTCGATGACGTCCCTAATGAAATTTGGTCAAGATGAGTTTGACAGAATTCCTCAGTGCAGCCATGTAGTTTTCAAGGGGTCCCTGAAAACCAAAGGTTCATGGTCAGCCTGAAACCATGTCATCTCCAAAGGTTCATGGTTAGTCTTAAACCATGCCGTCTCCAAGGTTCATGGTTAACTTTAAACCATGTCATCTGTAAAGGTTCATTGGTTTTCCCCAAATCATGCATTTTCAACCCGGTCGAAACCCGTTGTTACACGGTGAGACCTCTTTTCTTTCTTCTTATGACATGGCACGCTTCTGTAGCCCGAGGTCTTTCATTCTTTTTATGACATGATGTGCTTTTGTAACCCATGGCCTTTCTTTCTTTTTATGACACGGCGTGCTTCGTAACCCGTGGTCTTTCCTTATTCTTATGACATGGTGTGCTTCGCAGCCCGGGGTCTCTCTTTCTTTTATGACACGGCGTGCTTCTGTAGCCTGGGGACTCTTCTTTATTCTCATGACATGGCGTGCTTTTGTAGCCCGGGGTCTCTCTTTCTTCTTATGACACAGCATGCTTCTGTAGCCTGGGGTCTCTTCTTTCTTCTTATGACACGTCGTGCTTCTGTAGCCCGGGGTCTCTCTTTCTTCTTATGACACGGCGTGCTTTTGTAGCCCGAGGTCTCTCTTTCTTTTTATGACACGGCGTGCTTTTGTAACCCTGGGTCTTTCCTTCTTCTTATGACACGGCGTGCTTCTGTAGCCCGAGGTCTCTCTTTCTTCATATGACACGGCGTGCTTCTATAACTCGGGGTCTTTCCTTCTTCTTATGACACGACGTGCTTCTGTAGCCCGCGGTTTCTCCTTCTTCTTATGACACGGCGTGCCTCTCGTAGCCCGCGGTTTCTCTTTCTTCTTATGACACGGCGTGCTTCTGTAGCCCGGGGTCTCTTTTTCTTCTTATGACACGGCGTGCTTCTGTAGCCCGAGGTCTCTCTTTCTTCTTATGATACGACGTGCTTCTGTAGCCCAGGGTCTTTCCTTCTTCTTATGACACGGCGTGCTTCTGTAGCCCGGGGTCTTTCATTCTTCTTATGACACAGCGTGCTTCTGTAGCCCGAGGTCTCTCTTTCTTCTTATGACACAGCGTGCTTCTGTAGCCCGGGGTCTTTCCTTCTTCCTATGACATGGTGTGTTTCTGTAGCCCGGAGTCTTTCCTTCTTCGTATGACACGGCGTGCTTCGTAGCCCGGAGTCTTTCCTTCTTCGTATGACACGGCGTGCTTCTTTAGCCCGGAATCTTTCCTTCTTCTTATGACACGGCGTGCTTTTGTAGCCTAGGGTCTTTCTTTCTTCTTATGACACGGCGTGCTTCGGTAGCTCGGAGTCTCTCTTTCTTCTTATGACACGGCGTGCTTCCATAGCCCGGGGTCTTTCTTTCTTTCTATGACACGGTGTGCTTCTATAGTCTGGAGTCTCTCTTTTTTCTTATGACACGACGTGCTTCTGTAGCCTGGGGTCTTTCTTACTCTTATTGACATGACGCGCTTCTATAGCTTGACCTGGTGCGAGCCTATGTACTCAAGGTCTCTCTACCGCCGAAATAATTTAGGTGTCTTCGGTCTTTGAACGAAACCTCTTCGAGGCTACATTCAAAGAGGGGCAGCTGTTGACACCTATTTTTAAACAAATAAAAACAAACGAACGAAAAAAAAAAAAAAAGTGCTTAGGGGTCGGGTCGGGTCAGATCCGGCCTTGGCCCGGCCCTCCGCCGACCTCTCTTCCCCCTGCATGGCCTAAGCCATCTCCCTTTGGCCCAGCCCACGTCCCGAGTTGTCTTCTTCCTAGCCATCCTCGCGCGCGGGAGATCTGGGGAAAGTAAGAGCAGCAACAGCAGGAGACATGGGCAAAGAAAAAAGGAAAAGCAGCACATGAAAAGAGAAGGTGGAGCAGAGAAAAGACAGCAGAGCAAGAGCTGCAGCAAAAAAGCAAAAAGCAGCAAAAGAAAGCAAAAGCACAAAGGAGCATAAAGCAAATAGCAACAATAGGAGGGGAGGAGACAGAAAAGAGAGTGCACCGAGAGGAACCGAGAGGCGACGAATGAGGGAAATGGAGAAGAACAGAAGATGGAGAACTAGCAGGAGGAGAGATCGAAGAGTAGAGAGAGTTTAGAGGGCTGATAACAAGAGAGCCTTATCTAGCGTCTCAGCCACACTCCACTACACTACGCCGACCACATCCACAGCCCCAGCCTCACTCTGGCTCTTGCGAGGTTTTGAGTGTCGCTGCTCCCTTTGGCGCCTTCGACGGATGCGGCGACACCACGTTCCTGAGGACGTTCTTGCCAAACCACTTCGAGCACAAGAACAAAACCGAGGGAAGAGAGGGAAGCCGAGGAGGGAGGCGAGAACGGACCGAGGCTACCATCGCCGACACGTCTCCGGCTGCTACCGCGCCGCCGACGCGTCTCCGAGCCGCCGACCGTTGCAATCTCCTTTGGAAACTCGGGTAGGCATTTTACCGAGCATCTTACGTGCATTCCCGGAGTCGAGCTCGCCGGAGATCAACTCTACCAGTTCGGGCGAGCTCCGGCCACCACTTGTCCCCCTTGCATTTCCTATTGCTTTAGTGTGCCTCACCAGTGGTATGGACTTGTGCTCGGGCCTCGGCCAAGCCCGAAAGCCCACAACTCCCGAGTGTCCCCTACCTATTTGACAAAATGCCTAAGTGAAAACCAGCCGTCGTCCCGAGTCGCAAGCCGATCTTTCGTTGCTCGAGTACCGTCGTGGTTTGGCCGGAAGCCGGGCTGTCCAATGCCTAGCCGAAACGCTGCCGTCGTGCCCCCGACCGACGCCCCTCACGCCGTTCGTCATCGCCGCCCTCTCTATCGCGGTTGGATAGCCGTTGAACAAAGGTCGCGTGTAGGCAAAGCCCTCGACCGACACCTTGTCACTTTCGGTGGAGCTCCCTGACCGACGCCGGCCGCCGCCTCCTTTTCCCCTCGGAAACCGCCGATATCGCTCCGTCACGGCTTCCTCTCGGTCGCGACTAAGCCGTAACGGACTAGAGAGAAGGCCGAGTTGGGCCGATCGCCGATCTAGCCCACTCGGCCCCCTTTTTCTTTATCTTGGGCTTGTGGAGGCCCATGTTACAAAAAGCGAGTTGGGCCCGTCAGTCAAGCCCAACCCTCAATGAAGCGTAGGCCCGACTAGGGCTGGCGGGCCCGGCCCTTTTTGGGCGAGTCGGCCGACTCCGCCCCAATCGGGCCGGACTCGAGCGGGTTTGACCGACCCGCCCGGCTAAGTCAGATCCGGATCGGGTCAAACCAGGTCCGCCCCAAAAAATATTTAAAAAATTAAAATATATATATTTAAAAAAATTTAAAAATTAAAAAATTTCGAAAATCTAAAAAATGTAGGGTTTGGTTCGAAATTGCCATGTCTTGCCTTCTTAGTGTAATTAGGCCTTTTTTGCTCGTATATTGATTATATCGCATATTTAATTTGCATAGTTTATTTTGTTTAATTGCACGTGTTAAAGTTTACATCGCAATTAGGATTTTGATTGCAAATTGTTACTTTAATGATTGCGTACCCGCATGATCATCTCACATGTTAGTGGATAGGTATAAAATCAATCCAAATTGCTCGACAAAAATATTTTCTTTTAAAATGAACAAGATTAGCGACCGAAAGGGCACTAATTAGTTAATAGTGTAATCAAGTCCCCGACCCTAGATTCTCTAGTTCCGTAGAAAGTGAGGTACACTCCCATACCTCACTTGGTTTCTAACCGACCCCAATAGGTTAATGGCGACTCCTTATTGCGAAATTCTTAAAACGCACCCCAATGTCACACGAGGTATGGGCTTAGGAGAGTTCGTGCCTAATCATGGGCCTTAGGTCCATCCTTTAGGCAAAACCCCTAAACCTATTCCCTCCCCCCGAGGGGTAGGTCACGACAATGTTGTTTTCCTGTCGTACAGAGGGACAACTCTGATGACCAATAGCTTTCAAGTTCTCAAAATCCAATGCATCTAGATTACATTATGTGGCATCCGGGTTTTCGTTAGACCTTGAATATGTAACTATCCGGGACGGGTCGATGAATTTGTCGTCGGACTGTGTCATTGGCACCATTTGCGGACACTATTTCGTCATCGTCATCATCAGTATAGCATTAGGCCATCGTTTCATCACCACCCGTCGTTCCGAAACATCAACTTTCGGAGAGAAATTTCCCATGCATGGCCATGCAATCGTCCGATATTAGTCTTGAGCGGCCTCGCCAATTGACCGAGCTGAAGGCCCGTAGCATGCAACGGCCAAGCGTACGTGAAAGTTTACGACGAAAATTATCGAAGACCTCCCAACTGTTTACCCTGTAAAGGACTGCGGACCAACGTAGTTTCATATACGATTTTTCTCCTTAGACGGCCATACGAACGACTTTGCAAATGGCCACATTTTCGGCCATTCAGCCGTGTCTCTCTATTTCCCTTCATGAAGACTTGAAGAATTCGATTCCTTGAAGCCACGTCGCCTCTTCATTTGGTCGGTCAACAAGAAGAAGAATCTTGACCGAGTTGAAGCCACGTCCAGTGCATGAAGGATTGAGCTGGCATGTGCATGCGTGAGCTATGGTGTTTCTTCGGTCAACAAGTCACGCCAGAAGTATACACCCACGGAAGACACGCAGCAACGGCCTTGAGCTGGCAAAGGAAGGCCGAACGATGGCCACCTAATCCCCACCCGTCCTTGCCTCCTTCTGCCACCGAAACACCCTCTTTTGTTGACTGGTTTTTAACAAAACCAGTGACCAAAGTGGCAAACGGACAAGCAAAACCGAAAAAGAGAGAAAGAATACGGTTGGCTGAGGACACGTCCCATGCATGGAGGAGAAAAGTGGCGTGCATCCAAGAAGGAGATCTCCATTGCTGGACACATACAATCCAGCTGCCGCCCGCCCAAAAAGCCACCGAGAATTCACCTTTATTGACTCTTAAAGTCAACAAAAAAATAAAAATAAATAAATAACCCACGAAGGCTTCTTCTCCTTTTTCTCTCTCGGCGCTCTTTTCTCTCTCGATGTCTACGTTTCCCCTTGTTCCAGCAACATTTGCAGCAGAATATTCCAGAGAAACCGTGAGAGAGAGAGAGAACGAGTGGGCGAGCGAGCGAGAGAGAGATTCGCGAGAGAGTGAGCAGAGAGAGGAAGGAAGGGACTGCTTCCCCTCTGTCCGTGCTCGTGCGCCACAGCCGTCGACACTGCTCGTGTTCACCGTCGCCGAGCCGTGTCCGTGACCCGAGCTTCTATTTTTACTTGCCGTTGGCGCTTAGGACTTGAGGCAAGTAAAAGTCCACTAATCTATATAATGCGAGACTATTATTGTCTAAAGTAGTGCAAGTAGACCGGAGAAGGTCTGAATTTGATATTGCATGTTACATTTGAGGCTTGCATGTCTCGAAATCTAATTGTGAGTGAGCTGTGATTGTTGAGTGAGGTGTAATGGTGTATGCCGAGTGAAGAAAAGGTGATGCATGTTGAGTTACATGAGCCGAGATGTGAGTATGTGCTTTGTACCGAGTTGTGAAGGATTCTAGGTGAGTGAAAATGTACTATGACTACTCCTAGACGCTGTGTAAGTGTGTTGAGATACTACATGATGAATTTGTGGTAAAACAAACGGTTTGATTGAGCTGGAAATGAAGAGAAAAGCATTAGATGTTTTCTGTCTTAGAGGAACATGGATAGAAAGTTGTTTATATTGTGTCGCTTTAATTTCTAGAGATGAAGATGAGGAATAGAATCATTTTACTTAAGATAACATCCATTAGATTGAGTTTAACTCATAGTTATAGCTATATGAATACAAGAACGTGTAGATAGAAGCAATTCATTTTAAAACAGAAAAACTGCTCCGTGGGAAAACAGCCTGACCTTTGATGATTCCACGAATTTTCTGTATTTATCTAGTGAGAATTGAACTTTGAATCCTTAATGAAAGTTGTAGATCACATCCTTAGGAATAACATATCAAAATTTTAGAATAAATGGACAAATTTTGGTTAGTAAAACTATTTTCTCCGTAGATACTAAATCCGGACGTCATTACTGGATGTTAGCAAAGATTATAGCGATTACAACTCTTAATACAGTAAGATATAGACTTAGGTTTCTTCACAGAAAATGTCAATCTGTGCCTCTAATTTAACATACTAAAATTTTAGAATTTTCTGACTACGTTTAAGGGTTATTCCAAAAATTTTCTAAACTGTGCATTCTGGTTTTGAGTTGTCTCTATTCCGAAATTGTTCAATTTATCCCAAAGGCGAATACATCTTGAATTGTTATTTGATATGATGATACTGGCATTGGCATATTATGCAATATCAAGATTTGATGAAAGATTCATGGGACATCTTGTCATTGCATTTGAAAGTATTTTTGAAAATTAAGATGTTAATTGATACCGTTGGACCCTCGGGTCAACGATGCCCCGGGAGTCGGGATGCCCAAAGGATCGAATGAGTCGATGCCTTGTGGATGCCCGGTGGCCCTAGTGGCTGAATGCCGGAGGTTTTTCCCCGGGAGTGTCGGGATGCCCGGTGGTATATCGGTACGTAATTCCGGGAGATGCCCGGTGGTATGTCGGTACGTAATTCTGGAGGGTAGGGGTACCATTTTCATGGCCCCGGAGATTCCTCGTGATGCCAGGTGGGATGCGAGATGCCCGGAGGTGTGATGTAACACGCTCTGGATGCCCGGTGGCCCTAGTGGCGTAATGCCGGAGGCTTTCGCGATGCTAGGTTGGGTGCGAATGCCCGGAGGGACGCAAACATTGGTCCTCCGAGAGGTGAAACCTTTTTGAATATTAAAATTGATGATTCTACTAAGTGTGTGTGGTCTGGTTTTAGGACTAAATTGTGTGACATGGAATGTGACGTGTCATAATAGTTTGGTTCTATAATCAGGACCCGTGTGACTGAAATGGTGCATCTTAGCTTTGAAATTGCACTTGTCATTGCATTGAGAGGTTTTATGAAAAGGATGTACATCACTCATTTCCTTTGATTATACATGTTTTGTCTATCTTGCATGAAATTAGATTGTGATGGCTACGCACGATATAGTTTAGTGGATCTTTTACAGCTGAGTGGTTGTACTCACCCCTTTTTGGGGACTAACATTTCAAACTAGACAAGATACCTTTGCGGCCACCGCCACCAGCAGATGGACCGAGTGGTTGGATATGACCGCGAGGAGGAGGACAGCAGAGGAAGGAACTTTTGGACGCCGACACTGATTGATGGACTTTATGCATACGACTGTTGGAAAAGATGTCGGTCATCTTTTGAAGTATAGCCGAGTATAGAAGACTACGATATTTTGATGTACCGACTAATGATGTCTATCAAGTTAAGTAAATAAAAGTGTTCGGCTTCAACTTATAAAAGTTTTAGTTGGTGTGCATCGCTTTATAATTCAGGACGGGGAATAGTTGAATGTGCTTCCGTTATATTTATTGTGCAGGGACCGATCAAAAGATATAAACCCCCAGGAGTTATGAATTTCAATGAAATTCTTTGGTATCAGAGTAATGAACTTTCAGGGTCAAGTGAAAGGTACTTGTGGTGACCCTAACGGTTTGGGGGCCGTCGAGGGGTGCCACACATTATAATTTATCATTATACGAAATTAATTTAAGGTAAGATAGAAAGTTTCTTAACTAGTTTAACATGAGATTGGCTAGTCTGAGCCGAATTGAACCTAATCAGTAATGAGAGGAACTGATTGTAAACTCTATAAATAGTACTCAAGTCTATCTCTAACCCTAATTCTCATAATTATCCTCACAAATGAGCGTTTATCTAGCGCTAAAGGGTGAGGAGCCATCTCATTGAGTCATTGATACGGAGGGTAATAGAGGAGAAGGATTTGCGCTTGGATCATTACTTTTCTGCTTCCACATCAAGAACGATAGATTTCAAAATAGATGTGTTAATCTTTCTACTCGATTATATATGTTCTTATTCTAGTTATGGAGATCATGGGATTGTGCATTTTAATGTCTAACATGCGGTATCAGAGCAACCATAACCTAGAACTCGAATGCATAGATTTTCGACCTATTTTCGTGATCTTTTTCTTAGCAAAATTCGATTTTTATTATATAAACAGAAAGAACTCGACAAGACGAGCAAAATCATGGATGGCGCGCCATCGGGGGAGGCCCCCTATGCCCCCACACACGGCCACGCACCGCCAAGGGTGTTGAGCACGCACCCACGCGCCCTCATGCGCCTTTACGCGAGCTGATGCATGAGCGTGGCTAGCATGTGCACTGCATACACTAGGGCTGACGTCAGCAGATGGCGACATGCGAGACCTAACTTGATCTGAGATTCGACCCGTTGATCCTCCTGAACCAGGTTACTATTAATTGGACCGATCAACTGGTCAGATTGTACAGTTGAGCTGGGAGCCAGTTTGACTACTACTGATCGGACCAAATTGTAGGGATTCAGTTCGGCTGCGCGTGTGCTCCACGCGCGTGCACTCGGGCGGCTCATGTGGGCGTGTGGTTGGTGGCTAAATGCTTGTATGGTCATGCTCTACCTTGTGGTGTATTTATTTTACATGTTTGATGATTTTATGGATGTGAAAATACACACGCCATCTTAAATACGTGTATTTTTAGTATATTTTTGCGTATGTTCTTGTATTTTTCTATGATTTTGAAAATACAGGTGTTGGTTTATAGGTATGCTATCACATAGATATTATAAAGAGTGTGATTCATTGATAATATATATATATATATATATATAAATTTTAACTTATATTAATAAATAAAATAGTGTAATTAACATGATATGTGATTTTAGTGATATATTGCTCATATCACTAAAGTTTGTATTCCTAGTATGAGAGAGTTTCAATTATTCAATTGAGTTGTGATCGCCAAAGTGGCACACTTGATTGGGTTTGAGAAATATCTATTATGCCCCGACCCATTCCTGGGTCGCGACAACCCGTGCCATTACTTTTTACTTAGGTCATTTGCTTGCGACGTGCCAGGATGCATTGTCAACCCATTCATTTTATCTTTTGATTATACACAAGTGGAAGCAAAATAAACATTCCTAAACATTAACAAAAAATAGGGATTGTATAGAATACTCATCCAGACACACTTTCATATATGTACACATTACACTTCGATTAAAGCATTGGAAGTTCACATTTATACACCCACATAGTAGATTCCTTCGTACTTGTCCAAAAGGGGTTAGGGTTAACTTAGCACCTTTATTTTACGAGACAATCTCCAAAGTGGTATCCCCTACATGTGACATCCTGATTTTCAACCCTACTTTATACTAAATGAAATGGGATTTTCATAGACGTGCCTATGGCCTTTTTCTCTGAGTTGGCTACTCACAAGATAACTAATCTATCAGGTGAAGCCATTAAGGAATATAAACGCGACTAATTTGAGAATTCAACCAGAAATCGACTGCTCGACCGTGCTAATTTGCAAGGGTCAATACGGCACCGTCAAAATCAATTAGAGACCGGAGATAGGTCAATTCGACAGAGGCATGTGATTAAGGTGTGGGTGATTCTACCTAATTGCAAAATTCGTGTCGAACGGTACTTAACCGATTTTCTGTCGATTCTGTACCCTGTGCTCGTATTTGAGATCTTGAGATTTTTTCGACAACCGAGAGTCGCCTTTGAGTCGAAGGTGCACATTGTGGATTGAAAATAATCGACCACGGGTCAAATGTGCCAAAAATTCCTAAAAGCTCTCGGTAGGTTAGGTCACGCTAAAATCGCGTCTGGTTGAAATTAACCACGAAAGTATACCCGATTTCAGAAATTGAAAATTCTGTCGTGTCATGATTTACTTTAGGAACGTCGACTCATCCTTCGAAAAATTTTCGGCAAGCCCGTATTTTTGGCAAAAAAATCAAGATTTGGCGAAATTGGATCGGGAAATTCGGATGGCTATTTTTTAGTGCAATTTTGGCCTCCAAGTTGGATCAAATTATGAGGATAATTGTGGATTTGAGTGTGAGCTTCCTCCTTGGCAAGTTGGTCATCAATTTGAGGCCAATTGGAGTGAAATTGAAGTGAAATTGAAGAGGAATGCCACAAAATTCGTAGCCATGGGGGGTGCAACATTTTAGACACCTAGAGTGGCTTCTTGGGGAAGTTTTGGAGAGGAATGGCTGCTGATAAGAGCTGTGGACTTTAGGGACTTCATACTCAAGTATTTAGAGATCTTTTGGTGAGCATTGAAGGCTCTTGTCCCCCTCCTTTCCAGCTGCAGCAACCCTTCTTCTACCTTATTCCTTAGTCTCCATTGTTGCTGAAAACACAAACAAAAAACCAAAGAAAGCTAGCCAAGACCTGGAACAGCCAAGCCAGCCCCTCATCGTCGCTTGCAGTACACATCCAAGCCAGCGAACCACCATCCGTCGCTGCCCTCCGGTCCGATCGTCTCCCGCGCCACCTGGGCCCAACGATGCCAACAGCCGCTCGTCTCCGCCTTGGTCGTCCACTTGCCTGAGCCATGCCAACCTACCAGCCCGCCATCGTCCGCCCAACAATTGTGCACCACTGTCAACCCATCTCATCGTTTTAGCTAGCCCATGCAGCCTCCGGTAGCTCCCTCGACCAACAGAAGCATAAGCGAAGCTAGTAGCGAACCATGAGGTTGGCTAGCCTTTTTCAGGCATTTCCGAGCCTCATTGGGTGTCGCCGTAGGTTCGAGTCTCACTCGCCTCCGCGTCGTCGCCGTCGCCATGAACTCACCAGCTCGCTAATCCGGTGAGTTTACTTGTTAAACTTTACTTAGGGGGTTAATTATGTTTATAGGAGGATTAGCTTAGACTAAGATTGGTTTAAGTGGTTAGATTAGTGTAATTGATCATTTAGTTAGTTAATTAGGCTAATTAGGTGGTTAGATTAGTTTAGTTAGAGGCTAATTAGATTATGTGATCTATTTAGCTTAGCAACTTATTTAATTAAGTCTAATTAGGTGGTTATATTAATGTAGATGGCTTAATAAGTGATTTATTTAATTATTTTGCATTTCTTTAATTAAATTGTATTTATTTAATTAATTTTGCAATTTAATAAATTATTTAATATTTTCTGGAAATTATACCGGATAGTTGGTCGTTAGAATTTCGAGCTGATTGTCGTGGTGTAATTAGTTTATGCAATTGAGTGATGATTGTTAATTTTTAGTTATTATTTCAAAATTATGAAATTTTGGTATCTAATTAGAAAATACCGAGTGTCAGGATTTGACACCGAAAAGGTTTTTTACTATATTAAATAGTGAGATTTTTAAAATGAAGGATATCACTTTTTATGGTTCGACCCGATCGTGTACCCCCACACAATTATTTTACCGAGTGTTTTTAATACGAAGAAAACAGGCCAAGCACATTATCTTAATTGAGGCATTTGAGTGTAAAGCACAATGTCATTGGCCGGGATTAGGTGTATGTGTGATGGTTATGAGAACTCGTCCCCGATGTGCGTCGGGTGGACGATGCCCCTATATGGGATGCCCCTATCAACAGATGCCAAATCGCGGTAGAGGCTGGACCGAAGCTCATTCGGGAATGCCGTCCCTGATGTGCGTCGGGTGGACGTTGCCGTGCTCAAGGGATGAGACGATCGTGGCTACGCCAAAAGATCGATGTGCATCGGGTAGGCCATGCCTATGGGGGCAATAATCAATTGGAACGCGTGAATGATTGAGATAAACATGCCTGATTATGGGACAAAATTGTGTGGCACGGAATGAGACATGTCATAATGATTTAGCCTTATAATCGGGACCCATGTATTTGATTAAGATATGAGTGAGACGTTCCAATTGATGTGTGCATTTACTGTATGCATATGTGTTATGAACTGTACTGATGTGCAGGAAGGAACTGAGGCGAGGTGAGTCTCATTGGTTGTGTGGTTAGGCCGACTCTAGGCGTATTTCCTTCTTAATCGGGGTTTAGAGCGTGAACTCACTGAGACATTGTCTCACCCCGTCGTGGACTTCAACTTTTCAGGTCCTTAGATGGAGGAGCATCACGTGCGGTATGGAGTCCCGCAAACGTTGGATTTTGAGCATACCTTCATCCCTATTCCCGGGACCACCTTGACTCGGGAGCTAGTTGAGTCCATGGTATGGGTTGATGAGGGACTACCTCAATTAGTACCTCACCGATTCATAGCATGGTTCATTGGCTTTTGACAAGGGGGTTGAGAGGGTCCCATTTTAGGTTTTGACGGACCTCCCGTTAGGACCGGGCAGTGGGAAGCAGCGCATCCGATGGATCTCGACACTCTTGATGGTGTCGTGGTAGACCCGGAGCCCCCGGAGCCTATGGATGAGGAGTCTAATGCCTAGATGGCTTAGCAGCTCTTCTTTTTGGAGTTAGGCCCTTGTTGATAGATTAGCTTTGTTTATAAACCTGGTGTGTTTATAAAGGTGTGTTTGTGAAATTTGTTGTCCTGCTTTTCTATCCCATGTTGTTTCTTGTCCGGAGATTGTTTATTTCGCTTCCGCTTGTGCATGGATCATTTAGCTCGGCGACGCATCCTAGGAACCTTGCAATTTAGTCGACCACCGAGGGATGCGCGCGCGCTCAAGATTCGGGGCGTGACACTACGTGTCTAGTACACGTCCATCTCAAGGTACTTTGGCTCGGGCTCAGATAGTCATTATTAGAGCCTGAAAAAGTTAAACAACAAGGATTGGGATAAATTCAACGAATGAACTCCCTAGACCTCGCGTAGAACATATAGGTTATCTATTGATAATAGACCAATAACAAAACCTTCGCTTTGCATTATATATTAATAGAAATTAGGCTACTCAACATGCGACATTCTATTATGTGTCCAATTATAGTATAAACAACCACTACGTGAGTGCAGCATTCCATTAAGCATACGACGTTCACAATTTAATCATCCAGACATGAATGACAATAATTCTAGGCACCATGTAGCAACTTAAATCTCTCGAGTCCTAATCAAAAGCGTACAAATCCACAAACTTATCCATGCCTTTCTGACTCAAACATCGACCTACAAGATATTTTCATGCCTCTCAATTCAAAAACAGGATTAGTCAAAGCACGCGTGTGTCACATAAGTCACTGAAATGACATTTAATTCATGCACTTTCCTCATGTAACTCATATATATATATATATATATATATCCATGCCACATTTGTGTAGACTATGGCATCATTCTCATCATATGCACTCAGCATTCATGCACTTTATACACATGGCGTCTCAAGAATCGCATGGCATCACATACTACCATGCAACCTTTGAGATCATGCTTTCAAATTATTATAGCCACTCAGGACCCAAGGCCAACCCGAAGGTTCGTAGTCATCCGGCATAACCAGGCATCGTCCCGCATAAAACACATCAGGATGGTTATTCCTATAAGGAGCTTCGTTCTGAAATCCATATGTAAACGGCATCCCATTGACTTGGGGGCATCCGAATTTAATCGGGCATCATCCCGCATAAAACGCATCAGGACAGGTTCACACCCCGCGTAAAACACATCAAGATCTTTATATGATCACACGAGCACATCATCACTCACGCCCATTGTATTTTTCCCATCAGCCAAGTATGAATACCTCAGTGGCATGTCAAGCGGAGTGTGTCTCATGATCTATTGAAAGTATATCAATAAAAAATATCGACGATGAAACGAGAATCCATGGCTTAACACATTACGTTGAGCACCGGCTTAAGTCCAATCCAGATCGGAAATGATACGCTTCAATATTGCATCGAGACCAAGAAAGGACCAATTCGACATAACATGATCACCAACCTAGTACCAAACTTGGCTCAGGAACGATATGTCTCAGTATCGCATTGAGACTAAGCAAGGACCGGCTTGTCATGACATGATCACTAATCTAGTACTGGACTTGGTTCGGGAGCGATACGTTTCAATATCGCCAATCCCAAGAGAGTGACTCAACCCGACGTGCTTCTTTACACGTTCAAGAACTATCATATATCTCGTCTCGGAGGCTCGGGATGATCTCACGCATTGATCATGAACAATGAACATAACATATGTATGACGACCACTTCCAATGAACACATATAATACATTGTCATCATAATCTATCCAAGGCTTATTTCAATAACATACTTAACACATATAACTCATATGACATGTCAAACACATACAACACATAAAACATATGACACGTAACGCATATAACCCATATAGCACATATAACACAGAATAGTCTATCACTTTATTATGGCATATTACAACAACATATCAACTTTACTTAACATAACTCATTAACTTATCAGCCTAAACATGATAACCTATCATCAAAACCCAATAACTTATCATCTAATATCTGATAACCTATTGTCAAAAGTCCGAAAACCCATCACCCTAAACATGATAACTTATCATCAAGAACCCAATAACCTATCAGCAAAAACTCGATAACTTATCATCTAACATCCCATAACCTATCGTCAAAAGTCCAATAACCTATCGCCCTAAACATGATAACCTATTGCCTAAAGCTTGATAATTTATCATCCAAAACTCGATAACTTATCAGAACCCAGTGATCACTTATCACATAAAACCCACTTATCACATCAACAAAGCACCATTTAACCTTAATCTCACCCTAAACTACTTCTAAAATACAACAAAAACTCTAATTAAGGGTTAGAAAACCACTCATACCCAAGTCTAAGCTTTAAAAAGTGGTAAGGTTGGACAACGGCTGTGGGCTACTGGTCACGCCTCCACAACACTCGTGGGAGGGCCGGACGACGTCCCAAATGATGGCACGATGGCAGCTCAGTGGTAAACGACCTCCCTTAGGCCGACGGTGTCCAAATCGCCAACAAAGAGAGAGATATGGCTGCTGTGAGGGGCTGGATAGTAGCTTCCTCGGCTCCAAAGCTTTGACTCGGCGATGGAAATGACAAGTGTGAAGGGCGATTTAAGGGTGGCGGCTGTTGTGGTCGTTTCTTGTGATTCTAGAGAAGAAAATGAGAGAGAAATGGGTATGAAATGAGAAAGAGGATGAGGGAAATTCGTTCAAAGGGTAGGGAGAGAAACAAAGTGAGAGAAAATGAGAGAAATTGAGAGAAATTGAGAGAAGAGAGAGAGAGAATTGCCGTGGGAACCAAAAGGAATGAGAAAAGAGAGAGAATGAGGAAGAAATTTTGTTATTAATGCCCATCTCATCCAATCTTTTAGAACCTTTCCCAACCAATCAAAAGAAAACTTCTTAAAGAAGAAAAATCTAAGCTATTAATGAAGAGATATGCACCTGAGTGCAGGTTTCAGTTAGGCTTAGAATAGGCTAGGGATGAAATAATTTTCTCCTTCCTCATCCATGTGACAACCCCCTCTTTTGCCTCTTTGCCATCTAGCTCTTTTGTCCTTAGTTGAATGAGAGGGCAATTTGGTTATCTTATCAATATTGCACACTATTCACGTACTTGAGTGCAATAAATGCTAAGATCTTACAATGATGGCTCCAAATTTGGGAAACAAGAAGAGATCCTAACCCTTCGTTTGCCAAGATCATCATCAAATATCAAGGGCCAAGATTGTTTCTTCACTTTCTCAATTATTGAAATGATGAAATTCCTAAACTTGGGAAGCAAAGGTTGATCTCAACCATGCAATTGCCTAAGCTTGTCCTTCAAGCTTAGGCTTGTGGCCCTCTCCTTCCAATGTGAAGAACAATTTCGAGCAATTTTTAAATAAATGTCATCATCTTACCAAACGGATTCAAAAAATTACAAAAATTTAATATGTTGCAAAGAAGTCTTCAAATAACATTTTTTTATGAAGAGATCCAAATCTAATTCATTTTGTATAAAGAGCAACAAATCACCAAAGGCAACCCAAAATATCGTCCATTGAACAGTTTCAACAACCGTAGAATAAAACCCATTTGGACATCCAAATATTCATAAATGTCGCAATCCGATCTTGCCACTCTCGATCCCTCTCACGAGGAAAGGAAAAAAGGGGAAAAGTTGGATTTATGGGTACTTGACTACGAAAGTTCTCTCACGGTTCTTAACCATAGGAATGTCATTACTTCACCTCCTGGACGAACCTCTTGTGAGTTCTTTTTACAAGATTACGAGTTCTCCCCAACTTGTACCCCACGTAACAACTAAGTGTCGCGACCTATACCCACACGGGCAACACATCTCGAGAAAGGAGGTCAGGTGTGAATATCGGATTTAAGGTATCTTTACCATGGTAGCCCTCCCTCTAGTACTCTTTCCTAAGGATGGAAGTCACTTCATTCATTAGAAATTTTCCACATGTGGGTATGTTAAACCATGGTGAGTCTTATTAAGACCCGTACCGAGCACAATGGGTTCATTTATATAGTCTAGGTTTAGGACAATCTAAAAATAAGAAGGGAATCGCCACTAGCCTCATTTTTAGGAGTCAGCTAGAAACCCAATCGAGAGAAGGGAGTGTCCCATCGATTCCTATGCAACCAGATATTTAGATCCAAGGACTTTGATTACACCAATATTTCTATTAGCATCATTTCAATATTTAAATAGTATGTTTTTTTTTAGCTAACGTGTCCATGCATTTCTTCTTATATTTTCAAGATCGTTAGTCATAAACTAAGTGATCATGCATGGTTGGTTATTTTCATGCCATTCTATTTTTAAAGAAAATGAAAAGACAACACCCAATTGAATTGATAATTGCGAAGTGGTACGTAAATAAATAAGGAAAAAGGTAAATCTACTATGCAATCCTAGAAAATATTAAAGAGAAACACAATTAAAAAGGATAAGAGGAAGAGAGAACCCACAACTCGTCAGGCTTTATACAACAAATGGAACTCGAGACATATGTCGGGGAATGAATAGTACATAATAATGGTTGGAATGGATATCAACCTTCACCGTCTTTATGTCCTCTCCATCTTCAAGATCCTAATCTAGATCTAGTCTAGGAAATTTATAACTAGGTACATACAATGGGAAGAAACAAGCACACATATCAAAATAATAAAAAACACAACATCATACTAAAATCAATCTCTCAAAGGAAGTTCAATTCAAAAAGAAGATTTGGGTCTCGAGGTCGGCCTTTATCTTTCATGCGTAGGTCCCTCTAAGGCCCCGTTTGGTAACCATCCAAACCGGGCCAAATTCTGATTCTTTATTCTCGGGAGTAGTTTGGGAACAGAATCGCGTTTGGTAAAATTTTTGTTCCAGTGGAACAAATTTCTATTTTTTTGTTCTAAGAAGTAAATTTGGAACATAATCAAGAATAAAAAAAAAAAGTTGACTCTTATTCCGGGAACAAATCTAAGAATCAAAACAACTCTTCCTCTTCCATTTTCTCTTCTTCTTCTTCTTCTTCTTCTTCTTCTTCTTCTTCGCTTTTCTTCTTCTTCATCGACCGCTGTCCACTACCATCCGCCGCCGTCGCCGGTCGCCGGCAACCAGTCCGGCGAACTTGCCGGAGGCAAGCCTAGCCACCGGCAAGGCTCGCCTAGCCCCGCCGGTGGTTAGGTGGGCCTCGCCCGGCCTCGGCGAGGCTCGCTCGGCCACCGGTGAGGCCAAGCCTCAACGGGGCTAGGTGGGCCTTGCCCAGCCGAGGCTCGGCCGGCCCTCGTAATGGCCGGGCGGGCCTCGCCCAACCCCGATGAGGCCAGCCGGCCACCGGCGAGGCTCGGCCGACAAGGGCCGGCAACGCTCCAGTGTGGTCACCAGCCCTTATCCGGACCGGCGACCAGCCCGAAGAAGAAGAAGAAGAATAGGAGAAAAAGAAAAAAAGAAAAGAAAAAAAGGAAAAAAGTATAAAAATATTTAAAAATTAAAATAAATTAATTTGTAACATAACCAATGAGCACGGTACCAAACACAATTCTATTCTAGAATCAGAAATTTTGGACAATTACCAAACGGCTTAAAATGCTTAGAATCTGTTCCCGGGAACATAATAAAAAAAAATCATTTCTGATCAGAATCTACTCCCGGGAACAGAATCGTTACCAAACGCGCCCTAAGACACCTACCAAATTCATTTTATGTGACTTATAGCCCTTATTGACTAATTGTATTCTCACATGGCCAATAACAATTATAAGTCCCTAATGAAGCGGTCTATATGATCCTAGGATTTCCCTCGATATCAAGCATCAACCCTACCATTCATCTAAAAATCACATGCATTTGCGGGAATAAATCATGCATGCAGGTCTTTTAGACCTTATTTCTCAATCAATCAAACAAAATAGTGAGCCGTCGGCGAATCACTTATTACCAAAAGCATGCGTCAATCACAAACACAAGCATTTCTAAATGAATAATGCGTTTGTATGTAGGGGGTACATATGATGTTTCAAAGACATCTTTCAAAATCATTCAAAAAAAGTTTTGAGATAAAATGACTATAAAAGACATTCAATTGTCAATGCTAGCTCGGGGCTTGCATAAATGCACTCACAACCGTTATAGACATTTTGAATATAATTCAAGTCGTGACTTTCACAATTTCAAATCAGGGTTTAAGAAAAAAATTTGAAAATATTTCAGATTAAGGAATATCTAGGTTATGGAATACATTCAATTGCCAAAGCTAGCATGGGGCTCACATAAATGCACTCACAAGCATCGCAAGCATTTTGAATATGGTCCAAATCACGACTCTTTCTTAAGCCAAATCAAGCTTTGGAGAAGAATTTCATAATAAATTGTTTTCAAAAACATCATATATACCAAAGCTTTTTTAAATTTGATTTGAAAAGAAGATGAAA